>JALJVW010000158.1:4432023-5877856 GCA_024865655.1 Emberiza elegans
CTATGTCCTGTACTCCTTGCACAGGCACTGAACACTTTTTGAAAGCTAAACAAATAATAACCCTATCAAAATAAACCAATTTAAAATGGTAGCAAATAAAAGGGGAATACAATCATGTGCTCCTTCGCCTGACTAATGTTTCTATGTGCTCAGCCCTCGGTCTTATTGCCTTTATGAGATTTACATAAATTAGTCATCACATTTTATCATTTTCCTTTTACATATGTATGGCTGTTAGACCGTGTGTGAAAAAATGTCATGAGTATCAGAGGTCTATTTGCATTAGAATTTCCAGTGGAAATGTCAAGTATGACCTTTCCCTTGTCCGGGTGGCTAATCCCATTTGAAATTCCTGCCATGCTCCTAGGGAGGGTCACTGCGCTTGCGAATTCAAGCACAGCACCTGCCGCGGCCCCGGCTCCTCCTCTTCCTCCCCGAGCTCCGATGACGGAGCTGGCAGCCCGCAGAGCCCGCCTGATGCTCGGCCTGGCTGCGCTCCGCTGCGGTCTCTGCTCCACACTTATGGGGATAAAATGCCTTGCTACCAATTTTTTTTCCTTTTTCCTTTTTTTTTTTTTTTTTTTTTTTGTTCTTCCCTTTGTCGGCATGTTGATTTTGAAGGGTTTAAAGAACATAAAGGGAAGACGCGGCAGACAGATTAATGGTGACTTTTGAAATACAGGATTGGTGATTTGGAAATCTTAGGGCAGAAAAATAAGACTTTTTTGCATTAAGACAAAAAAAGGCAAGAATAAAGATGTATGGAGGTCCGTAAGGGATAAGAGATGCACCTCTCATGATGAGGGAGTTGAAGCCTTCCCTTGTGGTTGTAAACAATCTAGAGGCTGTAAGCAGGTGCAGATATATTGGCAGGATATCCACATGCAATAAACTAACCCTTGCTTTGCCACTGCGTGGGTCTGTTGACAATTTCCCATTACAGGAAGTGCTTTTTGATATTCAGAGGAAATCTGCTCTTGGGTTATAATGTCTATTTCTATCGCAGTGACTTTTTAATCCCATTGTATGCTGAGGGGATTGGAAGTAAAATTTCCTGCAGCCTACAGGAAAATAACTTTTATAACCTTGCTTATCTCCAATTACATTTTATTATTTTTTAGATGTTAGTTTATTTAAATATTTACTTTGGGAAATAACCATCAGAGATTAAGTTCTTGGTTCCTGTAGTCATGTGGGTATTATCTGTTTATGGCTCCTTTCTGAACCAGCCCTCAGTCAAATAATTTTCTATCAGACTGGAGCTGTACTGGCAAAACAAGAAGCACTGGTGCCTTCGTAATCAGTTCCTGACATTAGAGATAGTATGGCGAGTTCCTGGGCCTCCTGCATTTTATATAAAGTTTGATTAAAGCACAAAGCCAAGATAGTGGGAATGCCAAACTTGCTCCCAATTCTGCTGCCAGACTGCCCCACAAGCTGAAGCAAACAACTCATTTATAATCCCTAAGCTTTATGTCCCTCTGTAAATCGATAATAATTCACTGTGTGGAAGAGGCTTGGTGAATGGAGATTCTGAGGGGAAAAAAATTAACTTTGCAAATAAAATTTAACAGTAGCTTGTGTAATGCTGTTGGGAACTTGTGCAGCCCACTCATGCTCCTGGTTTGGATCTCCTGGCCTGGGTGTGGACCTGGGTGGGATGCAGGGAGCCAACCTGTTGCCATGACTCACGGACAGCTTTCCATGCATGGCTTACACTGCACTGTAAAACCACCACGCTTCAATCACTGTGTGACAGCAGGATGGTCACTCTGGGTGACCAAACTGGCCACCATGCCAACTCAGCTATTCCCTTTCCAGCCTGAGAGGATCCCCTTCCTGCAGCACCTGATTGAAATCGGTCCCAGCAGCTTTATTGTTCCCCAAATCTGAGCATTTGTCTTACAGCAAGTGTTTTGGTGGGTGATCTGCATTCTGATACAGCATAACCTTCAGTGCTTTTCCTGAGGAAGTGACTGTACTGACAAATGAAGCATGTTTATCTGCCGAATAGAAAAAAATACAAAGTAAGAAATGTATTTAACCGGGAGGTGACTCAGTATGTGACAGGTGGGATGCTGGTTACATATTTTCCTTAAGGAGTGGTAAAGGATGACAGGAACAAATCTGTCATGTCCTCCCAGGGTGTGTACGTGGGCAATGTGAATCAATATATTACAAACACGGACATCGTGGTGGGTGGTTTTAAACTCAGTGCTCCGAAGTCACTGGGGGCTAAAGCCAACGTCTTTAAGTGACCTCCAGCCCGAATGCACTTGGCTAAACACTCCCGTAGGTTCCAGTAATGGCTGGATGTCTAAGCAAGCACAGTCAGGACTGAGTCCAGTGAGAGCAGGGCAGCTTCCTTTGCGAAAAAAGTCTTGTTTCATCATGTTCTGTGTGTGTGTTTATCTGAAAACAGAACATATTCTTGAAATGACTAGTTATTGTCTGCTAACAGTTTCTGAGTCAAGAGCGCTGCTTGCCTCTCCAGGGAGCAGCAGGGCCTGCTGCCAGCACAGCACCTGGAGGGAAGTCTGAGAAGGCTGTGGACACGGCAATTCCCCTTCTGTCTCTCTGAAAGTCTGGATGTGATATATCTGCAGTTTGTGCCCTCAGCTACACGGGCCAGCACACACCATAGCTGAACGTACGGGGCAAACACCAGCTCATTAAAACTGTAGAAAATACATTTTTTTAAAAAAGCAGGAATCTTTGTATATCACTGTTTAAGTTTGTCCGGCCTTTCTGTGGAACAGAGGAGAAAGGAATTCCTAAAGGCTGGAAAGCTGAGCTTACCCTTCACAGCCAGCAGTGGGAATGGATGCAGTCCCCTTCTCTTCCCCTCGGACTCCCTCATAGCCACCTCTGGTACCCCACACTGCTCCTTCAGGAGGGATCTGACATGGATGAAAGGACAGGGATGATTGCTGTAGTGCCCTGAGCCCCTTGGTAACCTTCTGTTTACTGCCTGGTCATTCCTAGGAGCTCTTATGAGTATTCCCCACGTTGGACAGATGGCCCCAGCCAACTGGTCTCATGGGAAGTGTTCTCACGTCCTCAAATCTTCCCGTAAGCCTCGCTTTTTCCTTTAACACAGAGCCTGCTTCCTTAAATAGGAAGTTGCACTTAGAAGTGCAACCTCCTGTGAAGATTTAGGAGCCTGTCCAGGCTGCTGTATCTCTTCCAGGCACTGTGCTGATACAAACAGGCTGGGATTCTGATGCTGTGGAGACCTTACAAGGTAGTGGCCAGAGCCTCTGTAATAAAACCCTTCTGCTTACTATTGGCTTCCTGCAGCTTTCACACGCTACGATCCAGCAGAAAACAGCCCTTCTCCAACAACTCCATTTCCAGTGGCTTCACCCACTGCCATTAAAAATTCCAGTCAGATCAGAAACGTTCTGTAATGCCTCATTAGTAACAAACATTTCATGATATATCAGTTAAACGGCATGGGTGTGACACGACGTGATTGTACTTCAGGAAAGCAGAAGACAAATAGGGTCATAAACAATTTTTATAGTGCTGGGAGTGGGAAGAGAGAATTTAACATTCTAAGGCATAATACTACATTTGAGCTATGGATATGTTCCCCCCCGCCCCTTTACTCTGATCTCCTGAGATTGCTGTACCATAGATCAGCATTTCTCTTGGTACACGAGTGGCATATTTTACCTCCTTTATTTATTTATTTTGTTTGTTTATTTATTTTTAAATATGGTCTTTCTGAGGAAATAAGGGGACTAGAAATAAGGGGTTTGTTGTTGTGCCCTGGCCGAGGAACAGATATCACCAATGGTAATCTCTGAGATCTGACCTGCACCAACACAGCGTGAGTGGAATTCAGGTGTAGTCCATTGCCTTCCTGGCTCACTTGGAAACCAAGGAGCTCATTAATTGTCATGCTGGCTTGTGAGGTCACTCTCAATCTAGGGAAAAACTCCCCAGTTTTGACCTCATAGAGGTTTAAGTCCTAATCTGTTAATTCCATCCGCTAGATACTTCTCCATGTGTTCAGAATTTAGGTCCAAAGTTGCCCCCAACACACAAATATTTGACAAATGCTGCTAAGTACTAGATAAAATAAATAATAGATTGCATGACAAGTAGGATGGGTTTTTTTTAGATTTCTCTATTTTATACGACTGTGATTTCAAACATATGTGGTTAAGCTTATCGGATTTCTAAAAATGAATGTTCTATAAAAATCACACTGGGCCCCTCAGCTGTGTTTTCCTCTATTATTTATAGACAAATTGAAAACAAATGGTCTTCTCTCTTTCAAAAACAAAAAAGCACAATGAAATGGAAGCAGCTGTCAGAATGGGCTTTTCCTCCCCAAGTCATCTGCAACACAAACTAAATCAGAGATTATTTCCTTTAATCTGAAGTGCGTTGCCATTACATGGTGGTTTTGGTGGCAATTCCGGTGGAAGCTGAAGGGAAAAGTGTCAGGACTGTCACAACGGGAGAGAGCTCAAAGGTCCTTTTTGGGCCATGCCACACATGTGCAGTGCTGTACTGTTGGAAGGGATGTGGAGGAGACTCCTTGGTTGTTAGAAAACAAGACACAAATTTAAGGGGTGGATAGTCTGGAGCCAGATTCATGCCTCCTAAAGGGGATGCCATAAAACATCTGGGAATGGATTTGAAGCTCAGAGGGGACACAAGTGCACTTATTGCACTGGAGTACAGCATTCCCTCTAGCTGCCTGTGCTTTTAAGAGGATGCTGAAAGATGGGAGATTGCAGAAAGCTTGAGAGCTGGTTTAAAGGCTTGTGTTTTGCATGGTGAGAAAGAGATCAAGAATTCCATGTATTTGGCTTATCACAAAGAAAGGCTGAGGAGTAAGTTGATTACAGCACTTTTAAACACCTTTGTGGAGAGGAAATATGTACTAAAGGGCTCTGCAATTTAACTGGCTAAATCACAAGACTGAACTTGAAACCAGAAAACTCAGAGCACAGGCATGTATCTTTAGCAGGGATGTTTAATAACCACTATAATAAACCACTGAGGAAAGTGATAAATTCCCCAGCTCCTGATTTATTCAGGTCAGGGCTGCAGCCCTGCTTGGAAGCAGTGCTTAAACCAAACATGAGCTGCTGGGATGAGCAGAAAGGCAACCATGATTAAATGACCTCTTGTACAGGATTGTGAGTGCAGTCCATTCCAATAGTAGATGGCAGCCTGAACCTGCTGTGAAAATCACCTAACAGGACAGGGCCACAGATCAAAAATCATCCTTAGAAATAACTCCACATGGCACTGGCAAGTGTTACATAACTCCTGGCTGGATCACGAGGCTCCTGTAGTTCTTCCGGTTTTAGGTCCTGTTGGAAAAGGTCCAGCTCAAGCTTTTACTCCTACCCTGACTTCAAACTCAGACACTCAAACTTCTAGTCGCAAACAAAACCATCTTTATTTTGTTTTATTAGAAAAGAAAACTGCTGATTTTTACTATAGTTACCTTTTATGAAATAAGCACACAAACATTCATAAAACAAGCATCCTTATAAAACCTCTGGTACCAGATGAACTCAACTGCTCGAGCTACCCCAGTGTGTCTGCTTGCCTCCAGACAATCTTCCCTGTGAGCCTGCTAGGAATAGTGACTCCATGGGAGCGAGCAAAAGGTGGTAGAATAAAGTTTACAATGGGAGGGGCAAGAAATCAAGATGATGAATGAATGCTTTGATAGCGTGGAACGTCGTTAAATTTCTGAAGGCTGAAGCAAGGGCAACAGGGAAAAAAAAAAAAAAAGATCCAATAAATTTTAAAATAACCCTGGGTGAATGAATGTCTCTATTTCTGAAATTTTACCTCTGGCAGATGAACTGGAAGTGTGTCTGCTTCTCCAGACAATCTTCCCTGTGAGCCTCTGAATTGACTCCATGGGAGCGAGCAAAAGGTGGTAGAATAAAGTTTACAATGGGAGGGGCAAGAAATCAAGATGATGAATGAATGCTTTGATAGCGTGGAACGTCGTTAAATTTCTGAAGGCTGAAGCAAGGGCAACAGGGAAAAAAAAAAAAAAAAAGATCCACCCTATAACCTTTGATTTTAAAATAACCCTGGGTGTGTTGCCTGCAAGGTGTCTCTATTTCTGAATTTTAGAGGCTTCAAGGACTGAAAGCTTCTGCTGATCTGATTGCATTTTGTTTGCTCCCTAGTGTCCACACTTCATCAATACAAGTCCAAGTAGCACTATGGAGGCCTGGACCAGGAAGAACTCTGACATCCCCTTACATTGTCATTAATTAAAAAAGAAAATTACTTACTTTTGGTGGCCATTGAGTGCTTTTTCAGCAGCAGAGAATCTGTTGGTCTGCACTGATCCAATATCCAAAGTCTGAGTGGGATGTCCCTCAGTGGCATCAGGTCAGCTGCATTTTCACACTGCCTTTGTGAAAATGTGGTGTGGTGTGTTGCTTCTCCTTTCCATACAGTGCTGAACAGAACAGGATTATGGCCTTAAAAGTAAAATCTTCAGCTTCACAGCAACATGCAGTGTGTGATAATAGCTGCTCATATAACAGTCATATGTGGTAATATATGAGTTGTTATTTTAGAGACAGGCACTTGAGTGAGGGTGATGAAGCAAGCTAATTAATGCTTTGGAATTGGTTAATGTAATCATGGTACTTGGAGAACATTCAGCATGCTCTGAAGCATTGTCCAGGGTTACTGTCAGGGACAAGCTTGTGGCCAAAAGGAGCTGATGTACTGATAATGTATGGCAAATCCTTACAAGAAAAAGGAATCAAAGTTAGATCTAGTTAGAAACTGAAATAACTTATCTAGATAAGATATTCACACCTTCTGTTTCATTTTTGGATTTTTCTGGCAAAACCACACAGTTAATGGCCATGACTGAAGAAAAATATCCATTACCACAGTGCTACTGTGTGGTATGTGCTCTGTAGCCATTACTTTCAGAAATCACTTAGTTTAGGGCACTTCCTTGTGACTTTTCTCTCAAACACACCCTATTAACAATGCACTTTGTCTCCGACTGTATTGCAGCTGATGATAAACAGATGGATCTCGGTCACTGGATGAATATGAGAAAGCTGCTGGAGCATGGTATGGTTCGTATTCCCATCCAGCTGCCTCAGGCTTCTGTCCTCTTGAAACCCTGCTGAATAGTGAAGGCTTCTAATTAGGGTGAGGTTGAGGGTCTCTTTCTGGCCATATATCACTTTCTTTGGCAGGGCTTCCATGGACTCGCAAGAGGGAAAATGCACGGTGCTGTCAAAACAGCGTCTTCTTCAGAATGACCTGAAGAAAGATGGGGTTTGTGTGAAAGCTGGCTCTTTGGGACAGGGTGGGGAAGGGAAAAGAGGAAAGAACGATGGTGAAAATCGTTGGCATCTGCCCTAAAGCAGCTCCTGGCATGCGGATGGGTTTGAAACGATGCTGCGAGTCACTGAGGACACAACCCAGCATCACAGGCTGCGGCACATGTGCGACCATTAAGCGGTGATCTCTGGATGCTTGAATTGCGCTTTCGGCTCTTTTAAGATTTTAATGGTTTTTTAAGGATAACTTGAAGGGGTTTGCTTTCATGTTAAAGTTCCCTTTCCTGGCAGTAAGGTCTAATGCGGCACATAGTGCCACTGTGGCGAGAAGATTTTATCTGTGTGAAGTTAAGTGGTCTGAGGTGATTTTAAGTGCACTGAAGTCTGTAGGAAGTACAGAGGCTGGAATGGAGCCCTGGCACTGCCTAGATGTGCCAAAAGCACCCGCCAACCTCTTGGAGAGATGTTTTTGTCCCGTGTTTCAGAAAGCGAAGCCCATAGCGAACAAAGTGGGTATTGAAATAATAGAAACCGGAGTCAGCGGCCGCGCTCGACGGATTCTTTGCCCGCTTTCTGTCTGAAGAGCTGAGCCCACCTCACCGCAGAGGTGACGAGGGGACGCAGAGGTGACGATGGGACACAGAGGTGACACAGCGCTGTCCCCCCTCACGCCTCTCCTCTCAGGGCACGGTGTGGGGGTGTTCCGTGCAGGCGCTGAGGGGGCACGGAGGGCGATGGTGCCGGGCCCTGGCGCCGTCTCCATCGCGGTGGGCGCTGCCTCAGGTGCGCCCTCACGGCGCCCGCCCGCCCGCCCCGGGGCTCTGAGGGGCGGCGGCGGCGGCGTTCCCGTCACTCGGCTCCCTCACGGCCCCGAGCAGCCTGAGGCGACCCGCGGAGGGCCTGGCGGTGCTGAAATGGCTGGAATTGGGTGTTTTCCAGCAGCCTTCTTCTCCTGGACCACACTGTGAGGCGTGAAAAGCCCGGTTGTAGCTTTGTCAGCCGTGCCATTTCGGGGTCATGGTGCCCAGCCGTGCTGAGGACTGAGGGGATGTGCAGAGCCCCCCCCGCCCCGGGTTGTTCCTGTGGGGAGGATGTGGCCCCAGACTTCACTTATTTATTTCCAGATGGGCCAGAAGGCTTGGTCACTGTTTTGCCGCAGGTTATATAATAAGGTTTTATAATAAGGTTTTATACCTGCGCCGGGACAGCCTCCCATGGAAAGGGGAGAGGCCGCCCCAGGGCGGCTGGAGCTTTGCTTATCCTCAGCAAAGTTGCCCCGCTGGGTTGTTTCCGCTCCCCGCCGAGCTGATAACCCGCACCTCCCCGACAGCAAACAAACCCTGCCGTTCCCCAGAGGTTGGGACACATCCTGCAATCCCGCCTGGAACGGGGTCACTCACAGCTGCCAGCCAGTGACCCACTTTTCCAGCTGCTGCCAAGCGCGCTCAGCCTTCAGGAAGCCCCGGGGGCTTCGAGCTGTGGCCCTGATCCCCAAAAAAAGTGGGGATGTGTGAAGAGAAAGTAAGAGTTTTAGCAGGGAAATCTCGTGTCCTGGTCAGTAATATTTGAAAATCAAAGGGAGGCTTAGATGGGTGTTAAAAAGTTACAGTAAAATCAAAATCTGGTTCTGGAATCAACATGTACTTCCCCAGTATTTTTTCCTCACTGTAGGGACCATCACAGTTTAGGTAAATCTAATTTTAGAGGGACGTTTAAAAAATATCCAAGACTGGTCCTACTGGAGGGAGGGGATGAACAGCTGTTTAAAATGAGCCTCTTGCAGTGTCTGTGAAAATCAGAGGTTTGCCCTGTTTTAACATTACCTTTTCTTGGTTTTAGATTTGCTGGAGGTTTGCTGTATACAGGAAGGTGGACCTCTTGTTTCCACATATTTTTTTCTCTTTCTCTTTTACATCTTATTGCTCATTCAGACAAACCCCATATGGTCACTTTCGCGCTGATTTCACCACTGTCTTCTAAGCTGTTTTTGGAAAGTGACAGGAAAACCCTAAAATAGATTTCTCACCTCAAGGGTGGTATGTGTCTAATATATGTATTGGGACTGAATATTTTCAAGCACGGGCTCAACAGAGCATTTATTTCTACTGAACCATGAGAAATGATTTTAAAGGCTTTCTTGGAGTGTATTTGGTACATGAGTTTGAATGATTTTCAAATAATTTCAATAGTTTTTTAAAAAGAATGATGCTCATAATTTTTTAGGTGTGAGAAATATCTATTATGTGATGTTTCCCCTTAGTAATTGAAAGTATTCATAGCTATATGTGAAATTGATGTTGATGTCAATGTATGTAAATTTCACACAGATCTCCCAATTTGCTCCTCTTGCATGACAGTATTTTTATGTTAGGCTCTTGTGTGTTACATTAATCTCTCCCTTTCACATTGGGAGAGAAAAAAAAAATCACCTGCACATCTGTCCCCACTCTCGGAATAATAAAATCTTTATGCACCAGTGAATTTTCCTCTCCAAACCACCGACACCAAGCTCCTCACATGGGGCTGCACAGGGAATTTAAAAGTAGGATGCCCCGTGGCAGTTAATCGTAGCTAATGCAGAGCCCAGGAGGAAGAGGAAATGATTTTATGACTGCAAGTGGAAAAAAGGACAAGTCAACAGGGCTGGGAAGGGGAGCTGCCGTGTGCAGGGAGCCTCAGGCTTCTGGCGTGGTGGCAGGAAATGGGCTGAATGCATCATGAGGGGCGCCCACAGATGCACCCGGGGCTGTCACAGATGTATTTAGGTCACTGACACTCTGAAAGCTTTATGCTTTTTGAGCCCAGGGGCTGTGACAAAGGCCTGTATACCCAGAGTGAAGGCTAGCATCCATCCGTGGCTGGCCTTATTGTATCCACAGGAATTTCAGATCAATGAAGGATGTTAGCAATTATGTGCTGAAATAACTAAGTACAATGGGATGAGGTAAGGAAAGAGATTCAGCCTTGAATTTGAATTTCTTTTGGTTTCAGTCAGTTTGTGCCAGCACCCCTTGCAATGCACACTGAGTCTCTGGGGCTGTCCTATATTGTTAGGACAGGAAATTTGAGAGACACAAGTTCAGCAGCAAGCTCCAAAGTTACATGCATGGATGTGATGCTTTCCCTGGCATAGGGGCCAGTTTCGCTGCTTGGACACCTGAGGTACTTTGTGAATGTGATGCTGGTTCCTCTCTTTTGGCACAAAATATTTTATAGCAGGTGTTGTTCTGGTTTTTAAGCCTGAGAAATGTCACTTGGCTTCCTGCAAAGCTCCAACCCCTGGTGGGCTGTGAAGAAAGTCCCATGTGTCGCCTCATGCTCTGCTTCTTCCCTGTGGTTCTTTCCGCTTGTGATTCCCAAAGGGCCAAGCAGGGCTGTGTGCCTGACCCCTGTATCCAGGCCACTGGGCAGACTGAAGGAAGGAGGAGGAATTCCTTTGAAGTTGTGGAGCTGCTCCCCAGTAGCTGACTGGAGCCCAGTGGTGGGTGCAGTGTCCCATGCTCCTGTTGCTGCCTCCCTGGAAAGGATCTGATTCCCACTGCTCCCTGCAGTGCAACCACACCAGTTCCACTACAGTGCAGCCTTCTCCGACTTGCAGAGCAGTGGGCTGAGCCTGGCTCTGAGCAACCTCAGGATGACAGACACTCACAGAAAACCCCATTACAGACTTCCTTTCTTAAAAGCCAAAACACACGCTAGGAGAGCCTGGAGTCTGTGACTTCCAGTTAGAGCAGTTAATCAAAACGTTTGCCATGTATTGTGTGAGCTCCTTCACAGTTTGTGCATTTATCTTTTTAACATCTGCAGAACAGCATGGCTTGGATAGGTTTCTGTTACTACTCTAAGCCTTCATTGGCTCTTGAGAATGAGTGAAGAGGAGCCAGACAACATAAAGGGCAGGCAATCAAAGCTTTTGACTCTTAGATCCTCGCAGATGGGCCTTCTGATGAAATGACTAACAACTGCTGCCAGATCAGCAAGTAGCAACCACAAGGCACCTGTATTTATTTAGCTTTCATTTTGCCAGATAACTTGTCTTTATGCTCTTGGAGTTTTAACTATGGATTATAAGTCACGAGGCTTCCTTCTGATCTCCCTAGCACAAGTGCAGAATGAGTCACTTGAGATTGGTCGGTGATAAGAGTTCTTCTACTGTACAAGTGGTGGATGCAAAGGCAGGAGGATCAGGCCGAGGTGCAGATGATGAGTCCAGTGTCAAGTTTGTTTCAAACATCTTTATTGCCAGCCTCCGGGGTGAAGCCTTCTTAGGGCACGTACCAGAGAGAGGAAAGGTTTTTAGCAGCAGCCGTTGGTTGTTGTGAAAATAAATAAATAAAAACCAGTGACCTCATTTATCTTTTCCAAATGGCTGTGCATCTCATGAGGTCGGCTGTGCAAAGAGACGCTGTCGGCAGCCAGGGCCCCCCAGCTGCTCCAGCCTGCCCGGGTGAAGCCCTGGGTGAGGGGCAGCCCAGATGTTGCCAGATGCCTCAGGCTACAAACCTCGCACCTCAGAGCACTCCTCCCGGGAATGACTCGCAGGCGGTGCTGCCAGCAGCTACACAGGAGCTTCGTGTCTCGGGCCATTATGGAAAGGAAAAAAAACACGGATGTGGCCGTGTCCCAGGATGACCTGGCGGTGCTGCCTTGCTCAGGCACAGGCTCCGATTGCCCTGTGGCCCCAGTGCCAACCCAGCCCCGCTGCCAGATGCCTCAGTGCAGCCCTGGCACATGGAGCACATTTCTTTCTCATGGGCTGTGTGGGGCTTCCTAATTCTTGGCTATCCTCTCACCTTCCTTGAAGGTGCTCATCCAGAATGTGCCATGCTGTGTATTGGCTTTTGTCAGGACAGGTTAGAATGTGCTTTGTGGCTCTGATTGCTGCTGTGAAGGGGCCCTCAGTGAGTGCTTGGCTGTTCCTGGAAAGCAGTCAGCTCCCCTGTTCCTGGAGTCAGATATCGGAGCAATGGCAAGTGCCAAATCTCTAATTATTTCTGTATCAACCCCTGGATTTATAGCCAGTGCTTTACCTGTGTGCTGTTGGTCACTGGTGGCTTTTGTTCACCAAATAACATCCTGCCCATATGTGTTGACACAGGATAAAGTTGGGCATGTTGACATAGGATAAAGTCACAAAGTGAACCTGCTCAAGTGTTAGAAGCAACGTTGCAGCACTACCATCAGACTTGGCCCATGGTTTTTAGCAATCCTTGCAGCTGTGTCTGTCCTTCAGGATTTAGGGATATGCTTTGCTGTCTAAATGAGCACATGTATTCTCTGTCTGATAGAGGAAACTAGTTAGAACACAGAGTTCTGCCAAATTTGATCTTTTTTTTTTTTTTGTATGTCTATAGTAAGATCTGATAGTTTTAAAAGGCTTCCATGTGACTCTTGCTGGAATGGTTTTCTTCAGTCACTTCTGTCTACGCTCTCTTCTGAGTCCAACTATGATGAGGAGGCCACATAGCTGATTTAAGTACTTCAAGCTAGTCCAATTAGACCAAATTGATTAAGGGCATGTGTGGCAAGCACTCTGCCTGAAAGCCAACCAGCTGTTTTCTCCTGAGAAATGTTCTTGCCGAGGCACTTGGCATTCCCATCAATCCCAGGTTTTTAATATCAGGATTGTTTAAATATGGAGCTGTGCCTTATTGCTATCTTTAGGCTACAGGGTATGATCTGCCTTTTTTGAGGAATTCTGCAAGGAGAGAAATGAAATTGAGGGGAGCCAGGGGATGCTTTGTTTTATGGTGTATCACCAAGGCAAGAGTGGTCCCATCTTTCTGCAGTTCCTCAGCTGGTATGTTTGCTTTACTGAGGTTTCTTTTTCTGGAGTCATCTCCTGCAGGGATTAGTTTGGATCTGAATTTATGCAGATAGGGGAAGTGTCTTGCATTGTCCAGAATCATAGTCGTGGAGTGAAAATGCTGGTTTTGCTCATGGCTTAGAACAGAGCTTAAATGTGACTTTCCTGGGCTTTGTGCATTGTAGAAATCAAATTTACTTTTGCATTAACATCACATTTAAAACCCAAAATTCCTTTTTTGTTTTTAAGATAAGGGGGAAAAGTCAGGAACAGGACACACACTAGCCACACTCATTATTTGTAGATGAACAGCTTCAGCCAGGAAGTAAAAGCTGTGTGTGTGATGAGGTAGGGTGGAATGAGGCATCACTCATGTCCTTTGTGGCGCTTCAGTTGGTGATATTGATGAGGAGTCATGATGGAGTGCACAAATCCAAGCTTTTCAAGGCTCTGGACACACTTTTGAGCATGGTAGGGGCTGGGCTGGCTTTGGGAGGGTATGGCTGCTGTAGGAAATGCTTTTCAGTCGTGGCTTACATGGGATTTACCAATCTTCTGTGAAGAGCTGGTTTGTCCAGCTTTACAGATAAAACACACCATTTGCTTGTGGCAAAAAACTGCACAAAGGAGGTTGACAAAACCTTTTTTTTTTTTTCCTGAGTGTACCTGTCAAAAGGATTTTACAAGATGGAGAGCGAGGTAGGTACGTGGTTTCCTGCACTGTGCCTGAAAGGAGGTGGATTTGTTAAGATGATTTTGACAGTGCATTTAGGAAATCCTGTTTGGTGTGTTTGAGTGAGGCAATCACCCTGATGCTCTTCCTCGTGGCAAGCTGCAGGTAACCCTGCCTGGGAGCAGAGCACGCATTGCCCCATTCATAACAAAGGTGTCGAAACCCTCCGTGCAGCGGCGTCTCCAACGCGGTACCGGGGGTGGATCTGCTGAGTCAGCAGCGGGGCCGCTCCACACGCCGTGCCTGGAATTACGGCAGCGCTCCCCTTATCTCCCGGTGGGCAGGGAAAGGCCTCGGGAGCGGCAGAGCTGCGGATGAACACTGCCAGTGTAAGGAGCAGGATTCCCATTTGTCTTCAGAGTAACCTGAACTTTGCTGCCCTGCCCTTGCTGCTGGTTACGTGACAGCGTTCCCTTTGCGGTGCCATTAGCTAATTGTCCCTCAGACTGCCTGCTAACGAGGTAATTTGCCGCATCTGCTTCCACTTTCCATGTCATAGACAGTTGCCGGCTTTGCAAAATGTTTTGTGTTTGTCAAGCTGCTCTGCCTGCCTGGAAATGTTTTGCCTGCTCAAATTTTTTTTGGGCTCATACCTCAAGGACTTGTTACTAGGTAACAGAGTTCCATTTGCCAATTGCCCACTATTTCCTTCTCACCGTATTACAGGCCTGATTATTAACATTTAGTTCAGAGAAATTGCTGTCATTATGTGAAGTAACTTCCTTTAGAGGTTACTCATTAACCTTAGGTATTTTACTGTGCGATTATAATTGCCAAATGCCATAGGCATGGAAAACCTTTGAACTCCTCAAGGTATTAGTCTATGGGAGAAATGGTATCAGCTGTGATTTTTATACATTCTCCATCCCCACCCTGCCTCCTCAGTTGTTTTTCCTTTTGACTGTATTCTCCTTCCATTCCTGTTGGCATGTTGCATAGCATACAGGGCCTGCTCAGCTGCTGGAGAAGAGAATGTTTTCTTCTGGAAGGGAATCAGCCTCTCCTGTTCCCCTTCAGATCTGAGATTAGCCCTAGCCAGCTCAGGGGCCCATTATCTGCTTTGCAGTGTGCCACTAAGAACAGAATTTGATCCCTTGCCCTTGCATGAAAAGTAAAATAATTGGAAAGTTGTGTGGCACACTCCATGCTGCTAACATGTAGTTTTCCAGCATGGCTCTTCCATGTTTGCTTTGGGGAGATTTTCAACTCTACTGCTCTAGATTGTGTTCAAAAAATGGAAATTTTCAGACAAAAATAATTCTCCCTTTGTTTTTCCTTTTATTTTCTATACAGACACAATCAGCTGCATACTGAGGTGCTTGCTTCAGGGCAACATGTGTTCTCTGGAAAAATCTTACTAAATATATTTGTCTTTCTCCCCTAACCCATTTCTCCTTAGAAGTCCATTGACATTCCTGGTAACTTGATGCCTCTGACAGGATAGAGCATAGCTGTAATGTAGGCCTGTGTCATCATGTGACTTCAGTGAGGAAATATATATCATACCCAGGAAATTAGGGAACAAGTGAGATATGTACCTAGTGCTTAAACAGAAAGAAAAAAAAGAAAGAAAAATTACCTATTCCAACAGGAATGTTTTTGCATGGAGTCAGACCTAATTTTGATGGTAGGAACCAAAATGTTGTGGTGGACAGGGAACATTAATCTGGTAAATCTTCTAAAATATAACATTAGAAAAAAAACAGTGCTATAAATTTAAAAAAGGGAAAGCTAAGGTGGGATTAACCAATGAGTCCTCTTAAGTCTGAGCCTGGCAACAGGGAGAATAAAACATCATCATGACAGAGCAACTTCTGTCAAGCACTTGACTTAATATTGCTCACCCCACTCTGCTCTGTGCATTTGATCTCAGCATGAGCTTTTGGGTTTTCTTGAAGGGGGAGAAGTGAGGAAAAACCCACAAAACCAGAATGTCCTTTCATGATGCATGCAGTACAATCTCCATGATGAAAATGCTAAATCAGTACCATGGAATTATTAATAATGAAAAATGTTTAGTAACACAATTTCAGATAGTGCCCCAACCCTGTGTTGTTTTTTGTTTTTTTTTTTTTTTTTTTTGTGTTAATCTGTTTCTTCTTTCATTCTCTAGAACAGTTCTTGCTCCTGATTTCAGTGGGTATTCTCATGTGACAATGTGTCAGCCATGACTTCTCAACTACTGTGTGTTGCAAAGAGCTCAGCAGTGGAATTTGTGGTGACATCTAATGTTGCTCTCCAGGATAAATCTAGCGATTCACAAAGTCCAAGCAGTGCAGGAGGTGGGTAACACTTCAAAAGTTCTTTTAGTAAAACTGTGCTTCACTGAATTCCTGTCTGCTCCTTCTACTTCACCTGCTCACCTGTAGCACAAGGTCTGATTCATGGATACATCATTCAGCACTGTCAGAATAGCTCAGAGCTCAGCTTGTGCTTTCTGTTTATTGTCAATAAATCCACATCATTTAGCACAGACCACTAGTATGCTTTAAAACCAAGCACACCTCAAACTGGCATTAACTACTTGGAGCCCTTCTGCAGAATACAGCATGAAATACAATTTGCTGGTGTGTAATGTGAAAATTACTGGCAAGGCTTTATGCATGAGAAAGCATTTGGGGAAATTAAAAGCCTATTGCTTGTCATAGTGGCATTCTGTACAAAGATTCTGGATTACAGAGTTACAAAATCCTGCTCCACTCAAGCAAGTGGATGCAGAAAATTGGGAAAACATGGTTAACACCTAAGACAAGGCATGTTCTTGCCAGCTGTGTCATGTCTCTTGCATTCATGAACACCAGCAAATGCCTCAACGTATTTGTTTATTTATCCTTCTGTCTGTTTATTTATGAAATGTCTAAATGCGTCTGTTCTCTATTGTACAGGCATTACAAAATATTTACCTTTATTTTGATACGTGACATTGTTTCTTGGAGCAGGTATCATGGAATAATAACATTAAATATCAGAGACAGGGTACCTAATTTTTTTTTCCTACAGAAACACCTGTGGTAGTTCAAATGTTACATTTCTTCCATGTGTTGAGTTTGCAAGTGCAGAAGAAAGAGATGTATTTTTAGACCAAAATTAGACTACGTGGTAATACCCAGTAAAGTACTTTCTCCCACGGAAGCTGTGGCAAATTTAAGTTAAACAATGATTATTAAGTTTCCATGGAAGAAAGTGCAGTGGGAAAAATCTCTCTTAGCAACCTGCATTGTAACTCCACTTGGTGGGGGGGGAGAACCAAGAAGGAAACGAGAAAGTGGCCTGGAGTACAGCATGAACAGAACTGTATGTCCTTAGGACGTACAATAACAGGCTGAAGCTGTCATAAACACTCTTTATTTCCCTAAGGTAGGGATATGTGTCTTTGCAAGTCTCATTGGAATCAGGATTTATTGATCTGGAATCTCTTAGAAACACCTGTGAGGTTCAGTGTATTATTTTCTTATAAAAGTTTGTTTCTTTTTGAAAATGAATTTTTTTCCTTTTTTTAAAAAAAATCATTCCTCTTGACTAGTCCTGATGCAGTCAGGCTTAATTCCTTTCATCAGGAAGGGAAAAATGGAATCTGTGCTTGATGGTGTGTTGGTAACTGGGCAATCTCCGAAAGAAGAACTGGCTTGGTGGGGATTTTTTCTTTGGTGTGGCGGGGGGTGAGGGGGTGGGGGTTAGTTTGTTTTTTCTTCCCTGGAGGGGAAAGAATAAGAAAAAATTTTGGTCTCTTAAAAACAAAAAGAAAAGGCAAGAAACTGATTAGTCCTTATGATTTCAATAATGTTTGACTCGCCGCATTGTGACGACAGTGTTTGATTTTTCTGTTTGCTTTCCCCCCCTCTGAATGCAAGGCTGGGATCTGTTGTTTCTGATTAAATGTGTGCTGAGCTGTGTGGCCTTAGAAAATTGCACTCCCTGCACCTCCATTCTTCGTGCTCTCTGTTGCCCAATGTGGAAGTTGTGGCTCTGTGGGGATTTACTGTTTCCTCTTAGGATCACCTGTGCTGTGGCTTAAATAAAAGTTTGTTTCTTCAGCTGTCTGACTTCAGAGTTTATCTGACTCAGGCTGACCCCTCAGTTTTATAATGAGCTAGTTTATTTGCTTGTGCAAATTGGGTTTTCTTAGACAGAAATATAACAGACTGTAAAGAGGCCAGTCTTTTGATCATTTCACCTCTGGAAGGGGGAAGGCTACGATGCCTTTCTGCACTCACTGGGCACTCCCTGGGTTGTTAATAACATTAAGTTACTGTTCCTGAACACTCTGTGGTTGGATTTTTTTTTTTTCCAAACCATGTTATAAAAGTCTGGTGTGCAGAAAAATGTTGTTTCTTCTGTCTATGCTAGGAATATTGATAGGGTTTAGAATCTAATTACTTCTCTATTTGTAGGGAATACAGAGCCTTTGCTTAGCAACCAGTCTGCCTGTTTCCAATTCTCCTTTAAGTATATGTTTGTGCTGCACCTATAGCCGTGCACACGGGGAGGCACGAGGTGGAATGCTGGAAGAAAAGGAGGCGTGAACACTTAGTGAAAATGGTGCCAGTTTTTCCTCGATGGGCCTCGAGCCTCCAGTGCAGCCCAACAAAGCTGAGAGTGATGCGTCAAAATATCTTTTAATAAACAACCGAGGCAGTAGGAAATAATACTGGTCAGGGCTTGTTTTTCTGGCTCAGGGCCTCATTCCAACCTGTTGCAGCCAGCTATTGAACGTCTATGGGGACACCCCCACACAGGAGGCCCCATGGAGGAAAGGAACTTTTACATTTCTGTTTGACTGGGATCCTTGCCAGTGGCTAAGTTCAAAGTGCAGTTTCCAGTAATTTGCTGTTACTACTTCGTGCATTTGATAGGCCAGGACAGAAGCATGCAACCCGAAGTAATATTTCCTGATTTCTGACATTTCTCAAGATATGAATGGAGGTTGCTGAGGCACTAAAACTTGGAAGGGTTTTCCTGACTCTGACACCTTCGATGCTTTCCTTTTCTCCTCTTGCACAGCCCCTTTCCCTCCCCCCATCTCCTCCCTTTGCTCACATTCCCTGCTGTTGCCAGTTCCGTATTTGGATGACATTCATATTGATTGTTTCCCTATGCAAACACTGTGTGGCTGGTCTGATGCAACCAGAAGAATCCTATTGATTTACTGAGTGTGAGGGTTATTTAGATTGATATCCTTCTGGAGTAGTGATAACGCTTTCATCTCACCACAGAATTATGGTTAACCTTTCCATTTTGGGGGAAGGGCATGGAAATGAATTTCCTTTGCCCTGTTAACTGTGGTAAGCCCAGGGAGAAGCCAGTGGAATAACTACTGTTCTCTCCAGCATGTGCAGTTGTAGGCCATGTGTATGCCATTGTGGTTATGGAAGAAGCATCCTCTGTAATTAAGATTATATAAGCATTCCCATTGTAATCCTTTGTTTTCAGCTCTCCAAAACTTGCCTCTTTTGGGCTGATGTTTTCCTGGCTTGTTCTTTGCCATGTCACAACTTAATTATTTATTTTCCAAGCAGGGATGCAAATGTTGGAGAGAGCTGAGGAAATGGACTTTTCTTGCCCATTTGAAAACAACTCTTGACTTTTTTGAAAATTAGATCCAGAGTCCAAATGAGCTTTAGGTAGGAATGATGTGACCATTGATGAGCTTTTGGGGAATGCTATTTTTATTACTGAATAATCCACATTTGTGCAAAAAGTAATGCAGATGGGCTGTGTAAGGGAAGAGATGAGGTTGGGAGGGCAGGCTTCAAGGCTTAAAATCCCAATTCTTTTTTTTTTTTTTAACAGCTTAAGTGTGCAGAATTCGTAAGTCTGCAAGGGTGTGGGGGTCCTAGTACAGCTACCCACAAAAGCAGAGGGGTAAGAAATTTAAAGGTGCAGAGTTCAGTTCTAACTGCACCCCTGCAGCAAAGTCAGTGCTCACAGGAACAAAAGCTGGGTGTTGAAACTTTGTGTGCTGGCTTTGCACTGAAGCTTCACTTTTCAGCTGAAACTGCTATCTCAGTTCTGTTTTAAAAACCAAATAGAATTCCTTTGACTAGCATATAGCTTCAGTTTTCAAATAAATAAGCAAGCAAATACCTTTTCTTCCAGAGAGCACTAACAGGTGTTCACACAATCCAGGCACTCATGAGGTTTTAATCATTAAACTAAACAGTTCCTTGAAAGCAGAGGAATTTGGAGTTAATTCTGATCTTTATACTTGTGCTGATCACATCCACTCCAGGTGTGTCCATGCAGGGACATCCACGGGCCTGCCTAAGCAGCAAAGTAGAAGGAAACAGCGAGTGCGTATTTTTGAGCTGAACCTTTCAAGCACTGTAACTGGAACTGCATTATTCGTGATTAGTGCCTTTTTTTCCCCATGTTTAGTCCAAAGTCCTCTGGGGGGGCAGTGGGAGAAAGCACAGAGTGGCAAATAATCCTGAGATGCTCTGTGGTGGGGGCTGATTTGCCCACGAGCGAGCACCGTGCGTCGCTGGTACTGGGGCGTGTGTCATGTGGCTGGCAGCTGTGCTCCCTTGCCGGATGCTCAGCCCTCTTCCATAGCCAGCTGCAGGGCCCTGGCCCCCCTCTCTGTGGATTTTTAGCCAGAAAGATGTGGAAGGGAGAAGGCTGCAACCTGGTCCATGTGTTGGGGGTTTTGTTTTATTGATGATTTTTAATTAATTTTGTACAAGAATAACTCACCAATGTCTGGCTGCATAAATTTGTTAAGCGCACAGTTTCCTGTGGGTGACAAAGCCCTCTGGCTGTGTTACAAGCGCTCTGAACTGATTAGAGAATGTTGGGTTGCATCATGAGACCAAACAGCAGGTAAACAAAGGGAGCATGCTGTGCTCAAATGAAACAACTCCTCGTAAACCTGGAGGATTGCTGTGAACTTTGTTGCTTAGGGCAGGAGAAGCACCAGAGATGCTACAGTGAGTAACTGTAAAGAGTTACTACACTAAAACTGCAGTCTAACTCTGTTGAGGAAGATGCAGGGCTCACTAGATCCCACAGGAAGTTTTCTATGTAGTCCCTTGTGTCTTCATTGTTGATATATGAAACCAGAATAATATTCTAGAGGCTGTGTTTGGTTTCCATAATATTTGCTTGAATGTGAATTGTACCGAGGGAGTTGGGTTTGTCCTTTGAGATCATCTGTGCAAAACAAGGAGTCGTGAAGGAAGGAACGTGTCTTGTTGTTCACTGTAACAATAAACATGGAAAATGATTCAATGATCTGTGAAGCTCAGTGAAATTTATGAGAACACAGCAGCTGTCACACTAGATTAGATCAAAGATTATTGTGAGTAAGTATCCTGCCTCCAGCAGAGGCCGGTGAGAGTGGGATGGGGAAAGGGCCTCAGAAAATAGATGTGTATTTGGAATTATCTTTCCCTGCTCTATCTTGTCAGCTTCTAACAAAGAGTTGTGAAGCAGCTCCTGAGGCTGACATGTGCTTGGTAGCTTCTTCTGGATGTATTCATTGTTCATTCCTCTGATCTCCATTTGAACCTGTGTGCTGCTTTGCCTCGACCAGCCCCTGTGGGCACTGAGTTCCACACTGTAATTGTTTTATGAAAAAGCATTTCCTTTTGTTTCTAAATTGCTGCCAGTTTAAAACAGGCTTCCCGACTTCCTTTATTACATACAGTAAATAATTCCCTTTTTTACCACATCATTCCATTTCATTATTTTTCAGATGTTGATTCTGTCCCCTCTTAGCCAGCTGGCATGTTCTAATTTATTTAGTTTCTTCTTGTCCAGAATTTGTCCTTTACTTGTTACTTTCCACAGTGTCTTTTCCCTTAATCTTTCCTGGTTTTTCTGTGTGCTCTGTGAGATGGTGTGGAGGTGAATGCAGCACTGTAATCAAAGGGCCCTAATAAGTAACCTGGTGCTTGGATGAGCAAAATGCCTGTGGACTTGAGCCAAAGGTTGCACTGATTAGCCTGGGAAGACCGGTGCTGTCAGGCTTTGTCTGTGTGGTGTCAGAACAAGATAAAGGTATACAAGTGCTCCTTGCTACCTGCCTTGAGTTCATCATCTCCCTTCCGAAGTCACAGCTGTGATGCCAAGGCTTTGGGTGAGCCATACTTCAGGCTCCAGGACCTGAAACAGTGAGTGCTGAAAGAAGATTATACTGGCAGTGGTGGGGCGATGAAGGTTTGTGTCATGCTGGGGAATGAGGGAGAAATTCCTAAAGCATTCAACAAAAAATATTGCTTCCCTCCAAAACCCCACAATCCATAAATGGGGAGTTTTTTGGGTTTTTTCCAAGTCCCTTTGGGTTATTTGCATATATGGATTTTTCCCCTTAAAAAGTGATTTTGTAGTGGAAAGTGAGCACGTGTTTGAGACTGTTCTCGGATCTTGGCCTCATGGGGCACTGCAAGCCCTGACAATTCAGTAACAGCCCTTTGCACAAGCCTTGCAGTGCAGCAAAAATTCAAATGGTTTCTTTTGTGGTGAGGTTGCAAGTCAATAACTTGAGCTCGGATTGTGTCCATATCCGGTGAGGAGTGAGGATTACATCCCCCCCCTTCTCCTCGCAGTCCTGCCTAACAAACCCAGGCCCATTCCCCGCAGGGAGCCCAGGCGAAAGGAAGGGAGTGTCATCCCCTTGGGAGCTGTTACTGCATCCGCTCCCCCCCGGAAAGAGGAGGGAGGAATTCCGACAATTCCTTGCCAAGCTATTCCAAGGGTAGAGCACTTACACCCCACCAGCTAATCAGGGCTGTTCCTTAAGGCTTTATTTTAGCATCTGGACTTCAGTAACTTTTTTTAAGCCTAGTTTTGTACTGAGGATTACTGTGAATTTAGATCTAAACCACTGCTTGAGTTGCACATCCAAAATAAGCATTGTTAACAAAAGCCAAGCGCCTTATGCATTTTATTCAGTGCTAAGAGCAGCTTGACTGCTAATATTTCATGTGCTGGAAGAAATGGAGCTGCAGTGTTTTGAGCTAATTCTGGCATTTTGAAGCACATCCTGCATAGCAAACTGTGATGCCCATGGTTGTGCCAGTGGTGATCTGTTTGAGGCCAGTGAGATGTGCCAGTGGGTACAGAGAGATACAGGATAGAATCCTTGTAAGAAGGCAAATATGCCCTTATCCATGTTTGTTTAATATTGCATTATTAGTTTTTTGA
Source organism: Emberiza elegans (assembly GCA_024865655.1). Classification (NCBI taxonomy): domain Eukaryota; kingdom Metazoa; phylum Chordata; class Aves; order Passeriformes; family Fringillidae; genus Emberiza; species Emberiza elegans. The sequence continues at coordinate 4,455,011 of JALJVW010000158.1, forward strand.
AGTGCCTTTGTGTATAATGTCTGCCCATGTTACCTTTTAAAATTTTTTCCAGGTCTGCTACCGTTCAAATAAATCATATGGCTGAGCAAGAATTTGTCCTGCCTTCTCCTAAGGCATGTAGGCTTAATCCTTTTGCTGCCTAAATCACAGTCATGGTGTTGGGAAGGTTTAAACAAAACTCTGCTGTATTATATCCCAGCTTGGGATATATATACTGGGGAGAAATATGTGGAGAACGGGGGAGAAAGGTGAGAAAGGGAAAGAGGAGATCACTTACCTCTCTTCTCTTGCTGTGCAAGTCCAGTCCAAGTGTGTGCACAGAGTAGCTTTGAGTTTTTCCCTTTGCAGGAATCCATGAGCACAACTGGGTAGAAGGAAGCAGGACTGAAGTAGCCCGGAAGGTGGATTACTCTGTGTGCCACAGCCATGTGTCTCTCCAGCTCCAGCCAGGCGTTCTGGCTCTGTGCAGCAGATAGCTACATAAACAGATGGAAAGCTCAGTTTTCCTTGCATTACTTTTACCCTTTCTGCTCTAGACTTCACAAGGAATGCCATTTTTTTGTGTGTTGCACCAGAGGATTCCTAAGTGAAGGAGCAGATTATTTGTTCCGCAGCACGCATGTGGGTGAAGAATGCAGAGCGCTGCGTGTAGCCCGATTCGGAGCTGTGCAGTGCATGAGTGTAGCGACAGCTTCACTTGCATGAGTGCCTTTTTGGCAAATGCAGGGCTACAGAAAGAAGTGGAACAACTCTCTCAGTGTGTTGGAAGACAAGGTCCACAGGAGCTGCAGTGTTTTGAGCTAATTCTGGCATTTTGAAGCACATCCTGCATAGCAAACTGTGATGCCCATGGTTGTGCCAGTGGTGATCAGTTTGAGGCCAGTGAGATGTGGGTACAGAGACATACAGGATAGAATCCTTGTAAGAAGGCAAATATGCCCTTATCCATGTTTGTTTAATATTGCATTATTAGTTTTTTGAAGTGCCTTTGTGTATAATGTCTGCCCATGTTACCTTTTAAAATTTTTTCCAGGTCTGCTACCGTTCAAATAAATCATATGGCTGAGCAAGAATTTGTCCTGCCTTCTCCTAAGGCATGTAGGCTTAATCCTTTTGCTGCCTAAATCACAGTCATGGTGTTGGGAAGGTTTAAACAAAACTCTGCTGTATTATATCCCAGCTTGGGATACATATACTCGGGAGAAATATGTGGAGAACGGGGGAGAAAGGTGAGAAAGGGAAAGAGGAGATCACTTACCTCTCTTCTTTTGCTGTGCAAGTCCAGTCCAAGTGTGTGCACAGAGGAGCTTTGAGTTTTTCCCTTTGCAGGAATCCATGAGCACAACTGGGTAGAAGGAAGCAGGACTGAAGTAGCCCGGAAGGTGGATTACTCTGTGTGCCACAGCCATGTGTCTCTCCAGCTCCAGCCAGGCGTTCTGGCTCTGTGCAGCAGATAGCTACATAAACAGATGGAAAGCTCAGTTTTCCTTGCATTACTTTTACCCTTTCTGCTCTAGACTTCACAAGGAATGCCATTTTTTTGTGTGTTGCACCAGAGGATTCCTAAGTGAAGGAGCAGATTATTTGTTCCGCAGCACGCATGTGGGTGAAGAATGCAGAGCGCTGCGTGTAGCCCGATTCGGAGCTGTGCAGTGCATGAGTGTAGCGACAGCTTCACTTGCATGAGTGCCTTTTTGGCAAATGCAGGGCTACAGAAAGAAGTGGAACAACTCTCTCAGTGTGTTGGAAGACAAGGTCCACATGAGTAGTGTTAGTAGCCAGTTGGGAGGCAATTAATGACCAGGTGGAGAGCATCCGTTCCAGGTGCAGGATCTGAGTATTGGAACAGCACTGACCTTGGGCATGCTGACTTTTACAGTAGAGTAATTAATAGCAATGGGATATGTAGATAAATGGAAGCTAATTTAGGGATATCTGGCTGTTATCCCTTTGTCACAACCCCCTGTATTGTCTAACATGCAGAGGTGTGGACATCAAAGTATAGGTGCAAAAGGATTCTGAATTGCCTTTCTCATTTGTTTACCCTTGTAGGGAGAAAATGGTGCTGATGAATGTAGAGATCTGTAGAGCAGTAAAATCATAATTTGATTATGTGCATAATGTGATATATTGTTTTTGTTTGAAAGGTAGAAAAATGGCCATCAGCAATCAAAGCTTTTGATTGTAAACTACCATTCTCAAAGCTTTTAATTGTAAATTAGGATTCTAGGTGTAAGTTCTGTAGGGTCTTGATTAGATTTGCTGTCTCCCCCCCTCAGCACACTGGAATATTGATTCATTCACAGTCCCAAGCTGTCACTAGTAATGGAATCAATCTATTAGCTGTATGGTTCTGCTAAAATTATTTGCAATAAAAGGATTGGTTGGAGTTGCATTTGCATGGTAATGGCTGTTAAGGGGGGATGAACAGATCAGATTGACGGGTTGCTTACAGAGTCAGAAACATGGGGTGGTGTTGGCTCATAGTTTGTCCTTTTGGAGATTTTTGTACTGTGCATAGTGAAGCATTAGGGAAGCTAAAGAGATAATACAGTGATCTGGTGTCTAGGACACTGAGCTGTCTGGAGGGGGACACCAGCTCCTTGCTCCAGTGAACATTTGGAATATTAATTTCTCACCTCATCTTTCTTCTCTTGTCCTGCTGTATGCAGTTTTCTTCCCCTATCACCAGTCTTCAGGGGTATGGAAACTGTAGGAAAACAGCTGTTGGCTATGCTGGGGATGCCTGCCTTCCCTACCTGCTGCCAAGAAGTCTTTTTGAAAGATTTCTCAGGCTAGATCTTATCCTGTGATCACAGCCAGTGTGTTTTCTTGGAGTAAGGCTTGCAAGTGCAGTAGGCAGAAGAAAAGTTAGCCTGAAAATACCACCAAATAAAATTTAAAAAAGGAGCGGAGAAAAGCAGTGTCCTAGGAATCAAATTCTGAATTTATCTGCTGATGAAAATCTAGAGCCTTGCAGGATTAGGATTAGCTAGGTCAGGGTGTGAAAGCAGATGGTGCTACCAGCGAGAGATGCCCAAATCCATCATTTGGATTTAACGTGGTAGGTTAACTCCTAGAAAGATGTAATGTGCTAACCACACAGTTAAGCTCAGAGCATCCCTTTCCTATTTCCCTTGGCAGCCAGTTTGTTTAACTGTACGTCATGCCAGCAGTGAAAAAACTGAAACAAATCAAAGCTGCTCTGCATTTCCCAGTCTGACTCTCTCACCTGCTGCATTGTGGAGCATCACCGTGGGAAGCTCACACTCTGCCACATGCTGTGGGATGTGATACAGCACAGCCTGACCTACCCAGGCTGTGTCAGCCACAGGAAGTCTGAAAATATGATTTCCTGAAAAACAAGTGAAAGGAGGGGAAGTGCGCAGTTTATGTTTTGAGGATGGCATTATTGGAAACTCCATGAGCTCTTTCTGTCAAAATACCTACGAAGTAACTATTTAGTCATATGAATAGTTGCCATTTATTTACAGGGCATCTGTGTGTGAATTAGGAAAAATCCTTTAACATCTATCAGACCTCACAGAGATGAGTAATTCTGTGGAAACAGTGTGCGTGTCAGACGTGACTGATCGCTTGTTACCCTGCATTCTGTCCTTTGTTTTTCAGTAAGACTCCAATGTATCTGCTAGCAGTGATTCAGTATGAACCAGGGGGCGTCTGGTAGAATCTGCTTGTCTCTTGCATTTCAGCAGAAGATGCAAGATTTTCTTACTGAGGATTTTCTTGACAGAATCAAATAGCAAGGCAGTTTCCCAGTTGGTGTCAGCTCGTAAGCATTGGTTTGCATCAGGCTAGGACCTGATCTCTCTGCGTATAGGACACCTGTCCTAAAAATGCATTTCCCAAAATGCAAAAGCAGCTGTTAGTGAAACCACGCTGCGCCATGCAGGGCTGGTTGTGATTGTTGTCTTTTCTCGATCTCTGAACTCTCTATGTAGAACAGAAACTCCTGGTTTCAGCACCTGTGGTCTAAGGTAGGAGTGGGATCTAGGAATTGGAGTCAAACTGGGGGCCTCTCTCTTTAGGCTCCTTATGTTAACTTTAATTACTTTTCTATGTGATTTCCTTGAAATGTTTCATGGTTTTCCCAGTGCTTTAATACTGAATCTCTTATTTCCTGGACAAGTCCCCGAGCAACTTGATCTAACTGGACCTGCTCAGAGCTGGGAGTTGGATTAGATGACCTCCCAGGAGTCCTTTCCAATGTAAACTATTCTGTGAAAAGTAAAAGATGCTTTTGGGACTGATAGATGAGGTATAACACAGCAAGCTGTGGAGCTGGGGAAGCCACAAGCACTCCATTTTACCCAAAGATATGAAGCTCTGTTATTTTCCCGTATTTGTTGTTTCCATCTTCTTGCAGTAAATTCAATTACCATCGAGCAGGACTTTTTCACAAGGGGCTGGCTAGGAAATGATCTGCAGAGGGCTGGAGATAGAATTTCTAGCTGGCAAGTTGTGTTAAGTTGGCCTTTCCTAACACCAGTTCCAATTCAATGGATGTAACTTCTGTAGCTGAGTGCATTTGGTTTAATTGCTGGCAGAAAGCAAATCTTTGGCATGCAAAATGATGCATCTGCAGAGAGCTTTAGCGTGAACTGGTGCAACTTTCCTGAGCAAAGAAACATCTGGAGGTGCCAGCAGTAAGAAATCAGAGTAGAGATTTGTTTTTTAAGCAGACAGAATGGACAGGGAAGATGAAATACATCTGATACCTTGTCCCCATGCAGAGAGTAGGAGAGCGAGGGACCACAGCAGACCTTGTCTGCCCCACATGTTTCTGCAGGGATTTCAGTCCTGCCAAGCCACCAATACTCCTGCATGATTGGAGAGAAAGAAGGCAGAGAGTGCAGTCCTGTCTGCAGTGAGAGAATTTGATTTGTTCCTCCTCTGGCCAAGTAGCTGCAGCCTACAAGGCAGTTGTGGGCCAGCTTTGTGCCCAGTTCTTCCCTGGATTTACGTGGTTGGGAATTGGTCAGCCAATTGTAGAACGTGTTTTTTCTGGGTCTCTATTAAATCTCTTTGTTTGGAGCTCCCTGCTAACACAGGTGGCTTGTGTTGGACATGTCATTTTGGTCCTTCAGTGTTGTGCATGGCTTGTGCACAGGGATGATTTCAGTGCTTTGTGAAATCAGTGTTGCAGACACCTGAAATGGTGCATTTTTATAAAAACAAGTGTAGGTTAAATTTATTAATTCAACAAGTAAGGATTGTTGACATAATATAAGCACTCTTGTGTGCTCATGAGTTATTCTGCATAATTGTGCTAGAAGTGTGTCTGTGCCTAAAGGAATACAGATGATAACAGAAGGATAGATATACAAGGAGAGCTGTTTAATTCCTGAACTACCAAGCTTCTGAAGTAAATGTGTGGCATCTCTTTGTTTCACAGTTCACTTGTGGCATAAATATCACGACTGGTACCTTGCTGTTTGCTAACATGTCCAAATCCTCCATTATGCTTTGGACAAAGGCCTTGTGGAAGCACAGCATTTAAACTTTTTACCTGCAGAAAAGCTTCCTGTTCAGGCTTTGTCAACAGATGCATGAAGCGCAAGAATTACTGTTGACAGTGAACACTTTATTATGGGGCAAAAGAATCCTCTTAAGAATGTAAGGTCAGCAGTCTGTGAGTGAAGAATTTCTTATGCACATCAACACACAAATGCTTGATGCCTAATCCTTTAATATGATTTTTATGGATTGATTTCAACAGGAATCCAAGGACAAATCTTCAGTAGCTGAACAACCTTCTATCAGCAAGCTGGCTTTGTTGGAATTCATGCTCAAAAATTATCCCACTCTAGTTGCTTTTTAATATTGTGATTGCCAGGGCCCAGTCCTGTAGCTTGTCTTCCAGTTTTGAGTGGCTCCTTACTGAAGCAAACTCCCATTGGCCTCTTTTGAGTATTTTGCTAAACCAAGTATTCCTGTTTATAGGGGATGTCTTTGGGCAGGCTGTAACAACATGAGGATGACTGTCTCATGGGTTAGTCTGAACTGACAATGGGTTTGTCAGTCATGGAAAGCTACTCCTGATTCGGGAAATAATTTTCATTTCATGTGTGCTTTCAGCCTGACTAGGTGACTTCCTTTGCATGGCAAAGTGCAACTGGCTTGAGAGTAAACTCTTGGCCCTTCAGTAATTTCTCTGTGAGAGTCTGTCCTCAATGTGTCTGGAGCTCTGCATTGTTACCCTGAGACTTGCTTAGCCCTTTCCTTCCAAAAATAACCTACTAGCTGTAAGTAAGTCTATTCTCTAAGCTGTCACTACTTTTCTGTTCCATTTTAAACTCCATTTCTGCTCTATCTCATTTTTATGTGGAACACAGCCCTCCTCTGAACTGTCCCGCAGTTTGCAGTTGTCAGAAATAAAGATACCTTTTGGTTTAAGTGATGGCTAAATTTTTCCAGCTGTTGCTCTTGTTAAAGAATTTAAATCTGGGAGGAAGTGAAGGTTTTTCACTGTACTACTCCTCCACCTGAGGTACTGCTTTAGTTCACTGCACTCAAGATATTTACTAATCTTTCTGAGCAGAGGAGCTGGACACGGGTTTGTTTAGTTTAGTGCGCAGGTTCTGCCTGATCCACCCCGTTTCCTGTGATCTGTGTATTCAAGGACAGTGAACCCCTTAGACCACACCTGATTACTTGACCCAGGAGGTCTTCCTTCTATCCTGGACTAGGTGCATGTGCCAGACATACCTGACTCTATATCAGGGTGAGATTCTGGGCTCAAATTGGCTTCCATTTTACCCTTGAAACAAGGCAATCCAGGTGAATAGACTGGATGTCAGCTTTAACACACTCTGACAGGTCCCAGATCTGGATGGTTTGAGGGCAAAGAGGGAATGTCAAGACTGGAAAGCACGCCAGGCTATCTCCAGCAGGGATCTGGGCAAGATCTTAGAAGACCTGTTGCCTGCAAAGCATCTGGAGAGATTTCATCTGCTTAATTTCTCATGTTTCTTGAGTTTGTTTCATTGCAAACCTTCTGGTCATTCAACATAATGTTGTAAAGACCGTGACCTGGATTCTTCATGGTATCCATGGAAGATGTGGGCAATTCCTAGGAGAGGAGAGATTCTTAAATCTATTTCAGTAGCTCAAAATCAGGCAGCTTTCTTCACAGGGGCATGTTTGCCACTGTAAATCCTGAACATTACCTACCTTCTGCTAGTGCCTGGGGCTTTGCTGTCATTGCTGATACTGCATTTCTGGCACTGAAGACCTGCGCCCAAAATTAAGATAATATGTGTTCAGTTTGCTGATTGTTTCTCCAGAAAATGCTTATGCTGAATTGGTATCCCACTGTCTGTTTGAAAATCTGAGTTTTATACAAAAATTACTCCAGGTTTCTTATTTTCTTCGGTAGGTGACAGTATTTAATGATATGGGGAAAATATCAAATAACAAGAAAATAAGCTTGTTTTATTTTTAACTTGGATTTTTTACAAATGCACAGATAGAAATAAAAAATTAAGAAGCACAAGTAAGTATACACAGTGCTATGAATTAAATGGATTAAAAGGTCCATTTACTGTGAGGGTGGTGAGGCACTGACACAGGTTTCCCAGAGAAGCTGTGGCTCCCCCATCCTTGGCATTGTCCAAGGCCAGGCTGGATGGAGTTTGGAGCAACCTGGGGTAGTGGAGGTGCCCCTGGGAGAGAGGTTGGAACTAAATGATCTTTAAGGCCACTTCCAACTCAAATTTTTCTGGTTTTATACTCAGCTTCCCTTACACTTATTTGTGACCTAGCAGACCTGTGCTAAAAGTATTTTTATTCCATAATCTGAGGGCAGAAAATAACACCAGTAAAGCTTTCAGGTCACTTCTTTTTAGCAGCATCTGCCTCAATCCAAGGCATTGAGTGCCTTTCCTGCAAGGAAAGGGTTATCTCTCCTCTCAAATGTGAGAGCACACCCTGCTCTAGCCTGCAGGCACACAGATAATAATAACATGGAAGGATGGCAGCCTGTGCTCTGGAACGGTTTATGAGGAGGAAGTCCGCAATTACATATTTCTGGGCAAACATTAACCAAGGCTGAAGCCTAGCTTCGAAGAAAAACAACAGGCTGGAACCTCCAGTAATATAGCTGTTATGTGGACTGGAAAGAGCAGTCATGCATTCATGGAGCATTAGAAGCTAAGTAAGAATAGCACGACAACAAAGCAAAAGGCTTGATAATATTAGCACATCCTGGTGTGAGCCTGCAGAAAGCATCTCTGCCCCTGCCCAGCCCTCCAGTGATATTGGAAAGACCAAGGAGATTTTTTTTAAAGTACTCTCTAGCTCTCTTAAAAGAGACCTAAGCCAAAGTAATGGAACTATTGTTTGCTGTGCTCACGGCCTAATCCATTTATATCGGTGGTTTCAGAGCTTGCCACCACAGACTGAAGTTTCCCCTTTAAAAAACAAGTTACTTTGGGCATCTCTCAATCACTGCGGTTACCACGCTAGAAACAATTGCCATTCTGTGCTGTGGTTTTGTAAAGCAGCAGTCTTATTTAGAGCTTTGTGTGCTAAACTCGGATATGCCCATTCTATTATGGACTCTCTGTACCTAAAAATGGAATTGTTACACTAAAATTAAGGAGACAGCCAAATGATACATACTTCCTCTGCTTTGTTTTTTCTGACAGACCACAATTGCTGCAGAGAAGCTGTCCAGTCATTACTGCAAACTCTGGGGAAAAGGAGTGACAGAATTTAGACCTGTATGGGAGAGGAGCGTTAGTCTAAAGAGACACTTGCTGTGGCAAGCATAATATGTAGATTCCAAAGTTAAGCACTTTGGAAAAAGTCCAAAAGATGAAGATACATACATTACTGCTGCTGGGGGGAAGGAAGGGAATCTTAAATGTCTCCATAGAGAATATTTACTTGGCTTTTCTTCCTTGCCTTTTTTTAAAGGGCAAGACAGCTGTGGCTGAGAAGCCTTACACTTGGAATATAGGCTCTTTGGTTCAGGTTTAATGGTAAAAGTTAATTTATTCTGTTGTTAGCTGGGCTAAAATAAGAAAATAGGATTACTGTCCTGACATCCTTCACTGCTAGGGCAGGCACTTACCTACCCACTCCTGTTAGTGACCTGAAATCACTAACATCCCAAGTCCTTAAGGAAGCTAAAATGAATTTACTGGTTCAGCTGGCTTCACTGGGGACAGTTGTTCCTGCCCCAGTGCTGTCCTCACAATTAGCAGTGATTGACAGTCCTGCTGCAACCAATACTCCACGGCGAGACTGGAATGGAAAATGCAGCCTTTGGGACTATGTGAGGTCTCTCACAACTACAAATTATTTTCAAAAAGCAGCTGATCCCACTTTGCCTTGTTCTGATAATGGAAAACTGTGTTCTTTGGTTTTGTCTTTTCCCTTCTCTTCTGTGCCTCATACTGCACGCTTTTTAATGCCAAAGCAGCTTTTAAAGGCACCCCCTCCACCCCCAAGTGTTTTAGCAGGTTAATCTTCTGGAATATTTTAACAAAACACAAACTATGATATTCAGTCAGATTTCTGCTTGCATTTTGAAAACTCAGAATATTTCTAAATAAGTGCCAGTAGATTTTTTTAGGTACAATGGTTTTGGCATTTTGGAAAGGTCCCAGTTCAGAGGGATAGAAAGAACTGGCCTGTTCTGATGAGTATGGCTGGATTGTATCGTAATTAAGGAATAAAGAATTCTGACTCCTAAATAGATATCCTTCAGAATATTTTAATCTAACCCGAATAAAACCATGCTTGTGTTTAAATAAGGAAGTTGATTAATGGGATAATGGGAGGCAACAGAATTTCACTTCTTGTAAAAGGAGTGCAAGTATAAACTTGACAGAAAACTGCTTTTTTAGTTTGTTTTAAGGATGGAAAAATCACAGATAGCTTAAAGAGCTGCACAGGTCCTTGGCCTGTCCTTTCACAGTTTACTGCATCTTTCAAACTACGGTTTCAGAGGCTGAACATGGATTTAGGTTAATCTTTCAGTGATGCATCTCTATAAGATTTTATATGTTGATATGGGAGTAAACTTGGTTCCTGCTTGTCTTCTAGTGATGTGTCCTTCTCCTTTTGGGAAACTTAGCACATATCAGCGAAGCAGCAAAGGATGAGAATCTAAGCAGAATATTCACGTCAGATACTTTTTTTTTGCCTGTTTAAGAAGTTACTCATTGCATTGTCATTCATAATCGTCTTCCCGTGTGACAGGATGGGCTCGTCAGATCCCAGGGAGATAAAGCAGAATTTGTCAGCTCCTAGGGGGCCAAAGTAAGCATCCTTCTGACTAACAGTCTTTGAGCACTGTGTCTGGAGTTATGGGAATTTGGAGTTACGTGCTGCTGTTGAGTGGCACAGCAAAATATGGTTGTGTAAGTGTGGTTAGTGGTTAATGATTTCTTGTTTTGTCTTTCCTTCTCTGCCTTCTGTGCTCCTTGCTCTGTACACAAGAGCAGGAAGGAGGATTTGGATGGAGCAATGCAGCCTCTTCATCTTTTCCTAAGTGAGTCAATATTGTTGCTATTTCTAGAAAGTCATCTTTGGTCTTTTCTAAAAGACCATCAAGAGATGAGAGACATCTTTGACATGGTAGTGTGGAAGGTGGGAGTTCTCTGGCACACCAGGAGCTCTGCCTGCTGGCTCTTCTGATTGCAAGCATAACATATATTTTACATTCTCCCAGAGTCTCATTTTGCCTCCCTGCTGCACCGCTTCAGAGCACGAGCCTCTGCAGCGCTGGGTGTGAGAGAGAGTCTTGTGTTGGCAGCTCTGTGTTGACAAGTGCCTTGTACCATCTGCTTCCTTCCCCCACAAATCCATCAGCATCCATGCAGCAGCTTGTACTTGCTAAGAGCACTGCAAGGAGATGTGATTTGGATTTAATCATTAGCAAATGTCCCTTGACTGTTTCTCAGCTGCCCCATCTGAGTTTAATTCCAGGAGAAGGAAACCGATGTATTCCTGCTTTCAGGTGTAATTACTTCAAGACAGATTGACCGTTTAAGCACACACGACACTGCTTAGCTTTAATTAGAGTAAATTGGCAGAATTTATATGACCGGTAGTTTTGGGGACTGTCAGATGCATGAAAGTATATTTTGCATATCATTTCCTGCTGAGGCTGAGACCAAGGTACTAGCTGAAAGGCTTGTAATTAGGATAAAAACACTTTGTAAATTTAACCCTATCTCTGTTAGGAGCAGAGTGGAACTGGCTGGGGAAGGGGGTGGTGCTCCAGGGAGACAAAAACATTTGAAAGAGAATGAGAAGCAAGAAGTACCTGGAGACTGTGCAATAACACAGACAAGTGTTATTGCCAAACTCGAGTCTTTGTGATTTGTAAGTGTGTAAGATTTATAAAGCCCAAAGATAATTTTTTTCTGAAAGGCTGTTCTGGTATATTGTATGACCCCAGTGTTGATATAAGTGAAATTGAAAAAGAGGTTTGGCTAGTTGTTCTGTCACAACAGTTCTTAGTGCACCAATTCAGAGTGCCCTGGAATAATGTCAGCCTTTGCTGGATCCGTTCCTGACTTGACCCTCAGCTGCATCAGCAGGGCAAGCAATGAGGTTTTAGTACATAAAGAGGCCCCAAATCATTGACTGAGCAGCAAGGGAAGCACTGTTGAGCCCCTTCTGTACTGAGCAACCTGGAGGAAGGGCCTCTCATTGCTGTGCTCTAGACCCCCTTTCTGGTTGGAGAAGCTCTTTCCCAAACCAGGAGCAGGGAGCTGCCTTGTGCCAAGCACCTGTTGATGGATGTTTTCAGTGTAGTTTGTATGCAGTTTACAGTCTGTCTCTGCCTGGCAGCTGGAGAATCTCCATTTAAAAAATTGTGGAAGGTGAAGGCTCTTCAGTTTTCCCAAAGAAGGAATAACTGACCACAGGTTCAAATTTGATTAAATTATTGGCACAGGGTTTGCTAACTGATATCTGCTTAATGTTGGGAGCTCTTACTGATGGCATTCTGTAAGAATAGAGTTGGAAACAGAAAGGTTTTTTATTCTGGAATAGCCCAAATTGTATTAGTTTCGGTTTTATTGCTTGGCACATAAAAGGCGGCTGTATCACCTTGCTGATTTGAAGTTTGGTGAAGAGACTTAATGAAAGGGTTTTAAGCATCCTCTGCGATGAGGTCCAGATGGAATAGGAATCTGTTTCCCTGAGGATGCTGCAAATGTGGTGGGTCCAACATACTTAACTATTCTACTTTTTATTATCTGCCTAATTTGTCCTGGGCCTGAGACCTGTGAGGAAAGTGGAGGGGGAGCTGTGGTCTTTCACACTTGGGTACCAATATTTAAGTTGCTGAACAGCTCAGAGTTTGGAGGGGAGTTTTTATTTCTGTGTCAGCTGCACCTGCCTAGTCACATCTTTGCTTTAATTTGGTGCAAGTGCACCACTATCCAAACATGATATATCTGGGTCCAATAGTCCCCAGAGAACTGTTTTCTCTCTAGTCAAAGCAATGGAGTTCTGTAGATGGATAGAGGTGGTTATTTCATGTTAATCATGAGAGAGGCCAGTCTGGCTGCTCCTCATTTCTTGCTGCTTTCATGGGGTTTTTGCTTCTGTGACTGAGTTTAAATACAGTCAACAAGACCTGCATCTGCTGATGAGTTAAGAGCCTGCTGTCAGCACCCATTCTCCCAGCACAGTATCTGTACTTCAGATTTCAGTCACCCTAATCTCTCTGCTTTCAGAAATGGAGTCCTGCATCCCTGAAAATGAGAGGCAGCGGAAATTCTGTTGATCTTTCTTCCCAAGATCATGCATTAACAGCATTCTGGCAGGACTAAGGTAAGAAAGTTTGAGGAAAATATCTGAGTTCCTTGCTGTTCATTGTTCTCTTTCTCTTAATACAAACATTGTGATAGCAATTTCTGATAAGAAGCAGTTTTTCTGAAGTCCATGTGTACCAGGCTTAAGTGAAATGACAAAAATAAGGGCTCAAGATGAATAACAAGTATTTAGTGCAGCAGAGGAATGGTGATGGTCGTAGTATGATGTGCATTTGCTTCTAAGCCCAGCACAGATATTTTTTCCTGTCCCTTTTATTTTTAGCAGGATGCTGGGGATGCAAAACAAATATGAAATGTTTAGGGCAGCAGTTTATGCTGTGACTAATCTGTCTTCTGTGAAGCTAATAATCCTCCCTAAATTCTTCTGCAGGGGAAGTCATAGATTTGTACTTTTCACTGCATGGCACATCACAAACCAGAAACGTGGTTAATGGCTGCTAATAAGTCCCTGAATTCTCCTCTTCAGGGAGCCTCCCCTCGGGAGAGCCGTTATCGTTAATCTGGTTAAATCTGGATGTTTCCCCTTCTTTTCTTATGTTGTTTGTTCTCCTTTGAGGTAGTTACAGTTCATTTATGTCTAGCGAGGGGACAAGTGGTGTTTGCCAGAGCCGGCTGCAGGGGCCGATGGGCGCCCGTTTGCATGGGCCTCGTTACAAAGGCAGACCACATCCTGGCCAGGACAAAGTGCTGTCTGATCCACAGCCGGCACGCACCAGTGCCTGCCTGGAGCCCTGCCAGCCTGTGGGCAGCCTTTGTGAGGAGCCACTGTGTTAGTCTGCGTGGAAGTCGAAGGAAGGGATAAACCAACTAAATTAATCTTTCTTTCCATTCTCTGGCAGAGCTTCCACCAGTCAAAATATGCATGTGATTCACTACAGTATAAATTTTTCCTGTGCTTTTTGTTTGCTGTCATCTAGGAGAAAAGTGGTGTGTCATTCACTCAGCTGCTTCACTGGCAGCAGAACATTGAGAAAATTAAAATACCCTATCTTGGGTATCTTCTTGCAAAGATATTCTTGCTTCATGTGTAAGAGGTATCTTTGCAACCAACTGATAAGTACAACATATATAAAATCTTCCATCTAGCAAGTTTTAAACCCCCCATGCAGCTCAGGTTCCAGGATTTAAACCTCCAACTCTTGCTAAAATGGGTGGGTAAGCAGCTATGTCTAACTCATATAACACAAAACCTGAGCTTGTGGGGAAGAGGGCAAAGGTGCTGTTGTAAGACAAATACAAATCATTATTTTCTGCCAGTTAAGGACAGCAAAAGGAATCCACAAAGTGGGTTTGGTGACAGAGTTGGAGATATTACTCCGTACTTCCTTGATTTTGGGTGTGTAAAAAAAAAAAATAATCAGAGGAACCACTGGTTTTCTTTTCATTTAAACACCACAATAAAATATGAACTCTGTGGAATGCTATGCAACTTAAGGTGATTTTTAAAATGAGTGCAGCTGCATAGGTTTGGGTTTTTTGAGCCTTGCATTTCTCAGTTGAGAGAATTATCATGTAGCCACAGGGTTTTAATAAACCTTTTTGCAGCTAAAATAAAATGTTGAGGTTTGATGGGAAAGCAGATTGCAGTGGAACATTGGTTACATCAGTAAATGTGCCTTATTCTCAATTGGCAGTGGTGAGTGTGAGTCAGTTTGTTTCAGCCTCTAAAAATACCATATGTCTTTATAATTCCAAACAAGTCCTTAAGATGGACAGAAGGACTGTGCTTTTTTTTGCTTAAATATGGCTGGTGAATATCTCTGAAAACACAGCAACCCACATCCTGGTTGACCACTGCTGTTCACCTCATCAAAAAGAGTGACCTCGCAAAGGTAAGAACCTTCAGTTTGCTGTGGGAATGCTGCTCCTCTGCCTCATGTTTGCAGGTGCTGGAGAACAAAGTCAGTCCTGGCATAAACAGGTGAGTTTTCTATTCAAGCTGGTGGCAGTTGTCCCCATCTGTGCCAAGAATAAACTCTTTTAAAATGCACTTGTGGGTGAATTCCTCCCAGATTTTGTTTATCCAATTTTGTGTAAACATGTTGTCCTAAAAACTACTGTGTGAGCCCAGCTTTACCACATGATTCAGTACCAAACTATGTGAAATTAGCCCTTTTTCTTTGGATCTCATGGGTTTGACCTGAGAATAATTCTGAGGTTTTTAGTTTACTTGAATCTCAAAGTTGAGCAAAATTAACGATTTTGTTTAAACCAACAAAAGTGCTTGGAGAAAATACCTATTTCCTAGAATAATTGTTGAGATGCTCATTGGTTTCAGACCTTTCAAAGTAGGCAAATACACTGAATGGGACACCTTCTCTCCACTGACTTCATTAAAATGTGTTCCTGGTCAAAATCTGAAAGGAGGTAGGTTTGTGTTTTATTTGGAACAGACCAGCCACTCACTGTTGGGACTCAAATCCATTTGTCTTGAAATCTTGGACAGCATTTGCTGATAAATATTCTGGTAGCCATCATGTATGTATTTGTCTGCTTGACTGATCTGCCCTAAAGTTGTGAAACCTCTTTCAGAGCAAGAAGTTTTTATTTTGAGTCCTAGAAGGAAAAAACCCATCAGATCCCAAAACACACACCTTTTGGTCTAGAGCTGACTTCATTTCTTTCACACTTTTACAAAACACATTTTATATATTTTGTCCAAAATCTATTAATAACTTCAGCTTTCTGTATTCCAGCTGTAGCATTTAAATTTTTGCCCTTAATTTTCTTTTCTGCTTTTATGACTGTGAGAGGATAACTGGAAATATTTGATACACCTGTTGAATTGCACAGAGGGGCTCTCAGAAGCATGATAGAGAGAGAATTCCTTATCCGTCTGTAGAGAATTATGGAACATTGCACCCATTTTTGTCAGTACAGCTATATTTGAGCACAAAACATTCAGACAAGAGCTGAACTTAAAGGAACCAAACTAAAGACAAGGGTTGTTTCCAGTGAGTAAGAACTGTGAAAATAAGCTGATAGCATTTAGAGTTCATTTATGATACTTCCTATGTTAAATACATTTCCTCCTACAGTTGTTGAGTATTTTCTGTCCTGGATAGTCCCAAATCAGGCTGGCCATGTTTACTTTGAGGTGTGTGGTGTTCATAATCAGATGCATAAAATTTGATTTTCCTCTCACAATGTAAATTTCCTGGACAGTCTCAGAGAAATTTGATAATGGCTTTACTTTTGCCCTAACCACAAACCTTTTTGTGGGTGTTCTGTTCAGCCTAGATGGAGGGTGTGGGAACATCTGGAAGAAAAAGTGCAAATGATATTTCAGTGAATATGTTGCAACTCAATTATGCCATTTCCAGTCCTTCAGAATGCTCAAGTAGCACCACTGTTTTTCTGGTGGTGTAGCACCAGTAAGAACAGGTGCCATGGAGAGGCTCTGTGCCAGCTCTTTGCTCTTCTCTAACTGCACACTGTTTGTCCCATGCAACCTGCAACATTATTATTGCTTTTTTTTCAGTGTTCTACTGAAATTTCAGTACTTGGATATTGTCATGGGGTGTCAGATACTTATCAGATACTTGAGGGGGTTACAGCCCTGAAAATTAATCTCTTCCCCCTCCAGTCCTGTGCTGTAGCTTGGCCTTTTCAGGATGGTGTTGGCTTTTTTTGGTTGTGGTAGGGTTGGTTTTGTTTTGTTTTAATTAGTCAGGAACGTGGATACAGGAAGTACTAAAGCTTTACTGGAGTTGTATGTGAGGGAACAGGGTATTGTCACTGTTTGTGGGAGGAATCTGCTCAATACGCCAATAAACAGGTCCCTATGTCAGCTGATAGTGCCCTCGTTAAAGCCTCTTACTATAGGCCTGTCTTTCCTCCTGCTCTTGTCACTTGAAAAACTCTAAAGCTATCACTCTTTATTTATCTGGGTTTAGAGAGAATGGGAAGAGTTGTTTCAAATCCCCAGGAAACGAGCTGAACAAAGGCTGTGATTTGCTAGGTCAGTCCAGTGGCTTATCTCCTCTCCTGGCCACTCCCAGCCTTTGGCCTTTATCAGTGCTTCAGGCAGCAGTGGGATCACTTGCCCAGGTATCTTCCCAGATGGGGGATACAGTGTGGGGGTGGGTGTTTCTTTGGCCAAAAAGCCCTGTTGCTTTATACCTTGGAGCATGATTGTTTTTTGTAGCATTGGCTTTGTTTTTTTAGCAACAAATGTGGCTTGCACCCAAGGCTTTATTCCAAATGTTTGCCTTGATGTGCTGGATGCCTGACAGCAAACATGCAAAAGGAGCCCTGGAGATGTGACTTGGAAACAGAATTAACTTCCCTGCAGTAGTTGCCTGGAGGAACTAACAGCTAACAGCACAGGATCTGCTTGGAGTACAGCTTATCCTTGGGAGCAGCAGGGAACATGAAGCTTTTTTGTGATTTAGGTAGACTCAGTTCTCAGTGATGGACACATAAGATCTCATTTTGCCTTAAAAAAAAATTCCATTATCTTTTCTGTCTATTTCAGGTTTGGTTCATAGTGTGCCTTGTCACCCTGGCAGGCTCCTCAACACTTCCAGTGACAGAAGCTAATACGTGGTAGTGGGATGTGCTTGCAGGCATAAGGATTTCTATTTTTAGCGAGTGTGAATATCTGCTTGTAGAAGGCTTGTCCATGGCTTTTGGAGGCATGGTAGGGGATGGTATTCCTGGATTACATGCTCTAGGAATCCTTACAGTGCTTGGGCTGGCTCAGACAGGATTCCAGAGACTCCACTCCTTCCAGGAGTCTCTGGAGAGTGTAAATCAGAGAGACAGCACAAGCATCCCTACCAAGAATGAAGTGTGTGCACTGGTGCAGAGCAAGGGTGAGATTGTGACCTTTGCCTTTCTGTCCTTTTGCAGGCTGCAGAAGCATTCTCTGCCTGTGTTCCAGGCAAGAGACTGAAGATGCTAGGTGATTTTCCATGGTTTTAGTCTTGGGAATAAAGCGTCTGTGACATGTTTGTTTTTTTTAAATAACGTAGTTGTTCTGGGACTCGGTTTGTACGTTTCTGGTTTACACTCAAAGTTGCTCAATGCAGAATGAATAAATTAGAGGCCTTCAAGAATCTGTCCTCATGTGGGCTTCCTTTTAGAGATCTTCCAAGCTTTTTTTAAAAGAGTTGTCAAGTTCCACCTTCTTCTTGGGTTAATTTTGGATCTGTTTAACAGTGACAGTGGTTCTTTGTGATCAGAGGACTGGCTTGGGTGAGGCCTCAGTTTCAGCATGGAAAAAGCCTCCAGAGGGAAAGGTGCTTTGCTCACTGCTGCACACAGTAACAGATGCTGATCCATTGAGCAGATGCAGATGCTGAGCACAGATGGCAGAATTCCCTCCTGTCCGAGGGGTCTGCATGGTTGCTTTGCTTCACTTCAATGCCACTTAAAGGCTGTTTTCAGTGCTCAAGTAGGATTTAAGTACTACAGTTCTTGCTGGCACACCAGTGAGGAGGGTTATGCATGAATATTTCAGTAGTGCGAAGAGACAGTAACTTTTGCTTTGATGGTTCTGGTGGATTTATTTTTGTCTTATGAGATCTTCCTTGCTGTGATGAGAATTGATGGAACTTTGGCTTCAAAGTCATGGTAGCATGTCTGAAGTGTTTCTATACTGCTTCATTTCTTTTCCTGTCTTCATTTAATGTGTCATCACAACAAGCTTTTAGTGAGGCACTAATTAAAGATTGCTATTTGATGATTTCAGTCACTGTTTTCTTCCTTGTGGATTTGGAGCTAAGGAATGAATTTCTCCATGTTATCCTCTGATGCATCTTGCAGAGGCACCTTTATAGTGCTTTAAATAGGGATGCTTCTGCAAACTCCTGCTTACTTTAAGATACTTCAGAGGCTGAGTTCAGCCATCAGAAAACCCCCTTGAATCCTGAATTGTTTTCCAGCTTCTAATTGTTGTGTCCCTACAAACCTGGTGGCAGTGAGATGTCCAGCTGTATCCCACCTCACTGATTCCATCACGTAGCCTGCGTGGTGGGGGGCAGTGCTGGGGAAATCACGAGCTGAGTTAAGCAGGCAGCCTTGCAAAAGCTCTTGGTTTGTAGTTTCCTTCCTTCAGTAGCAGTAAAATGCTGCTGCCTCACATACCAGGGATACCTGTCTATCCACTTAGAGCAACCAGATAGTGTGCTTTATGGGTACAAAGGTCAACTGGACAGGTTCATGAAAGAGAAATTAATTGAGGGTGACTAAATAGATAAAAAGGAGTCTGGCACAGGAAGTCTCCGATCCTGAAATGGTTGGCTGCTGGGAGACTGCCAGGAGGTATCGTGTGTGCTCACCCAGTTTTTCTGCTCCTTCTGAGAGATCTGCTCTGTACCACTACTGGGGGACAGGCTGTTGTGGGTGGGTGATCTGTTCTGAGACACTTGTAGGTTTTCATACATAACCTGCTTCTCCACAAGGGAAACTATTACAGCATGGCCAACTGTTTTAAAAAGCCATGACCTTGTTACTGGGAGGATTAAGATGTAAATCTGAAGGACCTGATCATGACATGCACTTTATTTTGGAAGCTTGCTCTCTCTCAACCCTAAAACTATCAAAAGCTTCACCTGCCTTTGGGGCTCCTATTCTCTCTGGTGTGGTGAAATGATAAAATGTACATAGGTAAACTGGGAAAATGGCTAATTTGAGAGTAAAAAATATTTGTCCTTAATTCTTACTGTCATTGCCAGGATCAGTACTAGCCTAATTGTTGCAGTCCAGGCCTAGCTCCTGGCTTGACAGATCCTGTAGGAAGCTGCTGGTGTCATCTTCCAAGAGTGCCATGGCTGTGTGTTGAACCCATGGGTGCAGCCTAAAGCCAGGGAGCTTGTGTAGGTTTCCACAGGCTCACCAAGGCACCGCAGCGGCCCCAGGGCCCTGGTTAAATGTTAACAGGCTGCTGCCAGCAGTGTGTCTGCAGGGCAGTGAGCAGGTACTAGTGGCTGCAAGTTCAGCATGCTCTAATTGGCAACACTAACCTGCCTTGGCGTGCTCTCAGGTGTCTGTTTCACCTCGTTGCAGCTTGCTTCAGGACTGCTGCATGTTGCCTGTAGTTTTGTTGTCTGAAGTATATTGGGGGTAATTTTGTAGGCTTAATTCCCTCTGACTGTGAATTCTCCTTTATTGTTTTAAAATATTCTGAGGAAGATATGTTGTTTGCTTTTGCCTTTAAAATTCATAAGAACAGTCTGTCTTACATGAGCCTTACATTTGGAGGCATTTATAGCTGGTTTAATTATTCCTGTGACTCGGAAGTGGAAATGCCCAGTGAGCTCATACTAACTTTTGAAACCCCGACACATTAATGCACTACCTATTTAGGTGCCTAATTAGCATAGTAACTGAGTAACTGGGCTGCGAGTAAGCTGTGCCTGAGCTGGCGCCCTGCCGGGGTAGGAGCAGGCGCTGTGCGAGGCGTTTCTGATACAGGGAGGGTTTTCTCTCCGAGGTAATAAAGGCTGCAACAAAGTCAGCAAATGTGGCTGTAGGGCTGGCAGCTCCCAGGTAGGAGCAGCAGCTGCAGGACACCTGAGGGTTTACTCCATCTACCTACCGACTGTGCTGCTGGATGAGCATGGGCACACACAGGCAGTGTGCTGGTGCTGGGCTCTTCACTTGGGACTTTGTGCCAGGTTCCTTGCTGCTGCTGCTTCTGCACCATTCAGGGTTCCATGGTAGATTAGGGACTATCCCATTGGGCAATTGGATTTCATGGAGCTGAACTTCTCTGTGACTGTTGTTCTTGTGGTCTGTGGCTACCTTGCTGTGGAATCTTGTGTCGTTGCTAACTTTAGGGCTGGGAGCCACAGAGCATTGCACCAGTGCCCTGGTGATGAGTTCCCAGTTAGAACTGGGCAGAATTTGTGAACACAAGTTTGCATGAAACTGCATTGAAGGTGGCAGAAGAATTTGTTTTTCACCTGTTTCCACCTAAACTGGGCACTTCATAAAGGCCTCATGTACGTGTTTGAAAGGGTTAGTGTGTCAGAATTAAATCATCTTGAGGGAAATTTATCCAGCTACAGTGCCTTATACACCCCTCAAATCCTGTTCAACCTCCAAAATAGTTGTGTAAAGCCTTGGCCTTTTGTGCAGGGGAGACCTGGTGTGAGCAGGTCTAAAGGAACGTGTGTGATCCTGTGAAGTAGGTAACACATAGGGGTGACTTAATCCCCCACTGAAATACAGCCACCGCAAACACCTTTTCACTTCCAAGAGGAAATGAAGAGCAGTATCCAAATATCCACTTGAAGACTGAAGACATGCTTTTAGCAAGGGATCTATAATGGCAGAAATAGCTTTCCAGCCAGGATACCTGCTGCTGTAGTGTCTCTGTTCCTGGGTTTCCTCCTCAGCAGGACATGTTACATTTCTCTGGCTTGCGTGAGGGATCGCTTCAAGATGGTGGAGTTGCTCAGCAGGAGAGTTATGTGCCACTACATTTCCTGTTCAAATGTGTTGCCTCCTGTTACACTGACAAGGAGGAGGAAGGGAATTTTTCAGAAAGGCTGGAAATGAGCTTTAGACAGCTGCTCTCCAGATTGTCGAGAAAACAACTTTTTTTTTTAAGATCTTCTCAAAAACATGCATCTGCCCACTGCCACTGCACTGTGTAATACCCTAATGTGCCAGAGGTTTCTGAGGGGCAAGTGAAGAAAGCAAATTGTTGGTGTGGGAGCTGCCTCAGCAGGAAATATTGCAACAAGCAAGGGTTAAAAATTGCCCAGGGAAAGCTGAAGGTGACAAGAATAAGCTCATGTGGTTATGCCTCAAGGGAACCTCCAGCCCTTATGGTTGGACTGAAACAAAAAACATTTTTTGTCACTTTTCTCTCTGGCTCCCTGTGGGACTATGGGGCTGTGGAAGGGCTGAATAAGGTGAGAGAGATGATCTTGTTAAGTGTTCTAGCTCATTGGGTTGTGCCTTTAGTGTGGTGTTGTATCACCGTGAGGTTTTTTTGGGGAGGGAGTTTGTTTTTTGGTTACTTGCAAAGGCCCTGTCTTGAAAACAGCTGTCTGCTGGACAATGGAGTACTAAGCGTGGCAGGCTTGGAAACAGAAAGGAGTCTTTTGAACCAAAAAGAGAAAATCCTGAGATCTATGCAAGTAGAGGGGAGAAATGTGGAAATGCTAGGGGTTCAGATCAATCTCTGACACAGTCCAGCATCAAATGTCTTTTTTTTTCCTTTTAGTTTTTTTTTTCTTTTAGGTTTTTTTTCTTTTTAATTTAAAAAGATTTAAAACTTTAATAGTTGCTGAAGTGAGCTTGCTGTTGTGGTTTTGGTTTTTTTGGTCTTTTTTTTTTGCAGAGGCAGTAGAAGAAGAAATGAAAAGCATTAACAGCCTTGCAAGGTCACTGGGACCTGAGCAGAATTATTAACTGGTTCTCTCTCTGTCAGGCACTCTGTATTCACTGTATCACAAGCTTGAAGCCAGACCTTATTTTACTAAGCAAAAAATGGTCCTTTTGTTGCTGTTTTTCCCCTAGTGTCATCTCTCATGGTTGCCAGGGAAACCAGCGTGTATCCTTTCAGCATAGGTTATTGGGCCTCAGGAAGGAAGTGCTCCAGTGCTGGCCTGCTATTTTTATAGAACCGTTACATAATACAATCTATTAAAGCTTCCTCTCGGTGTTTTATGGCACAAAGGGGAAATTAAGTTTGATGACTCCTAAATGTTTGATGGAGGATGTCAGGTGACTTCTGGATTGTTTTGTGCTCGCCGCATAGCAACAATATTTCTGTGTGCAATTCAAGAAGAACAAATATACATTAGTGCCCTGGGCAATATTTGCCTGCATGCAGCTCACCAGAGGAAATTGAATTCTAAGCAGAGCAAGTACAAACAGTGTAAAAGTGCAGGGTGCTATCAGCTAGGGAGGGTGAGATGGCAGAGTAGTTGATGTTTTGACAGCATAGGGAAAAGAGGCTTAGAGGAAAATATTATTTTCTTTTCCATATTCTGTTGCCCTGCACAGAAGTTGGGAGGTGTCACAATCCATTGGCAGTCACCATATACATCTGCAACATGCATATTGTAGTAGCTCTTGACTGATACTGATTTCTCAGGATTTAGTGCTGGGAGAGAATGGGGATTGAAGCTTTGGCATTACAAGCCTTGATTATTTTCAAGCAAGAGGAAACTGTGTGGAGTCAGTGGTGTTGGTTTTACGTGAAATTTGAACAGCTCCCATGTATATTCCCTTCCTAGGTATGTTTCACATGCACAATGACTGTTGAGATATATATTTAAAAATGAGCATTCCCGGGTTCAATATCTAGCCAGGAAGAAATCTCTGCTCAGAGACTGAGGGCTCACAATTCCTTCAGCTCCTCCTTGTTAAGGTCAGGTTGACTCTGTGTCTTGCCTGAGCCATAGGTCCAAGTGAAAAGGTTTAGCATGCAGATGAGTTGCTGTGAAACAACATTTTACTGCACAGCACTTGCTCCAGGGGAACTGTCCACGTGCTTGCACTTGGCCTACACCAAATATGAGATAATTCAAGCCAGATTAGCCATCAGTGTCTGTTCTTTGTCTTTTGCACGTAGAAATGTATGGTTTTCATAAGTTTTTTAGTTGCCAGTATGACAACTGTGTTGTACCTCAGCCCAAATTTAACATGGATCTGCAGTTTCTGGTATGGATGATGTGCAATCAGAGGTAGCTTTGTGCTAAGTCCTCAGTGCTGTCCTTTGAAAGAAGGAAATAATGGCACTCTGAGTGGCAAGGTTGCAGGCTTTTTGGAAAGAACAGAAGAAAATCCTCCTAAAAACCTGAAGTGTGGGGGGCTGAACTGCCTCCTGATCTTTACTGCTCATGAAAGAAAGATGTCATTTCCTCTTGAAACTGGAAGCTGTGAAGAGAATATACCTTAATTTCTGTGCAAGCAGGAATCCTATTAAAGCTGAGAATTGCAATTCAAACACTTGCATCTACAAAGGCAGCTTCCATGATATTGTGCACTGCACTGGAGGGAATTCATTGCTGTTTTCAGCTGTCCCCACTTATTTCGAAGATGGCACTGCTCTTCCAAAACAGCAGGGAGCAAGGGAAGAATTTTCAGCTGCTTGTAACCCTTTGCAAGTAACAGAAAACCTTCTGTGCCTGTAAAGTCTGTGCCACACCATTCAGGGAGGACATCTGAGATGATCCCTGCTGGGGGAATTGCTTGGTGTGACTAGGTGAAAACAAAAGGGGAAGTTACAAAAACTCAGGTCTCGAAGCTTTGTTCCTGAGATATAACAGGAGTTTGATTAATAACAAAAAAAGAACAGAAAGAGTACTGCATTTTTGACCCGGAGGTTATGTAGGACCTGGAGGATGCAGGATTTTACATGTCCCAAAGGAGGGCTGGAGGAGGAACCAGAGCTCGGTACAGTTTTACTAGGCTCCAGTCAGCATGTGTGCAGCACACTGCTGTAAATCCATGGCCATGATTTAACGTGAAGATTAGAGCTTGCTAGGAATTTTCCAAGAAAACATTTTTTTCATCAAAACTTTTCATGGAAACTTGTCGCTTTGGATGAAACTTTTGCGTGGAAAAATTTCTGTGATCTGGCACCGAGTTCCTGTAGAAAGCCAGAACAGAGAGCTCAGAATAGCCAATACCCCGGAGGGTAAAGCTTTTCCTGGGAATGTGGGAGATGTGCCTGCCAAACATGAGGTCTTGATTCTCAGGTTCCTGTTCCTTCACTGTTACAAGCTCTGACTACTGGGCTTTTGCCTGTCCTGTGTGGTTGCCTCTTTTTCAGAGCAGGGGTTGCAGGGTATGTTTCCCACTCTGTCTCCTCTTTTGTGTCCTGGCGCAGAAGAATTTGTTATTATAATCCTAAAAATGTTAGCAGGACAAGAAACAAACTTCCTACCCCGTCCTAATGGTGCATTTTCACATGTTCCCACCATATGCAGTTTCTACTGTCCTGTGGCATGTTTGTAGGCTGTGGGTCAGGCAGGATTCAATCTGCCCAGTCCTGATCACTCAGACTGGTGGCATGCCTGGAGATGGTGGATGGTTACCCTTCTTCATCACTGCTTGGACTGCCTCTGCACTGGGAACTGGGCTCTATCAGGACCATTTCTTAGCCAGCTTCAGTCTGGACCAGACACTTAAAATAGGTCTCCAGACACTCATCTAATCTCAGCTTTAACAGCTTTTCTAACTTCGCTCCACCAGGTGATAGTTTCTCTTGATCCTTTTAATTAATCCTTAATTTAAATAAAGTGGAACAACTTTAGGAGCAGCTGCTGAAGTGCCTTTCTAGCCTCGCAGGTATGACCTTCCTTGGGCAGACAGGAGGACCAAATTGAATCCTCTCTGGTCTGGACAGAGAGGACATAACAAATAATATTCTCTTCAGTTAATTCCTCTTTTCCCACTCCTTCCCCCAGAGTCGTGTCTCTGATTTGAGACAGCTTGTTAAAACTACAACTAACTTGCAAAACTTTTGGTATTGATGAAAAAGTAATTTTTGAAGGAAACTGAACTAATGAGCATATATATCTTAATACTCCTGGTTTTGTGCTGTCCAGAATGAAAGTGCCCAGTGAAGAGGGAGTGAAGCAGCAAAGGAGACTGGAGAAGATACTTCCTGTGTTTGCTTTGAAAGCAGTGATGTATAAAAATCCTTGTTTGTTTTCAGAAGGAACCTCTGGAGGAAAACAACTGTGGGCAAGAACGTGCAAAATGTAGAGCTAGAATTATCTGACTTTGTCCTGTCAAATGTTAAGCCAAACAGGAAGGTTTATTTTTCTCCCTTCTTTTTTTTTTCTTTTGGCAACTACTTCCCCAAGCTTCCTATGGGGTGGAAATGGGCAATAAATAGCCGGGTATCTAATGGCATTATTCCAGGCCTCCCAGCTACTGGCGTTGGCAAGGAAATGGCTCTCCTTTTGCTTCCTTCTTATTTTTAGAGCGCTGAGTTTTCAGGGGGTGGAGGGAGGGTCGGCTATTATCAGTGAGAGTCAAACCACAGTGGCTGCTCTCACCGCCCTGCCAAACTGGAGGAAGCTGGGCTCGTATAATTCACACCGCCAGCGGTTTTGCCTTGTAAGCGAGACTTCCTTTAAATCCAAAATGAGTTCGTATGCACACAAAGCTGAACCCTCTCATTCCTGTAGGACCCCTGATTTAAACATGTCCACATTTTTGTCTTCTGGCCTCTCATTTCCCCCTCCTCCCCCCCACCACCATTGCCACTTCTTCAAGTTTAAAAATGCTCACTGGAGAGATGAATTGCAAACAGAACCAATGTTGCTCTTGGAAAAGTTGCTCAAAGAACAAGCCCTGGAGAACAACAGGCTGCAAAAACAGTCTTCTCTGTGATTTGATGAGTTCCATATAAAAATGATCTTCTCCAAAATTCTATTTTGAGCTTGGTGTATTTGAAGTTTTTTTTTTCTTTTTTCTTTAAAGAATTGTCAGTCATGCAAACTTTGGAAAATACAACTGGGTTTATTAAAAATGAAAAGGATTTGTTTGTCATGAGGTGATAAAAAGAACCAAAAATACCAAAGGCTGTTTCCAAGTTTCCGGAAGTAAAGCTTTTTCTCCTGTGAAACTTTACATGCTATTCTTAGTTCTTGCACAGGGGTGCTTGATTTTTCATTTTAAATTTGCAAGCCAGCTTAAATAATTCAGAATTCATTCACACATGATAGGCTTATGTATGATAGGCTTATATTTCTCTTTGGCTGTGGAGCAGAGCTTTAAACTAGAGAAGCTCAGCTTGGTTTTGATTTTGACATGAACATTTCAAACACCCCTATTTCTACAGACTTCAAATGAGAACTTTTTTTGTGTCCATGGTTGCATATCCTGGGCTTACAGCACTCATGGCTGGAAGCTATGATCTGTAACAAACGCCCTGGGCCGCTCCTTCCCCAAAGAGGACTCGGGTATACCAGATTCCTTCTCACTGCTTTTCCAAGGTTATCTCCTGGCTGTTGGTCTCAGGAAGGGTCTAGCATACATCTTGTGGATGCTGTGGAGATAGCTTGGTCTGGACTGTATTCTTCCAGGTTGTATGCAAATGCAGGCTCTGAAATTTCTCCTAGCAGAGGAAAGACTGATTCCCGGGCTAGATTTGTAACTTTACTTGAAGCCTTGAGGCACAAAGCAAGGCATGATTCTCAATACCAGAGGAATGGGTAAGGGAAAACCAGAGCAGAAATATCTGCTTGGACATGTTCAAATTCTGTTGGTCCAGGTTGCACCATGGAGTTTAATCATGGCAGGGATCTTTCAAATGTGGCCTTGGTGGTTTCTGAAGAAAAAAATCATAGTCATGAAGATGTCTCCAGGTGGTTTGCTAAGTCTGTGCTAACTGATCTAGCCCCTTGGGCATGTGTCAATCTGGGATTTGGCAAGACCTTAGCTGAAGCATATATTGTCCAATCACATGGTTCTAGGATAATGGTTCCGTAATCCACAGTACCTTGTTGTTTCCTATAATTCCTGATGCAAAGACTGAGGAGGACCCCAGGACTGGCCAGCCTTGGAAAGTTGTGATGCTGAATTGATAGTGCAAGTTGGTTTTCACTTGTGCTTTGTGTAGTAATGTGGGAATGTAGACTTTAACCAATGAATTTTACATAATTTGCACTTGACCTCCCACTGAAGTTCAGTTTGAACCTGAGCACAGAGACATTTCTGCTTTTGTGTTGTGGTACTTTAGTACAAGCCTATACATTCTACTCAATGTGAGGTTGTTTTAGTTTTTTTGCCAGATGAAACATCCTCAGCTATGAACAAATAGAAATATTGCCACAAAACAATGATTTATTACTGTGTTTTTTTTTTTTTTTTTAATGACAAAACAAAGACTCCTCAAATAGATTAAAGAACCTTGCTCAGCATGTTTATCCAGAGACCACTAAGTATGTGCTGTAAAAAATCTCTGTTGTCCAAGTGCCACTATGATTTCTGGAAGAATGCAATGTAATTACTCTGTCATTTCACTAAAATACTTCTATGTGTGCAGTTTTCTTGGTTGATTTGGGTTCCAAGAGGACCTCTTCTCCAAGCAGTTTGATGCTGTGAGTAGTTAAGCATGATGAATCCATTATGCACTTGCTTTGCACTCAACTTATGATGTTCTGCTCTTTAGAATGTATTAGAGACAGGATTTAATGTTCTGCTGTCCTTAATTCTCATTCATATCCACTCTATAATAATCTTTTGGACAGTTTAAATTGATCCTTATTACAGAGTTTGCAAGTATCCATAGTTAAATATTGTTTCTATCAAAGGCTCATTTATGATGCCCAGTTTCTTATAATAATGAGATTTATTTACCATATCTTTAAAGGTTTAAGGGCTCTTCCCCCTTCCTTTTGTCCCTGAGAATCCTGGTTTACTGGTATAAGGCATGATGTTTCCTGAGTGATAACATTAAATGTATTATCCTCCTGGTGCGTTTGATTAGGAATTGTGATAGAGAAATCCTTTTGGAAGTACCTAATAAATCTCTTGTTGATGAGACAAGGAGACTTGGGCTAAACCATGTTTAGGGATAAAGTGTATTTGTGATATCTGTGGACCAGTCTGAAATATGGTGCAATTTGTTAAGCGATTACCTGGCTAATATTTTGCCAAACATGAAGTGCATATTTTCCAGCACAGAGTAATAAAATGTGATCTTACATAGGAACATGCAGCTTTCTGTAGAATATTGATAAATACAAGGATAAAGTACAGTATATATGTGGCTTAACTATGGCCGCTGAAATAAGTAATCTTTATATAGTGAGCACTTTAATGACCTTCAGGGTGAAAATATTTACTGTTTCAAAACAAAGCAAGGAAAAATAGTTATGATTTTTCTCCCCATTGGGATGACCTGAGCATATTCCATAAAACAGTATTTTACAGAACATATAACTTGACACACCACTATTAAATCTCTCTTAAATATATATTTTTTGCCTTCTATAAAAACTGCATAAACTGCTTTATGTCTATCCATCACATAGTTAAGGCAATAGTTAGGTTCAGATATTTACCACAGGTATCATTTGGTCATCTAACAGGCACAGTGGGACTTTGAGGGAAGCACTGTGGAAGATGATTTATCTTCACACCATTTAACGCCACAGTCCTTATCTTTCCTTAGAAACAGGGCCTGGATTTTTCTCCAAGTGGAAATTTTCTACTAAAAGGTGAGACTTAAACTGTGGCTAAGGAAGCAGCAGAGGAAAGAACATAAAAATAAGGTGGTCAGATTCTCAGTGATGTAGCTCCATTAGGGATGGTAGGATTTGACCACTGAGAATTTGTCCCATTAACAGTAAGTGCCAGCCCAGCATGTGTTTGCTCCGAAGATCCCATCCTACTGTGAAGTTGCTGGGTCAACACATTTGGCTGTCTCTAACACTCAGCTGCAGTTTGGGGTGTCTTGGACATTAATTTATGAAAAAAAAAGAATATGGATCTGTGAAACTGGGATTCATGTTAGGGAGCAGACACAACAGTTTCTTGCTCTGATTTTTATTATCTTACTCCATTTTCAGTTTGGTAGTTTTCATGGAGGTTTGTAGGCTGGGGTTGTGAGCAAAATGGAAGTAAAAGTTGTAAAATGGAAGTAAAAGTTGCACTGAGGAGATCAGACAAATCTCATTTTAAACTGGTAAAACTTGTAGATTCTGCTTTGCGCAGTTTTTGTCAGTTATGTTTGAAAACTACCAGGTACTAAAGGACACTTCTGTCCCCTGAAGGAACACAATTATCTTCTGATAGACAAGACTGACTGGAATTACTGTGTTTGCATCCTATATATATATAAATAAATATATTCACCTTCTTTAAAAGTGGAACTACTCTAAGATCTAAAACTCCTGTGTTAAGCACCTTTGTGTGAATTTTTCTTCTCTTTCCCTATAATAAAACACAAAGACAATGCTTGGGTGTGTCCAGATATCTCAGTGACCTGAAAACAGAACAGATTTATGCTGCTATAATTTATTTGAAGCCTTGTCATCTGCCTTTAGTGTTGCAGTGAGATGCTAATCTCCTCAGATTTTGTGTACTGTTAGTACATGTAAAAAGCTGTCCAAAATGTTGGTATCTGCATTGTTCCATGACATTTACAATGAAAGTTTCAAAACATATTTGCACTACTTTAGAATAAGTTTTACAAATTGATTTCAGCCTTTGCAAGTAATACTGTGTAAAAAAGCCCAGGATAAATAGTTAGGATTTTGATTCTTGGATGTGAGCAGTAGAATGTGAACTGAGTGTGTAATACTAAGTAAGAAGGCAGAAGTCCTGTGTGTTGAAAGGGACTTTTCCTGTGAGGCTGGTTGGTTAATTTGGTCAAAAATCTGTGGGATGGGAGAAATAAAACTTTCTGATGAAATGAAAAACTTAAATGAAAACTTTCCACTTGGGTTGAATTTCTAGCCTGTCTTCAAAAAACACTAAAACTTACTGAACTGAGGAAAGGGCTTAGTTCCAAAACCAAACAAAATTTAACTCTGCATGTAAACTGGAAACTCCGATTAAATTGGAAATTGTTCATTTTCCTAAAATGCTTTTGTGTGGGTTGGGAAGTGGGGGTATAATTTCCTGACCAGCTCTAACACAGGCTTGCAGTGCTGCTGCTTTTTATACTTGCAGGCAGCCGGAACTGGTGACTAAGGTTTCGCTAATAGTGCAAATTCTATGAGCTGGTTGTTTGTGAGCATGTAATTGACCTTTGCTGGCAAAGTGATGTGGAGATAAGGAAAGGGAAAGGATAGATTTCAAGTCACTTCTCCAGCTCAGGGGAACGCACACCAGTGCAACCTCTTGTTTTAGACATCCTTTAAGCACCATTTGTAGTAATTATTTCAGTAGCTCATAAGGCAATTGCATGTCCAGCAGTGCCTGCTTCATTGCACAGGTACCAACACAAAGTCATTCACCAAACATCTTCAGTACTCAGGAGGATCCTTATCTGCAGTGGTATTAGTAAACATACAGTTTTATATAGACAAGCTGTGTCCCTAATTCCTTACTATCCGTGGACTCAAAGCAGGCTTTTCCTGAGCAGTCTTTGGGAGATGAATCAGAGAAAAATATGGAGCAAACCAAATTTCCTGCTGCCCACCACATTATTTGTGTTTTCTTAGGAAGTGGGATTTCTTCCCAAGTAGAAACTATGAATTTATCAATGAAAAATGGGGGAAAAAATTGAGACATTTTTTTCAGTCCAGCTGGGGATATGAATGTATGTATGTTAGGTTCTGAACTTAAATTTCTACCAAGATTCGCCCAACCTTAAATTTGTAATATCAAATTTGTGGGGGGAAAAGAAAATCTTACTTGAATGTTAGCAATCATTGGCAATTTCCATGTAATTCCTGACTTTTGCCAGTGACTTGATGTAGCTGAATGACACCAGAGTTAAGTGTAAAGCTGCCAAGCACAGCAGAAGCTTTGAAGGGTGGTGGCTTCCAGTTTGGTAGATGTCACTGGGACTGAGAAATGCTGATGTTTACAAAGGGGAGAGGAAATAAAGGTTTAGCCAGGGGAGGAGAGGAAAGCTTCTGCTGCAGCCATTTGTTACCATAAATACTCCAAATCCTTCTCCGCTGTGGAGCAGCCAAAGATCCAATTCTGCCTCCCCACAGACTTCTTTGTAAATGCTCCATCCATGGCAGCATTCACAGTGGCTCTAGTGGCTGAGGGAAGTGTGTGTGTGTGTTACTGCCACGTGGCAGCATTGGTATTGTTTCATATCTCAGTCTGGTGCTTTTATGTTCAGTTCTGGTCTGGATTTTTTTGGCAAGAGGTCCCAAAGCCAGTGTGTATTGTACAAGAGCAGAGTTGGTTTTCCTCTCATAGCAGGAAAGATCCAAGCATCTCTTTGGAGTGAGAAGGACAGGACAATTCTGAGGTGCTGAATGTCCTTTGCCTGTGTTGAAGTCAGCAGTGGCAGTGCCTACCTTGTGTTCACAGGGCTGTGCCCAGAGAGTGTTTTCATTTCAGCAGGCAAAGGTAGGAAGTGAGAACAGGCTGTTTTTCTCATTGTGTTTATTCAGCCGTCTCTCGTTTCTGAGGAGCGGGTTCAGGAGCAAGGTACCGCGCAGTCAGCTTCTCAACTTGCTGATGCTTGCACTCGCCTTCCCCTGTGACTCATTCCAAACACATCTCGTTCATTCAGGAGAGTAATTTTCTATTTCCACTTTGGTGCACTTCTCCTCCTCCTCCTCTGCCCCCTCCTTCCAGATCTAAAATGTCCTGTCAGCTGCTGTTTATCTGATGGTTCAAATGTCCATGCTTGGTTTCTTTTTCCCCGTCGCTACGGTTTCTCCTTCCGTTCCAAAGGCTGTTTTAGTTGTCATTTCTATTCCCCTGTCAGCAGCATTCTACATCGTCTCTGGCTCAGGCAGTCTGTCTACATCGTTTTCTTTAGAGGTGTTTTTGTGCTAAATGAGTGCCTCCTAGGAAGCCCAATGTAGCATAGCATAATTAAGTGACAATATATGAGGTGCCAGTCCTTTACCAGGCAGTTAATGACTGGCTGGAAGATTTACAGGCATGAGGTATAGTCAGAGGAAATTTAGCACTCCAGCCTGCAGTTAAATTTGAATGCTCCTATTTTCCAAAGAAATACTACTGTAAACTTTGCTAGTGGTCAACATGTTTATTTCTATATTAAATTGAACAAATCCAAATTGCTTCAATTTAAATTCCAAGCTTATCAAGTTTGGAAGATGTTACACGAGAACATTGCCCTTTGGAAAGGGTGTCCTGGGTTGTCTTGATCAGGTGGAGAGTCGCAGCAGGCTTGATTTTAAATTCCATATCTTCCACTAATTATGTGGCTACATCTGGGAAGATTTTTCTTGGGGTTCTCACTGTTTCCCCTCTTCATTACTTTAATTGTCATGTAGTGTACACTCACGATCTTCCCAAAATAGCCACTGTATTCTTTTTCCCTTGTGCCTACAAGCTCTGCCTTAGCAGTGTGCTCTGGAGGCTGTGCCTCCTGCTTCATAATCCGTGTACTGATGCCCCAGGCAGGACAAGGAAAAGTGTTCCCTTACCCCTGCCTGTGTCATCTTCAGATTCCACCTTTTTCTGGTCACAAGTCATTGCTCCAGCTGCCTGGCAACCCTTCACAGCTTGCAGAAGTGAAGCACAACAATGTTAAAAATATGCTTTGTTTTTTTTAAGTGTCTAGATGCACTGTAAATGGATAGATGTATCCCATTCCCCATTTGCCCCTTCCCCAGCCCACATGGAAAGAAATGCAAAGTTTATTTACCTTGGTTTGGATCTCACATATCTGAAATGTTTCCAGTGGGTTTTGTACTTTTAAGCATATTAAACGTGAGTTTTCAAGGCCAGGGTGAGTTTTGCTAGCAGGGCTTCTGGAAAGGTGCAGGCATGTGGCACACAGAGCACAGGCTGAGTGTTATCTGTTCACATACATCTCTTTAAAGATGAAGGGAAAAAGCTGCTATCTTTGGATCAATGTCTGCAAGATTATTCCAGGATAGGGTACCAAATCTTTCTACTTTTTTTCCCCCTCTAGCTCCCTTATGTTTCTACTCATGATATGCTTTTCTTCTTTCTTCTTTTTTTTTTTCCCTTCCTCCCTCTTTTTGGTAGCGGATTACTGTGGCCACTAAGAGGTACTGTTGATACAGCTCTAGTTACCACAGTTCAGTTGCTGAAATACAGATCTATTTGTGTACTCTTTGCATATTTGAGCTGCTCTTTCATTGTATCCTTTCACTGGTAGTTGTTTTTGGTTTTTGTTTTACTGTATTTTTGTTTTAAATGAGTAAGCTGTTAACATTAGCCTAAACATTCACTTAGCTTTATGCCATTCAGCTTCATGCCCGTGTACAAGGCAAGGGAACATCAACACAGCTCCAATTTTCCTTCCTTTACTTCTGAGTGACAGTTTTTGGAGTTGTGCAGAGCATGTTTGCCTCAAGGGCTGCATTTGTTCTAGCAGTGAGGTGAGCACTCCTGGTGATGGGTTTTCCTGCCTCCCCCAGCTGGGAAACTTCAGGTTTTGTGGGATGTGCCAGGCTTCTCAGTGCACCTGTGAAGGTTCCCCTATAAACGGCTGAGTAAAAATTTGTTATCAAACTACTTTGTTATTAAATTTGCTGTAAGGTGTGTATTAAATATATCTTGATAGTGCTTGTACTAAGCACACCAGAGGTGTCTGGAGAGCATTTCCTTGGTTGTAGCTCATCTTGGCTCCTTTCTATTTGTGAAGTAGTCCACTTGAAATGATGTTGTTAAATTTCTAGCATTTTATATTGAAGAGTATTGGTTTTGTCTTCAAGTTTTCTTTGTGAGTTCCATGTAAAAAGGGAAAAAAGCCACAATCCACATGAACGTCTTCAGGAAATAATTCTGCTATGGGAAGAAGTTGGGATATTTTCCAAAAATAGAAGCAAAGGTATTAATAATTGACTAATAAACAGAGTTTTAGGAGGAAGTATTTTCAGGTTTTTCAAGTGTCACTAACTTCCTATTGAAACATACTCCAGATCTGAATACATGCTGGTGTTTAGATGTCAAGGTGCTACAGTGTCCAATGACAAAGTGGCTTGCAGATTTCAGCTTTGGATACTTCAGGAACCTCCTTTCCCGCCCTCCCCTTCTCCCATCTAATGTTTGTGGGTGCCTATATTTAAATAAAATTTTGTACTGTCAGCTCTTGAAGAAGAACTAAATTGCTGTGGATCTCTTCTTTCTCCCAAGCTCAACCTCTTTCTCCCACCAGCATATCCTGTGCCTTTTGCAGTTCCTCTTCCACCTCACACTTTTGATTCCTTTAATTTAGCTTCAGTCTATCTGCATTCATTTTGAGGTTGTCATATGCCATAATGGAATTTTTTCTTGACTTAACTGCGTGATCATGAACAGCGTCTGAACCTCCAGGGAAGTCCGACGGTCAAAGGAAGTGTGTCCAAATGCATGTCAATTTATTTGCCAGGCGTGCACACGTGTATATCGCTGCCCTCTCCTGCATGGAACAGGTACTGCTCCAAGATGTGCCTCAGGCCATTTTATGGGGAGAGTAAGAGCGGTCTCAGCCTCCTGCTGAAGGAAAAGGGTCTTGTGACCTTAGCCTGGGAGATGTTCTTGCGAAGCTCAGGGTGCCTCTGCTGAGCACTTTAGAGACAGCATGGCCAGATCTGAAATCCAGAGAAATTCAATGCATGTTGCCACAAAATTAAGAGTCTCTTGAACAGCTCTCATTTCTAGTTGCAGCTGAAAAGGGCATTCAGGAATCTGGGTGCTCTTTATTGGTTTCTGGAAAATTTGCTATTTGTTGCCATATGTCTATAGGACATTGTTGAAACTGACTGAGTCATGGTGCCTGGAAATGTCAGGAGGCATATTGAGTAGCAACAGAAAGTTAGGGGTAATCACAGCAGAAGCAGCAACTCTGTTTAGTTCTGAGGCTATGAACACAACAGCTGTGTGAGAACCACAGGGCAGGGAGCTCCTGGAAGGCAGTGCCAAGAGGGGGGCAGATGGTGTGTGGGATTGGTAAAGCCTATGAAGTCATCTGCCTGCAGGTTATGAATTCAAGTGCAGCTTGGGATGCTAAGCTGGCTAAAATTTACAGCTGTCTGCAGCCCCTTTGGTACAGAGTGTTTTGCAAATTGGTTTACTTGTTTAGGGAATGAACGTGGATTCTTTGACAAAAACAAGAAAAAAAAAAGGCTGGGGAAACAGATTGTCCTGATTTACTAGCACCAACTAATGTCTAGCATCCTTTGATTCCTTTGTCAAAAGCTTCATTCAAGAGTGAAATGATGATCTGGGACATTTTTAGCACAGAGTGTGCTCTTTCCATTCTTTGAGGTCAGAATGTGGGAAATGGATATAATCAGGCTCCTAAAATTGAGACAAGCTTTTGGTCATAGAATGAATCACAGAATGGTTTGAGTTGGAAGGGGCATTAAGGATCATCTGGTTCCACCCCTCTTCCATGGGCAGGGACACCTTCTCCTACACCAGGTTGTTTAATGCCCTGTCCAACCTTTTATATGGTTTGTTTTATACTGTGTGAAATAAAAATTTTTCTTGCCTAGAAACAGATGGATATTCATAAATGAAAGGAGGGTTGAGGCTGGAAGAAAGTTGTGGTGTTAGCAACTGACTTTTGAGTGCAGGAGTTGTCTCTCCCAGAACAAGGGCTGTATTCCCAGAACAAGGAGGGAAAGACAACATTAACACTTTAACATTAACACCAACAGAATGAGATGGGAAATGTCACTTTAAGTGATTTATATCCTGGGTGTAGATTCATTGGTATGGGAATAGAGAAGGGGTTATTGACACCCTTCTTCTCCTCAGCTAAGCTTTAGCAGCTTCCCATTTTTAGGTTCTGGATAGTATTAAGGGTGTGCTGGAGGAGTGCAACGCTCTTCTGGGGTCACTCTGCAGAGCTGGAGGCAGCCACCAGGGCAAAATGGGAGGGCAAAATGCCATGCGGAGGTTCAATCTCCATGGTCACATCTGGGCTGAGCCTACATGGGCAAAATATGTGAGGTGGCCTTGGCTATAATCTGTACCCTCTGAACTGGAAGTGGAGAATGGATGGAAGGATCAGGAATTCAGGATGATGAAGGAACATTTGAAGTAGTTTTAATTGAGTATGCCATTGCCAAATGGCTTGTCCTGTCCAAGACTGACAGATAAGAGGCAGGAGTGTGATAGTGAAAATGGAAGGGTGACAAAAATGTGGCAAAATTAACAACTTGCCTTAATCACTTTTAACTACAAAAACACTGGTCTGTGATTCTTGCAAACATCTGCCATCAAATTTGCATCTACTCTGAGAGCCAGATGTTGAGGTTTGTAATCACAAACAGTGAGATTGAGCAGTGTGTTCTGTATCCTAAGTACCCTGCTAACCAAGCCTGATTTGTGCATTATCAATTGTCTATCTCTTTTTAAAATGAAATTTTTTTGTTGTTGTTATTATTTTTATTTCTTACTTTGTGCCTTTTTTTCACATTCTTGAACTCATTATGTCTAAACCAAATTTTTTTTTCATCTGTCAGAGTTCTACATCTAAAGTTTTGAGGCAGCGATGAGCAGAAATTTAAGAAAAAAAAAATTGTTGATTCTTTTGACACATTTTAAACTCCAGGCTCTTTTATTTTTCAGCTCAGACTTTTCAGTTGATGTAAGAGGATGGACTTGAAATATTCTTATCTTGGCCCCACAGTTTAATCCAGGCATTTCAACGGTGCTTTTGTACATATTGTTAATACAGTCAGCTAATGGAAGTGAAGCAACTTAGATGAGTAAGTTCTGATCTCCGGATGGTCATGGTGATTAAGCATGACCAGCTTGTAAATGAATAAGATGACATGAAATCTGATAAACAATGTGTTTGGTGTCACAATATTTTGGGAAATTTTACTGTGGAGATAATATAAAGTAGTTCTCAGTTATCTGTCTACTGTGTGAATTCAACATTGGTATGGAAAAAGAATGTGTTTGATTGTCTTTCACTTCATCTTGCTGTTTTCATGGCTATCACTTGGAAAATACTTTTGCAAGGTGGGTAATTCTGTGTGAGGGATGGCTGCAGAGAATCTAGGTGTGCCAAGCAGAGTATCAAGAGTTCCTTGATGAGACATGAGGGAGAAGGAGAGAAGAGATAAACAGAAACAACTTTTCATGCCAGTTGACATGAATCTTTGTGCTGATCAGAACCCACAGAATAGCAAATAACCCTGAGTTACTTAAAAGCAAGATTGCAGCTTCTCATGTTGCTGCCCATTTAATGGCACTTACACATATGCCTGTATACTGAATTAGTGAGTATTGATACATATTGATTTGGTTTTTAAGAGGTAACTTTCTCAGCCTTTGGAGGCTTCAGTTTGGTTCTATAGAAGTATAATGTGATTTCTGTAATTGAGGAGGTGTGTACAATAAGGCTTGTATGACCAAAGGTAGTTGCATTTCTTACTTAGGAGGATAACGACAATTTCCTTCCAGTGATGGGGTTTCAATTTCTGACACATCAGCGAGTCACATCAAAAATGCTGAACTACAAATATTCGTAAGAGAACTGAACAACACGTCTAAGGTTCTGAATGTAGAAGTAGCAGACAGAGGCGTAACCCCTCCTATTATGCTTGGGCCTTTGGAAACAGAACTTGCCAGAAATATTGCCTGCCTTTGTTTTTTGGCATGGCTAATAAATCGCTCCAGTCAACTGGATGTTCCTTTGGAAGGTTACAGTAAATTATGGGCCTGGACATAAGCCAGTGTTTCCTTCCGTGAGGCAAATCTTAAAAAGTACACAAAGACTGTGTTGGGCTATTCTCAGTTTCCTTGTGGACACAGTCTGCTCCCAAGTGGGGGAGCCACAAGAGGGCAATGGATCTTTTATGTAAGTGGGATGTAGCAACTCCCCCCTCCCAGCTCAGACAATGGTAGAAAGTAATTAAAAAAATAACAGTTGGGTGAAAGCAGAGAGGCATAACCTGCAAGAGCTGTGCTCAGTTCTACAGACTTGCTCACAGAGCTGTGTGCTTGTTATTGACTTAGTAGTTTTAGGAAAGTTCTTAGTGCTCACAGTCCACTTCTTGAGGGAAGAAGTCTTAGTTTTTGTATGTAGCTCTTGTGCTCCTGTGCTAGATTTATTACCAAGCTTACTGCATAATTGGCACTTGGAGTATCTGGATATACTCAGATCCAGATGAGAACGACTTACCCAGCTGCTCAATTCCATTGGTATATCCCTGTTCTTCTCCTCCTTCTTTCCTCCCCATCCCTTTCATTTTTTCCCCTTTTGCTTCAAGGTGTGAACAAAGTGTTTTGAAAAAGTTTGAAACATAGATTCTGAAGTTTGGTTAATAATTATCCAAGAAAAATTATTCAAGCACTCAAGAAGTGTACAGGCATTTAATATTTCAATACTTGCTACCAAAGTAATATTTTCCCTTTCTATATGTCCACTGTATTAGATGAATAGAGGCAAATGCAATGAGATATACTGCTGGACAAGAGTAGAAGTTTGGATTCTGACTAAATTGCATGAATTTCTTTTGGCTACAAAGGTTGAACAGCTTATTTTTTGCCAGAGATGGAGGCGGTGTGAACATTAAAAGGAGAGGTGAGATGTGAGCATGGCATAGCCTTGGTGTGCCTGCTCTGTGCACATATGTGTAACACACAAAAAGGAAGATAAATTCCTCCCTCACCCACTTCTAGTAGGTTCTAAAAATGACAGGGTGGCAACACATCTGTGGTAGTGCTGGCAGGGCAGTAACTGAGCAGCACTGTCTTGGAAGCACAATCTTCAGAGAATTTTTATCAAGTCTTAGGACTCATGACAGTTGCTAATTTTGGAAAACTTTCAGTGGAGCACTTAACAGCTGCCCTGAACTTTGGTTTCATCTATTAGTAATGACTTCCAGAAGTTAGCTTGAGTGGGAAAACAAAACCTTGCAGTCTCCTGACCAGGACTATGGCAATGTGAGAAAAGGCTCTGCTCTGCTGGCTGGTGCAAAGTGAATGTGCTGGAAAACTTCAGTCACTACAAGAGCTGCGTGTCCATTTAGATAAAAACGTATTTGTTAGAAACATGGAGGCTGCTCTGGTGGGTCCCAACCTCATTGTGTTTACAGATGTGTAGAAAAGTCATTAAAAGATGTGGAAGCATGCATAGGAGTCTCTTGGTTACTGAGGTGGAAAGAAATATTTCTGTAGCTTTCAATGACCTTGTGAGTCAAGCCTCACTCTATCATTAAAAAAAAAAAAAAGTAGGAAGGAAGTGAGCTTTCTTGAATTTCAGGTTCTTTTTTAAATGAGTCAGCACAGTCTAATCTATACTGTGATTAAGTGCCTCTAGCCAGGAGGTTTAGAGAAGAAACAAACACAGTTTTGTTAGTCCCCTTCCTCCATCCCATGGTGCCTTTTCTGTCCTGCTGGCCTGGCCGACATGTACCTGTGCACAGCGAGAGGCACACACACCCCCTCCATGTGCAACAGAGCCTGCTGCCTGGCCTTGTCACAACCTGAGAGCTCCCTAAATATTAGATTCTTTGTTGTCATAACACTGGGGAAATGGTAGGGGATACTGCATTATAAATATGGCTGAAGCATTGAGGAATAGGAGCATTTTTAAAGGGCCTGAAGAGATGGCAGAGCATAATTGTCATAAATAAATAAACATAATTACTGAATTCTGACTGGCATTCCAACTTGCTAGACAATCATTATACTGAGGGATTATCTTTTAACAGAACACAGTTATCTTTTCTGGTTGTTTTTCTCATTTTGCTATTCACATAAGCCAAGGGAAATGCAAAGTGCTCTAATTGGTCACGGGTCTTTCTACTGAATAAGCTCTAGCTTTATTTAGAAGGGTTTTGTGCAGTACATTCAGTTTACAGCTGGAAGAAGGTTGAAGGTGGTGAGAGAATTTGACAGGTCTGTTTTACAAAGCCGCCACAGTGAGGATGTGAAAGGGGGAAACAGATAAATGTCATGTTGAACTGAGTTATGAATGACAGTCCCATAAAAATCTATAAAAGAAATCAGGCTCCCTCTGTTTCTGTCAAAATAAGGAACATTGACCTTTTACCTCTGCCTCACCTGTCTCAGCTTGCAAATCTGACAGCTGCAAATGTTATTAAATGTATCCAGAGTAGCGATGTAGTGATTAAAAATAAAATACTACTTTGTCATGTTTACTGTCTTTTACAAGACCTCTATTTGCTTTATATGCTATGCAGAAGTTAAATAACTGCCAGTGTTATGTGGTCTAAATTCCAAAATAGTGGGAAAAAGGAGACTGTGTATACTGAAAAAAATTCTGAAGATTTTCAAGATGAGCAACAGATGGCAAGACAGCTCAAAAGGGATAGGCAAGGGAAGAAAAAATATTGCTGGAAAATGACTGGAGAATGGTCAAGGCAGAGGGAATTATAGAGATAAAATTATCTCTGACAGTTGGGCAGAAAATAGACCAAGAGAGATGAGAAAAGGCAAAGAGTGAGGGGAGTGATACAAGATGCACACGCATGACTGCTTTTAATCAATGAAGGAAAAGGACTGGTGAAGAGTGAGAAGAGATGAATGAGGAATACATTTTGTGTTCCTTAGAGTTTGTTTCTCTATAGAAGTATGTTTATTTGGTCTGTTTTGCAAGAGATTGAAGAGAAACATGCAAACTGTGGAACAAAGATAGTGACAAAACTCATGTGGATAACTATCTTTTCAGATAACCTGCCTAAATCCAAGGTTGGTGACTTGCTAAGCTCCCTTTATAAATTTCAATTGGAAAATATTCCTCTTATTTTTCAAAACCCCAGAGACAGTAATAT
Source organism: Emberiza elegans (assembly GCA_024865655.1). Lineage (NCBI taxonomy): Eukaryota > Metazoa > Chordata > Aves > Passeriformes > Fringillidae > Emberiza > Emberiza elegans. The sequence continues at coordinate 4,496,133 of JALJVW010000158.1, forward strand.
TCATTGCAGGTGGAATGATCCCTACTTAAGCTCTGCTTATTTCTAGGTCTTGTCTCAATTCTATTGGCTCAGAATGAGTAAATCACCAGCCAGGGACCACACTGACTTTGGTGTGATCTTATAAAATCAGGGCTATTTCTTGTGAGGCATTCAGGACCAGGATACTGCTGAAAGGTGAAAAGTGGCAGGTAGTGTAGATTCATAATCTGGCATTTTAATAGGATGTCCAGCCCAGCCTCATTTTGTCAGACCTTGAACTCCTTCAAGCACAGAGTTTCCACAATCTCCTGGAACAAACTGTGCTAGTGTTGGATTTATGGGAATGATGTTTCAATGGCTGGTGTGCCCTCTGCATGGCTGCATTGTGCAGCACAGCCCTGACCTTCTCAATATTCTGTCATCTAAATGCCAGTCACCTCTTAAGAGCTTCTGCAAAGAGTCAGGCTGTGGGGAAGTGTAGAGTGCTGAAGAGAAAGAGTAGAGAGATTCATTGTTCTACACCACAAAATAGGAATATCATCCTGATAAGAGGTCTCTGAGGAATTACAATGAAGTGGGCTGAGGCAAGCTGAAGGTCACCAGCTCTCTGCCTGTGGTCTTTGGGAAACCTTCTATGCAGAACAGTGTGGTTCTGTAAAATAAGTAGGAAAGTAGGTGCTTGCTTTTGTAGGTGCACAGTTTGTGGTAATTGGGAGTGGGGCTGCAGGCCAGCCTAATCCCTGATGTGCTACAGCTGTGAGCAGCAGGTGAGCAGCATTGAAGGTAAGGAGTGCCCAGGGGCACTGCCCAACCACCAGAGGGAACAGAGGGCACCCAGGTGCAGTGCATCAGCAGGAGGGGATAAAAGGCTGGGCTGAGGGACAAGAAGGGCAGATGCCTGCAGCCTTCTGAAGTGCTGTGATGTTACTCTGTGTGGGCTGAGGCCCTCTGGAATTCTATGGTGGCACTCTGTGTGTCGTGGCCACCTCAACTGTGCCATGTGCCACCACTGACCAGCTGGGAATGCTGGGGAGCCAAATCACCTTTTCCACCCTTGGCTGCTGTGGTTAGCAGACATGTAAGTCAGAAGTGACTTGATTTGTTTCTGGGTCACTTGTGGGGAAAAGGAATGCAGAAGGGCTGGTGTTTCTAAAACTGTTACTTTATAATAGATAAAGTAATATACAATTCAAAACACTGCTTTGGGACTTCTAGGTGTGCATGTTTATCCTGACCATTGGACTTTTTAAATTGCTGTGCATTTCTGTGAAAGTACTTGATGTTTTGCATTTTGTGACACGTGCCTTTCACCAAGCTTTGTGTTTCTGTTCTGATCAATTTACCCTAAGTGCGCAAGTGGCTTTCTCTACCATCTCCACATTTTAGTCTCAATTGTAAAATAGAGGTTTGGGTTTTTTTTCTCCTATTCAGATTAGGTAAATAAGACAAAAGGAAGGAATGTTGTGACTGCAATATAGGGTTTTTTCCCCCCTCAGGTAGATGTATCAATTTTATGGTTTAGTAAGAGACATAGTAGTTTTCATGTGGATTATAATCTAGATGGTTTTATATGGTCTTGAAGGCATCTGTTGGACTTTGTCAGCTGTGTGTCACAATTACTTGCTGTTTTATTTCTGTTAGCTGTTTTAAGATATAGATATTGCTCAGATGCTCTGAATGAACCTTGGTGTGGGCACAGACTTTGTGGTAATTGGGAGTGAAGCGGCAGCTGAGCCCCATCCCCAATGGGCCACAGCTGTGAGCAGCAGGTGAGCAGCATTGAAGGTAAGGAGTGCCCAGGGGCACTGCCCAACCACCAAAGGGAGCAGAGGGCACACAGGTGCAGTGCATCAACAGGAGGGGATAAAAGGCTGGGCTAAAGAACAAGAAGGGCAGATGGTTTTAGCCCTCTGAAGTGGCAGGATGTTGCTCTGTATGGGTTGAAGCTTTCTGATGTGATATGATGACACTCTGTGTGCTGTGGCTATCTCAGTTGTGACGTATGCTGCGACACACTTTCAGCAGAGAAGGGGAGACTGTGGCCCTCAGGTCCTGAGAGCTGTTGGTGGGATGAAAAATGTTCTGTACCTGCCCTGCCTGATGTCTCTGATCTATTTGGGTTAGAAATCTTTCAGGGGAAAAGACCACCTATCTTGCTGTGTGCTCAATAAAACAGATCCACCGCAGTCTTTGGCTGTTACTGTAATAGAGAAAGATGGTAATATTTGCTCACAGAGAGCAGGCTGGTTTTGTTGGGATCTTTTAAAATTGGCTTATGATTTTCCCTCAAAGGTCCTGTCAGTGAACTCTGAAGAAAGCTTGTAAGTTATGTAGGAGAGCAAGTTTACCTGAGCACAGAGACCTCTCATCCAGCCCTGTCTCATCCTGTCTCCTCACCTAATGCTGTCTAGTTATCATTAAAGTTGTTACTATTCCCTTTGGCAATCCTTGAGTTCCACCTGACATATAAAACCTATTTATTAGCATGGTGTATGGATAAGTGAAGCAGTAAAGGTGGGGGAAAAGTTGAGTTTTTATATTTATATGACCAGTAAGTGGCAAAGCACTAAACTTCATTAAGGATCTCTGCATTCAGGAAAATTGGATATTTTCTTCTTTTGCTTGCTCAGTTTCTCTGACCTTAGGCAGCTTGCTTCACCTCTCTATATCAATTTTCCAAACTGTAAAGACAGATTGATAATCTATATCAAATTGTAGTTTGTTGCCTTGATAAATGTATAGAGAAAGTCTTGTTGTAGTTGCATTCTTTTAACTTATGTTGGAAAATGATAGAAGTCAGAGAATAAATTGGTCAGTATAGCATCAATCTGTTTTCTCCTTCTGAGTCTGTTTTCTTGTTCCTAAACATTATTTAAGAACATTTGAATGCTTTACTTTGCAGCAATTTACAAAATGCCAAAACTGTTAGCCCATACTTTTCCCCAAGAAATTCCTTAATTCCAACATCATTGAGACTATCAGCACTTACTGAATTGTATATTGTGTTTGCGACTTTTTTTGTCCTCAACGTGGCCTGTGACTCATTTGCTGTGTGTTTTTAAAGCCCTGCTTTGAATACAAACTTGTGAATTTTCTTCTTGCCTTTTTTTTTCCATGGCGCTTACTACTGCAGGAACTATGCTGGGAGCCAGTGTTTGAATTTTCAGTTTGGAAATTGAAAAATGCTTCTGTTCCAAGTCACTAATTTCTATAGAACAAAATTCCGAATTTATATTTTTGAAGAACTAGAGGAGATGTGTGTCTGTGTGTTTATACACATACATCTTAATATATTATAAGTTTATTATATATGTTATATCTTAATAGATTATATTTTATAATATTAAGGTTTCTAACTCTGCTTTTCATTCTTACACTTACTCCTGTCTGTCCACTTTTACTGAGGAAAAAGTAAAGGAGAGTAAGGAGAGGAGATATTTGTACTTGAAGATATACAGGCTTTATTAATAAATGCTCTTTTTTGTTGTTCTGGTATCACTTCAGTCCCCTTGGCCCTGGCCACAAATCCACAACTATTCTTTCCTAAATCTAAAAGATTCTTCCAGAATAAGAAGTTATTCCTTTAAAAAGTACAGTATTTTGGCACATAATCCTTAGCAGACATTCCCTGCCTGTGAGAGTGGAACTCATTAAAATCAAAGTTGACTGTATTAAAATGGAGCGTTCTGTGAGTTCCAGCAGTACAGGAGGTTCTTATGGATCCTGTGACAAGTTGATTCCTCTTGGAAAAACACATTCCAATAGGTGTTAGCTCCAGTCGTAGGGAAGGACACGCAGCCTGTCTGAAAGGTGAACATAATGAAGGCCTGCATATTTCATGATGCATCATGTGCTGCTCAGGTGCAGAGGCAAAAATTCAATCCTTTCCAAGTGTGTCTGCCCAAACTGGAGCAGAGGTAGCTATTTTGCATCCCGCCAAAGTGTGTTTGATCTTGGAAGTTATAGAATATTTGTTTTATGACTATGAGAGTGCCAAGAAATTCTTTGAAGCAAAGTTTGTAACCTCCGAGGCTGAGATGGAATAGGATGAAACAGGAAAGTTACTGGAAGATGACATTTAAAAAAAAAAAAAACAAAACCCCCTAAACTCAAACCCAACAACTTTCCCCTCCAACTCTTTTTAAGCCTGCTACTTTTAATTATATTGCCTGTCATGACTCTAATTCTTTAAATTAATTATAGTGACTGATACGAAGTCTAAAATGCCTTTTCCAAGTACATATGATATGATGGATTGTGATTAATTGAAATGTGGAGGTCTGAAGTTTGATAGCTTATGAAGTACAGTTGGTGATACAGCCTCAGCTTCCATTTCTTTATTGAACTGTCTTTCTGAATGTCATTAGAGTATTAGACCCAGAGGGAGACCATATAAATGACAGATCACTGCTGAACAAAATTCCAAGTTTTCCTTTCTTCCTTCTAGACTGGGGTAGCATATTGCACTGCTACCTTGCCTGTTTTTACAGGCAGAAAGCAGCAGTGGTAACATTTTTTGCTTTAAAGTGAAATCTGTGCTTGTGTAGTAAAGTCTTTGCTGTATTATGGACTTGTCTGGGTAGTGCAGTATGTAAGTGGTGGCTGAAATTATTTAATAGGAATATGTACTTCAGTCCCTGTGAGTTTCTGGTTTTGTTCCTTGGTTTTGGCTATTGAGTCCATCGTTCTGCAGTCAGTTGTGTGACACCATGCTGGAAATGCTCTGTAGAGGGGGGTGCTTGGTGACCAGGAACAACAAGTCCCTTTCCTCCCAGGTTGTCTGGGTAGTTCTGAGAGAGACCTTGATAACGCCAGCAATTTGATTAAATCTTGATTAACCCTACTTCCAAATAAGCCTATAATGAGAGTATGGGATTTTTTGGTCTGGTGTGGTGTCTGGGTTTTTTTTTTTTTTTTAATTACCTTAAATAATCTGCAGTGGGAGCAGTATCTATAATTGTGCTTTGTACAGAACCCAGAACATTCATTCCTAAATCCTGAAACTATCTCAGTAAGATAGAAATAAGATATTTAGGACCTGCAACTAAAGTCTTGAAACTGACTTGGCTGCTGCTCTTAAGCCAATCTGAGGCCCATTTTGTACCATTGCAATTATTGCAGGTATTATAGATCTCCCCTGTGTGTGAAAATGTAATGGTTACTGTCTTTTATTCCTTTTCTGTACCACTACAGGCAGTTAGTCAGGTTTAATATGAATACTGAGCATAACTCTGCTTCTTTGCAAAGATCAGAGATGGTGAAAGGGGCTGCCTGAAAGCAACTCGATGGGCAGAGCTGTGAAAAACTTCCCTCGAGCTGCTGATGAGCACCCAGGGCTTTAAGCCTAGAGAAAGAAAGAGAAATGTGCCAGGGCTTGACAGAAAAATCCCTGATGCTAAAGTACAGATACAAAAGGACTGATACCTTGTAAAACTACAGTGTGCAGGACAGCCCATGGAACTGTGCCAGCTGTGATAATCTATGCAAGATGATGCTTGATATTTGGAGAAAAAGATAAATGAACGGCAATATTCTATTGCAAGAATTTGGAGAATGTGTGCGGCCAGGAGAAGAGGTTTGACAATCCAGCTATTAGCCCCAAGGGATTCCTCATGCGATCAGCACTGCAGGACAATATAAACAGTGTTGCACAGATAGCAAAAGAGACATTTATTAATTTGAAGCTGAGGATGCTGACACTTAGTTATCCTCACTATGAAATAATGGAATCAGCACTAAAGGGGTAAAAAAAACCCAGTGGTCAGCTGGAACACAAAAAGGTAAAAGTTTGTTGTCAGGAGGAGGGTTTGTGAAGTAATGGGTAATAGTAGTCTATCTTTAAACAAATAAAAAAGCATTCAGTCATTTTTTGAGGAATTTTTTCTCTATTGACTCTACAGGAAATGCAGGCTCCTGAATTAAGGTATTAAAGTAGGTTGTCATACAGTTGCCCTGTAAATGTCTGGTTGTTCATTATTGCTTATTTAATCTCTTTTTCAGGTAGAAGTACCCATGATAGGTTTTAACCCTACCAAGTCCTAAAATTCTTTGGTTAGGTGTACACCAAGACTGATCTGAGAAGATGATCTTCAATTCCCTTTTTGAGCTATGAAGTGCCAAATAAAGAGATTGACATTATTCAGCTGTGCCACAGTTTGTGATTCAGGGAAATATTTTTAAAGTTAGAAATTAAAATTAACAGTACATTTTTGATCTGAGAGCAAGTAAAAAAGTGACATATTGGTCAGTTTTATAACTGGTTCCTACCAGTTGATCTCAACAAACAAAAAAAACCTGGGATAATTTTGTGTGCAGACCCCCAGATAACCAGATTAATTGAATTAATTCACACCAGTTATGAGAATCCTGGATGATATAAATGCCTTTTCTATAACTACAAATTTCTGTCAAGTGGTTTAGAAACACAGGTCTGTATGGGAGATACTGGAAATTTATTGAACATTTGCTAGGTTTAGTAAACAGAGGAATAAAAGGATATAAATTTGCAGGTATTATATAGTAGTCTGGGAAAGGAGTGTGTGTGGAAATACAGCCACATGAAACAAGTGGCATGCAAATTATCCCTGGAAACAAGAGTCTAAAAATGGACATTTATAACCCAGGCACAGAATGAAGCACCCCAGTAACCATCTCAGTGACATAATAAGCTCAGTATTTCTTGTATCTTCAAGAAATATGTAATTTCAAAGCCTCTGCAGGCACTGCAGATCTTTTTAGATCTTCCTAATTCACCATGCAAAAGAGGAATTTCCTGTCTAATCCTATCCCTATTTAAATTTTTACATAGTATCATTAGTAGGGTTAGCTGTAAGGTGTTTGTCTCATTAGTGTGGTGCTGAAAGAACTTAACCTCAAGAGCTGCAGTTTTACTCTACATTAAAATGTTATGCAAATTCCCCATCTCACTCAGGGTATCAGAGGGAAACACAGATGCTGTTTTATTATTCTCAACTCACTTTTGACTTGTTTTACTAGGCTTTGGGCTCAACAGGCCCAGAAGTAATTAAATGCTTCCTTTGTGCTATTTGGAAAATCCTTCATTAGCAGTGTTAGCTTCCTTCAAAATTAATGCTGTGCATGCCAAATTGACCTGCACAGGAAAAAAACCATAAAATTTCTTCTTTAAAGCTAAAAGGGAGTGGGAATTCTTCTGCTTCATGGCCCTATATTAAGCTTAACCTGTTAATATCTTTCTCATCCATTAGAGAGGGGACTTTTAGACACCTTTTGTTCAAGGATAGTCTGGGGTCTTCAGTGATTTATTATGAAGAAAATTAAAGCAGTGCTTGAAGAAGTCAGGAGGCTGGGTGAGGATTTAGGAAAGGAGATATAATAAAGTACCAGTGATAATGTTAAACACAGCTGCTGCTCTTATCAAGGCAGTTGGGTTCCTTGAGCAATCAAATTCCTTCATGTGAACCTGTCCCCCCTCCCTACCACTAAACTATCAATATGTGACTGTCATCTTCCAGGTATTTTGTTCTAATTAACAAATCAATATCCCCATGACTTGATTGCTGATCCTCCTTCCTTCTGTGACTGTATGGGCTTTAGGAAGAAAAATAGTTAGAGACAAGATATGTGGTTTGGAAATCCTTGAAAAACCCAATGAGGTGCTTGACTTTTAAAATGTTGCTTCCTCTTGACCTTACAGCAGGTCCTGGAATGCAGCTGAACAAAAGAACTTAAGGAGATGTATTTTTTAAGATATGGGACTGATGTAGTGTGCAGAATTTCTGAAATCTTTCTGGTGAGATTTCTTATGGGCTTGAGTTCTGCCAGCTCGTGGAAAAATTGACACTGACCAATGAGTCTGAGTGGCCTGGCTTATAGGACATAAATATGTTAAAATAATACAGGAAAAAGTAGCGAGAATATTTCATTTGAGATCAGTGAGAAATACAAAACTTTAAAACTAGATTTACAGCTGTTTGGATACATCTAACTAATGTATGGTAAGCTGTAGTTGGTAGTTTGTGTGCCAGTGAAAATGTGAAAAGATTATTTTCCAGTGCAATTCAACCAGATTTATGGCAATTATAGGCTCTAGTAGCAGAGCATAGTAAAGAGCTAAAGAATAGTTGGATGAATGCTTGTTTTCAAGCTTCTTAAATAGGAACACATGAAATGATTTATATAAAATAAAAGCCAGAGTGAAGATGGTGGCAAAACCCCCTACTAAATAATCCTGTAATGTAAAGCCCTCCTATGAGCTCTTGCCTGTATGACATTCACATCTGCTTGTGAAGATAGGTTTGTCCAAACAATAGGAAGATTTTCTGCCAAAAGATCTCCAAATATTTTGGAAACTGTAAAATAACTCCTAAATCCCATAAAGTTTCTATTAGGTAGTTGTCTTCTTTAGATTAATAAATTATGAAATTTGAATCTACAATGAAGGCTAATAAGCCTTGGTAAGATCAGCATGACTTTTCCTCTTGAATGAGTTTATGGTTGAGTAACAGGCACTGTAATATTGTTATGACAACATAGCACATTGAAATAATGCTTGAAAGAGCCCGTTAAATTGAAAAGCTGTTTGGGCACTTGACTATTTGATCTGTGGAGCAAACTTTTCAGCACTGTTTATTGAGGATTATTTATTGGGGAGTCAGAAATTTCTAATAAAACTAGTGACAGAAACAGCACTGTGAGAAACTAAATTTTCTGCTAGAAACATAAGATTGCTGCCACTGGAAACCAGTGACTATTTTTCTTAGTGATTTAGTCTTATTTATTTTTGAGTTCTGAATTAACTGCAGTAACATAAGACTTGGGTATGAGAGCCCCCTCAGTGCACACATCTGACTGAGGTACAGTGGCAATCATAGTAGCAAAGAAAAATGTTGGCTCGGGGTAAGAGAAAAGGATAAAGGATATATTATAATGCTATGGAAAACAGGTGAGATGAGCAGCACTTCAATATCAATTTCTCTTCAGATATGGAGGGTTTTGATGCAGAATTCTGTTCCCAAAGTCTGAGGGCCAAGTCTGAACTCTTGGCTCTGGCAGTTGCTCTAGCACTTCACATTGACCTTCCATGCTAAAATGTCAGTAACTGCAGTTGTATTTTTGCATCCCAATCTTTTGGGAGTGCATAGGTATTAGAAGGCTGGAATTTTGGTGGGTTGGAAAACTTTATGATGCAAAATCTAATAGTATGTGTTTTCATGGTATTGCCAGCTAATGGTTATGAATCCTACTTTCCTTGAGGCAAGAAATATTATTTGACTTCATGTGCATCAAACAAGGAAGGTTTTGTTTTATTCCTTTTGAACTGCCCTTGGTTTGGTCCTTTATTGGGTTAAATTTTAGTGTTCTCATCCGTCTAAGTAATAACGATGCACTTTAATTTACTGTCATCTAAACTCAAAGGCCTGTGAATGTCTGAAGAGGAATAACTGAAAACAAATTTAGGACAGAAACAAAAAGCATTATTGACATATCCTATCAGTCTATGAATTAAAATAAGAGTAGTCAAAAGCTATTTTTTATTTTTAGCAGGATATTAGGGGAAATAACTTATTATTGTTTAGTCTTAGTGCTACTAGAGAATTGATAAATATTTAGGTGTTTTTCTTCCACAGTCACCCTTTGCATCCTACTTTTGTCTCTGGTTTTAGCAGAGAGGTTCTTCAGTTTATTGTATTTTGAGACTCAGAATCATAGATTACCAGGCTGGAAGAGACCTCAAGGGTTATCTGGTCCAACTTCTCCTTACAAAAACATGATCCACACAAGATGGCCCAGCACCCAGCCCAGCTGAATCTTATAAGTGTCACATGTTGGGGAATCCACCACTTGCCTGTGGAAAATATTCCTACAGCTGATGATTCTCCCTGGGAAATTTTTTTTCTTGTGTCCAATGGGAATCTCCCTGGGAGCAATTTGTAACCATTACCCCATATCTTTTCCACCTGATTCCCCATAAAAAGGGAATCACCATCTTCCTTTTCATCTTCCTTCCTACATCTTGTTTGTAGCCACCCATTTAAAGACTGAAATTCCCTTAAGCCTTTTTTTATTCAGATTCAACATCCCAGTTCCCTCAGCCTTTCCTTGCATGGCAAGCTTCCCAATCCTTTGATCATCTTTGTGGCCCTTCCCTGGGCCCTCTCCAGCCCATCCATGTCTTTTTAGCATATTGGGGACCAAAACCGAGCAGAGCATTCCAGGTTTAGCCTGAGAAGTGCTGAATGGAGTAAGGACTTCTTTATCGTGCAGGTGATGCAACTCATTGTACACTGGGATGCCCAGGTCTGTTTCCAGAGTGCCACTCCCAGCTGGGCAGGTCCCAGGTTAGAACGTTTAAAAATGTTTTGCAAACACTTTGCTTGGTTGTTACCAGGCGCTTCAGTCCAGTAAACACCTGTCTGAAAGATAGGAAATACTGGGGAAAGAAATTGAGGGGTTTAATAGTGATTTGATGGTTTTGCTAAGAGCTGCGGGAGTACTTGTATGTTGATTTGGCAAACAAAAGGAATTTAAAGGAATTTCTTTACCTGCACAGTATGTTACAGAAGTACCAAACCTCTCTTATTTGATGTGAATCCTTTATGAGCTAGTGCAACTTCTGTGGTTCTCCTACATTTTGCTTTTCTTAGTTTCTTTTAAAATTTGTCTTTAGTCTTTTTTACTCCAGCAATGTCATTCTGCATCTACTGAGCTGAAACTTTTGAAATGGTGGAGGGCTGGCATGGTGCTGCACTTTAGTTGGGGTATTTTCTGTCACCCTAAGTACAGTTTGATATGGGAATTTTGGTTTTATTTATTGTCAAATCCTAAAGATGTTAGTGTACAGTGCCCACACCTTTAAATAATAAAACTTGCATATTTGTTTGCAGATACTCTAATCTGTTGTTAATAAACTTGAAAGAATACAGTCTTGTCTAATAAACACATCAAACTAATGGGTACCAAAGCAGTTCAGAAGAGTGTTTGTTGTTTGGTGTTTAGATTTCAGTCAAAATTAATCAACAATGGATGGGGCCTGCTGTATTTATTAGCAACACAAATCCCTGTGATTCAGTGCCAGGTCCCTTTGACTCGTTCCAGTGTATGCTGGCAGGGCTACAGGACTGATAAATACTTACATCCTTGTGACTGGGAAAGAAAGAGGGGAGGGGGCTAGAGCTGAGAAAACAGACCTCACAGTTGGCGTGGGTTCCTTGAGAGCCATTTTGAATGTCTTACAGAGAGAGCTTGCTTGTAAATGGGAAGTCATTGATTCAGGAACAGTAGAGGCTTTTTGTCTCTTTGAAACCTCCAGCTTTGCAGATGGCTGGCTGCATAAGCCTGCATGGTTTTGTTCTCACTTCCCCTCCCAGGATACTTGCTTTCCCCAATTTTAATTTTCATTCTCCTTTGCTTTTTATTGAATTTCTTTAGGATATACAGTTATTGACAGGGGAAATGCTGTTGCAGACATGCTCCTTCTTGGGAACATCTGTAATGGTCTAAACCATTTCTTGGTAGAGAAACTGAAGGTATTTAAACTCTGGATGTTTAGTTTTTAAGTTCCATTTGTGATTCAAGGCAAATTATGGCTTTTGTGGAGGGTATGAATGACTGTCATGAATGACTATCATCAGAAATGTTTCTGTCAAACCAACTGAAAATCCTTACTGTTTCTCTTTGCTCCAGCCATTTGTGGAACTGGAAATACAGAGGTTCCACTGTCCTGCAAAATTGGGGAAGTTTATTTTCCTGCAGATTCTGGCTTGCGCTTTTGCTACTGGAACCATAAATTCTGAGTCTGTGGAGTAAAAACTCCAATTCTGAACAGAAGCATGTTGAATTTCTTGTAAGAATTGCTTAGTGATAAACTGTGCAAGGAAACAAGTTTCAGCATGTTGTTCATGCACTGCTGGAATTTCAATAATGTTATCTCTGGGACTCGTAGTTGCACTTGATACTGATAAGCAAACCAGTCAGGTCACAGTACCTGCTACAAATTCTTGTTCTTGACATGACACTTGCTGTTTTACAGCTTTGAACTCAATTTTCCTTTTCTACTGGCTGAATGACTTTGGAAGTTCAGGACACTTTGTGAGGGGAGAGCTTACAGTAGAATGGACTTCTGAAAAGGCTATTTGAACACAGAGAATTCAGCTATTGATTATGGGAGAGAAACAATGATGCAGGGGGGAAATTATTGTGGTGGTATTGCTATATGTCAGTTTAATGACAGGTAGTGCTGCTATCCACTCTTGGGTCTAGTTCCTTGTGTATTGTTGTCATATGAAGAGAAGGTGCAGTGGTTCTTCCTGGTAGATAGAAGTGGTCTGGGACAGTGCAGGGTTATCCTCCATGGGACTGTGTGTGTGACTTTCTGTCAGGAGAGCCCTGCCAATAACTGCTCTGCATCAGTGGCTGTGCTTTTGTTGTGGCTTTTGGCTCCTCAGAGAAAACCTGCACTGAGAAGGGAATAAATCAGCTCTTGTCACGTGAGAGATGCATCTAACAATGGTGGTGATTTTCTGTTTTACCAGGATATTGATGGGGAACATGTGCAGTTTACCCCTGTGATTACAACAAATCCCGCTCTTACTACTTATCATTTCTAGGAAAATACAGGCTTCCTTCAGAAATAGGGAGGCTGCCTGTGAGGGAGTTGAGTGGGTGGAATTACTCACAAAGATGGTTCAGTACCTTGCATAGTTGCCTTGGGTATACTTTGGCATCTTCTAATTTGAGAATATTTGTCTTACATTCCTTCCCCTCTTTATTGACATTTTAATTGGTGTTCTCCTAGGTATTGAGTGAAAGTAATATTTGGCGAACAAGTAGTTCAGGAGAGGACAATTATGATTCAGAACATGAGCTATGCAAGAATTACAGCTCTCACATTTATTTTTCAAAGCTATTTAGAAAATGATCTGGGAGAATCATCTTTATGATGTATGTTGTTCAAGAAATCTTCAATGGCTTCTCAGGCTGAAATATTCGTTCCAAGCTGTTCCAAGTTTTTGAGGCTGTGAAATTTATGGCTCTGTGGTATCATATCCTTGTGTTGATTATCTGAGTGTAACTGACTGATTAAAGTCCTGAGTTTGAGGTGAATGTTTTAGTTCAATTTTAGCTAACATATAAAAAATACTTGTATAAGAGTTTCCTTTCCTACCACCACACCTTTGAATAAACTCATTTGCTAAAGCAATTGTGGAAAGTGGTTGTGTAGAGACCATTTGTTCTTTGCCCCAAGCATTTGCAGTCTTTTCCCTTTCCCACTGGTGCTCCTGTTTAGCTGATGCCTACAGAATGACCACAGAGTTTCATTACATGCACAGCAGCTATAAAGGACTGTGTTCCCACAATGGGCAGGAGCAAGCTTGCCACAACATTCAGCAAACAATTTCCCTCCAGTCCTGCTGTTACTGACAGATGGCATTACAACTTAGAAACACAGTTTACATGCTCTTTTTCACTTGTTTTCCCTTAGGATCATTTGGGTTCTCACAGAAAATTCCATTTTGGTGAAATGGGGGTGCATTATGAAACTGTTTCCACTGAAGTGTTCAGCAGACAGAGAGGAAGTGCCTTTTTATCACTAGGAGGCAAAATAATTTCAGAATATTTTTGAAGTGTGGAATCCTTGCAGTGTTCAGGCAGTAGGAAAATGGAAACTTATAGTATGTTTTGAGTTAATCTTTTGTCCCTAGAATCTATTTTTATGGATTTTTTTCCTTCCCAAATTAGAAAGAAATTGAACTTCAAGATTTTCAGAAAAATGTTTTTCTATTTTTCTTTTACCATCTGTTGTTCTGAGCATTTGCTGTATAATGTTGAAGACCTGATTGGCCCTTGATCTTTCTAGTAACACTGCTGATGAGCTTTTTGTTTGTGCCAATTGAAGTGGTGATTTTTTGATCATCTGGAAGTATCCAAATGTGACTATAGTCTATCACCTAGCTTATTTTGTACCAGTTATCAAAATCATAACTTTTGATCTCCATTAAATTAGCTTGTGTTACATGCAGGACAAAAGTGTGGAAAAAAATAAAGTAGGAATGTCATATCCTCAAATCACTTCCCTGTTCGTGTCTCTCAGGCTCTGTCATTGTCCTTCAGTGTTTACTTGGTTAATGGGACATCACTCTTCCTTACTTACCTTTTCTCAAGTACTTCCTTTGGAAAAAATGAAACAGCAGGAAGTTTTACTGGTGTGGAAGTTGCCAATGGCACCTGCTGATAATGCACCTTGGCCAAAAGCCTGACTTTACCAGTTACCTATAAGTGCTGATCTCCCCATCCCCATGATTGCACTGGAAACAAACCTGATGAGGAAAAACGTAATTTGGCTGGAAACATCTCTTGGAAGGGTCAGCCTTGTGATGCACTGGGGGTTGAGTGGGAAGTCTCTGATGTTGGTTTAATGATTAAATTACAGGAATGAAAAACACAGAGGGGTTATGTGAATAGCGAAGGAAAACGTCTTCAGGGGAGGCCACTCATGCCCCACCCAGGTTTTGGCGCCATTCTTTCCAAATGCCATTCAGGGAAGCCCCCTTCACTACACATAGCCAGCATAAAGCTCCTCATAAAACAATGTCAGAACATGTGTTAAGGCATTCTTTATTTCGTTTTAATAATACTGGTTTTATTTTCTTTTCAGCAAGATTGAAGGCTTTTTTATTTTTTGTTTGGTATTTGTGAAAGGAAGTGTTGGGCACTCCAACTATATACTAGTTACTGAAATACCTCTTTTGCTTTTATGGGACTTGCCGTTAACAAAAAAGCAAGTTTTAACCATTAATTTAATCTATGTTCTTCCTGGACTTTTATCATAGGTCTTTCTTTCTCTGCTAGAAAGGGAGGGGGGAGCAGGGCAGGAAGGAAATGAAGCTATGGAACAGGCAGACAGAAGAGGTTAAAGAGCCCACCCTTTGGGTGTCCTGCTACCCATGGAATCTGCAGCTCTGTGTCAGGTATCCAGGCTTCTAATCAGCTTGAGGCTGGGATATGGGTGAATCCAGCTGCAAGAAAATTAACTTGCTGACAAAAGAGGTAGTTGGAGATGTCCAGAATAAAGACCATGGGCTTAGGCCAAAGGGAGGGAGTGAGGGAGACACCATGAAGGTTTTCCTGTGGTACCTGGGTGTCCACTGAATGTTGGCATATTTGTACAAAGCAGAACCACCAGAGGAGAAGAAACAGATTTTAGAACCAGGCAGAGATGATCATCTAGATATGCAGGTTCAAATCCTGGCTCAGAACTGGGTAAAAGATACAGAAACAAGCTTTTCTAAATGTCCTGGCTAGCCAGATTAATTGATTGTATTTAACTCCCAGTTTGGGGAATGCAGTTTTCCTAGACTATAAGGCGTGTTAGCTGAGAGGAAGAATATATATTTAGCCCTGCAACTGCTAGGGTTTGCATGAGAACCCAGATTTACTGGGAAAGGAGAGGGTTTGCAAGCGTCTTGTTGCAAGCAAAAAGCCTCTGATTGTTTCAGGACCATCTAGTAGTATGTGAAACAAGAGTTTGCTGTGCTATCTCAGATCTTCCACTGTGAAAATGACAGCTACAAAACCAAAGCTAGATGGGAAACATTATTGAGTAGGAGAGAAGAGCAGTATCTGTAGCAAGGGAATGATGCAGAGTGTGTTGGTTAAGTACTGGGCTGAGCTACTTTGGCAAATGAATCTTTGCAATTAGCTGGGCTTTTTGTGTGCACCTTTGGACAGCTGGGCTGGGAGGAGCTGAGAGCAATGTGTGAGTCAAGGGTGGAACCAATGTGTATGTCCATACACAAATGGAGAAGGCTTTTTTCTCTTACCAGTGGGAGGAATGGAGTACAAGCTTGGAGGTAAGAGTGTATCTGACTCATGCCAAAGAAGTCACCCATAGGTTGGATAGATTCTGTCACATTTCCTTTGTGAGTGTTCAGTGCAATAATGTATGACCTGCCCACAGTTTTTTCCATGTCCAAAAAAGTGATTCTGCATGACACATATTGAAACAATACAAGGACTTTGAAGTAAGGCTGTTTTGGTACCTTTTGGTCACAAAGGTAAAAATGTTTCCAGAATAACTGCTTGACAAAATGTAAGTCAAAGTTTGGCTTTTGCTGTAAAGGCTCTAATACTTAAGTATGTATTTTTTCTCTCTTTAAACCACTCAAGTTCCTAAACATGCAGGCATCTAAACCACTTTAGTGAGGTTACATAAATCATGATTGTCAATGACAGTAATTATTGGGTTTGAAGGGCGATGACTTCAAAATAAACCCTTATTTTTCCAAGCATCAGAGCTTGAAATATGTGCATCTTTCCATGCCAATAGCAAATATGTTAGCACCCTGATTCATTCTCCTCCACACAGTCTTTGCCTTCTTGTGTTTCACAGGCAAGGGTCAGTGGAAATTGGCAAGTTGGAATATTGCCCTAAGGAATTTTCCATGCACCATGTGTTATTAGAATTTGTGTCTGAACTTTTAATAGAACAGAGACATGTATCTATATAATGAGAGATCCTAGTTGAGCTTCTTAACCCAGGTGCATGTGTTCTTACCTCTGCTCCAGACAAATGAAAGGGAATGCCCCATCCTGTTATTAAAATGATGAAAGATACGGGTTCTAGGATATCATCAGGATTTTTACTTGTATGTTGAACTCAGTGATGTATTGCAATTCCGAGGCTGCCATGGCACCTGTTCACTCTATGACCTGGTTACCACTGGCTGCTTGTCCTGCAGCAAACGTGTGGTTCTTCATTACTTTTGTGGAGGTCATTTTGCCAGCTGAGACCTGCTGGCTTCAGCTAAATGTGTTGTCTCCCCATTTGAGTTGTGTCAGACTTGCAGTGCGCAGAGGCTGTAGTGTCTTTTTGGAGGTGAGGGTGTTTTTTTTCCTGCGGGTGATAAGCAGTACAGGAATCATGAGCTCAGGCAACAGCTGGAACTCGTGATGTGGCAGTCAATTGGATAGGGCTGCTGAGGAGGGGATGTAACTAAACAAAACTGATAGATTTAACTGAGTAAGGAAATGTTTAACTTCCAGATGTTTAAACTGTAATCCCTCTGATGAAAACTCCTATCCTCCTGTGTTTGGAATGAATGGATGGGACAGCAATGTGCTGTGCCTGTCTGGCTGCCCATGTGCCACTGCAACATGCTGAGGACCAGCAGTGCTTGTGCTGTTGTTTGTCTCTAAAAGGGAGCCAATAATTTTTTTCTACAAGTGAATGTGTGCCTAGAAGATGCCAGAGCTATGTCTTTTGCATTTTAAATTAAATTAAAAAGTGTGAATACTGGATAACTCTGAGGTAAAACTGAAAATATCTCTAATGAACCCAGAAATCCTAATTCATCATTAAAATGCATCTCTGCAAGCAGCAAACAGCCAGGCAGAAATCTCTCCTGTGTCCAGGGAGGAATTCCCCCAGCACAGAAAATCCCTACACATGGTAAAGGACTGCTTCTGCCAAATTTAAGAGATCTGTGCAAAAAGTGTTGGCGTGGGGAACATCCCATGGGCTGGTTAGGCTGGGCAGTGTTCTCTCATGTAGCAAGAGCTGGGCAGTGCCATAGCAGCGCTTTGTTCCTGCCCCAGCACTAAGCCAGAACTGGAGGCAGACCTGGACATGGGTGTTTTTACCCCACCAGGAGTTCTTGCTGCAGGTGTGATTTTCCTTCTTGCTGCCTCCCATGAGGACCTCTCCTCCTCCTCCCACCAGCTGCTGCCTTTCCATGGTCCTGGCCATAGCCTCCCTTCCCAGAGGAAGGGAGGCTGCCTGTTGGTCTGATTCTTTTGACTGTTTCCTTGGGTTTCCATTTAACTCCTGTAACCTTTCCAACTGCAGCTTGTCTTTGTTTACCTGGTGACAGGCGAGCGTTGTCATGGCTTCCTTGTGAGATCCTCTGAGGATCTCACCCACCTCTGTTCTTCAAAACAGCCTGAGGTGCTTTGCTCTTTTGTAGCAGAGCCATTCCCTCTGCTGCTTGTGCAGCTGTTGTTCCTTTGCCAAGTGGAGCATGTTACCCCGTGGGGGAACGAATGGTTGTGGCTTCCAGCTTCCCATTCTTCAGGATTTTGTCTGGCTTTTTGAGGATGTAATGGAATGGCCCAAAAAAATCCAGCTGGGGATTTCCTCATGTTCCTTCTTCAGCGGCCCCACCAGCAGCACAATCTCTGTGACTTCCGGCAATCTCAGAGGCTTCATGGGGTTTTAGATCTAATTTCAGCCTGCATTTGCCTGTTTAATTTGATTCTTTCTTATTTTGAAGGGTTTCCAGCCATGTATTGCTGTACTTGCACTATACATATGCAATATCTGCTCTTGTCCTGCACCACTTTGCTGAAAATGACCAGAACTGCCACATATAGTTTTTCTGCTTTTTGGAAGATATGAATATAAAGTACATCAGGCACATCACCAAATTTAGTGCAGAGACTTTCTGTGAGACTTGAGTTGATATTAATTGTGAGGAGAAAGGTAAAAGTCTTCTGGGCTCTGTACTTTCACTTCCCAGTATTTAAAGGCTCCCACATATCACACCTCAGAACTCTCCAAGAAAAGCAAGTACCAAAGGAAGATGACACACAGATTATTTTCTTATTAGCAGGTAAGTTTACCTATCCCCAATACATAGAAAATTAATATTAAAACTGAAATAGATTGAAAAGGTCCTGATAAGATCGAAATCACTTTTCACAATAACAGCATAGCAGCAGCAATAAATGATGAGATTTAATGGACCCAAGATTTTTTTGATCCAAATAAAACCTCAAAGCACCTTGTGCTTCAAAACATGTTTTCTTGCTGTAGAACCCATGCTTCAGATAATTTTGGAAATTTCCTCCACATTATCACTGGATGATGTAGAATTTCCTCAGACTAAAACCATACCAGATCTTGGTCAGTATGTACACACAGTTATTTCCTGCCCACTGCAGTTTCATGTTTTATTTTAGCATGAATGCAGCAGGGCAGGCAGGCTCAAAACTACCCTAATTCTGCCACAATAAAAATCTTTATACTGTGTGATTTGAAGGCTAAGGACTCACTCTTCAACAGAGGGGAAAGGGCTGGCTTCTCAAAGTTGTGAGTTCTTCTCTAATGCACCTTTGTGAACAAAGCAGTGACATTGCACATGTGATATTAGCAGGACATTGTCTCCAAGGCTGTGCAGCCACCCCCCCAGACAGGTGCCACATTAAGACATTTCTTCATTGTACTTCTCCAATAGAGAGCTGGGCAACCCTCACCTGCCATGAATTGATGTTTGGGATTAGCATGTGAGAGAGGCATGTGAACTGCAGCCCAGCTTTGTGTCAGGTTGAGGAATTCAGTGCTCCATAAACCCCCAGAATTGTGATCCTTGTGGGACTGGGCTGCAGCCAGTCAAACATCCTATCAATCAGTAAGACCCCTGTGTGGTGTGGCATTAACTTTTACAATTCAGACCAGTGTGGGACTCTGTTGTACTCCATCCATCAGTCAAGTCTGCCTGCACAGTCCCTCTGCAGGGGATGCCTCTGCCTTTATGATGCTGGTCATTGACAAGCTGAGTTGTGATCAATCAATCAGTCTCCTATCAGGCTGCACAATGGCTGCAGGATAACACAAGCTAGACTGCCCCATCCTAAAAAAAAACCCCAACCCACCCCCTGAAAAATGTTAAATAAAATTGCCTTAAAAAAATCAATCTCTTTTTTGTCTATTGCCCAAAGTGATGTTCCCAACATTTTCCTGACAATTATTTTGCTTTTTTTTTTCCTAAAGATAATTTTGATGAATGTTGTTAATTATGATTATTTTTCTCCCCGAAATTTTGTATGTGTCTGTGTGAGATTACCCAATCTTTTGGCACAGGGAAGCACATCTGATCAGGCCCAGGCCTAGAATAACACAAGTATGGTAGGTCAGGATGGAAGAAGGTGGATTGGCACAGCAAGTGTGTTTACATCATCCCTGGCTCTAGCTTGATTTGTCAGTAGATTTGGCCTTATTTACTGTTTCTTTGTGGTGAAGTATATCATATAAACCAAGAATGGTTTACAGGATAATAATTGTTCAGAGTGAATGCAGCTAAATTAAAGAGAGACCATGTAATATATACAGATCTGGCAGTTCTTGGGCATTCATCTTGTTCCTGATTTCTGCACATTCCCACCCAACCATTTAGATAGACCTGAGTAGATTTTAAATTTTTATCAGTATAAAAAATTGCAGGTTTGTGCATGCGTAGACTTATATATTCACACTTGATTTTGCTGCAGTGTCGTGCTTCTCTGTCATTTGTATCAACCTATAAAGTTTTTTTTGGCAACACTTTTGTACCTTGAAAAATATTGTAAATGCTGTCAATACTTTCATCCCGTGGTAGAGTGAGGCGGGCACTTGTTTGGAAGAATGGAGGTGCTCTGTGGCACTGGTCCTTTATTGTCCAGGTCAAGTGTAGAGCAAGCTGGGACATATTCCTGGCCTGGATTGAAGGTTTTCCTTTTTGTTGCTGTCTCAGCTGTTGTATGCTTGGTGACCTGAAATTTCTCCTTGGAGATAGGAATGCTGCTCTCTGCTATGCCCCACTCTGAGTTCTGCAAGTGAAAAGATGGTAGACAAGAACTGGGTAGAATTTATCATGTTTGGGGAAGAGATGAGAGCGTAGGAAATAGCTTGTGATCCCAGCCCTACTCACACTTAAATACTGGGGAGGAAATTTGCTAATTTCTGACTTGGCAGGGCTGGAAAGCTCTGAAATGTCTGTGCAGGAAAGCAAGGAGTGCTAACAGGAAAAAGCAGGCAGATTTGTGTGAGGCCTGGGGCATACTAAGGCAAGGACACAGTGGATTTCCAGATCTCACCATGATAGGGAAAGGGAATCAATGCCCAGATAGGCTATGAGGAGGCAACTACAGGAGAAAAAGGAAACCTTACCTTACCCACCAAAAGCTTTCTCTATAAAATACAGGCCTCTGTGGCATCATGGAAAAAAAGTCCAGAAAAACAGATGAAGTTGTACTGGATTCACTAGCTCTTTTTCCCTCCTCTGCATCCTGCCAAAAATGCAATTTTACTTTAATTTTGGTTTTGTGTTGTTTTTCACCATGCTAAAACGTTGCTTGAACACAGATGTAAACCATCAGTACAGTACTGTAAGGCATGGACCACACAGACATGCAGTTCCTTTCAAAATGCAAACCAGAGGAAACAATCTGCCTTTAAAATTAAACTTCCTCATTAATTTCATTAAAAACGTGTGCAGCTTCTAGGGAATGGCAGAGGGTGACTTAAAACATGGCATTATCCCTTGAAAACTGGCAGGCGGTGAATGTGCTCTGGTGGGGGAAAAAAGAAAAAAAAGTAGGGGATCTGAAAGGAAGATTGGGAAAGGGAAGGGGATCTCCTGCAGTGGTTGCCATTTTTCTACTCCTGTCTGCTTTGCTGCGCTCTGCAGACACACAATAATAACCCCAGTGGGCCCGGGGATCAAATGACGTGTTGCTGAAGG
The DNA here is from genome assembly GCA_024865655.1 of Emberiza elegans. Classification (NCBI taxonomy): domain Eukaryota; kingdom Metazoa; phylum Chordata; class Aves; order Passeriformes; family Fringillidae; genus Emberiza; species Emberiza elegans. The sequence goes on from JALJVW010000158.1 coordinate 4,517,588, forward strand.
ATTAGGAGCAATTCTATCCCCCTGGCATGGGTTTAGGAATTTTCATTAAAATGACCTTGGGTGTGGTGAGAAAGGAATTCGGGCTGCATGGATGGAGAGCTAAACATCCTACCTGGGGAACAACAAAAGGTCTCTGCAAAGCTGGCCTCCCCAGGCCCCAAGCAGAGCTTGTCGTGCTTTTGCCCTGCTGGAGTGCAGTTGTTCATGGAGATACGTGGAAGCTCAGAATTAAAAAGCATCTTTCCAGGGGATGGAGGCGGGAGGTGGGAGAATGGAGTGGAGGAACAAGCAAGAGGGCTTGTTTCCTGGAATTGCTAAAAAACGAATACACAGAAGCAAATATGTCTTCGGTGTGGAGTGGAATTGTGTTTAATTAACAAGGCAGCCTTGTGGCCAAGTGCTGCACCAGGAGAAAATGGAAAATTATTCCTAGGTTGTGCAACCCCATCCTGTTCATCTGCACAAGCAGCCCTTCCACAGTTTGGTGATTTTCTTGTGTATGGTCCTGCTTAAGCAAAAATTTCCAGTCCTGCTGAATGTCTTCTCACAGTTTGACTGTTTGTATTCAGACAGGCGGCATCTTGCAGCTTACAGTGGCATTTTCAGTTCTTGCTGGCTGAACTCAATTGTTTTTGAGGAAGCAATTTATTGATAATTGCCTATGATACATGCCATCACATCTTCTAATGGTAGCATTCCTGATGAAATGGTTTAATCAGGATAAAAAGAAAGCATGCTGTTGTTAGCAACACAGCAAAAGCATTAAAACAAACAGAAAATAAAACCTCTCTTAAGTTTATAGGGTGTGTGGTTGAAAGGCTTGTACACAAAGTTTTGACAAATTTCATCACCTGTTGGTGAAATGTCCCTCCCTACCTTGCATTCAAGGTAAATTAAATGTACTGCACTGTAGCAGGTATTCTTGGTGATAACAGTTGTCCTGGAGCACTTGGATGTAACACAAAGTATTAAGAAGCAAGCACTGAAAAACATGAGTTATCTGTAGTTCACTGCAGTTTCCAACTCATTCTGGAAGATGTCAAGGAATTATTGATGTAATGAACAGTTCAGAGCTTGTCAGTCCCCTGTCCTTTGATAGCTGCCCTCAAGACATCACTTTGGACTTGGCCTGGCCAAGTGCTGTCTTTTGGGAGTAGAAGACACAGCCTAGGGATGAGCTTCCCTGGAGCAGAGGAAATGTTGAGCATTGTGCAGCAGGTGCTGTGGCTGACCACCCAGCATTTTTAAACCAGGAGCTGATGGAGAGTGAAGCCCTGTCACATCCCCAGAGGGTGCCCCAGGTGGGATTGCTGTGATAGCAACAAAAGATTATCTGTTCCAGGTCTCTCCTTCCTAAGCCTGCAGAAACACAATCCATTACTTCAGATGGAAGGAGTTTATTTCAGCCTGATTGCATTACAAGATCCTGGAGTGGGTTCACACACGAGCAGCAGAAACCTGTCACATTTGAGAAACTGCGTGTCAGTGTGACTGGCCTGCTCCCCTCAGCTCAGTACCTGGAGGCAGAAGGCACCGTGCTTCATGAGGATAGGCCTTGAATATTAATCAAACCTGTAATCTCCTACAAAGACATCTGTAGGCACTGCTGCTGAAGATTGTTTTTTAGATGCATTTTATTCTGATCTCTTTCCTCTGCCTTCTGTGGCCCTGAAAGAAGAGAGGAATGTAAATGTAACCCAGCTGAGTAAATGGCTTTCATGAAAATAGGCTGAGAGTGATTTTTCTCCTGCAGAAGACCCATGTAAAACTGCATGGCTTTGCTGTAAATCTCTGGAGGTTGCTCTTTAAGAGACCAATTAGTACAGCTAAGGATAGTAGAACCTGTTTTGCATTTTCATCATTTTCTAACAGACAATTTGGTACAAGTTAAGGAGGGACATTTTCTTACTGCTCTTCATTGCAGATGTCTGACTCCCCAGCTTTCTGTTTTAGGGGGACTTCTCAGTGTCCTGGCAAAGATTTGTGGTCATTTCAGTTTTAAGAGAAATTTCAGTCCACTTGTCATGGAGATCAAAGAAGTTAGAAATCTAACTTCCCATTTGGAAACAAATCTAAGGTGTCTGAAAACAAAGGGAGCTATTTTATTTGTGCTGAAGCTGCCTGTCCTCTCTGCTCCATGAAGGTGAAAAGCAATCAGAACCTTTGAAATATCTGTCATTCCCACTGAATGAGGAAAAGCAGACTGTGATACTTTCTAGTGCAAATCTGTCAACAATCATTATTGGCTAAAGTTTTTCCTTGAGGCATGCAGGTTGGTGTACTTATTTTCATTTACAGGAAGGGTGATTCGGAGCAGAGAGAGGTTAATCTCCCACATTAGCCTAGTCATATTAGCACTGGCCAAAATGTTCAATAGAGTTTGTTTGCTCGCTGTCACTGTGCATAGCTAAATGCATTGCTTCTGCCTGCCTATTATGGGTTATCTTGGGTGGCCTGTCCAACCCATTGATAAAGCCCGGTGGTGACGCTGCTGTGACAATGAAATTGTCAGGGAAGGGATGTTAGCTGAGCTCTGGGTCTTTGGTGTCTAGAAATGTGCCCAGCCTAGGTTTTCCTAGGCTAATAGATGTGTTCCCTGTGGCCAGGGAGGACAGCAGAGGTGGCTAGCTGAGCAGTTTGGCAACCCACAATTTCCTCATCACGGGGAGATCCAGTTCCTCTAGTTCACAGGCCCCAGAGAAACTGATTTGCTTGCCTCTAGTCCAAACCAGGCAATAGTTTTGGTGGCTATTATTTCTTCTTGTTTATTTTTTATTTCCCCCGTATTTAGATGCATTGCTTTCATGTCAGATTGAATTGCATTGTGTTCTCACAGATTTCTCTCAGGAGGAATGGAAGATGTCCACTAAATATTTACTGTAAGGGAATTGTATGAATGCCAGTGAAGGGGAGTACTTAATGCTACTGGAGGCCTGTCTGTAAAAGATACAGTGCTATTTGTTGGGATTTTTGGTAGTTTTGCCAACATGAAAATGTCCTGAGTCTGAGAAAGTTGTCTGCTAAACATGAAGGGGAGGTTCTGGCCATTGAGACCTATACATCATTCTTCCCCAGTGGTCCAGCATGTGTGAAGTCAACATTAGAAATATTTCCATTCAGGATTAGAAACTGGACAGAGCACTAAAAGTGCCTAAACAGAACAACTAAAATCTTGTAAGAGGATGTGGAAGAATTTATGCAGATCTGGGCATCTTTCCCACCCAGTTTTGTACATCTGAAGACTTCTATGTTGTACTAATGCATGGAAATGAGGGTTGTATTTAAAATAATGACCACTAAAAAAAATGTAACCCTTTTGTCCACCTTTGTGGTGTTTTGCAACCTTGACAAAAGGGTTGACATTTCTTCCTTTGGAACGTGTACAATGTGGCCAGCAGGTTTAAAAACAAAGAGAAGAGCTTTATTAATGCAGTCTGAACAGAAGAGTGAAAAAAAAAAAAAAAAAAAAGTCTTGAATTGGACCTTCAGTTGCTGCAGAGGTCTGTTGTCCCTGGAATACCTTTGCAGTGTGTGCTAAACAGTCGCTCAAAGTCAGCATGAAAAAATGATTTCCGAAGCTGTTGGACAAATAAGGAGACTCATTCTGAGCAGGGACTAAATTGGTTTGGAACATATGCCTGTGCTGAGCAGCCAAAGTACATAATCAGGTTTAGCAAAACAAAGCCTGATACCAAACTTGCCAGGAAAAATTGTTTTGTCATTTTGAAATCTGCTTGGTTTTTAAGCAAACCTTCCCAGAACAGAAAACAATGTGTTTCATGCCCTACTTCATCTGCTATTGCTGTATTTTTCCTCTGAAGACTTGTAAGGAAGGGGAAGAATATATAATCCCTTTGTTAAGATACTTAAATTAAAAGCTTGCTCGTGTTGAACTGCCCTTTCAGTTGGGATTAACATTTGTTACCCAAGTCTATATACCCTGTAAAACAACGACTAATCCAGACATTAATCACAGGAAATATTCTGGGCCTTTTAAAAATAAACCATGACATTCTATGAAGAATACATAATTGAGAATATCCTGGACAGGTTGAAAATTAGCCCAGTTGATCGGTTACATAATGATCAGCTGGGTAAGCCAAGGGGAAAGAAAAGAGCACATGGGGCGAACAATGCAGCAGCTTTGTGCTATTGTCTGCCTTTTCCTGTCCTCGAGTTCAGCTCGGTACAAACATTGTCCTTCCAAAACAAATGACATTAACAGGAGGTGTCTGTACCCCGGTCAACCTCGCTCCTCTGCTTTCTGATTTTTCCGACCACAGCTCATATTTTTTCCCCCTGCTCCCTTTGCCATTTCCAGCCAGAGTTCCCCAGCCCCGATGCGTTGCCCAGAGCAACTTGTGCAGCAGTTGGGTTGTGACTGATCCCTTTCTTCAGGCAGTATCTGTCAATGTCCCCCCTCTCTGCCAAAGGCCAGTTACTCATGTCAAGGTCAAATTGTGGACAGTCATTCTGTGTCTGCCCAAGTTAATCCAAACCAAACATACCATGTATAAGTAGCTTATCTCCCAAAATAAATAGATGATAATTAGCATAAGCCACCGCACCCACTCCTTTTCCATTCCTCTCTGGAAAAGTCTTCCACCTGAGTAAATCAGGATGCTTTGTCTGACCCATTCTTATTATGTTGAAAAGCAAGCAAGAGAGCTCTGGCTCCCAGTGGGATGGCTTTTACTACCTGGCTTTCCCAGACCCACTCTTAGTGACACAGGAAGAGATGTGCTTGTAATTGAGGTGACATTGTGCCAGGAAACCCTCAAAATTATAATTTAAGTGGCTCTCTGCAGCTCTGGGTCAATCATTACCAGTTGTGTTGTTGTCTAAATGAGCATCACTTCTTGGGCACAAATGTGTCCTATCTCTGTTTTTTCAGAGACAGCAAGCTAAAGCAGACTTAGCTGTGCAAGGAGACTGAGGCACGTGGAATTATCCAGTATGGATATGGGTCAGAGGTGGATTAAAATTCCATGTTTTGTCCTTGGGACTTACACTGGGGATCTGCCCCACAGAGGCTTCTTTGGTTGGCTGAACCTCTGTGCTGTGGGACTTTGTGGTGAAAAAAGTGTCCCCTTTGTGTCACAGAACATGTAGGCTCTGATCCTGAGGGAGAAGAGAGAGATGAATGCTGATGCTGTCAGGAGGGTGAGCGAAGACGTGTGATGCTGAAGGAAGGGCACAAACAGACAAAGGTAAAGGAAGTGATGGGTCTGAACTGCTCTCCCTGCCAAAGTGTCAAGTGGTGACTGATGGTCAATTCTTTCCTTCTGTAAAATCAATTACTGGTGTAAAAAAAAATTTAAGTGGACTGAGAAAAATTCCAGCTTTAATTTTAGAGAAGGAATCTGCCTGACTTGGGTTGCTGAAGCTCAGCTGGCAATGAATTAGGCAGGTGGGATTTTTAGTGCTGAAAAACAAGTTTTCAAATTTCTTACACTTTTTTCTTTTCTGTTTAAATATCCTGTAATAAAGACAAATGGGAACTAATCCTCATGCTTATGTTCAACATTATAGAAATAACATATATGTAACGCTAAATATTTAATAAATTACAAATAACATGAGGAAATTCTGCTCACTACACAGGGCTTCCTCTCTTATTTAGACTTGTGTAGCTCCTTTGCCCTTCCCAGGACATGTGGTTTGTTCTGAAAGAGCAAGAGGTGAGCTGAGCACCCACACCTTGGCTATGGTTATCATTGAAGGTATAATTTCTGTTTAGATCATTTCCTTTTTAATCTGGGTTTGTGCCTTTTCTCACTTAATGCCTACAAAACAAAACATGAATAATAATAAAAAAAAAAAAAAGGTAAAAGAACAAATTCTCTAGGTTAAGCAGGATGTATAGGTTTCAGTCAAGGGTTAGAGGATTCTGGGATGGAATCAGACAGAAAATTAAAGGATTAGGCCCAGGGCACATGGGTTCTGCTGTGGGCCTCCAGTGCAGGGGTTTCCAGAAAAAGTGAGGCACAAGATACTATGATGTGGTCTTGTGCTTAACACAATAAATTACGGTTTAATGGCACAATTTGCAAGAAGAGGAATACAGGTGTGTTTTGGATGTGTTTCTAGCCAGCAGCAAGTGTCCCAAAATGCAGTTTTGAGAGCAACATTTGTACAAGCTGGGAAGTTATATTGCTAATATTTGCTTTAGTAGCCTAGGAACACATCAGAGGCGGCTTGAAACCTCTTGGGGGGGTTTGGTGTTGCTTTGCATAATTTCCATCAACGTCTCCACATCCTTCCTCAGCTTTTGAGGCTCAACCCAGGTGTGCTCAAATGCTCCCGAAACTTGGCAAAAGCTTCTGCAAGGCTGCCTGGGGGAAGGGAGGGAAGGAGGCAACGGGGAGGTTTCACCTGGTTTCAAGTTTCAGCACAAAAACTTTTGCATGAGTAACAGTTCCCAGCTTCAAGAGCCCCTTGACAACATGGGGAATCCAGAATTCCCGGGTTTGCGTACAGGACAGGCGGAAGAACGGGATTGCAGGCAGCACCGAGGAACAGGATGCTGTGCTTGTCAGCGCACAGGATGCGCTTACTTGGGAGCCCGTGGGAAACGCTCACCCAGGCTTGGCCGCCTTTTCCTCTCGGGCCGGGGAGGGAGCGAGGCAGCGCGATTCCGAGGGAAGGCAATCAATCATCTGGCACGTCGCGGGCAGCCGGGGCTCGGGCCGCCTTTGCCGGCGCACAGCTGGCCGCAGCTGGCCGCAGCCGGCAGCCTGAGAACCGCCCGCTGCTGCCCGAGGCGCTCCCGGAGCGGGGCCGCGCTGCTGCGGGAGCGCTGCCAAGCGCGGCGCCGGTGGCAGGGGGCGAGCCTTGTCAGGAGTTACATTGATCGCTGGGTGCCGCGCAAATGCGCCCTCGGTTGAAAAGTCAGGCATTAATTAAGTTGATGGCCTGTTTAGCTTGTAACCTCAGCAGCTGAGTCTCAACCTCTCTGTGGTCAAATACATTTACCTAATGTAATGAAAGGCCATACCCTTTCCATTTCCTTCTTTCAAAGCCCTCTCACCACAAACCCTTCTGGTAAGGCCACTTATCAGTGACAGCACATTTTTCATTACTAGTGGAGTATGTGTTAAAATGAAATTTTGAAATAGTTTTTCAAACGTCACGTGGTGCATGCTGCGTATTGACTGGTCAGTGATCAATCCATCAGTCACTTACCTTTGTTTGATTTTTTAAAGTTGATTTGCCTGTTTGTCTCCTTGAATTGAATTTGTTTTAGACAACACTCCTTATTCTAGGCAGGCTTATAGAAGAAAGGCAGAGAATTGATTTTTGTCACAAGCTGGAACAATAATATTTTCATTGGCTTGTCTAAAAGTAGAAAAAAAGGGGCACTTTTACAGATCCTAAGAGGTTTACTTAGTTCTGCAACTTTCCCTAAGTTTGAAAAAGCTATATATTCATACACACACACATATACATATATATATATAAACAAAACAGGTCTGTTCTTCTAATATAGCTCTATGTACTAGTAGAGTGAGATACTGTATGACAGCAAGGTCTTTATTTCATATGTGCCATCTTTGTTAGTAAGTAAAGTAGGAATTTAGCTCATGTGCATGGTCAAAATGATCCTGCAAAGCTCTCTGATTATGTAGGTGATAATTTAATTCTGCTTCAAGTTAACAAAAAAGATTTAATTTTGCATTTGATTTCATACTATTTTTTCATACTATTGTGGACTGATGATGTAATTGTATTTAGTGTCATTAAATTTTACAGCAGAGTCGTAGGGAATCACTCTGAGGTTTTTCTTGTGTGTGTGTTTCTGGTTTTTTTTTTTTTTTTTTTTTTTTTTTTTTTTTTGTTTTTAGTTTTGGTTTTCTCTTTTTTGCGGTGTTTAGGATTTTTTTTTGCTTGGATTTTTTTTTTCAAAGATTGCAGCAGTGATGAAATAATCTGCCCAGTGGCTGAGATGGGTAAAATTCGTGTGCTTTATATTTTCTATAACAAGGAGGAAGTGTCAAGCAGAAAACATAACGATGTCAGCATAGGAATTTGTAGATGAAAAGATCAGGAAAGGCTTAAAAGACAAAAAATTGTCCCAGGACAACCCCAGGAAAGGCTTAAAAGAAGAAATATTGTGGAAAGCATCTACAAAGATGGAAGCATTTAACTCAGCACTGTGTTCTAGAACATGTTCTGTTATATATTCCATTTATTTTACCCTGCAAGGCATCCTGTTGAATTGGAGTCTTGAGTACATTCAATGACCATGACAAAGACCTTTCTGAATCAATGGAGACTGCTCTCTGAAACATCTGTAATTTCAGGGCAAAAAACTCCAAATGATTTTTTATTTCAGCTATTGCTCTTACTGTTCACTTATTTGGAATTGATTTAATGGAACAACCTGAGTGTCCATCTATTGAAGATACTACTGTTTGAAATAGGATTTAACAGAATAATTGCTGGAGTCGTTCAGATCTCAGGTCTTTGTAGCTCAGAATGCTGCTTCCAGGAGTTTCCAATAGGACAAAGATGTCGTGATATACTCTGGGATTGATTTGTACCTTTTTGTTTTGTGATTCTGAATGAGTTTTACATTCTTTTTTAAGATGTTCATACTGGTTTAATGGTAATAATTTTTCTTGACAGCTTTTCTAAGGTTAGATAGATCTTCTGTAAGTCTTAGCACAAGCTGAGTTTTTCTCAGCTCTCTAAGTCCTTGGGCTTTAAGGTCTCTGAAGTCCAGAGGAGTCTGTCCTAATTCTTAGTGTTTCAGAGATTTGGAGCTTGATTAGGTTTTGTTTCTGAAGAAGATCAGTGCATTAAACTGACACCAGAAGCAGTGTTCAGTGGCAGGATTTAAAGCAGACAGTGGAGAAGACAGCCAGCCACAGGATGTACCAGCTGGAATGTCTCACTGTCTGCACAGCAGCCGGGCTCCCTGCTGCATGAGAATTGCGGAGATCACTGCCACCTCACAGGGGAGGAAAGGATAAAGCAAACTGTGATAAAGCTCACTTATATGCTGATGTGGCCTGGCCATCCACACTTCATGAAGAGTCAAATTGGGCCTGAAGCCTTTGCATTACTCTAATTTACTGACGCCTTCAGCTGTCAGTAAAAGAGGGAAGGCACAGAAGCAGCGATCTAGCCAAACAGATTTTTCTTCTTTCAGTCATGAAGATATCCACATCAGTGTGAAACCAAGATTTATTTAAAAAGCAGTTTTTTTTCAGTTCTGAGGGAAGAATAAGACTTTCCTGAGTAGTTAGTCCTCTGGCAAGGGCACTATCCTGAAGGAGAACCTGGCTCCAAAGAGATTTCTTTTGTACTGGAGAATGTGGAGATGACATGTGCCATCTCAGGAGGATGCTCTGAATACTGTGCTGAGGGTTTCCTAGATTGCCTCTCTTTCCTGCCAAAGCACTCCACATTATGGAAGTCACTCCATGCTGGGCATCTAATTTATTCCATCCCAACCAAAGTTCTTTGTTGAAATAAGTTCCAGAAAATTTTGGCAAATTTCTGATAGAAATACTACATCACTGGAAACTCATTCATTACCTCTTTCTAGAGCAAGCCTAGGATGGCCTTACCAGGCTGCTGTGTTTTGTTTGGCCATCCTGGAGCCATTTTCATTCTCAGATTTGTTTTATATTGGTAGTGGGCTGGTGTTTCTAATGCTCAACACGTACAATTACTGCTCTGTTAAAAAATAAAGCGTGCCATGGAAGTTGAAACCAGAGATTGGAGCCCAGGAGTGAAAACAGCTGAAAGCAGCAGGGAAGGGGAAGTAAGTGGCAGGGCAGGCTCTGGTGCTGAGATGCAGGGTGTTCCTTGCTTGTCATCATTCCCTGGGAGCTGAATAGAAGGAAAAGCCATCTCTTGTTTTGTAAGTCACTACAAGTGTCTTAAAAAGTGGAGACAAAGAAAAAGAACAGAAACCAGTCCAGAATGTCTTTCCACTTGGTTTCGGACCATCCCCTGCTTTGTTGCCTCTCTGAAGCAGAATATCCTATTGTTGCAGTTTTTCTTTATTGCAGAACAGGGCTTGCAGAGGCAGGATGACTTTCAGCAAGATGCCAGGGGGGTGGTTTGTGTGCATTACACGAATTCTCAATCAGTGTTCTCCCAAGCAACTAGTGACAGGATGAGAGGATGTGGCCTCAGCTGGTGCCAAAGGAGGTTCAGGTTGGACATGAGGAAGAATTTCTTCATGGAAAAGGTCATTAAGCATTGGAATGAATTTCCCAGGGAGGTGGTGAGGTGCCTATCCCTAGAGGTGTCCAGGAAAGGCCTGGATGTGGCACTCAGTGCCATGGTTTATTTGCTAGGATGGTGATCTAAGGTTGGACTTGATTATCTCGGAGGTCTTTGCAAAATGAAATGATTCTGTGAATCTGCACATCAGCATAAGGAGGGGGTTCAACAAAGCAAAAAGGTGCTGGGAGGTTCAATGAAGTATTTTTAAGCTCTTGGAGATCCTGTAGGAGGTGTTGTTAAGTAGAAGATGAAGGTAGAGCACCCATGTAGAAAGGGCAGCTGTAGAAATACAAGCAAGTAATTGTATTTTCTTCCAGCAGGGAGAAGGAAACACTGGTGATGATGCTATGACTGGCTTTCTAGATAAAGTCATGTACATCAACCAAATAATTTTTTTTCCCCCTTTTAAACAATAACCCCAGGAAATGTTCTGAGGGAGCAGCGGAGGGTGTCCACTACTCCACTTGTGCTATTCACCATTAGCTGCAAAATCTGTATGCTTTTGTGTTTTGTTTAATCACATGTGATGGGGCCATTTGTGTCTAAACCTAGTTTGGGGGAAGACAGGGGCCATGTGAAGTGCCTGTGGTGTCCATCAGAGAGCCCAGACTAAAACAGGGCAGATCCCTCCTCTCTCACAGAAGTTTCATGTTTAGAGCAGAATAATAATAATAATAATAGTAATAATATTAGCAAGAGTCTAGATGCAAGATTAGCTATATTGCAAAAACTCTTCTTGTAGAATTGAAAAGATGAACTCAGTCCTGCAGCCATTGCAAAGAAGGGTTACATCCTATTTATGGAAGTATTTAGCTCAAACCAGATTTGATGGTTTTTAAACTTGGCTGTGCTAAGGGCTGAACACTGTGTTCTTCTGCTGGCCTCTAATGCAGTGTGAAAGCATTAAGTAACATGGGCTGAAATGCTGAAAGTGCCTCTGCAGCCTGTAACTCTCCAAAGCAGCATTCCAGCTCCCGAGAATCCAGTCTCAGTGCAACTGTGGAAGTAGCAGCCAGGGAGCAATGATTTCCATCTTATGTCTTAATGTGAATAAAATGCATTTTTACTCAAGGAATCAGAGTTGTCATAGAGGGGAGGATATGCTGGGATCTATATCAACAAGAGGGTTACATTCCTGCCCTTTGTGCAAATCCCTTTGTAATTATTTGTCACCAGTACCTGAGCAATGGAAGATAAACAGAATTGTTGACAGCATAAGGTAGTCTCTTATGTAAGTTTCATCATCCTGGGGCTGAGTGGCAGCAGATGTTCCTGGTCATGCAAGCTGGGTTTCCCACTGGATGAGAAATTGGTGATGTGGAGTCTGGGTATGTTCTCAGTTTACTTAAGACTGCACTCACCAGTTGTGTGACAGGGATGGTCAAAGAGCATGCAAGATGTTCTCCCTCATCCTTGTTTTCTTTCCTAGACTGCTGGAACAGCAATGCCAATGGAATGACTTTATTCCAGGAATTAATTCTCGTTAGAGGTACTAAAGCAGAGAACAAATTGTCTTGTTTACTTGTGCCACCTCCCACAAGTAGAACAAACTTATGACTGAAAATATTAGCTTTTCTTGAAAGATTGAGCAGGGCTTGCTAACTAAATAAAAGAAGATGTAAAGCAACATGCAATGGCATCTCTTGACTCTCCACATAATGATACTGAAATTGAGGAAGTAAATTACAACAAAAAGGATGCAAGATAGAGCATGCAGCCCTGGGGGTACAGTGCCAAAATAGCTGATGAATTCATCTGGTTTTAATGGTACAGTCACTCCTCCTTTTAATCAGTTTGTCTCTTCTGAGTAATGACACAGTCTGGTTATTGTTCTAATGTAAGAAATAACAAATCATCAAAACCAATTTCTGTACCTGCTTTTGCTCTCTTTCTAAACATAGGGGATTTTGAACTGTAATTCACATTGTCCTAGAAAAAACATGACGTTTATTTAATGGCTGAAATTGTAAATATACATCAAACTTTGCCGATTTTCTATTTCTCTAGCGTGTGAGAAAATGAATTTGGGAATTTTATGCTGAAACCCTTTGCATAAAGAGATCCTAATCTCCAAGCAGAAGTTAAGTTTACTGCAGCATAGGAAATTATGTCTTTGATTTCCTCTCTTGCATCTGCTCTAAGTCTTGCATTTCTGGGGGCTTTTCTTTTTTTATTATTATTTTCACTCTAGCTGAATAATTAAAGGTTCTAGTGTTATTTTCCAGCAGCACTGTTCACTCAGGGAATTTTTTTTAGAGTGGAACTTCAATAAATTTGTCTGGTAAGGTTCAGTTGTCTTCTGCAGAACCAGAGCTTCACTCCAGTTTTCATGCAAACCAGGATCACATGCTTCTTCCAAAGTCCAATTTGCATTTCTTATTGGAAGCCCTATTTCTCATTGCTCTGAGGATAACTTGGGGAACCCTAGGTGTGGTAGCTGCATCCTTGAAAGCTACAAGCTGCTGCCTGATTTAGTGTTGCAACATTTAACCTCTCTGAGCTGTGGAACACATGGGCTTTTTATCCTTCTGCTGGGAATACTGTGTGAGACAGAGTTGGTAACATGGTGAACTCCTCTGATGGACCCAAAAACCCCACCTGGACTGGTCTAGTGTGCCAAAGTAGCTTGCAGTGCAGACAACTAAGTGACAGCACATGTTCACACAAACATAAAATGTACTCAGTCATAACGGTTTTTATTTCTAAAAAAGAATAGTCTGGAAAAAAGCGCTCTTGATTTTAAAATACCAACAAAAAAACCCCTGGCATATGAAAAATGTCATGGCACTGTCATCTTTTTGGAAAGTTGGTGATGCAGAACAGCTGTGTTTCTCAACATCAGGCAGGAGATCAGCTGGTTGAGTGATGACTTTTCATGTGTTGGAATATGGTGTCACTCTGCAAATGGCAAAAAGCAAATCCCTGCCTTCAATCTTAGCTCCTGTTTTCCTTAGTTGTTACAAATTTTCCTCATTTATTTTCACTTTTTCTCTTGGTGCTTGGCTGCCTCTTCACTTTCTGAAGTGCTGAACAGCAACGAGAAGCACTGACAAGAGTGATAGAGTATGTCAGCTCAGCTGAAACTCATACTTTTATAGGGAATAGCAGCTCTGGAGTTAACTGAGAAATAGGGAGAGAGCAAGTACCTGTTCCTGCAGAACACTCAATTTCTGTAATTAAGTCCCAAAACAGCTGGAGTCCAACACACTGCCTAGATTTAGATAATGTATTTGTAGTATTCATATTACAGCTGAAGAATCAAAATGATCAGTTTTCTTGTTTTCCTGAAGTTGAGTAATATTTTTTTTCTCCTTATATAGGTGTGAGGGGGATCAGTTTTGGCACTCCTTCTCTAGTGTTTCATGATGTGGGGGTTCTTATTTAATGTTTTCTCATTCAGAAGTTTAATGAGGAATTTGCCTATTGATGTTTTTTCCTGAATTTGAAACTACTGAAGCAGAATTGCTGGTGTGTTGAGGTGTGCTGGTAGCTGGCCTGACACGTTCAAATGTCTTCTCTTTCCAAAGGTGATGTTGATGGAAACTTTGCTTCTGATTTGAGCAGTGTCAAAGCCTCTCATATGCTTGGTCATAGGTAAAATTTGTCCCTCAATTTCTTAGTGAACAGCTAAGGTTCACACAAAAAGAAAGAGCAATAGAAAAAGAAATGAATATTTTTCCAAGTCTGCATTTTGTATAAGCTTTCAGAAGGTTTTAGTGCTGCTCCTATGAGTGTCAGCTGATAAAATCCTTGAAGCTGGTGCCTAATTGGAACCTCTGGTTATCTGTAGTGAGGCTCATAAGCACTGGTCCCCCAGCTCAGGGAAAGACCTGTGTGTTGAATTAACAGCAGCTTTCTCATATTATGTGCTTCCTACTCAAGGACAGTGTATCCAATTATCATCTGTTCCCCAAAGCCAGGAAACCAGCGGGGTAGGTAGTGTGGCGAAAAGGCTGTATCCACAAACCATATTGATCCCTAAACCAATTTGTCTGGAGTCCTCAAGCACACACACACACATGTGCACACACACACACAAATTCTTGTGGCTTTGCCAGTGCTGCTCTCTGTGGTTTGGTCTGTGCCTCCCCCAGAGCTTTGTGTCTTTGCCCAAGAGTTTTTCCTGAGACTCTCAGTGCAGGTGTTCCAGAAAACGCCTGCAGTACGTGAATGGGGATTAGAACCTGGCTCTCCAGACAGATGATGGATTGTTCTTTTATTACTGAAGGTTTTAAAAAACAAAAGGATCATGCAGTGGGGTGGCTCAGAGTCAAAGGAACCCAAACAAAGCTGAAAATTGAATGTATACATTGCAGCTCAATTATTTTGAAGGTTGAGGTTTCAGCTTCAATCCTGCATAAGGAAAAAGGCTGTCTTTATTGAAGCACTCTCTTTTATCATTCTCTGGGATCTTTATGCTTAGGTTTTGTGTGTGTTTCATGGAAAAAAAGAAGCCAATACATCTATTACAATTTTACTGCTATTTAACTTTAGTAAACCTGAACAATCCCAGCTGTGACTAAAGTACAGCTTTTCAATGAGGGGGACATCAGGATGGGTGTTTGTTTGCTGGTAGCTAATGGCCAGAAGTGGCCCCCATTTGAAGTGATTCCATTCTGGCTTTCAATGTTGTTGTCCCCAAAATTTTGGGTTTCTGCCAGGGAAATTAAATGAAGAATGGACAGTATAGCATTTGCAGGCCATGGGAGTGAAGGTGTCTAATAAAAAACAAACATAAAAGACTTACCCAAGAAACTGCCCTCTTGTTTTTCTTGTCTTGCATTTTTCCTCTGTGGGCAGGTTTTGATGAGGTATTTGATTCCAGTGGATCACTTGAAATGATGTATGTGATGCAGATTGGTTAGTGGGTAAACTAATGATGTCTTGGCCATTTTTCTGTTGTTTTTCCAATTTCCTTCCCTTTAGAATAAAAAGGAAGCACCAAATACCCGTATGCATTATTATGGTAGTGCTGTCACTGTGTGGTTTACACAAAGCCAAGACTTTGGTTCAAAGCTGTGCTGGTTTTGGGGTAATCCCCAAAACCTGCAATGGTGGGACTGTGGAATTTAATTGACAGGCTGTTGCCTGCAGGACAGCTCTGCTTAACAAGTCTGTGTAGGTGTATGACTGGTATTCATTGTGTAAGGGAGAGTCAGCAAAGCCTTCTGGCTTTCTCAGCTTCTCTAGTTAAACTGCAGTACTTGGCCTCTATATTTCCTGGTATGAAGTGATTTTAGACTCTCCTGGGTACTTGAATAGGGTGGAGGTAGGGTGCAGCAGGAGAATGTATTTCTTCCCTTTTTTTTGCAGTGTGGCTTCTCTGCAGATATGGAGAAGTGTGTCTGTCACTAAGCAAAAAAAAAAAATCCTAATGCAGTCCTACAATGCAAGCACAAATCATCAGGAGTAGAATCTAAGCTCTTAGGAATGTCTAGATTTTATATTTTCAGAATAATATCCTGTCCATTGACAATTCACAAAATCAAAGCACTCTGGATTTTTCTTTCCCCATGTCCATTAAAAGAATCTAATTTTAAATAAGAATTTGGATTTACAGTAAGTCATTTTGTATATGGCTGTTCATATAAAGCTATGTAACATAATCTAAAATGAATGTTATAAAGTCAGGCTTTCCTATTGCATCACATTTACACATAATTTTCTGGACAGAGAAGAGAATCTGACTTTTGAAAAGTTGCATTCCCTAATTCCATAGCTCTGTGGAATCATTACATTTTGAGTGATGCCTTTCACAAAGAAGCTGGCTTCTGGCTGATGTGGTGGTTGATTCTGGTGCAGTGCACTTGGGAAGGGAAACTGCTCTGATGAAAGCTGTTTCATTCAGTTCCTCTTCCAAGGATTAAGGGGTTTCTACATAAGGATTCTTCCTACCTCAAGAATTTGTTTTGACCTGATACTGCTAAAATTTGGTAGGGTGAGAGCAAAGGGATAAATCTCTGAGTAGAGGATTCCTGCATCCTGCTGGCACTGATCTATATCCTTGGTCTTATTAGCATGCAGTGTCAGTTCTTTGAGTCTCAGTGGGTTTTGCCTCGAAAGACTGCTGTGCAGTGCAGATGTGAAATATTAGTATAGCACAAGTAAGAAATAAATCTGAACCCCTTAGACCTCACCTTTTGTTATTTTGGGAGGTAGATGAGTTTATTTTTAATATATGCTTGTTGTAGTGAATGTAAGGACAGAATTAATTTTGTTCACTTGTGTAAGAATACATTTTAGGATGAGAGTTGTTGTGTGATTGTTGCAGCAGCTGGTCCTCTGTGGTTACAGCCTATGACTTGACATGTGAACCTGTTACTCCTTGATCTGGGGTCTGGAGGCCTTGTGATGATGGGGAAGAGCCCAAAGTTTGCACTCTGCCTATGGACTTCATTGTCTAGGCATTGAATGGTTTATAATTTCTCTAGCTGGGCAGGGTATGAGTGCTTGAGGGCAGCTATGCCACCAAGTTCTCTACCATAGTCTGTGGTTATGGTTTTTTCCTTGTATTTTTTTCCCTAATGCTTTTTTGATGGTTGAAATGCATTGTAATTGTTCTTTGATCAGCATTTTTATTATTAGATAAATATAGAGGGTCAAAATGTGGCATAGTTATTTTATTTCATCTGGTCATAACTTTTGCTGTTCTCCTTACAAGACCCAAAAAAGGAAAGATCAGACAGAAGTGCTGCTCTAGAGGTGGTGGTTGTTGTGGATTTTTGTTTGTATTTGGTTGGGTTTTGTTTGTTTTGAATTAAGGCTGAAAAGCAAAGGATACCAGAAGACAACAGTGAGCTTGCTCAAGAGGGAACTCCACCTGTTCCTTGATGTGCTCTTTTCAGCATCCTTGCCCTTCTAACATGAAACTGTCTTGGGTATATCAAGGTAGCTGTAGTTTGAATCTTTTCAAGCACTGTGTGATGGTTTACATTTCTGGGACACTTTAGGTGGAGCATGCTGGATGATCCTGAGGAAAAAATATTATTTTTATCCTGTTTCTACTTGGGCCCAGCTGAAGTTCTTTAGAATTTCACCATGTGATTCTGAGATATTAAATGTCTCCTGGTCCTAAACTGGACACATCTGAGTTTGTTGAGGTCTGATCCTGCTTGGTTCCTGTTAAGAGGAGTTTTACTGTTTATTTCACCTGTTGCTAGACTGTAGGAATACCTTGAGTTGATATTTTTAACTAATAAAGTATTTTAAGTTAATATTTTCTTGAAATTCTGAGGGGGTTATGATTAAAGAATGGCAACATTGCTGAAAAACAAAAAAGATGCCTTAGGAAGACTTTTGTTAGCTAGGGTTTCCACGTTTCTGTGTCTGTGTTTTCACAATATTTGATCTGAGCTTTCAGTGTGCCACAAGGGAGAGAAGGAAATGAATAAACTGAATTTCAGTTGATATTTCAGTAACTGATAAGAAAAGAAAAAGATACATCATGTATGCTGGTGACTTTCTATCAAGAGTGTAAGAAGAATTCGCCTAGCCTGATCTTGGGAGGATGATTTTTCCTGCATATTCCACATCCAGGGAAGAAGCCCAAAGAGCTTGGTAGATTCCCAGCTAGTACAAACTAAAATAGCCATAAAATACACCCCAGCCTTAGAGAGACTTCTGTTTTGGACTCAGTGCACCAGTTCCTGGGAGAGGGTGAAGAACTACATTATAGAGAGGGTTAGTAGGGAACATGATTTATGCTCTACATAGAGAATCACTATGGCAAGATGAAGAATTTTAAGTCAGTTTTGCACTAATCCACTGAAGATTTTGGTTTATAGCTTGTCTTGGCCTTGTTAAAGCTTCTGTGGCTCCTGGGGTTTATTGCTTCATGGTGCTCAGAAGGACATAAATTAGTATACATCAAAATTGTTCTTGTTTATCTCCCCTGCAAGTGGAGGAGGCCCAAAGGAACAATTGAATTGAAAACAGTGCACAGGAGAATTCCAGCCAGGCAATGAAGTTTTGTGGACAACGTGATTTTGCTGATACAGATTTGTTGGAAATATTATATTTCTTTCTGAGACGGGAATGATTATAAAAGCAGATCTCAAGAGAGCAACTTACTGGAAACCCAAGCCATGCTGAGTAGTTACTACTTTTACCTAAGGAAGTTTGCCTTTTGCAAATTGCAGGCAATTTGCAGACCTTGCTGCTGTGCTTATTTTGGGATTGCAGTGGATGTTCTGTTGTGGCTATTGTGGATTTTTGTATTTTCCAGGCCACATCTTTTAAATATTCTCAAATTTAAGTGATACTCAAATATTTTTCATCCCTGGATATTGTGTTTGTTACTAGGAATGCATGCAGTGTCATTCGAATTTTACTCACCTTGTATATCTCCTACTGAAAAAATAGATCATGTGAAGAAAATTGACAAGTCAGGTGTGCAGCTAGGTCAGAGGAGACCAGAAAGTGTATATGCTGTTGGTCCTGCCTAGTTTTGAGAAAAACCTAGTTCAGTGACACAAACTTTAGACAAACACATTACTAGAATTTACCTCAGTCTTCACACACTTCACAAATTAAATTTCAGAATTTGCTTCTTGGAAACCTGGTGACAAGGGAAGCTGGATTCTGTGTGAGGAGATCCTGCTCAGGATGTGCCTCTTGACCTGGCACCGTGCTCCAGTGTCTCTGGGTCATCCCACAGGTGACCTGAGATATAGTTTTGATATATTTTGCTTATAGAACAGCAGTACACACCTTGTTTTGGTTATATATCACTGCTTATCAAACAAGGCAAGTTTGGAATGATGAAATGAAAGACCAGTTTTAAAATATTTAGGTAATTCATTGGCACTAGCTCAGCCAGGTGATGGGGGAGGAGAGACACCTTTACATTTGAGTCCTTTATTTTGGTTAATTGTGCCTAATGGGAAAAACCCTGCTGTGTGATTCTGGCTGCCCTGTGGAAGTGAGTGTGAAGAGAAGCATCTGATGAGGTATTTGCAGGATTTTGGGAGACTGCTCACACTTACTCCATTATGTGTCTGAGTGGGGCTGACAGAGGATTTCTCTTTGGGGTCAACTCATCAGCAAGTTTCAAATCCCTTACTGAGCCTTGCCTGCTCGATGTAGGGAGCTGAAAGAATTAATCAGAGGATGTAGTTCTTGGGCTGTGAGGAGGAAATAAAGTGAAGTGGGAATGCCTGGGTTGGCAGGTTGCTCTCAGAGCTGTTCTCAGGTATGTGACCATCCTGTGACCTGACAGAACAAGTAGAGGTTTGGAGAAGCTGATTAAAAGTGGTACCTGTCATGCTGTGAGAAGACCTTAAAGATTTGTATGTCGCTCTTCTAAGCACTTTTTCCACTAGCTTGTTTTGTTTCTATATCATATGGTAGTATCACTTTTAGATAGCAAATGGAAAGCAGATGTAACAAAACAGAAATGTTCTTCCACTCCGTGCAACCAAGGGTGATGTCCAGTATGAAAAATGGATTTTCCTGAGGTGGAACATGCATCTTTAATTATTATGTGCAGTTTGGAATCACAACTATTTGTATAATTAGAAGTTTGGAAAGGCTTCTACAAATTCTTTCTACTTCGTCATTAAAGAGGGTTTTTCCCTTCGTGTCTAAATGCAAGCTAGAAGATGAATATCAAAAACAGCTTGGAAGGCATTCTGGCAGATGAACTATTTTAGATATTGGTATTGCCTGAATTTCAGTAAGCATTTCTCAGCTGAATAGTAAATAATTTTTTTGCCTTTAAAAATCTGTTTAGATCATGCCTGGAAAATAATGTTGTTGAAAAGTGAATGGTTGCTATGGTCAAAACACTTTACAACTTCCCTGGCATTTGGGTTAAAACTGTATTTCCATATGGGCTTTATAGGAATTTGAATAAATAGCTTTCTTCTGGTGTGGGGTTTTTTTTGGGTCTTTATTATGTAATGGTGTGCAGGCTGAATGCTGCTCCTCATTATTTGAAAAAGCTGAGGGTAGTGGCATCTATTATTTGACATTTCTTGGGAGTGAGTGCTCTGAAATAGTGCTATTATCACATTGCAAAATGACCTAATCTAAACAATGGGCCAAATTTTCATCTTATTGACAGCAGTGTAAATCTAGGTGAAATCCCCTGAGACTAAGTTAAATACATGGATTTCCTCTACATTTCTACTGTTATTTTAAAGTGCTGAATCTGCCTCAGTGACATAATTGAAAGAGCCACTGAGCACACAAAAAAATCCTGTGCTATTTGATAAGGTTCCACAAAGAAAGTTTATCCTCATGAATTCTGTGTATTGTTAAAGCAACTTCTTTTTTGCTGAATTGATTAAGTTCTGTTGAAAATTTTTGAGTGTGGAAGAAAATCAGCTGTGACTGTGGGAGGGATGGGGTGATAATTTAGTAAGGAAAAAACCCAGCATGTCTGTAGACTTATAAAAAAAAAGATTTCTCCAGTAGCTGTAATTTTGAAAATAAGCTGGTTTTGAAGTTTGATAGTATGTTCTGAACAGAGCTCTTCCCTTGCTTTAGGCTCTTTGTGCACTTTACTAGGGGTCAGGAAGCTTGCATAAAAGCGGGGCAGTAGGTAAAATCTCTCTGAAATCACGAGTAAAACTCCTAATTAAGCAGAGTCAGGATTACAAACCATGTCGAATGCAGTAGACAGACTAATATTACCTGTGGAGAATTTGTCTATCAATCAGGTATGGTTAGTTTTCTGCACTGAAAACAGAGTTCTGCTTGGTTTTGTGTACTGTCATTCCCTTTTTCTTAAAAACAGGATGCTACCATAGCCTACTTTAATGTCATCAACTACTAAGTAGTGTTACCAGAATGGTTTATTTCTTTGGCTTTTTAAATATTTTATAAGGATGCTAAATAAAGGGCTCCCTCTTGGTTGGGCAAAAACTGGTCTGTTCATACATATTTCCAGGAAAAGTGGTAAAAGTGGATGGAACTTCAAATGACTGGTGCTGTACCAGTTCTGCACACATCTTTCTGGGTTTCTTTCTCCTGTGGTAATGATTGGAAGCCTTCTGTATCCACAGGCATAACAAATGAACAATTAGTCTTTGGGTTTTAAGATTACATCAGCTCTGAAGCATTGCTGCTCTGGAGAACCAGGTCAGTGTGGTCAATTCATGTGGATTGTAGCAATTGCAAAGTGAATCCTTGTCCCCGATGTTCCCCTGGCAGAGGACATTTGGACCTTTTGTTCAGTGAATGAAGGGAATTATTTTATTCAGTGACCTATGATTATTATATCTTTTGTATGAGTTCAGAGCCACTCATTCTTTTTTCTTTCCAGAGAGAATTCCATCTGGTTGAGTGGTAGGGTCCTCACCTCTTGATTATCTAGTCCATTTTCTGTGCACAGTCAAAAGAAAAATATCTGTGAATAAACTAAAAATGCTGTGTATCTCTGGTTCTCTGACTAAGCATTTGCTGGAAAAAAAAAATCAATATGTAAGCAATTTGTACATGAAAATATCTCCTTGTAGAAGAAATAGAAACTCCAGTGTACAGCTAGGAATTGCAAAATCTGGAAGGCAAGGTTTATCTACTGTAAAGCAGCACACAGTTTATAACAATGCCAGTGGGGCAAACAGCATTGTATCTTGTTAATTTTTTTGCATGCTTGGATAGAACAACCTGTGTTTACCAGCACTGCATTTTACATAATGACACTGCATTAGGGCTAAAAGGTGTTAAGGCAGTTTGGTATGGGGCTCAGGGATTAGCCAAGGTTGCATGGGGTAGAGAACAGGCACCTCCACCTGAGGAAGGCAGATTAATAAATAATGGAAAATCCAGCAGAGTCACCTTCCACCCATATTGAGCACAAACCCAGTACACTGCTAGAAGTTGGAGTTGTTTGAGGTGGTATTTGACATTGTGAGCAGTACAAAAATTAGGATAATTACAGCCTCCAGACTTCTGTGAAGTGTGAGCAGATTAAGTTTGTAGATGTTGGTTATGAGCCCCTAAACAGAGGGATTGAAATGATTTTGCAGAATCAAATACAGTGCTGTTTTTCAGTGGGTGATAATTCCACTTTCCTTCATTCAAAATGCATCTTGTGTAGATATAGGTAAGTAAATGCTTGTTAGACATATGGCAGAACAAAGCAGCCCCAGCTCACTAATTCAGCATATGCATTCTGAAGGAGATGAAACTGTTTTTCAGAAATATTTCTGTTTAAATAAGCCCTTTCAACTGTCTTTACTTGAAACCAGCCATGAAATTGTTTTTCCTCCCCGTCCTATGAAAATCTGGGACAAATTATAACCTTTCCAGCCCTTCTCCCTTTGGCAAAAAATGGAAAAGGTTTTCAATATACTTGGATTTTACCAAAGACTGTTATCTCTCTTGGCCAGACTTTGGCTAACAAGTTTAGCCTTGCTGTGCTTTTCAGCTGCTTGTAAGAAGCCATGAATGTGCTGTCTTTAATCTTTATAACTAATATACTTCTAATCTCCCAATGACTCTTCTCTCTGTGCTGCAGCTTGTGTGTGACAGCCCCAAACATTTTTCAAGTCCTGCTTTCAAGTTCTCTAACCAGTCCTTTTTTTGCTTCTTTTGGAAACAAAAGACCTTTTTTGGAGTCTGGGAGAAGTACTTGCTCCAAGTCTCTCACCATCAGGTGCATTGTATCCAGATATTGCTGAATCCATTCTTTCATTTCATTTTATACTGGTGGTAATAACAATTTGTAATGGCTATTATTGCCCATAAAGCAGGTTTGTTGCTATTTTCAGGGTAAAAGATGGACACAGTCTATGTGCAGGTGGCTCCATGGCAGTGTGTGTGATACAATAAAAGTTTATGAAACACTGTGTGCAATACTGCAGTTATTGGAAGAAGCCCCTTGTGCTGGGAGCTTTTTCACACTGTTGAAGTGGTTCAGGAATAGTTGCACGCTTGTGTTAGTCTGGGTTGTCAACTCCAGATTGGAAAAGCTATGTATAGAGGAGGTATCTCTCCCAGACTGTTGTTTTGATCCTTCCATGCCTCGTGTCTTGGTAATTTATGCACATGGCAAGTGGAGTTTCCCACACACGCTGCAGACCTTGGATCTGAGGGCCAGACTAGAGAAGTCGAGACTATAAAGTCCTTGGAAAACACAAGACTGTGAAGAGGATTAAACAGGTTAGCTGATGTTGAACATTTTGCTTAAGAAAACAGATGTGTAAGAGGCCATGATCATTTGATTGAAAATAAGGATATGGGGCGGGGACCACAGTTTTTTGCGTGATCTGAATTCTGGAGAACAGGTAACAAGAGAATTCATGTGGGATTCCTTCCCTCCTTGGGCATCCAGACACATCAAACAGCAATCCACTCCTTAGTTTCTCACTTCTTTCCTCCCTGTCAATTTTATTAAAATATGTGGGAGCTACTCAGTTCTCAGACCTGTTCTCAGCCCTTTTGGGAATCCATCTTTTTATCCCTCTTTTCATTTGCGTGCCTGCGTGGAGGTGCGCATGCCCACACATCTGTATTTCTGTGTGCTGGCCGCGACACTCAGTCGTAAGGAATGCGTGACAGCCGTGACCGTGGCGCTGTGACACGGCTGTGTGGTGTGAAATGGGGCTGGGAAGGGAGGGGAGAGACTGATGGTACACATCGAATGTACAGTCATTCCCTCCTTTCCCTGTCTGAAAGGCTTCCAAATCCCATATATTCACAGGCAGACCCCAGCCAAAGCCTGCAGCTGTCATGCATTTTCAACAGATTCCACAGGGCCTAGATGAGGTTTGAAGACATTCCTTAGCTCTTACACATTAGCTAAAAGGAATTACCGTAACATCTGATATTGTGGAAGTGGGAAATTTGCCATCCTGACCTTGCCCAAAGCATTCCGGAACTGGGGGTCCGAGGATTTATTATCTCAGATGGCCTCTAAAGGTCGTCGAGGGCCCGTCTAGTGGTGCTGCAGCCCGGCTCAGACAACCAATGTGCTATTCATTTGGAGGGACTGTGCTGGGCTTTTTTTTTTTTTTTTTTGGTAAGGCTGAAATAATGGGCAGACACATGTTACTGCTGCTCTCTGGATCTTTGTCATAGGAAAAGCATGTTCCATTGGAGCAATTCCCAGCTGTCAGTAATGTGCTGAAACACCACAGCCAATCATCAGAGAAGAGGCCAAATAAACAGGATGTTCACAATGTGTATGATTGCATGAGTGTGTAACAAACTTTCTGCACATTTCACAGTCTCCTAATGAGATTGACATGCATTGCTTAATCTGCATCTGTCTGTTTGGGGAAGAAACACATCAACACCATGGAGACCATGTGCAAGAAAGCTCTGCTTCTTGGCTCTGTGGCTGTTGATGTGATAGGACAGAATCTGGTACTGAGCTGGAAGCGAGCAGTGCTTCAGAGATACTCATTTAGCTGCTGGGAAGTGCCCTACAGTCAGCCAAATGCAGTTTGGTGAGTGTTCGTGTAATCAGAGCTGTTATTATAGCAACAGATGACAAAAGTGCCTGAGGATGATGCACAGAGCTAATTTTTAAGGGAATATCTGAGGCGCCATTTGTTTTCTCTTTGTTTTGATTTCAGAATTTATTTTGCTTTGTGCGTTTAAAAAAAAAAACTGCGCAGCACAAACCAACAAAGGAAAGAATGTTTACAGAAATCTATAATTACATAATGGAAAAGCAAAAGCCATTGTGTCTTTAATTTGAAATCAGGACAGTATAATTAGAATAGCAAATATAAAAAGGAAGTTGATGTCCTCACCCTCCAAAGCATGCATTTTTCCAGCGGTCAATGTTCTCATCCCCAAAAGCATGCGCTTTTTTGAGCAGAGTGGATGTGAATGCACATTAGCTATCTAGCTGCACAATCACTGAGGTGCAAGACCCAGCGAGTTTATCCCACAGCTGGACAATGCCTGTTTCTTCCTTAATCCCTCTTCTTCCTCTGCTAGATCTTTTCATGGTTCATGCCTTATAACGTCCTGAAAATTTTGTTCTTGTGAGATTTTTATGGGTGACATCCCATGGCAGTTACTTACCTGAAAAAATACATCTCAAAAGAGATAAAGGTAATGCAGGAATACCAGTCTGACAACCTCCATTATATGTGGAAGTGTGTCTGGAATAGCTATGATCTGCCCTATCACAGTACTCAAACCGTTGTTAGCTCTTCAGTCGTATGGGTCAAATATGTCAGGTACACTTCTTAGAAATACATCCACCACAATTTCACACAGGCTCTTCGCTCATATAAGCTCCAGGAGAAAGTTAATGCTTTAATGTCTTTGCAGTGAGCTGCTGTAGAAGGTGTTTCAGAAGCTGCCAGTG
This sequence comes from Emberiza elegans, assembly GCA_024865655.1. Classification (NCBI taxonomy): domain Eukaryota; kingdom Metazoa; phylum Chordata; class Aves; order Passeriformes; family Fringillidae; genus Emberiza; species Emberiza elegans. The sequence continues at coordinate 4,543,101 of JALJVW010000158.1, forward strand.
TTGGATGATGATAGTGGTGAATTAATTTACTGTGATGGGATAGACCACAACATAGGAATAAATATATGCAGAAGATGTCCTACTGGCTGTATCTTGTCAAGTTCTGGAGAACTGACCACCTTGTGTTGCATGAAAGTGAGGAAAGTGGTCAAGAAATTAAAATTACACTTTTCAACATAATGGCATTCTAGACATGACTTTATCTTAATGGCCCTACCATTATCTTTCAGTTTATCTTGGCATTTAGGACATGCAAAACTGTACTCCCATTTCTCTCAGAAAATCTTCAAAAAGTGGGCAGGTGATAGTACAAAAAACTAATAGATTATTTTCAGGCTATGTATTTAGCATTTCTGTTGTGCAGGAATACTGCTTGCCACGGATGCTTCTGAGAAAGAACTCTTTTACTAACAAAAAATAGCATAGGATATCAAACAATTTGGGGAAAGGAGGAGTGAGTGAGTTATTGGCAGTTCTAGCCCAAGCCTCTGGGAAGACATAGGAAAAGGTAACTTCTGCACAGATTCTTAGGTTATGACTATTCTGGAAATGTAAGTATTGCAGAAAAAGTTTAGTCAATATAAGTCAACAAACAATATGAGAAAGAACAGTAAAAATTCTGTGACGTATCCTCAAGAGGCAAAATTGCAAGTAAGCATAAAGTCAGAAGTAATTCCTGGTTCGTGGTGTTGGAAGAGAGGCTGGGAAGAAGTGTGTTGCCAACTCTGAATATGCTTGAAACAGATCTGATGTAATTTATGTAAAGAAGGTTCTTTGCCTTCGTGCCTATGGTTTCTCAGCACAATCTAGAGCCTTTGTGGGTTTCACAGGAATGGAACTTATGGGAATTTCTTGTTGTGGCTGACTTGTTTGTAAAAGGTGAGAAACAGGGATACAGTTATATTCCAGGACAGGTCTTGTCTGATGGGATGTCTAGAGCTTGGAAATGGAAGCTGAAGAGACTGCATAGTAGTTAGCATGAATCCCTCTCTGTTGGGCCTAAACATGACACAAGCTATTATTTTTTTTTAAACTTCCTTGTGGTTCTACTTCTTAATTTTATAACCCCGTCATTTCTTTCATGCTTAGATGCTATCCCAGCTCCTAAGCACTAAGAATATTGAGAATTTCTCTTCCCATTTGTATCCCATTCCATTATGTCAAATTAATTTGGGGTTTTTTCCCTGTGAGTTGAGGCCTAGAGAAAGTCTCATATCTTTTCAGGTGCCCTGGAAAGGGAAGTATTTAGAAACTCTGGCTGAACTTACTCCTAAGCTGTATAATGAGTACTAATGTAGCATGCAGGATTTTGTTTTCCTAGCTTGATTAAATTGTGAGATGCTAAATGTATGGATCTTGGTACAGGCATAAATAAATCAGAGTAAGTCTACTACAGTGCTCTAAGTTTATATGCAGATTATAAAATTAAGCCATAACAATGCTGTCACTCTGATTTATTTAATCTGACCTGAGACATTTATTAGCCATGACATTCTAGACCTCTTATAAAGCTACACTCATGAGAATTAAATGTTTCCACTAAGTTAAGCTACTTCAATATTGACATTCTTCCCTAGAATCAAAAAAAGAGCATGGCTAGGATTTCCATAGAAAACCAATTCTTTCAGGAGGTATTTTTCTATGTTTTGTTTATTGCCATTATTGCAAACTAGATCAGCCTCTATTTGATCTCTTTAGCTTCTGAAACTATATTTGGTTCTACTTCCCAAGAGCTTACTCAGCGATGTCAATGCATTATGGAATCAATGTGAACAGGAAGAATACAAGCAGGAAGCTTTAAATGTCTGATACAAATGCATTTCTATGACTTTGTAATGGCTTGAGCAGATGTGATGTTGTTTCTTCATCTAGGTGTATGCAATTATTAATATTTTAAGACATTTCCTGAGCAGAATCACTGCTGCTGTTGCTCTTTGTTTATTGCACATTTTCAAAATGAGTAGTGATCCTCACCCACGTAACAAACAGATTGTTTCCCTTTCAAGAAGAACTGTATTTTTAAAAAAACCAACATTCTTAATCTTTTGTTTGACTGTGTAGCCACATGTATTTGGATAGTTACCCATAATAAGGTTTTGGGAGTGAATGCATTCATTTGCTTTAGTTTTAGACCTAAATAAAAATGATGAGAATATGAGGCTTAAAAATTTGAAGTTACTTATCTCCTGTTTCTCAGCTTGCTCGGAAGTGGAGCAGAGACAAAGTCTGGTGATTTAGCAGAGAGATGGGAAGCAGAGAGGAATTCCTGTAGAGGACAATGCAACTCTGATTCTCATTGCCAGGCTGGTCCCTCTATATTTGTTCAGCATCTCTTCCTCATGGGCTGAAGAGCTTTGGGAAAGACTTTTATCAGTACAAATGGAGAAGGAATGGCCTCCCCAGAACACTCTGCCTGAGAGGATAACCTGGGCACATCTAATCAATTCTCTGCCACTCCAGGAGCTTCAGGAAATGCTGGTGTATTGATGTCTCCCTGATTTAAGGCCTGTGGCTCAGTGTTTGGCCTCCAGAGAGCCCAACAGAGGATTCTGGAGTGAAGTTCAATGTCAGGAAGTCTCACGAGGTGATCTAATGGGAGAAATCGTCAATAAATGAACTTCTAGTTCTTGCTAGGCTTAAGAAGATGCTGTGGGGTTATAGCTGAACAGTGAGGGGGGAAAAAAAGAAACAACTGGATAAGAAATTTAGAAAAATAGGTAGAATAAAAATACCAGGAAAAGGAAGGAAAAATTTTCACAGTTTCTGTTACACAGGCAAGGGTGAGGATAAGGAAGGCAACCCCCAAACTCTGGGTTTTTTTTCTTTTTATTTTCTGAATGGAATGTTTGTACAATGTAGAGATACAGAGTGAGATGTTGTCAGGGAGGGAAAGTAGAGGAAATATGAGGAAAGAACAAGGCTGCCCCAGGTAAAGAGAGAAACAGAATTAAGCCTATTTATTAGGCAGCTGACTCCTTACCCCTGGTCTCTTTTGTTTTTAGAATTTACTGCTGAACACAGGTGACAATTTATTCTCTTGTGTTGTCTGCACTTTTGTGTGTGTGAATGAAGACTTGACCAAGGCCAGGTTGGGAGAAATTTCATTTAGTAGTGTTTAGGGAAGGCTTCTCTTCAGAAGAACTTTAAGTAAAATTCACCCTTTAGGACAGAGACTAGAAGAAAGAATCTAAGATTAAGGAAATGAGAAAATGGGCAGATTTTAAAATGCTTTTGCAATGCCTCCCAGAGGATCATATGGCATAGCCCTACAATTAGGAGATGTTTTGCTAATATGAATTTTTATCCTTTAGTTGGCTTTTGTACCTAATTATTTACTCATTTGTTTAATAAAATGAGTTAAGATTCTTAGGCAAAACCCATTATTTAAAATGCAAATGATCTTCTGTACTGACTTCATTTAGGGAGTTAACAAACTCTATGAATAGAAGGGACAGACAAACCACTGTAAAATTTCTATTCCATTCCTTTGGAAAATCCTCCCCTTTGCCCTCCCATTCTTAACCACAACTACACATATATCTGCTATTTTGAGGAATGCCAGCATTGTTCTCAGTTGTATTTTCCTTGCAGTTTTGGTGGTTATAAATTGAATTCTTCGTCCTCTACTCCTGGTTCATATTTTTTAACCTAAATCAAACTCATATGTCAATCTCCAATTGACTAATGCATGCCATAGAAACTTAAGCAACAAGATTGTGAACCAAATACTGAGAATGACATAATGCTTGATACAATACCAAATATTTACCAAGCTAAAGCCAGTGAAAATCAGTGTCAGTGGCAGCAACAGAACTGAGAAAGGCAGTAAACATCATCTAATTAATCTCATTTTGACAGGAAAAGAAGTTTTTCAGTCTAAAAATGTTTAGTGCTGTAAATATAAAAATGTGTTATTTGTTGACGGTAAGTTGTTTGTTAATGACAAACAGGCCTAAAGCTGCCAGTAATCATTAGCTGCCATATCTCCACTGAAATTCATATAGCTCCTCTGATTTTCATCAATTAAACATCTGTTCCCAAACCTAACAATGAGCAATACTGCTGGTGTGAGCCAACTGGCTTTTTTTTTTTTTCACATCCACACAGAACTGTGGAGTCTACTTTTATGTGACCCTGACTGTTGGGACATCCACTATTTTAGCATTCCCAAAACAAGCAGAACCCTTCCCAGTAAATATGAAATGCATCTGCTGAAGTCTTTTGTTCCTCATCAGCTCAATCATGTCCCCTCTCTCTTTTTCATGTGTCCCTGCAGGCTCCTCACCTGGTGCTGCATCAGGTGTGAGCAGCTTGCCACCATTTCCACAGCCTTGTGTGCAAGAACAGCTTGCCCTCTTAGCTGTCCTCCCACAGCAGACTTCCTGTTCTCAGTCCTCCCCATCTGCTCCTCCAGTATTCCCAAATCCATCTGCTTCTCATATTATCAGCATTTTTAATGCTGTCTCTGCTGAAGAGAGCAGGCTGCCTGAGTTAGTTTGTAAGACTCTTGCTTTATATGTTTATACTTGAGCCTCCTGAAGTTTCTGTTTCATTTGCACTTTAAAATAACCTTTTCTTTTTTTCAAAATTCCATTTTGTCCATTTCATCTGAAAAAGATAGGCCCATAATGCAGGAATGCTGCCTTCCTGGAAGTTAAAAAAAACATCTGTCACCTGACAATGATAGGAAAAATATCTTCATGGTGGTAAGAAGAAAAGGCTGGAAATATCCTCATAAACGAACTGTGAGATGGTACTGAAATGATCTTAAGAATTTTTAAATTCAAAGCTCTTTTATCCTTATTTAGTCATTGAAGACGTGATGTTACGTGCAGCAAGCCCTCTTGTGAAGGTGGTGTTTGGATATTGCTGTGGTACTAACCTGCTCCACAGTGTGTCCTGCAGGTCCTCTGGGAAGTGGTGTGCTCTGAGGTGGGAACTAGCACAGCTGTTTGTCCAACTGAGAAATTCCCTTTATAGAAGAGAACACAGGAACTGCCTTAAAAAGGGATCTTTTGGAAGAAAAGAGGCCAGACCTTAACCAGAGGCAGCCACCCTTTTTTTTTATTTAAAAAATAATTAAAAAGTGAGTGAAGGGAAAGTTGAATCCAAACATTACATAGATGTTGGATCCTGAAATCCAGTTCTTTGCTAAATTTAAGTATAGTTTAGTGTCTGTATTTTCTCTTCATGAAGGTATTTGTATTCCATGATCCTTCTCCAGTATTCTCACTTAAAAGGAACCAAAAGAGATCTTCAAATGTATCTCATCTCGTAATAAGGATTTTGAAAAGCTCTCATTTTTATAGCTTCTTTCACCTTAGGTATTTTAGTTCTCCAATCTTCATCTTAGAAAGTGAACATCTGTTCATAGATCAAATGTTCCTTGGAGGTTTAATCAGCTTCAGTCTAGAGGTTAAAACACATTTCTGCTCAATACTTCTCTCTTTATTTATTTTAAATTTCTTAAGAGAAATGAAAGATGGAGATGAAACTCCATTTAAATTACCTACACATTCTGACACATAAATCCCTTCCTATTGCTGCTTTTTAAGGCCCAGTCTCTAACTGTTGGTCTGTAGTGATATCTATATATGTGTCTGTGTGAGCCCCAGTGCAGTCAGTGGAAATTAATAATCACAGACCATGAAAATGCTGAATTGCATTGGAGTTAATACTAATTTGTCAGGGCCCCTGCTAGTGAAGTTCCATTCCGTGATTATTCCTCATTTTAAGGTTGATCTTACTCCATTGATAGAAATCTCACTGATACTGGATAGTGGTAAACAAATCAGAAGTGCATGTCTTACAGAGGTCTCAGATTATTGCATCAGTGCAGCTGCTTCCATTAGTGAAATGTATGATCTCAAAAGGTTGAATGGGATATCTGACAAGATCTGCTCTCCAAAAAACATGCTGTTGGCAGTAATTATCTTCCTATCTCTGAGTTCTTTATCAACTCAATCCCCTTTTGGTGTTCTGGTGTTGAACCAAAAATAGATGTCACTAACCAGCCTGCAATTACCTGTGTCATACACCTTGCCCTTTGTGGGCACTGACAAATTATTAACATTCTTCCAATCTTCTTGAATTTCCTCATTATTAAAATATGTATTAAAAATTTACCTCATCAGGCTTGGATATGTATTCAGCAGCTCTTCTAGGAATCTGTGTCTCTTACCTTGGCCAGTTGTTTTTAAACTGTTTTATAGCTAGCTGATACCAACTAGCACCTTCCATGACCATAAACTTCATCCAGTATGGATTTTTATGGATCACAGTCTGATATTTTTCCAGGAGTTGTGTATTGCAATCTTTCTCTTTGTCATCTTAATTTTGACCCAGCTGGCTGTTTAGTGAAGTTACTGTCTTTCTTTAGATATGGTTTTGTGGTCTTTTCTCAAATGATAAACATCTTCCCAAGCAGTTTGAGTCATTTACTTTCTGCTTTGTAGTTTTTCTTTCCAATCACTTTAGCTTAGTTTTTTCCTCTGGGGAAGGAGATGGTTTGAAGCAATATGTCTGGAAAACCAAGTGTGTCACTCTAAACAAGCTTTTATTTCACCAACTTTAAACTTATTCAGACCATTGGAGTGGTGACAGTGCTTGCTAAGAAGAAAATACATCTATTTTTAAAAACAGATGTAAGTCAATGTTAATCTGGGGCTGGTGGAAGTGGGGATAGTGGTTTACATGGGAAATAAGAGGATCAAGAAATTTTCAAGAGCAGTCTTAAAATGGTATTAGATTAAATGTAACATTTTCCATGACTTTCAAAAGGCAGAAAATATTGTTTTCAGGAGTGCTTTGTGCAGTAGCCCACATTTTGTATCTGGCTTATTTTAGTGGGGTTGTTTTCAGAGATGAATGCCTATCATGGCATTAATGAGTTTTTATAATAATAATAATAACATTTATTGTTTGTAGTGCTACTGGACCTCTGTGGGTGACAGTAAATCCTTATGTCTTCACCTGCCTTCACCATTAATATGAGATACAAACAAATGATTGTTTGTAATAAAAGTAAATAACCCATTTGATTGCTTCCAGAGGATGTGCAGCTCATTTTAGTTACTGCCTTTGGTTAATGAAATAAAATTGACAAAGGAAAGCCCAGGGAAAGATTTATTGTTACATAAATCTTAGGTATATTTTGTACATCCTTGGAACAACAGATCTTTAGACATTAGCTTTAAATAGATTTACAGGAGTCAAAGGTCATAGTTCCTGAAAACAGAGGAAACTATGCATAGAGATTGTGTTTATTTTCAGTCTCTTAAAAAAATCAAATGGAACCATTCAGTGTATAAAGCAGAAGCACTTTGTTATGAGTAGCAGAACCAAGGACTGAGGATATTTTCATCTCCCTGGTTACCATGTGTAACAGAAACAGATGTAGAAAAACTTGTGGCTTTTTTTTTTGGTCATCATTACTTGCTGCAACTGATTTTTTAATATATATGTATCTGTCTATATATATATAGCTATATATATTGCAGTTTGTTTAAATAAATGCAGTAATTCTCTGGGAACATCTTCCCACAGAGCAGGCACCAGAAAACCCCACAGCAGTTTGGAAGATGAGGCAATGTGCAGTGGCCTCTGAGGAGGGAATCTGGTAATAGATCTGTACCACCTTCCTGAATGACTGACATCCTTAATTACGTGGTTTTACTGCAGGATAGACAAAGATAGACTTACAGGAGAGAAGAAAACCCAGCAAAGAGATATTTTTCCCCAGATTGAATGCCAACAATTTAATTGCAAATAACCCATTTTTAAGTTATAAACTGTTTTAAATGAAGGTTCTTTTCCTGAATTGTTGAGTACCAAATGTCATCCTTATTTAAAGCTGAAGCAGAGAATGATTCAGATCCCCTTTCTGACTAGACTGTTCATAGCTGTTGCCTTCTCTGGAAAGGGTGCCCAGCAGAGCCTGGGTCACTGTTACTTGCCTGGTGAATTCAGTTTTTTTCCCATACAGCACTATCCAGGATCACATTTATCCTTTCCATGTGTTTTAATCTAAATCATGTTCTCTACACCAAGTACCATTTTTCAAGACTTTTCCAGCTTTGTTTTTTGGTTTAACCAGTTAGTGGTCCTGCATTTACTGTGGAGGGGAGTTTTGGTGCCTCTTAGGGATGTGCCCTTCATGGTGAATTATAAAGCTGTTGTTCATCACACTTATGAATCAAACTGAGCATTCCCTTCTTTTCCCCTCCACCCAACAGTGAGTGGTCATGTCACTAATCAGCTGTGGGATTATTTGTGGGCTTTGATCTTAGCTTCCCTGGGAATCTTTAAACAGTCTAACTTTTTTATCTGAGAGACAGAGAAACTTGGTCATGTGGCTCCCATTTTGGGATCAATTACTGTATCTGTGGGTCACAACTTGTAAAGTAATGAGTCCCTCCCACCAAACAGTTGCTTTTGGGAGCATATTGGTGCATAACCTAGGGTGCTAATGTATTTATTTGTTTGTGGGATTCTTATCAGAATAAGGACTAGGTGCTAAGTCACACAGAAGCAACAGCACTGCATCTGCTGCAGCTCCTCAGCTTGGTTTGGAATACACTGGTGAGTGGAAGTGTACAGGTCCTCTGAATACACTGAGTATTATGGACATGAAGGAGACTGAAATACCTGGAGATTGTAGCAGGCAGAGGGGAAAACACAAATGAAAGGAGCACAAATAGAAAGATAAATAATCAGAGTGTTCACTATTTGTGTGCCAATAATAGTAGAAACACACAGATCTTTTGGGGTTTTAGATTGTGGGTCACAGAGAGGTCTGGAAAACAAGCCTTCTGAAAGGCTTTTGCTTGGCACTGTGCTGCTTAGGTGTTAGGAATCATGCAATTTTCTTTCATGGGCACAGAGTAATAATAACTGGAACTCCTACCAAAAAATCACACATACTACGACTTCAAGGGAAGAGTTCACTGGTTCTTTGCATGGCCTAATTTTAATCATTCAACTAAGATGCTGGTTTAGAAACTTCATTTCCCAGACTTCCTGGCTATCCAACAGAGAGAAAAAGGTTAACATCACTAACGAAAATGGCCTGTGCTTTCCTGCATTTGTATCTTTCTAACTTTTTGCCAGTGTCTCCTTCCAGCTTCAATTAGAGTTTTTGCACACTATATAAAACCTAATGTGCTGTTGATCTTTAGAACCAAAATCTTTCAGTGCAATTAGGCTTTTAAAATAATATATTCTGAAGCATCTGCTGTGAATTTTCCATTTATTTTACTCTGTCATCCTTCCTGAAGTAGTTTAGCAGATCTCTCCCCAAAAGCTGGCTGTAGGGTCCTCTTGGACAGGGGGCTTCCTTAGAGGCACAAGTCAGTGCTGTTTGTGCACAGCCACCAATGACACACTGTCATCTGAGTCCTCTGGGATTATTGTCTAAGTTATTTTATTGGCATTGTTAATCTCTGGATCAGTCCCTCGCCAGCACTGCTGTCCTGTAAGCAGGTCTCTCAGCAGCTGGCCATGCAATTGTGTTTTGTGATCAAGAACAACCTTTGCTTTTGTAACATGCCCACGAGTTCCCAGCCCTTACCAGCTCCTAGGAGTGAGGTCTCTCAGCACTGGAGTAAAGTGAGGGCAGGAGGCAGCTGCTGGGCATTGTGGAGAGAGTTTAAAGCACTGTACAAAGCCAGATTTAGCTGCTCTCTGTCAGTCTAAGTTGACCCTATAGGTATATGCAGGGCACATTCATAAAGAACAAAAGGTCAAAGAGTCAAAAACTCAGAATAATCAGCCAACTAAATGAATGGGGGGAAAAAAATACTGCTTCCTTTTTTCCCCTTCACTTGGGGATTGGATATTTGCCACCAAGCTTCAGACATAATTAAAGCAGGGGCCTTGTTCACAGCAGGTACAGCAGAATACCTTCTTTCATAGCTGCTCCACTACAATAACACTGTTTTTCTTGCATCAGAATGATTATTTTGTTCAAATGCTTCTCTGGGGCATAACTCTTCCTACACTTTGTGGAGAGCTCCATGATTCCAGTACCTTTCTCTTCCTTCCTTTCAGGCTATGCCTTTACAAAGGGTGGAGGAGAACCTCCCAGATTAACAAGAAAGCTCTGGAAAGCCATGGTTCCATGGACAAAGTAAATGGGAATGATGTCAAGGGCTGAGATAATCAGGCTACAGTTTTGCTTCTGGAAGACAGTGAAAAGTCAGTGAGGTAGAGAGGGATGATAGCTGCCATGTGCCCAAACATGCCCTGAATCATGAGAACAATGAAGATGAGAGTAGCTGCTCCTCTGCAGACAGATTTAATCACTCCCTGTATGTAAATAGCTATTGGATGTCACATTTCTACTTGAATCTGTCTTGCAGGAGACCTCCAAATACGATGAAGTCATGAAATAAGTAAAATACATAGATGAATATCACAACATCAGTCACTCCAAATGATTTTTTCCCTCTAGTGCAGTTTATCTGTCTTATGTGGGAGAGAGATGCCATTCTGAAAGGTCTTGAGGATTTTCTACAGGAAGTTTCAGAAAATTGTGTTTCAGATAGAAAAGTAAGTCTGTGTGGATGGTGATGGAAAGGTTACATTTGTACTTCTATTTTATGCAGAGACTTGGGGTCCATTTCCTTAAAAAGCTACCTTACAATGCTGCTCTTTTGTGAAAATCACAGCTAAATTTTGAGGAATCCACACTGAACTGGCTTAGTTGAGCATAGTAGACTGAAGTATATTTTAATGTTTATAAATCCAGCTGGTTTCCAAATGTTCTGGGGTCTAGTTTAGCCTTCTAATACAATTATGAAAAAAAGGTCAGGCTAAATGTCAGGTGTTGACAAAGTACTGATTGTTTCCACTTTGCAGGCTTCATAAATGTCAAGAGAAAAGAACTCTGCTGTCTTGCCTTATTAGAAAAGAATTTAGTGAATGTAATGCGTCTGAAGAGCATTAGTGTGGCAGCACAGCAAACAGTCTGAGCCTCCTTCCATATCAGGTAGCCCATGGAGGAATGGATGGATAGACACATTTCTCCATTTTTGTGTTATGCTGTCTCTCCAAAGTCACTCAGAGAAGCTGGGTGTGCAACTCGGAATCTCTTTCGTTCTCATTTTTAATTTCAAATTTTAGCCTTTCTGCAGAAGTTACCTGCTATTTTTGGTTTTTTCTCATTATTGTATTTTTTTCTTTAATTTCTTGAAAGATCATCTCCAGAACTCCTTTCCCTCCTGATTAGAATCACCCCCATCCTGCACTCCGCTTTTTCTCTTTCTGCTAATTCACACCCATAGTGGCAAGGTACCAGTTCCTGCTAAGAATATCCCTGATCATCCTCCTCAGTCATTAGGTTGTATCCACCAAGTAAATACTTGGAGATTCAGAACTCGTGTCTGTCTGATGGTTCTGACAGGTAGTAAGAAGGATTTTGAAGAAAGTGAAGTACAGTAACTGTTCTGGAAAATTTCAGTATGTGGTAACAGTGTGAAATTTTTTAATTTAACTGAATTGGAGCATTATTTAATCTTTCAGGGCCCAAGGGAGGGATAAGACAGCATTTCTTCAGAGCTGTAGGTGAGGCTCAGAAGGCTACAACAGCCTCATTGCAACCAAATATTATCTCCTGAATGTTCAGGAAACTCCAGTGGTACAAAGGACAACAAACTAAAGAAGTGTGCAAAGAGTTGGAGTGACATATTTTGAGTTCTACTCAGTTCCCAAGTAGTGTTGTGTGAGACTTTTTGCCTCCAAGATATTCCTATTGGATTGGGATATGGGAGTTCTGTGCTCTTCTGGAGAGTAAGTTGGAAGCCAGGAGGGGATATCAAGTGGCTCTAAAAGGTTCTGTTTATGCAACAGAATGGAATATAATTCTCAGGATTAGCTGAGGATATTTGTAGGTGAGAAGCTACTAAGTAATGGCTATGGCCTGTGAGTGTCACATTCTTTCCTGCCCTGCTTGAAGACAACTGGAAATTAAACTTTCTGCTGAGAATAGTTCTGTGAATATTTGTGAAATTCCAGTTTTGACATGAAGTATCATCACACACCTACAGTCTGGAGCTGTCCCTTTCAGGTCAGTGGAGACTTTGAGGTGACACTTTTATAAATAAACATGAGATAATGACAGTATTTATAAAAACTCAGTGTTTATCCTGAAAATTATAAAAGACGATTTTAAAAACAGTTTATTTAAAACCAAAATAGTATTGGGGTAAGACAGAATGGTCATACCATTCTGAATTAACAAAAAATACTTTATTTGCCTTCTGATGTATTCTGCTTAAATTTTGGGCAGAAGAAGAGTAGGCAAAATGCTTTTTTTTTCTGACAGAAAGCTGTCTCTGCAGCTTATTTAACCAGGGATTGCTCTTCCTGTGTCTCTAATAATGTGTTAATCCTTTGTGTGACATCTTTGTGGAGTATGGCACAACGAGGGATGGACAACACAGAGTGCTCTCCATCTGGGAAACTGGTGGCTGCCTGAAACATTGGAATTTATTTTCAGTGCCACTTGGGAGACTACAAAAGGCATTCATTTGAAAAGTAGACCAGGGCAATTACCACTACATTTATGTTAGAGGTTAACATTAGTGTTATTTCCTCTATTGCCAGGTTTTACAGAATGTTATGCCCCACTGCTTTTATTAGATTCAAGCAATGGATGAAATAAGTGTTATTAACCTCTAACACTTGCAGAAATTAGTCTTAAGGAAAATGGAGACAAAGCCAGGCAGCTCTTTTTCCCTGGCTGTTGGTTGAGGTGCTGTAAAACTTTGCAGATTTAATAGTTGCTTCATCATGTATCCGTGAAATAAAAATGATGGGAAGCAAAATAAGAAAACAAAAGTCATCAAAATGCTTGCAGATTTTCTTAAGTAATTGAAAATTTACATGAAATAGAGCAATAGTGGATTTTTACTGAGTATGAGGTCACTTGAAGTAAAGAAGCACTAATGTGAGCCTCAACAGAAAATATTCACCAACTATATTTCATTGACATCGTATTTGGGAGCTGAAAATATTTTAGATGCTTTGCTTTGTGGTTGCACGCAGGACCTCAAACAATGTTAGTTGAAACAATTCTGAGCCCCATGTGCTTGGTACAGTCAGTGAATGGCTGCAGCATCACCAGAAATAGGAGCTGAAGAGGTTCCCATGCTGTTCAGATTTAGCAGCCGTGCCTATCCTGTCATCCTCAGACAGAGAAATCTCCAGAGGATGAAGAAATATGCCGGGATATCCTGGGATATTGATTCCTGAGGGCACTTCCTAGGCTGCTCAGAAACCTCATATATTCCTGGCCATGCATGCACAGCACTCTCTTCCTACTCCTCACCTGAATAGTTTAAATAATTAATGATTTTGTTACCACAGTGTTATGAAGTTAATTTGGTGATTAATGGAAATTAGGGGGATTGAAGACTGACATACAGAAGTTGTAAAATTGTGTATGACCATGGATTTTTCTGAGCCCAGTTGTCCTATGATTTAAAATACAGTATAAAGTTATGAATACAGTGGTGGATTAGCAAACTGTCCTGAATTTAAACTTGAGTTCTTCAATTTGCAGATAAAATTATATTAAATATTTGTTTGTCTGCTTTTAATTATTTTATTTCTAATATATTTTTTTCATGAGGCAGCACAGCCTTTGCCCTCCATCTTTCCCCCCAGACAGGGCCATTGATTAGGATGTAACTTTTAAACTTTTAGTTGTATTCCACTTCCTTCCACCTGAGCTAAATGTATACCTTAGAGCTCTTTGAAATACACCATGTTTGATCAATATGCTTAATTTCTTGGTAAGATTTTTGTACAATGACCTGCGAGACAGTGGGGAGGAATGAAATGTTTTTGAGGGGAGAAAAAAAAGTGTGTTGTTTTAAGGGAACAAGCATTGTCAGGAAGAAGTAGAAATAAGTGAACAGATGTAGTAGAGAATTGGTATTTTCTACTAAAAGCTGATATAATCTGCCTTACAGAGATATCCCAGTACTCAAAAATGTTGGAAATGGAACTGATGATCTCATTGATCTTTTCTATCTCCAATTACTTCAAGACTATTTTATTTTATTTCATATCGGAACTTATTAAATTATTGTAACTAATTTCTGGTGATAAAGATAGGTGTTAATTGCTTGAAATTTAACATCTACATTACATCCATGTGGTAAGACAAAAAGAAAATAATGCCTTTAAAGATGACATTAAAGGGCTCTGTAAGTCTCTTGCAGTATAATTTCTGTAGGAGAGAGCATGACCGTGAAACATCACTTCCGTAAATGCTTCTTTAATATTGCTGAAGCTCAGACAGTAAATACTGCCATTTTCTAAACATCTAAAATATTCAGTGACCCAGCTAATTTACTTTCAGAGCATTCAGGCTTTTACTCACTTTTTAAACTATCTCTTCAATAGCTTAATTGAGGATTTTAAGCCAATAAATAACCCTTCAACATTTCTGTCTGGACGCTCAGTCAGTATCCAAAACAAGCTTGTCATTAATGAACACTTTCTCAAACAAAAGAGAGGAAGGCAGCAGATCTGAATTGCGGCCGTTGTTTGGTTCCCTTATTCTAAACACATTAGTACACTGTATTTCCCCACTTATATAGGCTTTTGTACGGTGAGCATGTGACTGTTTAAATGTCCCAGCGGGGCACCCAGAGACTGCAAAAAGGAAAAAGAAAAAGGAGAAAAAGAAAAGAAAAGAAAAAGGAAAGAAAAAGAAAATTGTTTGGAACAATTTGCATTAGTTCAAGGGCAATGTTAAGCATTTTACAGCTGGTTTATTGCTATTCTTGTGCTGTTTAAACTGTCTTTCATGTCAAAAGTCCTTTCCTGCTTACAAATCATCAGGACGAATTGCGGCCACCACGCTGTTCGCCTAAGCTCCTCCAGGGGTTCTGGCTCTTTGATCACAGATATCGTTTGCAATTGAGTTAAAAATAAGGGAGCTGCTGAGATAAGCCGAGGCTCTGACAGGAGAGCAGCTTTTCTTTTTCTTCTGGACTTTGTTGGCTCTGGCTGTGCTCTGGGAACATGTAATCTTGGCCCAGAGGGAGCGGCGTGGTGGCCTCAGGAGATGCGTTTGAAGGAGTCGGAGAGGTCATTAAGGAGCTCAGCCCCTTGAGAGGTCCCTGGGTTCAAAAGCTGCCTTGTAAGCTGCAGCCTCGCTGCAAAAAAAGAACAAATGGAAGCCTGCATCCCTCTTTGGGGCAGATTCAACTCAATGCCAAGGTTTTGTCACCTCTCGGCCCTCCTGAGCGAGGAGAAAACATTTTTTAAAACTGAAGTTCACTTCCTCTGTAATTCCATTAAAACTGTCCAGGAACCCTGTGCTTATTAAAGTTGATCAAAAATTCTGGTTGGCCTTAGATCAAGTTGGAAGTAAGAGGCTCTTTTGTGGGAGACAATCTCAAGAGCAGTGCACGTGCTTTTCTGCTGTAGGTGAAGACAATTTTCTTAAATGGTCTGAGTGTGCAGCTTGAAGAAGAAAGGACTGCAGTGCAAGCGAGGTTCATACAACCTCCCTAAAGGAAATCAATTTTATTTTTGTGTCATAGCCTTTTAAAGTTTGTTCCTCCTTTTGGAAGCATCCAAAATTCAGATAAATGGGGTTTTTAATTTAAGCAGATGGGGGTTTTTTGTCCTTAAAAAAGATTGAAATCATATAAGACATAGTCTGTGTGGGGACTCCACAGCTCACACACAGACTACCTTTATTGATATTATTTATTTGTTCGATTATTTAGCTTAGGAACCTAGGTCATGAACCAGAGGCCTGTTGGGCCAGATGTGAACCCAGAAAAAAGAATAATGAGAAAACAATTTCTTCAGGCTTTTTGTAACCAACAGTTGAAATACAGGGAGAGGCAGAACAGCTGTCACAGCACATCAGCAATCTTTGTTTTTAGCAGTCCTCGTGGCAAAAGAGATATTTCAGAAGGGATTTGAATGTGGGTGCAGGAGTAGCTTTACAACCGTTTTTTGCAGTCCTGAAGCTTATATTTCTTTTCATAGAGAGGAGGGAGACAGAAGATGTATAGAAAAGCACAGTGTTGTTACAGCTATGGTGTTAAAGGATATTGGTGGGGAAAGATTAGAAGGGAGAAGCAGATTTTATTAGTTTGGATAAATTTTTTGGGGGGAAAAAACCCTCACAAGATCTTATGGGCTTTTGTGTCTGGAAGAGTTGTTTTTTTTTTTCCAAAACAGCAATTGGTGTAATGGATGATGTTACTCTTCCCATAAACTGTTTCTTGTTTGTAGGGAGGACTTACATGGCCTATCAAATCAGCTATAGATATGATTGTACCTAATTTTGGGCTCACTTATGCCCTGATCAGTAATGTTGTCTGATTAGAAGTAATAACTGCATGTTCTTGTTCTCCAAAATAGGTGGGGATGGTTGGTAGTTGGATATGTGTTTTCTGTGGTACACAGTCACGTGGCAGCTGTGATCTGGCTTAATTAAATGATTTCATAAGGATGTGATATTTTATAAATCCAGGAAATGGTGAAGTTGGAGAGGAAAGTAAATCAGGCTTGAATTTTATGTGCAGTTGTTCAGCTCTTACAGAGCTGTGTCAGTGTATGCAAGATAAACAGGCCAGAACTTCTACTGCAAGTTTTGCATTTGGGAGTATTTTAGTCATATAAGTACTACTGGTAGCAAAGAAAATAACTGGAGTCTTTCTGGGGAAAAGTTGGGGTAGTTTTCTTTGCTTTTCTCCCCTTTTAAAAAAATTGCAGGGAATATCAGTGATAGATTCATAGCCAGTGTGAAGCACAATTCTAGAGCTCTGCCTTATTTGTGCTTTATTGCCTCAGACTTGAATGGACAGAAACTCTTTACAAAGCTCATTTTCTCTATCACTTTTTGTCTGTTTAATTGTCTGACTACTATTGACCCCAAAACACACCACAAGCTTGCCATTTCTTAAGATAGTGCAAACTGAAATAAAAATGCAAGTCTGTGGTAATAGCTTCTGGTAATTGTTAGGAGGAAGAAATTACATATTTCCAAACAAAATTTTCCAGTGAAATGAACAGGATGTGATCTATGTGCAAAGGTCCCTGGTGAAACTCAGGTGGGAAACTAGCCTGAGTCCTGAGAGCAGAACTGAGGCAATGTGTCACCATGGCAAAGGTGACACAGAAACATGTCAAATGAATATATAGACAACAATATTTATTGCTCTTTAACATAAAACATAATATTGTTGGTGCTCATAACAAGTCACCACAATTGTTGGCAATGTTAGAGCATTCATTAGGCTGAGTTATCATATGGCTGATGTTAATTATACAGCTCATTTGCTAATTAGATGTGAGTCCTTCTGGAACTTAAAATGGGGCTATTGCAATTTGTATTAGGAGGCCACTTAACTGTGTGATGTGAGTTGTGGTTGCTTGTTCCTAAGACAAATGTAAGCATAATTTCTCCTCTCCCACTTTAAAAAGCTTTTCTTGAAGTTGGTCTTGCTTAGAATTTACTGGTTAGTGCCAGCACTCCAGTGGAATGGCTTGAACATGATTAAATACACCAGCTCCTAATTGTATTTTCTTTCACATTTACATTTTTTGCCTTGTTCACTGTTTTTCTTAACTCAATTTCTAGTATAGTGCAAAGTTATAGGTAGTGACATCTGTGGCAGAAATGGAATTATCTCTTTGTTTTTATGCTATCCCTTCTACAATGTCCAGAAGTGTTTTAAATTTCTTCTTGGTGATCTGTGCCTCAGGGAGGGAAGATAGGGGAGGGATAGGAAAAAACCTTTGAAGAAAATGGAAAATCCATTTGCACAGATGTCTGGAAAATCAGTTTCCTCCCAAGCTGTCTCAAGACTTTTGAAGAAATCATTATATTACCTTTTAATCCCCCAGTGCCAGCAGTTGCCTGTGTGACCAGACACTGCCAGCGATGGTCTGTGTGTGTCTGTCAGTCTTCCCTTAGTTGTCCACATGTTAATTAGATTTGTTCCTGGGGAGAGGCACATAGCCATATGCATTTTTTGCTTTTCAAAATTTGACAGACATCACAAATTGCAGGTATTAATAGAACCTGTCAAACAGTATGGGACACGATTTACTTCCTTTTTGGCACCCAGTGTATCCTGTTTCTATAGTGAGGAAGTACTACTGCAACAATATTGGCATCTGCATTGCTTGCAATTGTCCATTCAGCAGGAAGCTGGGATATTCAGCTTTCCCATCTTCTTGTTGCAGGAGAGTTGAAACTGAATGTTAATCCAGTATTTTTTGTATTCATAGTACTGGAGTGTGGAGGACTGGGCTAGAAGGGGGTATTTGAGGTGCACAAGGAATAATTCTGTGTTTTGCACACATTTATATATTAAGTTGCTGTTAGCTAAAAGGATTGATAAGCTATTTCATGCTTTCAATACTACTATCAATTATCTACAGCTAAATCTTTATCCCTTATTCGCTCAGGTAACTGTACAAAAGTTGAGAGGTTACCCACCTAATAACATAACCATTTTCGTCATGTTGTATAAATAATTTATTATTAAACTAGTAAGTTACTAATGTAAGGGTGATACTGTGTAATTAATCTGATATCCCACGTAGACAATACTGTCTTTGTAGCCTTAATGCTGAGTACACAAATCCATGCAACTCTTTCAGTAACAAGGCTTTGCTTTAATTGCTAACAAAATCTGGAAAAGTTCTTGTTGAGGATGTGTCTTCATATAAAATGTTTTATTGGGCACCTTTGGGTAGGAAGTGGTGAGCCAGACTGATTGCTTAAGCCTCAGCCACTGAAATCATAATTGTGTGTGTTGGTGACCCAGGGATTAGGATAAGACAAAGAAAGTCCCTCTGTTTTTAAGTTCAAGTTGGTGTTAAGATTTGTTGGAGGAGAGACTATTTTCCCATTGCAAAAGTGACATTCCCTCCCCACTTTTTTCTTCGCTCCTTAATGATCCCTGTGTAAGAGTGATGCAGATTCTCTCTGAGCTTTGTTTGCCCTGCCACAGACAAAGATGATGTGCCCGAAGCCAACCGCGTCACCTCTCAAAGCCACTTAAATGTGCACTGTCTCAAAGACGAGAGCAGACGTGGGATAATTGGCTTTCTCCTGGTAGTAAGTAGAGCTGAGTTAAATGCGGGCCTGAGGGGAACCCCTGTTTTGGGTTGTAGTTTATTATTAGGTGAGGAAATTACTGGACACCTCCAGCTGCCATTAATCAGCCGTGGAGTCTGACTGGAGCCAAGCGAGAGGCCTGTGGGTGGATGCCGCTGAATGGCAGGGAAACACAACGAGACAGAGACAAATGTTTTCCAGCTTAGCAGCACTAAACTCTGCCCTTTCACAGTCCTTAACATGCATGTTCAAATTGATTTAGTCTGTTTACCCCCTCAGCCTAACCATCCATTTCCATTGAAGACTGACAGTTTTATGTGTCGCTACCATGTTATTATGTGTTGCTGTGCTGCCAGTAGCGATAGTGTTTCAGAGGGACTCACTTCCAGACATAAAGGGAGAAGGGGGGCAAGGAGCCCGAGTCACTTAATTCCTTTTTACAGGGTGCAAAACATGTTGAGCATGACACCCGTTCTCTCTCTCTTTCTATTCTCCCTTCCTTTCTTCCCCCACCCCTTCCTTTATTTACTTTTTCATTTATTTGTTGATTTGAGTCAACACATGCCATGGAAAATCCTTAAATGAACTTGCATGCTTGAGAAAGACATCTGTCAGGTGATGTAAGTGTCTGGCTTATTCCTCTTTCCTGTTTAGTTTACAAACATGCCATTCCTTCAGGGCTCTGGTATGCTGGCCAGGAGGCTGCCAGAGGTGGGTGCTGCTCAGGCAAGGAAAAGCTCAGGTAGGAAACCCAGCAGCTTTACCTGGCTCCTGGACATGCTTTAGGTCCATCACCACTGCTCTGCTGGCAGGTCAATGTTCTCATATTGCAAGAAAAGCTGAAATTTTTTTTATTGTATGCATTCCCAAAATGGGCATGTAGGGAGACAGAAGGGAGGAGTTGTTTTTCTGTTTTGCAGGTTTTTTTGAGATGGAGAACATCAGCTCATTATCAAAAAGCCTAATTTCAGTGTTTGATTCCACTAACATTTCTTGTGCTTGCTTATGCCTTGTTCTGCTGTTCCAGGACTGAGAGTCCAGTGAGCAATGATAAAGGTAGAGAGGGAGAGCCAAGATGTGGCTCTTTCTGTATTTTGCCAGTTTTATATTGAAATAAAGGAAAAAATGAAGAAAGACGCTTATTGTTTGACTCAAAGGCAGGAAACAATAAAAAATTCCAAAGAAACAGAAGGGGCTGACAGTGAATTTTGAGCATCTCAATGATTACAAGGGCATGTAGTGACAGGACAAGGAGGAATGGCTTTAAACTGAAAAAGAGTAGGTTTATATTAGATGTTAAAAAGAAATTATTCCATGCTGAGGGTGGTGCAACACTTATGCAGGTTGCCCAGAGAAGCTGTGCGTGTCCCATCCCTGGAAGTGGGGCAGCCTGGGACAGTGGAAGGTGTTCTGGAATGAGATGTGCTTTAAGGTCCCTTCCAAGCCAGTCTGTTATATGGTTCTGTGGTCAGGCTTGTCCTCAGGGCTCACGTAGGTCATCCTTATGAATTTCTGAGTTCAGAGTTTCAGTGCATTCAGTGCTTCTTTCTTCTATTTTTAATGATTTCTTGCTGCTTTTCCAGCATTTTCTTTCCAGATGATGCCTGTTTACTGTTTACTTTTTTTGTTGTATGTGAACATATCTAAAATATGTGATACTTCTGTGGAGTAATTGCATCAAAGGTAGCCTGCAACATCCTCTGATCAAAGATTGCCAGTCAATAAAGAGGATTATTTGGGCTTCTCTTGCATTGCCTGACTTTGTAAACTGCTTCGATAATCATAGTATACAGATTGAAACAAAACAGTTTTATTCATAGAAATCTCCTTTTGGGGGGGCGGTTACAGGAGAAATGAAGGCAAGTGCTGGAGAGGCAGGTGCTATAAAAAAGATTTTGTTTTGATGGATATAGACAATCTCCACGCCACACTTCTGTACTCTTTTTCAAAAATGACATTTTTACTCTGCTCACCGTTTGCATTATCGCAGGACCTGTGGTTTAGAGTGGGTTTCCCTGAATACTCTTTGCCTGAGGTCATATTCTGTGCACAGATAATGGAGTCACCAAACCTGGCTGTGTGGCTCTGGTGAAGAACGCTGAGGAAGATGGGGATGTGGCCTGTGAAAGTTAAGGCCCTAATGCCATAAACACTGGTGGGTAAGGTCAGGAAAAGCTCAGAGCTCCAGGGTTTGCCAGCTCCTTTCCCCATAGTGGAACCTCCATTGTTCCCCTCCTCCTTAATGGCTCCTTTGATAATTTTTTGTGTGCCAGGACAGCCATCAGTCCCTAATCCCTCCTTAAACTGGGCAGGCATAGTCACCAGTCCCTCCCATCTTTCGTGGGGTCTCAGCCAAGTGAAGTGGGAGCCTCTGTCCTGTCTCTGCTTCCATTGGAATATTGCCATGATATGCATTGAATATAATTATAATATTCTGTTCTTGATGGACATATCTAACACTTAGACTAATTGTTCATATAATTGCCAAACATCATTGTTGTTTAAAATTAAAATAAAAAAAGGAAGAGTATGTACCTATACACACACACATATATATACACACATTTCTGTTTTGAAAAAAATGATGCCTGTCTAGTAATATATGAAGAGATCCTGCACTATTTAAAGACATAAATTGTTCCTGTAAACAAAGCTAAGGATTTATTTTGAGTAGGTTTCTAGTAAAAATGATATAATAATGCTTAACATCCCAGCTGTGGAGTCTATGAAAATTTGCCCACATGCTGAGATTTAAGTACATGAATTGAAATGGTGTTATAGGAATAGTTTCATCACATTTAATTTAAAAGTTGCCTTTTCTGAAATGGAAAAGTCAAGGAAAGTGTCACCAACATTTTCCAACATAACAGCAGGAATGGAATATATCAAAATCAGCAATTATCATCGTATTGCTAAATGCTCAGTGCCCAGGAAATTTAAATCAGGGCCTTTCCTTAACTTTCCTATACCTTCAGCTTCTTCCTGCAAACACACAGGTAACTGCATGCTATCATGTTAGAAATAAGTATCTCTTTATCCAATGTAAACCCAATTTTGGTGACTTACATGTAAAATTGCCTTGCCCAGTGAATTTTAAACAGCTGGCCTATACATCCTTTTCATTCAGCTGTTTTTCCTTCTGGAGGTACTTAAATAATATCTTGAGGGTGTTTCCTCTTAATGAGGTAATAATACCCATATCCTGGGCTAAATAAACTTGAGGCCAAAGGCCTAGGTGTTTATTAGCAGAGGATGTGGTTATTAAGAAATTTAACAGGAAGCACCCTCGAGTTATTATTTTACTGACATTTCTAATGATTATGCATTTGAGAAATAATTGGTTGAAAAATAATACTTATACTTTTTAAGAGGGCAGGTGAAGGAGAAGATAATTTATAGGTCTGCTCTTGGCAAACAAAGATTCTGTCAGTCTGGTACCTTCCCAAGTGGGTAGTGATACCAGAGGGAGGAGGATCTGTTGTTGCCTTGGGCACCTGAGGTCAGCATGAATGCAAGAAAGCCATGGAAGTTCTGCTTTTTCAAGGAGTTGGACTGTGCATCCTTTTAAGAGACTGCTGTTATTTGTCAACAACAGAGGTAGCAAAAGCACATGAATTTGTGAAGTTTGCGTGTTGTTAGCTCTAATAAGTTACAATTGGCATCCTAATCCTCTTTAGTAAGGGAGTTTTTCCCCTAAAGGAGCTATAATAATGAGCTCAGCACTCAGAAAAAGTGGTTCTCATCTCTGGATCTTAACTGGTTTTGCAGAGACGGACAGGGGAACAGAGACAAAGGCAACTTAAAGAGCATGCCAAGATCCTGTCATGAGTAAACAGCAGTTTGGAGAAGACTCTGGGCCTGGTGTTCCAGTTGTGTTGCTTCCTGTACCGCATAATACCTCCGTGCTGCGAATATTTGTGCTGCATGAGTAGATGCAGAGGCCTTGGCTGCACTTGCCAGGCTCCTACCACCGTGGATAGTGTTTCATTTACAGAGCTTTCCACTTTGTGTGATGCAAACGTTCTGATGAGAATGTGCAAACTGCTCCCAAACTCAGAGCTGAGCACAGATGTAGGTGTTTGTGAGGCTGGCAGCTCAGACAGACAGATTATGCTGTTTAGCTTCACTCCCATGAAATCAACTCTCATCTAAAATCCCACCAACTTTCCCTTTATTGCTACAGAAGAGGAACTTCATGGATTTAAACTTACCAAAAAAAAAAAAAAAAAAAAGGGTGATTCGGGGAGCTGACAAGTCTCTCCACTTTTCTTTGTAGCAAAGTATTTTCAGGGTAACAAGCATTTGTGGGCTGAAAAATTTACCAATCTTGACACACACCCGTGAAAAATACAGCAATGACTAAGAGCTGTGCTGACAGCTTGTTTAAGTTGAATATAGGATGCGAAGTTCCCCATGTTAGAACAAAAACACAATGGCTACTTATGTTTTGCCTACAATTAACAGAACAAACACCTTAATAGGCAAAGAAGGCACAAACAGATGTTCTAATTGCACATCTGTGTGACACTGATGTTTGCTAGTTCCACTGTAGCTTGACCTCTGCACCTCGGGAAGTTGAAGTCTCACAAGATTTAAATGATTTATTGATCTGGATGCAATGAATATTGCAGAAACAAGCTGCATTTCTAGGAAGTTAAATACATCCTTATTCTGTTGTAGTACTATTTCATGTTTGAAGGGAATTCACTCTCCCCTTTAATCAGAGTGGAGATATCAATGTTGTTCACCATATCCTTGAATAAGTGGGAGGAAAGATGAAATATGCAGAGGATATTATTTTGGGCAACAGGATGAATGTGGAAATAAGGAACTTGGTTCCAATATCTAAATATTTCTCTTTAGGCTTCTGAAATTTATTTTGTGAGATGGACCAAAGAAAAACCAGTGGCAAACCCCCCCTTATTTTAACAAGCTTAAAAGCTCCTCATGCTCTACACTGAAGATTAATTTTGTTTCACAGTTCACCATCCAGAAACTAGAAAAAAGCCCTTTCAAGATACACATGAAGCTTTTTCTTGAGTAAAGATTAGTATTGACAAGTTTTCATGACATTTCAGAAATAGCAAATAATGCGTATCAAGGGACTTTAGGACCACCTGTAACACAGAAGACTGCAAAATAATATCCTTACCTCTGTACTGGGAAACTGGACATAGTAGGTTTGTATTAAATTGTAAAAAAAATAAAATTACTTCTTTTAGAATATTTGATTACACTGGTTTTGGTAGTTATATCTTTGGCACAGAACTCACGGGTGTGTGGTGCTTTGAGTGTTGTAGCTGTTCCACTGAAGTCAGTATTTCTGTCAGACATGTGAAGGCTGCACTCCTAAGCCCAGTGCTGGTTTCTATCCTTCTGTTTTCCACCAAGCTGCCTCTTGTTCCTGCCAAAAACAGTTAGACTGTGCTGGACTGAAGTACAGCAAATCTCTGTGGTTTAAAATGCACTAATTTTTCTATCCAGCTGTCTGAAATCGGTGCAGAGGATTGGCATCACAAATGGCATTACAGCTTGATCCGTTCAACCTGTTCTGTGGGGTTTGTTAGTTATATTTGTTTTGTTTTTCCATAAACCCCTGAAGTTTATTTTGGTAAAGGAAAGTGAGATTGAGGAAGGCACCAAGTCCACTACCATATACTGTGGTGATGTATGTAAAATACAAAGCAAATACACAAAATCAATAAGACAATGCATATTCATGCATATGTAGTGTGTATAATTCTCTAAGGATGACTCCATTAATGACAGAAGCATTATGCAGCACAGCATTTTCTCTTTAATATTATTTTTATATACATTTGTACCTTGTTTTTGTTACTATGTCTTTTTTTTTTTGTTTTTGTTCTTCCCCTGTGGTGCTTTATGAGTTCTGAAGTATGTTGTGGCATACAGAAATGCATGAATTAAGAGGCAAATCTTTCATACATATTTGCAGTGCTAACATCTGAATTCTAAAATTTTATTTATCTTTCATTAAGGCTGGTATGAAGGCATCATCTTCCAGGTGTTTTCAGTTAACTCTTTGGTGTACAGCAAACACATGTCAAGTGTGCTGTGTATTGTGTCTGTGCATTATCTGGAGCTATTGAAAGACAGTATTTACCGAGGAAACAATTTAGGAGTTCATATATATGATTTTAAAAGCCCAATTTCCCTTTCCCTAGAGGTGATTTATATATAAATGTCAAATTTCAAATATATGACTCCCAAAAAGGCAGCCACAGAACACAAGACTGTGGCTGTAACACAACTCCAGTGTCAAGGAAAGGCTGTATTTTAGGGCTCTGATGCCATTGTCATGAAATATGGCTTGATTTTGGTAAGAGCAGCTCCAGGATTACTCAAGACAATTGTACTTTCCAGTGTACAACAGTTTAAAAGGTCAACAGCTTTTTTTTTATGTACCGTTTATACTGAGCAATGAGATTATATTTTTGTCTGTAGGTGTGAGGGAAAACAAAGAGTTGTTCTGAGTTTGTGGGACAAAAATGATGCACATACTGAATTTCACCTCATGTGGGCATTGACAGTGTGAGGAGCTCACTGTAAACACAGTGCAAGTCTTATATTGCTCTGTATTCTTATAGAGAATTTTTGCAGCCTAGCAAGGACAAGGATATTCCCTGAAACCTGTGCTAATGAAATGATGGAAATCAGATGCAGTGAAAATAAAACATTTTCATTATTGTGATCAACAAGAGTCTGTAGCTGGTCACTACTTGACAGCTCATAAGATCCTCAAAAAAAAGCAGTAAGATTGAGCTTGTAGTAAAAGATACAAGACAACTTATAGGGACATAAAAAAAAATTAAATGTCTTCAATTTATGTAGTCTGCAAAAGGCAAAAGAGATAATGTCAACTTTAATTACTGTTTTCTTCTGAACACAGGGAATAGGCCAAAGGGCATGAATGGAAATTAAAGAAAAATGGAAAACAGATGGTAGGAAGCATGCTACAGGAACTGGAATACAGGCAGCACTGTACACAGTTTATAAAAAAGAAAAGGAGCCTTACGAGTTATTTTGTCCCATCTGAAACAACATCATCTTATGATCTGTTTCACAACAACATTATTACTAAATCAAGGCCTCATTGATAGTAACTGCTGCAGTGGTGCCAGGATTTAAAATTCTTCCTTCTCCAGCTTTTATAAGACATCTTTGAAATATGGGTCAAGCAAAATTGGTTGCTGAAAGATAGCTGCATAAATTAATAGCCTGACATCCAAAAGTGCTGGTCACCAAAACCACCATATATTTCAGGGGATACTGGTTGAATACTTGCCATTTTGGAAAAGGTTGACATTGATTTAAATGCTTCAGCATGGGATTAGAAGCCTAATTTTAGTAAGCGCTTCAAAATAAATCATGTCAATATTTATGATGACATATTGCAAAGTGCTGTTGCTTTGTTTTAGAGGCTTTCATCTGGATAGGAAATCTTTTAGTCCAGGCAGAATTTCTTTCGCTTTACAGCAGACTTCTCAAAGCTGAAGGAGCTGATTAGGAAATGGTGCTGACATGCAGCAGGGAGGTTTCAAACTTTGAAATCAGAAAGACTTTAAGTCACACTAAACCAAAGACTGTGTGAAACACAAACACCAAATGGTAGTCCTGGCAATTAATCCTAGAATTCATGCTTGGTTTTGAAATTAATTTTTTTCCCCTCCAATCCTGCCCTATGAGGTTTTCGTGTTATGGAACATCATGGCAATTCTCAGAACGGCCTTCGTAGGAAAGGCTGCTTCAAAGGAGAGGGGAAAAAAGGCTGAATGGTTACTTGCAAGCATGTTAACATAAGCTCAGTCATCCCTAGGCTTCCAGCACCATGAGGGGAGAAGGTAATGAGGTCATGGGTTGTTTTTTTAGGTTCTGAAGACTGACTTTGAGAACTGAGGAAAAGTAAATAAAGGATTATTTATTAAATGAAGAAAGGATTACCCATTACAGGATAAATCTTGCTTGCCTTACGTGTACAAACAGTTCTCATTGACTATGAACAAGTCAAATACTTACACAGGGCATTTATAATTTTTATGTAACCTTATAAAACCACATATATTATTCTATGTCCTGGACTTAAACATCATGCAGAAATTAGCCAGTTAGGTGTATAGTGAAAAAAAGCAACCTCATTTTTACTGCAGATCTCTCCAAAGATGGAATTAAACAAGAAAGCATCTTATCCACAAAAATATCCAGGCAACTAAGCAAGTTTCACTGGAGAGTCTCAATCGCTGTGAGAACAGAGTGGCTGGGAAAAGGAAAGGAGGAGGATGTGAAGCATGAAGGCATTTGGAAGGTATTTAGATGGAAAGTTCCTCCTCCTCCTGCACATTCCTGAGAGTCTCTCAGAGCACTGGGCAGGGCTGGCCCTGGGACACTCCTTGCTGGATAACGGAAATCTTCATTATGAGATGCTGCAGATTAATTTCAGAGTCATTTTCTTCTGGACCACCAGCTGTAGTTACTCAGGGCAGATTAACCAGAATGTGGTTGGTTTCAGCCCTTACCCAGCAGCATGAGCTAAATACCAAGTTACAGGGGGTGCCAGCACAGTGTTAGCTGCTAACTTGGTGACTGCATGGCATTTGGGTGTCCTGCTCCTGCCTCAGCTTCCCTGGTGTCTGTACAGGGCATGTTTGTATTCAGTGGCCATTTGTGCCTTAATATGTGGCACCTGGGGACATGGCTTAGTGCTGGACTTGGCAGTGCAGGGTTAACAGTTGGACTCTATGGTCTGAGAGGTCTTTTCCAACCTAAATGTTTCTATGTCTGGTATTGAGTCACTTGGCAGTTTGTGCAGCCTTTAGCTGATGTTATGCTCTGTACACTAGATACAAAAACTTTTCTCATCATCTTTCATCCTCACTGATTCAGTTGGAAATCACCCTGCTGTATGTTTCCCATAGTTTATCTCGGGAATGCGTAGATAATGACCTCTCATTAAAAGAGAAGGAAACATTCAGCCTCCTATTTTTATTTTTTTTTGGAGGAACAGCTGAATCCAAAGGGAAGATTTGGATGTTTTCCCCTCTTTGAAAAGTCAACTACAGAAATTGAGGAAAGCAGACTTGAATCACCACTGGACAAGTGCTTTCAGTGCTGCTCTGGAGTAATTCACAGACATTCTTCTCCCTGTGGTGAAACATTTGGAAATGCCTTCTTTTTTCATCTGAATGGCAAATGCCAAAACCTCAGTGTTTTTTGTGAGGAATTCTTGTCTTCTGGCCAGCTCAGTTAGCTTCAGAGCAAGAACTGGGAAGTTAAGTCTATGGCAAAGGGAGGATTTCCACATTCAAGGGGAGGCAGGCAGCAGCTGCTTTCAGTCATTTGACCTCCTGTAGCACTGAGATATCAGACATTAGGATCATGACACTATACAGAAAGTTATCAAATCAACTAATTCCTCAGAGATTTGACCATTATCTCTAATTTTTCTCTGAAGATGATTTAGTTAAACTTAGACATTCATCATGCAACTTAAGTTTATGCCAGGAAATTTTCACAGCAGCTATCAAGTACTCCATGCTAACATTTTCAAAAAAAAAAAAGGCCAAATGATGCATTCTCTCAATTCCATCAATTCCATGCTGAAGAGTATTTCCTTTCTTAATCAGAGTACATATTGCTATGGTCTAACCTGTCAGCCATAATCTGAGTTCTGTCTTCAGCTTGACCTATGCCTGTGTTGTACCTTTTGCTGGTTCTGTTTCACATTAACTCAATGATAGGGCAGTTTTTATCCTGCTGAAATATTTGACTGGGCTTTTCCTTGTGTCTTGTGCATGACAGCTATAGTCCTCCCTTGAGCAGCTCCTCCAGAGTGTGCTTGCCAAGATTGCACTCCTAGAACATAGTTTTGAGTGGCTCTCCTTTCCCTCCATGTCCTTCTTGTCCTCAGTCTGAAGGCCTTTCCTTCCCCCTCTGCTGGTCACTCTCGTGATGCCTCTGTCCAGTTTGTCAATCCCTATTGACAATCTCGTGTTTTCCAACAAGCTCATCTCAACTGTCTGGGGAAATGGCAATCCCATATTCTTCTTCAATGCTGTCCTTCAAACTCCTCTTCATTAGTGTGTTACCAGTTCCTCTGCTGGGGAAGGGTGATGATGTGCATGTGACTTCAGGATGGTCTCACCATTTTTGGGGTTCTTTTCTCTGTCCAGGTATTGCTTTTCTCCCTCAGCTCCTCTTCCTGTGCATAAGTTGAGAGTGAGTCTGGAGCTTTGCCATGCCCACACCAATTGAATGTGAATTTAGCCATGACTCAGGATTAGGGGTCACCTATCAGGAAGCTTTCCTTGAGTCCTGAAATATTGTAAGGAAACAAGAAAATTGTTTTTTACTCTTCCACTCGTTACAGACTGTAAGGCCTGGATATTCAGCTTGGTACTTTGGGCTATGCAAGTCTGGGTCTCAAGCAGTATGGATTATTTGACACAGTTTGAGGCCACAGCTTTAGCTGCAATTCAGAACGTGAAAACTACTTTCTACTGGATTGCTATATTTTTGACTTCATCACTTGAATTACAATTATTTCTTGTTGTGCCTGAGCAGAGTCCACAAACTCTGCAATTTACTGCTTCCTGCAACAGTCTGACACAGTCCTCAGTGGGAGAAAAATAAGTTAAATAGAGAACTTTTTCCTCTCAAGAATTATATTGATCTTGCAGATGCTGGAGTTGACTTAGTGTTTTTCCTTAGAGCACTTGGCTGCAGATTCACTTAAGAGTAAATATGAGAGCCCTACCATCTTCTTTCCCTTTAAGCCTAAGCGTTATAATCTCTGTCAGTCAATGTCATGCAGTTTTTTCTTTTAAAGATGAGATTAAATAATACAAAACAGCTCTTCAGTGTTCACTAAATTCTGTGATTTTCCAACTATAACTATCTAATTTCTCTCCAAAACCTGTGGTTTATATGCAGCCTGAATTTCAAGTGCAATATATAGAAAAGATAAATATTTTAATTTGAGATATGGTTTACACTGTTCTTTCCTGGAGTTTTTTTCCTTGTTTCAAAAACCACAAGAGTGAAGCTCAAGTAGCCTACTTGAGAGAGAAAATTCATCATGTGTCTACTCCAAGGCTCTTGTGCTGTTTAAGGGCCAGCTAGACAGTGGTAAATAATCCACAGACCCTCACAGGAGGCAGTGCTGGCTCACATTCCTTCTGGAAGAGCACAGGCTTGCATCTTTTGGTATCTTCCTCCTGCTTTTACCCCTTTTCTCTGAGATGGGAATGAAGAGGTTCTTTGGTCTCTAGAGACTTCTGTGATGTTTATTTGATGCAGACCTTTATAGTTTGAATTCAGTTTGACTGGGCCCCTCGAGGTTGGTTTCCACGTTCTGCTACACTACGTTCTTCCCTGCAGACTGTAACCTGAGTTTGCAAAATGAGGAGGGCTTTTGGCATGTGAAGAGTGAATCTGTCTCCTTTACATCAGGATGTACAAACATATCTATATAGATGTATGTAAATGAAATGCAAAGAGGATGTGCCCAGCTGCTGGACCTCAGCCAGGGAGCAGGCAGTGATTTTTCTCCCTGGGGACAACCTTGTGGGCATCATCAGATGTGCATACCAGTGCTGAGGTGATTTTATACTATTGGCAGCTTTGCCAAAATACACCAAAACCAAGTAACCTTTGCTTTTGTTCTGCAGAGTTCCTGTGACTGACAGTGACTCTGACAGGCAGTTGGTGTTTCCTCAGAAACTATGTTTAGAGCAAATTATTTAACTCCCCTTAGTAAATAAAGAGGGAAAAATATTAATCTCTGACACTGCCTTTTACAGGTAATTGATTTTTAAAAATGACTTTGCTTTCTCATTTATGGTCAGGAAGCAATAAAACCACCCCCACAGTTCAGAAATTCACCACAGAGATGTTGCAAGTAGAGAGAGCCAGGAAAAGAGTGAGTGTAAAATACTTTTAAAACCAGGCATCACATTTCTCTGTAATGGTGGATAACCTCAATCATTTTCCATTTCTTCTCAGAGCACAAAGGATATCATACTCAGGAGAATTACACCTCAGCCCTTCAAATGCTGCTGACCCTGTTATACACCTTAATCAGAGATGAGATTTGTTTGAATGAACTTGCTGCAGGCAGCCACTGGGCATTACTCTGGAAACAGCTTTCCTAAGTCTATCCCATGCTTCCCAGCGATGTTACTAAAATTTTAATGTGTTTTTCCTATGGATTTGAGTGGCTGCAGGTGCTTGTGGGATACTGTGATGTAGCAAAAAATTGCAATTTCTTTTTGAGACCACGTGGAAGCGTTCTTCAGGTTGTGTTGCTTTCAGAAGGAGCCTTTTGCTGGTGAAAAAATATTGGTTGGTACTTGTACTACATGAGTTTTACAGTTTTCTCTGTGGCACATTTTCCAAGTTACTGTGGCAGCTGTGGCCTGAGAGTTGTCTGCCTTATGGATGGGCAAATAATGTGAGCATTAAAGAGGCGTGCTGGGGTCAGAGGTTGGCTGATGTTTGTTTAATTGAGTCCTGTGGCACAAGCTGGAAAACCCTCAGCAGGGAGCATTGTCATTCAGGGCACATAAGAATCCTGGAATAGGTCAAATAATTTGAGTCTGACCCTCCTGGATCTGGTGGAGCTTTAGGGTTTGGTGCACAGAGATTTTAAGCAGCTTTTTCAATTTCCTGGTCCTAAACATGCTAAATCTACTCTTGTGCAATAGTGAAACACAGTGTCCAGACCCTATCATGAAAAATACCTACTACTGGCTTTCTGTTTTTGAATTATGATAGGATAGATTCTGCAGTGCTTTAGCATTTCCCTTAACATCCAGTTTATGGAGAAAAAAAAAAAGAAAAAGGTAAAATATGATGAAGTAGTTTTCTCTAGTTTAAAACAATTCTGTTCCTGAATGAGATGGCTGGCACAAATCACTGATGGACATGAATGCAGAATGATGTGCTGAGTTTGCAGTGCAAGCTGGAAAGGAAACAGATATTCCTGTGGGAATGGGAATTTCCCAATGTGCACATAGTGCCAGCATGTGCCAGGAACAGTAGAAGATCTTTAATGCACAGAAGGGATTTAATGACTTAATGAACCTGCTGTACTGAATCAGTCAAAGCCCAGCAAGTAAAGGATTTAGAAAAACATGCTGAGTTCTGGCAAGAACTGCTTATTTACTGGACTTCACTTATTTTATGGGCCATGATAGAGCATTACTTTCACATTATATATGAGGATAATTACCAGAATTTCAGTGAAGTAGCTGCCCCTCTATTTTCTGGGAAAAGTTCATGCATATACAGAAAAAATGCACTCATTTATACACATGATTTCTCTCAGGATACCCAAAAGCCTGAGGATGTTATACCCAAGTGCTCTCCCTGTTGAAATTTAATTTCACTAATAAATGAATATACTGTAGGCTATACCATCCAGGAAAAGATGAATAATGTTAATTGTGAGAAAAAAACAGAAGTATTTTAATGCATCATAATGGTCAGACCTAAGTAATCTCCAACAACATCTTAGCATAAGTAAGGCTGCATATAAAAATGGGTTTGAAATTCTGCACATCCTCCCCCTGCATAAGGCAGAATAGATTCCTCATTTCCAGTTGAGCTGGGACAAATTATAGCATCTGGCAGCTTAGCCATGCACATTTTAAATGTATAGATTCAGAAGGGAATATTATTTTAAAAGCATGCAAAGCATTGTTTTCAGAGAAAAGGAAGCAAAAATTATGTATTGCAAAAAAGTCAGACATGCCTCTGTTTCAGTTTTAGTAACCTGGCCTATGTTCCTGAAGTGGTTTGGAACCACAGGCCAACTTCCAAGGGGAACACCCTGCTCCCCATGGGGAAGGATTTATGATTTTATTCAGGATGTATGAAACGCGATGATTTTGGCTGGAGTTCAGGAAATGAGAGGGGAGCAGAGTCTCCATTCATTTACGCCCCTGCCTGTTGTTAGTGAAGTTTTAATGACAATGAACAAAGGCAGAATGTGGGCTGCAGAATGGGAACTGTGTGCTTTGTAAAAATGGCCAAAAATCAAATTGCTTCTGTGAGCAGGAGCTGCTGGTGCTGGCAGAGCTCTGAAAAACAAGGCTGCAGCTGAAAACAACAGCAGATTCTGAGAGCCCACGTTAGGGACCTTCCTTCCAGACCCTGAGTTCATGTTCTCTCTGACCTACTGAAATGATCTGTTACAATACAGTGAACTCAACCTTTGGAAATAGAAGCAGCCAGTAGTGTTTCCAAAATCCGTGGATGTGCAGACATGTAGCTCTATTCCCGGAATATGCAGGAACTTTTCACCCCCTGAGCTGCACAAATGGACATCTGTGAATTTTGAGGGAAGCTGCTTGACATGGAATTTTTAAAACCTAAGTAAAGTTCACAGTATCTAGTCATTTGAAGGAAATGCTTCCCACTGTTCCTTCTTGCTGATAGTTTAGGGTTATCTAACACATGGCAACTTTCCTTTAATGAGAGCAGTGTGTGTGTGTTGGAAGAATCCCTATCTGAAAGAAGCAGTGCTGAGCCAGGATCCCTGGCTTGCATCCATTGCCTTGCATGAGGGAATTCCTCAGCACCCCTGAGCTTCAGGAGCCTGGCCCCTGCAGCACCCTCTTGCTGTGCCTTCCATAGGGGAGCACGCTTGGGATGTAGCCGAGGCTGGCCAGGAGGGAGCCTTACACCGTCTGTGAACTCTGGCAAGCCCCAGCTGCTGCAGCGGCCCTTGGGAGGATGTTGAAGACAATTTGGAACAGTCTGAAGCAGCTCTGAGCTGCTGAGTGGGGTCTCTGCAGGCCCCTGCCTGGGATGGAAAGTCAGGAGATTCTTGTGGATCCTTGTCTGGCTGTGGGAGGTGGTGACCAAGTATCTGCACTGAAATGCGCTGTCTGTACCTTCAAAAGAGAGACATGGGCCTTGCTGCGTGGGAGCAAGGCCCCTGCCTGTCATCTAAACATAGCTGCAATTTGTAAGCAAGGCAATAACCTAATGAAACCCTGGAAGCAGCAGATATTGCCTGGGAGGCTGAAAGTGAGAAGGGAACTCATGAGCTGGGTTCCACCTGGGATCTGTGAGAGCCTTCAGGTCATCGACAAAGATGTCTTGACTTGAAACCCTAAACTTTCTTTGGGATGTGCTGTGCACTGGAATAGTCAAGTATGGAATGATTTATTGGCATTTTATGCAGATAGAAGAGCCTCTCTAAAGGGAGAAAAGTTTGCTATTGAAATGGGTTTCTTTGTGATGGAAATAAAAATAAAATGCTTGGCTTGTTTCATGTCACGATGTAGATTGAAATCTTCTCCGTGCCCTTGGAGAGAGAGAGAGGGCTCATACCCACCACAGATATATAATGTTAGCTGCCATTATATTTTTCACATAGTACCCAACACATGCACATTATGGATCTGTAATCAAGGCAAGGCTTCCACAGCCTTAAATTGATGAAAAAGCAGCAGCAATGCAGCAGTATGCCCCTGGGAAAACAGAACATCACCACTACAAGTGTTAGCTGCTGCAAATTTAAAATCTGAGACTCTTACTGTACTGAGCTGCTCATGTCTTTCTGCCTTCTCATACTCATAGGGTACTAATACTCCTTTCTGCCTTCTCATACATTTACAACTAATACTCCTAAATAAATAAAATATCAAAATGTAATTACAGAGTAGATTCTTGACTTTCCCTCAGCTGGAATATACATCCAGCTGCTTTGTTAATATTGCCATTCAGGTACAATTTAAAATCAGCAGAGAAAGTCATTCCAGAACCTGTACCAGAAGGTCACAAACTCCCTTTGAAAGCACTGATACTTCCTTTTGTTCACTCTTATGTATCTGATTACAAATTACTAAATCCTACTGCTATTTGAGAACTTTTAGATTCTAATCAGTACTTTGATGAATGTACAGCACAATAATGCAGATGAGTGATGTCACTCTTTAAGCACACAGCAGCATGCACGGACAAAAAAGTGGAAAAACCATTCAAAAGCTCTGGGACCTTTGTGATCTGGGAGCTTCCTTTGTAACCCATCCCGACTGTAAATTGTTGCCTAACAACTTGACATTGTTAAAGTGTCTAATTAAACCTTAAAAAAAAAACCCCACCCCATGCAAATACAAAATGTTCATCTTAGATTGTGAAAGGTTGCCTTTATGTTGATAAAATAGAATGAAAATCCAGGATAAGGAAATGTTACAGAATTTCACTTGAATAAATAAGAAGGAAACATGAGTAAGTTCAACAATGTCACCATTAAAGAGCTTTTCTTTAGGAACTAGATAACTTCCTAATGCTTTGTGCTACAGCATAAAAGACTGTTTATTAAATGGAGGTAAACATCACAGGCTTTTTTCATGTAACAAAAGAAAGCAATGTAGCCAGGTTAAAAGATGAGCAAAAAGTTCTTAAAAGGCTTTTTTGGTAAAATGTCATGAAACCAAGTGGTTGAAATGGAAATAATAAAAATAAACATAATCTCTGTAATTTTTCTGCTGCAGGTAGCATGGTCCTGATCTGTTCTTTTAGTCTGTTTAAAACACTTATATTCAGTATTTTCATTGGGTATGAAAATTCCATAGGACTGTGCTTGGTTAAACCAGTGCTGAAGGATGTGAGGACAGTGCTATGAATTTAGGAAAGGGAATAAATGCAGAGGTCTGCTTCTATTACCTCTTCAACACCATCTGGCAAGGGATGATGCCTGTCCTTTCTGATACAGTCTTTATAATTCTTTGCCTGTGTAGTTATGCTTTATGATGTCAATATTCTTTTAATGTGGATTATAAAGGAGGGACCTTGCCTTAGTTTAAAACATGCACCATTAAACTAGGATAATTGGGGAATTTGCTGTAAAAAGACCTTTCCTGCCACCTCACACTGTGTCTGGGTAACAGTTTGTTATGTGGTGCTACCTGAAAGCATCCACCTTTTAATGACCTCCTTCCTTTTCTCTGCCAGGGACTTCTGACACTCCCAGCTGAAGTACAAGGAAAGGACTTTCTGCTACATTTCAGGTAATCAATGGTTCTTGGTTGTAAATGGGATTAAGTGATCTGGTGATTAAAATAGTGTAAAAACACCAAACCGCTTGGAAGTCTGCCACCAGAAGTGAACACATATTTGATGGTACAGGGTCTAATGATAGTTATTCATTCAGTGCTTATTTTCAGCTCAAGAATTATAAGCCAGCTTTCCTGCTCCGCTCTTGGAAATTAAGCCTATATTTCTTTATTTTCCTATCCTTTTATTTATGAGTGTATATATACATTTGCCCAACTGCAGTTGCCTATGCTGTTTTATCTGGGAAGCCCATTGTACAAACCTAAAGCTTTTTCCCTGCTCAAAGTAGATTTTGCTTGCAGTGTCACTTTGATTATGGCAGGGTCCTGTCTTTTCAACACTTAAGCATGTTGTGTCACTACATGATTAACGTTTAAAGCTGCTTTAGCAGTGAAAGTCAGTCTCACTTACATACTTTTCCCCCTTGTTGATCTTAATATGGGAAGTCACTATCCTCTAACTGGACAAATTTGTTTCAAAATGAGCTTGAAATGCACACAGGTCATAGCAACTGTATCAGTTCATATCATTCCCCCTCCTTCCGCTTCTTCCATCATCTCTAATACATCTGATGCGCTTTAAAAGATCCTGGGAATAAGATAAGCTGGAAGAAGTCTCCAGTTCTTTCAAAAGGGATCAGGGATTCTGAAAAATTGGAAGGGGTCACCTTGAATCTGTGTAAGTATGAGAAAGGCAGGCATGCCAGTCCAGATGGTCTTTCTTTATACTTTTTATGTTATAAAAAGGGGCATTACTGTTTCTTACATGGAAGGGTTTTTATGATCAAGAGCAGAAGAAAAGGATTTAGAATTGTTAATATACTGCTTGAGTGCTTAGCCATTTATATTTACAGTAATTGCTTCTGGAAAAAAAAAGTCCTTCTCCTGCCAAGCGTAGGAAAAATAAAGGCTGATTGAATTAAGTCTGGGAACCAGTTTGATTAGAAACTGAAACAAATCTCCTAGGACTTTAGAAACCCAGTTCATTTGTGGCATTCCTTCTATACTCTAATGGGCTCTGATGCTTGATACTGAATGATAAGAAATGCTTGTTTCTGAAAACAGCTGTTGTGGCTTTGGTAGTTTGGAACTGCTTTTGAGAGCTGAATGTAAACCATAAATATGTGAAAATGCAGGCAAGTAAGATTGCTCCTCCAGATAGGACTGGAACCCATGGTCATTGCTTCAAAATCATTCACAGGAAAGTAGTAGAATTACACCTTTCTCTTTTGGAAAGAAAAGCAAGACCACTATTATTCCAGTGAGGCTGTGCAGGGTCTGTAATGTGTGCTCTGTGGCTTACAGCGGGCACTGGGTGGTACCACAGATCAGCATTTTGGTGTTTTCGGTTTTCTGAACTCTACCCTGTGCCATTATGCTGGGATGGTGCTGGCATTCCTTCAGAATCTGATTAAAAGAAAAAACATTTCTGTTCTGCACTCATGTTAACATGACTCAGGCCTCCAAATGCTTAAAAAATTATGTCCCTGCCTTCTAACTTTTCCATCTCTCATTAAAACTTGCAAGGGATGCTTGGCTGTAAGTGCCTTGCAGAGTTTGGGGCCCTTCACCTTTAGCATGGTTTCAAGTGCAAACTTGAAAATTGGTTTCTTACAGCATTTTGTGGGGCACAAGTTGGGAGCTGAGAGCAACAAACTCCTTTGGTCATGAGATGAGCTTCACTTCACTCCAGTTGTTCCCAGTCACCACAGTTAAGTTAGGTGTGACTCCTTGGGTCATCCCACAGGCTCAAGACTTCTGTGTGTCACAATCCCTGAACAAACTCTGTAGTTTTGCACATTTTTAAACACAAAAATGACTTTTTTTCCTTTATTCCTAATTGTAAAGATATTTTAAAAAATAAGTTCTGTAGTGACAAATGCATTTCACAGGTAGTTCTGTTTTGCAGATAGCTCTTCAAAAATGATGAAACTAACAATAATTATCATTTTATACAATGTATAATTATCTATTATTTACAGAATAAAGAGTGAATGGTGGAAGTAAAGATCATGTCATAACCTGCAGTATGAAGTGCTAGAGAGGAGCATTTTTTAATGTGACTGCATTTTTCATCATTCAGAAATTGTGGGAAAGTGTTTCTAAAATACAGCATGGGCAGACACTGAATTTCAAATTGGATTTCATGGAGCAGACAACACAACAATGAATTAATGCTGACTTAATTTTAAAACTATTTTAACACCTGTTTTTTGGTATCAAATGATCATAGTAGTGTCTTGTTGAATGAAACTGTTATTAGACTATTTTTATGTCATTTTGGCATATTTTATACCAGGACTGAACAATTTAGCCCACACTTTGGAAAAAGGTCTTCAGCCACTTTGATGTGCAATGGAATGATGTTTGATAATTTTGCAACACTTGTAAAATGCAATTTTTTTTCAGAGAACAGTGTGTGCATAAGGTGTGCAGTGGTAGTTTGCATACACAAATTTTATGCAAATAGAAATAAAAAACCCCATGTGGTGTAAGCTGGAAGTGTAATGCACAGATACTGTATGTGTAGTTGTGAAAAAAAATCTTTTTATAACCTGGCTTCCTTAGAACATCCTGTTACACCAGGATGGTACACTGAAATCTGTTCTATCTTCTGCCTTAGCAACACAAAACTTTTACCTAAAAAAGGAGTAATTTAGAAGCTTTTGGATTATAAACCTTTCCAACACATTGGACATATGCATATATTGACTGTATTCAGGAAGTAGATGGAATGAAAACTTGATGAATTAACATGTTCAAATGAAGGTTATATGACATTTACCAAAGATTTTTGTGACACAAATCTGGAGAGCAGATGGGAGGGATGGAGGAGGATATGGCTGATACTTCAATACATTCTTGCACATTTTCTGTGGTTTCTGTTTGGTTTGGTTGTGTGTTTGGTGGGATCTGCTGCATGGCTCCACAGCCACTTGGACTCTATGCCCAGAGCATTCTCGGGTGCACTTGATGATTTTATGGCTGTTGGTATCCTGTAGGATACCCCACCTCCCTAAAGGAGCCCAAATAATTATTAGAGGGTTCTGTGGATGTGAGTTCGGTCTCAGGCTTAGGAAAAAGAAAGGATTCATTTCACCCTGGAGACTGAGGAGGAAGAAAGGAGGCTGGGAAAAAGAAGGACGAGGGAGCAATGGAAAGATAGGCAAGAGAAAGTGAGAGAAAGCATCAGGTCTAGAAGGGAGTATGAATGGAGGAAAAAAATTGCAGTCAGGCATTGTTTTCCTTTGCTTTAAATGCCCCATAAGCAGAGCAGTCAACAGACAGACAATTATAGCACCAGGCACTTTGGATTACATTAGGCTGCAGAACAAGCTTTGCTCTCCATGGTTTATGATATCCTCTGAACCCTCTGGAAGGATAAATGATGTGACTCATACAGGAAAGCAGATAATCAGTGGTGTGC
This sequence comes from Emberiza elegans, assembly GCA_024865655.1. Classification (NCBI taxonomy): domain Eukaryota; kingdom Metazoa; phylum Chordata; class Aves; order Passeriformes; family Fringillidae; genus Emberiza; species Emberiza elegans. The sequence goes on from JALJVW010000158.1 coordinate 4,582,711, forward strand.
CATAATGCAAGTGAGAAAAAGACAAAATAGTCAAAGAGTGCTTACACTGTGTTACTTTTATCTTCTGATATTGTTTATCATATTGGTATTATCATGATTATTTGCTAATGTTATCGTATCACCTAATGACAAAAATTCCAGGCTTGGAGCCAGGATCCTAGACAAAACATCCTAATGCTTATGGCAGTTTCTCCCTTTGCTGGTTGTTAAATTGTTTCTGTGAATGAAAATAATGATAACAGCGAGGGGAAATGTACACCATGCCAGGACCAATTTCCTGCCACACCAGGAGTGATGCGCACAACAGCCTCCTGCAGCTAGAATGATGCTCTGGGATGGAGGGAACCTGAGTTAGGACCTGAGGGGTGTGGCTGGAGTGACCTCTGGAATTGTGCTGTTGTCACTGAGATTGCAGATGCCTCATTTAGTCCTCCAGGCTGCAACGCTTTCCTGCACACTGAAAAATGAAAATGCAGGAAAATAGGTCTGGCAGGGAGGTGTTCAGGCTGAGGTTTTGGTATGGATTTTCTGTAGGGATATCAGCTTCATGGCAAAGTTCAAACCTTCCCATCCATATCTGCATTTTACTGCCTTTTCTCTTCCTGTGTTTCTACTTATTAAGTTATGCTAAAGGGTACAGAGCAGACAGTTGATGAAAATGGAGTGCCCTGTTTTTTCCAAAAAGTCACTAATAATTAAAAAATCCCCTATCATCTGCAGTTTTATGGGGAACCTTGATTTATGTGTCCTATTTTTATAAACCCCTTTTCTTAATCCTTTTGTAGGCAGACTTGACATTTCCCAGAATTAGCTAATGTTATACCAGTAAAAATGTCCCTTGAAAAAGGGAAATATAAGGAACTTTTCTACTGGAGGTTGCATTCAATCATATTTTTTCCATGAGATCATGATTCTGTGGAGTTCTAGCCTCTCACTGGAAGATCCTGCTGGATCTTGAACTGCATTGAGAGTCCCTAACATTCATTAGTAGCTTATATTGGAAGCAAAGGGCTTCTTAGCTTTTCAGCTGTAATTCAACAACATTATTCTTAAGCAGGAAGGTGAAAATTTATTTACTGAAAGTAAAATATTTGCTCTGGCTAGAATGCCATATTTGCCACTAGCACTGATGCCTTTTAGATGAAATTTTGGTAGTAGCCTAGTAAGCCTGTGATTACAAACACAGGTGAATTTAATAAAAATTCAGTCTGCTCTCATTCCTTTTGGTGTAAATCCAGAGTATTTTACTGAAATCTATTGCCATCTGACTAAACTTTGTTTCCAGGGGCTGCCAGTGTACTGAGCATTTGGTGTTACCAGCCCAGGTATATTTAGGTTTTCTCATCATCATAGAAAGCAAGGAAAAGTAACCAATCTACTTTACAAGTAGCCAGGTGACATAAACTCATGTTACTGATGTGGCAATTATCTGGTCTGGTAATTATGACCAATGGCAGCAGCAACAATAATAATAATAATTAAATAATGCAAAACTGACCTCCTGAAGGAAGTATTTCTGTCCCTTACAGACAGAACTGAACAGAACTGTGTAGACAGACTGAACCCAAGAGATTAAATAGCCTGTCTAGCAAAAGTTTCACCTCCCTTTTTGAATGTCCCAGAATTTCCAGTTTTGATCCCCTAAATGGGGGCATTGGAAGAGGCAGTCAGGACTTGCTGTGGAGGCTCTGGGTGTGCTGCATTGGCCATGCCAAGCACTCCAGTGCAGATGCTCTGAGTTCAGGAGTAGCTACCTGGATTGAGCAGCTGAGCCTAAGGGTTCTGGTTTACACTTTTGGATCCGGCCTGGGCTTTTCCATGTCAGAAATTGTTTAAACAGCTATTAGGCCTGCAACAAATTGCAGTGGAAAGATCAACAGAGCATGGAGAAGCTCTGTTTACAAGGTACCAGTGACCACTTGCATAACAAACCTGTCAATGATTTATAAAGTGTGCAGACACGGTACCACAGAAAGTCTCACTCAAAACAATTGGTTACTCATTTCTGCATGGTTTCAGTGATCTCCTCATCTTCCTGGATGTGCTGGACAGCAGGAAGGCCCTGCCCTTCTCTTAGCACCTGATGATCCTTGGACAACTTTGCTGCCCTCTCTGTAAATGAATGTCAGCTTTCCTAAAGAAGGACAGGGCTGCCTGCTGAAGTACAATGCCTGTTTTATTTGAATGGTCTCTGGGAAACAATTTAAAGAGGATCTATATTAAACAATTCCTGTGCTACAGTGTTTGTACCTCAAAGAGTTAGGTCAAGGGTTTTGGATCAAAGCCTAGCTGAGGCTGCACACATCATGGGGCCCAGGGAGAGAAGCATTACATTTCTTGCTTAAAATTGGCTGTTAAATGCAAATGCATCATCCTTTGTGTCCGAGCTGAGTATTCTGTATTTTCTTCAGGCAGCAAACTGTTGAACAGATTCCACTTCATTTCAAGGTCTTTCCATCAGGCTCCTGATGAATTCATTAAGCTATATATTCATTACAGGTGATGAAAGGTATATAACCTTTCTGGAAAGGAAGTGGTCTGCTCCATGAATAAATCTAGTTTTGGAAACTAAAGATGTGCTAGAATGAAATACCTGGATCCAACTGTGCTGAAACATGAGCAAAGCAATTGTAATGGCAGCTTTGGAAGGAGGCTGCTCACAGTGGAGTGGATGAACCTTGTGAGGTGTTCCGATGGTCTGAAACTTCAGGCTTTGCTGGAGCAGAGGAGAAAGTACATTTCTTTCCAGATTTTCTCTCAGTTGAAGCTTGATCATGGTATTGTTGTTAAATTTGTTGGCAGAGGGAATTGCCATGGGTACACTTTCTGTAGCAGTTGCATGCTAGTGGAAAATGTTTTATAGCCCTGGCAATGTTAGAGGATCTTTGTGGTCTTCCTTAATGATTGGACACAGTCCAGTCAGAAATATGTTGGGGTACAAATGTAATTTGTGTTTGTGGAAAACCAAACATCCCAGCTAAGGCCTGAGTAGATCTGCCTCAGTGGTGACTGTGAACAAGGAAGGAACCAGGTCAAATAAAGAGAAATAAATGTTGACATCATATGAAAGCTGTAGTGTTTGAAACCTGTAGTTGTTTTACACTGGAATACCAATACATGATACAACCAACTTAAATGCTACTGTCATTCTATTTGAGTTGGGACTCTCCCTCCCCAGTCTTTCCCAGTAATTCCATTTTGATCTTGTGGAAAAGATTCTGCCCTGGATGAAGCTCTCAAAAGCACTGCAAGGCTACTGTGGATACAAAGGGGCTACAGTCACTCACCAGACACAATGTACATTTTTACGGTTTAATGCAGACTCAAAATAAGAGCATTTAAAATAACATTTTAAAATGTTAGCATGACAAGTCAAGTGCACCACAAATCACACTGCTGTCATCAGGGTCTTAAAAAAGCAGTCTTTTCTGGAGAAAAAGTAGACTAATGCAGTTAAACAAAGCACATTACAGGAGAAGGAGAAGCAAATCTACAGAAGGGAATTTAATGTGCTACCTATTAGTAGTTTTTACGATCCTTTTTCTGTGCTTCAAATATTAGACAGCAAGCTGGAAAAAAGTGTCATCTTCCTTCAAGAATGTATTTCTTCCTTCAACATAAATATTGGTGTCTTAAAATGCAGGTTTGTCAGTGCATGAATGACAAACTTATTGTGCAGCAAGCAAATGCTTCGTGCTATTGAAAGTGTTTTCCTTAATAAAATGCAGAGGGGCTAGAATGTTAAATCTTTTGAAGTTGCTCCTAAACATGTAATATTTAGCTTGAGAAGCAATAGTGAGGAAATGAACATGATAAGAGCTCATTCAGTAACAGCCCTAAATTGATTATTTCCTTCCTTATGTAAACTTATCAGTCAGCCCTTTGGGCTCACTTCCGAATACCAGCTCAGCACAAGAGTCTTATCACAAGGAAATGGAATGTAAAAGCCCTGACAATTTTGATAAGGCACGTACTTTGGTTATGATCCTATCTCTCCCCTCCTCCCTTTTAAATAATTCATCTGTACTAAAAGGGGAGATGCCCTCCCTGTAACTTTGGTATAAATAAAAGTTGATGTTGTTATAGTCAGAATTAACCTTGATTATTTGTCCTGCTGGTTTCTCAGAATATTCTCAGGCAAAGAGACTAGAAGATATATTGAAAATTACAAGCAGCTTTGGAATGGAGTGGCATAGTGGTCTGGATAGATGATATCTGAGTTTTTAGAGACTCTTATGAGTTTTGGACATACTCTAAACAATCTCAGTGGCATGTATACCACAGAAAACTTAAGACTCTCAGCTTTTTTTTGCCACTTATTTATTTGCCACCTTTACCCCACCCGTGATGCTGTGGGTCTGACACCTGCTTGTGATGGCAGAAGCCAGACTGAATAAAGATCCAACAGCTCACACTGCAAAAGCCAAACACACAAACTTTAAAAAAAAACCTGCTGCACAAACAGCAAACCACACACAAGCGCACAAACAAGGCAAAAGAAAACTGACAAGCAAGCTCTACCCACCAGCCACCACAGACTAAAACTTCACGGTTTTACCAGCCAAAAGCACCAGCAGAACAGCCCCAAATAAAAATTTCACTTCATTCATTTGTCCCAGTAAAGTAATAATTTAAAGGGGTCTGTAACAAGTTTTGTGGTTCATCGCATACCCGGACAGCAGAGCCTGATAAAAGCACTCAAATGACAGAACTGGTTTTGTTTGAGATGTGATGACATGCTCCTTAAGCAAATGTTAAAGGCAGCAAATCCATGACCCAGTAAAATACACTCCAGACCATCAAAGTAGTTCTACAGCTTGATGAAATCCACTCGTCTTCAGCAAGAATGACCTAAAACTCTTCAGAGGGATAAAAAAAAGTGTGGAGGAATTCAGAAAGAATGTTTTTTAAGCAAACAGTGACATACCAAAGTTCAGTGTAACTTTTTCAGTGAAACCAAAAACTACACTAAACTTACCTGATTTATTTTTTCCACAGAAACCCAAATCTTGAGTAGTTTTATGCAAATTAGGGAAAAGCCATGACTGAGGCTGCACTGACCAATAATTTTGATTGGCTGCTTACCCAAACCTCCTCTCAGGAATACTTAATCATCCAAACAACATCTCATCATTGTAAACCAACAGGGGTCTTAATCCTGGCAGTGTTGAAGTGCATGGCAAGGATACCATTGATCTTAATAGGATTAGGATTTCTCCAGAATTTTCATGATGCTTTGCATGAAGAAGCCCTTAGATAATTTCACAAGATATCCGAAGTGCTTTATATTGAAAAAAAAATGTTGCAGTAACAAGTCTTTTTGGTGAGGCAGTGGCAAAAATAAAACTAGAAAAAAGTCATGGAGCAAATCCAGAATGTTCTTACAGGCACATGAGCACACAGAGGAAAGGAAGGCTTTTTGATGGAAGTGGTGGGATCAAACTAGGTTAATTTATGAACTTTGTTAACTCTGTGCTTTCTATACCATACCAATGCCACCACAAATGCAGCGGACTGTACCTACTAGAGAGAAAAGAGAAAAATCTTGTTAACACTTCTGGTGAAAAAAATCAGTATTAGCAGGGATAAGGAAAAAACTATACATTTGCACATGAATGCTAGGTAGCAAAATAAAAAAGGGTGTAACTGCCTTGCCTGTCATTTATTTCTTTGGGCCTACAGTAGCAAAGTCCTCAGGGAAAGAAATTACAGCAGCAGATATTATCTTATTTTACTGCTGTATTTCCTATCTTAAATTAATAGTGCGTAGGATTTTGATTATACTTGATATAATTAATCATGAGTCTGTTTTGTTATACAAGCCAGTAAAGAGCACTTTGCTGCTCCATGAAGCCTGGCTTGTTTTATGGAGTTTAAATTAGGGCTTTGAGATATTAGTGAGGTGGACAAATACCACTGCTGAAATTCTCAGTCCAACCACCAAACACAAATTTTGCACAGCTGAGCCTCCTCAGGCTGGGTTCTGCCACCCTCACTCAATGGAGTGCACTATACTGTGAGAAGAGGTGCATGGAAAATGTTGTGGGCTGCTTAGAGGTGGCAGAATTGGTTATTTATTTAGGTCAAACAGACTCAAGTACTTGGGAGACCTGGGGAGCTTATGTAATGCACTGGCATGGTATGAAGGAGCTGTGTACAGGAGGAGAGGCACAGATGGAATAACTGCACACTCTCTGAGCAGGTGTCCGATGACATTTCATGGTGACCTGGAGACAATTGTGTGGCCAGAGAGTTTCTAATGAAAATATCTGCAGAGTCCTACACAAAAAAGCCCCACACAATTCTCAAAAAAAAACCAAACCAACAACTATTGGAGTCGGCTGCTCGTCTCTGCCCGATACGTGCGTAGGATGGTTCGTGGGCAGCCTGCAGTTAAATGATGAGACTGGACTCCTCAGTAGTTCGGTCTTCAGTTAGTTTATTGTTGGTTATCTCAAATGCTCTTTCTCTGCCCAGCCGGGGTCTGACCAGCACGGCAGCCACAAGCACTCTGACCGCCCACGGGGCGGCCGTACATTTTTATATTGATAATTACGTATACCACATTTACAGTTTTCTCCCAATGCCCCACACCTATGTTGGAAAGTGCACCACCACCTAGAACCAATCTAAAAGTGTCTACGTCACCCGAAAGATGGATGCCAAGAAGAAGGAGAAAGGCCACGAGGCCAGGCCTGCATCCTCCATCTTGCCTCCATTAGACCCCCCTGTACCAAAACTAGAGAAACTACATTTCTACCCTAAAAAGTGCTATCCCTCCACCATTCACACCCTGGTGAGTTGCAAACCCTCACACTCAGGCGGCACATCCTTTAAGGGATCAAAATCAAGCCACCAAGAACTCCTGGCTACATTCCAGGACTTTTGAGCCCCCCAAGGGTGGTCCTGGGGACTCAGAGCAACCGATGAGGTGAGCTGAGTTCCCACAAACAACCACATAAAACCAGACCAAAACAGAAAGTGAAAAAGATTTTCATACATTGTGCTTAATAGTCATGAGGTTTAGGAAACACATGTTGATCACCTATTACCCAGGCCAGTCTTCAGGCTTCTGTATTACTTTGTAAGAATTTGGGTTGAATTTAGGTATTTTAAAGGATAAAGCAGTATATTTTATTGCCTTGAAACTTGCAGGAGCTGTTTAGGGAGCTCAGCTAGTTTGTATGGGTTAAGTAGAAAGGAGTAAAGTCAGGTTGGTTTATTAACTAACAATAAATATGTCTCTTTCTTTGCAAAAATGGATTGTGGCCTATATTGCCTGTGTGCTTCACATGGCAGCACCAGGCTGTGGAAGCAAATCATTATCACATCTTGGCTCCTTCTTCTCAGTGTTGTTTAAAGCCCAGGGACTGGTAGGAAGGATGATTGTCAGATTAGGTGCAGGTCGTCCTGCTTTCCTGAGAACCAGCTGTTTGCAGGTACCCTGGAGGGGTTTAGCCCTTGGCTTTGTTTCCATGGACATGTAATACAGGTGAGACAATTGAGATCTGAATCACTGCCTGTATAAATGGTAAAAATAACCCGGTGCAGACCAGACCTGTGTCCATCTCAGGTGGCGTAACGTGATCAGCAAAAAGATACGATCTACAGTGGTCTTAAACTGACTTCTGGCATAATTGAGTTTTTCAATGTGTTTTTTTTTCATGACCCCACGAGTGACATAACCAAGAACATTGCACACCAACCTGTACAGCTGCTGTACTTTAAATGCATATTAAATTCCCCACTGTACAGTAGCTGTACCAGGAGCAGACTCCGTACCTCTTTTGGTGAGTTAATCTCGTGAATTAGCATTACAATGCAGCCTGAAGAAGTTCCCTCCTCTTCGATTTCCTTTTCTTTTGTAGTGGATCAGTCATTCACAGGATGCTCTTTGTTTCTGGAACCACGTCTTTGTTTTACCAAACTTCGTTCCACCCCTGTGTCTAGTAGAGACCTGTTCCAAGATGTGTTCCGCTGGCTGGGAACTGGCACAGGCAGCAGAAATGCTTTTCTTGCAAAACAGTCTCTGCAAGCATTTTATCTGCTCCTCGCCCTACAGAGGAAAGATTTTGTTGAAAACAAGTAGACCTGTATGAGTTTCCTTTGGGAAATTATCCTTAAAAATCCACATTTGAGGAAATGGCCCATACATATAAGTATGTAAAGAGATTTGTCAGAGATCTTCTGTCACAATCTGTGACTCTTCAATGCTACTCACGTGTGTAGTGTATTCATGGGAATACATTAATAAAGGAGCATGGATTGTTCTGCTTTTAATGGTTCCAAAATACCAAGTCAGTTCTGTGAGGTACATTTGGCTTAATTACATCTGGTATAAGAGTTTCCATTCCTTCAGGTGCTGGATTCCCTGCTAGTGGTGGAAACTGCATCTTCCACATCAGAACCAATAATTTTAATAACTGCAATCTACCTTCAGTACATTTATTTTGTGGCGTGTTGTTGACTCCTGAGAGTTGCATATCCAAAAATGACATTGTCCTGATGTAAATACACTGATATTCCCAGGGTCTGCATTGCCCTGTGCGAATCTCAAGAGGAAAACAGTAACAGGAAGGCAAGGAATATTGGAAATGTTTGTTATAAAGTTGGAGACCAAGTCCCACCAAGGCTCAGATGATTTCTTTGTGGATGAAATGGAAGAAAATGTTTCAAAGGAACTGATTAAGCATCAGGTGTGATTCAGGATCATAAAGGAATTTATTAATTATGAAATCTTTTGCAGAACACAGATTTTCATTGAAGACAGAGACATGAAAGGGTCTAAGATAAAAATGCTTATTATTTTTTAAAAAAGTGAGTAGTCTCTGTGTCTTATCCTTATGCACCTGTCCTGGTGCCATGTAGATGATTTCTGCATCATGTCTGTTCTACACAAAATGAACATGATTTTAATTGTCTAAGGGCTTGCTGGGGAATTGGTTTCTTAGGGTTACTGCAAATAAAGGAAAATCTAAGTAGTCAGTTACTTCTTTGTCTAAAAGAGGTCATTAAATTTGATGATAGAAGCTGTCAATGTATAAAAATATACAAGTGAATAGGATGTGAGAACAAATGCTGACAAGTGCAGTATACAGCCAGTGCTCTTGACAAGACACAGGGTTGAGCTGAACAAATGGCTCATAAAGCTCCTTTAGCAGGAGGACAGTAAAATCCTTCCTCTGAGGTGATTTAGCTTTTTAGTAAGCATTTGTATGGAGACAGGGGTCTATCCTGGTGGATGGGTTGCTTGCTTTCACCAGGCACTGCAGACAGCACGGCAATATAACTTTAGTTTATTATGGCACTTAAACTATTAAACTGTGACTGTCTTTTTTTTTTCAACCCAAAGTGAGGTTTGTCTCTAACCAAAAGGGGACAGCCATTCTTTTCCCATGCTGACTATTGTTTTTGGTGGGCAGACATCTCATGCTTTTGAAAGAGCAAGAGCTCACTTTGTGCTAAAAGGCTGTTGTATTTAGCATATTTCATAAGTCCTGTACCTCTCTGTAGTTGTCTTGCGGGCGGCAGATCTTCACAGCACAAACTCAGGACCTTCCTTAGTCAAGGTTCCCCCAAGGCTCTCCCTGACTGGCCAGCCCACTCCCCTTTTATCCCAGTTACCTTGACTGGCCACAGCTGCAGCCCAATGAAGGGCATCACAGCTGCAGCCCATCAAGGATAACTGGGACCTGCCAGGGTAAAGATATTCAAATATAGTACAGGTATATAATACATATATTTAAAGCCTCCTACATTTATAATACATATATTCAAGGCCTCCTACAAAAGGCTGCAAGGGAGAATATAGAGTTGACTACAGAGGTTGATCAGTAACTCACAATTACAGTAGCTCCACTTAACATACAAGAAAATTAAAGTTACTCCATTATGGATTAGCATTATCCAGATGATAAAAATTGGTGTCCACTTCCCTGGGGGATAAGAGCTGTGGTGGGCGTAGGGAGAGCCGAGGTCAGGAGCCCTGCCATGAACATGAGGTTCTGAATGATGCCCCAGGTAGCAGAGAGCTCTGGTGGCTTGTTCCCAGGAGACAGCCACTTCTGTGGGTGGGTGTGGGAGTTGGATATGTGGAAATTCCAGATCTCTTGGAGTCAAGTTTCCATTCAGATGGATGTCCATGCTGGACTGGGATGGGGGGCTGTCTCAGCAAAAGGCCACCATCCCTCTGTCTGATGTCCTGGTCTGCTTCTGTCCAGCCCTGGTACCACCACTGCTCATGGTAAAGCACTGCTCCTGCCAGCTGTGTCCCTACCCATCAAGGCTCCCCCATGGCATGGGGCTCCTGAAAAAAGCCTGGCATGCCCACAGTGCTAGGTTCATTCATTTATTCCAGTTTAGATGCTTATTCTGGAGAGATGCACAAAAACTTTCCTTCCAGCTTGCAAAAGTGTTTTTCAAAGTCACTCTGAGGTCACAGAGTCCTCTGAATCACTGAGGTCACTTAGACATAACCTAAGTGTCTTTGAGAGTCCTTTGAAAGTTGCTGCCGGTATTTTCTCTGACTGGGTCATTATCTGCTTACTGAGAAACAGGAGGTTTTGTAATACACATTTTCTGTCAAACTGAAGGTTTGCAACTTGTGAGTCCTCATTTGGGCTGGAAGCTTCTCTTTAAATTCATGAGATAGATTAGAAAAAACATAATCTAAGAACACTGACAAATCAATACTTTCAAACCCAGGTTTCTGATAGTTTTTGAACCTCATGGAAGCTTTAGATCAATTCTTTATTGATTTTATTCCACTGTTTTGTCAGAGGGAGTATTTGGATGAAATAAGCTTTGCCTTCCCACAGCAATCTTTGTGTTGATTAAGAAGGGATGTGCACTGTGTTATAAACAACCCCTGTTACAGGAGCTCTCACATACCTGCTGTGTTGAAAAGAAAAGAAAAACATATAGGCAGCCATCACAGGCAAGCACTAGACCTCACCAAGGCCAGGGGCTGTGGATCTTGTCCAGGGTGACAGAAACCTGGCCCTGTGCAGAGCCTAAGCCAGAGCAGCAGCCTGTCAGTGCTGCTCTCCACAGACATGACAATGCCTCAGCAGAGGATGCTCATTTCCCAGGAAGCCTCAGCAAAACCCTGAACATTTCAGTTTAGCCCAGGAACACCAAGAACTCACAGAGTAGAACACACATCTGCTGCATATGGACACCCGCCATGGGCTTTAAGCTGTCTCTGAGACTCTTTCTGGATCTGTTTTTTTCACCTTTTGCTCTATGACAAATCCCAGTAAATGAATATAAGCAGATTGTTTTTATTATCCACAAATCCCACAACACTGTGTTTTCCACTTTATCTCTCTGACTCCAGGAGAGGAAAAAAAATATAAATGCTGCCATTTGTCCAAGTCAGAAACCACAGCTTATGTCATGCCTGTTATTATGCAGGTTGACTGGTCTACCCTGGCATATTCCCACTTTAAACCCATATCTAACCTTAACTCCAGAGTGATGGTCCTGTTAAGATCCAACCTTTAAAACCTGAAGCCCTTGTGGTCTTTCTGAAGACACTGCTCTGGGGCTTTGAGTCATTTCTGCCTGAGTGAACATCATATGAAATGCTTAAAATTTTGAAGCTTTAGATCAATTCTTTATTGATTTTATTCCACTGTTTTGTCAGAGGGAGTATTTGGATGAAATAAGCTTTGCCTTCCCACAGCAATCTTTGTGTTGATTAAGAAGCGATGTGCACTGTGTTATAAACAACCCCTGTTACAGGAGCTCTCACATACCTGCTGTGTTGAAAAGAAAAGAAAAACATATAGGCAAGCACTAGACCTCACCAAGGCCAGGGGCTGTGGATCTTGTCCAGGGTGACAGAAACCTGGCCCTGTGCAGAGCCTAAGCCAGAGCAGCAGCCTGTCAGTGCTGCTCTGCACAGACATGACAATGCCTCAGCAGAGGATGCTCATTTCCTAGGAAGCCTCAGCAAAGCCCTGAACATTTCAGTTTAGCCCAGGAACACCAAGAACTCACAGAGTAGAACACACATCTGCTGCATATGGACACCCGCCATGGGCTTTAAGCTGTCTCTGAGACTCTTTCTGGATCTGTTTTTTTCACCTTTTGCTCTATGACAAATCCCAGTAAATGACTATAAGCAGATTGTTTTTATTATCCACAAATCCCACAACACTGTGTTTTCCACTTTATCTCTCTGACTCCAGGAGAGGAAAAAAAATATAAACGCTGCCATTTGTCCAAGTCAGAAACCACAGCTTATGTCATGCCTGTTATTATTCAGGTTGACTGGTCTACCCTGGCATATTCCCACTTTAAACCCATATCTAACCTTAACTCCAGAGTGATGGTCCTGTTAAGATCCAACCTTTAAAACCTGGAGCCCTTGTGGTCTTTCTGAAGACACTGCTCTGGGGCTTTGAGTCATTTCTGCCTGAGTGAACATCATATGAAATGCTTAAAATTTTATTGACCCACTCATTGTATTTAATGCCTGACAAAAGAAAATAACAAAGAGCAGCAGCCAGCAGGTACATGAGGAAAACCACACAGAATGGCAGCTCTGCTTCTTAAGTGGATGAGACAGACAGTTATTTACTACATTTTGAGAGCACCTGGCACTCAGTCTCTTGGCCATCAGGACAACTCAAGGGAAAGGGGTGTTTATCACAGTGCCCTGTTAAGTGGATTTGGCTACAACAGAAATAAACAAAACAGCCTCTGGGAAAGTTTCAGGGCTTTCAAACTGGTGAGTGCTCTGGTGTTGCAGACAGCTCAGGTCATTTATGAGGAGCCAAAGAGTCAGCACAAATGACAATGTGCACTTTTGTGTTTGTTGGTTTCTTCCTTCTAATTTTGTTTGTTTCCTTGTAAAGAAGGGGGATTTCATACAGCTGTAATAACCCCATCACTCAAAATACTCTCCAATCTGCTACTCCAACATCCAACATCTCCTTCCAAATTTTTTTCAAATTCTTTCTTTTGCTCTGGTCCTCATAAGGAGCCCCTCCTTTGCTGCTCTGCTTTTCTTATGTGCCACAAAGGAGGCAATTCTGATCTCCTGTGAGTGTGCTAAGCCATTTAAATTTTTACTAACCACTGCAGTACGTGCTGCCTGCTTTTCAGGAGAGCTGTGTTGGTAGATGATCTAAAATGGATGGATTGCACGCTACAGATTCTGGGATGTAATCATCTTACAATCTTGCATCTTGCTCACAAATGTTGCAAGATTTGCTTGTTGGCTGTTTTCTGCAACCAGATGTTGAATTCCTAAGCCACAGAATGGGCCTTCCCTTACTTCTGGCCAAATATCACTTCTTCATTTCAAATGAATGATGTCAAATCATTTCTGACTTCAACATGTTACCCACTTTTCCAGGCCCAGAAAGTTCGAGAAATGCAAGATGGAAATCCAAGACATTGTTTTCAGGTCTGGAAGCTTTGGCTGATATGAATATCTGTACTATAAAAAGGAAAAATTGTCAGCACTTTCATGGCTTAATATGAGGCAAAAAAAAAGTTTTCATTCCCAGCATTTCCTATGTTTTGTAATGTAAAATTTATTTGAATCTTCAGTTTTTACACTTTGAAATAAAAAGTTTGCTTCTGTCTGGTTCAGAAGGTCAAGCCCAATATATAATTTTTTAAATTACGCCATGAGAATCTCCCTGCTCAAACTTGGTCCAGCTAGATGAGGTGGTTCAGGGCTGGGCTGGTTCAGTCAAGTTTGGAGCATCTCTTCCAACAGGTTAATAACTTTCAGCTTTCAGCAGTTTTGATAGCAGAGCAAAGCTGGCATGGGAGAGGTGAAAGGGAGGATGATGTAGGGGAAATCATAACTTGTCAGAACCCTGATGTGTGTTGTGGGGCCAGCAAGAAGGAGTGTGGAGAGCATAAGGAAGGGGCAGGCTCCTGATGGGAAAGCATGAATAAATAAATCTGCATTCAACTGTTAAGACAAGACTGGTGTCACAAAATAAAATGATCTCTAAGCAGATTTAAGATGGTCTCTAAGCAGATATTTAAAGCTTTCCATGTTTATTCACACACCAAATAGAAGCAAAATCTCCACAATTCTGAACTGACTAGGAATTCCACCAAAATAAGTTTTTATTGAAGAGGTTGAGAAAGTATCATGTGTGATGTTTCATTCTGATTTTGATTATGTTTGTGTTTCCCACTGTATGAATAATTAAATGAAAATAATTTTAAAGAGGGAAAGAGAAAAGGAAACTCTTCGCTGTATTTGTAGGTAAATAATAACTTAATTTCAAACTGAAATACAACAAAAATATTTATTACTACAAAATGGATTTCTGTTAATGATTCATATTACTGTCGATGAATATGTGAGCAATTGTACTTTAGCCTCTCCTCTTGAGAGACAGTGGAATACGTTTACTAGAGTGAAATATATTAAATACTCAACCTTGTAAAGGCTGTTATGCCTAAAGCCTCCACAGGCCAGGAAGGCTTCTTACCCCTTTACCTATATGTATTTAAATCCTCTGATGAGAGGACTGCATTCTCATAAATCCATCTGTAATTTTAGTGGCCTAAACTGCTTTTTCTTCTTTCTTATTGAAATAAGATGATGAAGAAAAGAAATATGACTGTAAATGACTGGTGCACTAAAAATACTGCATACATAACTTTACATACAAATGCTTCAGAACTAGTTATCCCCACTATGAAATACTACCTTGCACTTTGATAATTTGTGAGATTTTGCATGTTGGCAGCCAAAACTTCCCATAGTTTTTCTAAATTATAGGGTTTTTTGCATTAAATCACTGAAGATTAGCAAAGTGGGACACAATGACTTGAATGACATATTGAGTTATTGAATTGCAGCTCAGACTGCTCAGAGTGGTTATCTAAGGTACTGCCTGCTTATACATCGAAGCAATAAAACTTTGGAAGATTCTGTGAGGGCTCTGCTTCAGCAAAGTCCTTGGTCTTATGGTTGGCTGTAGATAAGGGAACTTACTGCTTGTGATGCATGCAGTAATACAGTTTACTCTTTCCTAGAAACACTTTAAAAACAGCTCCTGAGTCACTTTGAAGCAAAGGCAATTCCAAAACCCAGCACTTTGTGGCAAACACATTGCATTGTTGCAGCAGAAACTTGGGAAAAAAAATCCTAGTGGAATTCCTGGTGGTTCATCTGAACCTCTTTCTAACATTTCTTGCCACCTTTTCCCACCCATGAAAAATTAAAATGTTGCATTAAAAAAAGAACTTACAAAGCAAGCAAAAGTTACGAAGTCAAATCTACCTTAAGGGGAAAAGAGAAACAAAACCGAAAATCCAAGCCTGGGACAAAATGTTGCTTTTCTGTATCACAGACTCATTATGGAGGTAGCTTTTACTTAACCTCTTGGTTCTCACATCACTCATGTTAATGGCCAAGTTTCTGATACCGGTGGCATTTATCAACCGATCATCTGTGACTCCATGAGTCACTGTCTCCAGGCTTGACATAAACCACTCAGACTCTGTGTTAGGGTCACCTGGACTTTGTCACTATTTAACAATTGAAAAGGAGCAGTATTTTCTTAAAGCACAGGCCGGACCCTCCAGTGATGTAAAGGAGAGCGAGAGAAGCAAAGTCAACAGAGCACTGATGTTTTCCTAAGGCTCCAAGGCAGTTGAACAAATGCTGAAGCTCTGGTTTCTCTCTGCACTTTCTTTTCCTTGCTCATTTGTTCCTTTGCCCACTTGGGTTAAATCAAATGCACCCAGGTGCAGGCAGTACTTGTAAAAATAGCTGTTGGTTCATTGCAGCCCAATACCAGGATGCACTGGTGGGTTATAGATGAAAAATTTGGGGCTGTTCATCTTCTGCTCTGCCTCTAGTGTAATTCCAGAAACACTGACAAGATTGTTTGGTTTTCTGTTTT
Organism: Emberiza elegans; assembly: GCA_024865655.1. Classification (NCBI taxonomy): domain Eukaryota; kingdom Metazoa; phylum Chordata; class Aves; order Passeriformes; family Fringillidae; genus Emberiza; species Emberiza elegans. The sequence goes on from JALJVW010000158.1 coordinate 4,598,601, forward strand.
TAAAGGAAAAGTCTTCTGAATGCACAAGGTTACCTTGGTGCTATTTTGCTGAGTGCAGAAAGGTAATGTAGGCATAGCACCTAGGAAGGAAGGGTTTTATTTACTCTGCTGTTAAATATAGCATTGCTTTTTGGCCATCAAATGGGATAACTCTGAGTAGAAGATCTGATTTCTCAGGAGGCAGAGCATTCAGTTTAGTCCCATGGCTAGTTTTTACCCATGCCTGCATCTATGAAGAAATTCTGTGGTAAGAGGGAGAAATGAAAAGGCACTCTCTCTTTAAAGACACTTTACCTTTCAGTTCCTGTGCAGTTTGAAATCTGTATCAAACCTGAGCCCTGCAGATTGCTGGTAAAACTGTAAGGCTAGTTGCAGCATGGGGCCAAGGCCCTGAGTCAAAATCACTGAAAAACTGTGTTTGAAATTAGTCCTGCTCTTGGCAGCTGTTGGAGAATCTATACTAATTAGTCCTGCTCTTGGCAGTTGGAGAATATATACTAATTTTTCCAGGTCAGTTTCAGCTTGTTCCTCTTCCAAGCCCCAGGAAGTAAAAAATGCATATTAGATGAACTCCTTGAAAATTCCAGATCCTGCATGCCTGACCTGATAAGTAAAAGATGTTGATGAAGTTCAGAAATGAGTAGTAGGGGAACTTTCAGCCAAGTGCCCAACATATATTTCTTCAGTACATGATGCCTTTAAGATCAGGACAATCAGACCACTGATTCAATGCAGAGAATTTTTCATTGTCAAGAAACTTCTGCTGGGAATGTAGTGCTGCTGCAAGTGGCAAGTGCTGGTAAGCCAAAGGACGTGCTTATCCACATATCTCTGCTCCTCTCCTTCATCCCTGCCCCTAAAGAATGTGTCACAGCATCTATTTTTGGATCAATGGCAGAAGTCACCAAACAATCCTTTCGCATTATTCTGTTGACCAAATGAAGGCTTAGCTCCTCTAAAGACAACAAGGCCAATATAATGTGGAATGCTGTAATTAATTCCACGTGTTTTGAGGCATTAGGAAGGACCAGAAGTGTACTAATAAATAAAGGCCATATCCTGGTATTGATCTGTATGTGGAACTCACTGCTGGAATCAATAGGGAGTGCTAAAAAAAATCAATGGCAGGATATGACCCCGAGATAAGCTGGTTTCAAATCATTCTGTCTCTCCACTACAAGAAGACAGGTTACTCTGTGTTATCTAAGCCCTCAAACATCCTCAAGAAGTTTGAGAAGTAGGAAAAAGCCACGTGGACGGGAACTGCCAGGGAAAGATTTACGTGACAAAATCCTTGTGTTTTGTAAGGCCGCGTTCAGCTGTTGCTTTGCAATATCAACCCTAAATGTTTCAATGGGTGAAACATTTACATGGTCTCTTGTAATTAGGAGTGGGAATACCCCAGGGAAGAGAGAGTGGTTACTTTTCCTCTACTGCATCCTAAAATGGCTGTTTTTTGTAGCTCATAAGTTATGTTTCCTGGCTCTATTTGCTTGTGTTAGATAAATGCTGTGTGGCACCTCCTGAAGCACCAGAAGGGACCCTTCAGTCTTACAAACTTGATTTATTTTCTTTCAGAAACCAAAGTGAAGGGGTGGACATATGGATGCTTGGATACCTGTCTAATACAGCATCAAGAAAGAGCTGAAGCTTACACCCAGCCCTAGTTAGCTAACTTTATGGTTCTCATGACCTGAATCAACAAATAGCTTTAAGATGGCTGTATGGATACTCCTCTCATTAATTGTTTTATATAGTGTGAGTATTCAAATTTTTTAAAATTAATTTTTTTTTTGGGACATAAGTCCTCAAGCAAATGTCTCTGAGAGCAAAAAACCCTTTTTTTAATACCTCAAAGTTTTTATGTGTTCTTACTCTGATGAACATTAAGGCAATTTGGTATGAGGAACTCCATGTCAGCTAAAAAGAATATTGAGAAAATGGTAGATTTGAACCTGGGAAAAAAAAAAAACCAAACAAGAGCATTTACCCGAAGAGTTTCTCTCTTTAGAATAACTCTCTTGCCCTTACTTGTCTTCTGTCTTTTTTTGTTTGTTTTTCAAATTGCATTCATGCATTTAATGCATGTGAAATGATTCCCTTTGCCAGATGTGGTACAAACCTGCACTCAGAACCTTGTCAGCTGCTGGTTCCTAACATTGGAAGATGCAACCCAGCCAAAATCCCCTCTAGATGGCTCCCATGCTTTGATTGCATCACCAGTCTTTGCCCAGGTCCTTTTCTGGCTCTTTTCCCTATCTGTAGCTTTGTTCTCATTTAGAATTGCAAGCTGGAAAGTTCCTATTTCTTTTTATCCACGAAGGAGATCTATTTCAGTAATACAAGCTTTTGCATGCTGCCCCATTAGTGTCTCATCTTAATCCATGCCTTGAGGGTCCAAAGCCAGAGAGGGTAGAATAATCGAGTCTCTATGCAGATCTTGGACTCTTCTCAAATTGTGCCAAAAATTGTACCAATTAAAATGTTGCTTTCATGACATTGCAAGCCAGCCCCTTGCAGAGAATGTGGATGAAAGAAAACCAAAGGTTTATAATTTAGGTTTCAGAAAAAGGATGATTTCCCCTCCAAAATGATCTGACTTGTGTCATTCACAATTTAGTCAGAACCTGGAATGCTACCTTCAGATTATGGAAGCTGGCAAAATTCATAACCTGGCAAAAGGGAAAATATTCACATAATTCTCTCGGCAAGAAACCAAATCAAACTATTCTTTTTAATTGCAGGTGAGTAATAGCACTCTTACATTTCATGCAAATAACGTCAGCACTCTCCTGCTCTGTGATTGATGGGATATTTTAAGTGGAGTGCCTTAACTCAGCACAGCTGGTCTCTTGTTGGATTCCTCTCCTAGCCTAAGAAATTTTTGGGTTTGGATACATTGGCAATAACTTTCCCTTCTAAGGCTGAAAAATACTCCTCAAGAGAGTAGATGTTGAATTGTCAGCTCTCTGCTGGGTCTGTATCCCTGCTAGTGAACACCAGGGATTACTGTGAGTTTTGTTTGGTTGGCGTTTTTCACCAATTCATTTGGTCTTCAAGGTCTTGTTTGAGCTCCTGGATTGAGCTAATGGTCCTTCATGAGTAATGTGTCTGTAGCCTAAGTGCTTCCTTGCAGTGCTTTCAGAAGGAGTTTACCTTTTCCCTGGATTGCTGCCATTTTGTTGCTTCCAGTGGGTGTCCAGGGAAGGAAAACTGCTGTGTGTTTGGGAAAGGAGGAGGACTTTAAACCATTTCTATTAAACTTCCAAAAAAGCAGGATGTGCAGCAAAAAGTGGACTTCTTTGAGGATCTTGCCGTGCCACCAGCTATGGAGGTCATTTAAAGTAGGCATATATCCATTTAATGTGCTAAATTCCTGGCATTAGAATCCCATGGATTTATTCTCAGTCTCTGAGTAAAATCCACACGAGCTTTCAGAACCCTGGAGTACATAATAACAGGAAAATTGTGGCTCTGGTTAAACACCTCCCCAGGGAGGGCCTGGTAAATGTCCAGGGTGGTGATTAGGGAAGGTTAACTTATGATGTGACAAGGAAAGCAGTACAACTTAGATAACACTAATAAATGACAGTGGTGCCAAAAAAAGATAGATTACTCTGAGGTGTTCTGTTAAAAAAAAAAAAAAAATTAAACAAGCAGTTTTTAGAAGAATATCCTGAATCTATCTGTGCCCATGTATAGTTATTTACTATTCTAGCCTATCAAGTTGGATGTCTATGTGTGGAAAATATATTACAGATAAATTATTTAATATGTAAGGAATCATCTGATGTGCCCCATGCTGGACAGGAGATTATACAAACTTCCAATTTTTGTGGTTGTCATAAGTGAGCACCCTCAATGTCATTTATACTGTAGTAATTAAAAGCATTTGCTGAATGGCTGAAAGCAAATTTGCAAGGGGAGAATAATTTTCTCTTTGCTCTTGTTGGTTTTATATTCCATACATTTTAATCCTTAGATTGTGGAGTTAGTAAATTGAATTGTGGGGATTTTTTGCCATAAACAAGGAAAACCCTAAACTTCTAACATTAAAATCCCCTTTTTTTCCTCCCCAAGGATTAGCCATTTCCTTCCTGTTGATTTTCTTATGTTAGAATTTCCAGTGTGATTTTCTTTCCTTCTGTTATAGCTATATGAATTATGATTCCTGTATTTTTGGCAAATATGTATTTTACACTTCATTCATTTTATGCTGCAAGCTCTCAGTCTTGCACAGACTTTGACATACACTCTCCCCGCTATGCAGTGATCTGAAACAGATTGCAGAGGGAGACCTCCTAATGAAAAAAATTAAGCAAGCCTTTACCATTTGGGATCTAAATAGCCCTGTCTTGCTCAGGAGTTGAATAATTGCTCAATATTCCGGACTTCCTGTGATGGGCCCAGCCTGTCTATCCAGAGCCGAGGACTGCGGTGCTCCGACATCCGATCTGTCTCTGGGAAATCCTGCACTGTCTCTGCACTGCTGGCTGGAAATGCTGGGGCTGCTCTCACAGCTCCAGCAGAGCCCTGCACCCACGCTCCCCTGCAGAATCCAGCTGGGAAATCAGTCCAGCTGCTGTTTATTTGGGTGTCACTCTGTTACCCTCCACCATGTGGATGCACTCAAGTGGGGTCTTTTAGGGGATTTGGTGGAAAGAAGTCAGCACAGTGAAAAGCAGAGACTCCTTGCTGATGCTTGGAGATCCCCTGTGTGTCTGTAAAAAGCTCTGTTTCCTCAGGTTGGGTCTTGAAGCCTGAAGCAGATGTTTTATTACACTTTTACTGACTCAAGAAAAAAATCTCTCCAGCAGGAAGATGAGGCCTCCTGACACCAAAATCTTTGTTCCAAGCATTACAATGTGTATTTTATGGCACGTAAAGAAAAAGCTACTCAGATTATTATTTAGGGAGATGCTCTCCTCACCTCTCTCATAATGGACCAACACTTGTCTGTACAGTGCTGTTGTAAACCACACATCTATTATGAAATAATGCAGTAAAGTTAAAACCTGAGTGTTCACACCCAGAGTAAGCTGATGCTCAGAGAGGTGTAGCACACATGCCTGACACCATAGTGTACAAGCAATCTTGTCTGACTGCAGGGTATGTCCCTCACCCCTGTCCAGAAGTCAGGAGCTGACTGCAGACATCATTCCAATGGAGAAAGTCTCCATGTTACATCAGCATGGGTATGGCTGCTTTCTTCCTGGCACAGTCTCTTATTGCTACTCCAACTCTTTTTTTTTTTTTTTCTGGCACAATGGTAAGCATTTCAGTGTGTGTACCATTTTAAAGGTGTTTTCAGTATTGTCAGGTGGTGCCTGACTGGGCTGTGGGAAAGCAGGGCTTTTCATGTGGAAGTTTTTCTGAGACAGCTCTCAAGATTTCCCCTCCTGCCCAAAATGAGCTCTGTTGCCTGTACAGGGAAGCAGTTCAAAACCAATTGTCCTCTTGTCTTTGCTCTAGGAGGCTGATGAATAAAATACAAGAAGAAAAAGAGAACACCAAAAAAATTTTGAAAAATCTGTGCTTTTTAGTCAGCTAAATATGAATGTATTAACCATTGAGATCATACAAAACTTCTTTGTTTTTTACCAGCTTTGTTTACAAAGAAATGAACAGAGTTCCTTCACATAAAGGTGCACACGTGAAAAGAAAAAAAATCTTTGTAAACTTCTCAGGAAGAAGATACCTTGTCACTTTTGCTGGATGGTAAGAGACTCACTAATCAAGAGCAAAACACAGAAAAAAGGATGTATCAAAATGCATATGGTTACCATAATGCCCTTGCATTCCCTTTAATTCATTTAATAAAAAAGGTGTTTGTGGTGTGTAGTGCAATTTTTTTTCTGGCAGAAGTCAGAGCTGCAGTCACTCTCTATGCAGTGAACTGACTCCTACGTGGCTCAGGCAGTTAAAAATACCAAAATTACTTTCTTCCCTCCTGCTCCTCCAGGCTTTCTTCTTTGCAGATGGCAGAGGACAATATGCTGGGTCTGCAATAACACTGACTCAAAATTCCTTTCTAATTGTAAGATAACTTCCTAAAGATTGCAGGCAAAAGGAAGTCAGAGAACAAAGCAATGTCAAGTATGCACATGTCACAACACAATGTGCTGATTCCAAGCCTTTGGAAACATGCTGAAAGACATGTCTGGAAAAAAAAAAAAAAAAAAAAAAAACCCAACAGGGAAGTGCTTCCACACAGGCTTTCAGCATGAAAACAACAGCTGAATGTGCCCGTTCCCACCAGGAAAAAATACCCTGAAATAACAAAAGGTGCTGGAGAGCTAGAAATGAAATCATCAGATGGCAAGAACACTCTTTTGTCTGTTCTTACATAGATGTACTGCCAGCGCATTGTAAAGCAAGGGATCAGTCTGGAGCAGTGTTTGACCGCAAGGTGCCAAGAAGACCAAGAAAAATGGAATGTATAAACAGGTCTCTCTTACAATGAAGGACTCAGAACAAAACAGGAGGAAAGCAAACAAAGGGCCACACTTTCAGATAATGTATCTGCAGGAATGCAAACTCTGTGCATTCCTGATCACTCCTGTAGGTACTGAAGGCACAAAAGACAGGCTCTTGAGGAGAATGGCATACACAGTGCTTCTTTGTGAAACAGAGCCTGCACACATTCCCTCCATAACCACAGGTAAATCTTTGCATCATTGCTGTACTCTAAAGATATAAGTGCTTTCAATTAGGTCTGTCACTGTTGGCTTGCTCAGTCCAATTTTCTGTCAATTTAAGAGCTGAGGGTTGAGTAAATTCCAGGGGAAAATTATGGGATTCCCAGTGAAAGATGACATGCATATCCCAAATGAAACACTGCAGGCATCTGACTAAAGATGCTACAGAATATCACCTCCACGGGCAGAGGGACATCCTGCCTAAATTCAAATGAAGCAGCACTCAGGAATGAATAATAATGTGCCTAGGCATTTGTCTTATAAAGATGAGAGAGGGAATAAAAATTATCCCAGGTTTTTGCAGGCAGAAACAAACACTGGGATGAAAACCAAGTTGCCTAACATCTCATATCAGCTCAGGAATAATGTCTCCATCTCCAGATTCTCAAGTGACATTATAAAACTGTTCCCTTTTGTTAAGTGCCAAGCCCCAAAGAGCACTCAGGACAAGTGCACCTGAGAGGCTTGTTTTGCATTTGATGCTTCTGGTTGTGCTCCCAGAGATACATGCCATAAAATGACCTCACAGTTTGCTCATGCTCTCTACAATGTGCAGGAAAAACCCAACCTTACCTTAAGCCAACGATTTAGGCAGATTTTTTTGGGTTAAAATCTAGCATAAATGTTTCTGCCAGAAACAGAAAAAGTGTTTCTGTGATTACAAAGGCTAAATATGAAATAAGTTGAGAAAATACTTCTTTCCCCTGGCTGCAAGCTGTAGTATCTGTCTCAAAATTATTTGTGTACTAAATACCCCTTGTCAGTGTAGTTTTGGGGCTTCAGGTCTTTCTTGCTGATTCTAATTGGGACTCCAACTGTATGAAGCCGCACTTAAATTTGGTGTTCAGCTGTCTTTCTTAGACTGCTATGCCATTAATGGATTTCTTCTTCCCTCTTGGCCTTGACTGAGACTCTCTGACTCTCAGTCCCAAAATAACAAGTTCATGGAAAATGTGGCTTCTTTAGAATCAACACTAGTTGTTTTTTTTTCTAATTATTTGCGTAAACAAGAGCCTGACTAAACAGAGCCTTCTATTTTATACTCAGAAGAAACCCTCTGCTGTAGTAAATCATTGTTGTAGATACCCTTCAAGGCTGTAACACAGCCAGATGAGGGGAGTGAGATACTCTCTTACTGCTGTGGATGGCCACATAAAATTTGGGAGCTGGCAGGAGCAGTCAGACAAGAAGGCACATGAAATTGCTAGGCAGTGAAGGGAAGGATAAATACCTTAAAAAGAACTTTTGGGTTGCAGTTTTGTTGTTCCTGCCAGAGGTTTTGAAATAACACAGAGGATGAGCTTGTTGTCCTGGGAACAATATTCTAGCAAATTGCTTTTCCAGGACCAAGGGAATAGTGTCTTTCATCATAATTCCTCCTTTCAGACCACTGAATAAATGAATTGAAAGCTAACTTTAGGTTAAAAAAAAAAAAAAGAAAGGAAATATGAAGGTTAAATCCAAGCACTATTATACTATCCAAAAGCACTGAAGAGATTGTAGCAGGTGGTCCCACCACCTGTGCCTGTCTACTTCCATTCCAAGTAATCTCCTTATCAAATGCAGAGAGAAGCAGACACCCAGGAGGGTCCCACAGGAAGAGCAGTGGCCGAAACACAGAATCACTAACCAGGGAGATAGAAACCTGCAGTGCAGGGCATGCGTAACCTGGGGAAGCTGAAACAGTGAAAACACTAGAGACAGATCCTTGTCCTCTTTGCAGCTTGTATATCTACAGAAATACTGTTGGCTCCAGCTCTTCTCATTTATGTCCTGATGGTAATGGATGGGAGATGAGAGATCCTGCAATTCTCCAAGCTAGAAGTTGCCATGTCCTAATGGCTTGCAGAAAACAAGGCTAATCACACAACACTTTTATAATAGCACCTATTTTCTTTATCCTTCCTCAATTGCTGCAGGAAATGCTTTAATTTAATAGAGCAAGCGGATGCATTGCCTGCATTCCGGGTGGCACACTAACAACGTAATGATCCCGAGCCTCAGCATTGCAGGCAGGGCTGTGGTTTGCTTCTCAGTGGGCTGCACTTACAATGGCTTTTTATGACTGTCAGGCTTCCACTAAAAGAAAACAAAGTGCTGGCTGAAAAAGCAATTGCAGTAAAGACTGTTCCTGTCATGTATCTGAATATTCCCTTTCACTCGTTCTTTTCTGTGCATGAAATTTCTTAGGTAAATATTGCTGGGAGGGAAAAGGTACCTCAAAGGAGCCCGCTGTTGCCAGTGTGTATCCTCACATTCAAGTGGGATCTTTTGAACTGAAGGCATTCCCCAAGTTGAGGACTTCTCTGTCAAGCTGCCTGTGGGGCACAAAGCACACCCCAGAGCTGATGGCTCTGCCTTTTCCCAAGTTGTTCCCTAGCAGAGCAAAGCTCTTGCTCTTCGGGTGGGAGTCGGTGTTTCCTTCTCACAGCTCTGCTCTCTGTGCTGCAGCACCTCAGTGACACAGCTGAATGGCTTCTCAGGTGGGACCACTCTTGGCCCCTGCGTTGCACACTCCACTCTGCACCCAGAAGTGGTCTCTGGGTTCCTTGTAGCTTCTACATCTGGGCCCAAAGGCTTCCAGGGCTTGCAGCAGGCAGTGTGGAACATTTTGTGATAACCTCTAATGGGATCCAGCCCTCACTGCTTCTCTTCCAGCTGTTCCTCACGGACAGGACTTTTCCCTGTCCTGCAAGGATCACTTGGGTAACAGCCCTGACGCTGCATCTGCTGTTCTGGGAAGTCCAGCTGTTACTCCTGGACTTTTGTTCAATCCCTTCTCAATTTTAGCATCACAAGAGGATATGGGCAAAAGGGAGGCCTGCTGAAAGCCAGGGTAAGGGTGATAGACCCCAGCATCCCCATTTTCCATAGTGATAGTTATCCATGAAAATGAACACTGCAGGAGAGCTAATCCCAAAACATCCAGCACAGGTCCTGCAAGCTTTAGTGGTTTGTCCTGATGTAGCATTGCTTGATACTGGTTTTTCAGAGTTTGGATTTTACATCGTAGTCTCACAGTGAAGTCTGGTTCCCCTTGATAGCTATTTGGGTCATTCATTTTGAGCAATGCTTTTGAGATCCTTGAGTGGAATATTCTGAATTTAAAAAATAGCACTGCAGCTTTCTTTCATGAAACAGTAATGCTTCTTTCATTTCTTGCATGATGTTGTCAAGACAACAGTGTCTTAATTGCACCTATACTGTTTGCCACAGTCTTTTGTAGCACACCATGTTTTGGAGCAGCTTTTGTTATAGAAATATTTCCAAACTTGAGCAGCCTTTCTTTTTCCCTTTTTACTGTTTTCCCCAAGTATTTAAAAATCTGTAAGGAAACATTTATTCCTGGCTAGACATTTAGGATCTGGATTCAAGAGGCATTTTTTTTTGTTCATATGACTCTCAGAATACACAGGTTTTGTCTAACTTTTAATCCAAAAATGTCATATATACTGAAGAAGGCCTAAGGTTCTAGAAGTTTAAAAGTCAGGGAGTAAAAAGTGATGGCTCTCTGCAACTATGATGACTCAGAAATATATGACATTTTCTGTTATTCTGTAGGGTGATGACTTTATACCATCATTTACTTAAACAGTGTGGCAAATTTTATAGTAACTTCATTAATCAATTTGGCACTTTTACAGTCTCAGCTTGCATTGCACTTAACATGCTTTTTCAATATTTGATTTCCCTAACTAAATCCATAAAGCAAAGAAAGGAGAGATTAAAATAACAAGAACTACATTGACTCAAATTCAGCTCAAAGTTTATGCTGGATTCTGCTGTCTACTTTTAGCAGGGAAGCAAAAGTTTGCTCTCCTCTCTTGTGAAAGGGTTGTGTCAGAACAGGACAGGCCCCGAGGGACTTGGCATGAAGGAAGTGGTGGTATTGTGGTGGCAATTCCTTCAAACCTTTTCCTTCCCAGGAGTGTGCAGTCCTGTTGGTCAGAAGGCTTTTGGTAGGAAGGTTCTGTCCATATGAGTCTTCCTTAGGAATTCTGAGCAGGCCTTCAGAACTGTTTAGGAAGAAACAATTTCTCTCTCTCTCATTTTAGAGGTCTCTGATAACAAAAGCCAAGCATATGGTGAGATTCATCTAGGCAGCAATAATCTATTTCCGTGTGCTCATTTTGATATTGATCACAACACTGACCAGTAAACAAGGGAGGATGAGCCAGTTTTATATAAAATTTCTGCTGACTCCACTCAAGGGCCACAGCTATTCTTCCCATTCCAGGAAGAGCATCTTTTACAGATGACTCTTGATACTCTTCTTTCTTCAACTCACAGTAAAGAGAAAACTGTTGTGTGGCAATAAAGTCTTGGTAATTTGGCTAGAATTAATTTACACCTATGTATAAAAGCCACGTGAAGACATCACCTGACAGAAATTCTGTGCTAAGGTTGCAAAGCCCAGAATTTAAATGTTAGGAAATGTTATATTCACAGATGCCAACAGAACCTTAATTCAGATGCTTTTTGTGTTAAGATAGAGTCTTTAATTGCATAATCACATCCTATTTTTTCCACAGGACCTCTGTCTCGCTCAAGGCACAGGACCTACAAGAGAGCCAAGTAGAGGTTATGCAGGCACACATAAATCTGCCACTTCCTAATTTAGCTGTCCTTGACTTCGAAACCTACATTATTTTGCTTTCAGAAAGATGCATATTATTTTCTTTTCTTAACCCATGATAGAGGCACTTTTCATAAATTGTTTCTTTTGGTGGGAAACTGTTGGATGTCAGCTTCCTAAAGGAGACATAGTGAAGAAATGGATAATTCAGTAAACACAGCCTCTGTGCATTTTTAAACATGCATGGACTAACACTTCATTTGCTCTCAGCTTGGAGTGTCTCATGGTGTTTCAAGTGCTAAAAGATTTACTATGGTTTATGACTAAAATATTTCTAACTCAATTTGTCGTTTAGCACCAAACCCCCCTGTCCTGCAGCACACTCAAAGGCTAAAGGGCACCCAAGCATTCTGCTGCTTAACTGCCCATGGATTGGAGCAGCTCTCATGACCTTTCTATTGCTCTTGGGATCTTTTATGAAATTAATAATTAAAATGCAAGGCCTCAGGTCCCTCTGTGATGTAACGCTTGAGGTTTTCAGTGCAAAACCAGATTCCTTCAGTCACAATAATTTTTATACATTAAACAGTTTTGCTTGAAAAGAATTACACTGTCCCTCAGTATGATTTTGATTTTTCAATCCACCTTGCTACCAGTTTGCTCTTCTGCAAAGGACTGAGTGCATTTTCATTAAATTTAATTTAAATTTAATTTCAAAGTACATCGTAGTCATTATGGCTGGATGTTCCTTTTTAAAACATGCGAGTTCTGGCAGGTATGACCCAGGGTACAAACACATTGCTTTATTTGCTAACAAATAAACTATTTAGCTGTGTAGCTTTGCTTAGGGTTCCATCATTAAAATGCTGGGAAATTACTGTACAAAAATGGACTGAAGTTACTGGTGGAATGAGCAGGAAACAGAAACAAAGATCAGAGGAATGAAGTGTGATGAGCAGGCTGTCATATCCAGTTCTCCAAGCCTCATAAATGTAAAATACCCAACCTTGACTTGTGCTGACTTTTTAGGACAACAGTTATCAGAAAGAGCTCTTTGGTCCAAGAATATTGTGTTTAATAGGTAGCCAAGTGGTTTTATAATCGGTAAAAATAATTTGCTACAACCTACTGGAACAATAATTATTGAGTGGCAAATGCGTTTTAAGGCCTTTTAGTGGCAGCTCCATGATTGATCCTGTAGAGACTATTTCGAATCCAGGTTTTCATGCCTTCAGCAAATGCAGATTTTAAGTGAGAATTCAGCTGTGGAACATTGAACGCCTTCAATGCAGATACGTGCCTGGGCTGTGTAATAGATGAACAATCTGAGGTAACACTGAAAGAATCCATTTTTCCCTTTCCAATTTCTCCCCATCTGGGTTTACTAGATTACCCAACAAATATGAGTTAATATTCTAGCTTGCAGAGAGTTCTCCTCGTGTTTGGAGGAGCTGTGGATTTCATAACAGTTTTATGAGTTTAGAGTTGCTTTTTGGAAATGTGTTTTTAAACAAAGGATGTGTTTTATCTTTTCTAGAACATATTTTCTTGATTTAACTGGCGTGGGTTCATATTTTTTTGAATAATTTAAGCAGTCTGGGTCCAGGGCCCAAATTGTGTTGACCTTAAATATAATCCTGGTGGAGTGAATGTTGAAATAGCAAAGAGAAGTTTAGTTTTCTGTTGAAGACCAGGGTCAGTGAGAAATATTTCAGCTGTTACACTGTCCTGATTTAGAAGGCAAATGAAAGGCTTCTGTGCATCGCATTGACGTGTTGTGACTGAATGAGTGCAGATGCATCATGACCTGGAGTCTGCTAAACTTGTGCTTGGAGCACTGTGAATATATAAGGAAGAGTCTGTTCCTGGGAGAAGCCAAACACAGACTCTGAAAAGATCCCAGCAAATCACAAAAAAAAAAAAGAAAAGAAAAAAAGTTATGCAATATTTGTTGGCAGGATGTGGAACAAAACAGATGATTTACAACTTTATTTGGAGTGGGGGAGCACCACGGACATTAGTGGTTTTCACCAGTGTCAGGTCAGGAACCAGGCCCAGGAGCTGCCCTAAAGGGTCAGGAAAAAGTGTTATGTGCATAAAATTAATAATCTTTGTGGAAGATGCCTTTTATATTGTGTTGAATATTGGAATTTTCTGTTGGGCTTCTTGTTGTGCAGGGGGCGTAACAGGGAAGCACTGGACTAAGACCAAGGAAGAAGGACTACAGAAACTGACAATATCTAAGATCTTATGCTCCTGCAGGAATGGAGATCCTTTCAAGAAAGCTGGATTCTTGGGGGAAGTAGAATCTCAAACCTGTTACTACTGGTCAGAGCCTAAGAAATAAAATTTCCAGTCCACAGGGCAAAATAGGTAGAACACACAACAGGTCTGTGCTTCAGGCAGCCATACCCAGCCTAGGTGGTGGTTGGTATTTCTGCATGGTCCAGACATTTACCAGGAAAAAAGCATGGATCTGTGCTTGGGATGGTCAGTCTACCTCAGTTTAAGGATTTGGTGTGAAAAACTTGCAGAACAACTGTTTTCTTAATTGGGTGGAGTAGGAAGGGAAGGCAGTGTGTTCCTCATCTGAAATTTAATATTTGAAATTATTTTCAGTATTTGAAAAATTAATTGAATAATATTTTGGTAGTATTAGTCACCCATTTACACCAATTACTGACAAGGACTCAGCACAAATAACATTTCATTTTTCAAGCTGCTCTCTTGCTTGAAATGAAAATTGGATATAGAGAAAATGTGGAGATTTTTGAAAGAGATCAAAAAACAATGGGGTCCTCCAGAAAAAAAAAAAAAAAGAATGGAATTTGTTCAGTTCCTTTAGAAACACAGCCTCTGCCTTCAGAGCATTCTCAACATTCTATATTTTTTCCAATCACTAGCAAAACAAGGGGAAGGGCTTTCCCAAGGGAAATCTGCTTAAGCCTGCTGCAATGTCTGTGAGGAGCATGGGTGCTGGTGGAGAGTGATACAGGGAGGAACTGTGCTGTCAACAACAGGAAGCTGGTGAAAAACGAGCGGTGCCCCTGGGGAGGTGAATGCAGAGCAGATGTCTCTAATTGTGAGTCACACTGTGACAACTGACAAGAGAAATTCTGCACTCTTGACACTTTAAAGATACCAAAAATACCAGAGAGCACATTCCATGGCTTCTTGAAGACTTCCATATCGAGGTAGCTGGGGGGGAGAGCTCCATCTCCTCCTGTTTCCATCACTAAACAGCCCATAAAATTTGCTGTTGATAAGCTTCCAAGCAGCCAAGCATTCTAATACTTAGATAAGTCACTAATGTTAATAAAACCACTGAAGAAATAAGAGGGAAGAGGTGCAAAGGGGATTCATGTGCAGGGCAGCGCCAGTTGCTTTAGATACTGATCCTTTCAATTAAGGGTGGTTCTGGATAAGAAAGGGGAAAGTAACATCCTTGTTTATAAGCACTCTTCGATTTTGAAATCTCTCTCTTTTTTCCCCCTTTTGTGGTTTTCTTTTTTTTTCATCTGGAATGACTGCAAGCTTTTTCTTGATGTATTCCAATTATTGTCCGGATACAGGGTTGCAGATTTATATTGTGCTTCTTTAGTGGAGTTACAAAAAGTCAAGACCAGCAACCATTCATAGCTGGTTGCCAATTTTTTATTTTGGGACAGATGCCTGGCTTGGGTGGGTCTGCAGATGTCAACTGTGCTACTCCAGAAATGTGTTTTAGTTGCTTTATTTGCTCTCTTGATGCAACTGCTTTACTAACAGTAGTTTAATACTGTGCTCAGGCAGTCTGTTCTTTGAGCATGGTCAGGTTGTTTTGTGGGCACCAAAATAGCCTAAATCAGCTCCTTAGCATGGAACTCTGTGACCATTGATATCTATCTGAGGCATTGTTGTCATTTCTCCTTCTGTCCCATGAAAAAATTTTCCCCTGGGTATTTGGGGAGGTGTGTGTGTGTGTGAATTTCAGAGTGTTGGAAATATTTTTGGGAGTGTCTCATTCTGACTGGATTCAGATATCTGATATTTTGGCAATCTCCACTGTTTTTCAGGTTGTTGATATTTGTGGAAGCTGGTAAAGATGGAAAAGTGCATCTGGTCACGTGGGAAGGCACAACACTGCACAACTGCTCCTCCAACAGCTGCTGGGGTGCTGCTCCAGGATGCAGTTTTAATGGTGGCATTGGAAAAGTGGTCCTGCAGGGAGGTGCTGGGTTTGCTCAGGCAGGTCACACTGGTCAGAGCCTCTCAGCTCTCTTCAGTGTTTCTGGGCTGGAGTTATCTTCACCACTTTCTTTTATTATTGTTTTGTGATATGTTATACCAGTTTAGCCTCTGTGTATCTTGCAGTAGCTGTGGTAGTCATGTCATGTCACGTCACGTTGCATCATCTGGAAATCCCACTGCTCTGTTACACCAGTGGGCCCTCCTTTGGCCCAGTTCTCGTGTGTCACTGATGCAGTTTAAAGATGAGAATAATTTAAATTATTGGACATTTTGGAACAAGACTTTCCCTTTGCAACTGCTGTGCCAGACTGACATTTGACCAATTTGCCAGCAGATGTTTTACTAGAGGTCAGCTGCTATTGCCATTTTGAAGATGCTTGTTACTCTGTGAAAAGGCCAGGATTTACACTGATTGTAATTATTCTACTGAAATATTTGTGTTGTGAGACTTGAGGATTTGTAAGTTGTGTAACACCTATGTACACTAGGTTACATTTTCTAAGTTAATGAACCTTTTTCTGCATCCAGCTCACAAATATCTGTGCAGATGCACACATATGAGCCTTCCTTCTCTGCCATCCTTCTGTGGTATCACCACTGCCAGCCAAGTCAACTGCAATGCAAAGCCAATGAGCAGGACTCAGGATTCATGTTTGGTGAAAATTTCAAAGTTTGTCTCTCGTGGTGTTATTTTTTCCTGCTGATAGTAGGAAGAAGAGCAAGCACTGCATGATATTGTGCTCTCAAATCCTTGGCAGGGATTTTGAGACCACAAGTCTTCCCTGCTTCTTAAAGGCTTTCCCTGGGAGAAGTTGTAGGACGCGGCGGAATTTCTTTCTTCTTTGTGTCTGTGCTGGCTGAAGCAGGACAGAGGAGCTTGAAAATGCTCTCCCTCCTCAAGGAACGCTATCTGATTCGTAAGCATTCCTAGAGGTTAAGGCTGGTGACTATCAAGAAAGCAAATACTTCACGCAAGGGTAAGTCCTCTAATTGTGTTTGTGTTGAACAACTGCCAGATCCCCATGTCAGGATGTCTGCAGTCACGGCTCTGATCTCACCATTCCTTCCTCGGCTCTTGCACAATTGTGTTGCATGTTTGTGGTACGGGAGAAAGTTGGAGAGCTGGGCTATGAAACCATCTCAGGGAAGGAAGCCATGTTTTATTTTAGTTGCTTGGTTTGGATAAAAGCCTGTAGGAGATGGAATAACATAAAAAAATCCCCATAATGCGGTCCATTCATGGAAAACAAACCTGGTTTTCTCTACAGATATGTGAAATATGAGGTTTGATAGCCAGGTTGGAAAAGGAAATGTCAATAAAAATGTGTTTGTTAGTGTAGTGGAAATCCTCACGTACATATGTGTGAAGTTATTACTTGTTCTACCTGGACTCTCACCTGTGATTGCAAGGTCTGTTGGGGTCAGGCTTGTAAATTCAAAAGGGGAACTTTTGAAAAACTGGTTATGAATCTGCTTCTCTGATGGATCACTTCAAGGATCTGTTGTGGCAGGGAAGTAAGACAAAGCAGTGACAAATAACAGGTTACAAGAGACAAAAGAAACCCAAAGATACTGGATTGAGTTTAGCAGGGAAGGGGGAAGGGAAGAATATCATAATTCCTTCCAGCCACAGCAGAAGAGTTTTGAGGACTTTCAGAACAAGCAAGGATTGAAAGCCACTCAGGTTACACAAATATTCAATCCTGAAAGAAGACAGCAGTTGCCTTAGCCACAGAAATGTTGATTAAAAGTAATATCCTGATCGGTCTCAGTACCATAAATCTATCCTAGATGATAAAGCTGTGCATTATCCCTGTTTGGTTAGAACAAAGCAAATGTCACAGAGGTCTAATTTTAATACAGAAAAATAGTAAGAGGTTGAGTTAATCTATGACCATCGTGTCGTCTCACATAATAAAATCTGGTGAGCTGGTAGCAGTGCTCCAGGAGGATGTCAGTTCCACTTCCTAAACCAGGAAGGGGAGAATTATCCAGAGCAATAAAGAGCTTGTACAAATAATACGAGGGAAATCAGAAGTTAATCTGAATACCAACTCACTCAATCTAATCAGTAGGAACAGCTCCCTGCCAACTGCTCCGTTACCTGAAACAGGGGTCAACTGATAAACATCAGCCAGTCCTCTCATTAAAAAAACACAGCTAACAACCCCCCTTCATCTCCAGATCTCAAATTCCATCGTTCCCGATAAGCACTAACCAGTTCCTCATCTCTCATTTGCAGTTCATATCCTGAGCTACACAGATTTGCTGTTAGAGATAAGGATATGAGAAAGCAAAGCCATATTAATGCACATGCTGCAACCTGCGAGCCTCTCCGGGGCCGCCGTGCCTGGCGCTGGAAATAGGGGTGGTCAGTGAGTCTGCACGGGGATTTGGGATCTGGCCACACCCTGGTAGTTTGGCAACCTCAGCCCAGATGAACGGAGCCAAGGAAAGCACTGTGAGCCACCTGGGTGGGGAAACAGATGACTGGCAAAAAAAGAGGGAGCAAGCAAGGAAGAATGGGAGTGGGAAGGGGGAAGAAGGACAGGGAGCTGTAATCCCAAATTTATGAAGGATGTCACCCAGCTGCCATCACACCATGTAAACTACTTTTGGATTCTCATCCCACGCTCACCACTGTTAGATGTTTGTCAGAGCTAAAGGCAAACCAACATTTTCTGCCTTTGCCTTTCAGCATGGGTGAGGTTTCAGTGCCCTAAAAAACAGGTAACACAAATCAGTGTTGGCATTCCGATGGCCGCCAGTAAAAGGTGGTTCCTGAATCAGTGTTCTGGGGTTTGAGTCAAACATTCCCCTTCAGCTATTTATCCAATGTTTTTCTAAATTTTTGGAAAGGTACAGAACTTGTCTTTTTTTTTTTTTTTTTGCTTTTCTTGGTAGCTAAGAGAAATAAGGCTTGAGTCAGCTGCACCACAATGCAGAATTCTTCTTTACAACAGGTTAGAGGCTTCCCAGAGAAAATAGCTCTTTTCCGTTCTGCAGACTTTCGTTCTTCATGTGTTTTAGATTTGCAGATAAACTAGTCAAAACTAATCAAAAGCAAAACAGAACACAACCAATATAAAATCCCCCAACTGCCTTTTTAAAGGTCGCTGACTCAACTATATTTAGTTTTAATATTTTTTTTAATTTCAGAGTGTGGGAAATAAGCAGGGGTTATTTCCTCCAGCAAACCAGGGTTTTCTTAGCCTCTTTTTTTGACTTGAGATTTAGCTGAAGTCAAATATTATGACCTGTAATAATCTGAGCACAATATGTCTTGTTTGCACTCAAATTGCTATTCACTGTCACTTTACTTGTTAAGAAAAAAAAAAAAATAAAGCCTGTTGCAGTGAGCTACAGGTAAATTAAATTTAAATCAGTTCTATGATTAAGTTCTTGGAGAGAAGCTGACTGTAGCAGCTTATATATGCTCATATTTGTGGAAAGTCTACCCTCAAATCAGAAATAAGTCAACATTATTTCAGTGACATGTTTTCCTTTTGAAAAATTTCATTTTTGTCAAAGTGAGTAATATAGAGAAACCTAATAAATAGATTCATTTAGATCATTATTTGGGGAAAATAGATGTACTCTTTCACATTATGTTTCTCTGTGAGTTATCACCCATTTGTCTTTCAAGGACATGTTCTCCCTTCAACTACTTACTTTTAATTTCAAAGGAGAAAAATAATGGGTTATGGGGGTTTTGGATTATTATTTCATTTGAAATGCCTAGACAGTAATGAAATAAAATATCCTATGCATCCTTTAAAAGCCAGACACTTGCTATTGAAGGGGAAATAATTCCCCCCCCAGGCCCTGTTCCACCCCAAAAAAGAAGAGAAAGAAAAAGAGAACAGGTGCAGTTAATGGGCCAGACTAAAGTATCATGGGAGATTTTCAAAGCCACAGATGAATTTAGCTGCACCACTTCCCAGGAAAATAAATGAGTGCTGTTTACTTGGGTTTTCTGCAGTTTGAAATTATCCTCTCCAATGTAGGCTTTGGGGGAAAGTCCACTTGAAATAATTGTAGCCATTTGGAATTGACATGTCAGCACCACCTCACATGACAGGGACGAATGCCACTCATTCATACACAGATTTTCCATAGACAACCAGAACAACAGAGAATACTGCCAAGCACTGCCAGGGAAAAGCGGGAATAGCATTGCCTTACAATTCCATTTTTATTTTGCTACTTTTTCAAAATTGTCTCAGAGTGGGGAACAAAGTCTGGGCATTTTTCTCAGACAGGCAATTTTATGTCTTCTTTTCCTTTGGTTTTAGCAGAACCTTTCTTCCTATCTACACTCCCTGTTGTATTTGTTTATCTTAAATTGTTGTAGAAAATGATGAATTTATGAAAATGCAACATGTGACATGATTCTATGAAATTAATAAATTATTAATTAAGTCTTTCAATCCCACATACCCCTGCTCCAAATATATACATGCACTTAGACACATATGTTGAACCTATTAAAAAAAAGCTTTCAGGAACTTTGGAATTATACAAAAATTAGACAAAATGGTACATTTAATACACCATCTGCTTTATTAATGGATAACTTACTCATCTCTGGGCCTACATCACACTGTGCTGATCCAAACACACACCCAATTAAATTAAAGGGATTTTATCTGTGATCTTATTTTAAAACCTTAGTTCTTTGCAAGGTCTACCATTTTGTAAAGTCACTGTGGAAACACAGTGAAAACTGTTTATTGAAGTGCTAATGGCTTATCCTAATTTCCATAAGGGACCTTTTTTCCTTCATGCATTCTAACTTTAGTTGACCATCATCTTGTTTTATAGTTAGTATTTAAAAATTGTTTTGGCAAAGTGGCTGAGTAGTCAAAAATGCAAATTACCTTACTTGGACCATTTTTTCCTTATTTTTATTTTTCACGAAATATCTTTCATGTTTTCTTCCTTACGTTGACCTGCTGCAGGTAAAGTCAAACCAAGAACCCCATTATTTCTTTTGTTCCAATGACTCACTTCAGTTAGGAACAAATTCTTTTGTGTTAGCTGTTCCTTCTAAGATAATATCATACACTACATTCCAACATATTTAATCTTTTAATTCAAAGTCATAGAAAAAAACAATTATTGAAAAGAACCCATAGGTAATGGAGCAAGCTACTGTAGAATCATCCTCAGGTCTGGATTCATCTGTCTGTTTTTCTACAGATTGGGGGGGATTTTTTTTAAAATTTTTTTTTTAAGACAGTTTTTAATGCTTGAACAAATCCCTTTTTCTTCCCTTTGGTAATGTGGTTAACTGTCTGGAATGTGAGCCACTGGAAATTCTTCCCCACAGAAGAATCTCCATTAAGCTTTCAAACAGAGTTACTTCATCCCCACAGCTGCAGGGATAGAAGGCTTTCTAGTGCCTAAATACTTACTGTATATGTCATCCTTAAATTTATTTATTTTTTTTCCCAGCCAGAGCTTTGGGAGCAGGTGCTAGCCTTTTGCTTCCTTTCTGCTTCCTCTGTGGGGAACGGGCTGGAAAGAGCCAACTAATTAGAAAATTCTACAGGGAAATTAATTCTGCAAACAGCTGAGGAATGGCATTTCAGTATAATGCTCACTTTGTCTGTCAGCAGAGCTGGTTGGCTTCACAAGTGGCAGCTCTCCCAGATGTTAAACATGTTGTGATGAGACCAGAACTGCATCATATGTTGCCCGTTTACTAAAAGTCATGGTGTTCTGGAAGAGTAAATACATTAAAACCAACCTCTGGGATGTGCTGTTTTGTGTCACAAGGCAGTAGCATGGTTTTTTACATATTCTTGAAGTGTAGCAATGAACCAAATCGTTTTTATCCAGCTTAGTTCCGAATGCTGCCTTTGCATTCATGTAGGGCTGGGGCATGGAGAAGGAGGGGCAAGGAGCCTCCCTAAACCATTCTGTGCAAAGGCCTGGGTTGTCAAAGCCTGCTGTACACTTCGAAAAAATACGTGCAGCTCTGTGACATGTCTGAGCAGAGCCCTCACTTACCCAGCTGGCTGCTCACGTGCACGTGGGGAGAGTCGGATCCGCATCTGCAGGCTTCCCTCTTCGGAGCACTGGCGACAGAAAAACGCAGGCAGGGCCCTCTGAAGGAGCCTGTTCTGAGGTGTTCATGGAAACAGCACTTAGTGGAGATGGTGACAGAGTGCTCATGTCCCAGAGATCTCATCAATACCTGCTTTGGTCACCTTAGTATTTCTCAACTGTGGGCTAAACCCCAGCCACTTGCATTACCCTATGTGATGTGCCTGGTTCTCAGTGCGCTTCTTGCGACAGACCTCTGTGACCCTCAAGCCCAGTGCTCCTGCCAGCCACATTCCTCATCCGACCCTTCCACAGCCCCCAAGTTTCCCTCCAGCTAACCCTGAGGAGCAGAATTCTCATGCACATTGCTCCCAGATTGACGTGGCATCCCTTCCATGAGCTGCCAGGAGGTGGCCCTGGGCTCTGTTTTAGCATTCAGCTATGCACAAGTGGCCCTCACACTCCAGATGTCTGGGAATTTGCCCTGGATGTAACACTGGAAGAGTGACTTCTGAGTTCCCATTGAGTAAATACAGAACTGCTTTCTTATCTTTTTAATCTCAACATGATGTTAAAGCTTGGGGTGCTCTGAACACCTCTTTGTGGTGGATCATTTTTTAGGTGTCTTACCCTGCCTCAGTGGCTCTTGTACTCTTGAGCTCTCTTTTATACTCCATCTCTGTCACAAATATCTAAATGCTTTTCCTTCCTCTGTCTCCTAAGAACTAATTTGTCTTATCTAAGAATATCAAAAAATAGGACATTCATGCAATTCCCATGGAGATATGTTATTTTTCTGCTGCTGAAGGCTTTCCAAAGCATTTTTATTTGTCTTATATTTGATTGACTGTAGCAGGACTAGGTTTTTTTTTTCTTTTCTTTTTTTTTGTTGTTAATTTCCATTGTCTTGTACTTCACAAATGCAGTATAATCATTCCACATTCTGTCTCAATCAAAAAATCTCATCACTCCTTCTTTTCTTATCAGTCTGTTCTCTCCAGCATAACTACATTGCTTGATATGTTGCACAGTCTTGGGTTCAAGGACTGTTTTTAATGGAAAAATATTAATATCCTTTTCCTAGTCCAGTGTTAACATGTAGAGATGTTTTTGAGAATTATTTGGTTATAAACTTTAAACTTTGGCCATGCTTATGTTGATATCTGATCATCTTCCAGCACAAACCACTAACTAAAGGGCTTTGACTTAGAGTCATTTTCACAGATGAAGATCATGCTTGCAGAAGAAAATAATAGGATTCCATCTTTGTCTTTAATAAAAATCAAGCTAGTTCCTATATTTTCTAAATTTACTTCACCTGTTAACAATTACAATTTTCATAATGAGATTTAATTGCTTAAGAAACCATTGCAATTACATCCCAACTAAATATTAACATCTTCCCCTCTTCTAATTCACAATTTGAAAACATTCTTTGCATCTTTTAATTGCTTTCTATAGATGTGTACATTAACAAATTGGAAGGACAAAAAAGCATTTCTCTCCAAAAGAGATGTGCATGGACTTTTGGATGTGAGCAACTGGAATCTAAAGTCTCTTTGCTCTAATGTCACACACAGAAGATTTATTCTGCAGTCACATTTTCTGAATTAATTGAATTTTTAATTTGGTGGTCCTAAATGCATCACTGCCTGGCAGTTTTCCAAAGTGCATTGTGATATAATGATGCCTGCATTATGGAAGTTTGTCAAGTGGTCCGTGCTTAACATGGGGACCTGTCTGCACTTAAAACAAGAACCAAAAGAAATTATTAAATATTATTATTGCATATTCTTCCCAGAATCACATTTTTTATTAGGGTGTGATGAATAATTGCAGGAACATTGGCAGCTGAAATTTCTAAAGTGATTGTCAAATAGGAAATAAAATGGAAAATGGGAAATAAAATGTGCTATTTATTGCAGGTCAAGATAGATTGCCTTTATATTCTATCTAGATAAAAATTCTTAGTGATTTAATTTTCTGTTTATTGTCATCCAGATGTTCAAAGTACTGACCCAGCTGGTGTGGAAATTTCATTTTTTCCAGCTTATGATAATGAATTGAATCATAAAAAGCAATCATAAAACATCTCCATATTGCATCCATGGAGATTCACTAGGATGATTTACACTAAATGGATTTTTACGTGGAATGGGTTTCTTTTCCAAAGTTCACCGAGAGTCAAGACTACATCCGTACGTGTTTAGGAGCCAAAAATTGTAAGTAAAGGAGAAAACACATCTGTGTGTGGAAGTTTTTGAATAATTGCACTGTTTGTTTAATGATATAGCTGATGTTATGAGTGCTCCTGGAGAGAACAGCAAAGCTGGAGCAGCAGGGATAAGGATGTTTTCCTTCAGGGAAACGTGAAATGCTTTGTTTTGTCCTAGTGTGTTCCAGAGGACTGCATTTCCATTTTGGCTTCAAGAGATCTCCCCTTTTAAAAAGTGAAATTCTCTTTCACAAAATAATGCTGGTTTAAGAAATTATAACTTTTATTTATTTACTTATTTACACTTCAAAGCAAAGTAGTTTGCTCACCCATTTTGAGAACAAAGCTACTCACTGAAACTGATTGGAGTTTGCAAAGGGTTTTAGTAAGTCCAAGATTTCATTTTTTCAGTCAATTTTGTAATCATCAAGAAATTTCATTCATCTCTAGCTATAATGTTTTGGTTGCAAGTTTGTTGGATTTTTTATAATGTGTGTTTACCACCCATATTGCTAGAGTTAATAAATAAACACAAATTGATTTATGGCTTGTTTTACTTGGACAAGTTTGTGAATAGAAATGTTTTATAGGGTTTAATTAAATTCTTTCTTTCCTCCAAGGATGCCACTATCCAAAACAAATTGATAATTTTGTTCAGAAATTGTGCTCACACTCTGTAGTATAATGGATACTCCTGAGATAAACTGACATCTGGGGTAGATCTTCATAAGAATGGTTTCCAAAGTTCAGAATGGAAACTTTTAAACTTTCAAGCTGTCCTTAAGTTTTAATATATGCCTGGCTTAGTATTGCATTTCAGTATTTACATAAATTCTGCATTTTGAATAACAGATGCACCTCAGCAGATTGTAAACCTTTTCTTGATACATTTTGGCAGCAGCTGCAGGTCACATCCCTTGCTGAATTTCTAGATTGTTCTCTGAGGTCAACATTCATCAAGCATTTTTTCTACTACACTTTAAAGATTTTCCTCTCTCTGCTTTGGAAATGCAAGTGTTATTCTTTTCTCTGAAATTCCACCAATTTGTTATTTGTAGGCATGGCTTGGAGAGGAAGGAGGGATGAGGAGACAGTGGGAGTGAGTCATTATTTTATTGTAGTGACACTCTGGTGTTATTCCAGGCAGTCAGTTTTACCCCATAGCTGCTGACTGCAGTGCTATCCATGGCAGATGCTCAGAAATGACAAGCAACATCTTTTTTTGCTGCTGGTTAATGTGATGTAGCACAGATGAGAAAATAGGTTTATATATTTACACCAACTTTATCCTCTGACCAAAGAATCTGACAGTTTAAAGCTGTGCCACCTCTCCCAAAGGTGTGTGCAGGTTGGACATGTATCCATCCTATTTATCAACAATATCCAGAAATACAGGAACCTAACTGTGCTAGGATGTTATTTAAACACCTGTATTTTGTGGCCAGAAAACCACTGTGTTAAACTCACCTGAGGGTCTGCTGCCTCCATAAGAGGAATGTCTTGGAGTGGATAAGGGGACCAGGTCATGTCCCTCATGGCTGAAAGAAAAAAAGTAATGGCATATGAATAAAAAACCCAGAGATTTTCAGAAAATATATTGGTCATAACTGATATTTTGGTCATAATTCAATAAATATGTTTTTACACACACAAATACATTAGGCCAGTACTGGCTGCTTCTGGAATCCCACCCTTAACACCAGCCTTCTTAAGGGCCAACCTGCTTGCCTTCTTTCCAATGCTGAAAAAAATCCCTGAAATCTCTGCCCCTCAGCCCCAAGACAGAAGAAAAGAGGATAGTTTGTGGTTTTTAATTTGATAGTTTGGGGATTTTTTTGGTAGGCCATCTAGAAAAAAATTCAAGCGGAAATTATATGAACATAAAATTGGTTTTGACACATTTGGCAAATAGTAGTGTTTTTAAGAAGCCTGCTCTGAACCCTGTTGGGTAAGCAGCCACTTGCTCAGCTTGAGTAAAAGGATTTCTTGCCAGAAAGGAGAAAGAAAAGATCACCAGCTGGGGATTCATCCTTTCCACTCATATTTTCTTTCCCTGTGACTCCCAAAGCGTTTGGTGAAAATGGCAATGTTGTTGTACTTTTACAACCAAAGCACAGGAGATTAAAGTGAAGATATGAAAACACAAATGCTTGAAAAGTTCCATTCCTGGAAGAGAGACACAGAGGAGCTGACAGAG
Organism: Emberiza elegans; assembly: GCA_024865655.1. NCBI lineage: Eukaryota > Metazoa > Chordata > Aves > Passeriformes > Fringillidae > Emberiza > Emberiza elegans. Next base: position 4,624,568 of record JALJVW010000158.1, read on the forward strand.
AAAGCTGATGTTCAGGAGTACACGAAGAACCTTCAGAGGGTTGGTATTTATGGAAAACAAAGCACTTTTTTAGGAGTTTAAATTACACACTAAGCAATGGCCCCAAACTTTTATTACATTCTAGGAAAAGAGCAGGAAAAAGAACATAAAATACTCAGAGTTATCTGTACTAAATATTAGACTGTATATTATATCCTGTCTTTAATGTTGTGGAGAAAACCAAATGGTCTGAATTACTATCATTTCTTAAAAACTAGAAACATAATCTGGGAAGAAGTTTTTATGCTGGGTTGCTTTTTAGCTGGGTTGTTTCTGAGGAATTAAAAAGAGCTGAAAATCTCCTGTTTGGCATTGCGTAATCAATGGTTCAATGACTGACCAAATACCCATCATTCTGTTCCATTCATGAGATTATGCCATACACAGTCAGGTGGCATTTGTCCAGAAGCTGACATGTCCTTTCATTGCTAAAAACCTTGGTTTGGAATGGAATGGAGTCAAGCACAGGAAGGAAATGATTATGGAAACTGTAAGCATTTGAGACCTCAGCTATCTTCAGACACAGCAAAACATTTCCGCCTGTTATCGGCAGGTATGTAATTACTGATCAGACAAACATGCCAAGAAATATTTCAAGAAGGTATTTGGCTTCCAGAAGCTGATTCTGCCTCCAGAGTGCTTGTCAGACATAAGCACAGCATCATGCTGGCACATTTTGTCTTATGTGAAGAGAAGTAAAAGGGGTGTATATTAAGAGCTTGGGCTTTTACTGCCTGTTTCAAGGGACCCTACTGAATGTCTTTGCACCCTTAAGAGATCTTTTATTAAAAGAAAGATAAGCTCCAAAGAACACTGTTAAACTAATTTTTTTTAAATTTAAATGGCCATCACATTTCCCATTTAAAAAAAAATATCCATCACAATTTAAAAGGATAAGATATCACCATCAGGTGATGGATACACCTGATTACATTATCAGAGTCTAGGAATTTTGAGATCAGCTCAGGTGCCAGGAAAATGCAAGCAATTCATGAGTTAAAATAATTTTAAAGTGTGACAGGCAATTAGAAGTACACATGTGAAAGGCAATTAGAAGTACAGATGTGATACTGATGCACAGAATTTTCCAAGTTATTGGGGAAATTTAAGTGTGGCACTGATTGTGCTGAACTTTTACACAATAACAGTGTTTCTTTCAGCTGGAAATTCTGATGTCAAACATAAAACATTTGTATATCTAAAACGTATTCTAGACTTTAAGCCACTTCAAATATAGCCATTTTCAAATAAAATTTTGAATTTTATCCTATATAACAAATCATTTTTGTTCTCTTAAAATAATATATTGTACAATTGAATATCAAAATAACAACAGTACTTTTGCTAGAGTGACAAATGGACATAAGTAAAAATGTAGAATATTTACTGCACAGAAAGAAGAAAATGTGTTGGGTGTGGATAATAGTTATTTCTCTGTGTTTTCAGTGGAAACCACCTCTTTCCTGAATAGGACTGGTTGTTATTTGTACCTGCATCCTCTTAACTTAGAATGACCTTAAAGAATGTTAAGTGAAAGCCAATTTTAATTAACTACAATTTGATCAGTTAATGGAGGAGATCAGCTCTGTATGGAAGTAGTGCAGGGCTAAATCTGCAGAGAGCACATTTCTGGCTAGCACCACCCCTCACTTACAGGCACCCTGCCAGCTAGCAGGGGTTTTTGCTCCAAGATTAGGCACATCTCTTCCTAAATGAATGGAGGGGAAGAGCTAAATCAGCTCAGAGTAATGTCACTGGAGAGTAGCAGGCTGAACTCTTCCAGGGAAAACCAGCAAGATTTCAGCTGTATCCCTGAGAGTGAGGCATTTCACTCTATTTAGGTTTCTCTGCTGTGAATTAAACATCTCTAAAGTGGCTAAAGGAAATCTCATGTCTATATTCAAAGCAGTCACCTGAGTGTGGACCTGAGAAGTGTTGGTAACTGAGAACCTGCCAGGCTTTCTGTAGCAATCCAGTAAATCAGTGCAATAAGTATTCAAACACAGCCGCATTTATATGGAGACAGAATATCCAGCCAGAGAGCTATAAGTATAATATTTCTTCATGTATACCATGCAGTAAACTGTCTAACTATATAGGGCAAAACCAAATCAAATACTTCTGCTGTCTCAGGTCTTATTTTTGTAAGTAAATCTTCACTTTATCAGTTTAATATTTTTAAGCCAATGACCATGGAACCATGACTTTTCAGCCCTACTGACAAAGCCTGGAAGTCACTGAGTAGGTCATGCAGATCTGTGTTTCCCTGAGGGCACAGACTGCTCAGTAAATCTGCTTGGTCTTCTCACTTATGCATTGAACTTAAAAAGTAAAAAAACCCAAGAAACCCAACCCCAAAAAACAAGTAGCACTCCTGGTCAGAGGATGCTTGAGGGAGTTATTCCAACTTGTTCTTTTTCCCACTTACCTTCTATGGGAGGAAATATTTATGGAGGAAACAAACTGAAAAAGATCACAAAGATCCTGCCACACAGACTTCCTGGTGTTATTCTACTGAGGAAGACACAAAAAATTCTCTACTCAAATTCCTTTCTCCCTGTAAACAGGGGAAAAAATATTGTCTTTTGTCAACATTTTGCTCACTTGTTGCTGTCTTCAATACTATTCTATGAAGATACAATTTTTTAATCACAACTGGTGTGTTCAATAACAAAAATGTTCCTTTGGGTATGCATTTGTATTGTGCTGAAATGTATTGTTTGCTAAGTGGCCTTATCTATAATTCAGAGAGTATTTGTGTGCTTTGGAAGATCATTTGGCAAAGTCTGTGAAAGGAAATAATTATTTGGCTGCATTAAGGATGAAATTAATTTAAGATGAGTTAGAACTTTTAGAGAAGGGATATGAAAAGAACCCAACAGCCAAAGTTCTTGCCTTTGGAAGAGGTAATTAGCCAGTACTGGAAGAGCCTTGATGAATATGCAGTTAGATATCCATTAGTGGATCTAGAGTGGCAATTTGAGAAGGTGTTCTCATTCCCTGGGGAATGCTTGTAGCCTGTTTCAGTGACAAAATAGATTAATTTAAATTACTGCTTTAAATTTTTCAGGGGCAGACTTCATTTCAGTTTGAGTCCCTCTCTCCTCCCTCTTGTTGCTCCACAGCCATAAAAACGTAGAGATGTTGCAACCCAAGTACCCAAGTGAAGGCAAAGCTCCATCTGAGAATGCCTTGGGTTCCAGAAGGTTCAGGTTCACAGCATGAACTTAGAGACTGGCTGTTGAGGAGACAATGGCTGGTAAGTCTGCTGAGGAAGATACACTTCACAAGCATTTGTTTTGAGTCATTTTCTGAGTAGTGATGAATCTATGCAATTTTATTTTCACCTCAACAGGACATTGGACATTGCTAAGCTGTTTAATGTATGTGATGTTTTACACTGTGATAAAAACAATGCATTAGTGAGCTGAGTGACAAAAAGAATGTGTCTAGAAAAGATCCTTAAGGATAGGCCAAGATTGTTTGCATTTATTTTAATGATATCCAAATGGTCTTCTAACTAAAGATATTAATAATTACAATGAGCAATAAAACTCTAGAAAGAGTTAAATTTACTGACAGGCTTTATTCTCCTGCAGCGTTCTGTTTGACATAGTTCTATAACCTATTCCCTTCAATAAATGTCAAATTCTTTGTTTTATTTTTAAAAATTTCTTCAATGTCTTAGCTGTGAGGAGAGACAGGGCATGCAAATTGTCAGGGATATATCATGTTTTGTATCCATGTGCTCATGGTTTTCCTCAGGGTAACTGATAGGTCAGAAAAGATGCTGCAGGAAGACTGTAAAACAACAATAAATATGGAAGTTGTTCCAGAGGGTGGGACTGGTCTTCTGTTTGTCTGGTACTAGAAGCACTTTTGCGGGCATGTGATTTGTCAGTGTTATAAAAGGATGGAATCATAATGGCCTTATCCATCTCCTACCAAGAAATAAGCAGCACTTATAAACTTCTTCCTCAATGCAGTCCTAACAGTATTTCCAAGGGCTGTTTCAGAAACTATAAACACATTAAAGAATAGCCAGAAACCCAATCTGCTCAGCAATCACAGATTTCTCAGTTGTGTGTTGAAGACATAGCAACCCAAATTACCCTTGAAATGACTCTATTTATTTCAAGTCATACCCTTTTCCCAGCTGTATTTTTAGACAACTTCATACTAGTAGTACAAGAGCTTGTTCCAGACAAGGACTTAACTTGGGTTTATGTTAACATATAATTTGTAAAAGTTTGCAATAAACATCTTTCTCTGACACTGCCAGAAACTGTAGGAAGGAAAACATCGCCACTAACTTTGGCTACTTGCTTTGATTCAAACCTCATTGTGTGATGTTTGTTATGAGAGCTCCAAAACTGCACAGAAGTGATGAATTGCTGTGTCACTAAGACCGGAATTTCCAAAGCAGCCTCGTCTTTTTAGATTTTGGCTTCCAACATAAATATTCACCAGAGGCCTGGTGTTGGATTGGGAAATGTGCTAGCAGGCTTTCATTCAGATAGCAAAAAATATGCAATGCATGATTCAAGCCTTAGGCCTGAGCTGGCATCCCATAATGCACTCCCTGAAGCTGATGAAATGTTAAGGTGTACAGGAAGTGCTGGCTGAAGTCTTACAAATAAACACTTAAAGAATATTTATATAGATACGGTAAACAGAAAAGGAAAGTGCCATATGCACATGCTGCTGGTCGCTCTGAAACTGCTGCTCCGCACAGGCCAGTTTTTATATCCTTCAGAATTACAGGACCATCATTATTTTTCCAATGCTGAGTGCGTTTCCCCTCTGTTAATCACAAAGAGTAAAAGCAGGTCTGTAATCTCAGTTCAGCTGCATTTGGAAACAAGTCTTGTTTGTAAAGATGGAAGGAAACCGGGCAGGAATCTATTTCTCTGCAGAGGCATTCAGTTTTTCCATGGTCAGTCTTTTCTCCACACTGACCACATTCTCTGCACTGGGTAAAGTTTTGGATTCCTTTAAAATACCTCAATTGTATCAATTTATCATTGATACAATTCAGGATGCCTCAATGACTTTGAAAGGGTGTTCTAGAAACTGCTGTGATATTGCAGTCTGTGTGAGTTCTGTTTTATTATTTAAATCATGTAGTTGTTCTGGTCAAAATTGCTTGTAATGTTGTTTGAGACAATGAGCTAGCTCATAATGGGAAAATCCATTTCTCTGAAATGCCAGCACTTTAAATAATTTAAAACTATTCTTCCTGTTCTACCAAAAGGAAGTTTAATCTATTACTTATCTGTCCAGGAAGATACTGTTCAAATGTATTGGACTATCTTGAATTAAAAGGGAAAAAAAGTTGTTTGAATAAATTAAGTATTTCCATATAATAAATGGTGACAATTTAATAATTAGTGAGATGCCTTGTGTTTATAGATTTTTCATAACATGGCATATGAATAACGAAAACAGAAGGTTGTTTATTCAGCATATAAAAGCCAATTTTAGAGGAATAACAGATGGTGACTGCCAGAGCCAGACGAGAGTGAATAATTTTTAAAAGCTTTGTGATCATGTAATTGAGTGAATTAAAGATGAGAATTCACAAAAATTCAGGTGAGTTAAGATTCTGTTCTCATTGACAGTGGATAAATAAAGACCCTTCTGTTTCCCCACATGTACACATATTTACTAATGTTGGAATTAACAGCATCACAACCATGCATTCAACGAGCCTCAAGCTTCAACATGATTTAAAATGATCAGTTCCACATAACAAAGTGTTTATGTAGGGAAACCAAATGGCAGAAATCATTCCAAAAGGCTGAAAAATGACGAGTATTACCTCGTTAAGATTTGTTTCATAAGCATGACCAAAGCAATACAACAGAAGAGTGCCAGCATGTCAGAAAGAAGAGTGGGAAGAAGAGTGGGAAGAAGAGGGAATGACTGATCTTTCCATTATTACAGAGCTTGACAAAGCTGGAAATAGTTCCACCTTCTCCAAGTCATGGTATCTCAAAAGATAATATTCTTTGAAAGAAACAAATGAATTTTAAAACCCTTTAGGAGCAGCACCAAGGGCTCTGTGTGTCCATTTATACCCACTGAACTGCTGTTCCTTTGAGGAGTTTCAGCACCCTGGACGCTGGGTACTGCTTTGTTTTCAATCATCTCCACAAAGGCTTTTTGCAATCAAGTAATTTACTTTTATACATGTTTTCTAACAGAGGGAGGCTGTGTCACAAGCAATGCCAGCCAGCACCTGCCTGAAATATGGAGGCCACACTTCTGGGCTTGCTCTTTGATTTGTTTCCTATGGCCACGTAAATACAGAAACAGAACTCCCTCTGACCAGCATTTCCACCTAAGGTCTGGAGAAGATAACCTGATAAAATTGGGGAAATTTACATGACCAAGAAGCATTTGCAGTGTCTTTTTCAAATATAACAGTAGTTAGGATCTCCATTTTCCCAGAGAGACAATACATACCCATTAAACCTGCTCATATTTTCTGCCATACCACTGGAGATAAAACAGGCATTTGACTGGTTTTATTGAGGTCTCATTTTTGCTCTGTTTCCTCTTTTATGGCGGGCTCTTTTTCTGTGTTAAGCTCATATGTAAATGGGGCAGCTTTCATAGAGTTTTGGAAGTATGTGACCAGCCACACAGTCTCTAAAAAACAGCCAGTATTCCTTTTTTTTTAAATTGCTGTAGGTCTTCATTGGGTTGGATATCTTCCTCTTTACAAGCACCTTTCTGTCAGAGAAACAGAAGACACCTTTCTCCTGCCTTTCTGAAAAGTCCTGCATGGAATAGACCCCTGCAGGTCACAGGACTCACAGCAGTAACTCAGTCAAGTGCACATATTTCACCTGACCCCTGTGTTTCTCACACTGATCTGACAGTCTCTTTTGGGAATCTGAGTTGCCTGAATGGCTCAAAATATTATTGATGGGCTGCTGAAGGTCTGCCTACAGTTTTTGTAGAGTCATGAGGGAATTGACTGTGCACTCTCTATTAATCATCTTGTGGCTGAATCTCAGCTGATGCTGAAGGCTTCAGCCCTACATTTTAGCAATGTGCTCAAAGGCAGGCTGGTGGCAACTGAAAAGTAAGTCCAGGTGACTGCTCCATCCAATGGTAGTTTGTGAAAATTGCTTCAGTGGTCTCAGTCCAAATTTTACTGACACAATTTTAGTATCTCCAAAAAAATTAATGCAAAATAACTCCTAGTCAAAAGTTCAGGAACAGCTAAGGTTAAAAAAAAAAAAAGAAGAGTGAACTTGTCTCTTCCCAAGAGACATTCTCTGTGCACCAGTAATGAAATGCAAGGGGGCACATTGATGTTAGCACCACCCAGGCTGTCAATAAAGACCTTCTGTCCTCAGAAATACCAAATCAAGTTCATATGAATTTCCCACTCTTCCAAAACCACTTTCCCACCAGGAAGCAGCAATCACAAAACTGAAGAGCATTCCCTCCTTCTCAGATCTTGGCAGTCTGTAAGCACTGTGCCTGTCACAGCATTCCCAAGAGGCCTCCTTTACCATCCTGTCTCAGCTCTGCAAGCAGCTGCTTCCTTTTTGTGCAAGAGTTCTTGGGGCTCTTTGCTTTTTGAAGCTAAAGCACCAAAAAGCTGGCAAATAGCTACGTTCTGTTGGGAAGATGAAATCCCACTGCAGCTGGAGAGGTTTGCTTAACCTATAAAGTAATTCTGGAACAGCTATTGCATTGGCAAAATTCTAAAAATCTAACCAAGTTTGATTGCTCTTGGCTTCTCCTAATTTGCTTTCTTTAGGGTTGTAGCTGCTCCTCACTCTGCAGATGTTTGTCCCATTACTGTCCACAGGAGTTAAATCTACACAGATATATAAGAGGACCATCTACTCTCAATATTCCAAGGTCAGCTGAAATCTGGACCTTTTACTTTCTCTATGCTCCACCAAGAGAGAACAAAACTTATGCAAGACTTCCTCAGGGAGCACTGGGCCTGAGGTTTTTCACAGTGCACAAGGCTAAAATTCAAATATGAAGCACAGCTGTTTGGACAGTAATCTTGGACCTCTTTGTTTTGAACTACAGTGACCCACTCAGCCTGACCAACGCATGAAACTCTGAAATTCCTGCACAGCTAATGACTGGGATGTGAAATTGCCTGGCAGGCAGTGACCAGTTCAGGATCCTCTGGGATTTGCAGGTGGAAGGGCTGTTCTTTCCCCTCACTGACATTGCTCACACACATCGTTCCATCCGTGTGCAGGTTTTGAACCTCTGTCCACCACCCAAACTGCTGACCCTGTGATCTTGTTGCAGATGGTGACATTCCTCCCTTCTGCCGAGGACAGGTATTTTTAAGCCCCTGGTAACAGGTAAAATCAAAAGGGAAGCAGTATGGCATAAACCAGTCACTCAGTTTAATTAGAGACAGACCTCCTCTTTTAAATACTTTCTATATCCCCTGGGTAGTGCACGTATTTTGAAGTATATAATAAATAATAAAGTGCTACTTAAACCTTTCCTTTGATTTAGCTGCAATTCCACAAATGTTTAGAATTCCAGCAATGAGTAACTTTGCAGAACCAAGACAGGATATGCTGCATTAATAACCAAATATTAAATAAATTGTTAAAAAGATTGGAAATGGCTGTGGAGGCTTGGATGAGGTGGAGGCTGCTTGGCTGATTGGGCTTTTCTTGGAGTCAATGATAGATCCTCTTACACTCCCTTACGTTTAGAATCCAATTCCAAATCATCCACTTCAATATCATCTTCTTTGCAAAAATTATATGTATTTTCTATATTAATGCCTGATCACAACAAGATAAAGGGTATCTTCTTCTGTTCTGACTGTCTGACCTTTTACATTCATTTTGCTGTTGCAAAGCACATGAACTGCTATGGAAAGACTGTGGAAAAAAACCACAATTTTTTCTGTAGTGGTATAATGAATATTTTTGTGCATCCAAGATAATAGGAATTCCAGTATTTGTGCTTACTATAAAATACAGCAAGCAAAATCAAAGTAAATCCTGATTTTTTAATACAGGAATAATTTTGACTGCTTCTTTGGCTGGGTATGACATGGAAAATGGTGACTGTTTATGCTTTGCTCCTTTTTTTTGTTTGTCTGCATTAAAATCCCAGTCCCACATGAGAAACAATTTATTATTTATCTAGGAACAAACTATTACTTTCTTGGGAACTGGCTTCTAATGAGCTGGGTAGTAAGGCTGTTTCTTTTCAGCCAGAAAAATGCAAGGAGTATAAAATCCAGATGGACAGCACATGATGCTGGAACCAGCCACGTCACATTGATTAAAGGAAACCTATAGGAAATTGAGTAAAAATCCAAACACCAGATAGCGAGAGCAGCAAACTGGCTGCACTGTGGGGTTTCATCACAGCTCTGGCCTCCCCACACCTCACTGAATATTGACCTGTATTTAATATTCATGAAGGTGTGGGGAGGCAGGCAGGCCTTGCAGAGGGATGGAGCAGCATCTGGAATCCCTATGGATAACTGCAGGAATGTTTATTTTTCTTTGTTTATTATTCTGAGTATGTGCTCTCTCCCTCTTCCTCTCTTTGTCTCCCTTTGTGTAATAAAGCTCCTCTAGGCAGATAAAGTAAGTCATCTGGAATTGTGCAACTCCTTCTGCCAGGAAGCTGGAAAAGCCCCTCTCCTGTGCAGAAAGAAAAATACAGACTCGTCGCAACCACTGAGAAATTACAGAAATACAGCTTTTGTCTTTGAATTACATTTAAATAGCTAAGTGCTGCGGCCAATTATTGTGCTTCTCACTGGTTTAAAAAAAACCCCACTCATTTCATCCTGTCCAAGGTGTTATGTTTATTTAAAACTTAAAAAAGAAAAAGGCATATTTTACAATAACATAAAGCCTGCAAAGTGCATTAAAAGGCCTCAGTGTCAGAGTTGCTTTGTGCGCCAACGGGTGCAGAGAAGGAAGAGACAATAAACAGAGAGGAGCATCTTTTAGAGCCACATGGCTAGTGAAATTTCGTATTTGTTCTTTGGGGAAAGGGCAGAGTAGCTGCTGGTTGGATAGGAGCCGGCAGTGTTTTTATTGGCAGGCGAGCCCGAGTGGCTGAAAGGTGGCCATTAACACCCTGACACGAAGTGCTGACGGGGCGATTATAAGATTAACACCCTGTGTTATATTAACAGTGTCAAAACCTCCCCTCACCTGTCAGGGAGGAGTAATGGCACCAAGGAAAACATTATAGACAAACGGAGATTTTAACCTGAAAATACCACACAGCTCCTCTTTCAAATTGCTGTAAATATCTACGTGACCTACAAAAGCCCAAGAAAATGAAAGAATATATTTCAAATCAATTTTAAAGTGTAGTTTCACAAGTTGGTGTAAATATCTACGTGACCTACAAAAGCCCAAGAAAGTGAAAGAATATATTTCAAATCAATTTTAAAGTGTAGTTTTACAAGTGTGCTTGGCCACTTCTCTTGCCGTTTTTATTCCACAATTACCCCCCTTTTCACTGTATGTGCATATATTTTGATTATATTTCATATTGTAAGCAATGGTTCTGTATGTCCTACATCTTTGTCTGTAAGGTCCATAGATAAAAAGCATAAAAACATATTCTTCATATAGGATTAAGTTTCTAAACAAGATCAAGGCAGAGTCAAGGCATCCTAAAGGCCAGAAAGTGCTAATGCGTTGCATAAGAAAAGTTCAGCTGTTTTAAGTCAGATTTTGGGGGTTTTCAGAGAGTTGCAATGCCAACAGATCATGAGAGTTTAGAGGTTGTTGAAACCCCTTAACAAAGTGGATAAAGATCACTTATGACCTGTAACAAATTACTGAAGCGCCAGCTGAAAAGTTCTATCTAGGAACAAACTATTACTTTCTTGGGAACTGGCTTCTAATGAGCTGGGTAGTAAGGCTGTTTCTTTTCAGCCAGAAAAATGCAAGGAGTATAAAATCCAGATGGACAGCACATGATGCTGGAACCAGCCACGCCACATTGATTAAAGGAAACCTATAGGAAATTGAGTAAAAATCCAAACACCAGATAGCGAGAGCAGCAAACTGGCTGCACTGTGGGGTTTCATCATTTTTTCACAGCCCCCACACCTCACTGAATATTGACCTGTATTTAATATTCATGAAGGTGGGGGAGGCAGGCAGGCCCTGCAGAGGGATGGAGCAGCATCTGGAATCCCTATGGATAACTGCAGGAATGTTTATTTTTCTTTGTTTATTATTCTGAGTATGTGCTCTCTCCCTCTTCCTCTCTTTGTCTCCCTTTGTGTAATAAAGCTCCTCTAGGCAGATAAAGTAAGTCATCTGAATTGTGCAACTCCTTCTGCCAGGAAGCTGGAAAAAGCCCTCTCCTGTGCAGAAAGAAAATACAGACTCATCGCAAACCACTGAGAAATTACAGAAATACAGCTTTTTTGTCTTTGAATTACATTTAAATAGCTAAGTGCTGCGGCCAATTATTGTGCTTCTCACTGGTTTAAAAAAAACCCCACTCATTTCATCCTGTCCAAGGTGTTATGTTTATTTAAAACTTAAAAAAGAAAAAGGCATATTTTACAATAACATAAAGCCTGCAAAGTGCATTAAAAGGCCTCAGTGTCAGAGTTGCTTTGTGCGCCAACGGGTGCAGAGAAGGAAGAGACAATAAACAGAGAGGAGCATCTTTTAGAGCCACATGGCTAGTGAAATTTCGTATTTGTTCTTTGGGGAAAGGGCAGAGTAGCTGCTGGTTGGATAGGAGCCGGCAGTGTTTTTATTGGCAGGCGAGCCCGAGTGGCTGAAAGGTGGCCATTAACACCCTGGACACGGTGCTGACGGGGCGATTATAAGATTAACACCCTGTGTTATATTAACAGTGTCAAAACCTCCCCTCACCTGTCAGGGAGGAGTAATGGCACCAAGGAAAACATTATAGACAAACGGAGATTTTAACCTGAAAATACCACACAGCTCCTCTTTCAAATTGCTGTAAATATCTACGTGACCTACAAAAGCCCAAGAAAATGAAAGAATATATTTCAAATCAATTTTAAAGTGTAGTTTTACAAGTGTGCTTGGCCACTTGTCTTGCCGTTTTTATTCCACAATTACCCCCTTTCCACTGTATGTGCATATATTTTGATTATATTTCATATTGTAAGCAATGGTTCTGTATGTCCTACATCTTTGTCTGTAAGGTCCATAGATAAAAAGCATAAAAACATATTCTTCATATAGGATTAAGTTTCTAAACAAGATCAAGGCAGAGTCAAGGCATCCTAAAGGCCAGAAAGTGCTAATGAGTTGCATAAGAAAAATTCAGCTGTTTTAAGTCAGATTTTGGGGGTTTTCAGAGAGTTGCAATGCCAACAGATCATGAGAGTTTAGAGGTTGTTGAAACCCCTTAACAAAGTGGATAAAGATCACTTATGACCTGTAACAAATTACTGAAGCGCCAGCTGAAAAGTTCAAACGTCTCGGAAGTAGATCCAACAGAAACATTTAATAACTAAACAGGGATAAAGAATGGATTTATGAGCACTGTTTGGTTTGGGGGTTGTTGGGAGAGAATGCAAAAAGCTCCCAAACACTTTCAGAGCTTCTCTTACGCTCTGCAGAAAACAGAGTATTTATTATAGCAACTGATGAGAATTGCCAAAGGTAGGGAGTTTCCAATAAACAGGATTCTAGTTTTAGGAACAACCTGTTAAAGTATTTGTATGTGTAATTTTATTGCATCATCTGCTTTGGCTGACACAAAGGTCTCCAGGGCAATTCTGAACTTTCAAGTCATCTATAGAATCGAGTGTTTTCATCTACATATCTTTCGTACTTCAAAAAATGGAAAATATTACATAATTCAGAGAAAATTATGTTTCATCATGTTTTATTGATGATATTCAGGAAGTTTTTCGTGCTGACAAGAGCCCCAGAATATTTTCTGAAATGTCAGAAATGCCTTTAGAGATTTTAGGCATTTCAGAAGATTTCATTTTAAAAACGAGGAAGAATCAAAATACACTATCAAGACAGTAGGGTATTCAGAAGCCTCATTTAGACCAAGAGCAGGTGGCCACTAAAAAGACAATGCAGTTTTCAGGATTTTAATTAATATATTATTCTTTAATTTAATATTTAATTGATATATCACTTTAATTAATATACAATTCACTTGTTTGCCAATTGAATGACAGACTTGAGCTATCAAAAAGCTCAAATCTGCTGTCTTAGCTGCTCAGCAAAGGTGTAGTTCACTGTGCTTTGTTTTACTTTTCTTAGCAGGCTTAAGGCATTTTGTGGGAACCCTGTGTTGCATTTTTCTACCTCTGGAAGCAGGTAAAACTGTTTCATAGGAAAGGGAGGACTGTGCAGCTCTTCTGTCCTCTTTTTTGGGTGAGACAGAGAAGCTCTTTGAGAGCTGCTTCTGCCAGGGAGCACTGAGAGGGGACTTTGGGCTTGGTGGTGCTAAAATCAGTGAATAGTGCACGCCACAGATTTTCTGTCTGTGAGCTCTGAATGGGAGCAGAGCACCAGGCTGGATCTGCTAATCCTGATCCCTTCCTTTCTGCACATCTTGGGGGTGACAAGGAGGGGTGATGGGTCACACTGCCCCAGCCCCAGAGCTCCTTTCACAGCTGCAAATCAAGAGACACTTTGGCAAAGCTGAGGTGGCAGCCAACAAGAAAAAAAAAAGCCACCACACAATGGAAGCCACCAAATTGTTAATAAACCAGGAAATCATGTGTAGACATGAAAATGGGAGGGGAACTACCTAAGACCTTATTTACAAAGGAGCAAAGACATAAAGGATGACCTTCTGTGACCACTGAAGGGATAACTTCATCAGGATATATTTGTGCCAGAACATGACTCCCACATGTCAATCATGCTGAAGTGCTGGGAAATTTACTGTGGCCATTTGCAAGGGTTTCTGAGTGAGCTAGGTGTGTTAGTTTTGGTTTGGTTTGTGTTTGGGTGTTTGGGAGTTTTCAAATTTTTTAAAATTTTTTTAATCTGATGCCTTTACTCACTGAGAATAAAATGAATATACACTCTTGAATATACACTGCACTCCACCAGTGTGCAAACCAGTCAAAAAAACGAATTTTAAGATGACCTGTGTGACCATGTGTTGTTTTAGTGTTGTGTGACAAGCAGTAAATCATCTTAGTGCCTTCTTTTTTACAAGTAAAAGCCAAGTATTGTACTTTTGCCTCAGACAAGCTGCTGAGTGACTTAAACCCCACCTACATTAAACCCAAAATTCCTCCTCCTCCAGAAACAGCATGTCTGTATTGTCAGTGCACAGAAATCACATCTTCTGTAATCCCTGCATTATCTGTCATGTGAGCTGTGCATTCTCAGATAAAACATGTGCTTATTTTCCCTGTTCTGGTTTTCCCAGAAAGGTAGAATGTTACATATTGTCCAGTGAAAGGATATAATTAATGCTGATTTAGATTTTAGAAAGTAAAATGCAAAACTTTGTCCCATAAATTTGGCCTGCCTGGTGCAAGGGCACCTATGAGCATCCAGAAGACAGTGGGAGGAGGTGGAACAGAGCCCACAGACAGACAGCATTTTAACATGGGAACTGCTGTCTGCCTCTGTGCCTTTTCATCTGCAGAGCTTTGCCTTCCTAAACAGATGGCTGGGGAATGATGGAGTTTTAAGGCATTTTTAGCACAGTGTACACAAAACACTACTTTTCCATCTCTTTCAAAAATACTTCAGTGCACTAAAATATTTAGAGAATTTTTTTTTAAAATATTTACTTGCTTGAGATGGATCAAATTATTTTTTTCCTCTTTACTTTCCAGGCTATTTTAAGCACATAAACAGATCACTACTGCTGTCCTTTTTTGACTGAAAAAAACCCCAAATTCTTGTATAAATCAGTGACATCATGGTGAAATTGCAATAGCAGCACCAAGCAAAATAATTTTTGCTTAGAGTATTGCAGCTTGGAAATGGGTCAGGTCTGGACAGGGTATTGAGGGATGACTACTGCCAGCAGCTGACTTTTCCCATATAACCCTCACAGATCCAGAGTGGGAAGTTCACATCACCAACACCCCCCAAGGGTCATGGATGGAATTCAAGCCTTGCCCATGGGATTGCTTGGCGGCGCCCCTCCACTGACATCCACCACAGCATGGTACAAGCCCCAAAAACTTTCCCATTTCCATTCCAACATCTCTGTGTTTGGATGGTGGACAAAATACTTCCATACTTGAAGAAAGGAAAGAAAGCAAAGTGTTCAGGGCAGCTCAGTTGGCTCCTGTTGCTATTGCTGCTGTTTGTTTATTGGAATCTGTCAGGATTGACAGGTGTCTAGAACAAAACAAGTCCTGGTTTTGAGAGGTTACTTAATGAAAGAAACAAGTTTCAACCTTATTGTGTGCCTTTGTGCAAGCAGAGGTTCTGTTTGTTTAGAAAGCTAACATTTATACAGATTATGCACTCGCTGTGGTTCCGTGCCAAAAACCACACGACTGAAATGGGCCTTTCCATCACTCTCTGAGTGCTGACCTGGGATTGTTTTTACAGGAACTGGATCTTTTAAGCAATGGCCTCTGGTAGAGTAAAGGGGAAAGCATGCACCTTGTGCAATGATTTGCAAATGATGGCTTGGGCAAAAGGGTGCATTTGGATCACGCACTGTCCTGACTACCCCAACTGTTGTGTGATTAAGATAACTAACTACCAGTGAGGGTGGGAAGGGTGATCAAGCAAAGCTGGGTGATGTGGGGGGAAGGTCACCAGTTCAAGGAAGTCAAATTTTTATGCAATGTGACACTTTTGATTGATTAAGCCCTCCAAAAACTGTTCAAAGTATTAAAAATAGTAAAATAAGAATAATTAGAGATGGCAAATTGAACTTGAAAATACACTGAGTAATGATTCAAGCTGTAAAGTCGTATGTGCTCCTCATTATCCTGCTCTTGAAAATGTTTGAAATGTTTCCTAAATGAGCAGGGTCCTAAGAAAGAATTGATCACCTCCTGTTTGTATGTGAGTGCATATTTAGAGGTCTTTTAAAAATCCACTTAGAGCAAAAAATGGAAAATTATAGTGCTCAGAAGGATCTACCTGGCCCCATGCTTTGTAATAACACATTGGAGGAGTAGAATATCCAGCCTGAAAAATGCCCTGGTTATCAGTCAGTGGGTAGAAATGAAAACAAGGCATGTGGCTAGAGAGTGCTGGAAAATTCTTGATTTTTCTCAGTGGAATATCTTTCCTGGGAGACAATGGCTTTCCTATGAAACCATTCCCCGAATTAAGGATGTATGAAAAAAGAGACATTTTTCTGCTTTCCAATGTTTTTCCAGCTGAGGAACAGTGACAAAGCTTAAGGATGTGATTTTTCTCCCCCCTTCACATTCTCACACTTTCTAAATGCTTTCCAACTGGCAAAACAGCCACTGTTACTTTGTGCTCTTTCCTGCCTTTCGAAAGAAAGTAGTTTTAAAGGACAGGAAAGTCCTGTTTGAAAACAGTGCTTCTATTTCTCTGTTCTGAACTATTTCTGGAGACAAGAGTAGAATTGGATTATTTTTCTTTTCATAACTATGAAATGAGAAATTCACCACTTTGGAAAACATTCTCCTCTGAACCATCTTCCCTGCAGCACGTTTTTAACTTGCAGTTATTTTTTACTCACCTTTATGTGGCACTCTTTATTTTGGCCAAGTCTATCTTACAGAGACAATCTCCCAGAAGATTTTTCAGTGTTTTCCTTTAAATAGACATCTGTGGGCTGATTTGCATCAGCAAAGTGTTCATTAAAAAGGATTAAGCACGGTTAAGCGCTGCGGCCCCATCAAAGAAAGTGAGGCTAAACACCAGGCACCTTCCCTCCATTGAAGGTGCCAACCCAAGCATCCTAATTTGGGGGCTTTTTGCCTCCCATACATCAGGAAACCGAAAACTTTTCATAATACAGCACAAATTACCACTTCAGTAAGTGAGTAAATAATCACTGTTGACTTCTCTCATGCACAAGATTTACCTCAGGGTTGTGTGTTGGTGGGATGAAATGTGCTGTGACCTGGGGGGGCTCTTTCCCCCCTCAGCCATTCCTGTCTTTCCCCCTGTGTCCACCCAGAGCAAGATTTAAGTGGTTAAATGGCTTTGTTCATCCCTTTATCAATGGACCCACCTGGTGGAGGCAGATGAGTCTCAGCCCTGCTAGGGGAGGTCTTATAGTGTGGGCAAGGTAACCCAGACCCTAATGAGGGGGAGAAAAGCATGGCCTGGAAAGGCAGCAGGGATTCCTTCCCTTTCATCTCCTGTGCTTTCATTTCCAGCAAGGAGGAGGAAGTTGGAAATTTCTTTGAGCAGGCTTTCCCCATTTCAGAGACAGAGGAAGAAGATGCTGAGTAACAGCAGGATCCCAAGGTGGGGGAGCCAGCTCTGTGCCTTTGCAGAACATGCATGACTGCCCCAAAGTGAGAAGAATATTGCAACTTAATGTTTATTGCTCAGCTGCCCCATTTCATCAGGTCACCCTTTTCCACTCTGATATATAAGTGCTGGAATTACCTGGCATGCTGCTCTAAATGAAGATTTCTCTTGAAAAAAGAGAACTGAAGAGTCCAAGCTGTCTCACTATATTTCCCACAATCCTACAAAGTTTACTTAAGAGGTTGTAGGGTTTAGCAGATTGTCATCCTGTAATCACATGTTGTGTGTCAAGACTTATATTCAAGCTGGGGATAGAAGACTTAATAAATAGCTGATATGTGTAAGACTCTTTTATTCAGAAAAATCTGCCTGGAAAGCTCATAAGGAAAGGCTTTCCTGTGAGATTTTCTATACTTCCTACTTGAGGAGAGGCTGGAAACTGGAGAAGAGTCATTCTGTTCCAGCTGAAGTGGGTAGGTGCCAGAGGTTTAGGAGGCTGGGAAAGAAGAGAGGGGAGGAAAAGGGAGTTCTACGTTTTCTTCAGAAATTTGGGTCCACCTTGAGGTTTTTTGGAAGAAGCTACTACTCTCTTTTGTTTTGTCTGAACAAATTTCTTCCCTTCTATTTTGTCTAAATCTGAAGTACAGCCCAAGCCTGGCTTGCCTGAGAAGCCACATTGGATTAATAGGTCTATTCACAAAGGCCAAGTTGAATCCTGTTTGTAAATCACTGCAAGACCTAATGTGCTCCATGCACCTCCTGCCAGGCACATGGAACCTCTTCCGTGCTGTGCACAGGAGCAGCTCAGCCCACACTACTGGAGATTGTGCCTGGCTTGCCCCAAATCCAGAGCTGAGCTGTGCTTCCAGGATGCTCTTTGGTCCCGGAACACCAGTCAATGTGAGCTTGTTCTGATGTCAGGCGCTCCATTTTCCTAAAGAACAGGCTTCATTTCCCTCTGCCAGTGCTGAGGGAAATTGCCAGATGTTTAAGACATCTGCAATTCAATTTTTGAGGTTTCTGATAACCCCTTCACAGCTTGAAAACATGACCTGAAGTTGGCTGGCTCTGGAATGGGAGATCACCTGAGAAGCAGAAATTAGGGCATAAAAAGCAAAGCACCTGGAAAATTCTTTACCATATTTTCACCCCTGAAGATGAAAAAGGAGACCAGAGGGACTAACCACAGTGTCCTCAGAAGTACAGGATGCCAGCCTGACAGATGAAAGACACATCTCTCTCCACCCCAAAAAGTGGCATCAGAAACAAGATTTATGAGAAAAATCCATCAGATTTTAGTTTGGCTTCATCCTGTAAATGGCACACAAAATTACTTCTGCCACTGCTTTGCTGCCACCCTTCTCCAAAGCAGTGATGAGTGCAGAAGATTTTAGGTGCCTGCACTGAAATAAGGCAGAACTAAGATTTTTTTTTCAATCCCTCAAAATGCTTTTTCTCTTGAAACTAGTTCCTGCCACAGACAAAGCTCTTCCAGGAGAGTAGCTCTGTCCTATACTGTGCTACCAAGAATAAACACTCTGTGAGCATAACTGCCAAAAGAGAAAAAAAAAATCCCTCCCTTTCATTTTTTTCTTTCCTTGCAAGGCCCAACATGCTGTCTTTGGACAGATTTCAATCCTGCTTTAATTCATTTAAAAAGTGAAACAAAATCACCATTTACATCCTTGACAGCTGGCAGGTTTTATGTGTTCTTACTGCTCCTGCCAAGTCCAAAAAAAAAACCAGTTTTCATTCAGCTCTGTCATGGATCTTTGGAGTGCTGGAAGTGTGAGAGATGTCAAAATGTACTCACAACAATGACATACAGTACCTGAAGGCAGGAACGTATTATGCTAATGCACTGGTGTAAAGGAAGTTACAATTCTCCTTTTCACTTAAAAAGCAAAACAAAACAAACCAACAAAAAGCTCCATGACAACATCAGAAAATATACCATTCTTGAAAGAAGGAGCATTTTGCTTTCCTCAAAGCCATCTGACACGTTCCAAGAGCTTTCTGTTCACCAGATTGCATTCCACTCTATACTAGGAGGGGAAAAGAAAAAAGGAAGAATGGAAGAGAAAGGGAAGGAAAGAGGGAGGGAAAGGGAGAAAAAGGAGGAAGGAAAAGAGGGGAGGGAAGGAGGAGGGAGGGAAGGAGGGAGAAAAGGAAGGAGGGAGGAGGGAGGGAGGAGGGGGAGGAGGGAGGGAGGGAGGGAGGAGGGGAGGGAGGGGAGGGAGGGGAGGGAGGAGGGAGGAGGAGGAAGGAAGGAAGGAAGGAAGGAAGGAAGGAAGAAGGAAGGAAGGAAGGAAGGAAGGAAGGAAGGAAGGAAGGAAGGAAGGAAGGAAGGAAGGAAGGAAGGAAGGAAGGAAGGAAGGAAGGGAAGGACACTTTTTGAAGAAGGAAGGAAGGAAGGAAGGAGAGGTGTGGGAATGGTCGTGCAGCTCAGGTGCTGGGATGGGCTGCCAAAGTGCTATGGGCAAATCTTGCTGCTGCAGACCTTGGGAACTTGACTCTTCCCTCCTGGCATCAGGTCCATGGAATGTCACATTTCACAGCCCTACGTGGTTATAGGAAGGGCACCATGCCACAAACAGGGAAATGGAATATTACAGTGATTACAAGGCATGATAGTAGAGCCCTGAGAAATGAGTAGGAATGCCACTTGGATTTTGGTGAGGCAAAGGTAAACTGTCTGCCCACTCCAAGGATAAGCAAATGGGAGTTAAATCCATCTCAGCACAAGTGTAAGAAGCAAAACTCCCTCCACCCTGCAGGAAGCTGTTTCTAGAGAGAAGGAAGTTTTTTGGAAAGAAGAGGAGAAGCACCCCATGGTACAATTACAAGCCATGAGCACACCCCTGCTATCATTTCCAGAGGCGAAGGAAGGGGAAGGGAGCTGTGAAGAAAGCCTTGAGAACTGCATCGTGAAGGAAGGAAGGGCGGAAGGAAGGAAGGAAGGAAGGAAGGAAGGAAGGAAGGAAGGAAGGAAGGAAGGAAGGAAGGAAGGAAGGAAGGAAGGAAGGAAGGAAGGAAGGAAGGAAGGAAGGAAGGAAGGAAGGAAGGAAGGAAGGAAGGAAGGAAATATCTGTTGGCTTATTCACACTTTTGATTCCTGTTGCTCCTGTGAGGTGGGAATGGTCATGCAGCTCAGGTGCTGGGATGGGCTGCCAAAGTGCTATGGGCAAATCTTGCTGCTGCAGACCTTGGGAACTTGACTCTTCCCTCCTGGCATCAGGTCCATGGAATGTCACATTTCACAGCCCTACGTGGTTATATTTGCACCATGCCACAAACAGGGGAAATGGAAATATTACAGTGATTACAAGGCAATGATAGCAGAGCCCTGAGAAATGAGTAGGAATGCCACTTGGATTTTGGTGAGGGCAAAGATAAACTAGGAATCGGCCCTTGCATTTCCTTGCCTGGCTGCCCACTCCAAGGATATGCAAATGGGAGTTAAATCCATCTCAGCACAAGTGTAAGAAGCAAAACTCCCCTCCACCCTGCACAGCTGTTTCTATTAGAGAGAAGCCCTTTTGGAAAGAAAGAGGAGAAGCACCCCATGGTACAATTACAAGCCATGAGCACACCCCTGCTATCATTTCCAGAGGCTTTTGGGAGGGAGCTGCCGCAGCCTTGAGAACTGCATCCTCACTCAGGAAGGACAGATGCCAGATCATTATTCTTGGCTTTAAGATAGAAAATACCTTATGGGCATAAGGTGCTATTTACTGCCTGCAGTACATTTCAAAGAGCAGCTATCTTGTCAATCACACGCCCTTTGTATTGCTCCACTAGGTCATTTTCATTTTGCTGTGGTTAGTTATTTTGGAATCGCTGTTATTCTTATGATCAGCTATCCCTTATCTACGCTGGTGAGAATAGCTTGGGGTTGTGACTTAAAGACCACAAGTATGACTAGTCTTGGCTCTGAACCTTGGAGACCCACAGGCACAGTCTTTTCTTACAGAATGCAATCATTGTGGCATGCACACAGCCCTGAGCTATTTCACTTATTAAGCCAACAACTGCTTAAAATGGCAAAGCTGCTCTTGGAAAAAATCAACTTGCTGCTTTCTGCCTGTACAAGATCCCTTTTGATACAGATAAATTTTTAGAAAATCTAAGCTTGGGGCTATTGTCTCCCTCTGAGATACAGTTACAGCAGGATAATGAGGAGACTCTCAGTTACGCTGCTGTGCTCATCTTCACCCGCACTGCTGTGGATGCAACAGGCAGAAATTATTTCTTCTTCACCAGAGTTCCTTAAAAAAACCCACACCAGTGGAAATGTGGCTTTGTCTCTACATCTGGTGTCTGGGAGATCCAGAAAAACCCCAGCAGAGGGAGCAGGAATAGTGTGGTGCTGCTTAGCAGAGCTGGTTCTGGGAAGTTTCTGGAATGCTGCCCTGTGAGGGTGGTGAGGCACTGGCACAAGTTTCCCACAGGTGTGGATGTGCCATCCCTGGAAGTGTTCAAAACGCATTTGGATGAGGCTTTGATCAGCCTGGTCTTTGAAGGTGTCCCTGCCCATGGCAGGGAGGTGGAATGACACGATCTTTCTGAGTTCCTTTCCAGCCCAGTCCATGGTTCTCTGACTATCAGTGTTGCTTTGCTGCTTCTCAGAAATCCTGGGCTGTTACAGCCCGAGCCACTGGAGAGGCCATGTGTGCATGTTGTGTTGGCTGATTACAACAGAATTCTCGCACAAAATCTTTCATCCACAGCTTCTCTGGGCAATCTTTTCCATGTATAACCATAGTCATGCACTTTCTACTCCAAATCTGGCTTTCAGCTCCCCTTCCTGAGCAGGTTTCAGTGCAGGACACACTGGCTGTGCTCCCCATGGAGAGCAGTGCCTCTCGCCAGGCTCTGATCTGTGGCTGGACATGTGCAAAGTGCTGGCAGCTCTGGGAGCCTTCAAGATAAAATGCACTCTAAAAGTAAGATTATTCTTATTACTGAGCTGATGTGAAACTGTTTATTTTATTTGGTATCTTTTCAAATCATTTAATTACCATATTAGTTGTGTTCCTAGCTGATATTCTAAGGGCACAATTGTGTGAGTGAATGAAAGATTGCCTCCTGCCAATTTCATTGTACAAACAGCCTGGAGCTCTCTCTGCCTTAAATATATACCCAGAAGTGGGCTGAATGTGTGTGGGAAGTGGAGAAAAACTTTGGAAACAAAAGGAGCTCTCTTTTAAAGACTTTCATTAATTTTCTAAAATAGCTAATGATTCTTTGAAGACTGGGAAAATACCCCAGTAGTTCTGTACTCTGCTCAATGCTGATCAAATGGTTCCCCAGTGGTTTACAATCAATAAGATTTTGCTTTGGCCCTATCAAGGTAAATATAAAAATAAAATCACCGAATTCTGCTGTTCCACATCTGGGAAAGTTCTGCTTTTTCACATGATATATATGACAGGCCTGGAATATTGGGACTGCCAAAAAAGCATATCTCCACACCATATAAACAGTGCAGTTGAAAAAATTATTACTTTATGAAACTTATAGCCAGCAGGGTTATAGAAAATTTATATATAGAGATATAGAGAAATCAGTAAATATAACTGCTATCTAGCGTGTTTTGTGGAGTTTTTTTTACATATGTATAGATGTTATTCCCAGTTATTCTCCCTTTGGATCGTGGAGTTGAAAATGCAATGGCACAAGAATTCAGAAATATTTCTAGAAACAAAAAAGCAACCTCCAGAAGACACAATCCACTGCAGAAAGACCTCAATATGTCAAAATGATATTCCTCCTTTTCCTCCTCCCAAAGAAGAAACCACAATGTTTTCTCTGAGAAAACATTTTGTCACAATGCGATGATACATTTTTCAGGTGAAATATTCTTCTCTCAAGAGGCTTGGTTGATCCCTCTCCCTTCTCCCTCATCTGCTGGTATATCACACTGGAAAAGCATCTCCTCTCTGCTGGAAAAACCTCTGACCACCTTGTAGTCTAGGTCAGAAAGCCCTGAATGGCATCAGCCTGGTCAGCTCCAGCTCTGTATTCCCAGCCAGATGTTCCCCAGGGGGCCAGGGGTGTCCCCACAACAGCTGGGGACTGTAAGGCACCTGCATGGAAGCTGCCCTGCCTCTCCCAGTGACCCCAGCTGTGGGAGCACTGCTGTTTGCTGAGGGCCTGGAACGTTCCTCACCCAGCTGTGCTCCGCTGGATGCATCCCAATGGACTGCAAGAGGACTGCTGACAGCTTGGTGACACTAACCTTGGCCAGCTGACAACCAAAAGTTGCCTCCACACACCCTGGATTGGACCTATTGTCCTTCCTTTGACCCTCAGCTCCTTCCTCTGGCTCTGAGTAATGAGTGTAAGCAATCCCAGCTATTCCAATCTATCTTTTCCCTATTTTTCTTCTAGCAGAGATATTCCTCCTTCACTGCTCATAGTCAGATTTGTCTTCTAAAGAAGTGGATACATCTGGTGGGGGGTTAGTGAAGGGAAGGGTTCATGGAATACTCAGGTAACTTGGGATTGCACCCTCCTCCCAGCTGGAGGACTCCCTCTCCAGCATTTGAACAAAACTCACCTGCTGAAGAGCAGGATCCTACACTGGATCCACAAACTGGACATGCCCAGGGCTTGTCCTCTTGTGTAATACAAAAGAAAAGGCGGAGAAATTATTTCCTGAGCACTGAATTCCCCAGGAGAATATGGCTGAACTTGTCTGCAAGCAAGCCACTGCTGTTTGCCTACTCAGATTCACGCTCTTCAGTCCATCTGGGAGTATTGTACTTCAGACAGTAACAGTCAGATCAAACATTGCTCAGTTTGGGAACATGGGATGCATTTTCTTCCAGGATTTCTAAAGTATGTCACTGGCATGTTTTCCCATTCAATTGTAAGTCAAAACTGGCTGCAGAAGAGAGTCATTGAAGGGGTAGCTCACAGTTGCCACCCTATTATCAATGTTATCACCAATACTATCAATATATGGCAGCAAAGTTCCCCTCCATAAGTCTTAAATGTAAAGCCAGAAGCCTCTGTAATAGAGACTTAAGAAGACCAGAAGCCTCTGCAATAAGGCTTAAGAAAATCTTACATACTTGTGGACCAGAGAGATAATCAATTCTTCTCCCTGAATGGGACATTGTTTCTGTCTGAAAACCAAAAGTTATCAAGATGAAATCTGAAGAAATTTAAGACACAGAACTAAAATGCCAACAAGTGTCTACTGACTCAAAAGGTTTTTGTCAACGTGGGACCAAAGTTACCCACTACCACAGGTAGTCGGACAATCAGTGTGTCAAATAAAATTAGAGAATCTTAAGGCTTTATTTAGGCTTTTAAAATGCTGATTGTTCATTACATAGTGATTTTTTAGCTCTATTGCTCTGAGCATCTCCCTATCCTAAAGACAGGAGCTGTGCTGTGTCTGACAACTCAGAGTGGTGGTTACAAGGGAAGGATTTTTCTCTTCTTCACCTTCCCACTGTGGAAAATGTCTACAAATGAACACAAAGAGCAAGGCAGCAGCTTGCAAAAAATGCAAAGTCAAGCTTACCTGTGGCCCACCTCTGCAGCAATCTTGTTTACAGATCTGCACCTCGGGAACAATCCCTACTTCACTCACATTCCTCAAGGGCAGCCTTTATTATATGGTGCACCACATCCTTACATTAATTAGCACCTCACCGGCAGGCTGAGGATCCTTTTTCAAAAGGACTGCAATTAACAAAATAAAACGAATCTCTTTTTGGTTTGAGCAGCATCACTTCTCTCCCTCTCTTCAAAGTGAGGGGGTAAAATTGTTGCTTTCCTCTGTAAATCAGAAATGGAAATATTTCCCAAGGCAGGGTGGTTTTCACTTGCCTACCACCTTTTGCCTGAATATTTGAAAGGACTTGGCAAAAGGGATGGGTGGGGAAGGATATTGATTTTCTTTGATTTTTCTTCAGTTTATCTGGGGAGTTGGAGGCAAGAGGTGGTAAGTAACTTGCCTCAGGTCACAGGATAATTTATGAGCAGAGTCTGGTGGGCTCTCAGATTATTTACTCCAGCAGATAACCCAGCAAATGCAACAATTTCACTGCAACTCAAAATTTGGTAACATGGCTGTGACAGCTGGCAGCCAGACAGCTCCTAATGGCAGTGAGCACAACCTAATCTGTTGAAATACAGTGTTGCTTTGGATGCTTTGCAACGTGATCTTTCTTCTGTGGGGAAAAACCCTTGATAGATAAGGCTGAAAGATTCCTTTCCCTGTTTTTTAAAAAAAAATTCTGTGGGGAAAAAATGACTTAAAGTTTTGTGTATAAAACCAGCTTAGATTTGTCATTAAAATACTGTGACTGAAAAGGTGTCAGCGAAACATAAAAATATTGCCTGTCAGTGGTAATCCAGCTCCCTCAGGGGCAGCCAGAGGGTGCCATGGCCTCCAGGAATGATTTTCTGTGGATGGGAATGTCTTTTCCTCCCCAGGGGTGATTTTGGGCTCCAGAAGCCAGGGCTGCCTCAGGCAACTCCCAGGAAGCCCCATGGATGGATTTGCTGATGTTTGATTTTGCTGGTGGGTCATTCAATAGCTGCCATGCCCCAAGTGGCAGAGAAGGTAAGCTTAGAAAAAGCACAGCATCACCTCTGGAATGCAAATTTCTCTTTTGGAAAAAACTGTTAATCAAAAAAAAAAAAAAAAAAAAAAAAAAGAAAAGGAACCCCATTCTTCCCTCTCCAGGAGGTGTCTCCATAGGGCCAGCCCCTTCATTGTGGGGCAGCTAAGAAGGCAATTCAATGATTTGTCCTCACAAGCCTGGTAAAGGCCCTAAGAGAGACTTCCAAAATCACCCCAAATAACCTCAGAAAGGAAAAGCTAATTTTCTATTAGCCCTTTGGGAGAAACATGGCAAAACCACATGAAATGCTGTCTGTGGCAGTGCCTTAGTGACACCACCATATCTGTGTTTTGTAATGAACTTTTAGAGCCTCCATGTGGCAAAGGGTTCTGTTGGCGCAAGCACATGGTCCTTCCCCATTAAATACTCCTGTGCTGTGAGAAGCTGTCAGTGCTGATGGGGTTTTAACACCTGGGAAGAAGAATGATGCTGCATCGCTATTGAAGATGGCAGAACTTACCCAAAAGTGTCCTGATGTTTTGGGATCCAGATTGTATGGTTTTAATCAAGCCTCTCACACAAATCTCTCTGCTACACTTATGGACCTAAAACCAAAAGAAAAAAGAAAAAAGTAATGAAAAAGGATCTGGGAAAATCATGACAGAGGAACTAAGCTATTTTGGAGGTATCTCCCCTCTAGGCATTATTCCTCTGAACAGGGCAGAGTTTAGGGCAAGTCAAGAGCAAGCTGCTGATTTGGAAATAATGGTGCAGGCTGGAAAGAGCCCGCACCATGCACGGCCCACCAGCTGTGTGCTGCCTCCAGCCAGCACCACAAAAGGAAACAAACACAGATCAGCTGCAAAATTATTATTATTATATTATTATTATTATTATTATTATTATTATTATTATTATTATTATTATTATTATTACTACTACTACTACTACTACTACTACTACTACTACTACTACTTACTACAGCTCCCTTGAATCATTATTATTGTTGTTGTTATTGCTGTTGTTGTTATTATGCTCAGGCCATTAAAGAGTGCAGTTTAGTTTCAGAGAGGTTTCAGTGGTTTCAGGGATGCTCTTGGAAGGGGTGTGTTCATGCTGCCTCAAACCTCTCACTGCTGTTCTATTTTCCAACCAGTCTCATAACCTCTGATAAAGCACTCTAACAATTTTTTTGCCATCACATGTCAAAAAAATCATCCTGAGAAAATTCCTCCAGGCTGAACACGAGGGCACACCTTAGGGCAGCTGTGGCCACAGTGAAAAGTGTGTATTTCCCTGGCAGCACTGCTTGTCTTTGGGATATATTTGAGAATACAGGAACGATGTGTCCCTGTTTACTTTTCACACTGACAATGGGCAGAACTCAGGTTACAAGGACATCAAGTCCCTGCTAAGAACACCAAAGAGTGAAAGGGTGTGAGTTCCAAGTGAATATGGACTTTCTAGCAAACTTGGTACTATTCCCATGACATTTCTCCAGGATCATGTTCTGCCCTCCACAAAATCATTAGATTCTCTTACTGATACCAGAGATGGAAAAAAATATATACATTCATGTATGGTACATCTTTTTTTTGGTGGAAAACCAGGCAATAGCTCTTCCCAGCAACTACTGGATTCCTACTTTTTTTCTTCTTTTCAAAGAAACCTAATGCACATCAGCCTGAAGAAGAAGAAATTTCCTTATTTTCCACATTGATGGATATGTAACTTCCTGCTACATGGGGAAAGATATCAATGCACTCGTGCTGAATCAACATGTTGAACATCAATAATGAGTAAACCCAGTACTTCCTGTCAGACCTAATATGTTAACGAAGATAAAATATATACTCCTGGTCTATACCATTTCAAGTTGTAGAAGACAAGCCTTAACAGCCAGTGATACTGCACTGCACCCACCTCACTAAAGTGTTTCTCTGAAGCACCCAATTTAATTTGAAGGCATAGAGCCACACCACAGCCAACAGATGAAACAAGAATGTAAAAGACAGTCCTGAACCACTTGTATTTTTCTGAACATTTCCACCTCTTCACATTAACTGTAATTTCTTTGATTACAACTCAGTTTTTCCCCCCTTTATGCTGCTGAGAGAGCTTCAGTCACAGTCACTGTTTCCTTTGTGTCATTAATTATTCAGCCTGCTCCCCTCTCATGTGAGTGTGAGAGAGCAGCACAAAGAAACCAGGGAAAATATGAATGCAAAACCACAAAGGAACTGCAGGCATCACCAAGGCCAGGTGCAGGCTCTGAAACTGGATGTTTCCAAGCCATTTTAGGACCAACTCGTGGTTAATATTGTCATTGTTGGGTTACCAGGCTTGCTATGCTCTGAACTCTGGGTATTACTTTTTTTAAGGCACATCCTAAGAGATTCAAGTTCCACCTACCAAAGATATTCAGAAGAAAACATCTGGTTATGAAATTCCATTGGGAACCAGAGTGTTGCTTATTAATAAACAGGATGGATAGATGGATAGATGGATAGATAGATATTTTAAATGAGATCTTAAGTTCTTTAAGCAGAATCATGGGAATGGCATTGTTCACTGTAGTTCTTGGCGCACAGTTACCCTCCTCACTGTGTCCTCCCTAAATTCCAGGAAAACCAGACCATTTTTAGGTTTGATTCTTTCTGCATCCCTTTCTGTGATTTTTTTTTCTCTTCAGAGCTTGCTGCCCATTCCCCTCCTCTGGCTGACCTTCCTCACAGGGCATTTTGTTTCCTCCCAGCCCTTTTCTCTCCTATGCCATGCCATGCCATCCCACCTGAAGGTGTCCAGCCCAAAGCCACCAGGATGAGGACCATGCCAGCTGCTCCCAGGGGAGCTGAGCTCTGGGACAGGCTTCAGTGTCCTGTTTGAAGTCGGAGGGGAATCTGTGCCCAGCCACCCGGAGCCGCTGCCAGCAGCAGCCTGCAGCCCTTTCATGCCCCCTCCCTCCCGTTTTGCTCCAGCTGCCAGACCTTTATCCCTCTTTTCTTCCCACCTCCCCAGGCATTCAGGGCCACAGCTGTTTGATCAGGTCATGGTCCCTTTCTCTCAGAGCCACTGGCAACCAGCACAAAAAACTACCGCTGGAGAGATCAGATTTCCCTTCCTGTTCCTTTTCCACCCTCAGGGAACTCTGCCCTGTTCATTTGAGGGCACAGTGGACATCGAGGCTGCATGGTGGCTGCTGAGGGGCTGGCAAGGCACACCCCACCAAAATCCATATATTCTCATCTTCCATTTATTCCCCCCTCCCACTGACCCCTGAAGAAGGAAGAGCAGGTGAGCAGCGCTGCAAAGTGCTGGTCAGCTACTGCTCCTTCAATCACATCAGGAATTATAAAAGCAGATCACTTGGATTGAGTGTGAGGTACCAGGAAACTTTCGGATGTCCCTGGTGTATGATCTCATGCAGACAAGCCACCTGTTATGGGCTGCAGAGTCATAAACTGGTCCTGGGTAAAGAACTGTCTTCTCTCTTGTCCAGGACAGCTGCTCTATCTGTATGAAAAATCTCTTTACTCTGCAGAAATTGCCATTAAAATATTAGCTTGGTGATATTTCCCATTAGGAATTTCTGAGCTTTCCATGCTCCTGTGTGCATGCAGAGCTATGTACCTGCATGTGCACATGCTGCAGGAAGAAAATGTGAACACTGAAATATAAATGCAACTGTTCAGGCCCAGTGGAGATCATAAAAGGTAGGAAATCATGGAATGAATTATTGTGAAAGAAAACCCAGTCAACAACCTCTAAGCAGTAAGAAAATTTTAAAGGCTGTTGTTGTAAACTTATCTCTGACTCCAGTTAAATTGCTTTCCATAGGCAACAAAAATTTTTGAAATTTATCTTCCAGGCTTTTGTCTTTGCTACACCTCTAACAAAGCTGTTAACAGATTCTGTAGGAGATCAGGGCTTTAATTTTTTATTGATAACTTCAGAAAATAAATATTAATGCTTTAAACTTTTATTTTTCCTCTCCCTTTCTCCCCCTCCTATTTTTTTTTTTTTTTGCCATCACCTGCAACAGACAATCTAGTAGTGCTCTGTGTGTGTCATACAGTGAGAGAAAGGGAGAGGAAGGAGCAATGGTCTCCATTTCAGTGTCCAAAATCAGGAACTTTTCATGGCACTCCATCCCAAATCTATCAAGAAACCCCTTCCTCAGACATGAGTCTTGTGCCAGCTTCTGGACAGGTATTCCATTTTGTGTTGATTTTGGATTCTGAGCCAATATCGGCCTGATCATGGAAACTGAGTTCCAGCTGTAAATTTGGAGAGGCACCTGGTTTCTCCTGAATGCTTTTAAATGCTTTCAGCCCTTTGGATGAAAAATGCCTGTTTTGCCATTAGTCACTTGGAGTGAGAGACCTGCCTCTGAAGGGCCAGCTAAATCCTACAGCTTCTTCTCCATCACCCTTAGCATTGCATTAAGTACCTAAAGAAAAGGTATTTATACAAATGAATCATGTGCCAAGTGGCTTTTTCTTTCATTCCAAAAAATTATGAGAGGTTTATATACGTAAAAAGCACAGCTCCACATGCAACGCCCTTCCCAGTGCATTTTCAGGCAAAATAACAAGCTGGGTGCCAAGACTACAAGTTGTCCAACAGCAAATCCAGCTGTCATTAATGCAGGTATCCATCCTCCAGTGGAAACAGCCTCCATCAACAGCAGACAGCTGTGGCTTTTAATATAATTCAGTGGTGGATAACACAAAGCAGTACTTTCACAGGCGGAGCGCGGATGAAAAATGACACAGCCCAGGAACATGACAAGTAACAGGCCTGCGGGGTGAAGTTCTGACTGGCTTTAACTGGAAAGCTTGTTTTCTCTCGAGCACGGCTTTGCCAGCTTCAAATGGCACTTACTATTTTTGGTAAAGTTGTTGCAAGCCCTCACACAGGCTTCACCCAGCACCAGTTCAATGGTGTACGATAATCGTTTGGTATTACACGCCGGCAATGGAGCCAGAAGGTTTCCTTCATGCATCCTCCTACCACTGCCAAGGCAATCAAATTAATTCTGTTAACAGCCTGCCAAGCCAGCTAGCCCGCTAAACTGTCCTGCCCTGAGAGGGAAAGGAGCCCTTCCCATCAAACCGAGCCGTGTCCCTGCGGAGTGTGCCGGCTGGAGCGCGGCCAGCGGAGCGCTGCTATCATCGTGCCATGCCATGCGATGGCTCTAATGAGCTGACATTTCCTGTTGCTCAATTGCCACGTCTGGAAGCCAAAGCAAACAGTGTTCAGCCCCGGCAGAAACCAGACGAGGGTTTCTGACTTTTCCCTCTGCCTTCTGTTTCCTCGCTTGCAATGTTTCTCCATCTGAAGCTGCCTAGATAAAGAGGGATGAAGAGAAAAACTGCTCCTGCAGCATATGGAATACATCAGGCTGTGCTGCAGAAACCAAGCTCTCTCGTGTTGCTTGCCCAGTCCTCACAGACCACTCTGCAACAGAGCCACCCTGTTAATCACAACAAGGAGCTGCTGTGAGCGAGAACCATGGGCACAGGTTGCCCACACCGGCCTGGCTCTGCTGCTTTGCCCTGAGCCCACTGCTGAGCTCAGATTTCTTCTATGTTTTTCCCTCCCTTCTTTCACCATGCTCCTTTCACCATGAGCAGTGGCAGTTGGGAGATTTCACACACCCCTTCTAGGATCTCCAGGAAATCAGTGCAGAGCACTGAAGCTGCTGCCATTATGACATCTCCCTATAATCACCATCTGGTGCAGTGAAGTCCTAATGCTTCTCTGCAGAATGATCCTTCACTTAAAGATTTTCACCTAAGGGAACACTCTGGTGAGAGTCAAATCACCAGTGTGTGTTGAAACCACTGTGGTTCTAAGCCCAGCAGTGCTCACTGACACATCTAAAGCAGGGGCACAACAGGTACATCCAAGGAATATTAATGGGAAGAAAAATTACAGGCTCAGGCTAAAAAACCAGGCAGAAATCCTCTGGGGGTCTTAACACATGCTGCTCAGCATGAAAAGGAGCTATTGGATAAGCCAAGCTGAACAAGCATGAAAGAGATATTTTGCTAAGAAGAGGATGGAAATGACGAAAAATGGCAGATAGAATTTTTGTTTCACCCTCTGACAGAAGGCCACAAGATTCAAGGCAGTGTCATTTTTCTGTGTCACTTTCTAGGCTAGCATAGAGATGGGATTTTATCTACCTGCACCAAGCTGCTTTCTAAAGACTGTGCACTAAACAGGGGCCTGTGCTGCTGGCAGCAAAGTTTTCTTCATAGCCTTTACTTTTACCCTCTGAATGGTACATGAATTTCATAGACCTTGAGCTGTACTTGCAGCCTTTTCCCTAAGTCACGGCACTGGCAGTCTTGGCTGTCCTCCATCAACTTCACTGTTAAGTCTCAAAAGTCTGTTGTAGATTTTACAGACTTGGGGGAAGCTCATTTTGCTTGTGTGCTGGCACTCATCTGTTCAGTTTGGTTTGCTCTCTTCTGTAGTGGCACATTTCATGTTTGTGGCATCAATAAATAACAAAAAACTATTCCACCCATCCCTTTGGATTATGCTGAAGTCAAGGGAATGAAAATTATCCATAGAAAAATGTTTCTTTTGGCAGTAACGTGCCTCATGCAGCAATGACACTAAAAAATCGCCAGCACTGGAAAGAACTCAGCGTGTCTTTACAATTCAAATTTTCTGTGCCATGGATTAAAGCAAGTCATAGAATCATGGAATCATTAAGGTTGGAAAAGAGATCATCAGGCCCAACCTTGAGTGTAGAAGTCAGTGCACTGTGGTTCCATATGATCCCTACATGTACCACATAGTCCTTAGAATTTTGAAAGCATCCACCTCATCCCTTCCCACAATAACATACCAAAGATTTTCAAACAGACTTAAAGCACAGGGAAAACTAAAAAAGAAAATAGGTACTGACATGGATAAAAAGAATTTTTCCTCTGAAAGCACAGAGAAAAGCCACTGATGGCACCAATACTGCTCTCCTCCCCACCCCTTTGCTGGGAGTTTCCATGAGCAAGACCCAGCAATCTGAGCTGCAAATCTGCATGGGTGCACAGAACCAGAACAGGCTTCTGCCTTTGCCTTTAATTAATGTTGCTGTTCTGAAATTGCTAATTGGGAAAAGCTGCTGCTTACCCAAGGTACTGAACCATTTTGTGAAATGGGCTATTGTATGCAAAATAGATGCAATGACCTGTGTAGTTTAAAAAGAACTATATATATTGCTCAGGTGATCAAAAGGTCAACAATATAACATATAACATATAACATATAACATATAACATATAACATATAATATATAATATATAATATATAATATATAATATATAATATATAATATATAATATATAATATATAATATATAATATATAATATATAATATAATAATAAATTCTCAAGCTTTTCTCCAAAACCTATGTGTAGCAAAGAAAAAAAAAGGTGGTGTAAACTTTAGATTTGTAAGACTGAGTTACATAAGCAAGGAAATAAAGTCTGCAAACCTCCCTTGCCCCATACCAAGAAAAAATCTGGTCCCAGTCAGAAGCAAGGTGGGGTTTTCAATAAACTGGAACAACTTCTGGAGTTCCTAAAGTGCACAAATATGAGTGATTTCCAATTTAAAGACCTTGTTATGTGTGTGAGTATGTGTCTCATTTTCTACCTGCACAGAAGGTCAGGAAATCTTGTCATATCTGTTTAAAAATAAACCATCACATGTCCATCACAGCAAAAGCTTAAGGGTTCCTTCTGAGATATCAGCCTTAGATATTTTCCACCTTTGAGGAAACTCTGCTGTTTGATTTCTAGCACTGGCATATGCAGTGCTAGACAGCACAACAGGTGGGTTTCAAGGTGTTAAGTGGCAAAGGACATTTAGCTTTGGGTCTTGTTTTAAGGACAACATAACCTGAAAACTAAAAAACAATATTTGAGATGTAGGGGGAATTATTGAAAATTCTTATGTTTGCAAACAGATATTTTTGACTCTGTGTCAAATAAAGGCCCCCAGGACCTGCTCTGCTCTCTTTCAACCAGGAGCAAAATGCAGGAAATAAAATTCAAGCGTTTTTCCATTTGTATTTGCATAATATTTGCTTTGGGCTAAAGGCACATGAGGCTTGGTGATCTACTGCTGGAAGGGTGAGCACTTTGGAAAGGAGAGGAAAAGGAAGGTTCCATCCTGAGATGATGGTATCCATCAATTAATGGCATCCATTAATTGACTAATAGAATGCTGTGTCACTCCTAAATGGGCTCAGTGTCAAACTCCTGCTTCCCTCCACCTCTGGCAGCATTAACAGCATGCTGTTGGCACTGTGGCTTGAGGTCTCTCTCTCTGACAGCTCTGAAAGGGTATTTTGGAAGGATTTAGTGGTTTTGAATGGCTTATTTCACTAACCCATAAAGAAACACTTTCCTTCGACACAGGCACGAGAGGTTATTTTCTATACTTAAGAAGGCCAAGGTAAAGAAAACCCAACTGTGTATTTTAAAATATTTTATTTTATACAAGCCTGGGTTATGTATATGGTAATATACATACTTCACAGAGAAGGTACTAATATCTGACAAAATCTCAAGAACTGTCTAACTCACATGACAAAACTTTCAAGAAGGGCTATGAAATTAGGAAAAAATAGTCCCAACACAGATGTTGTTAAAGATAGGAATTTCCCCACCTGATGAAAAGCTGCAACTTCTGCTCATCTCTAGAGATGGAGAAGCAACAGAAGTCTACAAGTTCTTTGCATTTCATACAGTGCCACTCTATAATACTAAATGTCCCATTTTTTTGAGTCTGTGCTAAAAATGGTCCTTCAGTCATATGCAGTACCAATCTATTTGTCCTATAGATTTGTGAGAGTGTGAGAGAGCTGTAGGAGTGAAGGAATTCAGACTTTTCCCAAAGATCTTGATAAGTTCTTAGCTGCCCCTGTTCTATGGGCACGCCTCACTTCCAGGATTTTCTGCAGCCCTGGAAAAATATCCTTCCTCATGTTTTTGAAAATTAAGGAAAGAATGGTGTTATGAAATGTGATGAAAAGCAATCAAATGAAATACCATCCATACAAACCTGAGAAAAATCTGAAAAGCAAACAATGTCTCCATCAGAGAACTGTTACAACAGATGGCTGTAATAATATTATAATATTATATTATTTCCCTTAGCAACAGCCTATCGTTTGTTTAGGCTATGTAAGTTTTTAAGAGGCTGACATTTCAATGATTCAGGGGATAACACAGTTGGATTCTTGTTAAACTACAAGTAAAATTTAATCCCATTTCATAAATGACCCCTGATTAAGCTTGTCCAGCCTCTCAGATGTCAGAGCACTGCTACCCTGATAAAAGAGCTGAGCTCACTGAGAAAAATAACTGGAGAGGACCAAAAGAACAACCATAATAATTCACCCTGCCCTTTCAGTCTGAAAAGCAGGAGACTGTTCCTGTTTTGCACAGACTTGAAGAAAGTGACTTTCCAGGTTCACCTAACAGTGCATGGCCTGGAGTCCCAATTGCCAGGATCCACCAAATCCTCTCCCCATTACATCACAAAGGAGATGCCTCATTCAGGGCTGTACCTTGGAGTTCCTAGAGCCATTCATCCCTTGAAATGCTATATTTGGGATACCTACGTAGCTATCTTTTGGTGACAATTGCCATTGCAGGGATCTTTGTGATTTCCTAACAGCCACCAGCCTAAATCAGTGTAGAAAACAAAGGAAAGAGTTGCTTTGGAAGGCTCTGAGAGGCAGCACAGATAAGTCTCTGCTGTGGTGGCAGGATCATATCCTGCTTTCCCATCTGGAATGACAGCAAAGAGAGCTGAGAACTCACCCCACAGTACTACAGACTACAATAAGAACCAATTGCTTTTCCCTGTCCAGAAGCATTCTGGTCTGTTTTGCATTCAGGACCTTTGCTGGAAGGAGTTATGGCTGTCTGAATGTTATTCTTAGTCATACATTTATTAGATAGGAAATATGTTCACTGAGCACTTCTCAGAAACATTATAGAGCACTTTAACACTTTTATGTGTTTAGCCAGCCTTATTCTTTGCCTTCATGATCCCCACTGTCCTTTTCCCTCTCCAAAATGAAAGAAAATGATTATTTAATCCAGGAGACATGCTGAGGGCATCAACAGCTGTGGTTTTGCTGCTCCACACTCTGACTCAGGGTCTTCTTCAAATCCCCGGATGAAGTCAATGCAGTGGTTTGATGGCTTCAAAAGGGGTTTGGATCAGGCTGGTTTTGGGATGTTGGGGAAGTCACTTTGCCCCCTGTGCTCAGCACATGCTTTTCTGAAACAGGCAACCTGTGTTTGAACTGGCCTGGGAGCTGCCATGGGACTAACCACAAGTTGTCATGGTGATGGAGAGGGAAACACTTAATGGTCCAGCCATCACTAACAGAGGTTGGAAAGGAGTAACTTCTGTTTATATTTCATTGTTGTTTAAAGCGCCGAGAACTAAAAAAGGAAATATCTGATGATTGAGGCTGTGTTTATATTGACTTTCTTCCCATTCACGTTTTCCTTAGCACCAAGAAATACTTCCCCAGCACAGAAACGTGGTATTAAGGGGCAGGTGTCAGAGCACAGAAGAAAAGTCTCTTTTGCAGGAGGGCAGCTTAGCAATTTTCAGGCCTGGAGCATGAGAAAGGAGTCATCTCTCAGGCCCCTGTACAAACACCCTGCTGGCAGCTGGATGTGTTTGCAGGACCCTGGGGATGCTCAGCCTCCCGGAGAGGGACAAAGCCATGCCCAGGGCAGGGAATCCTGTGTCCGCCTCGCTCCATGGTGCATGGCCTTGCTGCTGGGGGATTCCTGCCTTCTCCCCACCCTGTTCCCCACGTGTCCCCGCCTGATGGCCCAGTTACCACTGGTTTATCTGTTCATCCACGCGGAGCTCTCCAGGAGCAGCCCCGAGCCTCCCCAGCCTTTGCAGCCGCTGTGCCGGAGCATGGGGCGAGTGCCCAGCCCTGCTTTTGCAAGGTTTTACGGTTCACACTTCCATCTGCCTCCCTCCCCCTTTCCCCTCTCTTCCCCTCTCTCTTTTTCTGTCGGATGCTTCAAGGAAAAGAAAATTTATGGAAGCGGTTCCAAGAAGAGCTGTTTTCCCTGCCTTGGTGCTAGTCGGTGCACGCTCCTGGCTGGCTCAGCCCGGCTCCCCAGCTCCTTCACCTCGCACAAAAGATGGATCGTGTTACCCTTCACTTGCTGCCTGCCGGGCCCCAGCCCCCGGAGCTGCTGAGTGCATCCTTAAACGTGCCAGGTACACGCAGCTCCCTGCGCCTCCTCTGCAGGAGAAAATTCCCTTTCCACATTCTCACCCTGGGAAAAATGTGAATTTTGAGGTTTTTTCTGAGACAAAAAAGTGAATGATGTTATCTTTCTGCACAGGGACGAGTGGAAGGAAACGCAGGTTCTTATCCTCTCTGCTTTAATCAGCAAATTGCTTAATTAATGTGGGCTAATAAATCAGACGGGTGACACATGCTTGGTTTAGAGGACAGGCTGCCTGAGTGGCACCATGCCTGTCCTCCATCCCCAGGGCCAGCTTCAGGCATGCTCCAGCAGGGAAGGCAGGATCCCTGCTCCCTCCAGCCTCTTCTCCTGCCTCACGTGCCAAAAAAGCAGCTCAAATAATGTGGATGGCAAAATTAATTCTGCCAGGACTTCTGAACCCCCAGAGGTCACCCAAACTCAAGCAGCAGCTGCAAAAGGCAGTTCTGCCTTTCCCTGGCCTCCTTCTTGTTGCCCCTTCTTCTTTGGCATCTTTGCCTCCCTCATTTTCTCCCTGAATCTCATTCCCAGTTTTTCCAACTTCAGTACTGCTTAGTCAGTGCTAAAATTGCAAAGAATAAAACTTTAAAACCCTGATTCAAGCTCTAAACTTGGTTTCATGCTCCTGCTTTTCTGAACCCTGGTGGTTATTTTCCTCAAGAGCTGGATCCTGATCTCAAGAGTAAATTTAAGAATTTGGGTTTTCTGACTGCCTCCCTTCTGCTGGTTGAAACCCAGAGCAAATCTGGGTTTCAGGGACTGAATTTTTTCATGCATATTTCTGTATTCAAACTGAGATCTTGTGTGACGGGGATTTTCTGGAGGTGAACTGATAACTTCAAATTGAAGCAACAACTCTGATGAGCCCTGAGTCTGGGGGCACCCGTGGTGCCCTTTCCAGGACTGCCAGGCTGTGAGACAGCTGCAGCATAAAAACAAGGCTGTTTTTAAAGGTTTGTCTCTTGGCCTTCCCTCCACAATGATGTCTCACCTACAATACAGCCAGTGACTCATCCTTCAATTATTGCTGCTGTCATTCTGGTCCAAATTGCTCGGAGGAAGGGAAGTACTGACAGGGACACTTTGGGAGATTAAAATACCCGTGTCTGAGATGCTTTATAACAGCTTTGCTATAAGGAACCTGCTTTCTCCATGATTACTTTGTTATGAATTCACTTGTGCAACACATTCTTGGAACAGCACGGTTTGTTTCTGGAACCAGGAATCAGTGACAGGAGATTCATTATAGGCAGGGAATATTTTCCTTAAAGAAAAGCTGTCAGGTCAAGTCAGGCTTTTATATTGCTGTTTGTAAAACAAGGTGTTTACATACCTGTAAAGCTGCCACTTTTTTTTTTCCCATCTCTTTTGATGAAAGTCACCTTTAGATACGTAGGTGGAAACAGTTCTTTGGCACTGAAAGCAGAGTGAGAGCAGCAAAGGCCAAGCAGCCACGCTTCCTTGCCCTTTCCTTCCCTTCCAAGGTGCCAGGGAAGCTGCCCCACATCCAGGGATGTGCTATGGGCACCCTCAGCTGTCGGAAGCGCCCCGGTCTGCCTGTGCTGTGACAAAGGGAGGGTGCAGCCTGCTGCCCCCTCCTGCCATGCCAATCCCTACCTCTGTCTCCAGGGCCATGGGAGAAACCCCTCGTTGTCACAAGGTTAATAATTGAGATACTCGAGCTGGTAAATGAAAGTGCAAAGAACGCGGCGTGCTCGGTACCCCTCCTCTCTGCAGGCAGCGACTCAACTCTTTTATCTGCACGATGATCTCTGAAGGAAAGTATAATTTGGCAATCGTGGTCAAAGTGTTTAGACAATTCAGTCAATGGAAAGCCCCGAGGGAAAAAGACAGCTACAACAAAAACATGAAGACAGAGGGATGTGAGAGCAAGCCCTGCTTGATAAACTGAGTCTTTAGACAAAAGCCCTCCTCTCTTGCCCATGGTGAGCACACCAGGACTGTTTCTTTCTCAGCTTCACTTGAGAAAGATGAAGGAAAGCATATGACCTAGATAAACAACAAATTAATCTAGAAATTAGATGCTCAGCTCAGAAACAGGAAAACTGTAAAACAGGCAGGATTTCTGCATTTCTGCTTTTCCTTTTCTCCGGGGCTGGTGGAGCTGGGGCACTGGATGTTTTAATTCTGGAGTGAACACTTCTGTCCCCTAATTTACCCTGCCATTTGCCCACACCCAGGAAAACAAAATTTGCATTCAGATAAACAGAGACTCATTTCCAAGCCTACACAGACTATTTAATTAAGAGTTTCCAAGTGGAAACCACACATTATTTCCCCAAATTAAGGGCTGCTCCATAGGAACCCTCCCTTCTGCTCTGGGATAAACAGAAACCAGGAGGCGAGGGGCCAGGTCATATCCTGAACTCCCACCCCTGCACGAGCATCACCCACCAGACTCTGCAAACACAGACCTGTGTCTCTGCAGGGGAAAAATCAAATGAGAGGGCTGGAAATGCTCATCCCCTCTGCAACCAAAAACCTGGAGTGCGGCCAGGCTCCACTGGTCTGACTGCTGCAGGGAGGAAGGAGCTGTAAGCCAGCAATTAGCAATTCTGCTTCTCACAGGAAAGATTGCTGGGAAGCATAAATAAGGTGGCTGTTTATAGGGGAGTTAGTGCAGGAAGTCGTGCTGATGATGATGGTTGGGGTTTTTTTTGGGAAAGATGCCTTGCCTAGGGAAGGATGCGGTTTGTCGGAATTGCAGCGCCTGGGTGAGGAAGAGCTCCGTGCACAGAGGTTTGGGGCTGGCTTTGGGGATTTGCACCTCTGATATTATCACTTCCATTCCAAAGCATTCTATGATACATAATGATACATTAATGAGCTCCCCAGCATAAAAAGTAACATAAAACCCTTTGGTAGACACTGAGTTTTAAGTTTATATTGCGGTGTGCGAGGAGGGAACTTGGACTTTCAGGGTGATTGCTTTTCAGTTTTCCTTCTTGTTTTAGCAGCAGTTGTCACATACACACAGATCCCTGCAGTTTTTGAAGGGATGGGTACTTTTCCATGCAGCACAAAAAACAAAATCATGAACAATGCAGAACTTAGTCATTAGAAGCACAGAACTGAGAAAAAGAAAGCTTTGGGAAGGGGATTAGTTTGTTTGTGCAAATGACTGAGCAGGGAATACACCTCTAGACACATTCTTGGTGCCACTTGATGATCCAGAGGCCTCAGATGAAGAGAATATAAGGCCTGGAAAGTAACCAGACTTCTAGTTCCTACAAATGAAGGATGTTAATTTATTAATAGCATTAAAAATGAACAACGCTACGCTGGAGGACTGTGACAAAAGCATTCCTCTTGGACCATCACCTCGTGCCTTTCATCGCACGTATACATTTGAAATCAATCTCTTACATTTGTCAGCCCCATGCCCACTGGAAATCACAGCCCTGTGTAGCTTGGCCAGTGCATCTAACCACTGGATTAAAGGGAAAACCAGACCTGCTGTGGGGTGCAGGAATTATTGGTGATGACACGAATCATGCTGGGAGCAAAGTGACAACATGACACAAAGAGGAAATTCTCTCTGACAGGCCCTTTACTTTCTCTAATGACCTATCATTCCTGGTTCACATTATGTAGGGACCTCCAGTGCTATTTGACAGTACCTGGAGGAGACAACCTTAAAAATTTGCCAGTTTTGCCTTAGATAAATAGATAGAGTTTCTTCAGTGCTCCTTGAACTTCCTCCTACTTACTTTCGAGAGTGCTCCTAATCTAATATTAAACTCTCCAGCAACTGGCAAATTCTAAAGGATCATTGTATGTTTTCCTGCTCAAGTGATAAATCTGGAGGTCAGTTCCTGGCACAGCCAATGGGAGTGTGGATGTGTGCTGCAGAAGACAGGTTTACAGCATTGAAACCTGGGAGAAGTAATTACGTGAGCCACTTTGGATGAAATCATAATTAAGCCTTATTGGGGTTTGAAAGTTTGGATTTACAATATATTTCACTTGCCGTTTTTCATTTTCATGAACCTCTGGCAGTTTCTGCTTCCAGCTGGGACAAGAAGAAAAGTGGCTTAAATGTACTATGAATTAAATAGTGGGAAACCCATATCCTTTCAGGAGGGCAGTCTAGGAGGAATCTTGTTCTTTAGACACACAGAGTTCTGTTATATTCCTCAGGCTGAAGTGTATGAAGTAAAAATAAGGATCTGTGATGCTTTGGGCGATCATTCAAAGCAAAAACTTTTTTCCATGTAAAGGAAAGAAAATGTTTGAGGTTCAGTTACGTTTTCCCTGAGGAACCCTTGCCTTGAGGCAGGGCACAGCAGAAAATACAAAATTCCCATTTGTACTTGGCAAGAATTAGAGAAAAAAGGACCATGTTACCTGAGAAGTGAAGTCTAATGCACTGGTCTGGACCAGTAATGATCCATGCACCAGTATTGTGTTGTCCAGTTTTTATGCACTGTGCAAGCAGGAGCAGCAAGCTGGGTGTAACAGGAAGAGCCCCTGACCTCAGTGCCTGCAGGAAGACTGATCCTGCTCACTCTCACCTTTTTGCTTTTCCACCTGGCTGAGGGGGTAGAAACTCCAAAGCTGGGTTTGCAAACAGTGTGACTATGCACTTGTTGGGAATTTTGGCCAATCTGTTAAAAAGTAACGTAAATATCAAAGAATGCAAAATATCGTAGTGGCAACACCCATTACCTCCAGCACTGGCAGGGATTATAATATATAAACATCTATGTAATACAAAAATTCCATTAATTTAGATAATAAAGATTAATAGACTAACCAAAAACCATATAGCCCTGAAGAGAGCTTGAACATTTTTTTCCATTAGATCCTGGGAGGGAAAAAAGAGAATAATCAAAACCAACTTTTGGTTTCAAATCACTTCAACAGAGATTTGCTTCTTGGGTCACTTTAAGCATGGAGGTTGGCTTGTAGCTGCCTTTGTGCCTCTTGTGTAGAATTAATAAAATTATGATGTTATCTCCAGAGGTTATTGAGACAGAATAAAAAGAGTAGAATTTCTGGGAAGAGAAACAGCAAAGTGGTGGAGGTAGAAGATACAAGTGGATGGATACCAGGGATTCAGCCTTCCAAGTGAGGGGTGCCATGACCTCCTTTTTCTCCCACAATGCATGCACAGTTCATGCATGATATTTCCCAAACTGATGTTTGATACAACAGTTGTTGGCAGGATGTGAACTTCTGCTGGGATCAGGGCTGGGCAGAGGTCTCACCACCTTTCAGAATCAAGACTGGAAAGCCAGATTTTAAGACTGAGACCCCCAGCAATACAGAAAGGGTGTGGAATTAGGCTTCCACTCAAGTGTCTCAGTAATCAAAGCAATGTCCAGCCCTTCTGGTTTGGGTTATCTGGAAGCAGTCCAGCATGCTGGATTATCCAGAGAGATAGTGAGTTATATGTGTTAATGGGGAATTTAAGTAATACGATTTACAAATGGCAAATACACACTCCTTTGGTTTCCCAGCTAAATCCCAGGAATGCACTTGCTTGGAATTTCACAGAGCAATCATAAAGTCCCCAGCACACTCCTTGTATTCCTTCTTAGGGAAATGGAATACCAAAGATGACTACAACTCCCTTTCCAAAATTGACTTTACTGCTTTGGCCTAATTTTGTAGACAACATCATGCCATATTGCAAAACCATCCTTTCATCACAGCCTTTGCATTTCATCAGTCTTTCTCATTCTTGCTCACCCTACAAATAGCAGAACACAAGCAAAGGCTGAAAACAACCAGCAGAGTTGGTTTATCCATCAGCCAGATGGATATCTGGATCAGCCAGGGCGACAAAGCCAGATTAATATGATTTTTCTAATAAAATCCCAAACCCTCAGCTTCAGGCTGAGTTTAATCCTAAACCTTATAACCCCACAGAGTCAGGGCAGCATTGGCTGCTTTCTCTTGGAAACAATTCCCTGGGCACTGCTGAAACACAGCACCTAAATGAGGCTGTCTCTCAGCTGGGTGTTTGCATGGAGAGGAGTGGAAATAGTCTTCCCGTAAGGATAGTCAAAGGTACAAACTTCTTAAACTGGACACCCTTCCTTATTCTCCTGCTATCAAAACCAAGTTTATAAGCATTTTATCTAGGAGTATATCAGCTATCTTTGTTTGCAACATTAGAAACTGGTATTAAACAGAGCAGGAAGGAGGCAAGTGGAAATAGGGAGAAGGTGGTAGCTGTGACTGACATCTTTACTGGCATGGGACACAGGATCAGTTTATGAAGCTTTTCTAATGGTAGCCCAAACCCAGTCAAGATTGGCTCCATGATGTCTTGCCAGGAGTTCTATAATCCTCCTCTGCAGCCTCTTGGGTGGGAGACAGCAACACCAGAGCCTCACAGGAGGTCACACTCCTGCCTCAGCAGATGTGCTTAGGCATATCCTTACAGGATTTGCACGAGCATAAGTCTCCCCTGAAGCCTGGGTTCTCCCTTTGGAGGTGAAGGAGTGGCTTTGATGTGGGGCAGAAGGGTTTGCTTCTCCTTGGGGTGATCAGTAGGTACATACTACCACTGGTGAGGAGCCATGTAGTGCCTCCAAATACGCCATCCTGGAGTTATGGGATGGATGCTTCACTCTGGAGCATCAAACCTACAGAAATGACTGCACTCCTTTAAGTCTGGGACCACTTTCCTCTCAAAGCAGCAGGGATGAGCTGTCCTTGCTCTCTCCCCATGACCATACTGTTTGTGTTTTCTGCAACCTTCAGGCAATAAAAGGAATATGATAATCTGTCTGTTGTCTCCCTGCCAAGCTGTCAGCCCAGCCAGTCCAGCAGCCCAAGAGCCTCAGAGGTTTTCTCAAACAACTTCCAAGCCATGTGTATGAGATACAGGGCACTTTATAAAGCAAAACCAGATAATTTCTCAGTCTAAAGCCACCCGTGAAGTGTCAGTCTACAGGAATCAATTCACACGTGTTTTAATCAACTTGTAAGTTACACTGGGTGTATGGGAATAGTTAAATTTATAGAGCTTGGAGTCTGGCCCATTAAACTCTGTCTATACTGTTTTAACACTTCTGGAAGCCTACATTTAAATTTGCCTCGGGTCATGAGTGAAATGAATACTCCTACTTCCAGCAAAATACCAAGCACAGATCCATGAGTGTGTGCTGAAAGCAGCAGCTTCCCCGTGCTGCCTGCAGGGATGGTGGCGCTCTGGGAGGACCGGGATGTGCAGGGACAGGGGGATGCACAGGGATGCGCAGGGCAGGGGGGGGATGCGCAGGGATGCACAGGGCAGGGGGATGCACAGGGATGCACA
The DNA here is from genome assembly GCA_024865655.1 of Emberiza elegans. Classification (NCBI taxonomy): domain Eukaryota; kingdom Metazoa; phylum Chordata; class Aves; order Passeriformes; family Fringillidae; genus Emberiza; species Emberiza elegans. The sequence goes on from JALJVW010000158.1 coordinate 4,669,177, forward strand.
GGGATGTGCAGGGCAGGGGGATGCACAGGGATGTGCAGGGATGCACGGGGGATGGGGGGATGCACAGGGATGCACAGGGCAGGGGGATGCACAGGGATGTGCAGGGCAGGGGGGATGCACAGGGATGTGCCATGACGAGCCAGCTCTGGCTGGAGCTGCTGCTTTTTCTCCCGGTGTCAGAAGAGCAAATTTTGGCAACCCTACACGAGCAGAAATGTGCACGGAGATGAGATCCAGCTGTTGGGCAGAAGCGATCCCTGCTACCGAGAGCCAATCTGGACATTTTGGAGGCATCTGCAGGGCTTGCTCTTCTCGATGGAGGAGGGGTTTTGAGTGCTCTTTCTCTCGGAACAGGTTTGCTGATAGCATCGGCAGCTGCTCGGCAGCAGCAGCGTTAGCAGCCCTGCCTATGCAGGTACCGAGGAAACCAGAGACAGGGCTTTTGCCAGTCAGGACAGGAATGTTTATTTAAATGTAAGGAGAGAACCAGATCTGCAGCTGCTGGGTCTGCAACGACTCTCAGAGGGGCAAAAACTCGCTCGGAAAAGCATTGCGTCCTGTGAAATGGAAAAGGAAAAAACCCAAAAACCAAAACCCCAACCCAAAACCCTTGCAGGAATATGCACTGCCCATACTGAAAAGGCATTTTTGGGATCCCAGAAAAGCTGGCTACAGCCCACATGGCTCTGCTCTGCCTGCCCAGTGACAGGCAGCCTTACACGCTGAATACCAGCTGCAGAATTTGCAAAAACAATTACTTCAATTATCTCGTTCCCTTGGCAACCGCATAACACACGCTGGTGCTTTAATGAGTCACTGGCCCTGCAGTGCCAGCAGGGCAGGAGCCCTCTCCCAGAGCCCCGCAGCTCCCTGCCGAGCCCAAGGGGCACCCGAGGCCGTCCAGAAGCACCTGCCATTCCCACCGCACTTTTTTCCCTCAATAACTGAGGAAAACCACAATTTACTGTCTTTAATATTGGCTCAGAGCAAGCACCACTGCCACACTAAAAGCCTAATGTGAGCGAGTGCAAAATAAAGCAAATGTGAAAAGCAGAGTTGCAACTTCTCAGGTACACGGACTGTGCATGAAAACTTCCATGAATGAGTTAATTCTGGCTGAGGTGCCAGTGGTGTGAAGCTGGAGCAGTCACTGACTGCTTTGGGGCACACTCAGGGACATCAGATGATGAGAGGTTTTGAAGTACTGAGCTGCACAAGCTACGTAAAATAAGTTGTGCAGGCTGACAAAAACATGTAGAATTTATAACTTTTATATCTCATTCTATAACACATACATCTATACATACATCTATGCTTCTAGGCAAAAGTATTTTAAATAGATGGGCTGATTTTTATTGTCTTATCAGTTCCATGGCAACTGCAAATTGCAAGAAAAGAGCAAGAAAAGCGATTAAAAGCTCCTGGGAAAGTTTGTATTAAGATGACAAGTAAGGAAAATATTTTATGTATTCAGTGAAGGGAATGAGTAATGGGAAACATAATAAAATATATGAAACAAGGCTGATGAGAATGGAATAATAATGAACCTGGGGATCTTATTCATCTCTTTGTGCAAATAGACAAGAAGACAACCTGAAAATGAAAGAAAAGCACACACATGTGAATTTTTGGTGCATAATCCCTTCCTACATGCAACCCTTGCAGTTACAGCTGCAGCACTGTGTCAGATCATTGTGTTTTAGAAACACCATGTAGTTACTACACTTTCTGAATCACAAGTCCGCCCAGGGAACAAACCCTATTGCACAAGCTGAGCATATAGGAGAGGTTGGAAAGGACTTTCACTTCAAGTACATCTCTTTTCAGAGCCTTTTTAGTGAAATATTTATTTTAAACTCAGTAAACCTCACTTATGACAGAAAAGCAATTAAGAAAAACAAAAGAAAAGAGCTTGTGAATATTTTGTTTCAGGAAAATTTGGTCTTTTTTGGTTTTGTGTGTGCCTCTGCTACCACAGGTATGATCATACCTGGAAGCTGGCATTTTTTCCACTGATGTGGGTTAAGGCTATTTTGTGGACAAAAGGCACCAAAACATTTGTATTGGGGACTCAAAAGTGACAAATTCAGCCCGATATGCAAACACTGTGTGCTGTCCCATGATGCTGAAAACAGAGGAGAGCTGGGGGCACACAGAAGTGTCCAGCAGATAGAAACCTCCAAAACCAACTGCAACCGAGGCAGCAGCTACACTGCACAAAAATAACATTTCCCCCCCTGTAATGACAACAAATTGTTTTTAATCACACGCAGATGTGATTCATAATCAGTTTTCTAAAGTCAGTCTAATGAAAGCCCCAGCAACTCCCAGCTGAAGAATTACTTTAGAGGGCAAGGGAATACCTATAGGTCAGTTTACATACCTTGGCAGCGACATGCGAGCCAGTGGGGACATCCAGAAGGAAATAAGGTCACAAATTGGCAGGGCAGCAGCTGCACTTACCAGTTTAAACGAGATTCAGTTGTTGAAAATCTACGTTTTAAAGGCCAAATCAGCAACTCATAGACCAAACTATGAATCTTCAACTCAAATGTTATTTCCATCTGAACATATGGATATGAAACGTGAATGCTCCCCAGAGGCAGGCAGCTTAAAGCTTTGGAAACAAACTGGAGTGAATAGATGAGGTGGAATGGATTTGTAACAAATGGCAGGAGCTGTCGAGGAGCTCGGTAACTTTGTACCCCTGGCAAAAGAAAAGGGGGCATTTGGGACACACGGCAAGGATGAAGGCTCACATCTGCCCCATCAGAGATGGCCCAGGGAAGGCAGGGGAAGTGGCTGACTGAAGGACTCCAGCAAAAACGCTCCGAGGATGCAGGAGAGAGTGTGAGGATGGATGCAACAGCACTGCTTGCTCCGGCCAAAACTTGGGAATGCTGGACAGGATCTGTCAGACTCTCCTGTGACCCAGCTGATTATCTACCCAGCTATCTCCTGACAAGCCAAGATAGGATATGACAGGCACATATGACACTGGGCCTAGTTAATATACAGTTCCTCTGCTGTTTGCTCCATTCCTGTATCATTACAAGAATGGTTTTCAAGCTTCCCAGTTCCTGCATAAACGATCAGATTTTTCCTAGACTTTTATCCCCATCCCAAGGACATTTTAGTTGGGCTGCTATGCTTTTTTTGGGGGTGTTACTTGTGTCTGCAAGTTCCTAGAATTATTAACGCTGTACTGAACTGGTAGTGGAACTCCTGAGTTTAATAACTGATTACAGCTCAAAAGGAAAGAAAATTCCTTTTTTCAGACTGAAATTTTCTTAACCATGGGAACATATTTTTAAACTCCTCGTTCATAAGAAAGCTCTGCCTTGTAACCCTTAGATACCAAGCCCATAGATAGATGGATGTGAAACTATTTCATTTTAAAAAATGCATGAAAAATTCCTGCTCCAGCAGCTGAAGCTGGAGAGTCACCCAGGGAAGTTCAATGGGAATTCCAGAGTTCCACAAATTTTGGTGATGCACCTTTCCTGGAAGGAACTGAAGGCAGCATTCCTGGGACTACAGAAACAGCTTCCCACTGAGCCTTGCTGGACTTGGGATGCCCACAAGACAGGCAACCCTACTGCCTGCAGATGGGATGGATGTGTGGGATATTGATGGATTGAAGCTGTCTGTATCAATCAGAGCTAGCGCAAAGGCTGCTTTCCAGGTGGCACAAACAAGCTGTGCTTGGAAATCCCTTCCCAGACCCTCTTCTTGTGATCAGGGAGAAATATTCCACTTGTTTTCTGATCTCAGTTGTGGGGGTGTTTCAGATGCTGTGAGCACTTCACCATATAGGACTGGATGCTCAAACAGCAGGAGGGAGCTCATATTCAAAGGAATGGAAAAAAATAATGATTTACTGGAACAGCGCTGGCCACTTCAGTAGGAGCATCAGTCATCTAATGAAAATATTGACATTTATGGGAATCCACAGAGAGAGTTGGGCATAGTTGTGGTCTCCACTACTGTATCACTTTTCATAATGTTTTATTTCTGTTTACCTTCCAAAACAAACTACTGTAACTAATATGTTTATAATAATTAATGAGGAGACAGCCAAGCTGGAGAAAGGAATGGCCTCAAAAATTCACACTTCTCCCAGCTGGGAGGCCTAATTGGGCTGGGGACTTCTTTTCTTTCCCTAATCAGATAGGGAAGAAGCAGGGAGGTAGGAATGAGGGCCTTAATTATTGCTGGTGTAACTCTGTGTAAAACAATGTGCTTGCACAAGGGATTCATTTAATGCATTGTCCTTTGCTAATCACCCCATTAGCTAGCAGCTAAATAACCACAACTAATATATTCATATGCATGCATGTGTGCATATACATATTTGTGAATGTCACACATGCCCCCAGGTCCCTGCTGGAGCTGGAGGTGGTGCACAGTGCCCTGGTTCAGCTGACAGTAGATCCTCTTGAGGACAATCTCTCTTCAAGCCTCGGAGCAGCTTCTGTGGTCTGTCATTGCACAGGGACTGACAGTGCACAGACTGGGAGGGACAGGGAGAAGGCTTTCTCAGGGCAAAGCCTGTGACTATTCTGCAACCAAAGCCAGCCCCAAACCTGAGGGGTCTCACTGCTGGAGGGAAGGATGGCGCTGAGCATTGGGCAGACATGACTGGGTTTGTGGTTCTGAGAGACAGACTCTGTCCAGGGAAGTCTGATCCCTTAATCTCAGCCAGGAAAATGCAGTCTTTGCACATTCTCCTAATAACTCAACAGGGAAGCAAGGCCTTGCTTAGAATGTGGCAGAATTCAGCTTGTTATACCCCCTCCAGCTTTCTTCTCTGGGAGCAAAGCCGAGCTGCCTTTCCTGCTCTGCCAGCAATGAAGACTCCCCAGGTTTGCCCACGTGATGCTCGTATATCCAGCAAGGATAAGCATCTTTTGGCCTCTCATCCTTGGCTCCCAAAGTTTTCCATCTGCCCAGCCGACCTTCCTCTTTGGCCAGACTGGAGAGGTAATTTCTTAAAGATAGCCATGACATGGATCTGCCAGTTAGGAAGTAATGTTTATCCCTTATGCATCAAAATCTGCTCAGGAAAAGACATTGTAAAGCCAAGATTCTCACATCCCTTCTTCCAACAGAGATGTAGGCCCTTAAAGCAGTGAGAAATCTACTTTTTGGCACTTGTCAATCATGTGTGTCATCTGGTTCCTTAAAAGTACTGGTTTTGTTTCCAAGCAAGTGACCAAATTAGAAAATTAATAAGGTCAGGAAAATCTAAAATAAGGAGTGGGAAGTTCCTTAACTGAAGATTGAAGGACCTAAACCAAACCTGACACTCACCTCAAACACTTTGTATTGCTAAAAGAACCTCACAGACATGCAAACCCTCCATGCCAGGCAGCAGACACATGCTTCTTCCTGACTGTGCCTCTTCCAAATTTTAAATTACAATGTGTGCACCAAAGATTCCTTCAAGTTCTGCCTAGAGCATGAGGGAAAATACTGACCTTGGAAATGCAACCCTATCTCACTACAGTAAATATCTTTTCTTCTACAGCATAACCACTCTTGTCTGAACTCATTTGTCGCTTAAAAACCACCTTGTAATACTAAGAAAGGTTACATTTTCCATTTCCTTCTAAACAAATGCTTCTGCTCTTTGCAGATCCTGAATGCTTCATGTAATGGTAACAGTTCAAGCATCAGTGACAGCATAGGGAGTAGAATCAGTCTTTAATGAACTGGCAAAAATAGCAGCTAAAACATTAAATAACTTCTCTGAAAACAGCCAACCATGCTTACAGTTGGGAAAGGATGAAGTTAATCTGAGATAGTTTTTGCAAAGGACAGAAAAAAGGATGAAATTTTCCATTCATCAGCTCTGAGGGAGAAAATCTGGTTTATTGCTCTGTAAATTCTGCAGAAGTTCTGCTGGAAAGGTACACTGTATCTATGACAGTATAGCCTTAGAAGAATCATGACAAAGCTTTAAATCAAAAGATTTTACACCATTCAGAACTAAACCTGCAATGATAAAATATGGCAATAGGTGGGCTCTCTAACTGAAAAGGGATTTGAATAAAATATTGATAAAATCAACACATCTCCACACATTCTTCTAATTCCAGCTGGAGTTGTGTTTGCATGGCTAATGCTGGGAAGAGTTACTGGTTAAAAATGCTGAATTCACTTAGCTGTCCTCTTCTGAGGGCAGCAGTCTCTGAATCTGGAAAGTATTTAGGTTTCACAAAAGGATATGATCAAACATTCCTGACAAAGCCTCTGTGCCCCTACTCCATAGGAATTTCTCAACAGTGTGTTTTAAGCTGCTGAGAGCTCTGAGCAAGCCTTTGGGAGAGAGGTGCAGGCTCAGTGTTAAAACCCTGGTTACTGAGAATTTTAGACTTTCTGTACTGACAGACACTCACCCCCCAAGAGAAAACTACATTTGACCTGAGGCTGTAAAGATTGAATGATAAAACTGAAGTTTTAAGTGTGCAGTTTGAATAGAAGTATGTAATATCACAGAGTAGAAAACTTTTTAAAGTTTTAGAATATAGGAATATATATAAAGTAAGATAAAAGTTTTAAAGCAGAAGTTAGTCCTCCTTCTTAATGAGTTCAAGTAGTATTGTGTAATTGAATAAAAAAATCCACAGTGTGGGACACAAGTAGTTAGCTATTAAGTAAAAGTAAAAATAATTTAAGTATCATTTCTTAATTGGACAATTTATCCTTAAAATGCCTTGTAGAGAGAGAAATATGTTTCCATTTTAACCTTATTAGAATAAAATACTGTAAAACTCACAACTTATGAGACTATAATATAGATAAAAACTAATAAACATCTGAGTCCAAACAAAAATATCATCTCACAATTTAACCCCAACAGAAAAAAAGCAAAAGAAACTGCTCAGACTCTCAGTTTTCTCTATTTTTGGCCTGAGATGGGCTCTCCACCATCCTGCAGAAGGCACAGGAGCAGGGAGCTCTCTCTTCTCCATGGAAACCCTTGAGACATCACCTATCTGGAAAATCACTAGCTGACAGATATTAGGAGAGCCTGTTACCTAAATCTGTTTTATCGGGTTTTGAAACATCCTATGCTACTTTTTTTTTTTTCTCTTTGCAGGGTTTATCCCATGACCAATTTTAGATATTAATGATCTGTATTTTAGAAAATGATCTTGCAGGTTATTTATGCCCCACATCTCTATTTCAGTTATGCATTCAGCAGCTGGAGTCCATATGGAAATGTTGGCCATTTTAACGGAGTGAAGACCTTTGCAGATAAGGGACAGGAAACCTGATATTTTTTTTCCTATTTGGTTCCTAATCATGCACCATTAAAGAGAAGTATGTATGAAACAGGATATTTTTCCTAATGTTATGATTTACTATTATCAGTTTTAACATACAACTTGGCCCTGGCCTAGGAAGCAAACAACGAAACGTTTTATTTTAGAACTGCGAGCAGGAACTAATGGGATTGAACATTTCACTACCAGTTTGAAGGAGCTCAACCCTGAGCAGGACTTCCTTCCTGTAGGAGCATCTTTTTCATTTCCTACCTCCCCCAGGACCATTTCTGCCTGGGAACCAGCTCCAGTTCCATATCCTGACACAGGACTCAGGTTATAAATAAGCAAAGAAATACTGATCACTTAATTTGGGATGCACAGAATGGCAGCTCAGCTGTCCCTACAGCCCAGAGGGCTTTGCAGAGGCCCAGAAGCCCCCTCTGCCTTCCCAGCAAGTGTCCTGCTGGAAACACAGGGACTCCTGCTCAGCTCTGCTGTCTGTTCAAAACCAGAGCCATTTAGAGCCACAGAGCTATGATATTTTATTCCAATTAAACATTCAGGCTTTCCTTATAACCTTCAAATCAAGCCTCGGATCACAGGCTTCCCTGATCAGACTAGGGTTTGGCCAAGAGAAGGTAAGAAGTGAGGCAGACTTTGTTTGATATTCTTTAGACCTCAGGAATGTAAATGAATTTGTTTCCAGCTAACTCTCAAACATCTGTATGTTCCACTTCCTCAAGAGGCTGACAAAACAAATCCAGCACTAAAAGCAAGGAGAAAATGAGCCTGGCAGACTCATTCTGATCTGGGCACCCCCTTTCCTGGTTTGCTCTTTGCCAAGTCATGATTGCAAAACCAATTCCTAACACCCCTGAATAAACACCACAGAGCTGTCCCAGCACCTACAACCAGATAAAACAACATGGGCTGCTGTCTTTAATGAAGTTGATAGCTGTGCATAAGAGAGTCAGGAGCAAATGTGACTTCTGGAAGTCCAAGGCAGTGATGGACCTGACAGGAAAATCAATTACAGTGCTACAGTGAGGCAGTGGAAAGAGGATGATGGAGAACTCGAAAATTAAGATATATATATATATATATATATTATAGAATTTCAATTGAATAACCATCTTGCACCTGCCATGCCTACCCAGGAAAACAGCTTGTAAAAAAAAAAAAAAAAAAAAAAGAGGAATATGAAAACCATGACCTAACATTACCAAAACTTCTGAGGGCAGATGGAAAATCCATGTAATGGTGAAGAACATAGCTGGTCTGCTGGTGTGCATCTGCAAAGAAAACAAGGCTGCTCATCAGCCTTATTAAACTTAAAAGAAGCAATGGTTTCTGGACAGTTTACCACAAATAGCTGCAGAAAGTTGCCAAGAGAAAATTACAAGTGTCACAAATCCTACAGTTTCATAACTAAGATTTTCTGACAATAAGACTGAGGAGGCTGAATTCACACAGAACTCATTTTTCAGCTGCAAATTCTTACACAAAAGTGTGGTTCGCTTTCAGAAATGCAGAAAGTGCTGCACACAGATAGCAAAATATTATGATATTAAACTCTTTGGTGGCAAAGACTTCTTGGACAATGTTTCTGTGCAAGTCCCTGTCTAGCTCATCACTTGTTTCAGGTGAAGAAGAAACCTGGGGAGTTTCAAAACAGACATTTCCACTTTTCACTATGAATATTGTCTGACCTGATATTTGTGATGCACTTTAAAACATAAGTCTACCTAAATTGTACATAGGTCAAAATTCAATTACTGGAATTGAGCGGGCATTAGGCATTAATATCTTTATGTGTTTTGAAGAGGAAAGTCTGGGTATAAATAAAAAGTGACTACTGCACCATCAGGAAATATTTTGCTTATACAGACAATCAGATGCTTTCACAGCCTGGGGGCATGCCAGGGTGGGAGTGTTTCCTTCCACATGGTTTGTCCAACTGATTTATCAGGGGCCCAAGTGGCAGCATTTTCTACTTGCTCTCCTTAGCACGTTATTCCAGAGCTGCTTTATTTTCAGCATCTGAAGGTTGCTCCCAGAAGCCCAGCCACATGTTACCTACATGCATTTCTTCATAACATTTCCACAGATTTTGAAGGAGGAATCCTAATGCCCATTGGAAAAGAAAAATTGGGCAAAGAGTGGGGTAAGAGAAGGGAGCCAATGTCAAAGCGCTTTGAAGCAAGAGAAGCAGATGATATCTTGAATATCTGCCCAAAAAACCAAAGTGTGTTCAGTTTGGTTTGTAAAAATCATCATTACTGCACTCCATGCAGCTACAGCCACAGAACCAGAACTCCCCAAGGAACCAGGAGCCAAGCAGGGTGTGCAGTGCCCATGGATGCAGGGCATGGAGGAGAACCAGGGGTGCTGCCCATCTCTGTCCAGCAGCAGGTCTGGAGAGGGAAGTGCTCCCAGCTCATTTTCTCACGTGTGTGGAACATCTGGCAAACTCTGTCACATCACCCATACATTTTCCCATTTCTCTGGTTTTAATTTTTCTTTTTTTCACGGGCAGTTTTGAGGTATGAAATTTGCAGAGCTGAAATAATATTAAAAGAAAAAGATCTTTCTTTGCAAGGGAATTTGATCCCTAAACTGAGTTTGGACTTAATGATGTTTGCAGGTCTGTTTTGTTCATTTTCCCTGTACATTTCAGCACTCCAGCCTTCTCTGTGAGAATGCTCATGGAAAGTGAATTTGAGGCAATAGCTCACTTTGGACTTTACAGCTGACTTTCAAGCTTGCCCTTTGCAAATCTCATTACAGCAATTAGCCAGATAGATGGTGGAAGACCAAAGTATCCCGTGAGGGAAAACCTGGGCCTAGTGAAATTTGGGAGAGTTTGGCCAATGCAGGATTTCAGCCTGTATTTGTAATGTGGCAAACCACGCAGCTGCAATTTTCGAGTATTCATGGCTGGTGACAAGATTTTTCCCTCCAAAGAAATTAAAGTAGTTAAAATGGTGGATGCATCCTACTCAAATGGCAGACAGGAAAAAAGCAGTAGTTGTTTATTGTAGTGTGAGCTATTGGTTCAGGTTAAAATTCCAAACCAGAATGATTTTGCCAAATTTATGAAGAATTAGAGTGAATTAAATCTATTCCAAACCATTCTATTACTCCATCATTTTCTCCTTCTAGATCAGTTTTAATCTTGGGTTACGCTTAGAACTAATATAGAGATTATTTAATCCTAAATACTGACACAGATTTATCACTGTTAAAACCCCTTTTACTGTACAGCAGGTTTTTTATCCAGACCAGGTTTGAGTAATCAGTGGATTAAATAGAAATAATGCAGAAAATTAAGAAAATATTTGGCCATTTAGTCAGTGGTGACTTGTTTGGATGAGATAAACTGGAAGGCTGACACTTTTCTCAGTTTGCCCATGTGCAAAGTAGTTTGTGCTGTCAGAAAGCAACTAAGTCTTGAGACAACTTATCTCACTGATAAATCACTCTCATTAATGCCCACCCTCCTCATTGTGCTGGAAAGTGTGGCTGCCTCAGGAGGGGCCCCAGTTTTGGTGGGCACATGCTATTTAATCCCACCCCAACGCCCTAGAGAGTGGGAAGAAAGGTGAGTTTGGACTTTAAAATGACAATTCAGGTCCTGTCGTTCAGTTTCTTCCCCCCACCCCAAAGCTGAGTTTGTACCTCTGGAAAAATAGGGGTGTTTGGGAGGAGCTGGAGCAGCACATGGGGATTGAGGTCTCATATCCCAGCTCTGCCTTGCAGAGCAGAGAAATAAGATGGGCAACCTCACTGCCTAACACAGGAGTGCAGTGTCTCATTTTGTAATCTCTTCACTTTATTGGCTCTAGGGAGAAAGGGAATTATTCAGAGAGGAATTGTGTAAGTGCTGTCTTTGTCAAACATGTGCAAAATGAGAAATAAACATTTAAAACAGCTGAAGGGCAAAGAAGGCAGTGCCAAAAAAATGCTTGCTGAAAAGAAGAAAATTAAATTTAAACCAAGTGCTACTAGTATTGCAAAAGAACAAGAAACAGAACCTTCTTCTACACACAGCACAGGAGTCACGATGGAAAACCCGGGAGGGAAGGGAGGGGAGATGCCAACACCAGCACAGAGCATCACCAGCAGCGGCAGCAGGGCTGTGGGCTGACTCGGGCAAGCTCTGTGACAATGGCTCTTGGGACAGCCCTGCTGCTGGCACCTGCTGGGGGTGCCCCAGTACACTCGCCTCCTGCAGCACCCCAAAAGCCAACGCTGCCAGATCGAGTCTGCCAACAGGGAGCACGAGGAGAGCAGGACAGCCTCGCCCTGCTGTGCTGCTGGGGGATGCGGAGGGGCAGGAGCACCCTCTGCTCCCTCCTGGAGCCGGTGCAGCTCCGTGGTAAACAGCATGCAGCCTGCAGCTGCCCGGAGCTCCTCTCAGGAGGGGACATCTGCACTTGCCTTGCAGCCTAGGATGTGCTCATTCCATCTGAGCTGCGTCCTTCTGTGCTACTCGCAGGGATAAGGAACAGCCAAGAGTAGCTTGGCCCCACCGCTCCCCTCTTTGTTATGATTATGAAATATCCTCCCATCTTGGTCAGCTGAAGGAACAGGGTGTTTAATTCCCCTCTCTCATTCCTTACAGCCTGAGCCATGATGTTTGGATCCAGCCCCTGCATTAAGCATTTTCAGAGCTGAGAGTTGTTTAGACGTGCCCATCCAGCTCCTCTCTCCCCCTGTGCCTCCGCCTGGGTGCTGCCAGCCACCTTTTGGATTTTGTAAAATCCCTGGAAATAGATAGAGGAAAGGAGAGACAAAGCTCAAAAAGGGCAGAAAACTAAGGAATGGGCCACCAGGGGAATAGGCAAGGAAAAGGGTGCTGTGTAGCTGGCACTGCCACAGATGTCAGAGGGCACACCAGATCTGTCACAAAAGAGATCCCAGGAGATTTATTCCTGAAACATTGATGGGATTAGGCCCAGAGAAAAGCTTCTGCTCTACTCTAATGTATCAGAGCTGCAAGGTGAAGATAAGAACCAAATTGCATCAGGCACCAGCTGCAATCTAAAACACACCACCTCATGTTAATAAAATAAAGGTACAAAGTTTCAAACTTGTTATGTAACAAACTGGAGATTTACATGAAGGGATCCTTCAGGCTAATATCAGGACAGGAGGTGGGAGCAAGCTGGTTTTAAGGAGCCCTCTCTCTTCACAACCCTACTTTTGCAAACAGCCCTTTAAACTCCACGTCCAGTAGTAAACAGTCCAAGCTTTGCCCTTTCACTTATGATTGCCATATAATCAGGAAATGGAAATTATACAATCTGCCTCTGGCTTCTGTAGCTAAGCAAAACACTGCCCAGGCTTACTGCAACAAACTACAGAATTCCTTAGTAACCTGGAATGCAAATTAAATGAGACAGCTTCCCCTTTCTGATGATAGATGTCTTGTGTGAAGAAGAAAACCCTAACATCTGGGCACAGGATTATGTGTGAATTCCTCTCTTAGCTGCACTGAAGTGTGTTTTAAGATGGTTCCAGTATCCCTTTCAGATACTTATGTCCAAAACAAACTCATATTTTTTCCTTCTTTTTTCCCCTGCAGAAGTGAGAAGATATATTACTATCCAGAGGCATGTAAATCTGCACAAATTTATTACCCTGTTCTAATTAAGTTTATTTGTTGATTTATCCATTTCACCCCTTTAAAGAAAACAGAGCTAAAAGCTCTTCAAAAGCTGTGTGGTGATGGAGTCACCATCCTGTTTTTAAGTTTGTGGGCAATAAGTCAGCCCTGCCTCATCCCAACAGCAAAAGCATCACACAGCAGACCCACACACTGTGCATGAGCAAAATGGGCATCTTTTGATTCATCTTCTGGGCTCCGTGACTTTGTTTGGGCTCTGGGGGTGAAAGAGGGGAGATGGGGGTGAGCATGGTCTGCAGCACTCCAGCTCCCACCCTGCTGACTTGTCCCAGCTCTGGGAAAAGAGGCTGCTGAGCCTTCGTCCAGGGCTCTCACCAGAGCCACCCAAGGGGGTAAATTGACAGGGTGTGACCCCAGCTGTCTCCTTCCTTCCCTGTCCTCTGCAGGGACCCAGGACCTAATGTAAATCCACTGACATCAGCAGGAGCCTGATGAAAGGGGCCTGGATTAGACCCCAGGGGCATTGCCTCCAAGAACTGTTTATGGCAAATCAATGTGACTTCAAGGAAGTGCCCTGACTTCCAAATTAAACATAATCTAATTTTAAATATCAGGTGGGGTAATCTTCTATTTAGGTAGGTCCTGATCCAGGAAATCACCGAGTACTTATTTAACTTCAAGCATCTCATTAAGCTCTGTGCTGTCCAGCATGAGACCCGAGCACAAGTTCACACGTCTTTGGTTTAAGCACATAATTAAAGGTAAGCATGTGGCTAAGTGTTCTGCTGAATGGGGATGGAATTACTCGCTGGGCTGAGCCACAGAGACAGGGCCTGCTTTGTACTCACTCAGTGCAGAGAACAGGGAGCCTCTGGAAGGGCAAAGAAGTGAGCAAGGCACTGAATGAGCTCGAGGAGTGGATGATTCACAGGGAAATCCGCAGGACTTTGAGACCTGCTGCAGAAATATTGGCAGGAAATAGGGATATCTGTGTGTGCCTGGCCAGTCTGTGCTAGTTCTGCTGGCCTTTCCTCCATGTCACAGATTGCCTGGTTAGGAGGTCACCTAGTCCAGCTTGCTGCCCAAGCAGAGCCCCTGGAGCACGTTACTCAGGACTGTGTCCAGGTGGCTTTTGAAGATCTTGTGGGAAGGCGACTCCACATCCTCTCTGCTCCAGCATTGGTCACTGCTCAGTAAAGTTCTCCCTCATGTTCAGGTGGAACTTCCTGTGCAGTTTATTCCCCTGCCTTCCTGACCTATTGCCCTGCACCACTGAGCAGGGCCTGTCCACCCTCTTGGCACCTCCCTGCAAATTCTTGGAGTCATTGGTGAAGTCCTCTGTCTTCTCCAGGCTCAACTCCATTTCCTTTCTAGAGGGCTCTTGCAGTAATGCTTAGGGAAAGTGAACGTGACAACAAAACAAGATGAAAAATCACCTAACACTTTTTTTTTAGGAGCTTGCAGGCTGTTAGATCTGTGCTGTAAGGAGCACAGAAAGGAGAGACCTTACTGTTCCTCACTTCAGGTGGAGGGACACAGCCCAAACTGCAAGCAGTTGCTTGAGTTTTGTTCTCAGATAAAATGTCTGGCATTTGGGTGACACTACACACGAGCTAAAAAGGAAAACAAACAGGATATTTTCCAAACCCGGCGGGCTGGGGAGCGGCGCTGCCGGGAGATGGATGCAGGGATGGATGGAAGGATGGATGGGGCGCTGGTGCCACCTGCTGACCCACCTGGACACGCGGGTCCTGCAAACTCGACATTCCCTGCCCTCTCACCAGCTCCATCCTTCTGCTTGTTTAAAGTCTCCAGGAACAGAAACATCTCTTTTTGCCGGTCTGGTTTTCAATACTCTGCTCAACCTCCACATCTTTGTAAAAGCAAACGATGCTCAAAGCCAGGCTTACCAGGATATTGATGTTCCTGGGCTATGTGCCACAATTAGCATTTTGTTTAACTGCACCTTTGTTTATGCCAAAACATCCTGAGCTTTGAAAAAAAAAACAACCCCCTCCTGTGGTTTTTAAAATCTAAGGAAAAAACACGGCATTGTTGGTTAATTTTATTCAAATTTCTCTGCAGAAAATTAGCTGCTCATCTTGATGCTCTGTCCCTCCCTGGAAAAATACCATAATTACCTTTTCAAACTCAAATTGGCTGATTTTTAGGGGCACATGCTACCCCTTTTTCATCCCCAGGTCAGGCTGAGGGAACAGAGTCAACCCTGCCAGGTTCACCCCCACAACCTGAGGCAGCAGCTCCCCATTCCAAAGAAGGGGAAGAAAGGAAGAGGGAGGGAGAGCAGCCCAGCCCTGCACATTGCACAGTGACAACGAGCACTGAGAGCCACACAGGGCAGGACTGCACTCCCAGGGCACCCTGCCCCACTCTGACACCCAGCTTAGTGTCCAGAGGCACTTCCCTTCCAACGCTGTGCACTCGGATTTATGGGGCAGCTTTATGGACTGATACTTCCTCACATTTTACCAGTTTGATTAATTCAGCTGGCACCTCTGATCTTGCCTCCACTACTAATATTTTCTCTTGAATGGGATGGCTCTGTAGTCTCACCATTCATGTGTTCTAGTCAGATTTTACATCAAAGATGTCCTGGGTTTTATACTGTCAGAAGCAATTTTGTCCCAGAAGAATGAAGATTGTGATTATCCCAGGAGGAAAGCTGTCAACTCAGCTCTGTGCAGAAAAACTGCTGTCTACAAAAGCTTATATTGGACACCCTCTGGCAGACTGCCCTCTTAAAAAAAAAAAAAAAGTCCACTGTTACCTACATGAAAGACTTTTTCTAGGAGGGTTTGTGTGTTTGCTGGCTTGGTTTGTACAGAGAATTCAAATGAGAAGAAAGAGAATTATGCCTTTCTTTTATAAGCACTCATTTTTTTTCCAGGGCAATGCAGAGAAGAGTGATAAAGGGGAGCATGAGGAAGGCATTTTGGAAAGGGAGTGACAAATGCTGAGCTTTGATGATGCTCAGTCACTCAAATAGATCCAAAATTCTGCTGGATCGCACATCTATCAAGAAGTGGTTGAGCCTCAGTTTGCCCTCTCCACAAGCCTCCAACGCTGCTCCAGACACAAGGGATTTCCAGATCTTTGCTAATTTTGGCATGTTTGGACCAAAACACACCACTGCACTCTGCAAGCTGGTTACGGACCTGCACACAACATATTTTGTGCTAAGAGTTGTCTTGCTGCCATCCCAACAGGACAGGAAGGACATCTCACAGCAGCCGCTTTTCACACAGTTCAGAGCCTGGGGGACTTCACCACATTATAAATCAGCTTTGTGTCCAGCTGAGCCAGTGTGGCCATCCAGGAATCTGAATGCCAATGGAATTTCTTCTTGTCTGAGGATCATTTCCTTTTTTCTTTTGTTTTCTGAAAGTATCCCAGAAGAAATCACTGCCAGTGAGCAAACTTGGCATAATGACACTGACACGAACTCTAGGAACTGAACTAGGTGCAAAATCCCACCAAAATAAGACTGAAAGGCAAAGATTTGGATTTAATGAAGCTCTTGAACAAAACCCTAATACTCACTGATTTCAAGAGAACCCCAGTGTAAGCTTACAGCATGTTTAAGCGATTTACTAATTCAAGGCTTGATTACACAAAATAACAGACAAAGAAAAAAAAAAGAAAACTTGTAAAGAAAGAAGAAATCTGAGTGCCAAAGTGAAAAGAAAATTCTACAGTGTGAAAAGTAGAGGCTGTCATTCTGTTCAGAAACACAGGTTTCACCCTCTAAATTTGTGCCTTCCAGGCTTAATCTAATATGGTGGTGTTTTGTATAACTTCAAAAAAAAAAGTTTAAAAAAATGACAGGATGGGGTACGTTTCTATTACTGGAAATGGAATTTTAAGCACTGAGTTTATCTTGTCAGTTTGGCTCAGCAGTGATGTGAGCTTGCAAGGGGTGAAGTGGATCCCTAATTGCCAGAGAGCAGGACAATAAACCGATAAGCACAGGAGCTGAGAGTCCTTTGGATGAGAGATGTTCCAGGAAAGGGGGGAATGTTTGAACAGGTACTTATCCTCTTGGAACTGGTGTTTGCCTCACTTTTGTTCTCTGATCCCCAAAAAAGAGCACACTGGCAGTTGTTTGGGCCAAATCAGGGAGACAGGTACATACCTGCACTCTTTGCTGCCAATGCCAGCTCCACCCTGCAAATCTTGCAGCTCTGTTTATGCTACATTTTTCCATGGCTCCAGACAGCCACAATTTTAATTGGGCTGGCTGATTGTTTTTTTAACCCTTTTTTATTTATTTTATTTCATTTTATGATGCTAATCTTGGCACTGGAGGACTCCCCTAATTCAAATTACAATATCAAAATGCAGATCGGGTAATATAACAAATGGCCATTCACCTAAAATTAGGCAACCTACCATAAACAATAAGTCAAATTAAACCCACGCTTCTCCTTTCTTCCTTTTGGCCTGAGCTGCTTCCCAAACTTCTGAGGGAGAGGGAAGGTTCAGAGATGCAGGAAGGTGAGAGGGGGAAGTACCCACCCTGCCCTGGGCTCTCAAACTTTGTAATGCATTTTCCTCCTCTCAAATCGAGTGGAACAGAGGGAAAATAAACCCCAAACCTTGGCCAGCTGTGAAAAGGAAACCCCAAAAGTCAGGGAAGAAGGGACAATTTGGATGCAAGTTTTTCCTTATGAAGAGTTGCCATCAGTGTCAGGAGGAAGAGAAGAGGAAAGGAAAAGGGACTTGGTCCCATTTTGGGTGCTTTGTTCTGTTTACGGTGCCTCCTGGAGCTTCCTCCACACCCCTCAGCCCTCAGCTATTAGAAGCAGCAGCAGAGGAAAAAAATAAAGGATTTTAGGAGCACATGAAAACCCTAGCTGTCTCAAGAGAGAGGTTGGGTCTTAAATTGTCTTGGAAAATACCCTCGAGACTGGCTGGTCTAGCCAAAGGGAGCTTGGGCACATCAGAATCAGGAGGAGAAGGGATGTTTTGCTTCCAGGTTTAGGCAAAAGTTTCCCCTCATTCCCATTTGCTCAGGTGGTTATTTATGGATTAGCAAGCTAATACACACTATACCTCCAGTTTAAGGCAGACTATACCTCCAGAGTTCCCCCAGATCCCAAGGGACCACTCCATAAAACACCTACAGATGCTAGTGACTGTCAGAAATGGTTCCCAAACAGTCTGAACTCTGGCTATGCCTAAAATAACCAAAACACCCAAGTTTTGTGGAAGTTCTCCAAGTTTTGGCCATCACCTCAGCAGGGAAATGCTGCTGTCCAATATAAGACACCAAGTATTGTGTTTCCCATCCTGCCTGGATGGTTTGCAGTTTGAAAGGAAGAAAAAAGTCCAAAATAATGTGCCAGACAAAACTTTAAAAGCATTTTTGTTTAAGGTAATTATGATCTCTATTTATGCCTATTAAATTACAAAGATTAATATTAAAAGAACACACAAAAACTGCCAGAAGGCAACACCTGAGCTGTGTATGCTTAACACCAACACTGCTTCTAAAGTAGCTGCTCACTCATCTCCTTAGAGCTGCCTGGATAATTGCAACTTTTTTGTCTAGAGGAGTTCATTTGAAATGGAAGAGAGCCGGCATTTCCTATTCCCCAGCCTGGGAATGCTGGGTGCACTTTGATCCCTTGTTTACACACTGTACCTCTGATAATGCCTTACAGGAAGATGAGATTTTGTTCACCTAAGTACAGTGAGATGTTTGCTGTCACCACAGTTGTGCCAGCTTTTCCATCAAATCCTGCACACATGGAAATGCCAAAGCTTTCCTGAGTCACAAATAGCTGTAGATAAACTGAAGTGTATTTTATTATTTGTATTATTTGGCTATAAAGCTCATGGGAGCACTGACATTTACCTTCATAATTTTCTTTTCAAATTTCCTCAAAAGTTTGTGATGAGATTCCTCAGTTTCAGCTCAGAAATCATACTGTGAGGTGAGTATGAAAAAGACCTCTACAAATTTTAGGCAAATGAAGAAAATCTTACCCTCAAGTTGCAAGAAAGTATTAGAAAATAAATTGCATACTGGTCTGCAAGATAGACAGCAAATATCTTCATTTTAACATGCTCCAAGCCTCCCAGACCTGATCCCAGGAAAAACTAATAATTTTGTCTGTTTTTACAGGAACTGCCAGCATGGTGTAAATTTCTGAGGAGTAATACTGATTTTTGGAGTGTTATTAGCAGCTTCTTCATGCCAAAGTTGGAAGAAAAGGGAGAAACCAGAGAGAAGCTTGGCATCTCCTGTCCCTCAGCTTGAGCTGGAAACCTCAGTTATGAGAACAGGATGGGTAATAAATAGCCCTGTCCAAGTCTCACTTGGACTAACATGATTAAAAAGATAGCACATCACTCAGCACATCCCTTTGGTTCCTCCCTGATGAGGCATAGCCACATATCCAGCTCTGACAGAGCTTTATTGAATGCCAGAACCTGAAATCCTGCTGCAACCACTGATTTAATCTGCCCAGGGTTCCCTGGTGTGCAGCTACCCCACACTTTGCACCACAGGAACAGCTGGATTCTCCCCACACCTTCCTGGGGGTGTGGCACACACACCTGAAGGGTTTTGGGATGCTGCAAGGGATGGTGGCCAGGCTCACACCTAGAGGAGCAAAGATGTGGAGAAGCACCTGGGAATCCTTGGGGCATTCCATGGAGAAATGAGCAGGGCCTCTCCTCAGAAACTTGACAGAGCAATGCTTACACGGCCCATCCAAATGCAGAGCCTGCAAACTTCCAGTAAGTTACCAGAAGGAAGAAAATAAATTATTTTCCAGTTTCATTTTGAGTTGTGTAAAAAGAAAGGCTCCTGCATTGTTTGTCTCATGAAGAGCTCCCTTCTCATAACACTTCAATCACTGCTCACCAGAGGCTCCAACTGCTCCTTCCTCATACCCTCCCCTTCCTCAGGATTTCTACTTGCAGGTAGTTAAAACAACCCTGACAACCCCAAAACTCTACAAGTGCCTGTTTCAAGGCTGCCATCAGTTTGCAGTTTTTCTTCCCCCAGCTGACCAGGCGAGGCAGAAATTCCAGAACTCCAGCAGCAGATCACACATTCAGCCCCTCAGAGGAGGGGGAGGTACGAAACCTTCCTCTCAAGCACCCCTCTGTCCCCTTCCCACCCTCTCCCCGAGGCTCATTCCAGCCTGTTCACAAATCAGAGGTAACTGACAGCAGCAAATAAACCCCATAAATCTCCATCTCCCACTGGGGAGGTGCTGTGGCAGGGAGGGTGAGGCCGTGTGAGCCGGAGGTCAGCACGGTGTTCCTCAGCACCCACCTGCAGAGCCCAGCCCTCCCTCCATGTGTTGGGGACCACATCCAAGAGAGAACCCACCCTGGCCATGAGGGCAGCCTGGTTTCAGAATTATGGCTGAAAGGTCAAAACTGGGGGGCCTAACAGCACCACTTTTAAGAATTAAATCTTGACCGGATCCTCTCCGATGCTTGTCTTCTCAAAAGAAGGCTGCTTACTACTCTGCTTCAGAGCACATTTTGACACCTTTAAGAATTAAATCCTCCAGTGCTCATCTTCTCGAAAGATTAGTGCACTTCACAGCAGGTTTTGATGCTGTGTGTGCTGGTTTGTGACTCCAGGTGAGGGAGGGAGCTGCACCGTTCTGCATTACCCTGGCAGTTTTCTTACACAATGGCTAGAGCACAGCACACAGGTAGTTTTAATACCACCTGCTGTGCTGAAGTTAATGGGAACTATGATTATAAATCCACAGAGACATGAAAAACAGTGCTGAACCAATAAATTAGAACAAAGTGTTAAGTAAGAAAAATCCCCAAAGCGCTGTGAGCAGGCTGGAGCCCTTCAGTGAAATGATCTGCTTCAATGGGTGATTAAATTACCAAAAATGGGGTGGGGGTAAAAGTTGAATGTCTTAACACAATTTTTAACATCAAAGGGCTTTCATTTTGCCAGAAAAGAACCCTCAGCACCTGCAGAATGGCGTCAAAACAAATTAAGTGGTTGCCACCACGCTGCCATTAACCAAATTCTAGCCATTTGCAATGTATAGAAACTTGACTGACCAATTTATTTTTTTTTTTGAATAATTATTTTCCCCACTCTGTGTACCTGCCTAAGTATTTCACTTTAATAAATGATAGCTTCTTCTCAGGATATAACATGATGAAAACAGCAAGTTTCTACAAACTTTGTTTTACAAACACAAGATATTAATTTGCTTCACATGGGACCATGCAGCATTATTTCAACTGAAGATAACTTCCCAAATCCCACACCATAAATTCAAGCCA
This sequence comes from Emberiza elegans, assembly GCA_024865655.1. Taxonomy (NCBI): domain Eukaryota; kingdom Metazoa; phylum Chordata; class Aves; order Passeriformes; family Fringillidae; genus Emberiza; species Emberiza elegans. The sequence continues at coordinate 4,690,378 of JALJVW010000158.1, forward strand.
TTAATGAACATAGCACATTCACATCTCCTTTAAAAGTTCTCTATGTGACTAATTAATGAAGCTGGAAGGAAATAGTATAAACAGCTTCCTGGGGACTAAAACAAATCATGGAGACATTAGATAAAGGCTATTTTCCTTTTGACAGCATCAGAATGACTTCACCCTACACTGCTGAGGTGAGTGTTCAAGCACAGCTCCCTCTCAAAATGAGGAACTGACCCACAACGAGGTTGGTTTTGGTTCTAATGCTGTGGCCAAGTGAATATTTTCTTTTTCATTATTCCTATTTCTGCTTTTGGTCAAGATCAGTTGTCACAATCACACAATACCAAGTGAGAAGCTGTCATTTCAGAGTAACTAATGCGAGGCAGTGTTTAAAATCTCTTACTGGATTTCCCAAAGTGAGGAATATTTGCTCTATTGAAAACCACAAGAAGGCACAAGAGCTAAAAGATGCTAAAATTTGTATCCTTTTTTTATTTATTGCTAACACACAAATTTAGAAAGACTCATGTAAGACTTATAGGTAAATATCAACAGCTATGCTGGATCTCTCCCTTCTGCTGAAGCAAAGGCAAAAAGAGATCAAAGCTTTGAAGTCTAGTGAGAGAAAATCCATACAGTTATTTTTAGTCCCTGCATTTCACTGGTTCCTTCCTGATCCTTCCTATTCTCACACCTACGCAGAGGAGATGGTATCCCATGTCCTGAAGCAAGTTTTGTAATGAGTGAGGAACTCCTAGTTTACACTTCAAGCTGTGCTCTTCTGGGAGAAAACACATCAGCAGTTCCATGCTGCTCTTGTGAGACCATCAGAAAACCCCCAGTATAGATACTGAGAGATTTCCATGAAAAACATCATCCCCCTCTGCTTCCCCAGGTCTGGATGTGTGGTACCTGGATTTGAGGAGCACATGTTGTCTTTTGGGGATGTGCTCATGGCCACTGGGCAAGGGGACTGGTATTTGGCATCATCTTGGGGCACCTGCCCATCTGGACTGTCCTTTATATAGACATGGGGGAAAAATCCAACCCCCCTTTCTAGGACTGTTGCACTGCAGTATTTTCTCAGGTTTCCATCTCTAATTGTTGCTGCTTTAACCTAATTCCTAATTCTAGCTCCCTCCAGGAGCCTATTTATGATTTCCTGTCCTTGGGCAGGCATCTCACTGGCTCAGCCCTGCACTGCAGGTCTTGAAAACCTGAGGCTCCTGCCCCCTGAAATAACTGTTGATTACATTAGTCTCTCCATCTGACTCCAGGGAGAAATGAAACTGTTTCAAAGGAGTTAAATCTAGGAGGCTTTCAGTCTTTTGGAGTTGAGATGCTCAGTTTTGAATCAGAGCATGGCGTGAGCTGAAAACTGCTTTCTAGCCTTATTGTATGCAGGGACTTATTGACACCACCAGAGCAAGATGAAATATTTCCTTTGTGTTGGAATCCTTCTTGACATGCCATTTTCATTTTCCCTGTTGGTATTTACAGCAGTGCACAATTTTCTGCCAAACATATATTTCAAAGGTGGTTAAAGCCAAGCAAAAGTAGAAGAAAGGAAAGCAGAAATTTACCTACAAACCCTAAAGAGAGGTCAGCTTGACTTTCCATCATATTTCCTGTCTGTGTGGAATTTTGACAGGTTTATGTGTGACACAGGGTTACCCTGGAAAGGGGAAAGCCTGTAATTAGATGCCCTGCCTTCAGCTACCTCCCACTGGCAACCAGTCTGCCTTAAATCTGCCACCAAGAACGCCCTCAGGGAGGCAAAGCCACTCACCTGTCACCTGTGGGATGTACCTGAGCACACCCAAATTCAGGGGATGGCTACAGATGGGGTCAGGGGTTTGTTCTGTTGCACTGCTGCCATACTGAACTTGGGGAAAGCTTTTGCCCCAGCAGCAAAACTCAGACAGGAGAAGCTGACCCAGATCCCAAGCCACCTCCAAAGTCACCAGCAGGACCCCTCCTGCTCTGCACCAGGGCACAGCTACTACACCTTATATCCCAACGTGGAACAGGATGTTCTCAATGGCTTAAAAAGAGTTTAGCCAAAAACCGTGTTGTTATGTGAATGAAACGTTCTCAGTGTGTATGCGCCACTGTGCTTGCCATCAGACAGCTGCTGGTTTTCATTTGGGGGAAAAGCAGCCTCTGAAACAGCTGAAACTATATGGTGCAAAAGGCAGGCACAACAATAAAATACAATAAAGCTTGAGGAGGAGCGTGAGGCAGGACAGACCGTGCCAAAGAAATGAGCTGAATTTTTTCCACCTGAAGCCACTCTAATATTTATGATTTTGTTATTTCTTAAATGTCACCTACAAAAGAAGATGCATTACATAACTGAGAGGTATTGCTAAATACCCAAACGCATGCCCAAGGACACATGAGTGCCATAAAACTTCAAAAGGTGGCTGCCTAATTAAAACACTAATGCTATTAAGCATGTGTTTCTTGGAACACATGTTTAATGTGCTCAGATACACACAGCTGCTTATCTCTCAGATAACAACATAGAAAAGGAGAAAACAAACCTTCTCCATGGGCATCGTGCATGTGACTGATGGATGCAGCACTGAGTGAGGGGAAAACACTTCCAGGCAGGCAGGAATGGATTGCAGCTGCAGGTCCCAGTTAAAGTGGGGCACCAGAGCTGGCCTGAGTTTCTTGGGCAAGCACCAATCCTTTTGGCAAGGGGAAAGGAGCACCAAAACCCCAGACTTGGGAAATGAAGCATTTCCCTGCATCTTCAGAGCTATTTCACAGTCATCATTCCTTTCATGATGGTAAGAAGTGCCTCAATCACAACAGATACCAACCACGCTGCAGCCATAGTTTGGGTTTGAGCATCCAACTGTGCTTCACTTTCTGCTGTTCAGCTCTTCAGACCTCACAGCTCAGTTCCCTTAACTGGGATAATGGAGGCAATATTACTCTAAAAATCCTTGGAGATGCAGACTGAATAATTTACTGAAATATATATAATTATTATTTTTAATAGGGAGAGGCAGCATTTTAAGAAACAAGCACCCTAACTCTTTGGAGAAAAGCTGGCCACGTTCAAGTCTTTGGAGCACTCAACATCCAATATATAAACACAGGAATTAAAATAGTACCACTATTTAAAGATGACCACAGGCAACCACTGAGACTGACAGACATCCCTATCTAAGTTTATAACTTTCACTCCTTTGCTGAAATATCTTTTGAGCAGAAAACTGTAAATGAACAAAAAGTCACTGGTTTCAGTCCAAGTCTTTCAGTAGGACTTAATATACATCCTATTTACAGCGAGGGTGGCTGTGGGCAGCTTTCACTCTGTCCCAGCAATAACCCAAGTGCAGGATTGGGTTACCAGGACCTGCCAAGTGGCTTTGCCAAAGTGTGAGAACCAACACAAATAATTACTAGTTAACAACCTCCCTAGTGGCATTTGGCAGCTGGAACCAGTGACCTCTGCTTAGCAAAAGTTGGAGCCACAGGAAAGTGACAGGGATGCAGAGACCATGAAAATCTGGGTATGGGCAAGTCTGAGACAGGGAAATTCAAGAGCAGAGGGACATGACAAAATTAATTGAGTGCTTTGTCTGTCATAGGAAACTCTACCCCAAAGTCTAGAATGGCCTGTCACTTGATTAAGAGCTTAGGGGACTGCACAGAGCTGGCTGGAGTTTGTGTTGTTGCCATCCAATCAAAATTCCTGTTCTGCACAGAGCGTAGAACCTGAAGGCTTTTCCATTTTAAACCAAACACCCCCGCAAATCTGGTTTTTGAGGTTAGCAATTTTCAATGAAAACAATTGGACAAAAAACCCCCAGACTTTTAAAAAATGTGAAAAAACCATTTGTTCCAGTACAGAGGGATTTGGTGGATTTTTTTTTTTTTTTTGGTGCAGCTGCATAGGAAAAAAGAGCAATCTTAGCAGTGGACCCATGCAGCTCCGTAAAAAGCATTCCTGCTCTTTGGCTCAGCCAGCACTGGCACATTTCAGTGCAGTGTGAGGACTGGAGTGAAAGCTGTGGGAATGTGCCAAGGCTAACCTGCAGCAAGCTGAGGGAAGGTTCACACTGCTGGGATGAGGCATTGATGGAGCTCCTCTAGGAAAATTCACATTGTCCTGCCCTACCAAGGGAGAGACTCCACACTTTGCTCCCTTATTTTGTCCAATGCTTCATCCTGGCAGCTTGTTTTCCTGCTTTTTGTCCTTTGGGCAGGGCCTCACAGAAGGTTTTAAGGTCCCTCTGGTGTAAAAATCCCAAATCCAGTGGCTGAGTGGTTTTCACCTTAAGGGCTTTTTATTAGTACCTGATACGAAAGTCCACAATATTCATGCTTTGAGATGGCTCTCCAAGGGAATGGAAAAGGCAGCTCATGCTGGATTTCCTCAAGGAAATTTTCTTGCAGTGGCAATGCTTAAATTTATCCCAAAAAAAGTACTTCTGTGCCACCTAGTGGAGTCACAGTTAGCGACATAATTAACATTTCATTACCAAAGCACCAAGTTCAAATGCTGTCCAAGGCATTTTCTTATCACATGTTTGTGTTTCAGTGCCCAGGACAGGAATATCAGCCAGGTGGGATTTCAGAAAAAGCTTTTATGGAGTGTTCTGGAATACTGTGCAACCAGAAGATGCTGTCCTGGTTTTTGGAGAGCCTGCCCAAGAGCAGGGTAGATAAACCAGTCCAAATCCTACTTGCATTGTAGCAAGAGCCCTGTCAAGCATGCACTGCTGGGTCCTTGTAAAGGTATGCTGTGGAAAAGGACTGCAAATGAAGAAATGCTGTATTTCATTGGAAACCTGCATTCTCTGGGTTTTAATGAGAGCAGGGCACTCTCCCTTACCAGGCAGGGTTTGGTGATTGCTGTGAAACCCCTGCCAGCCAGACTGTGCAATGACTTGAGCTTTCCTCCTGCAGTGCTACAGCAGCCCCACAACACCCAGCCAAAATGTGACATAGTTTTACTCCTGCAGAAGGAAACCCACAGCCTTTCAGCCAGATGGCAGCTTGAGGGAGAGTTGAAGTAAAAATAAGTTAATTTGGAACTGTGCAGTGTGTAAAGAATCAAGGCATCCCCTGAAATGTGAAACTCCTGTGCCTGTCCCCAGCGACCAGACCCCACTAGATGGCAATCCACACCTTGGCTCTGGCCCTGCAGCTCCTCTGGAAGTTGTATTCCTTGCCTGGTTTAAAAATTAGGAGGCCCAGGGTCTTTATACAAGTAACTTTCTTCTTTTTTATCTCCTCCCTAATAGTTTAGCTTTTTGAATATGTAGTAACTGATTTTTTTTTTGTTGTTGTTTTAAATCAGCTGGAACTTTTGTAGTGTAATGCTTAAGTAGAGCTTAAAGTTTTCTGGTGTGATACACTGCTTTACAGAATAAATAAAACCCCTGGGTATTTTGCATCAGTAACAAAAACATTTTGTAATTTATGGCCTGTACTAAGTTGGCTTCAAAGCCTGCAGAAGAGAGAGTTCAGTCAAACATCAAGAGATACATCACAGAAAGTAACTCAGAGTTTTTCAACACCAGTCAAACCCCTGGTCTCCCACTGCCTAAAAAAGGCTTTAACTCATCCTCCTCTGCTTTAATTCCAAGCAAACATTTCATGGGATGTTCAATGAACACCTAAGCCAAAAGGATATTCTTTCCTCTGAAAAAGTCCTAAACTTTCAGTTTGCAGAAACAGAAATCATATATATATATATATATAGAGAGAGAGATATTTACAAAGCTTCATATACTAATGCAATTCTTCTGTATTAAAGCTATAGAGGAATTGCATTTAGTCTGTCCTCTGGCTCTCAGGGTATAGATGAAAAATTGCTTTATTATTTGCTTTGCAAGGATTTGATTGTAAGGCAGTTGGCTCTGACTCCTATGCAGACATCATGAAACAGGAGTTTTGTAAATGAATGAGGGCCATCCACAGAAATGGTTTGCTCATGGAAAAGCAGAATGAAAAACCTGCACAGAATCATGGGGTTTACAGAAGCAGAGCAAGAGAGACTGGGATGTTTGTGATATTCAAAGGTCATATAAAGCTTTAAACTGCAGGCTGAGCACTCATTTTAGATAAAACCTCATATTCACCAGCTGCCTGGATAGAAATACATTCCCATGCACACTCCAGTGTTTTCATGCCTCATAAGCTCCCCTCCAGCTCTGTGCTCTCCATCACCTTCTCCCAGCCCTGGCACAGGTTGCCCAGAAAAGCTGTGGATTCCCCGTCCCTGGAAGTGTCCAAGGCCAGGTTGGCTGGGGCTCTGAGCAGCCTGCTCTGGTGTTAGACATCCCTGCCCACTGCAGGGGGCTGGAACTGGATGATCTTTATTGTCCTTCCAACCCAGGCTGCTCTGTGATTCTGTGACACACAGAGCCCAGCGAGTCCAGCCCTGCTTCAGGAGCAGCTTTGTGCTGCTCCAGTCATCTCCTGAACCCAGCACAAGTTAAACTTGTGCAGGATTTAATGCATTTAAACCAGCATTGCTGCAGCTCCACCCTGATGAAACAAATGTTCCAACTCCAATAAGTTCCCTTTGAATGGAAGTGAGCAGTTACAGTAAACTCGCTTCCGACTTCCAAAAGCAAAAACTTCCTCCAATTTCTTTTCAAACAGCAAATCCTTCTCCCCCCGCCAGCTGAGCACAAACAAACATCTGGAACTGCTGTGCTTTAGGTTTTGTTTATGCATATTTATTTAATAGATGGCCAGAGGGTTAGGAACTGCCAAATAATTCTACTCTTAGTAGTTTACATTAACTAATTTCTATGGGATTGGCAACTCATTTGCCAGGTTTCAGATGCAAGCAGAGCTTTTGTGGTTGAACTGTGGCTCCTGGAAGGAACAGCCAATCAATGGAAAGGCCAGGCATGCATCCCTAATTCATCTTCATTGCCGAGTGTCACTGCACTGGGTGAAGGTGTGACATTTAACCCTGCATGAATGATGCTGAGCAAGAGCTGGCAAACTGCTCAAGCCACTGCTGGTCCCAGAGTCACCTCTGGGGGCAAGACGGGGATGTGACCTCATCAGGGCTTTTTTCTTTGGTGAATAATTCTACACATTTTTTAACTTCTATTGTATAGGAGGCCCTTAAGATATATGTATTGTGTAAGTGGTCTTTGAAATTATATCTGTACTGTATTTGAATATCTTTGCCCCGGAAGGTCCTAGTTATCCTTGATGGGCTGCAGCTGCGATGTCCTTCATTGGGCTGCAGCTGTGGCCAGTCAAGGTAACTGGGATAAAAGGGGGTGGGCTGGCCAGCCAGGGAGGGCCTTGGAGGAGCCCTGGCTGAGGAAGACTCAGAGGCTGTGCTGATCTGCTGCCCACGAGACAACAATGAAAAGGTACAGGACTCATGAAACATGCTAAATACAACATCTGGTGACCCCAACGTGATAGCAGAGAAATAGGACAGCCGAGAGCTGTGGTGGCCTTTGAGCCAGGACAGAGGAGCTGGAAGAATAGGACAGCTGAGAGCTGTGGTGGCCTTTGAGCCAGGACAGAGGAGCTGGAAGAATAGGACAGCCGAGAGCTGTGACATGGCCTTTGGATCAGGGAGCTGTGACAGCCAGGAGCTGTTAAAGAATGGCCTTTGAACAAGGAGCTGTGTGTGGTGTATCATGGCCTCTGAGTCATGGGGGTGTGGGAATACATGGCCTTTGAGTCATGGGAAAATGTATTGTATTTAAAGTATTGTAACTGCTATCTGAAGAATTGTTATCTGAAGTATTGTAATGGAACAACATGTTTTTGTAAAAGGAAAAGGGGGAAATATAGGAGGCCCTTAAGATATATGTATTGTGTAAGTTGTCTTTGAAATTATATCTGTACTGTATTTGAATATCTTTGCCCTGGCAGGTCCTAGTTATCCTTGCTGGGCTGCAGCTGTTATGTCCTTCATTGGGCTGCAGCTGTGATGTCCTTCACTGGGCTGCAGCTGTGGCCAGTCAAGGTAACTGGGATAAAAGGGGGTGGGCTGGCCAGTCAGGGAGAGCCTTGGGGAGCCCTGGCTGAGGAAGACCCAGAGTCTGTGCTGTGAAGATCTGCCACCCATGAGACAACAATGAAAAGGTACAGGACTCCTGAAACATGCTAACTACAACACTATTGAGTATTTATAGGGACAACTATCACTGTCACCGCCAAAAATCTGTTTACTTGGTAAGATCCTTAAAACTATTAATTTCTAAAAGGATGGGCTTCCAAGCCTGCATTTGAGCAACAAAGGAGACAGGATTCATGGAAATACTATAAGTCCCCAACTGCTTGTGGGGTTGAACCTTCCAGTGTAACAAACACTTGGATGCATTGCTTCCCATATGCTGGGAACAGAAATATTTTTGATCTAGAAGCTTCAAGTAGTAATGACCACTGGATCTTAATCTTGGGAGGCAAATAGGTCAGTATTGGGGAAAACCAATAGATGGCAGTAGATCTGATGTGTGAAAAACATGTGTAAGTTATTTGCTACAAAGATAAAAAGAAGAAGTGCCTCATGTAAATTGATTAGCTGTGTTTGCATAACTGCTCACAGATCTGTGTGCATCTATGGACAGACCACAAACATACACCTGGCACCTAAATAATAGCAATTCCACAGGGACAACCCAGGTGGTGTGTTTAAAACAAAAATAATTGCTACACACGTGAATTATCTTCCTACAGCAATAACAATATATTCAGATATTACCTGCCCAAGTGATACAAAATAACATTAACTTTAATACTGACCAGTTGGGCTTCTTAATCTGAAATTCACTTTGACATACACAAATTGTGCAAAAATTGACCTACAGGTACAGAAAGAGTTCCATCAAAGGAAACAAGAGCATTTCAAGTTTCCTGTGTGCATTTAGATGGTGGATTTTTAATTATTGATTGATTTTATTTCCCATATTTGACATAAGCCAAGAATTCCATCCCCAAGCCGCAGTGCTGAACCATGAGGAAAGGACAAGTGTGTGGTTTCCTTTCAGTAGCCTGCTGTTATTATCAACTTATTCAGGAGGAGATGAGCTTCCCACAGCATTGATAAGTGGGAATTCTCACTTTAAATGAATTCAACAATTATGAGAAAGTAACCAATCTGATATAACTATGCAACATATTGCCATGGGTTCATAGTTCCCTGAAATTGTACCTGCAGAGCATTATTTCTGTATCAAACCCTGCCTGGTTAAGCATCAGGTACAGACTCTTGCCTTTTCAACCATAGTTTGCAAGCTGGCTGTTTTCTGTTAAAAAATAACCTTAATATTATAGTTTTCAGTCTTCAACATGGCTTCTCTAGGTATATTGAGAGTGAAAATTGTTATTTGAGTCTCTAATGGGTTATGATAGATGGTACTGAAGGGGGAAGAAATATGAAAGGAAAACAATACCAATGTTTCCTTAATAGATTTCTATTCTTTACAGCAGGCAGGAAGTTTCTAAGCTTGCATTATTAATGTGCACTTATCTTTTATGCAGAACAGTACTAGAAGAGATTTACAGTAATTTTCAAGGTAAAACAAGGAAATCAAAACTGGGGCACTAGCTAGTTTTGTGCATTTTTCAAAGTTAAGCCTTTAAAGAAGTTAGAAGGGGAAAAAAAGCTTGTTCACTACAGATTCTCAGCAAGTCAAGCAGAAAATTATAATCTGAAGAAAAATAACTTTTAAAGAAAGCACAGACTTGCAGCATTTTCTTATGATTACTGAAAGACTTCTGCATCTCGCAGCAGTTCAACACCACTGAACAGCAAGTGTAGGCATGGTATAAACACATAAATCAAAAACTGTTTCCTTATTCTAAGCCTAAAGTTTCAGGAAAAAAAACCAATCAGAAGAACACAGCTACTGTTTTTTAGCAGACAGAGCCATGGTCTTAACTCCAGATGTTTTTCCTCATAAAATGGCAGAGTCCAGAGAACATCTTCAGGAAACAATGAATTCACAGATAAGAGAAAACTTTCCCCAGACAAAGACATCACATTTTGAATAAAATTTCCCCCATAATGTCTTTGTCACAGAGGATGACAAATGCCACAGCACCTTGCATAGTTCTGATGGAGCTTTACACCATCTGTGTAAAGTCCTAAGCCTCTGGATCCCTGAAAACTGCTCAAATTTCACATAAATATTTTCACCTCACCTTTAAGTCTTTGTGCCAAAAAAGTAACCACTGGTATAAGCCAAGGGTGTTGTTTCCTCGACTTGGTTCCCCTACAACAAGCTCTGCTTCCTCAGCCTTTATCTCCTTCTACTCTTTATGCAATAACCGTGTCTTTCCTTAATTATTGCTCCTCTAAAACATAACAATCTGCCTTGGTTAGTCTTTCCAACCTTCCTGATGATCCTCTCATGGCTTTCCTCCAAATTCCATTCAGGTTATCTGGTTTTTCTGTGCAAAAATTGTTTTTGTGGAGGTGTCATTTAAAGCTGTTATGGGGAAAGTTCTCAATTGTTCCTTGGATAAGCACTAACAGCTTTTCACATTCTGTATGTTGAGGAAAGAGTCTACCAAAAATATCAACCTGGAAATATTTTAGACTGATCATGGGTGAAATACACAGGAAGAGCACTGCATTAAGAGGTTGTACCAGTTCCCTGCTGATGCAGTTTTAGCCTCTTGTCCCCCCCAAGGCTCCTGCAAAGCCAGCCAAAGATAGTGGAAGCAAAGCTGCTAACCCTATTAAAATATTTTGACTTACTTCATTGAGTGGAGCTCAAGGCTACAGTTGCATTTTAAAAAATATTATGACAAAATTAAAGCTGCTTTAATTTAAATAAAGCAGCTACATGCCTGGCTATTGTGTTGTTTAGCATTTAAGTATTGACTTGACCACAAGAGAATTCCTGAAAAGGGTTTTAAGAATGAATGGAGAAAAATCATTTCCCAAAAAGGTAGGGGAAAAAAAAAATCTTGAAACATGGCAAAGGGGAAGGATTATGGGACCCTTATTTTGAACTTTTCTCACCCCAGGAAATTCAGAAATGCCTGCAACAACAGCACCTGCAGCCAAAATATTCTGCTTAACTGATGACTGTCATTTAGTCAACACCAACAACATGGTTTGTTCTTTTCTTTTTTTAAGGTATCCTATGCTTTTATAAATAAATTTGTTTTCCTTCTTTGCTTAAGTCATGAAAACTTGAACTAAAGAAAAGTGGGAAATGATATTGTTATCTGTGTAAGTGATGAGAGTGGACAGAGGGAACAGCCTTGGTACAAAGGTTTGTGTAGTCAACTGTGCCATTTCTTACTAGGTCAAGCCATAGCACATTTTAATTTTGCTCATTCCCCTGCAGCAGCCTATGCCAGACAGAAAACTGCAAGTGGAAATCATGGTTCTTCATTACAGAGCTGACAGAAAAAGCTGCTAATTAAACTCAAACACAGTGTTAATAATCCATATACGACTGTGAGACAAATGTCCAGTTCCTGGGTCCAGCTTGCCATCAGTATTTTGAGACAGAAACTATTTGCTCTCATTTGTTGTGCTGATGCTGACTACCCCCTGTCCCCTGAAACTCCCTAGGTGCCAGAGGAAAACCAGTAAGGATTTTTCCTATGCCCATCTACAGCCATTGCACCAGCTCGAGGGAAGATTTTGACTTTGCATCCAGAAAAAGCACAGCTTTCACTGGCTGTATAGGCAGGGAAAAATATCCATTTAAAATGTACTATGAAGAAGGAAGGGGCTGCAGAGTCCATGTGGCATCTCCCAAGACTGAGCAGTAGGATCAGTGCTGTTCACAGAACCAATAATTAAAGCTGGAAAAGACCTCTAGGACTGAGCCCAATCATTAACCCAGCACTGCCAGGTCCACCACAAAACCATGGAGACCGAGGATTTATTCCATGCCAAGGCATGGCTGGATTCCTTGTTAAGGGGATGTTTAAGCATCAATTAGACAGCAGAATTTCTGTGTGGGAATGGGTTTCATCCCAAGTGACAGCATTAAAAGAAAGCAGGACGTGTCTCCATAAGATGTCTGTGAAACTCACTTCAGTAAACAAGAGGCAGGGGCCAGAAGGCTCCAAGAGGAGAGGCAGAGCATGAAGAACATATGCTTACCACAAAAATACACTATCTTAAACAAATCCCAGAAATACAACCTTCCTGATCCTGAAAAGCACAAATTCTGAGTGGTTATTTTTAACCAGATAAAAGCACATGTATCTGAGGGGCTGGCTGCTGGCTCAGCATTTGTTCCACCCTGCTGCTGGCAGCAGCAGCCCAGCCATGATAAGGCAAAGCAAACTCAGATATCATTCCCCAATTCACCATTCAAGAACTTAGTGGAATTACTGAAGGGGGAGAAGGGTTTGTGGACACTTCCAGTCCCTGATGTTACGGAGCACTGTCTCATTTCCCTTTGAGCACATCAAACAGGCACGATCCAGCAATTTGTATGTTAAATGTCTGTCAACCATTCCCAGCTCATTTTCCCCCTTTATTCTTCAGTGCTTGTCAAAGGATGCCAGTAAATAATACCTCAGGCAGCATTTTTACTGTAATTTCTTAAATTTTTCTAGCAGTCCACAGTTAGCCATACAAAGGAATTATTTTCTCTCCACCAATTAGCAGAGCAGGAGTTCAAAAGCCTCCGCGACTGCTTTAACACAGAGAATTCCTTAATCCATAAAAATTAATGGAGATTATGTTAAAGAGACTTAGATATTTAAATCCCTCTCTACATTAGTCACTCTCTTTTATGTGCAGGTAACTGCAGCTGAAGTCCTCAGGAGCCCTGTGTGGGGCAGAACAAAATAATCTCTCCAAATGAGAAACGTGAGGTTTTGCCAGTTCTCCCCTGACAGCAGAAGGTGGCAGCCTCTGAGGTCTGACTTTAACACAAGTCATGAGAGGTTCAGTGGGGGTAAAGTCTTAATTAGCTCCAAAAGTCCTAAATGGAGCCATTTGTTATTGCTGAGGTTGGTTGTCCCAGTTACAAATAACTTCACTGTGCAATTGAGTAGAACCACGTGCCAAGAGAGAGATTCTGAATTTTAATTTTTCCTTAAATCTGAAATTTAACTTTACCATCTTCTACCAGTCCCAAAGCATCCAAACAGAAACTTTACACTGCTCTTTTTATGGCTGCACAGTCTTCACATACACCTACTAACTGTAGTTACTTTTAAAGGTTTTGAACCCATTTTCTCTCAACATCATCACTTTAAATAGACATATCCCCCAAAAGAGAGGGGATTTTTTGGAACAGAGTAATTATCTCCATGATAAAAAGTTGCATTTCAAAGATTTGCCAGAGGGTATTTACTGATTGTACCTATCAAAGACAAAAGTTACAGAAGGGGTTTTTATTTTCCACTCTCCCTTCACTTCTTTTCTCCCTGGCCTCTGAGTGCATCTCCCAAATATTTTTTTCCTTTTAAACCCAGAGGTTCTTTGTGAAAGTAACAAAGGGGCAGATTTCCCATACTTAGGATGATGAGGAACAACATTTACTCAGGTTGGTTCATGCCCAAATTCACAGCTCAGTTTGGGGCTGGGATTAACTTTGAGCTGCTGAGATGCTACCAGCAGGAACCACAGCCTCAAAAGGTTTCCACAGCCTCAGAGACAACGCCCACATTTCCACCCTGCCTTCCATGGGCTGCTCTCCCCCTTGTGCCTGGATGGAGAGAACAGCCTTTTTCTCCTTGTGCCCTTCTGAGGGGAAAAGCTGAGCTGGGCCAGTGACAATGTGCAGGTTAATATAATGATTTATTATTCATAATTATATTTTTAGTTATAATTTATAAATATATATAAAATATTACTTATTATGATTTTTTTTTTGGTAGAATCATTTAGGTAGGAGGAGACCCCTAATTAGTGATAGGAAAAGGGGCAATGTCCTTAAACTGAGAGAACATTTGGGTAGGATATAAACCTCAAAGAGCACCAACAGCAGCACACACTGAGGGCTCACTGAATAATTTGGGTTAGCAGAAACATGAAATATCATCTCATCCCAATCCCCTGCCATGGACAGGGACCCTTTCCACCCAACCAGGTTGCTCCATCCAGCCTGGCCTTTCATGGATGGGGCATCTCTGGGCATCCTCACAGTAAAGAGCTTCTTCCAAACATCTGGTCTCAATCTCTCCTCTTTTAGCTTTAAACCATCAGCATGTTCATCTCATCCCCAGCTCAGCAGTGTTTCCTTGTATTCATTAATTACCTGCAGTGGCTTTTTGGGAGAAGATCAACCTACAGAAAACCTATTCTTCTTACACCTACTGACCATGTGTTTTCCCTGGCCAGAATTAAAGGACACCATCTCACACTCACACCCTATTTCACTTCCAGTGCTGCCCCATAGCACCTCAGGAGAGATGCTTGGAGTGTCCCACCTCATAACCCGTATCACCTTCATGTAAAATCTGAACAAGGGCACTTTCCCCCTGCCCTTTTGGAGGGATTTGTAGAAACAAGGCAGAGGGACAAGCCTGGGGAGGAAAGAAGGAAGGAGCTGCCCCTCCAAGCTGCAGGCAGCCCAGGGCTGGCTCCTGCATCCCCTGTTACCACTAGAGGTCAGCCGGAGCCCGGAGCATCCCCTGCGCACCGAGGGATGGATGGAGGGAGGGAGGGATGGAGGGGCGGCTTTGACCTCTCGGGCTGCTCTCTTCCAAAATTAGCATCAGGCCAGGCAGCTGTGAAAGCCAGCACTCAAAACAGCTTAATTCAAGTTGCTGCCTTCAAAGGAAAAGTGTTGGAGAAGCAGGAAAAAAAAAATGCAGTGAGGTGAAGACAGCAAGTCTTTGGTAGCTCAGAAGGACTTTCTGCTGCAGCTTTACAGCAGAATTTCAGGTACCTGAATGTGCTATTTGGGCAGAATTTGATCACAAACACACAGCACCTTTTCCAGCAGATTGAACTAATCCTTCCATAAAAATCTGGGCTGAAACCCTTTGTGCTCAAGACCTACTCTAAATAAATATTGAAAATTATTTCATAAAATCACAGAGCACTTGGGTTGGAAGGGACCTTAAAAACCATCTGGTTCCAGCCCTCTGCCATGGGCAGGGACACCTCCCACCAGACCAGGCTGCTCAAAGCCCTGCGAAAGTCATCCCTGCTTGGAAAACTGGAACTACACTCTCACACAAGTTTTGCCCCCCTGCAGCAATCCAGAGAGCCCATTGCACTGTCAGTGGTCAATAATACACCAGTGATGTATTTAAACAATATAAGAAAGCAGATTTTAGCCTCTGACATGACATTACAATGGACATTACACAGCAGATGTGCAGCACACAGGACTCGTGGGAAAGTTCACTGAAACATTTTCAGAGCATTTCCAGCAAGCTAAGGGTTTTTTTTTCTATTAATTTTATGCTAACAAATTGATGTTCCTTTGGTGAAACAATATGATATAATATAATTTTGGAGGTATTGCATTCTTCCTACACAGTTCAATAAATTCTTATTACATTTTATATTGTTTTCCAGCTTTTTGGCAAGGGTTATGCTAGAAACTAAGTTGCATGAAGAATAGCTTTTTCTTTTTTTACTGGATTTTTTCTGGAAGCTTTGCAGACAAACTCACACATCCTGCTGAGAACAACATCTAATTCTTGTGAAAACTAGAAATGAAGAACAAAAAATCAGTAGCCCTTTTGGTAAAGACAGCCTTCAGTCCCTGAAAGCCTCAAGCTGCCATTTGGTTTCCAAGGAAAGGAAAAAAAAAGGAAAGGGGAAAAAAAAAAAAGGAAGGGGAAAAAAAAAAGGAAGGAAAGGGGAAAAAAAAAGGAAGGAAATGGGGAAAGAAAAAAGGAAGGAGAAAGGGGGGGGAAAAAGGAAGGAAAGGGGGGAAAAAGGAAGGAAAGGGGGAAGAAAGGAAAGAAAGGGGGAAGAAAGGAAAGAAAGGGGGAAAAAAGGAAAGAAAGGGGGAAAAAAAGGAAAGAAAGGGGGAAAAAAAGGAAAGAAAAGAAAAATCAAATAGCCTACTATACCTATCAAAGAGACAGCTTTCTGGCTTTTTCAGAATTAGTTTAATGACCAGAAAACAGCAAAAATTCAGACAATAGTGAGACTGGAATGGTTTGAACATCTTATATGGGGTCACCTGCATTTCTCAATTTCATGCCAGAAAACCAAAGGCTAAAATGTGAATTCTTAAAGAGAAACAAATCAGAAAAGCCAAAAATAAAAGCAGGTTTTTAGCTCTGGTGATCACAGACAGTGTGAGTGGGGATTCATGGATCAGAGCCTGGTTTCTGGAAAGCAAGTGGCTTATTAGCAGTGCTGCCTTGCAGTTGCTAGAGAAGCAGAGAGCCACTCAGCTGTGCAAACCAGGAGTGAGAGAAAGAAAGAGCAGCAGGGCATGAGTCTCCATCTAATCAAGTGCTTTGCAGCCCCTTCAGATGTGCAGAAGCAGGAGAGTTGGGATTTGGGACTGACAGATGCTGGGCCTGCATTGATCCCAAATTCCAAACTGAGTAGCCAAAGAATGGCTTTAAATAAGGGCGACTCCAGGGCTGTGGGGGCTCAGGCAAAAATCTGTTAAAGCCATCTAATGAGCTGCATGACAGACAGCTTGTCTGCATGGCCAGCACCTTCCTGGGCTGGCTCAGGGTGAGCCCATCGCCCCCAGCAGAGGAAGGCACCGGGCTCCCTGCTCCCATGCTTGTAGGACAGGACAGAAGCAGAGGATCTGCTAGGACAAACTGCTTCCTCTGCCTTTTGTAGAGCAGGAGTCTCCATTGTAGCTCATTAAGATCTGTAATAGCCCTACAAGCTTGTATACACCAGGCATTTCATGAATAGCAAGTATTTGGCAGCTGACCAATCATCTGAATATTTCAAGGCTTGGCAATATTTCAGTCTCCACAGCAAAGGAGGTCATTTTCCTTCTATTCCCTGGAGTGGCAGCTTACAGTTCACTCAAATTCCTTCAAGTGACCTTTCCACTTATTTAAAATATTTCTTTTAAATAACTCGCCATTCTGCTCCAGCTTGTTGCAGCAGTTACAGCTGCAACCCCCCAAACCTAGGATAAGGCTCTGATTTTATGTCATATCATTACTAAGTCCTCCCCTGGCAGATGCTGATTAGAAATGACCAATTAACAGTCCTTCAAGCCTGTGGAACAAGCCTAATTAGCCAGACTGAGGAGTGCCCAGGAAACTAATGACTTTTCCCCTATTTGCACAGGCCAGGATGCCCAGTCAGCACATCTTGGCAAGGCTCAGGGGGCTGCCAGAACCAAGATAAGTCCCGGCAGGGCAGGGTGGAAGCATGAAAAGGGCCTTCAAGAGGAGAAGCTGTCCCAGTTTGGTGCAGCATCTCTCTTGCTTGGAGCATCCAGCATGGCTGCACTTGGCACAAGGGGAATGAGACCCTCTGGAAGGGAAGGCTCCCACCCCACAGAGCTTGGAAGGGATGGATCAGCACTCGGGCTCAGTGATGCTGAAATACAAACAACTCCCAGATGAGAGGCCCGAGGCTTGCAGGAGGACAACAATAGGGTCAAGAAGAGGAAGTTTTGGGGCAAACATATTTTGGCTGGGTGTGAGGACCCCTACTATGTATGATTTGTTCTTTTTTCTTTCCTTTAGTTGCAAGTCCAGCTTAGCTACACAGGATCCACTTGAATGACCCTGCAGTTTTGCAATAAGAAAGTCCTTTTTAGTTTCTATGAAACCACAGGGTTGACCAAAATAATTTTTCTATTGTTAAAACGACTAAATTAGGAGTTTGAACTGGCTTTCCTGACTTACAAAATTTTTTTTTCCACACAGTAATAAGAGAAACTGTCACTTAAGACTGGAAATTCCCACAGTTGCTAAAAAGAAAAAACAGAGGAGAATCTTTATAATGTCATGCTTTGTGCAAAAATATTTAACAATTAACAGTCTCGAATTTCTTGTGCATTTCTCTAAATATTGCAGTTGTTTTGTGAAGACCACTGTGAACACAGCTGTGCCAAGCCAACAAACAGTTGAAGCCATTGTTGGTATTTTGGCAAAACTCTCTTCCAGAAAAGCATGAAAGCCAGCTGGGTTGGAAATGGCAGATTCCAACTTTAAAGATTTGAGGGATGGAGTATGCAAAGATAAAGAGAGGTTATTCTGCCATATTTACCCACAGCAGTAACAGCCCTTTGAGATTCACTGACAGCAGGGGATGCATCCAGCCTGCAGGGCAGATAGGCTCCATGAGGAAAGGGGAAAAAAAGGCCAGTGCTGTTGAGGAGACAGCCTAGCAGCACTGGAATGCAGTTTGGGGATACATTAAAACTCCTTCCCAAGTTTAAGACATTTCCATCAATGCCCATAAGTCCATTAATAGAGAGGGCTCATGTAGCCACATTTCTCCTCACAGAAAAAAGCAAGGCACAATTCTTCCCAAGAATATTTCTGAGTTTCACATTCTCTGAACCTCAGAGAAGGGAAAAACAATTCTTATTTGCTGTGCCTGTGTTTGTGCCAAAGTAGAATGCAATATGGAGATTGCTTACCCACAGTGATGGAGTTTGTGTGTGTCAGGACTGTTGGGTGAGAGCCACAGGATTCAGTTTAGATGTAATGTAATATAGTATAGAATAATATAGTGTAATAAAGCAATTAATTAGCCTTCTGATAAGATGGAGTCAGATGCATCATTCTGTCTCCCTTGTTGAGGGCCAAAATATCCACTATGGGCTCAACCAGTGAGAAAGATCTGGCATGCAGTGTATTGTGCCACCTCATGCTGCTTTATACTCTGCAAATGGGCCATGGGTTTCACTGGTCATGTCCTGTAGCTCTGACTAGACTCAAAATATCCTCTGTGGGTAGAGAGATCCAAGCCAGACCTACCAGCCCAGCCAAAATTCCCTATCTGAAGTTTACCTCATGTGTTGGTGCATAGCTGGGTCATCACATTCACAGTTCACAGCTGTCTAAAGCACCTTGAGGAGCACAATTCAGAGCACTCTGCATCTCATGGACACCTAAAACCATGCACTGAAGTTGTGGTGCCACCAGGAGTCCCACAGACTGGGTCACCAGCAGGTGTGTGTGGTGATGGGACAGAAACAGAACAGCACCACAGGACCTGTACCCTGTGTGATGCCTTGGCTGGAAATAATGCCAGCAGAGGGAGGCTGGCACACTGCAGTAATTCTGTTGGCATTCCTGTCACCAGCACCAATGGAGAGAGCACAGATTCCTCTGTCCCAATGAAACAAAGGCTTTAAAATGTTTCGTTTGGATAGGTGCTATTTCCCTCCCAGTGCCATGCTCCCAGGTGTCCCTGTGCTGACTGAAGATGTTGTTCCTGCTGCAGGATTCCTTGGGATGCTCCTGATGGTTTCTCCTTCCCACCCCAGCTGCCAACACGAATCACCAAGCACAGCTGGCTGCCCCAGAGCACCCAGGTGACTCTGGGCTGCCATAGAAGCCTGCAGTGATTCTGTGACCCCACTGTGGGTGACACACACATCACACGGGGAGCCAGGGGTTGCAGGCAGTGCCAGCAGGACCTGGGGCTGGCTGGGATTTTACAGCCTGTCTCATCACAGAAAATGCAGCTCACCAGCTAGACCTAATAAAAGCCAGTCCTCACAAGAAAGGCAGCAGTGATGCCAACATTCAAAGTGGTAGGGAGTGCACACTCTCTTTTTTTGGTGGTGGAGGCCAAGCAAACATGATACAGTTTGTGTTTAGGGAAGCATATACTCTGCTGTGATGTTTGATCTGGCAAGAAACCACAGTTCCTTCCTGCAAGCTGGCAAAACACTAAACACAGGGAGTGCCATGCACAGACAGTCTCAATTAAGCTATCTTTTCTGAGCTATAAAACAGCACTGGGCACATAAAACAACAGAAAACACATTTGTTTCCTCTCCATCTGCACAAGATGTGCAGTGATTCAGTTTTACTCAATTGGCAACACCAGAGGAAGAAAAAACCCTGCATTTAATCTTTGTTTAGGACCACCTTACCCCATACTGGCTACTGGTTGTTTCTAAACCTTTAAAGGTGCCTTTAGAGGAACTTAAATCTGGAACTCAAGTCCATTAACCATGGTCTGTACTAGATTAAATAGGGCATGATTGCAGCAAGTTACTAAGCAATTGGAAAATACAAAAAGACCTTGCACAAACCATGAAAAAATACCAAACTATGCTAACCATCAAAACACCCACCAATCACGACCCCACTGCTTTAGTTCCTAGCCATGAAATTCAGTTAGGCAACACATTTTTAGAGCAGAAGTAATATCTCCTTAATAACCTTTAAAAACCTGGCATTTTCTTAGAAGCCATGGGTATAAATTAAGCAATAGGTTAATTAAAATTATAGTAGATCATGACAAGTTATTTGGCAACACTTATGTGGCCCTGATGAAGCTGATTGCAACCATGGATTACACACATGAAAAACCTCAGGCTGCTGCAAGACTGAGAGAAATGCAGGCTATTTCACAGCAAAAAATCTTATTTTGCATTTGGGTTCCATAAATCAGCAGCTCCACCAGCCCAGGTAAGAATCTAAATTCTGTTGGATAAGCAGGGAGTGCAGGAAAGTTGGTTTGGGAGGCCTGACACATCAGTAGTCCCTTTGTGGCCAGCTCCCTCATTCCACTGTGCCATGCCTTACTGTCACTGTAAAGCAAAGAGAAACCCTTGGGTTGTAAAATAATCAAAAGAACAAATTTAGGTCTCTCTGGGCTTTTTTTTTTTCTTCCCCATAACTACAGTCTACATGATTAGTACCACTCAACCATAAGAGGAAAATAATCATATTCAAATTTGGCCTTTGATCAGCAGCGTTTCTCCTCTGCACGAGGAAAGTTCAGCCTGGGTCTGGCTGGTGCCTTCAAGATAAACAGAAAATTACCCTGCAGTTTTGCTGGCAAGTTGGTGAGGAAAGAAGCCAATACCCAGCTAAAATTAAATAGGGTTGCTTCAACATTTAGTCTCCTCTGGATTTGAAGCTTTATAACTGGGGATTCCAAGTCTCTGATTTCACACATGAAGGAAACTCCCCAGCCTGACCATTCATGGGACCCTCTTGTGTTTTCAGGAATCTCTTCCTTAAAAACAGACAACTTTGGCTGCATCTGTGCTAATGTGGGCCTGAGGACTTGCCCAGTGTGGGTATCCCATGCATAAACCCCTGGATCTCTCTAGCCTGGCCTAGGAGTAGCTGCTGTGGGGCCATGAGATACACATGGAACCCACAGAAGTTGTTGCAAAGCTGTCCTTGAGCTGCCCCATCCTGCAGCACTCACAGATATACATCTATATTAGACCTCCTTTCATATATGTCTATATTAGACATCCTTTCTGTGTTACAGGCAATGTGAGCCCTCTATGAACTGTTTTTATGGCTAATCACACCAAGTAATTGCAGGACATTGTACACAGACTGTCTTCTTGTTTATGGCAGGATTAGCTCTCCATCCCCTTAGACCATAATCCAGTGCTCAGAGCTCCTCTCACAGACCCTTTGGAGCGCTGCTGGCCTCAGATCAGTAAATTCTAGGTGACCTGTGGTGGTATCCAAATGACTCATGTAGCATGAAATAGTGACCTTGGCCAAAAGCTGAGATAGAAATATTCAGTTTTAAAAACTATCAGAAGCTGCTTGGACACAGCAGGATACAATTTCCCTAACTATTAACCTGAAAAACAGATTACCTGGGCAAATGGCTGTTAATAATCTCAGGGAAGCTTTTTGCTGATAATAACTTGGCTAAATTAAGACAATTTGGTAGTGGAAGGGGAAATAATCAGCACAGAAAGAGCAAAAAGCACAAGTCCAAGATGTCACAGCACATGTTCCAGTTGAGATGGCCATGACACAGAGCATCACCATACAATTCCAGAAGGCTTCAGCCCACACAGAGTAACACCACAGCACTTCCGAAGGCTGCAGGCATCTGCTCATCTTGCCCTTCACCCAGCCTTTTATCCCCTCCTGTTGATGCACTGCACCTGTGTGCCCTCTGTTCCCTCTGGTGGTTGGGCAGTGCCCCTGGGCACTCCTTACCTTCAATGCTGCTCACCTGCTGCTCACAGCTGTAGCACATCAGGGATGATGCTCCCAATTACCACAAACTCTGTACCTACCTGAGCCAGCTTTAAAATAACATATTTTGGCAGGGGTACTACAAGAATGAACCTTTTTTTGCTTGATAAACAGCTCCACATTCGTCTTGGATACACAAAGTTCTTGTGATATGATGTGTTGATGATGCCTGGCTTTATCAATCACTAGAAGTTTTGCAGAACTTTTAATTCAAGAAAAGTATTTCTTGCCCCATTAGACAGATGGTCTGGGAAGGGCAGGATGAAGAATAAATGAATTCGTCCTGACTGAATTCATGACCACTTATCACTAAAGACAGCCTGGCCTGGCCAAAGCTGGCCTCATTCCTTCATTTCTCTGGAGTTTGGCAGAAGAGGAGTCATGGTATTCAATTTAGGTGCTTGTGGCAGACAGCCTCAGTGTGCCCCTCAATTCCATTTCATTATTTACAGTTGAGACAGGCCAAATCCCCCATTCTCAAGCTGAGACTAACCATGTGTGCTGAGCAATACCCTGCTGTTTCCTTGCAAACCCATTTCTAAAGTTTCCCTTCCCAGACTAAGGGAGAAAAGAGGAGTCAAGCAGTTATATTTTTAAAGGAGAAGCTGTTGAAATCTCCTCAGTCCCAGGCTGTTTCCTCACAGCAAGGGCACACCAGCACAGAGGAAGTCAGCAGAGACCCTGTCTTTGCATTCCTGATAACAAATGACATTTTTTGGGGTGCCTGGTGGTAATTAACATTGAATTCCTTGCACAGAACCAACAGGACACAGACAAACACTGTTTTGTCCTCCTCTCTGAGTAACCCAAGTGTCTTCTCCTAGCACAGTACTTGAATTCATTATGGTGGCCAATGCACTTTGAGCATTAATAATGACATTTCTACTCTTAGTTCCTCCATAATGGATAAATTGCCTTTAGGAAGGGGAACAGAGAGGATATATGACTCTACCAGGGTGACATAAAAAGTCCACAGGGAGAAGTTAATTGTTAACACCTTAAACCCCAGACAGGCTTTTCCCTTTATATACTGAAGGCACTCCATAAGCAAAAGGAAAGCATCTCTCTTTCTCTACTGGATTTTATCAGCTGCTTAATATATTGATATTAAAATGGAAAATAGGGAGCTGCTACTTTATTAATTCCTCATTTTACAGTGCCCAACCCTCAGCTGAATACAAATTAATTTTTTTTTCTTTACTGTCCTTAGTTTTTATGGCCACCATGCCTATTTGACCACTCTTGGGATAAGGTCATTTCCATGAGCCCATCTCCTCCCTCTCTCCCACCCTTCCCTCTCAGGTATTTTTATTAGAGCATCCATCACAGCAGTATCTGGGCACAAAGTGTCACCTGGCTAATGGTGTGTGGCTTTCAGACACCATAAAATCTTAAGGACACCCATCAGCACATCAGCCCTGTCACCCTGGCCATGCAGGGTGTTTCAATCACAGCACCCAAGCCACTGGCACAGGCAGCTTTCTGCACAGGGGGAAGGAAATTTGTGCCAGCCCTCCTGATCCCGGTGCCTGAGAGCATCTCAGAGCACAGCAATCTCTTCACAAAGCACAAATAAATTACTAAAGCAAGTGGTTTTCCCAGTTTTGTCACTAAATGTGTTAAATGGGGCAAAATCTACTCTCTCCTTGTCCCTCTGAAGGTGGGCAGGGGCAGCCAGCATGCACAGCAGGGACAAAGCACCTGCATCTGCAGCATCCCTGTTTCAGTTCCTCTGCTCGCCCAGGATGGCTCAGGACCACTCCTGCTCCCCAAAACCAACCTGACTCCTCCAACAACGCAAAACCAAAACTTAGGGTGCACTTCCATAATGCTCCCTGCCTTCCAAAGGCTGTGCCCAGCCCTCCTCCCCCTTTCCAGCCAGGCAGGGATTTGGTATTCAGTGCCTTTGTCTCCTGCTCAAGTCAGCTCACATAATTGATAGTGGAGCAATTTCCAACTTAAACTCCAGCCATTAACATACAAAAAGCAGAACACATTTATTTGGAGTGCTTCGCTGTTGGAGGGAAGGAAACATTAGTCCAGGAAGACTTAACAAGAATGGAAGCAAGTAAATGGCTTTTAACTCAATCAAGGCATTTATGTCCTGATTTTTCCCTCCTTTTATAGAAGGATTCTAGCCCTGAAAAATAAAACATGGACATCCCTCACAGGAGGCCAAAAAGCCCTTTGAGTTTCATTATTTATTTCAGACTTCAGCTGGATGCAGATATATATGTGCTCTGAAACACTGAAGCATGGTAATCACAGCATAATCAGTATTCTCATCTGCATTAAGAGCTGATCTTGCATTCATCAGATCAAACCCAGTGCTCAATTCAGTGCTATAATATATTCCATTTCTCTTGATCCATCTGTCAGCACATTTCTGCTATGCAGAGAGTATGAATGGCTGCACAAGGCTCCAAATTGAGGAGCTGGATTTCTCCTTGATTCTCATGGGGAAGTGTATGAAGCAAATTTTGGTTTGCTATTGGGCTTTTCTTTCCAGCTGCCTTGGCAGAAGGTGTCTGTGTGATGTACAGGTACCTGCAGCCTGGCAGGTGCTCTCTGATTCTCATTAGGATTTTTTTTCCTCCCTGGCTTCTTATATTTGCAGCTCACAAATTGGGCAGTACAGCTCAGTACCTCCCCTTTGCCCTTCTGAACAGCACAGTTATGAGTCTCTTCACAAGGGGAGGTTATTACTGTCATCAATCTCTCCCCATTCTCAGAGTATTTTTTTATTTTTAGTTGAAGTCACAATTTTGTGTCTTTTGAGCATCATTAGGCTTTTGCCATTATGCTTGTTTTATGATTTACAGACTGTGAGAATCATTCTGCATTTTCAGCATTGCCCTGTCCCTCTCCCCTCCTTTTTCCCAGGGTTTTAAGTGCAGAGCCAAGGCCTTTCACTGAGCTGTGGCTTTCCCTTGAGAGGTGCATACACTGCAGGATATCAGGATTTCCCTTCCTCTGCCCCAAACTCCAGCTGTGCCCAAGGTAGCAGGGCCTGAGCTGGTGCATGGGATGTGCAGATAAACCCCACCCTGTGCACAGCAACGCCCCTCACAGGGCTATCAGCATCCCCACCAGATAACCCCCTCTGCACACTGCTACCACTGGCATGCTTCAGGGGGAGCTGATAAAATTCCTCTCCATAACTCCATAGCAGCTCAGGAATTCCATATCTGCCCATCTCACTTACCCATTCCACCCAGGGAACATCAGTTAGGATGCTGCTGGAGCAGAGATGTGTGCACCAAGAGCAGCTGGAACCAGGCTTTGGGTGAAAACAGGACCTCAGTTTTACCTGTGGAAGAATGACAGAGTTAACAACCTTTGGATTGTTTTCCACCAGCTGTAAAAACAATCTAAATCTACACAGAAATGCACTGAGTTATTTTTCAAAGTGCTTTAGAAATATTTTGAAGGGCATCAACATTTTTATTTTTTTACTTTTACACTTTAAGAAGTTATTTTCAGCTGTCTAAAGGAGACATCAGTTATTGCTCACAAGTCACTTTACACAGTTCAGTTCATGTCAGCCTT
The DNA here is from genome assembly GCA_024865655.1 of Emberiza elegans. Lineage (NCBI taxonomy): Eukaryota > Metazoa > Chordata > Aves > Passeriformes > Fringillidae > Emberiza > Emberiza elegans. Next base: position 4,715,947 of record JALJVW010000158.1, read on the forward strand.
TTTCAAACCACTACAGATCTTGGATAAAGAAAACTTTAAGGAAACAAGAATTTACTGAATGCTCCAGAAGGAGGAATATATTTATCAAGCAAACATAAATCCAAGCTGGCAGAGCAAAGCCTGAAAACTAATCACATTCACTGTGAGTTTAGATTAAAGGGTTTTTTCCCAAATTTACTGCTGCTGCTTTTAGCATTATTTTTACTCTACTCAAGCCTTCCTGCAGATTATTCTACACATCTCACAAACATTCAGATGTCCTAACCAAGCTTGAAAAAGGCCAGCATAGAAACACTCAGTTGCTAGAGCTTATCTTTGAGGAAGGTTAGAAGCAAAAAAGAGAGCATCCATGCAAAAAACCTCACATGCTCCATCTTCCACCCCACACCCAAAGAGCCTCCTTCTTCTTCATTGGGTGTGAAAACAATAGTAGAGTCACACATTTCAAGACAGAATTCTGGATCTATATTTCTCCAAGTATTTACTTCTCTCTGTTTTCTTTCTGCAGGTGATTTATCTTGAAATCCTGCTTTGATTTCCCACCCCCATCCCCAAATATCCTGATAGTTTTCCAAGTAATGACATAATGAAATGAGTTTTCCTGTCCAGGTGTTTTTACTGACCCATGCCCTTGGTTTCTATCTGAACTCCCAAACCTGTTATGATTTAGTTCAGTTTAATTTAGACTGAGCAACATATCATGGCTTGATCTAAAGTTAATTCCAATGGTGACAACTCAGTTGTTCTTCCCTGACCTGACTCAATTCCCAGCCCAGGCTAGATAATCTTGTATGATTAGGTGTCCCCTATGTGATTACAGACAGCTTCCATAAATACTCTGCCTTGCATGAGGCTTGTTCTTTGAAAGTCTCACCATCTTAGTGAACAGTTCTGTGGATGGTGTGCAACGAGAATGGAAAATTATTTTAGCCTTTTTACTGCTTCATTCTAGCACTCCACCAGGAACTAAATGGAAGTAGAACTTTTGGGTTTATTGCTAAACATATATATTGCATGCATATATCTTTTACCATAGGAAACAAACAGTAGGATAAGCACAGCACCAACTTTCCAGGAAAGATTTCTATGATATATTTCAGCTCCATGCCATTTCTGAAGGTGCCTGTCCAAGTGATGATGGAATTAATGTGAACACTTGTCCTGCAGGTTTGACTCTTGTGGTGGAGTGACTTTGAGGTCTCAGCAAATGTAGTCTGGGATTGTGAGCTCTCTGTGTAGTCTAATACCTGAAGTTACACCAAATTAATCTTCTCTTTTTAATGTCATCTCTCTCTTTCCCAGCATATATGAGAATTTTATGGGTCTTTGGAGCTCTACCTTTGACAGCTTCAGACCATATTTGCCTGTGGGTGCATAATCTAATCCAAAGGCTGGGAACAAGATGCAAATAGATAGATATCCTCTTTACAGAAGGTGTTTTTCCACAGGAAGAGAAACAGAGCAAACAAAGCTGTACTGGGTAGAATATTTTAATGTAATATGCATTTATGAGGTCCCTTTGGAATCCAGTCTATATTACAATCACAGAGAGATGGATCAGCACACAGCATCTCATCTCTTAGAGTCATTAAAAATGGGGGATGAAAGAGAAAAGGAGGAGAGAGGATGGCTGATGGGGGCTCTGTGTGGTGGTGAGATGGGGATTTGTGTCGGAGCAGCAGCGGTTTCCTTTGGTAATTTTATTTGTGCTGTTCACTTAGAAAATACTCCCTGAGTGCTCCCTCATGGCTTTGCTGTGCAGTTTGCATTTGCCACTCTCTCAGCATCCAGCTGCCAGGCATATGTGGCAAGCAGCACAAAAGCTGCTCAAATGTTCTTTGCACGCACAGAAGTGGAATTGTGCCACCCAAACTCGCTCCCAGCTGTGCTCTAAATCTGCAGTGACTTGAGAGGTGCTGCCTGTGCTCAGACCAACACACTGCCCCACTCACTGCATTTATTAACATTTGCAATGCTGCAGAAAGTTCTGAAATATGCACCATTTTTCATTGTTTGGCACATGGATGAAGGATAATGGCATGCACTGCCATAGGTTGGTAAGAAAGTACAGGTTGATTTTAACCTTCCCTCTGTCATCATTAGAATAAGAAAGAATGTTCAAGCCTTGCCTTTCTTTTGGGGAAAAAAATGTGTCTTTCACTCTCTACATTACCCAACCTGAAGAAATTTATATCGCAGAATTTTTAGGATTGGAAGGGACCTCTGGAATCATCTAGTCCAGTCCTCCTCCCAGGGAAGGGTCACCTAGAGAATATGATATGAAATTTGGTGTATGGTATCAATCAAAATGAAAGCAAGGGATCTCATAACTTGAACATTTTAGCAGGCCAAGGTAACATTCTTCTTTATTAATGGATGAAGGGTCTTTGAGGTGGGCACAAATGTAAATTAAGCCTTAGCCTCAATTTCTCAAGGCTTTGCTGGAAAATCCCTGGACATTTCAACATCACAGGCTTCTCAGGAATGTTTGAAGATATTTGAAAGGCAGCTGATATTTCCAGCAGCAATACTGAAGACAAATGTCATGGGATTGTTCTGTTCTTCAAATACTTTCAGCTCCACTTTGGAGGAGAAGACCTATGGGGCAGACTTGGCTATGGTTTGGTGGTGTTACTTTCTGAGCAACTGAATTTCCAGCTGAGTGTCATTGCTGCTATTCCAGTCAGTTTTGAGTCAAAGACAAGCTGGAGTTCACTACAGGTATCAAAATTCTTAGAGCTCTAATATGAAATAAAACAGAATTAACAATGTTCTTACCATTGAAAGGCTGAAAGGAAGGAAAGGTTTCCATAATTTTTTTTTACTTTTTATTTTATTAGATATATCTTTCTTTTTTGCAATATTATGTTTTCAATATTTGCCAATTTAAGAAAGGAGCTTTTACTTTAAAACTAAAGCAATGGCTCTACCTTGGCTATATGCAGGGGAGCACCAAGGGGAGACAAGAAATCTCCTCAGATCCTCCTGAACTGAGGACTGTGTGCATTGCTAGGGAAAAGCAAACTGATGAAAGAGCTTTTCCCACTGAAATTCACAGTGGCAAGGGCCAAGCTGAGCAGAAATGACAGCTCAGCAGCTCCAAGCAGGGCACCAGAAGGAATCCTTTAAGCCTGGAAGATAAAAGAGCAGCTGCTCCAGCCCCGTGTAAGCTGTGAGCAATCCCTTTGCTCAGCCCCCTTTCCACTTCCCAAATCTTAGCTCTGATGGAGAGGGGATGAAGAAGGGGGGCAAAAGGGGGTGTTGGGGGAGGAAGGGTATTGGTGATGGCACAAAACCATCTATTTCCTGCCCTTGTTGCCCAAGGGTGCCCGGGGTCAGCTGGATGCTCAGCCAGCAGCCCTTGGGTGCAATGCTGCCTGGGGAAGCAGAAGCCCTGGTGCCTGAGGACACAGCAGGCACTGCACTGCTCTCTCTCAATTAACCAATTTGCCTCCTTTCCCGCTGGGTCAGTGAGTTACAGTGCATTGTGGCTTCAGAGGATGCAAACTAATTAAGGGTGAAAGAACCAGCACACATCTGTTTAAGTCGGGGTTCCTCCGAGGAGTGCTGGGAGAGCTGTGGGATCCCATGTGCAGGGCTCCATCCCAGGAGCCCTGAACCTTTCCCTGCCCAAGCAATGCCATGAGCAGCCTCTGCACACTGTGTGTCAAGAATGGCCTCAGGATTCCCCTCTGCTTGGGAGAGTAATACCAGGGCTTTGGCCATGTCTCCAACTCCAGTCAAACATATTTAATACAACAACTGCGACATTTACATCTGATGTCAGCATGTTTATAGCCAGTCAGGCTCCAAAACCTTGTTACCTTCAAAAAAAAAAAAAAAAAAAAAAAAAGGACTTTCTAAACAAATTTCTCTGGTTAACCTGTGCTCTCACTAGTGATGGTGCCACTTCACTCTGAGAAAACAGAATGAAAATAGAATGAACACAGCAGGTACATGCCCTAGGCTGTCAGGGCCAGTCATGTTCTGGTAGGAACACACTTCTGCTTGTGTTAAGAATATTAACACATTAAGGCACATGAAGTTTTCTTCCCCCAGTTATCTCCCCATCTTGTTAAAAGCCCTTATGAGGCAAAGTATGAGGGTGATTGTGGGAGAAAATTCAGGCTGCAATTCTGCCAGTTGGACAAAACAACATTAGACTGATCCCTAAGACATCTCTAATGTGTTGAAGGGTAGATACTAAAGAACCCCCTCAAGTCCAGCATTAGAAGATGCTAATTCTAAGTAGTTTGTTTGGTGGTTTTTTGTGGTTTTTGCGTTTTTTTGGTTTTTTTTTTTTTTGCTTGGGACATCCCCAAATTTTCCAGGAGCAACTGCCCTGAAGCCAGTGTCCTGTGCAATCCTGGTAATGGTTATAAGATTCCAGGAGGCCATGGAATTTGGCTAATTTCTGCTTCTTATTTCCTACTGCTGGAATGACAGCCTATTCCTGTCAAGAATATAGTCACAGCCACATTATCACAAAGTGGGAATGCAATTGCTTAACGCGCCCCAGTTTTTCACAGTGTGTCAAGTTAACAGTAATTTTTTATCCTGTCTCTGCCACGCAGCACAGATGTTGTTGCTTCCAACATTGCCTTCGTTACTGGAGCACAGCTGAAGAGTAATTTTAGTCCCCTATTTTACACAGCCTCTTTCATGTGCTGCTGCTGCTGCAGCCATCAGCCAGACAAGACACTTGACTAAGCAAACTGTCAATGTGTTTCACACACCCACAGGAGAGGCATAACATCCAAGTTTACATGTGAGATGCCTCCAGTTTGTTTGATTTTATGCTGGACTTGCTCTCCCTTATTAGTTTCCCTTTTGTTGTAGCTGGGAGATTTTTGACAGCATAACTTTTATTGTTATAATAGAAACTGAAACTTTTCCCAAAAATGGAAATATTTCACACAAATCTCTCATGCTTTATGACAGCCACAAATTTCTTTTTCATTTATTCTCTTGCAATGCCAGAATTCAATGCTCCTCAGCAGCTTGCCTGTATTACCTGTAAGATGGAAGTGCAGGTGGGGATTATAAATCTCCAACCTCTTTGCATACACACAGACACAGAAAAAAAGCTGGAAAAAGGCTAAAGAATTAACTGGTAAGTTCTGACATTGCATTTGGAGCTCTGCTGGATATTCCTGAGGTCCTGTCCTTATGGAGAAAGGACTTTGCTGTGCCAGATAAATAGGAAGAAATGCACTTGCAGTGTGACTGGATCAGCACCTCAGCAGTAAAGACTTTCCCTCCACTATCACCAAATCCAGTTAGCTTAAAAGACAGGAAAACCCAAACCACTCACAACTTCCTCCCTGATCAGTGCAAATCAACCTTGAACTGGAATCTCTGGAAGTCACTTAACAGCCTGTAATTTGTATGAGAAACTCTCTATTTTAAGAGAATTTCTGCATCTGTTTCCCCAGCAGACCCTGCCAAAAGAAGACAGACTGGCAGAATTTCAGCATCTTGCCTTCTGCTTGAAACTTCTGTGAGCATGGGAATGTGGAAATGGAAGATAACTTTTAAAAACGTGATTTGAAGGACATCTATCTCCAGGTCTTGTGCACCAAAATGATCTAGGTATGAAACTGAAACAGAACAAACAAAGAAAAGGTTTTCCCTCACATTCCTAGACTGGGAATGTGGGAGTGGACAGCTTATTGCTTCCTGGCACTCAGACTCCCAAATGTGACAATAATGCTGCGAGGATAATCAGTCCAATTTATGTTCCAAGTGTGAAATGTCCAAATCCTGCACAACAGGGGGGCTTTCATCATTTCATCTGCGTGCAATGAATGCAGAGAATAATTAGCAAAATGAATGAAAAGGCTTTGGACTCGATTTTAATCCACCTCTGTGCAATGGGAATAACACCCCAATTCATTAGGCATCAGATGCACATTAGTGAAACACAGTGGCAACTTAATTCAGCTGGGAAGGGCATGCCCCCAGGGAGAGTTGAAACAAGCAAGCCCATCATTTCTCCATATGTGGCTAGCTTCAATTAACCTTCCCAAAGCACAAATTGGTGCACACCTTGAAGGAAAATGGGGAAGAGCAGCTACTTTATGGGCCTTACTGTTGTATTTCAAGATGGTTTCCTCATCCTGAGCAAGTTGAAACAGTAGGAGTGGTGGGAATTTCGATGGAAGGGAATTCAAGCACTGGAACAATGTATTCAGGGGACCTCTGCAATAGTCAGAACAGGATTTGCAGTATCTTTGGGGAATATTATTACTAAATTTCAACTTTCATTTATTCCTCTGGATTGTTCTACTCTTGCCCTTGTCACTTTGGATCAAGTGCTCCTTTGTGAGCTTGTTTTCTCATTTATTAAAGGCCAAGTGGTATTCTGTTTACTCAATTCCATGGGAAAGCAGAGTGACAGCTTGCTGTGGGCTTTGGGAATAAATGCTGTATCCTGAAGTCTCATTTCCTTGCAAACCCTCCTATTAAAGCAATAAGTGGGAAGGGTGAGCCAATTTTCCTTTGCTCTAAACTTTCCCTAAAGGATTTGCTTAGTGTCTTTAGCTTAGACAGAATCTAGAAGGAAAACACTCATGGACTCCAATTTTTGTTTTCTTGGTAAAATATCTAGGAACTTGGCAAGTGCAGAGCTGAGGGGAGAAGTTAATTTAACTGATATCCTGCTCAGTTGGGATCCTCTTGCCTTTTGAGGTCTCAGTTTGCAATTCCAGCGCTGTACAAATTGGCCATTACAGAAATTGCTTATTAGTTTTCCCAGGGTTTCAGGTTGCACCCCTGACTTCAGAATTCTCAGGGACACTGTGTAAGGAAACTGGGATGTGTGACTCCCAGGGCTGTCCTTGACCCCCTCAGCAGCTCTGAGACAAACCTCCTTCTCTGCCTGGGCCATGGCATGCAGGGCTGAGGACACAGAGTGACTCTTGTCCCAGAATAGTTCAGGCACCCTATGGATGTTCCAAGGAGGGAGAACTGTGCTTGAATAGCTATCCTCACTTGTCCTGCTTGTTCCTGAACAAAGGGCATCTGTGCCCCAGCAGCAGACACAATAAATGGATGTCACTGCTGAGGGAAAGCTGAGGAATTTTCCATGCCACTCACCAAAACCAGCCCTTGGAGCTGATTTGGAGGCTGAGGTTACTCCACTGGAATCAGTTTAGCCATAACTAACATGAAGGACAACATGGAAGCAGAGTCCATAACAAATCAGTCAGGGCAGAGATGTCCTCCTTCCATCTCACTCCTTGCACAGCTCTGTCATCAGACAGACCTTCCTGCCCTCCCTCCTCTGATCCAGAGGGCACATCAGGCACAAATGGAGATATCAGCCATCTCCAGAGCCACTGGCCAGGTCTGGTGTTTGCTGTGAAAGTGAGTCACAACCTTCCTCATCCTTCCCACATCTGAATAAATCAGTCCTTCTGCATGGGCTGCTCCAGGGAAAAAAGAGCTGAGGGGTAAATCTCAGGGAAATGGAAATGCTTGTGCTCTGGCTCAGTGGCCAGACATGCAGGGTGTTCCTCCTGGCCCCAGTGGTGACAGGCGTTTCTGACACTTGGCATTAATCTTGCTCTGATTCTGGCCATGTCACTGCAGCCTCTCCTTACACCTCCTCCAACCTGTCATGCAGCCCATGGACGTGACAAGAGGTGCAAACTGCAGATGCTCTGGCAAGCTCAGCTTTAAATAGTTTAATCCTGGCAAGTTTGTGCTGCTGAAGTTTTGCAAAGGTTAAGCCCTTTGAGTGTGGAGGTGATGAATGGCTGCTCAGTGTGGCAAGCACTCAGGACAGCAGGGGCTTCTAAATTCCTCCTCTTTTTCATATTTCACACAGAGAGCAAAGCCTTTGAATTCAGTGTGATGCTTGTGTGGTCTGTTTGTAAACAAGCAGCAAGAGGGGGTGATTTAGGGGATAACCACGCCGTGGACCCCAGATTTTCTCTTATGCAGCTGCCATTCTGTCAGCTCCTGGAGGTACAGCTTTCCTTTCCCTTTCCCCTTCCCTTTCCCTTCCCTTTCCCCTTCCCTTTCCCTTTCCCTTTCCCTTTCCCTTTCCCTTTCCCTTTCCCTTTCCCTTTCCCTTTCCCTTTCCCTTCCCCTTTCCCTTCCCCTTTCCCTTCCCCCTTCCCCTTTCCCTTTCCCCTTTCCCCTTTCCCCTTTCTTTCCTCCCTGCTTCCCAGGCCCCTCTGCAGTCCCAGAGAAAGGGCTGGAAATGACTCAAGGACAAAGAAGCTTCTCCTCTCAGTGTGAAAAGGAAAAGGCCCCTCTGAGACACCAGAAAACAGGGGCTCAGTTACCTGTGGGGCAGCAGGATTCCCAGGCTCTGGAGCTACAGAGAGCAGAGGGCAGGATGGGAGCAGAGCATTGGTTTCTCAGTGTCCTGTGCTCCTTCCAGGGCAGAAATCTCTGAGATTTACTGAGATCCATGTAGCATCTTAGAGATCCTATTATTAGCAAGCTCTGTTTAACCTCCCAGAGCATCCATCAAGACAAAGCATCACAGTAACACTCCCCAGCTGTTATATTACATGGATAATTATAGTCTGCAGATGCTAATGCAAGGAACCCATGTCACTTATGATACATCATGCTATAGCATGAAAGGTTTTTTTCCTTTTTTATTTTTTATTTGGGCTTCCAAGTGGCAAATTGTTTCTTTGTTTCCCCATTGTTTTTTATCCTGCAGAGGTAGGAGCACAGCCCCATTCAACAGTTTGGACTGGATTAATTTTTAAAGAGTGCTTGGAGGCTACTTAAGGACAAGCAAACACTTTGCATGTGGCTGCTGCACGAGTGAGCAGTCAAAGGGGAAAGCATACCCATAACCTGGCCTCTCAGGCACTTTTGTGGATAAGGCAGCAGGCTCAGGCAGGGTCAGGCTGTAGAACAAGCTCAGAAATATCTTGGTGGAAACCCTGGCACATCCCCAGCCACCTCTCTCAATGCTGCACTCTTGCTCCAGTGTCCTGTCTCTTTGCTTGACTGTTTCCAAGGAAAGCTGCAAAGATCTGAAACCCTCCTTTGCCAATGGATGCATTTTCCTACATATCATCTGATGGGTATGTGCAACCTCCTTTTTCCACTTGTGTTACAGCCACAAGGGCAGTTGGTGCCCCATGATTGCAGTCCTGAACTCAGAGTGGCCTAAAATAATGTGGAGAGCATGGATTAGAGGGCCAGACACCCGACCAGATTTGAGACTGCTCAAAGGATTTACAAAAGTGTCTCCAAATCAGGGAGCACTCAGCCAGCTGTATTTTACAAGAGGAAAACCAGGACAGATTCCTTTGACCAGCACTGAGGAAAGGAGGGGCAGGCAGGCACAGTTTAAGGATATGCTCCTTTGAGTCAGAGTTCTCAGAATGAACATTGTTAATTTTACATTCCCCCATTAAATTTTTCACAAGGCTTTATTTGAAGCACAGGGCTATAATTTTGGCTCATGGTTCTGGTGGCTTGAGGATCATTTTGTTTATAATATCACCAGAAAGCCCTGATGGAAGTATCCATCTGTAATTCATGCTGGTTTGCCACTTATTCTCCCTTTGAAGCATACATGAAGCTTCTGTAAAAGTCACAGAGGTAATTGCATTTTTGGATTTGTATTGTGTGATTAAATGTGAGTGTATGTGGAATTTTCCGGGGGGAAAAAACCCCACAATAAGACTATGTTGTGAAGGAAAGAATTGCATATATGAATGAGTTGGATGTACTTCTGATGCTGCCATTTCAAACAATCTCAGCTCCAGGTTGAACTAAATCAGTACTAAATATTTATTAATGCATTCACCATTTTTTCTTACCTTTCTTTCTCTTACCCTGCATGGTAGCTGGCAATGTAGAGAGATATTGGTACTGTACAGATGACAGAGCATAAAGGAAGCTTAGACAAGGGGAAAATAACATTAATTATAAGATAGCAGAGAGAAAAGATGCATGCAGGGAAGATTTACCACTTTCATTTTTATATTCTCCTTTTCTGTGAAAGAGAATGTTAAGGATCCAAATTGCCTTTAATTCTCTGCCCACAGAGCATCACCCATTATTTGCAGTCAATAAGTATAATTTTTTTTTTGCAGCAAGAGGAGCTTTACCAGTCACAGGCAGCATAAGAAGCATTCAATGCAGTACACTCTTTATCTTTTTTTGTCCCCAGTTTTAACTGTCATGACACAAAAGCTAATTTCTGGTGTGGCATTTCCCAGCCAGCACAGGGGGTGCTGAGACAGCTTTAATAACTTCACCCCAACCTCTGCCTCTCTCCACATCACCGTTCTGGGTAATGCACATACATGTCTGGTGGCTGAGGCTTTCACAACATCACATCTCTGATCTCTGGCTGCCAGTGTCATTCTCAGTTTGCTTTTATCCTTAATGACTACGAAGGAAGGATGCAGGATGCAAACAAGAGAGCTGGATAGGCTCTAGCTGTTTCTGTTGTGAAATGAGAAGAATAATTGCAGCTGGCTTAAAACAGCTTCCCCAGTGCCTTCTGTCTGTATTGGGGTAGGCATTGAAGCCACTTCTAAAATGAAAAAAATATTTAGGATGAGCCATTTTCCCTCTTAGGATATTTTGAGCCACACATATGGAAAGATTTATGTTGAAAATCTATAGTCTTGATAAGTGTGGGGTTTTAATTCTCTTTTAATGGGTAATGACTGACAGAAGGGGATGGAAAGAGGAAGATGCATCAGATAGAAAGAAATATATCTACAAAAAATACAGATACTGCCTTCAGTTTGAAAGTTAATGAAATTCTGGACATTTTTGTATGGACATTTCAGTTTTCTTTTCCTCGTTAAAGAATGGAAATAGTAAGAGGCCCTGTAAATACACAATGACCTCCATCCTTCAAATATAATTAATATATTAATTAGCAGCTGCTGTATCTCAACCTTGTTGGCCCGAGATGTGTACATTAACTTGTACACAGGAGATAAAGGCACCTCTAATTGTACCTTTGCAATGGTTCCTCCCACTGCTCTGGGACTGAGGCATGCTAATGCCTGCTCAGGGTCAGGAAAGACTCTCCCATTTTCCTCTCTAGGGTTCAAATCTCACCTGAACCAAACTCCAAGGATGCTTTGTACACAGATGTGAAAATCAAACACTTTTGTAAAGACACAGCACTGCCTGAGCTGAGCTGTACGTGTTCCTATCTTGATGCTCTCAAGTGGCTTCCTGTCATTTACCGTTTCCAAATAAATTTGTCCTCATGCCTGTGTTTTGAATGCAGCCCTGGCCTCATCTGCAGCTCTTTGCTGTACTTTTCAAAGCTTGTGGCAACTCAAGAGGGTATAATTTACTCATGAAAGTGTCCTTTTCCTGTTAAACATCCTCTTTCCTTCCTCATTCCCAGCTAAAACAGAACAAGTAGAAAGAGATGCCGATGATCTGAGCCACGCAGCAGGAAGGATACAAAGTGATTTATTGTTGTGGATCATTGAATCACAGAATACTTGGCATTGGAAGAGACCTTTAAAGTTCTCCTAGTCCACCCCCCAAACAATGAGCATCTTCAACTAGAGACCAGGGTGCTCCAAGCCCAGCCTGACCCTGGACACTTCCAGTGACTGGGCATCCTCAATTTCTCTGGGCAACCTGTGCCTCACCACTCTCATGGTAAAACACTCATTCCTTTCATCTAATGTACAACTTTATCTGTCCTAGATCTAATGTCCATTCTACATCTAATATCTATATCTCTCTCCAGCATCTGTATCCAATCTGTGTGGTCCCTTCATGCAGCTGTCTCGAAGCGACCACACTCTCCATGCTGCAGGTGAGTATTTCCCAAAAGCTGCCTCCTGGAACCCTCACTGGCAGGCAGATTGTGGCTGTAGAGGGTGGGAGGCTCTCTGAGAATGTGACCAGAGCGTGCACTCTGTTATATCTGAAATTCCCAGGCAGGAGAGACATGCACTGTTAGGGAAGCAGTGTGATAAATTTAGCAAGTGATAATGCAAACAGCATGGAAAAAATGTGTGCTGTGCAGGAGGGCACAGGCTCCTTTGCTAGCTGGGACATTACTGACCCCTTGGAAAGAAGGCTGTAATGCATTTAAATCTGATCCACGGGCTTGCCTGTGTCCACAGTCCCACTGGAGTCAGGGAGACTGCAGAGTGTGCAGTTACAAGCTAAAGAATTATTTATTTTTGTAAGAATTGGGAAGTTAGGGGGTGAAATGTCCTTGGCTTCACTTCCCAAATAGATCAGCAATGTAAATAGGCAGTTACTTTTCACTATTGTCAGTGATTAATCTGCCTAAGGAGAGCCCTTACTTTCTCTGGTTCACTTTGCTTTTCCTTTTTGATATTTGACTGACTTGTCACTTTGCTTGAAACAGTAAAAACATCAATTTGCCAGAAGCCAGAGAACAGTCTCACTCCTTTTAATTTGCTCGTTTTCAGAACCAATTCATTTAGAAGTCTAAGGATTTAGCCTTGTGGTGTGTTTTCCCGCAGCTGCATTCATATCCCTATCCATGAACCCAATGCAAGTGAGTTTCTCAGAAGGAGGACAGCTGAAATGTCACAGAGAGTTACTCAAATTGCTGAGCTGCAGGCATTACCAAGACACAATGACAGAAACTCTCAGGCTGAGGCCAACCCTGCCCTCAGCAATTTGTTCAAATTCCTTTCTTTGTTGCTTCCCTAATTTTTCTGAACTGTGGCTTTATAAAAATCTTCATTGCATCCTTATATTTTACTGTAAGCCCCAACCAGGCTGTCAATTCAGAGCTCTAGGTTTCCTTCCCAGGTTACAAGAATTGCTTCCTTGCCATTGTTTTTATTTCCCCATTTGATTTAGATTGATAAAGAGAGATATAATTTCCACTTTTAACAAGATGTTGTTCAGATCTGAAGTGGGCAATATCCACCCAGGCAATTTGTATTTACAATACTTCTGCTTCTCCCTGGATTATGTTGTTCTTTGTGACAAAAAAAAGCTGAGTTGGGGAAGCAAATGGATGCAGCAAGTGAAGTCAACATGGAGAACCATTCCTAAAGCTTTAAATCCCAGGTAGTGTCACTGCTAATGGCATTAATTATTTCAAAACTGTCTTGCTTTTTCACAATGTAATGTGAAATGTTACAGTGAAACCAGACACACCACAATCCTCAGCAGTTAATTCAAGGCTATGGATTAGCATCAGAAAGCAATTAGATATTTGAATTCACACACATTGGGAGGGTCACAGTAAATCTACTGTAAAGAAAAGGAACCAAGTGAATTGAAGAAAAACTTCCAAGTCAGATTGCAGTAAATATGTAGTAAATCAGCTCCTGATAATTCAGGATTATCAGAGGGAAAAAAATAGTGAAAAATCCAGAGTTTAAGTGGCCATCTTGGTGAAGGAAGGCATAGGAAAAGGAAAGGCTGGAAAATTAAAAGGGCAGAGGGAGGGATAATATTTTTTTCCGTCAAGCATTGTAAAGAAAAGAAAATGCCAGTCATAATGATAGCGGAAAGGGGAAAGAGATGCCGATGATCTGAGCCACGCAACAGGAAGGATACAAAGTGATTTATTGTTGTGGATCATTGAATCACAGAATACTTGGCATTGGAAGAGACCTTTTAAAGTTCTCCTAGTCCACCCCCAAACAATGAGCATCTTCAACTAGAGACCAGGGTGCTCTCCAAGCCCAGCCTGACCCTGGACACTTCCAGTGACTGGGCATCCTCAACTTCTCTGGGCAACCTGTGCCTCACCACTCTCATGGTAAAACACTCATTCCTTTCATCTAATGTACAACTTTATCTGTCCTAGATCTAATGTCCATTCTACATCTAATATCTATATCTCTCTCCAGCATCTGTATCCAATCTGTGTGGTCCCTTCATGCAGCTGTCTCGAAGCGACCACACTCTCCATGCTGCAGGTGAGTATTTCCCAAAAGCTGCCTCCTGGAACCCTCACTGGCAGGCAGATTGTGGCTGTAGAGGGTGGGAGGCTCTCTGAGAATGTGACCAGAGCGTGCACTCTGTTATATCTGAAATTCCCAGGCAGGAGAGACATGCACTGTTAGGGAAGCAGTGTGATAAATTTAGCAAGTGATAATGCAAACAGCATGGAAAAAATGTGTGCTGTGCAGGAGGGCACAGGCTCCTTTGCTAGCTGGGACATTACTGACCCCTTGGAAAGAAGGCTGTAATGCATTTAAATCTGATCCACGGGCTTGCCTGCGTCCACAGTCCCACTGGAGTCGGGGAGACTGCAGAGTGTGCAGTTACAAGCTATAGAATTATTTATTTTTGTAAGAATTGAGAAGTTAGGGGGTGAAACGTCCTTGGCTTCACCTCCCAAATAGATCAGCAATGTAAATAGGCAGTTACTTTTCACTATTGTCAGTGATTAATCTGCCTAAGGAGAGCCCTTACTTTCTCTGGTTCACTTTGCTTTTCCTTTTTGATATTTGACTGACTTGTCACTTTGCTTGAAACAGTAAAAACATCAATTTGCCAGAAGCCAGAGAACAGTCTCACTCCTTTTAATTTGCTCGTTTTCAGAACCAATTCATTTAGAAGTCTAAGGATTTAGTCTTGTGGTGTGTTTTCCTGCAGCTGCATTCATATCCCTATCCATGAACCCAATGCAAGTGAGTTTCTCAGAAGGAGGACAGCTGAAATGTCACAGAGAGTTACTCAAATTGCTGAGCTGCAGGCATTACCAAGACACAATGACAGAAACTCTCAGGCTGAGGCCAACCCTGCCCTCAGCAATTTGTTCAAATTCCTTTCTTTGTTGCTTCCCTAATTTTTCTGAACTGTGGCTTTATAAAAATCTTCATTGCATCCTTATATTTTACTGTAAGCCCCAACCAGGCTGTCAGTTCACAGCTCTAGGTTTCCTTCCCAGGTTACAAGAATTGCTTCCTTGCCATTGTTTTTTTTTTCCCCCATTTGATTTAGATTGATAAAGAGAGATATCATTTCCACTTTTAACAAGATGTTGTTCAGATCTGAAGTGGGCAATATCCATCCAGGCAATTTGTATTTACAATACTTCTGCTTCTCCCTGGATTATGTTGTTCTTTGTGACAAAAAAGCTGAGTTGGGGAAGCAAATGGATGCAGCAAGTGAAGTCAACATGGAGAACCATTCCTAAAGCTTTAAATCCCAGGTAGTGTTACTGTTAAGGGCATTAATTATTTCAAAACTGTCTTGCTTTTTCACAATGTAATGTGAAATGTTACAGTGAAACCAGACACACCACAATCCTCAGCAGTTAATTCAAGGCTACGGATTAGCATCAGAAAGCAATTAGATATTTGAATTCACACACGTTGGGAGGGTCACAGTAAATCTACTGTAAAGAAAAGGAACCAAGTGAATTGAAGAAAAACTTCCAAGTCAGATTGCAGTAAATATGTAGTAAATCAGCTCCTGATAATTCAGGATGCACAGAGGGAAAAAAATAGTGAAGAATCCAGAGTTTAAGTGCCCACCTTGGTGAAGGAAGGCATAGGAAAAGGAAAGGCTGGAAAATTAAAAGGGCAGAGGGAGGGAAAATATTTTTTTCTGTCAAGCATTGTAAAGAAAAGAAAATGCCAGTCATGATAGGGGAAAGGGATGAGAATGATGAGAAAGGGAAAAAAAATGGTTCTGTTATGCACTGAACAGTGAATGCTGCTGCAGAGCTGAGCAGGGAGATGTTAATTGGCACAAAAGGCTGGACTGCCCACTTGGATGGGGAGATGACAAATTGCCAACAACAGGAGACTTGCTCCTGTTCAATTGCATTTTAGCAACATGGAAGGGCTCAGTGCAAGTAGTGAGAGGCTCAGAGCAGAAATTACCTTACAAAAAGATCATCTGCCTCAGTGTGTGTCACTGCTGAGCAGGAGGGACACGATAGCAGGGGAGAGATCAGGATGCCCTCACTGCTTTTAACACACTGCTATGAATGCCTGGATCCTCAAGGATGTGGTTAAGGCAACAGACTGCCCGGTCTCTGCATCTGTTTCTGTCACAGATTCCAGACAAAATACACTGAGGTTGCCCAGAAACTGAGAGAGCAGCAGCAAATCAGAGTGGAGCTTTCCTTTATCCAGAGTTGTCACCATCATATTTTCTGGAAAAATCCCTTCACCAGGATTTCTTTTCCAGGGAAGCTGGGAAGCCTCAGAGAAAAAGAAAAACAATATTATCTCATTTGCTTCTCCTGTGTTTTGAAGCTTAGGAATGTGGTTGACGATTGTTTATCCAACATGGGAATTGTTGTTACTTAATGACCAATCATGGTCAGGCTGTGTCGGGACTCTGGTGAGAGTCACGCGTTTTTAATTAGTATCTTGTTAAGCCTTCTGTAAGTATCCTTTCTCTGTTCCTTAGTATAGTTTTAGTATAGCATTCTATAATATAAAAAAATAATAAATTAGCCTTCTAAGAAAATGGAGTCAGAGTCATCATTTCTTTCCTGCCATGGGGGACCCTGAAAATACCAAAGAGAGTAAGAATTGAGTTAACGAACTTGCCTGCTCTTTGTGGAGGTCCAGATCACAACTTTATATTGTCAGAGGCAGAAGTTCTTTAGCAATGGACCTCAAAAATAAGCAGAAAAAAGAAGTGCAAAAGCTGTTCCCATCTTCCTTAACACCTCTTTCCCCCACCTCATTCTCTCCCTAAAGCACATACAGACTGGATGTGCTGATGTTTCTAGCTTTCATTTGATATGAAGAGTTTGGTATTTCCTACAGTTTTGTGTGACCAAACTGCTGAATTGGAGGGAGGAAAAAGACTCGGAGGTGTATAATAGAAAAAAAAAAAGCCTGAAGGGAGAAAAGACTGAAAGATGTAAGACTTCTGTAACTTTTCCCCCTGTTGTAGCCCTGGAACATACACATTAGTCAGCGGTGAGACACTGGCAGAGGTTGCCCACAGAAGTTGTGGAAGCCCCATCCCTGGAAATGTCCAAGACTGGGTTCATGAGGCTTGGAGAAACCTGCTCTACTAGAAGGTGTCCCTGCCCATGGCAGGGGGTTTGGAATATATTAACTTTTAAAGGTCCCTTCCAACCAAAAACATTCTCGGAATTTATAATGGTGAAGGAACAACCCATGTTCAGGACCTAGTCCTCAAACAGAAAGTTTTAGCAGATGACTACCTGCCTACAAAGGTCAAGTGTAAAACCTTAGCGCTTCAATCAACACATTATAACATTTCTGGGATAAGCTGGACTCCACCTAATCAATGGGAATAAAATATCATTCTCGTGGTTCAAGTTCTATGGGAATTTTTCTCTGGGATTCTTCCAGTGTAATTTTTTTTTTTATTGCTGGCATAACTCCCTTTGAAGTGACATTTCCATTTCTGCACTCACACCGAGTCAGCCTTTCTGGGAAGGTTTCCTCTATGCAGCAGAACAATGTGGTGCTAATGGGATTACTCACAGCATAGAGTTAAGCATTGGTAGAAATCTTTGAGAGAGTGGGGTGATAATTACCAGCTCTCATACCACAGCCCAAATAGTGAAACATAATAGTGTACACATTTCCCCCAAAGTTGTCTGAACTCCTCTTGGTCAGAGCATTGGTGACACAGGAATGGCTCTGCTGGAGCTTAAGCTCCATTCACTGACACTATTGTGTATAATTAAGGGATTTTTTCTTTTTAACACAAGCACAGCACTGAGCATATCCAATGTGGAGATTTTCAAGTCAAAATGCATTTAAAAAATGAAAACTCTGCCCTGAATGTAATAAAGGTGTCTGTACATTTTCCCTTTCAAAGCTCTGTATCAAGATTTTAGTTCAAATGAGTATTCCAAGGTAAAGCAAAACATAGTAGTCACTACTATTACAAAGAAGAAAAAACCCCAAAATAACAACTTAAAAGGTTGTTTAAGTATGGAAATGAAAAAATGTCAAGTTTCCGCTTTAGGTTTCCTTCCTCCTCTCTCTGCTCCCTTCACCTCCGTCCTTTAGATGGCAAAGGGAAGGAAGTGTGCAGGGATACATATTTTCATCCTCTTTTGTTGGTTTTTTTTTTGGACATATATATTCTCTACTGAGCTGGAACTCATTTTCAATATACTGGTTTTTTAAAACATGCTTTTGAACATTTCTGTTGTCTTACATTCTCTGTAATTTTGTCCCATCTCATCATCTCAAACCAAACTGTGCTCCCTTTTCCTTAATACTGGCTTTTATGTTCTTTCTGAGGAAAGCCACTGAAGTGAACTTTGTGTTGTGCAGATAAGAGAAGCAAGCTGTGGCACTCCTAAGGTATTAACAATTATGAATAGTTTCATTCTGTGATGAGCTTTACACTTCCACATCCTCCCTCTTTTCAGTTCTGGACCAAGAGATGCCATTGAAAAAGAAAACCTACAGAGATTCATGAATTCAGCTATAAATACCAGCAGTTAACAACTTATACATCAGCACTAGGTAAAACTGAGGGAATATTCACATTGCCTACTGCAACATGGAAACCAGGCACAATGTTCATCAGCAGCTGCAAAATGTGTTGGGAGAGAAGGGAAAACTGTAGTGACAAATGGTCCATACAGGAGATATGTAAATGGCTAAAGCCACGTTATTCATGGTCTCCTAACTGACTCCCAAAGGAATCATTAACCATGTGTAAATTATGTAACATTTCTTGCAGGCCATTTTCTCCTTTGTGTCCCTCTTCCCACTGTCTCATTATTTAACACTCTTCTCTCACTTTCTCCTTTGTTTCCTTCAAACTGTTTCCAGCTAAGAATAAATGAAAACTTCACATTAAGGCAAATCATGTGTGCCCTTCTCCATCAATGGGAAGGGGAGAAAGCCAGCAGAATACCTCTACATGCACTGGGAATTAATTATAGTAACCAAAACCAGTCAATTGATCATTGACTGAGATCATCTGATCAATTGATGATTAGATGATCAGTTGATCATCCCTTCTGAGAGGAGGGATGAGGTTTGAGGAGCTTTCACAGGACTATGTGAAAATGGAATAAATAAAGCAATCCTTAATCCGGGGGCATACCAAGTGCTCCTCCTGTTCCTAGGCAGAGCAGGGAGAACCACAGACACAAGGCTGGGACAGGAGTGGGTCTGGGCAATGGGAAATTTTCCCTCTGGTGGAAATGCAAGCCCGGCCCTCAGACCAGACCAATGGAGAAGGGGGCAGACCCTCCATCTTTTCCAGGTGAGCTTCCTAAATGACCATCACAGCATGGTAAAAAACCCCAAATAGCAAATTGTCCCACTAAACCCCAGAGCTGAAGGAAAGAGCCCACTGAGAAAGGCCTCCCAAGACTGTGGTTGTGCATGAGTTTTAGAAGGTGATATGTAAATGTCAAGAGCAATGACATTTTGGAGCTGTGAGATGAGATGTATTCCCTCCAGTGGTGCTGATTGATTAGCCATTCACTGTCACGTAGTAATTGTTTGCCAGCTGCTAATCAATGAAATCTGAAATAACCGTGTGTGCATAAGGCTTATTCCCAAAATTAAAAGGAAAAGGAAAAAAAGCACAGAAAACAGTCAATATCCCTGTGGCATTCATCCTCCAAGAGGTATCCCATATAAGGTAAATACTCAAATTGTATTGTTGCCTTTTATGGAGGATGTGAGAATGACAGAAGTGATAGGCATGCTTTATATTAAATCTCTCTGTTTTTCCTTAACTAACAAACTGCTGAAGCTGCTCTCTGACAGACCCTGAGGAGGCAGTGAAAGGGCCAGCTCAGTGATGGCATGGCTCTGATGTAGCATTAAACAGGTTTCCACAAAAAGATCATCCACGTGACCGCTGCCCCATGACTGAATGTTCTGTCAGACACTGGAGCCCATTTGCTCTGGCTGTGTTCTGAGCATCCAGAGTATCTGGGCACAGGCTGAAATATCTCTGACTGGGCTGGAAATGGCTTTCAGAGCAATTTCCAACTGAAATTATCCAGACATTTATCCAGACATTCTCAGGGCTGTATCAGCCAAATGGCTATCTCCCAAAGCAGAATTAAAAGCCTGATACTGAACAGATTATGTTTGGGAGAGTCAGGAGGATATAGAGCATATTCTTCTGTAAGACTGGAATGTAATTGTGACTTCTGGGGCACAGTAAGAATAAATGATTGCATTTGTCAGATATTTTGGAAAAACAGTATTTTGCATGCAATCCAATGGGCGAGCGATATTCCAGCAAGCACAACAATGCAAATTCCTACTGTCAGAGCAGATACAACAGTTTGGATTGTCATGCCCAAACAAAGAGTTGTCCTGCCTTCATCCACAGCCTGTTTGCACAGCATGCGATCCCCTAACATTTACCAAAAGTTGGTGAAATTAATAAAATTAATAACTAAGTGATCTAAATGTTTTCTCTCTTTTTATTGGCGCAGTTTTTGGGGGTGGAGGGCATGACTTATTTGCCAGTGTTTAAAGCATGGGGTGGCACTAAGAAGAGAATGAAATGATCATCAGTGCCTACAATCTCCAGTTTCTCCTGCCTGCTGTTAGCAAGGAGATAATGGTGGGCAGGAACAGCTCTGGAGCCTCTGGAGCAGCTCTGCATCCAACATCTCTGCCCTGTGTCCTTCAGTGGCCAAGGCACAGCTGAGTCAGAAGAAAATGCATTGAGCATTGTGTTTTGAAATGGAATAGAAGCCTTCCTTCCTTCTTTTCCTTCCTTCCCTAGAAGCACCATGTGTATAACTTTAAAGAGAAAAAAAGGCAAACACAGCTTTTGATAACATATAAAAAGGAAAGCAAATATATCGAAATAAATAAAAGATGAAGAAATTCAGCCAACTGATGTAATATTTAGATGTTTTGATGACACCCTTTGATGGCTCAGACAAGAGTAGGTGTATTTCATATTTCATAGAAAAAGAGCAAAGCAAGCTCAGAGATTTATACTTAACCACTAAAGAACAGCATTTAGAAAGCTGCAGTTGGGAAATGAGTCTTTTCTATCAAATTGCAGAAGGGGCTGAGTGGGAGGATTGAATGAAGGAAGCAGAAAGTGGTGGTCAAAGGGGAAAAGAACAAGCCCTCATACACAGAGTGAAATGGCAGTGGGGGAGGAAACAGGTTTGTTTCTCTCTCTCTTTTTTTTTTTTTTTTCCCCAGCAAAGTACTTAGAAATACTAATATCTAAGAAAAACAGTAAAGGAAGAAGAGAGATATCATCATGTAACTGAAGTATAAGATATCAGATAGCTGCAATTGCAGCTGGTGGAGATTATGTGTAACATATAACCTGTTGCCAACTCCTTTGATGAAACCAGTGCTCCCTTTATGCTACACTTGCAAATAAATGAGGTGGTGACCAGTTACCATTAATCTTCTGAAAATCACAAATGAAGGCCAACAGTTTTCTATCAACCTCGTCATGAGAATACAGTTGAGGGAAGATCAAAGCTCTGGGGTTACAGCAGGAACGCCTGATTTTGACAAAATCTCTCCAGAGATTTGGAGAATGAAGGATGAACAACAGGACTGGATTTAAGCATGTCCATCAGGGTACCTGGAATTGTTGGCACACCCAGGGCTCCTGAGAGGACACAGCCCCCTTTCCAAAACTTCCCATGCTCCTTCTCACCAAGTCCAGGGCCAGGGCTGCAATGGGCAATCCACAAAGATTCCAGAGCCTGCCCTTCCCTGCAGACAGAAAGGCTACAACAAAAACCCTCCATGTCCCTCTTGGCTTTGGTTATAACTTTGCTGCAAACTCTGCATTCCTTCACATCAGTGGCATTCATTTCCAAACCCTTTGGTTGCTCGTAAACCGTGCTCCCATGATACTGGGAAAAAACCCACACACACAGAGACACAAAAGCCTCTCTGCCCCATCATCACAACAATCACTGCAAACTCTCAAGCACTGCAAAACGAGGATGTGAGGACAACCTCTAAAATGGACAGTCCAAGGGGTCACACGGAAGCCTAAACTGAAAAACTGAAGTGTCCACCACCAAAATGATCCTTTTGGCTGACTTAGGGATGGTTTCTTTCCTTGCCTTTCCCATTTGTGATTCCGCACTTCTGATTCAGATTAAGTTTCTCTCCAGATGAGATGGGATATTATATTTAATAGAGGGAAAAACATCCCATATCAGCACAAAGACACAAAAGCTGAAAGTGGCTCCCATTCCCACAGATGTCAAGTCCTGTGAGAGGCTCATGGGTGCTGTCTGGCAGAGATGAGGGACAGCAGGCCAGTTTTATGCTCTTGTTTGGCTGTTGCAGTGTATGGGAAACAGGGATTTGGGCACGCCTGGTAAGCAACTGAGTGAGTTGTTGTGGAGAAACACCAAGTTCACCAGCCAACTTTTTCCCCCTCCCCACTGGGACAGCTTACCAGACTTTGAAGTTTTTTAGCCAAGGAGTATTAGTGTGCTGTGACAGCTGGCAACACATTCCAGTGGGTAAGTGATGGACTGGCTCTGGAGAGAGTAAAATAAATTATGAAGTGGGTGAAATTTCAGCCCTCCAAATAACAGTCCAATGATTTCATTGGAATGGCTCTGTCTGGCAACATACTCAAACACATACAGCTGGGCAGAACACACAAACACTCCTGTATGGAATAGCTGCCTGCATGGGAAGAGGGGGAGTTCTCCTTGGATCAAGGAGCCTGAGCTGGGAGACAGCAAGAGGAGATTTTCAGAATATGTTTGTGCCAGAGCCAGTAATGTATGGGTCTGTATGAATGTAAGAGCTGGAGCCAGAAATGAGTGCTAGACACTCTGCTCAAAGCCAACATCTTCAGGATTCTCCAGGTGGTCTCTTTGCCCCAGAGAATGCCATCCACTGTTAAAGCACCAGCATATCCTAAAGACTCAATTTCTACCTCAATGAGCGCAGTTTGCAGGGGCTGTTTAGCACCTGCAAACATGAACAGATAAGGTAAATAAGGACCCATGACTGAGAAGCAAAATGAAGTCAGGTACCTTCCCCCCACTTGGAACTAAACTGGTTTAGATGGTATCACCCTGCCAGGTTCCCCTCCAAACTCTAAAAAGGCTACCTGACCTGTGGCTTTCAGCACAGAGGGAATGTTATGGAGTTAGTTGCCTTATTTTGTACCAGGACATTACAGATGATGAACTTGGGCTGACTGACAGAGGTGGTGGGGCAGAGGAGAGGAGAACAGCTTTCTGGGGACTGGAGGTTTCCTATTTTTAGCTGTAATTCATTCCACAAATTTGTACATTCTGAATGCATCATCACCAAACAATAAGCAGCCTACTGTGTGAGTGCTTATTGTTGTAGAGGATCCTATGTTCTGCTTTTGTCAAATGTAGTCAGTGTAATTTAATTTGCTCAGGGAAGGACTGTGCAGCTTAGCTCTCCAGAATCTCCACATCTTTTTCAGCCTCTGGATGGGACCCACTGAAGTGCAAAAAAATCCCCATGAAGAGGTTTTCTTGGAGGTGTATTTGCTTCCATCTCTCAGCTACTCCCATTTGAGCACAGCTTTGTGGCTCCTGTGTCAGCTGCCTGACAGAATAAACTGTGTGCTGGGAACATTTACTGCAAAAACCATTGCTGCTTGTGTTTGTTCTGCCATGGTTTAACTAGCATTAGCTAAAGCTAATGGATATATGGTCAGTTCCAAAAATCAGTTTTTTTCTATGGCTGAAAATTTAATGGAAAGTTTAATTTTAGGGATAAACCACTCCTGCTTAATGTGGCATCATCCCCTTTTCTCTCTTTTAATCACACACTGTCTGCTATCTCTGTCTTATTCCAGTGTAATTAATTGCTGATAGGAAGCAATTACTACTTCTTGTCTTAGGAATACCTGTAAACACCTTCTCCTGTTTGGAAATTTGTCTCTAATACTTTTTTTCCTCTGTATATTTAATAAATTAAAAATCAAATTAAATCAGAATTAGATTTTATGTTAGCTCATTGAGCATCTCAAAAGTTATGTACTTTGACAAAATCCTAGAAGACTCTAAGAATGTAAAATTTTTTGTGCCATCAAATTTCCAAATTTAATGTCTGGGAAACTGTTTTGATTATGCTTAATTTGTTCTCAAGACTGAAGGAGAAAAGGCTTGCAAAGAAATTTACAGTGTTGAAAAAAACAATATATATAGCCACCTTTTGTATCCTTTCAAATTTAAACAAGAGGACTGAATAGCCCACAAGGGAAGCTAGGACATTTTAAACTGACTTGCAGTGACAGAATGATTTGGGCAGAGTTTTGTTTGCTGTTTCATTTCAATATACATTCACTCCCTTTCCAAAATTTTCTCCTAAGCTACCAAAGTAAAAAATATTTTTTTTTGTTGTCTGCCCTTAATGTGTTTGGTTTTGTTTTGGGGTGTTTTTTTTTGCATAGGATCATTTATGCTGCCAATTTCCTTTGTGTGTTTCAGTTTCTCCTGTTTTCTTGCTGTTAGACCTCTTGAATACCTGTCCAGTCAGGTATCACAAACTGACATGAATGCTTTGATAGTAGTCAGAAGCACTGAGAGCAACACTTCTGTTCATTTAAACAGAACATATGATTATAATCTTTGGTATAGTTGCAAGGAGGAAAAAGAAAAGATCAGGATACTCTTGGACACTATCTGAGCCCAGCTGAAATCCTCAGGGGATTTTAGGGTTTAAAGTTACCAGGATGTAAATTTTCACTGAGCTCTGGCTAAGGAGGGACATCTGTATGTTCTGTTTCAAGTGAGCACATCCCTAGGAATATTCTGAACTAGGAATATTTTGTTGCTGATATCCAGACATGTGAAATAACAACAGGATGGTCACATTTGTTCTCCTCCCTACAGGCTCCCTCCTGTGAGATGCCTCCCAGTTAAGCTCCCTTCATCACTCTGTTATTTTTAGCCTGGTTTCCAAAGGAAACCCTGCACATGAGACTGTGTTGTGTCTGTCTGTCTGTCTGCTTACCACTGCCTCCATAAAAATGCACCCTTGCCCAGTTTCAACCAAACTGGACAGCAGGACAGAAGCCTGTGGGATGTGAAGTAGCTGCCAGTTTCTCAAAACCTGGAGAGGCTGTAGCAGGAGCTGAGCAGCTGCCTGGATTCTGGGCCTGGACACAGAACATACACACACCAGCGCAGCACCACTCCCCCTAATGCCAAAATTCTTCAGGGATATGGAGAAGGGATGGGCTATCCAGAGCCATTAGGAGCTGGAAGTTCTCCCTTGAGCTTCCAGAAGGAGTGTAAGAAAGGCATTTGCTGGCCAACAACTTTACAAAATGACACCTCTTTCTGGTGTCACTCAGAAAAAAACCATAAATATGACCCCTGGTCCTACTTTGCTGCTGATGGTAAATTAGGCAAAATGTAACAATGGAGACAAAAAAGCCCAAATTTCCAGCAAGCATCACCTGCTGCATCCACAGAGGGTACAGCCCAACCACTGGAAGAAGCAGTGGCTTGACTGGCTGGCCAGAAGAGAAGTGGACAGGGTAATTAACCCCAGGTGATGACCACTGCTCTGAGTCAGGAATTGCCTTCCTCTCCACCAGCCCATAATTCCGGTGTACAGCCAGAACCAGCTCAGTTTGAGCCACCCCCAGCCTGAAATCAGGGCTCCCAGCCTGACCCAGCACAAGAAGCAACATCAGCACAAAAAACCATCTGCAGTGTCTACAGCTTAGATATTACCAAGCTGGGTAAAACGTCTGTTTTGGCCAACACCAACAGACCTGGGAGCACTGCCTGCTTTTGGGCTGTTTGTTTATATATTTATTTATGCTTTCTTTGTTTCTGTTGGGTTTTGGTTTTTTTTTTTTAATAGCAGTCAAAAGCTTCCCATACAGAAGCATGAACTAAAACTATATTTAAGCCTTTAAAGCAAAGAGTGGCCAAGCACCTGTGGTTCTCATGAAGAACTGACTGATGTTCACTCCTTTGGAAAAGCAGCTTGGCACCACTGGAATCAAAGCACTGGGAGAAGAGCTCCACTGCTCACTTCACTTCCCAGCTAGCCAAGGAGCCAGCAGAGCACCAGGAAGGGGGGATGAGAGACACCCACTATGTAATAGTTCACCAGGATCTTTGTTTTTCCTAAAACAGCCCTTTTTGAGTCACCAAGTGTCACCAAGCACTGAGACTGTGAGGTTCACTGACCCCTCCGCAAAATGTAGGGCTCTTTTCCCAAATATTTATCTTTTCAGCTGAAAATATCTGTGCTTGATCTCTGACTGGAGTAATATTCTTGAAAGAAAAAAGCAAAGTACTTTCAGCTGTTTAAAATAACATTACAAATGATTTTAAAAAAAAGCAGTCATACATAGTTGCATGTATTTTGCAAGGCCAAAAGGGAAAAAAAGAAAAAAGAATTAAGTTTGACAACTGGCTTGGGCAATGTTTTCATGTAGATCTGGTTCCTTTTTTGGACTTGAAATAAAACAAGGACCTGCCAGGGAAAACATGCAACCTGTGCATTTATAGAATAGCAGGCTGGTTTGGGTTGGAAAGGACCTTAAAGACCCTCTTGTTCCAACCCCCTGCCATTGGCAGGGACACCTTCCACTAGGGCCCATCCAACCTTCACATGAAGTGTATCTTTGAAAAGTGCACACGAGTAAAGAGCCAGTGGTGGCACAGACATCAAAAAAAGGATCTCTCATCACAGGTGCTCTTGTCCCATGCCCTGTCTTAGATTTGAGATAAAATGGATTGATGGGGCAGTGCAGGAAATAAATTTATTAAACTTGAGTGAATTGTGTACAAACTAGGAAGATCCAGATTGAAAAATAGCTGTGAAGAAGGTTGTACACATGGTACAACCCTGAAATATCCCTGAAATTACTGAATCAAATAGGAATTTGAATCAATTTTCAGCATTAAAGAAAGTAAAGTATGTTTAGAAAAAAGAAGCTGGGAAAATTGGGATTACTTTCTCAGGCTTGAGTTCACATTCCCCTTTTAAACCGAGTGAGGAGTTGCCACTCAGTTTAGCAATGGATCTAAACTTAGAAACAGGCTGTACACAACCTGACTGCCACACCCCAGATCACCATCAGCAATCACACCCCTGTGCAGCCTCCTCTCTGTGTTTCATATCACTTTAACAAAGGCACAGAAGCACATTATTTTTGAAGGTAAGGGTGGAGTGAGGAAGAGAACAAAAGAAGGAAACCTGAACAGGGATAGTGCATTAAAATAAGAAAAACCACTCTAAAAAAGGGAGATTTCTAATATGCTGGAAAGCAGTGATTGTCCTTAAAGTCCTTTCCTCCTCCCTCTGTATCTGGAATTTACACTGTGAAATTGCTACTGAAATGACTGCAAAACAATTCCTGAAACCTCCACATAAAATCTGTGTTCAAGGTCCTGGATCTTGTGCTCATTAAAAGTGCAGAGATGTGAAAAACTTCTGTTCCTTTAATTTATGCACTTGTGCCAAGAAGCTTTTGTGAAATACTCACAGGAGGACTTTTTCTATATTTTTTTCTCTCCAGATATTAAAATAAATAAAAAATAAATAAATAAATAAATAAACAAACCATTGTTAATTGCCTTTATGGCATTGTTCCTTTAACTGGAAGGGGAGAGGGTGTGTGAGATGACCCTGCCTGGTGGCAGCTCTGGCCCAACACAGCTGACAAGTGTGGTGTGAGGAGGTGGGCAAAGCAAACCTTCCCTTTTCATTGAAAGAACTGCTATAACATGATTTTTTTTTTTTTCTGCTCAAGGCCTGCTGCTTTCTCGGTGTCATATTGATGAAATGGAAAAACCCAAGAGCAGATTTTGTCCTGTGGTGGAGGTGGGGTAAAATTCCTGACTGCTATCACAGGAAAGGTTGTTATTCTCATTAAATCATCCTCTCTGCAATATCATGCCGTGTTTGTGGGCTGCTGCAATTGTTTCTTTGGCAAATGCTCAAGTTAATATAAGCAATCATATTGTTCTAAGGTCATCCAGGAAACCAACAGCCTCCCTTTCCTCCTGACCCCCTCACCAGCTTCCTGCCATTCCTGTGCTCTTCCTAACGCACTGGCCTGATTTCAGCCTTGGGGAAGTGAGCTGCTCAGAAGCTCCTGCTGCAGAGAATCCCTAAGAAATAAAAACTTTTCCTGAAGCTTCCCCCTCAAATGCAGTGTGCTTCCTGACCCCAGCCCAACTCCTCCAGTGCTCAGGGCCAGGAACTTCTTGCTTGACCCTGATGGGATAGCAGCACTCAGGAATTTGCTCCCTAGGAACCTTTTTGCTACAGCCACAACTGCACCTTTGTGTCCCTCTGAGTGCAGGGAAGAAGAGGGTATGCAGGTAAGAGGGAAACCTGCTGGCCAGCAGCAGGGAAGGTGATCCATGCTTTTGTGATCTTCCATCACCTGCCCTTCCCATCGATCATGATCCTCTGCACAGAGGAGACAAGAGAAGATTCTTAAACTGAAAGAGGGTGGGGTTAGATCAGATATTAGGAAGAGATTCCTCCCTGTGAGGGTGGTGAGGCCCTGGCACAGGGTTCCCAGAGAAGCTGTGGCTGCCCCATCCCTGGCAGTGTTCAAGGCAGGGTTGGATGAGGCTCTGAGCAACCTGGGATAGTGGAAGGTGTCCCTGCCCATGGCAGAGGGGTTGAAACAAGATGATTCTTTTGGTCCTTTCCAACCCAAACCATTCTGTGATTCTGGAGACTGGTCAGTGACAGTTCCCTGGGACATTGTGTCTCACCTTTCCAAGACAAAGCAGAACCTGCTAACAACATCCCAAATCAGGGCATTACAGAGAAGGCTGCAGAGAGTGTCTGCCATTCTAAGGGCTGCTGTGAAACAGAGGGGGTGAAAAGGGGCCAGGTGGTGACAGGGGCAGCAGGCACTCAGACCTGTCAGGGAGGTGTTTGTGGGGGCTGTGGGCAGCACAGACCTGTGCTGGCCTCTGGGTGGGCCCTGGCAAACACTTGGAAAGGCACTGATGTTCACGCTGTGCCAGGGGCATGTCTGCAGGGACAGGATGACAAGGAGCCAAGCCCTCAGACTGGCAGCCTGCTCACCTTGTTGGGCTGTCCAAGCCACAGGTAATGGTGTTGATTAAACAAACACCCTGCTGGAGCAGCTGCAGGCATGTCGAGTGCCTGTGCTGGTGGGAGCAGCTCCAGAGGATAACAGGGGAGAGGAGAGCCACTGGCATGTGAAGGGCTTGCTAGGAATGGGCCCATGGACATGAAACCACAGCCAGACAAAGGGAGGGGGAATTTCCACAGAGTGCTTGAAGATCTTGTAAAATGTTCATTAAATTAGGTTTGCAGCCATTGTCAGCACTTGAATTATAAGGACCAAATGCAATTGAAAAACTACCTTTTGCTTTCATGTGAAATGGTAACTGCACATCAAACGTTTTCATCTCCTCCAATGATAAATATGTGGAAATCTGTAGAACTATTTATATAAAAGCTTCCAAAAGATATGTTATCTCTGCAATTTACCCCCACTCCTTCCCCAAGGGATTTTTCTTTCATGTCTCCTTGCACGGTCTACATTTATTTACTGGTGAATATCACTTCAAATGAATTTAGTAGCAGGGATGTTTATAGAAATAGCACACTTTCAATGACTTGTGGAGAATACTTACAAAGTGCATGTTGTAAAACACAAGTGTGTTTACATTAGAAAACCAATAACAGACTGGTTAACAGGCAGTCAAGGCGTGGAAGAAAATAAGAGACCTGTTCATCAACTCCAAACCAGCCCACAGTCCTGAATATCAAAATGCTCTTGTGGTGGTTCTAGCTCTTTTGTGACAAACCCCTTTCCAAATAAGCTTTAGACCAGGAATTTTCACTAAAACTATTCAGAGGATCATGTGTACAATAATCTTAACAGTAATTTGAAAATACCTTATTCTGGATGATAGGAAATGAAGCAAACCCATTCCAATAAGCAATTTGCAATAAATTATTCAATCACCTCTAATCAAAAGTGCATAGCATGAAGGCAAGTAGAGAAAAACATCCCTAAGCAGCACTTTATCTATTATAGTTTTGAAAGGAACCATGTGTGACCAATGAATGAAATGAACTTTCCCAGAAACCCTGGTACATTCTCGTTTTGTTTTGGAGAACAATAATTTAGATATCAATTTATTTGACAAGAAGCATTCACTTCCAGGTCAACCAGCTGCTTGACAGTTAGAAAAAAAGAAATTATGTGGTGATTCTGGGGCCAGATTCTCTTCTGTCTACAACAGAATGACAGAATCAGAGAATGGTTTGGGTTAGAAGGCACCTTAAAGACCATTTAGCACTAACCCCAGTTGTGGGCAGGGACACCTTCCACTAGACCAGGTTGCTCAGGGTCCCATCCAACCTGGTCCTGAATCAAGCATTAATCAGTACCAAGAATCAGTTTCACTTGAAATATGCCTAATTCTGCATGGATAGAACCACTTTACTTCCAGCTATAAAAAAATCTGGCGGCCAAACTGAGGCAAAATTAAATGCTCCCTGTAAAGGAAAAGTTGTCATAAATACAAATAAACATCCACAGCTTCTGGGCAAATTAGAAGTAAAATCCTTATATTGAGAGGAAAAGATGTGGTCTGCAATGAGCTGAGGAATTCTCCTAAAGCCACCAAAATGGGAATATTTCCAGTGTGGTACAGATGATCAGCATGGATGGATTCAACAGAGGAACCCTGCTCTGAGCATATAGACAGACACAGCTGATTTATTTTCAAGCCAAGTAACACCTTCCTTCCTTTCTGCTCACCATAACATTGGCAAAGCTGGCTTTTTTTCCTTGCCTTGACTTCAATTCCCTCAGGCCAAAAGGAAATCAAAGTTTGACCAAGGAAGAGACAGCAAGCAGAGAAGGAGGTGCAGATCAGCAAACATGGTCTCAGGCTGCCCAAATACCCAGGTCAGAGCCAGAGTGCAGGTCAGAATTAAAAGAAGGGCATGGAAAATCCATGTTTTCATGCAAAAAAGGGGAAATGATCAGCACATCCCTCTCTCTAATTTCTCAGACCTGAGCCACTAGTACAGCATTGAAAGCAGCTCTGAGTGTCCCACGTGCATCAGGACTGTTTTACAGAAGCACCTGGTAAGCCACAGCGGTGTTGGTGTCAGGACAAGTCCAAGGTGGGGAAATCCAGTCAGTCAAAACAAATACACTGAAATGGTGATTTTTAAAGAACAACAAACTCACGACTAAAAGGTACCATTCAGAAATACAGCAGCATGTCTTCCTTATTTTTTTAATCATGGACCAGTAAATGAGCACCTTCTGATCTGTTTCAGCCAGCAGACAAACCATTCTGTAAAGGCTCAACAACATTTTCCAGTCTTCCCAGTACCTTGCCCATTTCAGCAAGGCCATGAAAGGAAAGAACCATCCCGCCATCAATCCTTGCTAGAAGCAGAGAGTTGCTTTTAATTATGGGGAAAAAAAGTCCCAGCACCTAGCCAAATGCCAGTAAAAATTCCACTTCTAGAGCCTTGCAGAAATGGCAGAGACAGCTGAATGGTGTCTAGGGGGAGGCCCTGGACTGGTGGTTTCACTGGTGCACAAACTTCCTCCCAGCTGTCCATCCACTACACTACCCCAAACCAAAGCAGGCTAAATTGAACTAAAGAAGAGCCCTCTGGATCCATGACATTCCCTTTTCCAAACCTAAACCAGAGTTGTGTAGTATTCCAGCCCAGTTTCTAAGATGATGAATTACATTCTTCAGAACTTTGCTACATAATTATGGACACCTTTTAGGAAACCAGATATCCCTGTAAGTCTGGATTAAACTACTTGCAGAATGTTTATACAGAGTACAGTTATCTTCTCCTATTGTTAAACACAAGTGAAGTAGACATTGCTAACATAAAAATCAGAAAAAAGCCACTAATTTTCAAGGAATGTGTGAATCTTCAAGAGTTCTGAAGAGCCAAGAGAAATGCAGACATTTAAAAGAGTAGAACTAAGAAGTGAAAACAGCATTGCCAAAAGTATCCCTATTTTGTTGGCACAGTCCATGCAAATGAGAACACTGCATCCTTGTTTCTTCCAGGCAAAAAACCCCTTCATGCTAGATGAAAGGAATTTCTAAATTATAGCTATAAGTTTTTAACAAGAGTTCACAAGGTTTCCTTCCTTAAGTACTGTTTAGATAAGGTGCTTTAAAACAGAAATTCACCCTTCCTCAGGTTCAAACAAGATTGTGGCTTCCTGTCATTCCAAACATCTCTGCAGCTCTGTCAAACCACCACTGCTTGTTCCCAGCAGTGAGGATTCACCACCAGCCATCATAGGAACGCCTCACACCTTCCAGCTGTAGCACTTCCTTGGATGGGGAGGCAGGTAGGATTAAAGAAAATACGTGGGAAGAACATCCATGCAAGGCCATTTGGACAGCAAGTTGTGCTCTCCCTAACATTTGTTGCTGAACCCGTACATTTGGCCAATTATCTGCTGGAAATTAATTGCCCCACGGTGTGATTGTTTTACCCAAATTACCCCTACAGAGAGCCAGCAGAGAAAGCTGTGGCAGGGCCATTGAGCTCCCACATCCCGCCAGGATGAGAAGAGCTGCAGGTTGTACATCCACCTCTCCATCACTCCCTGTTTCTGAGCCGCAATTTTGCCTCACCTGTCCGGGGAGAGAACGACGGAACGTCAAGGTCTGCAGCCCTTGGGGGTGAGAGGTGGGGGGATGAGGTTTGCTGGAAAGCTGCTCACATTTCATTCAAGTAACCCTGTCTGCTTCCAAGCAGATTTCAGAAAAATATCAGTGTTCTGCTGAATAGCTTTAATGGGATTACCTTTAAGGCTTCTCTAATAAGTGGTGTTATTAAGTTGTCTGGCTCATATGGAGAATTATGCATAACCACTGGCACTCCCCCTTTTTCCCTAGTTTTGTTACAAATTGGAATTAGTGTCTACTTGGTGTTGGGTTTCATGTTTTAAAGAGGATTGGGTTAGGGGAAAATCTTTTGGGTAAAGCCCTTTTTAAAATTTTGCCTATATTAAAAAAAATCCCTTTCTTTCAGCCTATGAAATGTGTCCTAAAAGGGATTAGAGATGCTGTTCAGTACAAATCTGCCAGGAAGTCCAAATCAAGATTTTGCAGATCAAACAACGATGCAAATGATTGCAAAGGCCTAAGATTTTGCAGGAAAAAAATTGTCTCATATTTCCAAAGCCAGCCTGAAAGCTCAGTGGCAATTAAAAGAAGTAGGCAAAGCCTGAAATGATGTGATTCTTTCACCCTTTCAAGGTGAGTAATTAAAAAAAATATATATTTAAATCACTCATTTAAAAAAAGTGAATACACTTAAACAGCATTGACTAGAATGTTTTTAACCTGATGGAAAGTCTCTTTAAAGTGAATGAAAAAAGACTATTAAATTCAAGCAATTCTTGGTTCAATCCCTTGCACAAATTATAAAAAAGGTGGTATCCTTAGACCAAAATAAACTAAGATAACATGGATAAAGAATTGTTAAAACACAAGAAAAATTCACTCCCATGATGACAACCTAAAGAAATGACATAAAACCCCAGAGCTACTGTATCCAGACAATTTATTGAAGGAAATCCCCCAGGGAATGACACTGAAAGGGCCTGTGCTCCTGTGGGACGTTCTGCAGCAGTAAAGGTGATCACCAGGAAGGTGTATGGGTACAGCTGTGTTGGTACTGCTGACACCTTAAACATCTGTCTCATTTTCCTGTGACAGGAGAAAAAGGGGCCCTAACTCCAGCACAGTGGCTGCCACCAAGTCTTGGTGCAAGGAAATTTGTTTTCCCTCTTTTATGGCTCGATCCTCCTCCACCCTCTGTTGGCAGCAACTCTTGTTGACCCTAAAAGGTGTCTCTACTCTGAATAGTTTCCTGTGGCTGAAGAAGTCAGAGCTTCAGATCAAAAAAAGCTTTTTTAAATTCAGTTTCAATCACTATATATATCACTAGATATCTATAACTCTATCTCTCTCTCTCTCTATATATATATCTTTTTATTGCCTTAGAAAAAACAAGGAATGCTGATTTTTCTTTGGAGTTTCCATCTTGATATGTGGGACATCAAGATGAAGTTGGAACTTCAAGTGGGAGAATGCTAATGCAGCACAAGGAGCCTGCGTGGGCTTTGTTTTTCACATGGGAAATAGCAGAGATGAGCTTCAGAGCTGCAGCAAAAGCAATTGAGCAATTGCCAAGATTTGTAGTCATGATCTCAGGATTTCACTCACTTGAGCAAATACCCTTGAAACTCCCATTATGGTTTGTGAATCAGCAGCTGCCTTACTTTCTTAGAGATATCATCACTACAAATAAAAGTGTTGAATCCCCAGAGAGATCAGAAGGTTCTGGTCTCTATTTTCAGGGATTTTTTTTTATTTTCTGGGCTGTGTACAGGAGTCCAGTTTTTTTTTTTGGAATCAGAAAAAAGCACCTTGGGATTTGCTTGACCAACCAGCCTCCTGTTTTCTCAATATACACCTCACCTTTCCTGACTACCTGGTAGGAGGAGGAGGAGATCAAAACAGAAGAAACCACGCTCTGGCAGCCCTATAGCACTGCTCAGCATTTTCAGCTGTGAGGAATTTCTTTGCTGTAAGTGGAATTCCTCATGCAGAAAGGCATTCTTCAGGATGTGCAGTGCCATAAAAATCTCACCCTTCCTATATCTGCTGCCATTTGAAACATCCTGTGCATTATAAGCTCAAAGAAGGCAGTAATAAAAGAAAATGTGCTCTGAAGCCCTATGATTCTGAGGCTTCAGGACACATTTAGGCTGCTTCACCTCTTTACACAGCATAAGGTGAAATCATTCTTTTTCCAGTTGCACTGGAAAATCTGTTCGTGCCCAGGTTTTCTGTGTTTTTCTAGCGGCTCCCAACAGACATTACCAAACCAGCATCACTGCTGATTTTCCAGGCAAAGATATGAGGCCCTGAAGTAAAATGGGGGTGCTCAAGAGGAGTGCTTTTGTTGGGATGACTTCTTTCAAAACAGCATTATTGCTATATTTGACTGATCAAAGAACTTTTATACATGATTCATTTTTCACTGACTTCCAAATATGTATATTTAAACAAACAAATAGTAGAGAAGCCTGCAAAATAGAAACATAGTGAGTAAAATTTTCATAAGCACCTAAGGAACCTAGGTCCTAAGGAGCTACATTCTGCTTAAAAAAATTATTTATACATTGTGACTGCACTAAAAACCATCTTCAACAATTTTAGGCTTGTGATTCAAACAAATTTTCACCAGTTGACCTGTGTTTCTAAATGGATGGTAAAAACACTGAATCATTTCTGAAAGCACTTCAACTTTTTCACTCAGTGATCTAAGTATATTTACAGACACAAAGTTTTATATATCTCTGATATTTAAAAAGCACCTTTGTT
This sequence comes from Emberiza elegans, assembly GCA_024865655.1. NCBI lineage: Eukaryota > Metazoa > Chordata > Aves > Passeriformes > Fringillidae > Emberiza > Emberiza elegans. The sequence continues at coordinate 4,751,210 of JALJVW010000158.1, forward strand.
CCACACACTGCCATAGACAGAACATTCCAATTGTTCATTTTTTGGGGGTATGATGAGAGTCTTGGTGCAAGAAAAAGATTGCACTTACTCTCAGAGGTAAAGGGAGAACATTTTTATATTTGGCAATACTTTCTCCCAAGGGGAAGAAGCTGGTTATGATCAAGACAAGCTGGAGACAAACACTGTCTGTGACAAATGATGGTTAGCAGGACCATCCCAATATCTGATCGAGTTTAGGATGCTCTGATGACCTTTGCCATTTTTTTTTTTTCCTGTGAGAAGGGTGGAAAGTCACAAGTATGAGTAATAGAAGTCTAAGTCTAGTCCTTTTTTAGACATGCTAAAAACTTCCCTCTCTGTCCCTCACAACCCGTTTACATTCCTAATCTTCATGTGGTGCCTATTAGCTGAGCATAAATATGGAATGTTAAGCCTCTGTGTATCCCAAGCTATCTGCAGCCTCAAAGGATTCAGGAAAAATTAAACAAGAGAGTAAGTAGGCTTCCAGAAATAACAGAGCTTTAACAAACACATGAAGTATTTATAGAACATGTAAAGAACAAAGGAAATGCAGCATTTCCTCCCAGCCCATCAGTGTTTCATGAATGCTATTCCCATTCCATGTCACTACTCTGAGGAAAGGCACCACAGCTAACACACCTAATAAACTCCCCTGGACCAACCTGATTTTTTGTCAAAAATACAGACTTGAGTGATATATGCATTTCAAGACATAATTATTTTGTAAATAAAGTCATGCTTTTGAAAAAGGAATCTTTTAGTAAGCCTTTGGGCTGCAGAGGTGATGGTTACTTGTACACCTGCAAGACCTGCAGTGGGGAAGCGACTGCATATCATGTTTTTTGGTCATTAAATGTTGATAGAACATGCAGAGTGTCTGCTGCTACAGTGGCAAATAGTGGGGTAGTGTAAACTACAGGGGTAAAAAATACATACATGACCCATGTCTCCTTCAGAAATCTTGGGCCAAAGAGAATTTATGCAATTAATGGAAGGTAAAATATTGTGGGGACATTTTAGCATCAAATCAATAGATTGGTGTGTGTGTGTGTGTGATTGATCAGTCAATTTTAAAATGGGATATTAAAAAATAGCAGGCACTTTAGAGAAAGTTTAGATATACAGCTACAAGAAGAAAAGGATGGTTAGGAATCAGGGGCCTAACCTGATTGGCATCTCCACTGTCAAAAATTTAGCAGTCTCCAAAATTATGTTAAGTGTTTTTTTCAAGAAAAAAATAGAAAACAAAGAAAAAAAAACCATGGCCTCTACAAATGTTCACTTTTTTGATTAGATAAAATTAAAAAAACAGGGCAATAGAAAGTCTTGGACCCTCAGACTCAGTTTGTCAAGCAGAGACTCTTGAATGAAGAGGCTGGAGCTAATGGGTTTCTCCCAGTGCTCTGTGCTGATCCATCCGCAGTCCCACATGTAATTGTGGCTGTTCAAAGCTTTAGCCTAACATCAGAGATTTCTTAAAACCCCCAATCTCAAAAAAAAAGCCTAAAAAGGAAACAAAGGTAGAAGACTGAAGCCAAAAGCTGACCTGCACTGAAAAGTTTGAGCTTCTTTTAAAGGTATCTAAAAATGAGTATGGAAAAAATTACAACAAATAACTATTTGACTTTTTCATGCAAGTCAAAGATCATATACACACGTACTTATGAATCTCTCTTGCCTGTGCTAATGGAAATCTTTAGAGAACTTTAATTTAGCTGCTGTTAACAATCCTGCTACAATTGAGTCAAGTGCAAAGTGCCTTGTAAATAATAGAGCTGTTTATAACCTAAAGGGCAAATCCAAGTCCTGTTTAATTTCCTTACTGTTGGTCATAAACCAGTCATCTCAAGAACAGAAGTGTGATGTGCAAACACAGCAAAGCTCCTGCTTTTATCATCCTGTCAGAGCAAACCCATCCTCTTTTCCAGCTTCGCTACCATCTTTGGAAGTGAGAGAAAATTCCATCTTTAGCGATGCACAGGAACTCCAGACAATCCAGAGCTCCCTGGGCTTAACAAGAAGAAGTAGTCTCAGATTTTACAGCTGATTTGGTTTAGGATGTTTTGGCCTTGAAGCCCCTGAGAGGTTTCTCATGGCAGAACCTTTGCTAATTGCAAAGGTGTCACAGCAGCATCGCGGCCGGTGGCACCGGAGCTCTGCTGGCACCCGAGAGCAGGAGAACCCAAGGGACACAAGTCAACGCTTTCTTGACAAGGACCTGGCTGAAAATAAGTGGTTTGCACACCTTTCCAGAGATCCAAGCCTAGCTGGGAATGATTCATGCCCATGGAAAGGGGCCAGGTTTGCTGGATGGATGCATGAGGCCGTTGCAATGAGCTCAGGAGCTGAACTCCTGGTGCTGAACGGTGAAAATGTTCTCTGGAAAACAGAGATATGGGTGGAAATCTGTGGTACCAGTTTAACTCTGAGAGGCCATGGAATATTCAGCATGTTTGATAGTATAATGTCACCTTTTGTGGGTTTTTTATAGACAGGCTTAGCACAAGTCTAGAAAACAAAGACTAAAGTAGAAAATAGAACAGGAGATGAGCCTTCTTTACTGGGAATGTATCCTGCAAACAAACTTCAGACAACTCATAGAAATCTTGTTAAAAAAACTAGTGAAAATTTTTTGGCCAGATTAGGCCTGTGGATGATCTCTGTATCTAAAATAAACCTATTTACATCATCTGGCTCTCTGGTTGTTAAGCGTTCTTAAAATACTTCACCCATTTGCCAATTTATCGGTCATCATTTTTGAGAGCCAAACTTGTAACTTTTTTTTAGCTCAAGGAACTGATTTTCTTTCTCACTGGAGACACTGCTGATCTACCTGGGATTAGATCTGCAACCAGTGCTTTCTAGCAGTGTGAAGGAAAGCAAAACATTAAAATAATGATGAAGGTTTGGTTAAAGATTAGGACGTTAATTTGAAATCCCTTTCATTCCCAAGGTAAACTTTCAGAAGTATTTCTGGAGGGAGGATCATCTTCTTACCCTTTTGTTATGATCTTCCTTTGCAGGAATACTTAAGCCTAAATGGACTGTATTAAGAACAGTTTTTCAGTTTTTCGAAATATTTTAACAGTTTGCCATATAGAGAAGCAGGCTGGAAAGAAAATTATCTGTAGGAGATAAAAAATAATTTCGGGTCTTGTTTTCCATGTTGCCCGTGATTAAACTTTATCTAGGTACCCCATGTGATCCCCCTGCCAGGTTGGCTGTGAGGGTTATTTAATCACTGAGGGTACTGAAAAAGAGAAAATGTAGCAAGAAAGAAAAATGGCTTGTGAAAAGAAGATGGAACTATCTGCAGAAGTGTGTACTTCAAAGTTTACCTCAGCAGAAAAGGCTGTGGGTAATTTGTTATTAATAGGGCTTTTGCATGTAGTTCGTGCTTTTACAGTGACAGAAGGTATCCGTCTCCTTCTTGGAAACATGCTTTATTTCTAGAACTTCCAAACTGCCTGGACAACAGCACGTGTCAGGGTGGAAGTTCATGGAATCACAGAATGGTTTGGGTTGGAAGGGACCTTAAAGGGAGCCAACAAAGTACAATGACTGCCCTTTGTCATCCCTAAGTCCCATATACACCCTTGTTCTCCAGGAGGAGGAACTATCAATGCAACTGGCTAAAATACCTATTGTTGACTAGCACGCAATGTTGATCTGAGTGCATGTATTGGCACCTTTGGAGGGATGAAAAAACCCCAAAGAAACCAGACCATAACAAATTATGGCTGAGAATTACATTTAGTACATCCAATACATGATGCACTTCTGTCTGTGTAATGCTCTGCAGATGTCTGCTTGTAATGCAGGTTAAATACAAATTAGGAACATGGTGACTGTTTACTCCTTGTGTTCAAGCTATTTGTAAATAATGTACAGTACAACCGTGCTGGGTAAAATCCTGACCCCTGCAAGCCTGGCTGCTGAACCTCAATAGAGGTTCATCACCCAGCTCCTGTTAATCCATGAAAACAGCCTGAAATGTGTTTGAATAAAACCCTGGGCTCTGCAGAGACATTTATATCACCTCAGTGGATGTGAGAAGAATGACAGGAGCAGTAATAGCAAACCCAAACAACATGCATCAGAGTTTGACAGCCCCTCTGTCAGCTCAGGTCACACATGCAGCACGGGTTCAGGCAGTATTTCAAAGGAATGGTGCCTGGGAGCCCTGGCTCCCTTCTGTCGAGACCCATTAGTGGCAGAGACTCCAGACACAGACACGGAGCCCACGGCCACAAAGGGGCAGCTGGTGACGCCCCGTCACTGGCTGTGCTCAGACACTGCTCTGGGTCCTCTCCCAGGCAGGAACGGCAGCAGCTTGCTTTGTGCTGTGGGGAACTCTGGGCACAGAATGGGTTGGGTTGGAAGGAACCTTCAAAATCCTCTAGTTCCAAACCCCTGCCATGGGCAGGGGCACCTTCCTCTAGTCCAGGTTGCTCCAATCCCCATGGACACTTCCACTGCCCCCACAGTAAAGAATTTCTTCTTAAGCTCATCTGAACCTCCTCTCTTTCAGTTCAAAGCCACTCCCCCTGTCCTGTCACCAGGATGCTGCCTACCTTTTTACAACATGCAGAGTTGTTTGTGGCTATTAAGCAGCTACTCCAAGGCACTGAGGTAGCAGCATCCCTTTGGGATGTCTAAAAGCTGTGTGATTAGAAGGAACAATCACATCCCAGAGTTTGCAGAAGGGCTGATGTCTTGAACTGTGCTGGAGAAACTTCGAAATAGGGCTATAATAATGTTTTATACTGTACTTATTTTTATGATCCCTGCATAACATATTGGAAGCAGCTGTGACATTTTTGAACATGGGGAAAATGTGATGGACCTATTTATTAAAGGGGGTTAAGAGCCCCAGGTGGTCTGGAGATTTAAAGACCAGGAAATACCAGAGACAAATGAGAAAACAGGGTGATCCAAGCCATACCAGTTGAAATAGATTTTGATGATAAAGCACAGTTATATATCTTACAATCTGAGATGGATATGTCATGGCAGAGACAGCATTACTGAACAGTTTTAAGCATGATAATTACAGAGTCCTCTTTCATGTGCCCTCACCACACAGATTCACCCAGTCCTACACACTGCTGGAAAGCCTGCAATTTTTAAAAATTACAAAAATGCCCAGGATTTTTATACCCCACAGTTATAAAGTCATAATAATTCATAGATTTCATGTGAGAGTGTTTCCTTGCCTGAAATTGAACCCTGCAGAGTCTCGGCACATTCAGATCAACACAAAAACATGGGGCCAGGTTCTGCCTTTGCAGAATGCATGGATGTTGATGCTTAATAGAGAAAATCAGGCTTTCCTCTTTCTATTAATCATATTCAATGGGAAACATGCATAGCAGTGAGAGGCTTTAAAAATGTGTTTTAGTCCATCCTGCATCTGTAGCTCATCTTGTTCTGGAAGCCTACGGTCTTTGCCACATTACTGGACTTTATCCAGCCTGATAACAACAATTCCATCATTTAAATTTATTACTCAGAGAACTGTCTAGCAAGACAACCATGAATGCCTGCAGAGAACTTGCAGATAATCCCCAGATATTTGGGTTTAAACAAAGCTGAGTGAAAACTGCTGGAAACCCTGTAGATATTAGCTGTTTTCAGAGCTGTTTTTGCAGTGCCATGGCACTGCAGTGCTGAATTTTATGCTGTTTAGTCTCCACTGAGCTCAGTCAAGGGTTGTGGGTCATCACCAAGAGAAGGATAAGTGTTTGGCCAAACTGAAGGCACTGGGAGTGCAGCCACTCACTTCAGTGGGGCCATGATTGCACTGCAAATATCTTCCCTGCCTACACACTCTCAGTGATGCCTCATTCCCAGGCTGTAGCCTGCCTCGAGGGGAGATCTCCATGTTTGTTTGCAAACAGGCTCAGAGCAGCATCACCTACACAAGTTTTCATTGAGTGGGTCAGCAGCGGGCCATTAGCACTCCCACGTGCATTGGGTACCAGTGCAAGGTGACATTACTGGGAATGCCCAGCTGGTTACTCAAGTTCCTGCTCCCTGGAGACAGCAATTCCTGGTTTGGAGCTGACAAATAAAGCCTTGGTACAGTGCAGTGAGTCCGCTCAAAAGGCAGGATATCCATCTGACCAGGAGAACACAGGTTTCGTGTCCTAGTCAGGATGAGAAGTGCAGTATGTGAAATTGCAAGTGCCTGACTTGTGAAATCCTGGGAGAAAATCCCCATCTTGCAAACAAGGAAAACAGCCCAAGGGTGGTGAGGGAACACTATGAGAGCTATGTGCTTTTGTTAGTCAGACTTAGATACCTTCTCTTTGTATGAACATAAAAACACAGGTTGCTCCCATTTTTAGCCATTCAGTACTATGGAGATAAGAAAAATGATACCACAACCTCTGGCAAGAAATTTTCCTAATTGCTCCATAGGCTTGTGTAGTATATACCTGCATCATACCTGCTGCAGAAAAATGAAAGGACAAAGCTACAAAAAATATAATTTACAGATCCAAAGTCCTGCCACCAAAGCTGGGCGTAGGCAAGGCCAGTTGTGCTGACTGTGGTAGAGAGCTAAGCTAAATTTAAATGTTTCCCAGGAGATTAGAATGACATGTGGAAGGTTCAGTAATATTATTTATTATTTAACAGTGTGTTTTCATTCTGGACATGGTTCCTTTGGGATGTGTACTCCTGGCTGGTTACAGAGATTGCAGCTGGATGCTGCCACTTCGAAGTATCTGTGCACTTTGAGCCAGTAAAAACACAATCATCCAAAGAGTCTCTTGTATGATATTAGGAATGTAAGCCATGGCTTAGGTTTCTAGGCCAACACAACCAAAAATACCATGTAACAGTTGCAGAGGAAAATGATGAACATTCCCATTTGCTTAACTTTATTTGCCTTTAAGGGCTAGGAAGATAAACCAGATTAAAACAAAAAATAAGCAAAGACCACAGGATGGTTTCTTCAAAATATGGAGCAGGATTTTCTATGAATTTTTCTGTGTTTCAGAAGAGCTATGAGAAGTCAGGGCCCTTTGCCCACTCATAGCTATTTGCCTCAGCTGTTAACCAATTCATCTGCAGTTTCCAAATAAACCGCAGCTAAATATGGATCTAAAGTTTTTGTCTGCTTTGAAATACCCATCCTGGGTGCTTGGTCTCTTACTGAATCTATCAGTTGGAATCCTAATTTATTTTATGCCTTCTGGTTTACGTCTGAAATTAAAGAACCACTCTGTATACCTCTAGAAAATGACAAGTTTATAGTGGAAAAAATCTTGTGCTCCCTTACATCTGTGAATATCTACATCCTCAAAACTAGTGGTAAACTGAAGGAAGACAATTTTCCTTTGACCTCTAAGGTCTTGGACCCTGGCAGGTTTTTGCCTCAGATCCATTTGACTGTAAATACTTGCCCACTTCAACATCTCACAAGAAAACACATTTAAAGTAAACTTGCATTCTGGGGCCAGACAACCTAAAGACATTCAGACTTTTATTTTATGACTGTCATTGGTAACTGTAGAAGATTCCTACAATAATAGGGTATTGTCCTCTTCTTATAATCTGATAATTTATGGTACAATTGCAATAGTTCAGTAATGTGGTGTCTTTCTGTGCAGTTTAACACCTGACAAAACAGCTTCAAGAGCTGCTTTGGATCCAAATCCAATGTAAACACCACAGGCTGCCATTTAATGCTTAGAAACATTTACACCACAAACATTAACAATGAAGTTCTTTCACTCGCCTTTGGACATTGTTTAAAAAAAAAAAAAAAAAAAAGTCCCAGGACCATTTTGGTGTTCCTGAAAGTGACAGAATTAAATGCAATTCAAGACAACCATTCATGATTGGTCTTTGTATTCAATGATTTTTTTGAGGGGTCAGTTTTCATGATTATCATCTTCTTTTGGAGCAGCAGTTTGGAACATTGGCTTTTGATCATCTTTCTATAATATTTTTCTTTTAATTACCTCTCCCAGTTTCATTGTCACAAATATCTAGAAATCCATAACAAGTTGGTGAAAAATGCAAAATCATTTGCATTGTAATCTTATTTTTTCCCAGCTTTCTGCTTCTCTATCACCAATTGAATGCCAATCCTCACAATATCTTCCAAATATTTTCCATTTTTAACTGTTGAACCAGAGTTCCTCCATGAATAGATCATTTTCTCTGCTCAAGCCTCTGAAATATAACTTTCACCAATGGGTAAGAGGGGCCCAAGACATAATTCTCTTTCCTGACTGATAAAATACCACTACCAAATAATTTTCTTGATATAATAAATTACTATCAACCCAATCTTTGTTTCCCACAATTATTCTGTAATATTTGCTTTGAATTTCAGCCATTTCTCTCCTTCAACTGAGGTGCTGAGGAAAGGGATTCGCACAGGAGAGGGATTCAGGCATAGCCAGAGATGTCTAATCTAAAAGCCAAGCACATTAAGTATCATTCAGATCTGACTCTGACAAATTTTAAGCTGTTTAGCAGTGGAACTCACTCAGCCTCTGAAATACCAACTCTTTTAGAAGTTCACCACCTGTCAGGCTACCTCTGAACAAAGGCCAGCGTGGAAGAAGCACGGGTTAAAGCAGCTTAGCCAACAGAAGAGCAAATAATAACCAGCAGGTTTTATTTCTATAAACACAGCTTAGTGCCAACTGGTGACTTCACGTCTATGGAAAAGTTTAAATATTCTTGTCTAAGCTAAGCCTTGGAGATTTTATTTAAAGTGATGTTTTCTAAAACATTCAGTGGGGCAACCGGAGCTGTGCCACGAGCAGGATAAGAAGTCCTGAGTAGAAGAAGCAAGAGGAGAATGCTGACTGCCTCGAGCAAGGACAAGGCTGGTCGCTCTGAGCCTGAAGGGGGCTGTGTGTCCCAGCCACCCATGTGGAGAGCCTGGCCTCCTGCCCAGGTGGAGGAGAGCTGGGGTCAGGAGTTTGGGGAGTTCCAGCTAAAATGCCTGAAATCCCCCACTTTGCATTGGCATTCTGACTCTAGGTGCCAGCTCATAGCCTCTGATTTGTTTTGATAGTTTAATCAATCAGACCAACCCTGACAGAGGTGCTCTCAGCACTAAGAATCTCCCACTACAGGTTCCATGGAAATTAGAGGTCTGTTAGGGATCTGCCTAGCTCCCTGCCTGCCTACTTCACATAGTCTCGGAGAGCTCAGAATCACAGGATCACAGGAAAGGGAAAGCTGGAAGGAGCCACTGGAGATCATCTAGTCCAAGCTACCTGCTCAAGCAGGATCCCCTAGAGCACCCCTGTCCCTCAGGACTGTGACCAGCTGCCTTTGGGGTATGCCCAGAGAAGAAGACTCCACTCTCTCCCTGGACAACCTGTTCCAGTGCTTGGTCACCTGCACAGCAAAGAAATTCTTCCTCACATTCGGGTGGAACTTCCCATGCATCAGTTTCTGCCCCTTGCCTCTCCTGCTGCTCAGCAGCACCAAGAAGAGCCTGGCTCCATCCTCTTGACCTCCTCCCTCTTCAGATACTTGTATAATTGGAAGACCCACAGCTCCAGGACAGGCAGCAGAGCTCCCTTCCCCCCAGGCACTGCTGCCTTCCATGCAGAATTCCAAAATGTTTGAGTTTTGGTTTGGGTTGGAGCAGCACCAAAATGATCAGACTAGAGATCCCCCCCAAAAGAGGATTGTGTTTCCTGGTCCCAGCCAAGATCAACAGCTGGGGGTCAGCTGTGGCTGCCCGGGACGTTCGCTGGTGGATTCACCCAGGCCAAGAGCTGATTCTGAGGAACAGCCCGAAGAAAGACAGGGCAGATCAGGAAGGAAAAGTTGCCAGGAATGGAGGTGCCTTTTTAACCTTTTCCTTTTTTTAAAATAAATTACCCTTCCCAGTAAGAAAAACACATTACTTAAGTGAAAGAGCTCCCTATCAGCTCCCGAGCCTGCTCTGCCGATGCAGCCAGAGTGCAGAATTCAAGAACTACAGCTCCTTCCCACACACCCTCCCCCAGAACATCCTCCCACAAATCTGAATGCATTCAAACTAGGAATGCAATTCAGGCAAAATAAAATTTCTTGGTATCTGTTCCACTCTCAGTAAGAGAGGTTAATCCTCCTTTCCTCCAAGCTATTTTATCCTCTAAGCTTCTTATCACCTTCTGCACCATCCACAATGTGAAGACACAGTTTTTATACGTCTCTAAAGTTTGCCACTGCCAATGCTGTCAGGAGATGGCATTATGACAGGGATGCAATTTTTTTTTCCAAATCCTAAGGTAGGAAGTACTGAAATAATATAGAAAAAGATGCTGTACAGTCATAGCTACTGTCCTCATTTTTAGAAGAGTTTTATAGAATAATAAAGGAAGTGCATTTAAAGACATCTATACTCAAACATTCTTGAGAGTTCTTTTCACCAGAAGAGAAAATTCAGTTCTCAGAAAACATTTATGACTTTACTGCATACGAAGTAAATGTGAAATTCTCTTTTAGTTTTTTTTTCTCATTAGAATATCCTCTCTTCAGCATCTAAGAAAGAAAACCCTTTTAAATTAAACAGAGCTATTGTTCTTAATGTGTGCCAAGGAAGGAAGGAAGTTTTTTGGGGCTTTAAAAATTTATTTTTAATAAAAGAAACCACAAAAGGGAGCCCTCAAATACTCAGAGTCGTGCAAGACAGCACATGCCCATGCATGATAGCCACAGATTCCTTACATGGATATGCACCAACAGGGCGAGACTCAATTATACAACAGCTTCTCGTGGCACTGAAGGAGTCAGCCAGACCTGCCTTTTAGAAATCTCCAGCTCACAGCCAGCTTAATGACATCTGCAGGATGGAAGAGGAAGAAAGGTAGAGCAGTAGGGAAAAAGGTAGCAAGAGGGAAAAAAGGTAGAGCTACATTCCAGCTTTAGGAGCAGCAGCAGCAGAACCTCCCACTTCCTCTCTCCAAACAATGAACACAAAGCATTTTTACTTTTGCAGTCTGTTTTGTCACTGGAAACAGATTTAGAAAAAATCCCTGGTCTTGATTTTAGAGTCAGAATTAAGATGCAAATGAGTGGAACAGTTCAAACTGAAGCTACCAGTGTGATGTGGAGAAATGTGCTGCACACACAGCGAGTCCAGATTAACACTGACAATTTGGAGGCAGATCTGCTTATGGGACCAAACCAAAGCCCTGTATGGAAACTATTCCAGGGCTGGTGTGGATCAAATGGTGGATGAGGACCTATGACCTGATTTCTAGGCCCATAACAAAAGACATTGGGTTTTTGTGACAAGGGTATCAGACCTTCTGTAATTTGCCTTCTCCACATCTTTTCCCACCCCCAAACACCTCTACTCTCCCTGAGGTAACCCACCAAGAAGTTGCCTCAGGTACTTTGTGCTCAGCTTTTCACCTCTGTGCTGGCAAGCAAGACTCAGAGATGTCCTGCTTGCTGGCACACACATTTCCTGCTGCCAGCATGGCTGGGAGACAGCTCTCCTGTGCCGAGGAACTCTGTGCTGTCACTAACTCTAGTGACACTAAGGATGTCACCAGTTTGGTGACATCCTTTCATGTTCATGGTCTGCATCTGCCAGGGAAGAAACCATCTCACCTTTGCAATCTATCCCTGCCACCTGATCCTGGGCTGTGACAAATGCAAACATGACCTCTCTGGTTTGCTTATCACAGCAGACAGAGCAACTGTCTCATGTATTTAGGACTTGTTTGTGCTGTCTAAATTAATCTAAATCTAATTTAAAGTACTTTGGGTTGAAAACAAAAGTTACCACAGAAATTAAAGCTGAGAGATGTAGTTACAATATTCTGACAAAGTGAAAATGCATCATCCCCATGATTCATACAAGAATTGGAGGACATGGTGGACTATAGCACAAAATACTTGTCCAGAGGAACAAATATTTCTGCAAAAAGGTGGTCATGGCAGTTTCTCCAAATGATGGATCTCTGTAGATAACTTTCCAGCTTTACTCCTGCACTGTAAGAATTGCCTGACACAGATTGGATCAACATTGCAGGCAGGTTTCATGATAAGGGCAGTTTCCAGAAGAAATTATCTTCTCTGCTCAGCAAAGCAGCAGACGGGTCAGGGTCCTCCTCAAGCCAGAACAAACAACAAATCCAGCTCCCAGAGTCTGGGAAAATGAATTATCCCCTCTCCAAGGTGGAGCTGCTTCCATTGCACTGACAGCAAATATTTTGTACAGCTAAAAGGCAATTTTAATGGGGGAAAAAAATGGGACATAAGCTTAGGAATTAGCAGTGCAGCTACTATTTCTCTCTCCCCTGGCATGGAACCTGTCCTAACCGGGAAGAGGTGGAGGGTGACTCCTGCTCCTGGTGCCTGGGAGGAGCTCCCTGCTGTCCCTAGGGAAAGCTGCCAGCTCTCTTTGCCCCGTCCCTCGCTGGGGGCCCTGGATGGTGCCTGCAGGCAGCTCCTCCAAGGACAGCTGCTGTGTGTGGCACTGCCTTTCGTGGCCTTTGCTGGGCTGCAAAAGCCTCTGAGCTTGGCTGGGGTGAGGCATTGAACCTGACACATCTGCAGAAACGTTTGTTATTTGCCATGGTGATGCAGCTCTGTTGCTGACACACCAAAAACACACTTAGTTTCTATTCCCTCTGTCTGCACCAGTGGCAGTGGCCCTGGATATCCACACAGACCCCACCACACAACCCTACTGTCACTGGTAGGAGTGACAGGCTCCTCCACCCAAAGCAAGGATCTTGGCCAGACTTTCTACATCACAGAAACCCTTTTTGTTTTCTACTTGTACAAACTAATTTTTTTTTTTTTTTGCATAAAGGTTTGAAGTCCTGCCCTCATTTATTTTTCAAAGGAACACCTAACTGAGTGTATTTGAAGGACATTTTAGAGCTAGACAGGTAGAAACAAACTACACATGAAAAATATAAGGTACTGTAAATAAATATGAAATATATAAATAAATACAGAATGCATTTGTACTTGACTGGTCTCAAAAAGGGGAAAAAACATCAAAACATCTCCCATGTCTGAATGACCCCATGTATGAAACAGCACTGTGTCTAATTTGGCTTTCATACATGAAAACATTTGGCATTTTCCATAGTAAACCATATTTCTGAAGTCTTAAAGCTGCCAAGATCACAAAGTGAGAGTTCTTATTGGGTATAACTTGGTATGAGTTAGCAGGATATTTGCTGTGAACATGTTTTCTGAGCTGCAGGTTGTATATTGCAGTGTTTGCCTTTCAAATGCTGACTTTGAGCTTCTGAAAAAAAGTTAACATTGCTGAGGTATAACAGTCAGCCCCTTATTAATCAGTTGGCAACATTCCCTCTCCCAAAAACAAGGATCCACTTCATTGCAGGAGTGCAGCCTTCAGATCAATACAACCAGGATGTGAGAAATGAGGGCTATAGCCTTCCTCAAGGATTTGGATAAAAGGATACACTGAACCACCTAGCAGAAGGGGATTGATACAAAAGCATAATGAAAGGTTTCCTCATTTCTACTCAGGAATAACAACCCATAAATAATTGATGTTGCAACAAATGCAAAACCATTAGAAAGGTTTACAATTGTCTTTAGCAGAGATCATTAGAGTGTGCTTTTTCAGTCTAGGAAAATAAGTGAAGAACTTAACCTGGGAAATTAAAAATGCTGAGAGACTGAAAATTTGTGCATAAATTATTCTCTTTCCCTCCATCATGTGGCTGGGGTTTGCTTATTTGTTTTGACTAACAGGTAATATAAACCACAGAAATGTCAGACTTGCCTGCCCAGTTTTTCCATTCAGAAGATTTGTTCTGCATTTCTGACTTGTGCCGTGGAAGGCACACCCCAAAAAACAGCACCAAGGAGGGAAAGCCACAGTGTAAAACCTGCCAGACCCCAGGCACTGCAAAGGGAAAATGTTGAACACAATGTGCTTCCTGCCAGTCCCAAATAAGTAACATTCTTAATGCTGAGAAATTAAGACACACAGAATTCTAACAGCAACACTGGAAAAGTTAATTAATTATCCATGTACAGTTTTATTTTTGATGAAAATGCAAGTTTTTTTAAAAATAAAAATGAAACCTAAATGTGTTTTGTCCAGTCCCAAAAATACAGCACATTTGTTGCTTTGATAACTTCCAGATTACTCTGTAAACTTTGAATTCTGCTTGACAGACTAATTGGCAGAATTTGAAGCTCAGCTGCAGACCAGGCCAAATTCACTTTTGCTCTCAATCCTCAGATGTCCATTTCAACTATATTGAGATTAGAGAGGGTTATGCAGCTATTTGTTGTGAGGTTTTGGAAAAAAAAGCCCGAACAGAAGTAATTTGTCTTCCAGGAATGTCATCATTTTGCCAGACTCATCACCCACTACATGGATAAAAGCTGCCACATTAAAACACATTAATGGGGATATCTAAGTATGACAGAAAATATGATCTCTGAAAAAATGTCAATAATTTTGAAACAATGCAGGGAGAACACCCAAATTTTTATCATTATGTTAACCAACAATTTTCACAAGGTCCTGCAGCTGGTTTTAATTCAGCAGAGAAGATTCACTGTGCAGTGTTCATATCTTAATATAACACCAGGCTTGTTGCAGTTCAGTTTGGAATTGAGCCACAGAATCAGATTTTTTTCACCTTCTTAAACTCTGTCTCAGGGCAGCTGCAATTACATCACATTAACACCTTTAAGAGCACAGGTCAAAAATGCTCTTTCTGCCTTGGGAACCAGCGAGATGTGGAGCCTGATCTAAAAAATCTCCTGCTGGGGATTCAGTGGAGCCTGGATCGTGTTCAGACCCATCTGAGCAGATGTGGGTGGAATCACCAGCACACTGAGAAATTAAGCAGTGAATGGTCCTGTTTGCTCTGTGCTGCTCTGTTTGCCACTTGACAAAAGTGTATGTCCAGCCAAAGGGGCACTCAGAAAAGGAGAAAGCAGCTTTCATTCTGGCAATGAAATTCAGTAGTTTTAGATGGTTGGTGGGCAGAAGGACAGGTTTCTCCTGACTGAAAAATTACTTCAGACCTCTATCTTCCAAACTCCCGTCTCTCAGCTTCAAACTTATTCTATTATGACCATATTCTGGTTATAATAAGTACAATATAAGTAGGTTATCTGAAATTATCACTCCCTGCTGTAAGTTATCACACCCTGCATCTGTAAAGGGGTCTGCTACCCCTTAAATGTAGAGAAGCAGAACTATTGGTTAATTTATTACATGTAAATGATCTGAAATGTCTATGCTATTTCTGCATCAGAAAGTAATTTCAGGCTGCTCAGATGAGGGAAAAATCTGTTTGTTATTCACAAACCCTTGCTGCAGAGTGTAGGAAAATGTTTTTTCAGTGCATAGTCTGTTTGCTCCAGATATTCTCCCTCTGTGCCACGTGGACACTGGGGTTGTGCAGCATTTTTGTGCTTCCTGGCTGAATACAGAATAATAGCTCAACAAATGGTGAATGGTACTGCTGCCAGTTATTTCTCTTCCAAAACTCCAGTGGTGTAGGCATTCCTCACTACAGGCATGTGGTGGAGCTGAACCTCTCTGTGGGCTGAGATGAGGGATCAGGAATACCTGCTTTGGCAGTATTTGACTAGATCTGTGCTGTTGGGTGTATTTGCACTGTAAGGCAGAAACTGTAGCTGAAGAAAGGGTGTCAGGTAGTGCCAACTCATCCAGTTATTTTTACCCCATTAGTACCCTTCCTCTGTCCTAAACTGCTTTTAAGCCAATTCTTGATAACAAGAGTCTTTTGTTTCTTCAGTGACTCAGAGGTTAGAATGGCAGTATTTCTGTTTTCTGTCTGATCAGCACCCATGGAAAGAGCTGCTCCGTGTCTTTTCTCCTTACCTCTCCTCCAGGAGCAGGGCCACACTCTGTGCCTGCTGACACTGACTTTCAAAGATAAGCTCTACTGCAGTACCCAGGCACAAAATCATGGAATCACCACAGAATGGTTTGGGTTGAGAAGAGCCTTAAAAATCACCCGGTTCCAACCCCCCTGCCCTCAATTTCTCCTCCCTGGAAGAGGAGCCAGGGAGAAGGAAATGCTTGAGAGGCAGAGCTCTGTGCATTGGGCCAGCTGAGGGGTTTTAGCTGGAGCTGTGTCACTAGTGACACACATCTGCCTTTTCTCAGATCTTGGTGGACATTGTGGAAAAGCTCCAAGAGGATGGAGAGCATGAGTGGAACAGAAAATGTGGCAGCTTTCACAGTAACCTCATAGCTTGCCATGTGAGGAGATAGGGATGAGCAATGGCATTCCTAGGGGATGGATGGGAGTCTTGGATCTGGCTACTGCAATGTGCAGAGCAGAGCTCAAGGGCTCAACACAGACATGATGAGAGGAAAGCTTGCCCAGAGCACTGGAGGGAGCTGGAGGAGAGCTCCAGATTAAACACTTGCCAAAATAGCAATTAACACACCACCATTAATTTCCCTCTAAGCTGGGCAGTGTCACTGGTGGAGGCGTTTGCGCTCCACTGGCCCTGAGCTGCACTCAGCTGTGTCTGGAGCAAGGGGCTGCCCCACAAGTGAAGGGCAGCGCTTGTATCCCCAGCCAGCCAGCGCCTGTGGGGCTGCACAGGCACCCTGACTGCCCGCAGGTGCTGCAAATCCCCTGCCACTCACCGTGCCAGCTTCTCCAGCTAAAAAAGAATGCAGATTAAGCCTTGGACCTTTTCCTCAGGCACATTTCAATCCACTGCCAAGGAGTTACCTGTAAGTCCTATGCACTGTTATTTTTTAATTACTCTCAGGATAACCTGGGGCCCTGCCTCCTTTCTGACTTTTTTTAATGATTCCCCTTGCCTTGAAGTTTGTTATCTTCCAGCTGCCTTAAGTGTTTTGGCCTATTTCTATTCCTTCCTGAATCTGCCATAAAGCCAGCACAGCTCCAAGGCACTCAGGTAGACCCAGCTCTACAAAGCAGCTGCCAAGTGGTATATCCTAAAAATAAACACAAATAAAATCCCCCAACACAACAAAACAAAAACCCCACTTTAGTCCTCCTTTAGGAATCTGGTTGAACCTTGAAAAATGGGTGCTGTGTCTTGTCTGATTTTCTGCTTCAGGCAAAACACTGCAGGACCTTCTGTGATGATCAGGCTTGGTGCTGGAGTAAAACTCATTTTCATATGACAAATTGTGGTTAGTTTCTGCTCTGTATGTGCATGTAGGAGCTTATTTACAATTCTCCAGGCACACTGCTCACTGAATTATATTTTGAGATTGCTTAGTCCAGACACTCTTGCTGCTGCTACCCCTGTCCCCTATAACTTCTGATAAAAGCAAAGACAATGTAAGTTCACATGTGCTCAGTGATTTTATAGCCTGCTTAGGTTTTTCAATGTGCATTTTTGCCCTTTAATACAAAAAGAATAGGCTGAGATTTCCAAACCTCAGTTTGGAAACTGAGTTTTTTAATTATACTTGTTATCAGATGAAAACATTTAATGTGAGCCCATATCCTTTCATAAATAAGAGAGTTTCTCACTTTCTAGAGTTTCTCACCTTGTGACCTCAGAAAACACTTCAGTTTCTCTGACAGGAGCTCTAAGTCATAACAGCATATTTCCACAGCACACCACCACTCTCACTACTGAACTCTCTCAATATTTCCTGGCCAGGAGGGATTAAGAAGCAGTGAAACAAAACTATTTTCACAGGTTTGGTTGTCTGGCACTCTCACTATTTGCTTAAGCTGGCAATTTATGAGAAAGTCTCCCTCTCTCTCTTGCACCACCTCAAACAGTGTTACTCCCACCATCCCACACTATGAAAAATATGTGCATTTTTAGGGCAAGACAACTGCACCCATTTAAACCCTAAACACAAGTTGATATGGACATCATAATGTAGCTAAGCCCTTTGTCCTGAGGCACCCCCTTTAAGCCCAACAGGCTGATGGAAACTCATCAATGATCATGAGGAATAATGTCACTCTTCCCAAGTTTTCTGACCCTAGAGGGTCCACAAACCTTGCTGTACATCAGGAAGACATCACTTGATGTCTCAGCAAGCTTAGCAAGTGCTAACCTCTTGTGAGCTCTTACCCCAGCAGAGCCGTGGGTGAGAAGCACAGATGGAGAAGGGTGAAAGCTCTCAAGGACTTCCCATCCCACTGTGAGCTCTGATGGGGCTGGTTGGATTTATATTTGTTTTGTTTCTGCAGGAACAGACTGCAAATATCCATGGAGAACAACATCAGAACACCAGGAAACCCTAACAAAGATGACCGTTGTGTCTTGCTCTGACAAAACCAGATGTTTATTAAAATGTCAGCCAAATGACTTACATGTCACTGGCTCTGAGGGCAGCACAGCAATGAAAAAGCAATAATAATGAAAAATGGTCACTCATCACTATTGAATGATAGCTGGCATCCTTGCCAAAATGGTCATTTCTGCTGCAGTCCAAGCAGTGTGGAGGTGGCTGGCATCTCTGTGGCTCAAGACTCCTATTTATTTCCAGTATTTCGATCCATAGGTCAAACCAGTTATTTGGAAATGGATACAGGCTACTTTATAGTTCTGACATTTCTGTTTCCCCAGTGGTTTGCATTAAAGGTTATTGACCTCTCTAGGGCTGAGTAAGCCCACAGAGAATGTGCTCTGGGAGACTTCAGCACTAAAAGCTGTAACAATTCTTCACTTTAATAACACTTATCAGATAATTCCAATTACTGCTTGCTTTTGGAGCTCCATACAGAGGGAGAAAGGGATTTACATCTACAGCTCACTTCCCAGCATGCTTTATAACACAGGCAATATCTATTATTTATGACGTGTCCTTCCTCTCCTTGCACGCTGATGGATTGATGCTATTTGATCAATCACAGATCTGCAGCCTGACACCATCAATTTCAACCACTCTGGCTTTGTCCAAATGTCACAGAAGGGCTGGGAGTGCTCCGTGGCCCGTGAAGAATCAATGTTTAAGCCGTAGCTGTGTGATGATGTGTTTAGTAAACAAGACTAAACAAGAACACAGCAGACAACTCAGTCCCCTGACTCCAAGAGCTGCAAGCACTCTGCTTCACGCATCATTTCTTGTGGATGAAGTGCACGTATAAGGTCTGGAGGGCAGATGGGGAGAACATGGACAGAAAGAGCTTTCTCTGTAGAAATGAGAGGAGAAGCAGCAGGTAGGGAGCCCTGCTGCCACAACATCCTGTGGGAAGAGCGTGCCCCTCGTGAGAGAGATGATATAAGTTATAAAAGACTTCAAACTTCCCAGATTTGAGCTGAAGTGCCTGGATTGCCAACAGTGTATTGGCTGTTAATTCCAGCCAGCTTCTCTGAATGGCTCTCACGTTTCATTATGGATGCATTCATAAGGACGCAAGTTCCACCTGTAAATTATCTGGAAATCAATACTCCTATTGAGAAAGTTAATACTCCTATTTTTAACTGAGACAAAGGGAAAACAATCTCCAAGTGGTTTTGAGGAGTTCCTAAGCACTGCTCCATTAATCCTGCCCTGGACAGAGCAGTTGGGAAGATCAGTGAATTAAGTGTGGCTTTTCACAGGCAATGAGGTTTATACTTGAGTACTTCACTCCCATGACTCAGTGATGTGAATTTGGTAAGAAACCTCAATAAACAAGAGTGCAACAAATATTGTTTTATGCTTGGGAGGAGCAGATCAGTGGTTACTGAGAGACAAATATTTCCAGATGTGTTTATCAGTTGTTCACTTGAGTATTCAAGCATAAATAACTAACTTACTTGAAGTTACAGCTCTGACTTGTGCCAGGAATCACCCTGGCAAACTAAGGAAATTTAACAGTTTTGGAATGGTCACAGGAGATTGCATCTGCTCATGTTGAATGCCCAAATGGATACACAAAATTGTTTCAATTTTGCTTTTGTAGTCTCATCAGTCAGCATCTAACCTCAAGGGAAAGCCCTGCTGCACAGGGTTCATTCCTCCCTCCTGGAATACTGAGATGGATGCTGAGAAAGGCCATCTCCAGTGATTAACTGCAGAGAAGGATTTACAGCTGTCATCTCATTTTAGGGTTAAATGCATCTCTTTAGTCTGCAATGAAGTTTCCAAGTGTCTTTGAAAGATGGACTGCAAGCTAAAACTTTCATCCTGGCCTTTCCTGCTCAGCCTTCTCCGAGTTTCCTTCTCAGATATCTGGCTCTTCCCACAGTGGTTGGCCACACGTGGGCACATACCTGCTCCAGGAGTGGGGAATTCTATGTGTTCCTGACTTATAGACCATGTGAATTTAAAGCTGCTTTTTTGTGTCAATTTAACCCCCTCATGGCAAAGTTTCTTGGTGAAACCACTGGTAACATAAATGCTGTGTGAATCTGGCTCTGCAGTGTGGCTGCTCAAAGCTTCTGTGTTTTATTTGAGTCATTAAGCTCCTAATATCCTTCATGGGTGTCAAGGCACTAGTCCTGTAGCATGTGTTGTTTTCTCTTTGGAAAAAACTCAGAATGAGATCCCTCAGAAATCAATACTGCATGGAAACTTTTTGAGTAGGATGGACAACACCTACTAGGCTAATTTTGATTTAATCTCTGCTCAGGGGACAGAACTGCTCCTCCTCCTTGTCTCTGTTTGCCCTGAATTAAGCACATCTGATTCACTCCTAAGCTCCTTCATCAGATTTAGAATATGGATGAGTAAAACCAAAACATTATTTTTTTAAATCCTGTTTTATATTCACATAAATAAGCAAAAGCTTAACCACAGGGAATCATGCTGTGAAAAAAGTTGAAAAAGAATTTCAACCTCCTCATTATTTTATGTGATTTAAAATCTAAGAACAACATGCTCCAAAAATTTCTTACAAAAGAGGAATACTTACTGATCTAAGTATTCAGATATATCTCTTACCTAAAATGAAATGGCATTAGTCAGAATAGAGAATTACACCTACAAAACCTACATTTAAAATAGAATTCATGGGGTTTAGATTAAAATTTGCTTTAAGGCTTAGTGGCAGTGATTCTGTTTCCAGATCTAAAAAAACACCTAACCCAAACTAACAAAAGCATTTAATTTCTAAAAGCGGTGATTTGTAAGGGATGTACATGATAATGTCATTGGAGGAGGGAAATGAAGTTGCCTGGGTTCAGCAATTGCTCACTTCTGTGGTATGTTTTGATTCCTTTTGAATTTGTGCTTGACACCAAATATTCAAGACCTGCAAATGTTTCTTTTAGGGGCTGGGGAGGAACTACAGCCTGATATTTATATAAATACTCAATTTTAAGAATAACTGAAAATAAAATACTCCCTTGTATGTCAAAGTTTCAAATTAGGGAACACTTCAAACCCATAGACGCACACTTTCCATTTTAGCAACTTGATCTGTGCATTTCAGTTCAATTTGGAACAGCTTTTCGATCCCCCAAATAATGCAAACTTGATTTTCAGACAGTTCCCTGGCCTTTCAGCTTGCTAAATGTTGCACTGTGCTCTCCTAACTGCTACATGCAACGCCATGCCAGCAAAAACAATAGCTGTATTTATGAAATACATTATTGCAGCTTCCAGCCCACAATTCAGAGACTTCATGGCTGGAATCTAAATTATGTGCCAGCATGCATGCAGTTGTTATTAATCCACAGCTGGAAATGTGAGCCAGCCCTTAGTATGATACATTATTCTTTGTGAACTGGTGAACTACTTCTGCAGATAGAAATTACCCCAATAATTTACCAATTCACCAGTTTCCTTCAGCAAATGGGCACTGATGAATTGTTTAGTCTTAGAGCTTATCAAGGTTGGTCCAGGTGAGTTTTCACCAGAATGTCTGTATACTGGTCTCCCAATTTATTTTTTTTTGTTCTGTGTATTAATTAATCTCTCAGTGATGTGTTGTCTTCCAAAACCTCCTGACACTTACTAGAAAATTATTCTCAGGCTGTCTTGGGGGTGACAACATTTCATTCACTCACATGCAGGTCACACTGGTTTTCTTTCTTTGAATATTGTGACTACAAAAACCACCCTGTTCAGAAAGCCCTGGTTCCCCCAGGGAATGACAGCTTTCTGGCACCAGCCAGCACCATTCAAAAAGTGATTCTTGCTCATTTAAAGTGGTGCTGAATGAACTCCATTGGGAAAAAAATCTTACGGGAATGTGAGGATGATTATGAAGCCCAAGCAAACCTCCACCATTATCTCCAAGCATTATCCACTCAAGATCTTACAGAAATACCATGGAAAAGTTTCGGCTGGAATCTTGGAAGCACAAGGTTGGAAGAGACCTCCAAAATCATTGAGTCCAACCTGTTCCCTGACACCTCAACTAAACCATGTCATGGAAGGGACCTTGTGAGTGAATTTGGTCAACCCTCCCTCTCTCACCTCCATATAAACACAAATCCAAGCCCTTGGAAGGCTTCTGAGCTGCTCCAGGACCCCACACCCTTGCTCTTTGGCAGCCATCAAAGTAAAGCAGTCCCTCCCAGCCCCATAATCTTACACAGCCTGGTGAAAGTGAGCACGGTGATTGCTCCAGTCTGCACACGCATTTCAGTAGCAGCACCAGCATTCTTTGATGCCGCTAGAAGACCATCATTACACTCTGCAGCACCAGGAGAACTGTCTAAGAAAAAGCCACTAAGTCCTGCTGCCTCCCAGATCTACCACAGCCGCCGGTCACATCAAGAAAACCAAACTCCCTGAGCGTTGCTAATGACTGCTTTCTTTTTCCATCTCCTTATCATTATGGTACAAGTCTCCATAAGAAAACCTCAAGCTTGGTGAATGGCAAACTTAATTGGATGTGCCTGGCTCAATATTTCTATTTTAGATAGCTTAATTAGAGTGGGCAAAAGACAAACCACTTTTATATTCAGATGGCTTTGCAGACTGCAGAGTTTTTCTTTTATTTATCAAAATCACATGTGTCTATTTTAAGCTCTTCATCCTAAAATATTATGTCCTGGAATCTGACAGAAGCTTCCTGAAGAAAATACAAAAATGGTAATTTGAGAATTTAGGTCATTTATAATCAAGGATTCAAAGCAAGATGCTGGAGACAGCTGAAACAATAGGAAAAGTACTGAGGAGCAGGGCAGGAAATAGTATTCCTGCTCAGATTTCAGTGGAGCCACACAATGGTACTTCTAGATGGGTATCCATAAAAAAGATGATGTGCAGGAAATTTAGCACCTCCATTTCCCTAAACCACCATATACATGCAATTTCTTCTGCCAGTTCAAAATTTTTTCTGGCTAATCTATGCATGAAGACAGCAACAGATATTTCTTACTCCAACCTTCCCTGATATCTGGGGCAGAAAGGTGCCACTTCAACATGTTAATGAAATCTTCATCCCACTATATGAAAACCAACCGCAGACCACATGTAGATCCTGGCTTGGAAATTCCTGACAGTGTTTTTCAGCCTATTGTAATTAGAGAATTTACCATGCTGCCTAATCCTTCACTTTGTGGGTATTTGTCCGTTTTTGTCCCCCAAAATTCAGGGAGTGTATTTTGCCTATTTCTCTCAACTGGGCCATCACTTTAAAAGCGTGTGGGGGTGTATTAAGAAAAAAAAGAAGGAATTTGACCCTGAAATTAATAGCATTGGGATGTCATGGGTAATTTTAAAATGGTTTATCCCAAAAGTAAGAAGTTAAAGAGCCAACATGTGGGATTTTTTAAGGAGCCATATCTCCTCCAGATCAACAGAAAGCCGATAGGCTGTGAGGTTTCTTTCCTTTACATTCAATAATTACATTTAAAACCAAAACATTGGCAAAAAAACCCACACCTTCAACTTTTTTTACAAAACCATCTGAGATCATTTGCAACTCAGACCAAAACCCTGCAGGCTTTTACCAGGACAACACCAATAATGGCACTGGACAGGGCCAGGAGAGGCTCTGGTGGCACCTGCAGAGGTGGAGCAGTGCCAAAGCAGAGCAGCACTGAGTCTTTCAGCCCTAAAGCCCAACACAACCTGTGTTCCCCCTGCAACGTACAGGGATGCCTCAAACACCAGCAGCAAAGGCTGGATCTTTCCTTTTTATCTCATGCACATGTGGTAGCTCCAGCTGCTGCCTGAGGAACAAAGGATGAGGGAGGGTGAGTGATCTGGGGCTGTGTGTTTGCCTTGCTCTGTTAAATTAATTCATATTTAGATGCAACTGACACCTCTTCAGATCTGATTTTAAGTTATTTGCCTATGGAGCAAGCTAATTTAATAGGTAATTAACATGAGAGAACATGGACTCATTAATTTTTTATTCTGTGAAGTCCTCAGTCACTGATAAGCATTTTTGTATTTGACTGATGATTTTGTGGAAAAAAAAATTGGTCATGTCTAATGCAAAAGCATAAATTTGAGACATTGGTAATAAAAAATAGTACCCATGCCTGGTTTTTAATGCTTAGTTTGCCTTTGAAATATTTTGGGTGAAATTCTGTATCATCACACCCAGAGTGAGCCTGGAAAAGGATCAGGAATTTTTAAATGGCTGTAATAAAATGTGATAGTATTCTTGGATGGGAAACATTAGACAGATGGAAGGAATCCTACTAATGCCCAACAATGCATCAAGCAATGTAATTACATGCTGTAGCCAGGATCCAGTTACTAATGCTTTGCAAGGCACAAAGGTATATGGAATCAACTATTTTTACAGCTGTCATAAAACTCCATTCCTGCTAATATTCCTCTACCTCTCTTATGTGTATTGCCATCAGCAAAAAATCTGGATGCTAGCAGAGAAAAATCAGTAACTACAGCAGGAGGACAAAGTCTGTTTGAAACCCACAGCAGAACAGATAGCATTGTGCCAGCACGGGATGTTATTTACAGAAATTCGATGATGTAACCAAGTAAACTTTGTTTATCAACTTAGAAACCAGTTCTTTGAAGTTTAGGGTTAGTATAAGCCCATCTTAAAAGCTATGGGCAGTTTTTTCCTAGTAAATCAACATAATACCACCAGAAATGCCACAGTTGTCACCATAAACACGTGTCACACAGTGCTGCCAGGCTGGTGCATCCCTGAGTTTGGAGGAAAGGCTGAGTTCTCAAATTCTTCCCCAGTTTCTCTTCTTACGGTGTACCACATAGATCTAGCCCACAGAGATAAGCAGGTCTCTCTGTAAATCTCCATATCTGTGCTGTGGGAAAAGAGATAATTGGCATTTTCCACAGAGGCCGTACTGTGCCAAGGGTTGTACTCCACTGGGCCAGGGATGGAGCCTGCAGTGGGCCACAGGGGTCCTGCTGACACATGGCAAGCCCCAAACCACTCAGAGAGACAGCATTTGTCAGCAATAACACTCCATGCACATGGCCAGGAAAACCAGAGCCAGATTCAGGGCTCACGGGCTGGAAAAAATAACCGCGATTGTGGAAAAACAGCTCCTGCGGCCTGCATGGCCGATTCCGGATTACAGAGACGGATTTGAGTCACAGCTGAGATGGGCATGACATGGACGGTATCACCATAGAATTTCAGAAGGCTTCAAATAGTCACCCATAGAGTCACAACTTACCTCACAGAAGGCTTCAGGCACCACATAGACCTAACCCATAGAGATGTGCAGGTCTCTCTGTAAATCTCCATATCTGTGCTGTAGGAGTAGAGATAATTGGCATTTTCCACAGAGGCCGTACTGTGCCAGGGCTTGTACTCCAGTGGATGGAGCCTGCAGTGGGCCTCAAGGGTCCTGCTGACACATGGCAAGCCCCAAACCACTCAGAGAGACAGCATTTGTCAGCAATAACACTCCATGCACACGGCCAGGAAAACCAGAGCCAGATTCAGGGCTCACGGGCTGGAAAAAATAACAGCGATTGTGGAAAAACAGCTCCTGCGGCCTGCATGGCCGACTCCGGATTACAGAGACGGATTTGTGTCACAGCTGAGATGGGTGTCCCATGCACAGCATCACCGTAGAATTTCAGAGGGCTTCAAATAGTCACCCATAGAGTCACAACTCACCTCACAGAAGGCTTCAGGCATCTGCCCACAGAGAGTACAGTACCACCACACCACTTTAGGAGGCCACGAGGATCCACTCATCTTGCCCTTCACCCAGCCTTTTATCCCCTCCTGCTGATGCACTGCACCTGTGTGCCCTGTGTTCCCTCTGGTGGTTGGGCAGTGCCCCTGGGCACTCCTTACCTTCCATATTAGTCACCTGTCCTGCACAGCTGTTGCCAATTAGGGGTGATGCTCCCAATTAGCACCACCTGTGCACCTCCAGATTGGCTGGGCACAAACACCCAGGGCTGGGCTTGCTCATCTGTGGAAATGAAGTGTGGAGCCATTTGAACTAGCTGTACCTCCATAAGTGAATGAAAGCTCACCACAGCTGCAACTGTTTAGCAAAGTGCATGGAATTAGAATTGCTCAAGTTTTCTCATATTTTTTTATCTATCACATACGGATAAATGACTTATAAAGAATAGTTTATCCTGCAGTTCTCTTTAACTTATAATTTAATTTCATTCATTGACTTAACAAAAGATCTGCTTCAGATATGGGGACGCCAGGGAAGAGATTAGAAGCTAGAAGCTCTGCAGTCTTGACTGCACATGGTAGCATTATTTCTGGAAGATTTCACATTCTTACTTTAATAGTTTTCCCATTAAGTTCAATCTTGCTACAGTTAAGTTATAAATCGATACTTGCCGGAGTCACAGTTACTGCACATCTGAGGTATATAATGATTCATTAATTTAACAAATCATCAAATACCATATGTATTGTTAGCTTTTAACAATTATTGTAGCCTTTCCACAATGCTCTCATAGCTCCATTCAAAGGGATATAAACAACACTAATGACTGTTGTTAAAGAGGCCATGGAACTTGCTCAGGTAGTTTTTCTTGGCCATGCTAAAGAAAAGCTCAGGTTCAGAGGTGAACAGGAGTCATTATTACCTTTATTATTTAAAATGTATTCACATTGGCATTGTCTGCCAGCTTATTTACACAACAGTTTTTCCTGATTCATGTTTTGCCTCCCTGGATTGTTGGAGCCCTTGCTTTGAGCAACTTGGAAGATACAATGGATGTGATTGTCTTAGGTGATGAGATACTGAGAGGAAATATCCGAGTCCTTCAGGTTCCTCCTTGCACTGAGCTCCAGCAATACTTTATTTAATCATTTTCTAATTGAATATATGCTGCATTTGTTCCCTTTCAAGAGGAGGGAGGATGTCAGCTAATTATATGCTTCATATCAGGATGGGAGTGATTAGGTAATTATATATCTCCAATAGCAGAATCTTCTAGAGGAGCTGTTTCTTGGGGTGGGACTTTATCTGTTTTCCCTTTCTTTTCAGAGGTTTTGCTCAGTAGAAATTTATCCCTGGGCTTTTCTTTGCCAGGATATTGCCACTGGAAAGTTGTATTCTACAGATATGAAGGAGAAATTAAATACAAACAGAAACGCTAGGGAAGTATTATAGCAGAAGATCACATGTGATGATAAAGCAGTAGCACTTTTGCATATATAGTACAAAGCACACCCCACACTAATGCAAACACCAAGCACAGCAATTTCCATTATCCTTCAGGCATATTCATCACAGAGTTTTTTTTTTTTTTTGGCCCTAGAATTAGCTTGGAGAGAAACAAAAATCAGAGGTTTTAAGTCGATTTCATTTGCTGAGATTAAAGCAGAAAGATTAAATGAACAGCAAACAGTGCCAAAAGTTTGGATATCAACACTGTCATTCCTGCAAACTTTTCCAGAGCTATAAATCTTCCCCATTTTGCTCAAGGATTCTTTTTTTTTTTTTTTTTTTTTTTTTTTTATAGTGACTTGATGAAAGGCAGCAGCACTTTATGGATATTATAAGTGGTGCAAAATGATTGGTAGCCTTGGGAATTCTCCCCGCTTGGAACGACATTTAAAATCTATGAAATTTAATTAAAAATACATATATCATAATTGCTGTGCCTAGTTCTCTTCAGCACTCTGCTATCCCATCTAAACCATCCCATTTTCCATTTTTCCTGCACAATGGCTCTGAGCTGGCTGGCATGAAGTGTTGTGACTTTATCAAAAGTAGCAATGTCAGAGCTTTTTTCCCTCTGCTAAACCAAGGCACAAGCAATTTAGCACCAAACACGTGGGAGTTCATAATCCCTGACACAGGACACTGTAACCATTAAGCCACTGACCAGAAGCCCCATCAGAGATGCTCAACTTGTATAATCCTGAAGATAGCTGGAGCTTTAAGGCTTTAAACCATTTTCCTAGCACTCCACAAAGCCCTCTCGAAGCATATTTGAAGATGATTTATTTTTTCATCTGGTACTTATGCAGCTCACATTCCCTGCCCATGGCAGGGGGGGTTGTGGAACAGGATGATGTTTAAGGTCCCTTCCAACCCAAAATGTTCCATGGGTCTTTTACAGAACCCTACAAATAAAAACATTTGCAGAAAAGGTTTGTGGTTTTCCACAAGTTCATATCTCTGTGATGAGGATGAGCTTGTTTTGGAGAAAGCAGGTGATGCACAGTAGAGAGCGTAATGTTGAGCAGCACTGGTAAAACAAAGCTGAAAACCTTGCCTGGATTTTGGTTTCCATGCCATAAATCTCACGTCTTCCCTTGTTCTCCACCCAGACAGCATCCCAGTGACAGCAAATGTCATTCCTTTTATTTGTTTGCTGTGAAATCCCCTGCTCTTGTCAGAACCACTGATAATCCTCACGGATGGAGCAAGCCCTTGGTTGCAAAAGAAATGGAAATACCACATTGATATCCTCTTTTCCACGCTGACAGGGTGAGAACTTGGCCATTCCTTGGCATCTGGATGGGATACCCTCTGCAGCACCTCCTCCTCCCCTCTGTAACTTTCCTCTCTGTAAAACAAGAGCCACAATTACTGCCCTCCTCTGTGGCTTGATGCAGTTACTGCCACTCTCAGAACCTCTAAAGCTGAAAGTACATTCTAATTTAGCTCAATTTAAAAAGGTTTCTTTTTTTTTTTTTTTTTTAAGAGAACCCTGACTTTTTGTTTTCAAGCAGCCCTTTGGAATTCATATTTTATGAGTTGCTTTAGCTTAAATTGGCAGAGCAATTGTCTCTCTTAGAAAGTCTTGAAGTAGTAAAGATATTAGTTAGGCATTACAAACTAACTAATTAGGCCTTCAATTATCATTAAAATTGTTTTTTAACAGCTATCTGCTGATATGAAAACCTTTTGATCCTATAATAGGGCTTGAAGTATCACAGTGCTCAAAACAAAGATTAGGTTATTCTTACATTAAATGTCTCTATTTATATAGAAACTATTTCTGTCTAAACATTACAAAGGAGATTGTATTATCACAAGCAATTATTTCAGAAATAATTAAAAAGCTTTTTTCCCCTTCAAAATGAAATTTGAGCTCAGCTACAATCAAAACACTTCCCAGTTTTGTATTTGTTGCATCAGCAAAACCTTAAGAAGTCACCTTTAAGAAGACAATCTATAGAATACCTTGATATATTTAATGTATTTAAAAAGAAGATTATTTCCTCAAGGAAAAAAGCTCTAGGAGACATCCTTTCTAAACACCTTAACAAGGAGGAGGTCTCCTGCTCTTTAAAAAGATTCTGCTGATGGTTTATTACCTTTTTTTAAAATAATAAAACAGTTTTAAAACCCCAACACCCAACTGGCTGCCTTAATTACAGTGTGCAGCAGCATCTCCTCAAATTAAAGGTTATTGTCAAACACTCCCTGCAAGACAATGCTAAACCAAATGGAAAGATATAAAAATACATCCCAGGGTTTATGCAGCAGAGAGCTGGAGGCACAGGCCTTGTTTTATGGTGAATTAAAAAAAAAGGCATCGTTCTCATTAACACTCATTGTGTCTGAATGGAGCCAGCAATTGCCCTGGGGTCTATATAATTAGATTTAACACTTGCTTTAATAAAAGAAGGATACAGGAGGATGTGAACTATCATTTTCTGCAGGTCCTGAGTACTCTGCTAGACTCCTTCTGCTAGGAAGAAAGACACTTCTGTTCCCCTAACTAAAATAATAATAATAATAATAATAATAATAATAATAATAATAATAATAATAATAATAATAATAATAATAATAATAATAATAATAATAATAATAATAATAATAATAATAATAGTAGTAGCAACTAAGTTTGGCTTAGTAATGACATTTCTGTCTGTCAAAAAGCTGGTGGTGAGGAATGAAGAAGCACCAGCAGGGAGGTAGAGAGGCACCTTATCAGTTCACCCCTACCCCCTAGATGAGGTTACAGAGCATCCCAGGAGAAGGTTTTCATTGACAAGGCATGGGGACAACAGGAGGACAAAAGTAGAAAGGGATTTAAAAGACAGAAAAGAGAAGGAGCATTTTCTGCACCCTTCTTCCTTCATATTGCAGTCATGCTGTGTGCAATAAATGTCTTTTGATCCTTCTTGAGAGACCCCCAAGAAGCAGCAGAGGCATCCAGCATCCATCAGATGCCTTTGCCTGCAGCACTAGATGTATTTTTAAGGGATTTTTTACATCACCTACAGATCTGGTGTGACTCTGCTTAACTTGTGAAATCTGATCACAGCAGTAGGTGATATGACTTTAGGCAGAGCTGTGCCTCTGAGGAAGGGAGGAATGACTGTAGTGCAGTAAATAACAGCACCAGAAGCTCTGTACAACATGACTTTCAGGCTGATTAAAGCTGCCTTAGATGCCAAATTTGTGTGATCTTCTACCAGGCTCATTCACTGTTCAGAAGCTGCTATTGATGGAGGTTTTAAGACAGAGGAATGTAAGTCCTGACCCATGGAGAGGGAGATCACACAGCAGCTACTTCATCTCCTGGAGTCAGCTCCAGACAGTTTGCTGTGAGTAAAATAAACATAATTATCCACTCTTATGGAGGAACAAAGGCATTATTTCTGTTCTTATTAATCAGCTCAGCACAGTTCACCATAACATTTTCCTACAAATAGAGGTTACCTTTCTTTCCCTCACCCCTGATGGCTCCAGCTGCACCAATCTAAAGTTGACTTCAATGAAGCTACTCTAGATGTAAAGGGATTTTGGTTATACCTGAGGATTATAAAACCTGATGGGTTTTCTGGGCAATTTGAGATGAAAGAATCACAGCATGGTGTGGGTTGAAAGGGACCAACCCCCCTGCAATGAGAGGAACATCCTCAATTAGCTCAGGTTGCTCAGGGCCCCATCTAACAAAGCCTTGAATGTTTCCAGGGATGAGGCCTCCACCACTTCTCTGGGCAACCTGTTTCACCATCCTCATCCTAAAAACCTCTCCCTTACATATGTATGACCTCCCCTTGTAGCTTTCTTCCTGGAGAAGGCATCAGGATTTATGATCCCTGCCTGTTGGACACACCAGGTTCCAGGCCTACGTGTTTTTTAAGACCATGGACCTGACTCCTCTCAGTTGGACCAAAAATACTCCAAAAACACAAACTAATATATTCTGTGAAAGCACACATGCCTCATTTTGTTTATTCTGAGCAGAAGCTCTGAAATGTTACACCTCAGCAGATAAGACGCCCGTGCTCAGGTTTTAGATCCATAGGGTGCTTGGAATGATTAAATCAAGGGAAAAATATGCCAGAGGAGGAAATGAGCTTCCTCCCCCACGCTCCCTGGTGCCATCTCAGCTGCTTTTAGGCCTCACCACTGCTCCCCACAAAGCCAGGTCGGGTCTGTGCCTCTTCCCATGTCCCTGATGGATGGCAGCCAGAGGAAAGGCAGGAAACAGGGCAACGAGAGACTGGAATATGCTTGCTCATACTTCCGAGTGTTTTTGATGGATAAAACAAGTTAAAAGCAGGCAAAACCTTACACTTTGGAAAACCTGGCACATGGCAGATTTACAAGGTGATATAGGGAAAAGACTGGAGAATTAAAGCTGGGTGAAGATTAAACTTTTTGTGTTTAAAGACTTCAGGCTCAACACCCGAAAGCCACCCTGACCCAGAGATCTAAAGGGGAAGAACCTGCACCAAATCAGCTGAAAAATGCTGCCTGCTCATCTCAAGGCCCCCATTTTTATGCCTGCCTTTTACTTCTGTAAGTTTTACTTAAAAAAAACTGAAGTAACAAAATCACAAAAGAAAATGTTTCAGTGATTTCAAACTTCGCAGAAAATTAAAATTGGAGCTGACTCTGAGTTTTCTTTCCACAGAAGAGTTTCAAATTAGATGAATTGCTGCTATTTTCATATATATAGCAATGCATAATAAAAATGTATATATTATGTATATAATTATATATACACATAATATACACATGTATATATTACATTATTATTATCTATATTATACATATACATAATATATGCATGTATATATTACATTATATGTTAAATTTTATAGCAATTACATATATATATATATGTAATTGCTATAATAAACAGCGGTACCCTCATCTTTGCTGGTCTCAAATGCCTCAGGGGAGTTAAAAAGGAAGCAGTTTCTAGTTTGGAGGTAAGGATAGAGGGAAGGAAGGCAGGCAGAGCTTTGCTCACTGCATTTTGCAGGCAATGATGTGGAAGGGATGGATGAGCCCTGTGGAGCGTGCCAGTGACTGCACAGGCTGCTCACAGAGCTAATGGGGAACGTGTTCAGAAACCAGCTTGCACCACAACAAAGAAATTAATCACAATTTGTTGGCACGAGCCTGAAAACAATTTCTCTGGGTCTGTAATGACTGCAGCTGTATTGGGCTCCGAGTCTCAACAGCATTTATAGTCATCAAAATACTGTACTATAAACATCATTTCACGGGGCCAAACTTCCACTGGATGTAAGGATTTTGAAAAGAGAGTGTATATATAGATATGTTTTAAATCTATATTGCAATTTGCCAGCACAATCTCCAGTGTCTTGTGGTTATGAAAGTCTGCAAAGCCAGTGGAGGAAAAACAGCATAAAAACGGGATAGGGCAAATGCTCAAGGTTTTTCTTTGTCACCATGCCTCAGGATTGAGATACAGCACAAGTTTAGCACAGTGCCACAGCTGGGACTAACTCATGGCTACAGCCAAAGCATCTTTAATCTCTTAGACATAAACATCTTTTATTTTCCTTAAACCCAGTTTGAGCACAGGACTGGTCCAAGAGAAAAAAAGGGATAGTGGCAAAAAAGCCTGCAATCAGTTTTTGATCTGTCCCCTAGGATGAAAGAGGAATATGTGAGTCATTTTCTTGTACAATGGGGAAGCCTGGATCCCTCTGCATCTGGTTAAAGCCAAGGACTGGCCAAACTGTGTTCCGCTGTGATTTGTCACAGATTAAATGCAATCATAAATGTTTCTGGAAGTATTTTTTCATGGGTTTTGAACTGGGCAATAAACCACTGTTCTTTCAGTGGCATTTCAGCCACAGAACTCTTATACCAATGCCTAGTATTAAAGTGATCAATAAGTGATAAATGACTGACATTCTGGTCCTATACACTGAACAATGGAATGCTGAAGGACAGTGACAGTTGTGCCCGTGGGATTTACTTTATTGTTTTCTGCCTCTTTTCAGACTCATGCTTTGAGTCTTTTTTCACTAATGTTTCATAAGCTGCTATTGAAGCAATAAAAACAGAGATAGGGAAAGCATTTGGGAGTTATGCCTGCATTTTCACATGATATTGCATTGTTCTTTTTCAGAGATGCTGCAGTCTGCTGGGAGGAAAGGGACTCAGGGTTGCTTTCTTTCATTTTATTTAACTAATTTTTAAAAGCAATATGGAAATTCTTGCTATGTGAAGTAGCTTTCCTCTTTTAGTCAGTTGTTCGCCCACTGCCAGATGAAATAGTAACAGTGAGTGAAGCAGTATTTATTCCATCATGCTCGGTTTGGATTACCTTAAACTAAATAAATTTGCACTATACAGTAAACTTCAGTTTGCACATTTATTTGGGCATTGAAGAGGTTATGGAAAATGAGCAGAGACGTTGTTCTGAACGTGGTGCTGGAGGAGGAATCCTGCCGAGAAGGTGGAGGTGGGCACTGTGCAGATGGCAGCCCTGGGCTGAGACACGCTGGGTCTCTGCACTTGGCGCTGCCTCCGAGGACGCTGTGCTGGCTCTAACCACCTCCTCCTGCCTGCCTCAATGTGCCCTGTAGGAGCCAGCACAGGTCAGGAAAAGCCAGCGCTGCCTTGGGGCCAGTAATCCTGCTGTTCTCCGTGTGGATGTGTGTGCTCGGCATTCCCACGCACATCCCGCAGCGCTGATGGCAGAGGGAGTGTACCTGGAGACTCCCTGAGTAATCTCCGCTAACAGAGGATGAACTGTGTGTCATAACCTGGCTGCATTTCATGTTTGGAGAGAGATTGAAGCTCTTTGAATAGCCCTCAGCTGGTTCCCAGGGGAGCCAAGCTCGCTGGCAGCCGGCATTCCGGGCGGTGGCTGGAGTTATCCCCATATGGAAGCTCCAGCCCTGGGTGCAGCGACCACACTGCGGCCCCAGCCGAGCTGCACACAACCAGCTACTGCTGCCTTAATTGCACAACAGACCCCGACTGCCAACGTCCCCAGAATGGGAGAAACACACTTAAATAGCCTTATGTAATTCCAAACTAACACACGCCTGGATTAGAGTCCTCCTGCGAAGGGAGAGGTCCCGCTGTGCGAGCCGGCTTTCCACCCCGAGGCTACGGCAGCGCCCTGACATCCAAAGGCCTCCCACCCGCTGTTCCCAAGCAGGGGACAGCCCAGGCTACATTAGGAGGAGGATGAAGGCATTCTGTCCCTAACTTGCTCTTCAGATCACACCTAACTTCGCAGGGCCTCTTCTGTAGCAACCTCTCGGGCAGAAGAGCAATGCTCTCTTCTCGCAAGGTAAAACTCCCATACCTCACATCCTGTGCTGTATCCAGCCCAAGGACGCCTTTCTAGTATGGCTCTTGCACTGACAGCCCCTCCTCTGATGTGCCAAAAATGACACACCCCTGTGTTGCTTTGATTTTTTAAAGATTTTCTAAATTTTTTTGATGTTTACATTCTTGTAGCAAACTTTGTCACACACTTTCTGTGAATAATTTATTGTTTGGCACGCTTTTATAGAAGAAGAGAAATTTGATAGACTGTTGGTTTGTCCAGTGTCATTGGAGAGGTGGCACTTTCACCCTCCAATCCACTGTCACTTTTAGAAAACTATAAATGTGAGAGGCAGAAAATGAACTTCCCTTTTCTTCACCTCGAGAGCAGTGGTGTGTGTGCTCGTGTTGTTTCGTGTGCTGTGGTGACACCCCGGCGTGTTTTTGAAGGCTTTGATTCCCAGTCTCACCTCTCGCTTGTTCCTGAAGGGCAGCTCTCTGGTTAGCCAGCGCTGCCCACCGTGGGGATGGCTGTTCAGACAGGCATTCCATGCTTCCCCCTGGGACGTAACAAACACACATGTACAGACCAAGCCCCTTTTCCACATCTGTCCTCTGTCTGTCCATCTCCACACTCAGCACCACCCCCTAATAATTAGGATGCCTAAATGAGAACAGAGCAGATTTAATTGAGACTGGTTTTTCCATGTGAGGCACGGTGCTCACAGCCTAGCGGTCCTGCCAGAGTGGGAAAACTGGAGGAGCCAAGAAATACTTTGACCATAGTGTTACCTAAGTTGTGGAAACCTGTTTTGTTCCTGAAGGAGGAGATTAGGAGTGTGGGGAATATCAAGTTTAAAGCAGCTCAGCACTGCTTGGCACCTTCTAGTCACTGTCCATGTGATCTGTGAAAACCCCAGAGTTAAATGAAACCAGATTGAAAAGGCAAACACAGTCATTATTTCTGCAGGGAAAGTGCTTTATCCTGGGGATACGGCTTGGCAAGCTGGGAGCTTAGGAAACACAGAGGGAGTACATCTGCTGCAGTAATTTTCCTTTTCACCTGGTTCCTGCCGTGCTGCACAGCAGCACTGCTGAACAGCACCATGGAAATATGCTCCTGCACCTGTGCTCCCCTTTGTGCCCACTGTTAATGTGGGAAACACTCATTTTTGAGAGTGTGCATTCCCCATTACCAGCATCTGATGGCTTTGGCTAAGAGCTGGTGAATCAGTATTCAAGTTTGTTCATGTTGTTAATAAGGGAAGAATAATGTTCTTGGGATCGTCTTGTCTCCATGCAAAAAGATCAACCAACTTTCCTACATGGATCTGGGGCACAGAAATGCTCCTTCCAGTTTGTTGCAAAACAGGTTTTCAGCAGATGCAAGGAAATCCTTATGCTTCAAATAATACCTTCATTTTCTGCATTGTATAATGCTCATGTGAACTGCTCCCCATTTATTCCAGACCAAATTCTTTTGGACATATAGAGACCAGGTATCAATCTCCTCACAGCTTAAAACTTGTGCTCAGTAGCTGATTGTCCAGCGGTCTTACCCTTAAAGAATAAATATTATTTATAAATTACAGTGCACTTTTTCAATCTCAGCCACTTGTTCCTGGTTTAGTTAGCACTGATTGACACAGAAAATATTAATGATAAAAACATTGTCTTTGGGTTGGGAAATCCCAGAACCGCAAACAGCTAGAGAACATTCAGAGGAAATAAATCATTGAAAATTTACCCTGTTGTTGTACTTTTCTATTCACAACTGACATTGGTCATTGCTAATGACACATTGCAGGGCTCAATGAATTTCTGGTGTGTCCTGAAATGGCTGTTCTTAAATCCATCATCCCCTCCTGGCAAAGAGGAAAGACTTACCCTTTTTAGAAAATAGGCTGCATGTAGATGAGCCAGCACTGCAAGCCAAAAAGCACTTTAATATCAATTTAGGCACAGATTTTGCTACCTTTCCTCAGGTGAAGGGAATCACACTCTTCAAATACTACTATGGAAGTGGACTGGAACTGCTGAAGTCTCGACCCCATGTAAATAAGAATGTCCCTGAATAATTCTGTTCATAAATTTCACATGTTAAAAAAAGTAATTAGCAAAAGCATTTCAAAACCAACTCCATCCAGCGCTCTTGTGGGAAACCTCAGCACAAGCAGAGTGAATTAACCACGGTGTGACCAGGGCCAACACTGCAACAGAATCGGAGCAAATGCGCTTCTGCCTCGCTCTGGGTCTGCAGTGAACAGCTCTGGCAGCCAAATGAGGACTCCTAATTATGCACCCTCTAATCACCTCAAGATTTGCTTTAGCAGTGAAGTTTTCAGACGTGGCAAAGAGCGAGCTGCATTTTGAAGGCTTCAGAGATGACGTGAACCTTTCCTCCCTGCTTTCTTCTCATGCAACTAAACCTTATACATCAGTGGTCCAGGTGCTTTTTGCTCCTGTTCCTGTAGGGAGAAGTCCAGATGGAAGGGGGAAGTATGCAACTACTCAGCTTCTGAAAAACTTCTCTGCTCTGAGCACTGTGCCTGTAGAAGGATCTTGTCTCTCCACACCACGAATACCATCAAATGACAGCCTTCAGAAGCAGGCATCCCCATTAATTCGTCAGCAGGCTGACAGCTAACCAGGGCACAGGGGAGATGTGAAATGTTAGCACAGACACAAACATTCAGCCTGCTTTATCTCCCCTTCCATTCAGAGTGTTACATTAGCAGAAAACTGGCACCAGGACACAAAGGCTTGGATGCATGCTCAGTACTGCCTCTCACAGAGCTCTCACCTGTCAACAAGGCTCCTGGATAAGCCTGGTTTTTTTTCTATTTATATTTTTTTTCTGAAAGCTCTGATTGGAGCAGGAAAAATGAGCACAGCTCCAGAGAGAGCTTGGCAGGCTGTCCCCCCGTGCCACGCTGCTCAGCACGGGCCAGATGCAGCGAGGTGGTCCCTGGTCCCCAGCCCAAGAGGCAGGAATCTGCTGGCAGAGCAGCCTCCAGAGCGGAGCTGACTCCTCTCCCGCAGCTCCAGCAGCCAGCCAGGAGCTGGAGCTGGCAGCATCCAGCTGCATGGACAGCCTCCAGCGAGCTGCACTGCAAATGCACAAAAAGCAACTAAAAAAAGCATCAGGGAAAAAAAAAAAAAAAAAAAAAAAAAGCAGGAGATGAGTTAATGCCAGACAACAGGTTATTCAAGGCAGCAGAATTGCCTAGTGCTGGGAGAGGCCCAGGGGCTTTTCCTGACGTTGTTTTGAGCCTGGTTCAGTGCCTGACAGAGCAAATGCATCCTCATTTCAGTATTCCTCCTGTGCTTTCTGTGAAGCGCTTTGGGATTTACTGGCGAATAGTAACACCTTTTGTGAGAGCAACAGAACCATCAACTATTATTAAAGCTGGACCAAGACTGGAGGGCTTTATTCTTAGGGAAAACACAATGTGAACTAGATAGCCAGCATAATGGAAGATAACAGAATAAATCATAAAAAAGGTCCACTCTGTCATTTATGGATAAAGTTTTGAGTTTTAAAGTCTCTCTCTGAGATTGCCTAATGTTCACCAAGACATAACCAACACAAAATAGCTCTGCTCACAGCCTTAACTCTGAGAGAATTTTATTACTTAATATTTCAAAACAACTTTTTCCCTAGGAGATGCAGGCTTAAAAGTTGTTACATTAAAAAATGTAACACTGGGGAAAATAAAAACCCAAAAGCAACAACCAGACCCCAATGCCTTACTCTGTCCCTGCAACCAGCAAATTACATTTTAATTCTAAAGGTCAATCTGTTTGTATTATCCACATACACATTTGGACTCTCTTGCCAATAGGATATGGAGTCCCATACCCTGTTTCTGTGACTCTTGTAGCACAAGATGATTAGGATTTAGATCAAGGCCAAACTCTCATTGCTGTCTCTCCAAGGGCCTCCAAGTGAAAGGCTTTAGTTTGCTTTGCCAAACAATCTCAGCTTTCTTGTGGAAAATACATGTAATACACAAGCCAAATTGTAGCAGGGATGTCAGAGAGGAGGTGAAGCATTATTTAATGGGATTGTGCATATATTCCATAGAATAAGAGATTTAAAACAGGAGTTGGGTAATTTTATTTAAATATTATTACAGTGCTTCTCTGAAGGAAATATCTGTCTCTGGGACATAATAAAACTTATTCAAAGATTAATTAAGTGAAACGTCTTGGCTTCAATGAAAAATAGCCACTGAATTAACACATCTCATACTTTCCTATTTCAGATGGAGAACTTAAGAGGATCAGTAATTGCTGTGAGAAACAACAGAAATCCACAGAAAACAAGTCAGCAGATAATGACAATTTTACCATTCACCTAATCTCAGGAATCAGCTGAGGTGTGTGTACCAGCTGCTGGGATCTGTGTGAACCAGAATACCTGGGGGGAGAACCTGAAGCATCATTTGCAGAAGGC
The DNA here is from genome assembly GCA_024865655.1 of Emberiza elegans. Classification (NCBI taxonomy): domain Eukaryota; kingdom Metazoa; phylum Chordata; class Aves; order Passeriformes; family Fringillidae; genus Emberiza; species Emberiza elegans. Next base: position 4,790,439 of record JALJVW010000158.1, read on the forward strand.
ACAGCCAAACTCCTCCTGCACAACCAAAACCCTTCTGCAGAGAAATCATGGTGGCTCTACGATCTGAAGAAGTGAGACAAGATCTCAGAGACAAAGGGTATTATTATTGCAAGGACCAGAAAACTTCTCTCCCCTACCTTTTCTAACAACACATTCAAGAAAAATGAGTAGCCACCATCAGTAACAGAGCTTTCGCTTAAGCTGAAAATACTACAGAGAAACACCCATCAAGGCAATAATTAACAAAACCCATTTGAACTTGTTAAGAACTTACAGCAACCGGAATAGTTAATTTATTGGCCCTTGTGTGGTATTTACAGTATATAATGGTCACTTTAAAGAGAAGGACATGCAGCAAATCTTCTCCTGCATACGCTCAAAGCCACAGGAATTAATGCCAGGGTCTGAGGTTGGTTAGCCTGGGCTGCTTACTGGAAACACACATCACGCTTCGTTTAGTGCTACATGAAAGTTAATCAAGTTTAATAACCTTTTCCTGAAATGTCCCAGGAAATGAGGTAGAAAAATTAAAACAGTTAGATGTCTGCTGAAAAGCAAATATATTTATTATGCACTTTAATATACACAGGGATTTTCGCTTAATATAATACAAGGAATAAAATAAAAATTTTACAATGTGAAATTCATTCAATGTACATTAAAGGCTATTTACAACCCACTCCAGGAAAAAACAGTCTATCTGCAAACCAAGTTAACTGAGGAGTTCAGATGGGGAATATTAAGCATAACAGACATTTGCATAGCAGAGTAACTGAGGAGGGAAAACACCTTTTTAGTTTTAAAGAAATGGTAATGTTTTCAATACTGATCAGAGAGAAGACAAAAATGCATCAATTGTGCCTCGGTATCTCTTAATGCATTTCTCTCCAGATGTGTTTTTCCACATGCACACAGTATTGATATCCATGTCCACGAAACAGTCTTGTTCCCCAGCTCTCCCATCAAGAATTTTGGATGTCTTGTGGAGATGACCTTGGAAGGACCAGTGAAATGGGATGAAGAGAAACAGGATTCCTGTTTTATTCAGGTTTTTTGGGTGGTGAGAAGGGCTGCCCTGGCAGAAGGAGCTGTGCTGAGTCACAGCTGCACCTCTCTGCTCACCTCCACTCCATTTACAGATGGGAAAGGGCAGGGCAGAGGGAACAGTGGGGGAACAGCAACTTTGCTTGGCACACAAACCCCTCACAAACGGTGATGCTAAAAATCACACGCAACAGCAATGTGGAATTACACAGACCATCTGAGAAAACAGATGATTTAAAGCAATTCCTGCCCTGTTCCAAAGGGATATTCAAATATGGCAGAATTGTCATTCTGAAAATATTTTTGACAGGTCTACTTTCTGCTCATTTGGAGAGAGGGTTTCCCCAGTGACTGTTTCAAATGTAAATACTATTCACACAAAACCCACCAGACTATCCGTATGTTGTGACCCCTTGTGAAATTTGCCATATTTTTACGTCCTCTGTCCACAAGGTGCAACTAATAACAACACAATAAAATTAAATAAATATAATCCCAATGACAGTCAAGGTCAGTAGAAAAAATGTTGGCATTCAGGGATCCTTTTCCACAGAACAAAACATACATCTAATCACTAAGGACAGTCGTATTCTTGCACAGTATTGCAAATGTACTACTCTTGAGGTTTGGAACAAGTTTGCTGAGAACATTTTGGTACTTTCTCTTTTCTAAACCCCTAACCCTCTTAAGGCCATTCTGCCAGACTCCTGTTATGTTTATTTTATAATTGTCCCACGGGGACAAGAAATTCAATACACGAAACATTCAGAATAATCCATATTGCCGTGTGTCAGCTTCTAACATCTAATTTTACTATATGCTGAATGCCTGACTATAAAAGACTCTTTTTTGACATTTAGGAAAAAGCAAATAAGAATGGAGGTGCAAGATTTAAAAGCAAAAAAGTATTCTGATGACAGTTGATCATAATAACCAGACATGGAGCCCTTCAGTGCCTCAGAATATGCACTACATCTACATCCAGGGGCCATTCATCAAAGTTTAAGGATCTCATTATTCATCTACGAAAAATAACCTCAGCTCTCCATCATCTTATTTCTGGAATGATCAGAATTAGAGTATGAAAAAGATGAAACCCAAGCCTTTAGAAGAAACACTTACATACAAAAATAGGCTTATTTTCTAAAGAGCAAGGCTGTGTAATGGTGAATATAGTTGAATACAGCTTGCATTTGCAGGAGAAAAGAACCCACTTGTTTTGTTATATCACTTGCAGAACTGTGCAAGTAAGATGTGCACATTCAAAGGGAAAACTCACACTGCTCACTTTCACAACAATGACCTTGACTTTGCTCTCTTTCACACCAGTAAAATACTTCTGCTGTAAGAGCAGGAAACCAGCTTTCCACTATCCATGGCTGGGCTCTCCTGACTGCTGATTCACCGTGCTCCAGGTACAGAGACACGCTGGCCCTACCTAATCCCCGTGAAGCAGTAACCACATTCATACAAGTTTGTGCTTTAAGGAGTTATTGTCTCAGGACAGGGCTAACTCAGCCACCTCTGTACTCCCCAGGCAACGCTGTCGCTGTGCTTTTCCACTGCACTCCTGCTGGCTATTCTCTCAGCCTCGCTCACAAAGGGTCTGTATTTTCCATGGTTTGCTTTACTGACATTCCCAAAAATAGTCCTTTACCTTGCAAAAGAGAAAGAGCTGTTTCTAATGTATAGAAATGTACAAGAAAGCAGGATCAGACCTTTTAGCACCTCAGACATACCCATATTAGTTACCTCATCACCGTAGCAATAACAGAGCCTATTGAAGACCTCGTGTCCAAAATTTGCCTATTGCTTTCAGTGGTCCCAGTCTGCCATCCAGATTTGGTGCTGTAGTACCAGAGAGTAGATTTTTGCCTCTTAAAAATCCCAAAGACACTGCAGGTGGTTGCAGTCCGACTTCATTGCCACCACTGAACAGCAATTACACAGACAGAACGCACAAGTACAGTATTTATAAAATACTGTTACAAGACTTGTAATTCTGGAGGGAACCTTTTGAAGTACACGGGGAACTGACAATACATGACAACAATGCAAATGTGACAAACTCGTTGCTTGTTTTCTTTAGCCACAGAAAAAATAAATACAAAAAAAGCACTGCCTTTTCCATAACACAGTTCACTGTGGCACATGCACCTCTACCAAGCGATCTGGAATAGGAAATCAGAATTCCTGGTTCTTACCATTTTCAGCTGTGGTCAGGGAAATACAGCATATATCTTTCTGCAATTAAAAAAAGTGCTCATTCTGTGTATTAAATACAAAGTACACAAAATAAAATTTCGAAGCACAGAGGGTTATACTGAGAAGGCAGCCTGAAAATGTAGGCACGTTACAGTAATTAAGGTAACTGAACTGTAGGAATCACATTCTTGAATTTCTAGGTGGACTAAACAAGCACTGTTTGCTTTCATCCCAGCCAGCTGATAAATCATCGGGAGCAGAAGCGCTTCTGTTCACAGCATCATGGAATTGGCCTGAAAGTATAAAATAAAAACACTGAGCTTTGAAATAGTCTGTAACACAACCAGCACTGTCAGAAATGGAGCTGTATCATCCCTAATTAAAGTCAAAAGCACACAGCAACAACCTGATGAGGAGAAGTGCTTCCTGCCTAACCCCAGTCCTGTGATTGATAGATTCCCCGTGCCCTCTGCCAACCCAAGCTCCTACAAAGTCCCCACAACAGGAGAGCTTCCTGGGAAGGCTGGGAAGCAGCAGCCAGGAAAGAAAAGCCATTCCTGTGGTGCTCCCATGGAGTATTTCTGATGTGATTCCCCACAGGTGACTCATTTATCCACCAGTCAGGGAAATTACCCATTTTTCTGCTTGAGATTTAGCAAAAGAGGAGGCAAATTACAGCCTGTGCCAAGCAATTCATAATCCACACAGAATTGTTCTGAACTCCCATCTTTAAAGTGATGCTCTGGAAAGTGGTAAGAGAAAAGCAAAAGGAACCATTTGGTTATCCACACCTCATTTTTTAGCCACTTGCAAAACCAAGAACTTCACTGAGAGAAACCCTGAATTTTCCGTAACACACCATTTGTTCCAGACAAAGCAAAGCCAAATTTTAGTATTATATGTGGAATGTTCGGATTTCTTTATATGCTGATTATATTTTAAAATCAAGGAAGATGGAAAAATTCACCCAAACCAGTCTTTTGATGACAGGTCAGGTCAGATGAACACATTCTACATCAGAACCATGCAATGGATTTACAATAAAGTATAACATGAAAGCAAGCAGTGAACATCAGGTGGAGGCACGTAAGAGTTAGGAAATACAATCCTTAATTACACGTTTTAAAGTTTTACAGAAGCAGGAAAAAATTACAAATAAATTTTAATCCTGTTTGGGCATGATGTACTACTGTGGGAATCTGAAGTCCTTGTAACTTTTATGAAGATTCAAGGACTTTTCTCTCCCACCTGATGATTCCTCTCCATGCCTGTTCCTGCTGTCCTGCCCCACAGCTCATCTGACCCTCTAATAAAATTTGCATTTTACAATGTGCAGGCTCTAGTGCAGATGCTTCTGAAACACTGTGTTGTTTCAACCATTTTAACTGAACCAAAATGCCAGCCCAACAGGGTCCTGCACAATATTCTATAGCTTTGCCATTCTCCAGGGACCTCAGCTGTGTCTACAGATATATTCCATTAAAATCAATTTCCAGGACATTTTGGGAAAATGTCTATTTATGTGTTTTTGACAGCTGAAGACCTTCCATGTATGGATTCTGCACCACCTGCAGCTGTCCTAGAAACACTCTGTCTCTGATGACCTGCAGCAGAACTGAGTCAGAACTGGCAAGAACATTTTTGTTCTAAGGAGCAGCAGCCTGAACTGTCCAAAATGATGCATTCACACACAAAAAAATGCTTTCGAAAATAAGTGAGCAAGTGATAAGAGGTGGGCAAACTTCTTATTCTGCTTCTCTGAAATTCCAATAGAAAACAACTCATTCCAAATTCCCTGAAAAGCATTCACCTCAACAGGAAGAGGGAGAAAAATAGAACTATTTTAGCTGACTCACTGACAATCCATGTCTGAAAAAGAGATTTATAATAATTTCTCAGCTTAAAATTCAGTATTGGAGAGAAGCTGAAGATATCTAAATGACCTCCACTGATTAAGAACAACAGAATGGTCAGAAAATTGGTACGATAACATAGATTATAATCTTACACCAATAAAAGCCACCTCTTTTATAGGAGAATTACCTTTACAGTAACAGAAATATAAAATCAAAGTTTTAGAATAGTATTTTATACTTATGCTTTGTCCTTGAAATCCACATTCAGAGAAGTGGTTGCCCATAACTTATAAGAACCCTCAGAAACTTTCTGAGGAGCATTTTTGTAAATAATGAAATAAAGACTGTATCTGAAAATATAAAGAACTGAAATTCTCATCTGTCCTTACATATGAAAATCAAAATTCCAAATCAGTGCTATGTGAAACTCACTTATCAGAGACAGTGGGGCACAATTTGAGAGAGTGAATTCAACAGACAACATGTTGAATTGAATGACAGTGACCCAATTCCTCTATGGCTGGTGCTTTTAAATGACAGTGAAGGAAATACTTGACAGGTAAAGATTTTAACATCCATCACGTAAGCAATTATGATGATAAATGACAATAAAATGTAATTTTAGCACATTTCAAATGAAATGCAGGCATTTGGTTCCTTTGTGACTGGGTCAGTTACCTTTTACAATGGTGTTTCCTTCTTGTAGTTGAAGCTTGGGTCGCTACCTTCAATCTGAAGTTTTAAGGCTTGCTTAAGGCTGAGTTCTGTCTCTGCGGGGGGATAGCCTTCCAACACATCCTGATGCCCTCTGTCCTGCACTGTTCGTGGGACAGAAACCCTGCCAAGAAAAACCTGATTGCTCTGAAGGTGGTAATTTGGATTTGTCATAATGCCATTTCTCTTCTTCTGCTCCCCACTCTGTTGGTGAATCAGGAATTGCTGCTGAGATCGACCAACTTCTTGCTGAGCTGGAGGGACCAAAATCTTGCACTGTGGCTCTGGAGGCATTGATTTCAGTGGCATGCTCGTGCCAGATTTGGCAATAGGTACTCGTTTATCAAACTGAGTCATTTCATACTCTAGCACTTTGGGTTGGGAGGAACTACTCTGCTTTATTTTTTTTCCAGCTGACCCAGACTTGCTGGAGTTGTCTGTTTTGCCCCCTTTGTTCGCTTTAGTTGATTTCAAGCTAGGTTTCACTTGGCTCCATTCAAACTCGCTGCTGGGTGAATTGTGATTTTGACTCAGGGAATGAGTTGTGGAAGAAGGGGAGACAATGGACTGCCTGCTTCTGCTGCGTGGCAGGGAATGCTGCTGGATTTGCTCCGTGAAGGACAGGCTGTGGAAACTATCGATGGGCACCGTCTGAGCGGTGGCCGTCGAGGACGTGGTGCGGAGAGAGGAATTTTTGGAGCTTTTCAGGGAATTATTTGATAAAGATGACTTCTGACGGTCAACCGTAGAATCGGGAGACTCCGAAGGAGAACTGAAGGCGTGTGCAGGCCCATTGGATAATCCCCGCATCCCAGGCTGCATGTCTCCACCAGTACTCCCTGAACTATTGGACTTCATGGTTAAGGACTGCATTTTAGAGGAGACTGATTGTAAGGGCTTCTGCTCCATTGTGTGGACTGGAGACGGAGTACAACCATTCAGAGTCGATGCACCATATTTTTCCAGTAATTTGATAATCTGGGAGTGTCCATTTTTGGCTGCAACCCGCATAGCAGTGCGCCCAAATTGGTCAGCGTGATTGGGATCAGCACCATGCTCCAGTAATATCTGGACAACGTCAATGTGCCCCTCTTGGGCCGCAATGCAGAGTCCAGTAGCACCTTGATTACAAGTGTGGTCAACCAGAGCGCCATGCTCGATGAGAAGCTGCACGACCTTCACGTGGCCTTGCCATGCAGCAGACTGCAAAGCGGATCTCTTCTCGTTGTCTGCAGCGTTCACGTCAGCGTGGTACGTTATCAGCACCTGCACCATCTCCAAATGGCCCTGCCAGCAGGAAACATGGAGTGCTGTTCTGCCTTCAGCGTCGCTGGCTTCGACGTTTGCACCATTTTCTAAAAAATACTCAGCCATTGTAAGCTGGTTTTCTAACGCTAGGATATAAAGTGTCGGCCGGCCATCAGCATCCTTGTAGTTCACATCTGCTCCGTGGCTGAGCAGCAGCTCGACTATATCTCTGTGACCTTCTAAGGCAGCAACCCGGAGAGCATTTCTCCCATCATAGCCTCTCTGATCAATGTTGGATTTATTTTCCAGTAACATCTGCACACAATCATAGTGACCTTCCTGCGCAGCTAATATGAAAGGTATCCGTCCATCATTATCAATTTCATTTGTTCTAGCACCTTGTTCTATAAGAGCTTCACAGATCAACCTGTGACCTTCAAAAGCTGCCATGTGCAAAGGTGTCCAGCCTGCATCGTCTCTGTGATTTTCATCTAGCCCCCTGTCCAGCAGAGTCCGTACTACCTCAACATTGCCCTGCGCAGATGCTATGCTCAGGACTGTTCTACCTTCACTGTCGATGCTGTCAACAGCTGCACCCCAAAACAAGAGAGTATTCACCACTGAGGCGTGGCCCATGGAGGCTGCTGCCAGAAGCGGCGTCCGGCCGTTGTTGTCCGTGTGATCGACGTCAGCTCCTCCTTCCAGGAGCAGATCGACCACATCCACGTGTCCTTCATAGGCGGCCACCAGCAGCGGAGTCATGCCGTCCTTGTCGCAGTGGTCGACCTCAGCGCCGCGGTCGATGAGGAGGCTGACCACCGAGGCGTGGCCCTTGCTGGCCGGCACGCAGAGCGCGGCCACGGACAGCGCCGTCCTGCCATCCACGTCCTCGTGGTTCACCTCCGCGCCGTGGTCCAGCAGGTGCTCCACAATCTCCTTGTGCCCCATGTACGCAGCCGCGATCAGGGCCGTCCTGCCCTCGTTGTCGGCTTTATTCACTTCGGCCCCGTGCTGGAGCAGGTTCAGCACGATGTCCTCGTGCCCGCCCCACGCCGCCGCCCTCAGCGCCGTCCGGCTGTCGGCGTCGGCGCAGTCCACCTTGACGCCGGCATAGAGGAGCGCGGACACCACCTCGGTGTGCCCTCCCCAGGCGGCCGAGCGCAGCGCCGTCCAGCCGTCGTGGTCCGTGTGGTTGACGTTGGCCCCGCAGCCGATGAGGCAGTTGACCACCTTGGTGTGGCCCTGCCGGGAAGCCAAGGTCAGCGCCGTCTGCCCGTGGGCGTCTTCGATCTCCAGGTCCGCCCCCCTGGACACCAGCAGGTTGACCACGTCGAGGTTGCCGCTGTAGGCCGCGTTGGCCAGCAGCGTTCTCCCGTTGGAATCGCACTGGTTCACGGACGCCCCGTTGTCCAGCAAGGTGCGGATGGAGTCCTCCCTCTCCAGGGCCTGCCGGACGATGCAAGACGTGCGGTCATCTTCGCTGTTGACGTGAGCACCGGCCTTTACCAGCAGCTGTAGCACCTCTTGCTCTTTAGGAATTAAGGTTGACAGAGAGTCTTTGACAGGTGTGCCATTCCAGATCATCCACAAAGCCAGCTCTGAAGTCTCCAACTGTAAATTAGAATTAATGAGATGCAATGCAAACTCTTGAGCTTCCAACGGCGTTAAATTCTTTGCCCGGCAGGTGTAACTCATGGCCAGCATTCTGTGTCCCTCTGCGGCGTTACACAAGTACTTCTGTGTGCAGTGCTTCACATCCAGCAACCACTCTGCAAAACTGTAATGAAACAAGATTTTTGTATTTCCAAGGCCATCGATAAGGACTTTGGACAGGACGTCCAATTTGCGTTGGAAGTCCTCCATCGTCATCGTCATATTTTTGGTCCACACTGCCTGATACAATTCCGTGGTGGTCAAGGGCCTGCAGGCTGCAAGAATTACATTAAGGATGGGCTGGACCTTTGCAAACTGTTTTCTCACAAAAAGTCTCTGACAGAGCCAAAGGTAGAGGCCATTTAATGTTCCTGGAATATCACGGATCTCCCGCAACATGATAAAATTCTCCACAACTCCGTCTAGGACACGCTCCAGATACAAAAAGCAACCGCTGCTTTTGATGTGAAGCTGATTCAGCATTTCTGCTGTTTCCTTTGTGAGGTGTTGTCTCAGGGCTTCTTCCTGGTCTAAACGATGCAGAATATATTGCTGCACATCCTTCACAATGTAAGCCTTTCGGAGGTCATCCAGACTTATTTTTCGAAAACCTGTTGAGAGGAGAGAAAGTTGTAATTATTTCTGATCCACCTCTGCTTAACTCAATGTTGAAAGAAGAGTAAATACAAGCCAAGACATTTCTGGGTGGGGAACACCCACAGTAAAATATTTTCCCCTGTAAACACAGTGAATATAAATTAATTATAATAGCAGAAAACTTTGATAATTAGATGCACTGTTATCATCTATTTTAAGAAAAAATAGGTGCTATTAACAAAAATAATATGGAAAATCACTCTGAATTAGGCATTGTGCGTCTGCCTTGGACAATACTAAACACCTAAGCAAAACCATCAAAACTACAACTGAAATAAGATTATTAAGTACTATTATATTATTAAAGGAGTAATCCCTTCTCCAGTGTGGTTAACAATGGAATTCTAAGTAATTTTCAGCTATTTAGCTTAAGACAATTATTATGTTTATTTAATTACAGAAGAGGGTATTCACACCTGCTGCATATGCATGATTAAATGCATATAAATTACTAGCTTGACCACCACAGCTTCTTTTAAAAGCTTTTATGATACAGGAGAGACACGCAGAAATAGTTTTAAACATCTTTAGACCTCTGCACACCAAAATTACCTACTTTTTGCAAGTGAGGACTGAGTGATAAACACCCTGGTTCTCAGGTAGGTGACTCATTGTATAAAGACATAGGTTCTCTCGTGGTCATATCTCTGTTTTTCCAGCCTGTTTACTCTTTAGAGGAAAGAGGGGCATTATTTCATACACACAGACTGTCTGTCCCCTCCCCACTCAAGGAAAGGGACACCGCTCCCAGCAGCACGTGCAGGGAAGTTCCCTGCGCTGCCTTAGCGGGCCGCAGGACTCTCAGGAATGGGGCTGAACCCAGGCAGAGCCATGTGGATACAGGGCTGCCTCTGCCATCTCAAACATTTGCTCTGGTAGGGCCAAGGTAAGCACCTGATGAGGACCTGCCCTCCCTGATTAGTGACACACCGTGTGTTTGAACACTGCCCTTGTGGAAGTTACGGGAAAACCACAGAGGTCACGGAGGCAGCAGCTCCAGTGACTGCACTGCAGGCCAGAACTGCACCTCACTTCTCCAGGGACAGCTTGTCATCCCTTCCTTACAGCCAGCTCAGCTAGTCAGACACAAAGCCAACTGCTCTTCAAACCAAAGCTAAGTTACTGATCTCTAAATTATACCAAAGGAAAAGCAACCATAGATCGATGTGTTCAATTCAATTCCAGCCCCATCTCCACAGAAGAAAATAATTTTAAGAGAGCCTCTGTAGGATGCTGCTTCTAGATCCATGTTTTTATTGTATTTAAACACTCTGTGGATCACACTGCTCAGTCTGTGAGGTTGTTCTGACAGCACATTCAGGCTGGTAACAGAGCTGTGGTTTTGCTGCCCAGTGCCTTCAGCAGAGGTTCTGAACATCCCGTTAAGGTCACTCTGTTAATTGTTTAGTCTACATGTGCACTGTAGATGAGAACACCACAGATGAGAACAGAGAGGCCAACTATGGAAGTGTTACTAAAATATTTCTGCTTCCCTTAGTAATTATGGAAGCACTACAAACAGGACTGAACCAATATAATACCTAAAAATTTCATGCTTCTCCATGAAATGAAATCACTGGAGAGGACAATTGTGCACAGTCAGTTCAGAGGATAAGACTACACAAGCAAGATTGACTACTTGAAGATTTTTTAATCAAAAGGCCAGAAACAAGAAAGATTATTTTCTCCATTCCAGAGGCTTCTTTTCTTTTTTTTTTTTGGCTCTAAAAGGAAACACAGAAACAGCTTTATCCACCATAATGTGCCACGAATTCAAGTAATGTCCTTACGTGACTTGTAGGATGGTGTAATTCATTGCTTTACTATGTATTTCAATAAAATACTCTCTATGTAACTTTGTGAAGCCCTTAATTCTTGCACACAACCCAAATAAAAAACTTTGCTGAGTAAGAGCAGACAGTGCCCTGTGATTCTGCAGATCCCAAGCTCCCACTTGAAGCGAAAGGCTGTTTCTAGGTCAGGATCCTTCAGAAGACACAGAAGTGAAAAAATAACACCAAAGCCATTGCTTGGTTCACGGACCCACAGTCACAAGCATCCCAGGAGCTGCAATTAGGGACAAGTGTCCCTTTGCCTGGCTCATGTGTGCAGAGCGAACAGCTCTGGTTTGCTCAGTCTGGAGCAAACACAGGCACCCTGCTCACCCACCTTCCACCGAACTGCCCTGCTTCGCCTCACACAGATCTGCTCCTTTTTTCTTGGCTCAACAAGAACAGGCAGGGAGCTCTGCAAAATCATTCTCTATGTCTTTAGACCCAAGTGACCCTGCTCACAAAAGCACCAACCTCTCACATTAATCCCATGCCCACATCCTGCCTCCCAATATATACCGGCAAACGTAAGCTATTTTTATTTTTACACGGTTTGTTTTTTGAGTAGCGGAATTTCATTTCCCTGCGATGAGAAAACCCCCGATGGACTGGCACAACAGCAATCCTCAGATTTCAGCTGATGTTCAGTGTTGCCTGACTAATGATTACACTTCACCTCCCCTGACTCCCAGCCTTCCCAGGAAAACTTGCAGTGATAATTGTTTAAGCGCCTCTGTCTCAGTCTCTGTATCTCTGCTTCAAAAACAAAAGACTCTTGCCTGTCTTGCAAGCGTTCTTTGGAAAATAATTTTCATTTTGCTTCCCAAAATGGGTAGGAAAGTGAACAAAAAAACCCCTAAGCGCTCCAAACAAAAAAGTAAAAAAGGAAGGGTCTGTATGTTTGGCATTTGCTTTTTCCCTTTAAATGATGTATCAGAGAAGCTGTGGATGCTCCATCCCTGCAAGTGTTCAAGGCCAGGTTGGATGGGGCTTTGAATAACCTGGAAGGTGTCCCTGCCCATGGCAGGGGGTTGGAGTGAGATGATCTTTAGGGTCTCTTCCAACACAAAACATTCCAAGATGATCTGATTACTTTATTCCATACTAGAGCTAAAAATACTACCCTGATCTGTTCTTACCTGAGATACACCAAATATCTAAGCACTTCAGACAGGTAAATAAATTTCAGAAGGCTTCAGAGCAGTTTTAAACTATTTGATTGGCTATGTGCTTATGAAAGCAAAAAATTGATTTTTTCCCCCTTTTCTGCAGTATTTCCATACATTCTTTGTTAATGAGATCCTATATATTGTATCTGAAAGCAAGCTTGGATAGCAAGATCGTACAGACCTTCACACATCCCAGGGATGAAACACCCTTTAAGAGCTGGGATTAACAATCTGCCATTGTAGCAGACTTTTGGACATGAAACAGGATGTTAATTTTAACCACTGCATCAGGCCATACCATAATAAGCAAATAATTCAAAAGAAGCCTTATAGATAGAACTGAATTTTTTTAAGTCTGGATTTTTTGTTGCTAGCTTGAAGAAGGAAAACAAGGCTATGTTTTTCTCCCCCAAATATCAGCCTAAATGAAGTCATTTTACATTTCCAAACAAAGCTCCTGCAAACTTGCTTTTCAACCCTGCTCCATACAATAAGTCACTTTCATGGACAAGAAGTTCCAAAATATTAAGAGAAAGCTCATTTTGTTTCGGATGCATTCCCATGAACTACTTAAGCTCAGCAAAACAGAAGTTACAGTAGACAGAACTTGCAGTCCCACGACCCTGCTTCTTGCATTGTTAAAATTTTTCTTACAACACATCACTTTCAACCCAATGGGAGCTCCAATATGGATTGTTCTAATTTATTACATTTCTGGCAGTTCTGTAAACAAATCTGTTCCAAATGTATTCCTTGGCAAGACCTAGGGCCATTCAAAAGGGGGAAAAAAAAGTATCTTGGTTATAAATACTTTTATAGCATGTCAACCTTTTCATACTTTAATAGTAAAAAAGCTATTAACTAGCAAGTTTCAATACTTAAAAATATCCTTCCACTTTCATATCTTGAAATGGATTTACATAAGCACATAACAGAAGTTTTAAATGCATTTTAATGTATTTCACTGAATTGTAAGCTTTAGAGAAATCCAAATTATTACAAACGTGGCAGTAATTTGGCATTAATAATTTATGCTGCTGATCTAAACACGTACTGAATTAGGTACTTCTGTGGCCATTTATGCACACCTGCTCAAAAAGAGTAACTTATCCAGCAGAGCAAAGGGCACCTGGAGACTCAGCCAGCACACTTAGCTTTTAGTGCATTTGCAGTACATTGTGCATTGCAAATTTCTCTGCCTCTTCTGCAGGTGCTATGAGACACTGAGGCTGAAATCGGCTGCTCTCACTGGTCCGTGTCACTGCACAGAAGTTTATTTAATTAGATCTACAGGTAATAGGCCATTTAAAATAATTTAGTCTTCCCTCTTTAATTACCAGGCAATTAAACTCCAAGTTCACACACAACTTTTTACAAGGAAATATGAAATTCCCTAGTACAACGCTTTCAAAGTGGTAATGAAAAGAAAGGCGACAGTAATTAAAAGCTCCCTATGTTTTCCCAAGCATTCTAAAGAATTTTTCTTTCCAAACCCCAAACCTAAACAAGAAATAAACCTTTTCAAAGCTTCAATATTATAGAAGTAAATTTTACAACCACATAAATATATAGTTTATCTTTTACATAAGAATCCAACTCCCATAAAGACTTCAAAGAAACATGAAATCACCCAAATAAAATTCCAACCTACAATGAAAAATTAGAGGACAACTTAGATTTTTTTTATTTTGGAAGCAATCTCTCCTGAAGTAGTCTCATGCAATTTATTTTCTGGAATGGTAGAAATGTTCAGCTTCAAATCTGGCAACTGATTTGGTTTGGGGATTCAGCAATAGAATTACCTTAGTAGCTCCAATCACCAGACAGTGAGGTTTCTGAGAGAAGCTGCACTGTGATTTTTTTTACTGTATTTCTCCAAAATTTTCCCATTTTTGCTTATTTTTTGATTTTTTTTTTGAAAAGGCTGTAAGGAAAATAACCCTCCGCATCTGTTCAGACATTTAAACAGCAGAAACAAGAGAAAAACATGTTCCTGATATTTCCAATCGAGAACAAATCCAGATAAATACCAACTCCTAAAAGTTCCTGTTTGTCTTGAACTGAATGACAAATAAAAGGATGAGTGAAAAATGGATGACATTGTCAGTTCCTGCCTATGGACACACGGGTGAATGGACCTCAAAAGTTGCCACTGAGGCTAAACTGAACCCTTTCACCTCTACTTTCAGTTTTTTATTGAATTTTCCAGTATCTTTCTGGTATTTGCCATTAGCTTCATGAGAACTATGGGTCCCTGAGATGTGACCCTGCACAGGTTGTGCTGCCTCATGCATGAGAAGGAATTCTCCAGAAGAATGTCAGTGTTGAACTGAGGGGTATAATCAAGCCACATGCCACAGATACTTGATTTATGTGTCTAGCAAAAAAAAAAAAAAAAATTAGGTAAATGCCTATTAAAAAAGAAGCCTTTTAAAACCATTTGTACATATGCACTTTTTCCTATTTACCTTTATGCTGTTAATGAGAAATTATCTGCTGTTCACTCCAACTTATCTATATCAAATTGCCTGATTTTAAAATGCCTCAAATTCTCCAACTACTATGAGGGATTTTCAGAACAGGTTTTGAAAAGCATGACTCCTATGCTTTCAAGACTCAGTCTCATTTTAGAAGCAGCATTAAAATTAGCTTATTAGCTAAAAATGAAAAAAAAGTAATTTTTTTTGTGGCGCATTTTATGCTCTGTGCCACTTTCATGTTGGAAAGGCTGTGTTGATGTAGCTGCTTGAGTGCCCACACTTGGAGCCAAATGATAACAAACGATGATGTGGGAGACAACGTGGATAACTATGGGTGCAAGACAAAATTGTTAAATTTAGGGGAAAAGCCACTAGGAAAAGCAAGCAGGCATCATGTGGCAGTTGGTGACAGAGCATATGAAGAGAAGGCAGTTATCTGTCCCTCTCCTTTTTTAACTCATTTGGCATTTGCTCACTGTGGAGGGTGACCGCAGACTCAGCCAGGCATCATCTCACATTTGGTTCTTATTTTTGAGGTTGTCTCTGTAGCCACAAGAGGCAAAACTTTTTTTTTCCTTTTTTTTTTTTTAAATTAATGAAAGCTGAGAATCTGAGCAAGGGGGAAAAATCCGTAGCACATTGTGCTACTACAGAATCTGGGAATACAGAAGGGCCCAGAGCACAAGCTGCAGCAGACGCAGGCACGGCTATTCAGTTTTCATAAATAAGTTGCCACCAGAAGTGAGAGAACAAAGAGGACCAGAACAAACACCCCTCCTCCTTTTCTCATTCTTAAGGAGTGCTAGGGATGATTATTCACCACTGGCAGCCTCAGGATGACAGTGGGTGACAAAGACTGGACTCTCTCTTCCATGTCATCACTATTTTTGGCTCAGGAGCTGCTTGCACAACTCCCATCTGTACTGCACACCCAAAAAAGAGCATCATCAGGAGAAGGCCACTGCAGCAAGCCTGCTTCCAGTTATTGAGAACACTTTGCTGACATGAGAGCTAAACCTATTTGTCAGACAGACTCGGAAGAATTGTTCACTGAATGAAAATTCTAAGTGAAAACAGATACAAACTCACTGCAAACAAATTAATACTGGTCAATGTACATTTCATACCATGCTCCAAAACTTTTTTTAACAGAAAAAACTACAGATGGGACACATTTTCTTAATAAATTCTGAAAGGATCCCAATCTCTCTTACCAAGTTACAGTGGAACTGATTCTTATTTGGTCCAAATATGTATTGTTATCTCCACTTCTGCCTGCCCACCAACTGAATATAAATAGCTTTTAAAACTGGCTCAGCTAAAAGTAAACATTCAAATACCACGAAGGAGGAGAAGAGTGTGCCCCAGTAGAAGAGTGAATGTCAGTCAACCCTTTGCAGGCCAGAACCCAAAAATAAATCTATGTTATTTGCAGTTTTACAACAACAAGTTGCACAGTTTCTGAAGTTAACAGAAGCTTCAGCCATGCTCCTCATATATCCTTACTACACCTTCTGCAAACCTGAGTATTGGCTGGTAACAGGAAAATCCTCCAAGAGTGAATTAAATGGGCAGCCAGCACATTGGCTGTAATGTCACATTTTCCTTTCATAGTGGGTAAACCACAACTGCCTCCAAACAGACCCTAAAATTTCTTCTCAATTTATATCCAATTCTTTCTTTGTTGCACCTTTTCCACAGTGAAGATGGGATTATAGTATCACACACCAATTTCCTTTATGCTATTCATCAAGTCATACTCTGTGGAAATGAAAAATTAACTCACTGGAATTAAATTTATTTTAAAGGCATATCCATTAGTTCTGCTGACTTTTTCTGTAAGGAATTCCATCTGGAAATATACTTAAAAGACAACAGCAATTTTTTAGGGCTAGTCTGAAACACTGCATGATTCAATGGAAAGGAAATAGGACTGTTGTGAGAAAATCTTGTCTGGTTTTTGGCAACAACAACATATCTAATCAGCCAAACTCTGACAAAACTAGTCCCATAGGAATGCCTGAAGGAACCCTGTGAAGCCACCCCAAAGTTTCTTTTAGTTGTCACATACTCCCAAATACCAGTCTTCGTGTCTGCCTCTGATTAATACAGTCCTTCATTCCAAAGTGCAATTATCCCATTGACCTTCTGGCACTGTGGCAACAAGCAAGCCTATGGGTCTAAGTTCTATAATCACATTTTTTGTCCTAATTGTGTCCTTAATACACACAGACTTTATACACAGGCCAGGAATCCAGTCCAGATATTGCCTTTTATTAAATTTCAGACAACTTCCAGTAACAATGTCATTACAGTGAAGAAATGTTCTCACGACACAGTAAAGCCTGAATGAAGAAGCTGTAAAAATTTTTTTTACTGTGCAACCTTTGCCAAAAGCACAGTCCAAGAATTCACATCTACACTGTTCCTCTCTCCAGTTTCACCTTCAGACATTATTACCCACTTTCTGCAAACATGGGGAGAGATTTTAATGGCAGATGAAAGGAAAACCTTGTGAGGTTGTAAGGAATGGGTGTATGCAGCTGAAATACTTCTGCAGTTACACATCACCTATGCTGTTTGAAGCTTCCTAAAATGAGCAAAGCAAGAGGAAAATTCAAGACACTGAAGAGAACATGGATGCTTTGCAAGGATAAAACTGAACTCTAAAATGTTTGGATTTAAGCTTTCCATAGTCCTTGGGAAACAGGGATGTCACCATCATATTTTCTGAAAAATTCCTTTGGCAGGATTTCTCTCCTGGGAAGCTGAGAAGCCTCAGAGAAAAAGGAAAAGAATATGATCTCATTTGTTTCTCCTGTGTTTTGCTGCTTTGGAATGTGGTTGGAGATTGTTTATCCAACCTGTGAACTGTTGTGACTTAATGACCAACCACAGTCAGGCTGTGTTGGGACTCTGGAGAGTCACGAGTTTTTCATTAGCATCTTGTTAAACCTTCTCTAAGCATCCTTTCTCTATTCTTTGGTGTAGTTTTAGTAGAGCATTCTTTAAATAAAATAATACCATAAAATAATAAATTAGCCTTCTAAGAACATGGAATCAGATTCATCATTTCCTTCCTACCACGGGGGACCCCGAAAATACCACACAGGGATGTGTGTTTTTACAATTACTATTTTTGCCATTGTCATTTTTTTAGAACTAAGCATGCAGCAGTGCTTTCCACTATCCCCAGGGCCTGGTAAATACAACATCCTAGGTACAGGTCCCAAACAATTCCTGTGCTCTGTGCTCACCTGTAAACATTTTTGTAACAGCTTTACTCTGCTTGCGGGCAGAACACAGGAGGAGCAGCCAGGGAGGGAAGAACTCGAAGTGGCTGGCTAAAATCTCTGCTATTGTCCCAGACAAACTTGTGGAAGTCTGTTCACCCTCAGAAACGTTACAGCCCTCGTCCACCGAGTCCACCAGCATGAAGAGGCTCTGCTGAGGAGGCTTCATTCCCAAGAGAGGCAGCAGAATGCACCTGGAAGGAACACAGCACAAAATCGGCGTTTAAATGCATTTAACAATACATTGACTGTCACAGGCATCCAGGACTAAGCTATGATCAACTTAAAATGCAAAGTTACTTTTTGAAAATAGCTACCATGCAAAATATTGAGGTAGACTAAACTAAAAGAAATACTTTGAACAGGTAGGTAGTGATGTAGTTCTTGCTTAGGCACCATTATTTTTCACGAACTTCTAATTTATAAAAATACTTTAAAATTATGTAATAGTGTTCAATTAGAAGGCTTGGAAAAACATTGCTTCACTAAGAAGCTACTTGGCCTAAAGCTTAAGAACTTCACTACTGTTGTCTCTGCCAAAGCTGTTGCTACTGCTTATCAGATACTAATAGTGAACAATGGCTGGTCATGAAACAAAAATCTCAAAGACACATGAAATATCAAAGCTCAAAGAGTTCAAGTCAGAATGAATAACACTATTACAAAGAACAGAATTTCTGCCATACCTTCACAAATAAAATGCAAATTAGTAGCAGACTGAGGCATTTGGTAGTGACTTTGATGTATTAGCTTTTATTTATATTGAAGTTGCCAAGCTCCTGTTACTGGGAAAGGATCATCTGCATCCTTGGGATGCAGCTCTAACAACACATCTGATTGTGTGGCTAAAAATTTCAAATTTGCATCTACTGTTGCTCTCTTTAGCAGGTGGCTCTTAAAAATATACCTCACTGCATTTACATTTGTCTTTAAACAGCACTACATAACCATCATGCATCTATTCAGTATTTCCACACTACACTACTATTTTTTGGGAAACTTCCTAGTGATTTAGGCCTGTAAGTTTCACTGACTAAATTATCTTTAAATACACTTGGCAAGTAAACTTTGACTTTATAGTACAAGGATTTGGAAAATGAAACGAGGTGAGAAAAATACATATCTGACAGTTTACTCTCTTGTAAATTTGCTGTTTGCACATGTCCAAAAGGCATACCCATCATAAGTATTTTTTGTTTTACTCAAGACCATAATAACCTTTGTTCATTTATTTTACTGAACAAATTTACCTTCAGAAGACTTTGGCCAACACATTATCACCTACCAAGCATTCAAATGGGAATACAGGAAAATCCTGCCTGTTAATGCAAGAATTTAACCCATTTCAGAAATTATTCATAAGCCTTGTTAGGGGCAGGTTTGTTATTTTCTGGTTTTCTAACAGAGAGAAAAAGCAAAATGGAAACAGTGGTGCACTTTTCATGTGTGACAGTAACACAATCTTGCAGAACAGACTAGAGGGGAAATTTCCTCAGAGGTGTAAAAATGAAGTACTTGTGATCTAAAAATATTCAGTATTGCATGGATCTGAAAATATGGCGTCCCCCCTTTTTTTCAGAAGCACAAGACTTCTGGAACTCTTTGGTAGTTCCCCAGCTAGGTACTCCTTCAGAGGATGCCTGACTTCCAACTGAAATCACTGCCCACTAGGCCGGGAAGTTAAGCAGCTACCAATTTACAGAACAGGAAATTAAAGTAGCCATGAGGTTAAAATTACTTTCCCAAGTGATGCCAATCCCACAAAGAAAGGAGGCAGTTGGAAATGACCACATTTTCCACCCCTTCCCCCACCAAAATGCTGCCTTGGCCCCTCAGCTATTTGTGTCAAGGCATTTTTCCTGCAACATTTCTTTCCCTATCAAAACTAATTTTCTTCTCACATAGTTCTCTGCATGAAATTACTTTTTGAGAATGAATGTTACTATGAGATTTGAAGAAATGGTAATGGTTATCTTAAATTAAAAATCTCACTTAAAATCCATGTGACCCTAACAAAATGCCTATGAAATACTTTAGGAGCATCCAGAAGCATTCTTGTGCCAGTTTTTACCTGTTGGGAACACCACCAAGAAAAGCAAACAGTCTTGTCTGGGAAAGATTCCCAAATCACTCTGCCTCCAAACAGGGCTGGAAGCAGATGTCTGAGGAATAATGTAAGCACTGGGCAAGCACTAGAAGACCAAATTTTACCATTATTCTCAGCCACCACTGCTTCCAGGGACTTTCTGAGATTCAGCCTTTGCATTTAACATCCCTTAACTGACCACACTTCCTTCCACAGGTCTGTCCAAGTCTTGTAGGAACTGGTTTAAAGCTCTGGCATTCACAACAGCAAGGCTGTCTGCAGCTCAGCTGCACACTGCATGAAATAACCCTTCCTTTTGCGGTTTAAAACCAACGTGTCCTTGTTCCATTTGACATCCTTCAACTTCTGACTGGACGGGGCAGTGAGCAGTAATCTCATATTCCTACTATCTATGCCATTTATACCACAGCCTCTCTGAGCTATTTTTCCCAGGCAGACAAGTCCTAGTGTATTGAAGCTGCTCCACAAAATGCTATTCCACAGCCCCTTGTTTCCCCTGTGCTCTTCTTCTTCCCACTTCACAAAACTTGTACTTCTGAGTTTTAACATAATTTAAATTCCACTAGGAAAAATATATGCACATAAGGGAGGCAGTTGAAATGACCACATTTTCCACCCCTTCCCCCACCAAAATGCTGCCTTGGCCCCTCAGCTATTTGTGTCAAGGCATTTTTCCTGCAACATTTCTTTCCCTATCAAAACTAATTTTCTTCTCACATAGTTCTCTGCATGAAATTACTTTTTGAGAATGAATGTTACTATGAGATTTGAAGAAATGGTAATGGTTATCTTAAATTAAAAATCTCACTTAAAATCCATGTGACCCTAACAAAATGCCTATGAAATACTTTAGGAGCATCCAGAAGCATTCTTGTGCCAGTTTTTACCTGTTGGGAACACCACCAAGAAAAGCAAACAGTCTTGTCTGGGAAAGATTCCCAAATCACTCTGCCTCCAAACAGGGCTGGAAGCAGATGTCTGAGGAATAATGTAAGCACTGGGCAAGCACTAGAAGACCAAATTTTACCATTATTCTCAGCCACCACTGCTTCCAGGGACTTTCTGAGATTCAGCCTTTGCATTTAACATCCCTTAACTGACCACACTTCCTTCCACAGGTCTGTCCAAGTCTTGTAGGAACTGGTTTAAAGCTCTGGCATTCACAACAGCAAGGCTGTCTGCAGCTCAGCTGCACACTGCATGAAATAACCCTTCCTTTTGCGGTTTAAAAACCAACGTGTCCTTGTTCCATTTGACATCCTTCAACTTCTGACTGGACGGGGCAGTGAGCAGTAATCTCATATTCCTACTATCTATGCCATTTATACCACAGCCTCTCTGAGCTATTTTTTCCCAGGCAGACAAGTCCTAGTGTATTGAAGCTGCTCCACAAAATGCTATTCCACAGCCCCTTGTTTCCCCTGTGCTCTTCTTCTTCCCACTTCACAAAACTTGTACTTCTGAGTTTTAACATAATTTAAATTCCACTAGGAAAAATATATGCACATAAGAAATGAGGCACAATGACTTCTCCCAGCTTAGAGCAATATTAATAAAAGTGTGGCATTAACAAGATATTGATCAGGCTTTCTCTTTAAGTGCCCTTTGAAACTGTTTGATAAAATTCTGTTCTTCTGAGACACTTTACATCACGAGCTCAGAGCGGATGCCAAGGAACACAGCAGTGAAACTTTTTGGGAAGTGCTGTGCTCATGTGCCAGAAATCCCATTATGTGACAGCCAGGGGATCAGCCCCAGACAGCACAGGGCTAGGAAAGGCAGGTCTTGCCTGACCAACCTGATCTCCTTCTGGGACGGGGTGACCTGCTCAGGGGATGAGGGCAAGGCTGTGCATGTTGTTTACCCAGACTTCAGCAAAGCCTCTGCCAGCTCACCCTCACCACCCTGCTGGACAAACTGGCTGGATGGTGCAGTGTGAAGAGAGGAGGGGAAGGGAGTTAAACCCAGCTGGGGGCAGGTCACAAGTGGCATTGCCTGGGCTCAGTTGTGGGGCCGGTTCTGTTTCTCTGTCGCTGATCTGGACAGGGGCACCAAGTGAAGCCTCCCCAAGTCACTTCTTGGGGAGTGACTTCTCCCAGACATGGTTTAGTGGTGGACTGGGCAGTGCTGGGTCAATGGTCTCAAAGGTCTCTTCTACACCATCCTAGGAGTCTGTGCTTGCCTCTGCAACAGGACTTAGTAATTCCACTCTCCTACCATTTCTTGATTACACAGGAAAATAACATAAATCAACGCAGAATTAACAAGGTCTTTAAAGCACTTCCCTCAAGGGTGATTCATCTGCAGATTGTTGTAACAGATTGCTTAATTGCACAGTGCCTCTCAAAAGATTGGAAGTTGATTTTCTTTACCTTCTGAAAGGGTAACAGCTTTATCTTTACAACTTTTATGTTTAATATATTTATAAAAGTGGTGATCATTAAAAAAGCCCCAAGTTAACCTGGATATTTGTAAAAATACAAAATCTCCAGAGAAAACAGCACAATTAGGTATTTTAAAAGATGGAGTTCATTTTAATGGCAATCTAATGACTTACTTATGCAGAGCAAAGATGTTTTACATGCTCTGCAGCAAACAAGAACTCCTCAGAACAACAGAATTCTTCAGGATTGCTACTGAGTTGACTCAACCCATGCAAACATGATTTTCCACACATGGAAGGAATATATACAAGCTATGCTGAAGTTCTGTTTATGGCTGGCCTTGAGATTTTGATTGGATCCACAAAAACACAAAGACACAACAGAACAGAGCAGAAAGACAGCGGCGCTGTCCACAAAAGCTGAAAGGAGTCACAGAGGAGTGCACATACTTATTTAAAAAGAGAAAAAAAAGAATAAAGCAAACACATTGCCAAGTAGCAATTAATGAGTGGCTCTAAGGGCAAAAGAAATCATAATGTGTTCCTCATATTTGACTGTCTCTGGTGTATAAAAAAAGCTATGTCCCACTTGAATTGGGAGTGCAGCCTCCTAGCAGGGCTCCTGTTTCTCTACCCAGCTCTCAGCATTCTCTGCTCACAAACACACAGAACAAGGGTATAAAAATCATCTCCTAAGCAGGCCAGAAGACACAGGGCCAAAAAAAAAAAACCCAAAGAAAACCACAACCACTACCCCTGATTTGTCAGATTCCAAGTGCTGCTACTTTTAGCAAAGCTTCAAATACTTCAAATTTTATGACAGAAATGACTTGGGAATCTGCTGTACTACTACTACTGAGCTTTTACCTTTCCTTTTCTAAACAGTGTAACAATGCTTTAACAAAGTGTTTCTTGGGACACCTCCCGGGGATTATATCTCAGTATTTCCAACTTGGGAGTCTCCACACGAACCACCCCAGAGGTCTGCATCAGGAACACTGTTCTTTCCAATGAAAATTTGTAAAAAGCAGACAACATTGTTAGTCCACACAGCCTCCTCCTGCTTTTCCCCACGTTTCTACACCAGATTCCTTGAGGAAATTCACCAGCTATTTGTCATATTCCTAAATCCTGCACATTGATCTGGACTACGCCTCTATAGACACTGGATCAATGTCTTTGTGATTATGTATTTATATATAAAGAGTTTAACAATACTTGGTGTATAACAACATAGTTCTCCAAGCACTCATCTCAATCTTCAGAAAAGCTAACAAGCATCTTCCTTCTTGTAAGTGGTTTACAACATGATATATCACAGCCCTCCACAATGTGATTTTTAAGAAATTTACTTCCATTTATGTTGTATTGGCAAAAACTGAAAATAAAGTGCACAGTGAGACTGTAAATAAGCCAACTATATTTACATAACGTTGTAGTAATTTTTGCCAGCAACACAAGCAGCAGTGGATTTTTGCCTGAAAATCACACACTGAGACCTAGCAAAAATCCTAACCACTGAGGGGAAAGCTGATGCTGCTGCCCCTAAATGAGATGCAGCAGAAGCTCTGCTGTGCCCAGGGGAACACACAAGCAAGGAGAAGGCTCTGCAGGGCAGTTAAGAGCTGGAGGAGCTGCATGCCAGGAAAAGGGGAAGGAATTATGTTGTACAGCCACTACAGAGGGGAGCTCAGGCCATTGCAGGACACCTAAGGACAGAGGTACCCAAGGGCACGAATCTATACAACAGAGTTTTCACTACTCCCATTGCTCACAGAGTAAACCTAAGAGCTTCTAAATGCCTAAGAACAGCAAACAAAATGCAAAACTCCAAGTATTTTGTAATCATCCGTACTTGAAAAATTCTCACAAGTGACAGCAAACACCAGAGCTTGCTTCTCCTATGCTTACAGACACATGTTGATTTGTATATTGTAATAATCCAGGGGTTGGTTAGCAGGGAGCATAATCCATTAAAGCTGTCTGTCCCCACCACCCCCAGTTGTCGATTTGCATTTAAAAGCACGGAGCCAGTGAAGATAAAGCTGTTAAAGACTGTTAGAAGCTTCAGCAAAGACAGACTTCCACCAGTAGCTGCATTTTTCTCTTTTGTTTTCCAAACTGCATTTGGGGCACAGGTCGCAATAAAAAAAGAAAAGGTGAATTTAACTTCTAATAAAATTGACAATTCCTGCTGTTCAGCTGTTGAAATATTACCCTCTTTCCAAGTACTTTTAGCTGCTGTATTCACATAGAAAGAAAAACCAGAGCATCCTTACAAATTGCTTGTAGCTGTTTGTAGAAGAGTGAGTTTTATTTTGTCCTGTGACAAGGCATTTACATCTTATGGATGACTTACAGTAAACAGTTTATTTACCTGCCTTATAATGCATTCTGGCTAATGATTAAAAGGGAAATTAATGATCAAATCAATAGCTGCGTTCTGTATATCACCACCCCAATTCCTGGCACTATATACATGTGGAACACAGGCCTTTCCTTCTTACTAATTGCCCAGCTGCTCATACTGGTAATAACATTAAGAAAAACAGACACACAGGACCCTTAACTAACTGGGAATATCTATGAAATACGAGGCCTGTGAAGCACAGAACAATCCCACACTTTAAAAACAGAACACAAGGAAAAAGCGGAGTGACCCAGTTGGATGTGGGCACACCTGTGTACACACTGACCGATCTGATCTGGTTATCGAGGTACTTGTTCTGTACTTTCTCAACAAGATAAAGTGCACTGCAGCTGATTATCACTTTCTGAGTAAGTGTAATACTGGAATTAAGGCACAACTCCTGGGCTACAGTGCAATACAGATTATTGTTTCTAGTCAATTATTTATTTGCAGGCTGCACAGGAAGACAAACTGGCTCTAACAATTCTACCCAACCATGGTTAATCCTATGAAGGAAGGGGCAGAAAGCAGAAAAACCAAACAAAACCCACCCTGAGAATCACCTACTGGGAAAGCTCTAGGTGAAGCACACAGATGTAAATCGAGGGTCTGGCCTTTTCAGAAGTGGTGAATTGGAAACAGCAGGCAAGTCTTGTGCAACTCAATACCTGATTTTGCAACGTCTTGTAGCAACCTGGATTTTATCTGCAATTGTAAGGCGGACTTGCAGGCCCAGCAGGAGAGCACAAAAGCCGGCTCTAGGGCACCAGGCCAGACAAAGGCAGAGCTGATGGTGGAACCAGCGCCACTGGTCCCACAGAAACAGGCCATGCCGGACCCTGGCTATTGATTAGAGCCCTCCGACAGTCTCACACAAATACAGAGGTGATTTCTGGCTACAAAGCACAGCCAGCAGATCTGCTTGTGGATTTACTTGAGACCTTAGAAAATGGAAGCCTTAAGAGCAAATATTTTGGTGTAATAGTGGACTGCCCAGAACAGTTTGCAAACAATTTGGCTATTATAAAGGACAGACAACTGTGGCTGAAAATCATTCGCAACTGCTACCAGGAGCAGGCTGACTCTATTTTAAATGGAATATACTTGCCAAATGTACTAACATATAAAATATATTCTAAATTACACCAAGTCTGACATACAAAAATCTGTGTCCCCAAAGGCAAAGAGGGGAACAGCACACAAGACAATGAAAAGATTTTCCCCAAACATGTAATTAAAAAAAAAAAAAGAAAGGCAATGTATTCAAAACAAACTGTCACAGTTTTGTTTTATAGTGATAAAGAGGTCACCCGGTCCACTGCCACCCCTTCAGCAGGATCAGCTCTACATCTGCCATCCCTGAGATACTAGCCTAGGCACTCCTGAAGATTTCCACAAATCAATACCCTCTCCCTCAGCAATCCATTCCAGTGCTTCAATATTCTTGGAACTGAGAAGTTCTCTCCTACCTTTACCTGCTTTCCTGCAATTCAAACCTTGCACTGCCTGCCCTGTAACTTCTGCCCCACAGATAACACCAAGGAAGCCAGCAGTACCCAAAATTTATAACCATTTCTCTGCAGTCACCTGACAGAATTAAGGAACAGATTGAAAAAAAAAAAAAAAAAGCCACAAGAAGAAGTTGGTATGAAACCAACTTGATGTGTGCTGCGTCAGTTTGAAAGTGGAGTACTGATAATTAAGTACAGTTACTAATCTCTTATTCCCTGTAGTCAAATACAGTTCTACCTTGCACATGGGCTGTTTGCACCAGTGTCATGCAAGTAAAGCCTTCCTGCAGACAAGATGGCATTTATGGTTATCTCTTATCCACCAGTCTCGTGACTCTTCCAAACAGACATTAGATTAAATTTATCAAAACCAAACCATGTCATACCATGTTAGTTGTTTTTCACCTCTTTGTTATCTCCCAGCTGTCTGCAAATAGTTTGTCTGATTTCTTCTGGCATTTTTCATCTCAACTGACACATTTCTAATTCCCCAGACCTTTTATATTCTTCTTAAATCAAGGCACTAAATACACAAATTTTTCTTTCAACTCTGTATTTTCAGCAATCCTGATAAAGATAACCTCTCCTTTGCAGACAATCAGTAACAGTTTGAGAACATCTCACCTATTCTATATTGGATATCTGTTTGAGGTCTTTGGCCTGGGCTGTTTTTCTTTGACCTTACCTATTTCTTGCTACTTTTAATTTGTTAGCTGGCTGTGAAATTACTGTTTTTAAAGAAAAGGCAATACACAGGAGCATTGAAATTTTATCTCTCCTACTGTTATCAGTTTTTTCTCCCCAAGGAATAGGAGACTAACACTTGGTGGATATTGCCTTTTTTCTGCTAACATAAATGGAGTTACTTCTTGCAAAACATACCTCATAGGAAACATGACCAATGCACCTTGAACTTGCAGTCTTGCTCTCATTTTCACATTACTCTTTCACTTTCACATTTAGTGGCTGCTCTGTTTTCTTCCTGCTGGAGTTTAACATGTGAGTGAGGAGGAGCTCAGTTTCACTGAACCAGACATTTAATACAGTGCTTTGAGACCTCAGTGCTCTTCCCAGCCAGTTCCTTTCTTTCATTATACTTGTCTTCATCAGATCTTACTCACAAACCCTCTGAGATGGTGAACATCTCCATCTTTTTTGTTTTTCTTCCTCCTCCCCTTCTAAGCAGAGACTCATAGAATCATTTAGGATTCTATGAAAAGACCTTTGAGTCCAACCATTAGCTCAACACATGCATTTAAGATCACTTCATAGTCACTATATCCAAAAGATTTCACTTCCTCAGCTGATTTTTTTCCAATCTGACTGAAGCTAATTTATGTCTCCCCACTAACTATTCTCTGTTCTTTGACATCAGAAGCATGGTCACTGGCAGACTCCTGCTTGTATCATGCCTTCCCAGCTGATGTTTATCTCCTATTTGTTATTCAAATTTTTAACTCTACCAGAGACAGACATTAGCATCCAAATTCTATGCCATGGATGACACCACTTGCTATCTTAAAGCAGCTTAGCTTACTTGAGCTTGCTGCTTTTCTAGGGTAAAGCACTTGGAATTTCACAAAAGTTTGGAGGCGAGGGAATCTCTCTGAGTTACCACAAACCCTATCTGGACAAAGCAGGTAAACTCTCAGACACACAAGGTAGTCTGATAGGTAGTTTGATTTACAGTCCATGGAAGATCAGGCTTACCAACAAACCTTCAAATAGAAATCCCACATGTAGGGCTACCACCACATGTGATATATGTATTTTATTCAGATTTCCCAGCGGCTTTAATTTCTTTGCTTTAGTCTAGAACTACAAGCAAGCATATTATGTACAAAACAAGCTACTTTTTTTAAACACATACCTGTTATACAAGTTATCCTGACAGATCTTTTAGAGCACTGAACTCAGTCTTGACTGTACACTAAAATTTCCAGTTCTGCTTGTTCACCCCTTACCTTTTTTCCATTAGTATGAAGACACCCAAGGCATTTGATTACTCCCTGACTTATCTTTTGTCTGTCCCATGACCTACATGACTAAGCCTATTTCCCCTCCTCCTCCATGCCCAGTTTTTGAGCTGTTACTTAAGATTTATTCCTGGAATTTGTCATCCACCAGGTTTTGCTTTAAAGCTCTTTACTTAGGGTCAAAAATCAATGTTTTTCTTTCTATTAAGCATCAATTAAATTCTCAATGTTATTTTTCCCTTTTTTTAAAAAAAAAAAGTAGGAGGTGCCAAAGAGTGTACACTTTAGATCAAATGCATGAGATGAAAGCATCAAATCAGACTCACTGAAAACTATCATTAGTAGAAATGAGAGAATTGCCTATACTTCACACTATTTTGCATACATGTAAAGTTAAGATAACAACTTACTTTGCAAATATTCAAAAGCCTGTTGCTGAAATGCGACATGTAAGAGTGGAGCACCACAATAATAAAATGACCAACTTTATATATGCAACAGAATGTATCAAAATTACAAGGTTAGTTTAAAATCATTTATGAAATCCAAGGTACAATGAGGGAAATATATATATATATATATATATATATACACACATAGATTCAGTCTTTGCAGCTTTCCTTATTAACTACCTGATTCCCTAGTCATAGCAAAACTAATATTTCTTTGTTAAACAAACATGCAACTTCTATAAGCTGTGTTATGTGAACACATTAGTACACAACGGAGTTGAAATTATTGTACCTTTACAGGCATTTGAATTTGTAGGTATTATTCTACATTTTGGAGATAGACAAAAATCCCTTTCTTTTTTCTGTTTCTATTTATGCAGTGCATAAACACAACTGAAGGAATAGATATTTCTTTCCAGGCATATGATTGTATTTGCTGGCATGAGCGAAATGCTAAGCACAAAAAGAAACAGAAAAACTCCCAGATGAGGCAGGTAGAAAACTGCACTGAATAAATTCAATTGTGTGCCTGTTGTCAGGCTATATGCCTGTTTACTATGTTCTATTATTCCATGACCATAAAAGAGAATACAGTAGATTAATACACACAATAGAAAAGCCACTACCATTACTGCAGTTCAGTCTGACAACCCCCAAATTAATTGGATTTGTCCTAAGCATACCAAAGGGAAAAAAACCCCAACATTACAGATTGGGAAGCAGGAAGACAAGGAGCTGCAGTGGCTGTTTCAGCACTAAACTGCTCTTCAGAACAGGGGGCTCTTGATCTGCCAGCCTGGAAGAACCAGGCTAATCAACAACTGACATTTTAAAATCTTGATCATTCCCTAATCAAGCTGCTCCACACCTGCCTGCCTCATGTCTTGCACACCATCACAAAGCACCTCACACTTCCACTGCTGAACTGATTGCAGGATTACACCGTCCAACCTCATTTTGAGAAAATCCTCTGCACAAATACCAGATGAAAAGCTGTTGAGAATTTACCTTCCTAGTCAAGCACACTTAAGACAGCTTTCCTGTTTGTTACCACATATCTTTATCCATCTTATTCTCCGTCTTAGTAAAACGGACTATCCTAATGTTTATTGCACTTAGTTGAAGAGGCAACAGATGGAGCAGCTTTCATGGGTCCCATTCAAAATTATTCTCCCATACTCCCCAAAGCACAATTCACAGCATATGTTCCTCATGCATCACTCTGGGGGCCTTATCAGCTACCTTGTAGTTTGGGTTTTTTCATACCCAGCCCCAAGCAGATACAGTTTTTCTGTTTTGCCTGTAAAGCTCCAATTGATGCTTCCTGTATTGTCACCATAATTTACTCTCAAGAAACACTGTTAGGTTAGCACTGTGTAACCCTGATTCTATAATCTTACTGCACTGTTGTATTTAGCTTTGGAACTGATTTTGTAGCCTCATATTTATTAGTCTAGCCTTAGCTACAATACAACAGCCCAACTTCATCCCTCCAATTATTCATACATAAATTGTTTACTGTGGATGAAAAGCACCATTTAAAATTAAAGACGGTATTAACATAAAAAGCATGGAAACACAGAATGATTTGGTGTTGTGCTGTTGACTGCTGAAGTTTCCATCTGTTAGACTTTAATCATTTAGGGTAATCCAAGATCCTATAGGACACAATTTCTCTTATCATGGACCAGCTTCACTTTACCTACAAACTGAGCTTTTTTTCTAATGTCCTGCTGAACTCTACTCCAGGAAAGTGTAGAGAAAGTACAGACAGCTTAGTGTATCATGCTCACTATCGCTGCAGGAGAGCTGATGTAGTTAAACCAAGACTTGTTAATTAACTGCTCTAACATGGAGATCATGCTGTAATCCCATTCTGAACAGATTTTCCTCCTGAGGTTCATTCCTACCTGCTTGTTACTGTCATCTTTACACTGCTGGTATTTTTCTTTCCTTAACTTCTGAACAGTGCTCTATTTCTTCCAGGACAACTCTATGATGCTGCAAATAACCTGAAATAAGATGCTGCCAGGGCCCCTTCCTTCTCTCATGTTCTAAGATATCACAGATCTGTAGCACACAACTTGCATCTTATGCAAGGTGCCCACCTTCCCTTCCCCACATAAGCACTACCAGCTCTTATTAGGACATGACAAAGAAAAAGACCCAAGGAAAAGACACTGCTGGTGGTCTGTGGACTCCCAGTCCACTCATCACACATGATCCTTTATTCCCACCTTCCTCTCACTCCCATCAATTTAAACAGCAGCATCCACAACTGAGCACAAAAGTCTGACAGCCTCCTACCTGCCTGCATGGTCCTCACTCTGTGTGATGGTATCTGCAAATGTGACAGAGAGAGGAATTTGATAGCAATTGTTTTGCCCCTTTTATTTCTTCATTATGTACATTTCCCCAATTGCCTTCTTTTTGTGATCTCATTTTCAGTTCTATTTTCATGCTATTTTCTCACATTTTGATGTCAACAAGCAGACCAGGAACCTACCCACCTCCATTCTTTCTGGCACCTCCTCTGCAATACTTTGAACATCTCTGTACAACTCAACCCTTGGGTCAATGTAATTAGTTTCCTGCCTTTTTGGCCTGGTTATTTCTTTTTCAGCAGTCATTCTTCAATCACAAAATGTCTTTGCATTAACTATTGGAGACGCTCCTGGACAAAGACAGAAGATTTCTCACCATTCCCAGTGTACTGTACACATCATGACACACAAGAAACTGAAACCTCTTGAAGTCATGGCTTTCAGGGGGCAATATTTCAATGCTACCTTCTCCCAGTATGTAAGACACACTACATCCTTTCTACTTCACAATCCACCAAATCCTTTTCATTTTTTCATTGAAAAAGAAGACAGGAAAAGAAACCTAAACCCTTGCACAAGCTATGAACATGTGCACAGGAAACTGAAGGGAAGGGAAATAATTAACAAGTAAGAATTGCTATGAAGGTCCATCTAACTAAACAGCTTATAGGGAAACCTGTAAGGTTTAAGTCTGAGCCACATTGATTAAAGCCAAAATGTTAATGCCTATAGAAGTAGAAGACAAAAAGGTCTGTGTAAGTTGTCATTATTAAAATGCCTCGGGGAAACTTTCTTATGGTAATTTAATCTGAAAAGGTTAAAACCTTAAACGGTATTATGTTCAGTCTGTGGGCTGTGCTTCCATACAATGAAAGAGGAACATACAGCTTGCTCTTGCAGAAACACTGACTGCTGCTATGTGACCCGTTAACTGCACAGATTTAAGGGAAAAGCCTAAAGAGAAACATGCCACAAAGTACTTAAGCTTCAGGCAATGCTCAACGGTTCTAATGGGATGGAGAACACCAGAACACAGAGTTTCCTATGAAACACAGCACCAGTTAAAAGCCTAAAGACCCAGTTACACAGAAATACTCAGAAGTTCCAGCACAGTCAAGATGCTCTCACAAAAGCAAATTTACCTTCTGCAGCTCCACTGGAAAGACAGCCTGAGTTGGCAGATTCTTTTTAACCCTGCCACAAGAGGCTTAAAACAGAAATAGTTTCTCATCTCACCCATAAATTGGTATGATTTTAAGTTGGTATCCTGCCTCCATCATTGTTGAGTATTAAATAAACCACAGATAAACAAAACAACATGATTTTAACTGTAATGAGATAGTTTTTAACTGAAAACTCCTACTAAAAGGAGAATTCAATCTTCTATCAGATCAAGATCATCTGGGCTAGGGTCCAACTAGCTTCAGGATTCTAGTCAAGCACAAGTGAAAGATGCAGGAATGGACAAAAATCTGGGAAAGTACAGAAGTAAAATGTTGTCTATTTACACATCTGAAACATTGGCAAAAAAAATTCCCTTTAGAAACCAAACCCTTTTATTTAGGTAAGGGATTTTAATGCCACATTCTTAGGTGTGATCTCTGAGGACACACTAACAAAATGAATTACTGAATTTCAGGCTGAGATGAAAGAGAAAAAAGCTGTATTTGAAGATGTAAAAGGCTGTCCCAAAAAGGAAAGAAAGGGTGTTCTCCAGAAACAGGAAGAATAAATTCTAAGTAGTAAAAAATTTGGATTATAGCAAGAAGAAACCAACTCAGAGTAGCATATGGATTTTTTTTTCCAGAAAAACTGTGAAGCATAAGAGAAGATGAAGCCAGCATCTTCAGCTTTTTCTGTCTGGTGAAGGAGATGCTGGACTTGATTTTTCTGAGCTCCCCTTCCAACCTTCTCAATTGTCAATTGCACATTTGAACTTTACATGTGGTAAATGTATAACAAACACATTGGAGGTTTAACTTACTTCCTAAAGAATCTTGCAAATTAATGTATTATGCATTCAGATCCTTCTTTGCATGACACGGGATACAGTTAGTGCTTGCCTTTGTTTCTACCATTTATAGCTCTACAAA
Organism: Emberiza elegans; assembly: GCA_024865655.1. Taxonomy (NCBI): domain Eukaryota; kingdom Metazoa; phylum Chordata; class Aves; order Passeriformes; family Fringillidae; genus Emberiza; species Emberiza elegans. The sequence goes on from JALJVW010000158.1 coordinate 4,823,846, forward strand.
ATTAAGAGAATCTAACAAAATCTATATACTCACACCCTTCTTGCAACCACTGGAGAGCTGCAGCTCCCAAGATTGTACTGAAACTCTGGAAGCACAGGGAAAGGCTCTGCAGCAGCCCTTTCCAGAAAGGATTAGAAAAAAAGAAGTAGATCACTCCCAGACAGTCTGAGACCTGGGTGACAGAAACTGAGTCATTTATCACCTATGGAAGATTAATACTGAATTACTAATGTCCTCTAGAGTAAATTGATAGAAATCCCAGCAGCTTTTGGGTTTCCAGCAGCCCAAGCTCAGGTATATTTAACTGTCTCCAATGTGCTGCCTCTCACCTTTTCACAGCAGTCTTGGAACTGGGGTGCTGCAAACTGCAGTAGAAGCACATACTGTGGTTAATTCACTAGCAAGGGAAACTCCCAAGTTTGTAGGGTTGTACCCTACAAAGTCAGGATTCTCCTAGTTCATCTCAAATTTACTCCAAAATGCACTCAGATTTTTGCAATTAAGAATAGGCTACTCCAAACCAACAAAAAGCTCACTAGTTAATTGCTCAATAAAGCCTACACAATCCATTATAATTTTATTACTGACTTCAAAGATGGTACAAAGAGTTCTAAAAATGAACAGCTTCTTCACACTTCATCTGTCATCATTTACAACTCGATGTCTGAATCTTTTCCTTCATCTAAGCAGGAAAAATGCACTTCAGTACTGCAGACTGAAAGTCCCTGGACAAAAGTCACAGAAGGTTTGCTGAACAAGCCACAGTTTTTCTACATTGTCAGACAAAGAATCCAGAACTTGGAATAAAACTTGTTACTCCCATATCATTTAGATAGGAGTAAAAACTCTTATCACCTACAATTTGCAACTTTCCGATGATACACAACTCTTGAGGGAAGAGGGGAAAAAAAAGATAAATAACTCAGTAACATGGAAAGGCGATACAGGTGAAGGGCTGGGGGAAGGAAATACTTGTTAGCTCTGGCTGACACTCAGAGGTTTTTCCTCTGAATTCTGCCATTTATGAGGTTTCCATTACATTGCCAAAGACAAAACACCAGAGGCTCAACCCTTTGGAGTTCTCCAGGCAGGCAGAAGGAACTTTACATAGATAACAGCACTTGGCACAGGCCCTCCTGCACTTTAACGCTGTTCAAGGGAGTGACTCACACAACTCACACAAGGCTTTCAAATTTAATAAACATAAACCCCTGCTTCAAACTTGCAGTCAGCAGAGAACCTTACATGACCTCTCACACCTCTTTCTTACACTCAAGTCTACAGGTATTTGCATATTCTAGAGAACCATAAAACTATTAATCACTTAACATTATTGGTCACGTTAAATCATAAGGCAAATCTGATGCTCATGAAGAGATGAGGAGTTAGAAACAGAAGAAAAGCTCTGATACTCTGGGAATCTGCAAAAGGAACCATTGCACTGAATTTAACACCAGCATGCATAGAATCTGGTGTCCTTTCTGAAAAAAAAATAAAATACATATACATATATATATGTATACACTTAGCTCTGGGATACAGCTTCCCTATATTCATTTTTGGTAAAGAGGATGTAACATCAGCTTGTGAGAACTTCTGTGAGGCTCTTAAAGAGTAATAGATTTGTTCAGCAGCTCTTTCTGATTTGGTTTTGTGGCTTTATTTCTTTTAAGTTTCTGGGTTTTTTGGGTCTCTACTGATCAGGGACATCTGCTTGCATGGGAATGCAACTTTAGCAACGCAGTAGTGTGGAAATCTGAATTCACAGCTTCATTCTTTTTTCTGATAAAAATCACTTAGACGCTCTTACATTAAAGTAGTTGTATGAGAAATACTTTAGTAATAAAATGGTAGGATACCTCACAAGCAAAAAATCACTTGGACACCATTGACCCAAATTCAGTATGTGAGAAATAAGGATGTGAAAAGTCTGACAAGATCTGAAATTCCCTGAAAAGACACCCAGAAGCTGGAAAAAAACCTTCACCTGTGAGTGAGAACAAAGCACCTCCACCTGCACCAACCTGCTGGGAGATGTGGAAATTTACCATTTTTTGGTGATTTAGTAATTACAGCAACACACCCAAGCAAAATTGAAAGTTTGGTTTAAGTTTGTACCAGACCAACACACCCTGAAGGTGAGTTTGGTAGGAGTTTAAAAACACAATATTATTTAAGACCTTGCACCTCTAAATTCTCTGTCCCAGGAGCTTTGGTCTTGGATATCTTACAAACTCAAGAGCAATGGCTGCAAAAAAGAATCAGCTCTGCAGGGTAAACCATGCCCACACTTCCAGTGACAGACACTCTCTGGGCTGTGAATGAAGCAAACTCTGCCTCCCACCAATGATCCCAACTGCAGCACAACCCACATGGGGATGATGTGCCTTTCCCTACTGTCTGAAGGTGTTTGATGGCATCTCCTCTGTCTGGAAAACATAAACCAGGAGCATAAGGGAAATGCCTTTCTACAGCCTGGTTTACACAAATCTCAGCATTACCCACAGCTTGTATCAGAGTTGCTCTATGCCCTCGTGGCCTTGGATAAGTGGTATCTGCTTGTATTCCTACCAAATCACTGGGAGCACAAACTTGCTGCAGTGAAACCAAAACAACCCTAGAGACAGCCTTACAAAATTTGGGTTATTCAGAATTTAACTTTTCTGTATCAACAGGGAAGAGGAGCTTAATGGACCTTTTGAATGAAATTCTTTGTTTATCACATCATTTCTTAACTTCTGGTGTCTGTAACATCTTTTCCTTCCCTTCTGCTTTACTTTCACTGAAAACCTGAGTGTGAGGGCTCAGCACTCTCCCTCACATTTTAAGCTGCTTTCTGCTCCAGCACTGAGTGCCTGATAAGAAAAGTGCTCTAAGTAGCTGTTCTTTCTCCCAGCTGTCAGTGCAGCAACAAACTCAAAATGCTAAATACATTTGTGTAATTCAGCCTTTCTGGTTCTCTGAAAGATCTGCCCCTGAAAGAATTTTTAGGGCATTTAAAGCTTATAAATGCATAAGAAGTTTTTAAGAGGAGACATTTAAACAGCCTGAGAAACTTGTAACTCTGAGGGTCACTGCTTGCATATGTATCACTAAGACCATCAGGAGTGCTGAAAATCTATTTAAGAAACATCCTTCAGGAAAACATGTCACCATTTTAGCTAACAAACTTTACATTGTTTATAAACTAGCATGTTACCAGACACTAAGAAGCTTTTCTTTCTCAGTATTTCCAGGACAATCAGCACAAAAATAAGAGTGGTATCATCTTGTTTAGCACTTATGAAGAGAAGTCTTTCCATTTTAGGCCATGAATACATGGCTGGGTCTGGAGCAGCTGTAAAAAGCAGAGCAAAAATTTGACAGTGCCTTTAAAGAAAAATCTTTCTCCTCTTCTACTGAATAAACTAAAATAAGGCAAGAATCAACAGAGTACTTCGTATTTCTTCAGTGCCTTTACACAATGAGAGATGCAGTCATCTGACAGGAAACTCTTCCTAGAACTCATTTCACACTACAACAACCTCCACTTAACATAAACTCTAAACACACCGGAGCCCAGGACCGAAGTGCTCAGTGGCAAGTCTCAGAAACCACGGAACACCCTAAATTATAGGTTTGCTAAAGCATTCCCTGCACGGTTCATACACTAGCAAAGGTTCAATCAAACAAATGAGTGAGGTGTCTGACGGTGGGAAGGGGGTGGCCAAGTGGCTCTTGTTTGTGGACAGAGACTGTATCACCCAGCAGAACAAGCTCGTGGTGCTGCTGTCAGCAGCCACCTCCTGGTCCCCTGCCACAGTGCTGAAAACTTATAGTCCCTGCACAGCACCTTGTCTCCAACACCTCATCTCCCTTAAATCTGAAACAGGAGAACCAAGACCAGCCACCACAGCTGCTTTGGAGAGCAGGAGATCAGGATAAGTGGGAGCAAGGGAATACATGACGGGAGAAAAGAAAAATCTCCTTGACTGAAGCTGCTGTACTACCCTGTAAGTGTTTCTATGTAATAACAGGAGTTCACAATCAGTGCTGCAGAATTCGAGAGGGAAATGACCATTGCTGGATCTTGTGCTTATTTTATTTTTCTGCTACAAATCCAAGAACCATGTATACTGACCTCCTCAAACCAGCCCATCATTTATAAACCCTATGTTTATAAAAATCAGTCTAAACAAATATCTCTTGAATTTTATATTTCTAGGCTGCATTTTTGTCTAAAGACATTTACCTAGGTCCTGTTTTGTGCAGTAAGCAATCACTTTCACAAGAGGAAGGATTCCAGCTCTTACTGAGAACTTGGCTGTACTAAATTAGTCAGATTTCCCTGTAATAGACTTTTAAACATAAACAGGCTCTTACACACCAGATTAATCCACTTTCATGATTTTAAAAGACTGCCTGGAGCTAGATGGCCAGTGTGCTATTCCATTTATAGACACTTAATTGCACCCAGTTTTTAGTCATTAGAATTTAAGAGGGCTTAATACCACTGAAATTAGGACCCTAATAGCTGTTAGAAGTTGCATATTCACTTAGTAGCAAACAAAAAATCCAGAACTAGTCTCGGTTTAGACTGTCTGTTTCAAGACACTCCGCTGAGAACAATGTGGACATGCATCCTGTTTATTCAGCAGGCAAGGACATAACAGCCATGAGAACTAGAAGGCTCTTTTACACCACCATGGCAATGAGAGCAAGCACCACAGTTACACCTCAGTACTTGCCTCCACAATCCTAGTAGGGAGGAAAGAAAAAAATAGAGGGGAGGAATTTTATACTGGAAACAGGCAATAAACCCTCTAGTACCGCAAAAAGTTACACCACTACACAGCACCAAAAAAATCAGTTTAACCAATATTCCAGACAAGTTTTGTGCTGGCAACACATTCAACTGAAGCTCTGTTGATGAAGACAAGCCTTACCCTTCATGAATTTTCCTTCCTTGTGACCCAAAGGAATAAAGACCAACAGACACAGGCTGACACAGGCTGTGCTCAAGACTGTCCATTGTTCAAAGTCTATCTATGGATATACATGTAATTTATCCTTTCATATACCCTTATACTCACAGAAACAGAATTATCAGTGACATACTCAGGAGACTATGGTTTGTTAGGGAACACTAGTAAAAAAAGTCTGTTTCTTTTCCATGCAGCTTAAGACAGCTGACAAACCTCTTAAGGGGCAGGGTGATCAATTTCTTGATCAATTCCTGATCCCATCAACACTTTGAAGTGCTTACAGAAGAAGCAGCAATAAAGATTTGACACAATCTGTGCATATTGTGAGAAGAAACATAAGGAGTTAATTGACATTTTCCTACCACATATTTTTAGACAAACATAAAACCGATGTGCTGGATCAGACCCAGAGATCCATTAGCCCAGTTTCCTCTTAGACAGAGCATGTTATTGGAAGCTTTTCCAAGGGTCCTGTAAGGTCTGTTCCACGTCTGTGAAGGACAACTGCCCTACCTTTAGGGCACACAGAGACCACGGACCAAAGGTATTTTCCACTCTGAAGTCAATTACTTTCAAGTCTTTCCAAAACATCCAGTTACATCTGAGGGTCCTAACATACAAATGTAAATAAATTCACTATTAATAATAAACTCTGTTTTAAAAGTAAATATTTATTTATGTCAGCTATAATGACAAAGTTAGATTTTTCCATGGTAAGTCTGCACGCCCTAACAGAGATAACAAGCCATGAAACAAACATGTTTGAAAGTACCTGCATCTTAGGCTCACTGGAAGGAAGACCTAAACAGCAGATTTTTCTTGTTTGTTTTATTTTGGGGTTGTTTTCAATAGGGCTGTTTGGTTGGGTTTTTTTTTAATTTGTTTTTACCTTTTAAACGCTTCAGCAGGGTTCCTCTCACATTCCCCGGGCTGCAAGAGACTTTGAATAGCAGGATCTCTTAGTTTGTCCTCGTATCCCTGGATCAGTCCACTGCGGCATATCTGTGTGACTAAACCTCGAATAAAGCCTCCAACACAGAGCGTGTCAGAGTCCTGGGCCCTGCAGAAATGGAAGGCCAGGGCCTGGCGATGCAAGCCTCGCTGCAGGTTTGCAGGTGAGCTTGGCCACAGCAACTCAGTGCACAGGGCCGTCTTCCCACTGCCGGGCCCTCCTACCAACAACACACCCCAGGCAGCTCCTTTCCCGGAGACAACACCGCTGTTATTCCCAGGATTGGCTACAAGAGATGGTTTGTTGGCAGCGCCGCCGCCGCAGCTCGCTTTCTCCTGGAGGCAGTGCTGAAGCTTGTGGAAAACCCACTCCCTACAGTAAAACTGCTTTCCCTGCAGCAAGCTGGTTTGAGCCATTTTATAAAGCTTCTTCTCCTGGACGTGTCATAAGCTGCAGCACATCTTCAGCATCCCAGGAGCGGGGAGAGGCGCGTTCACCCGGCGCGGGACGATCCTGCGCGCAGAACTTGGCAGAGGCGACGGCGACCGGGCACCCTTGCTCAGGGCAGAACTCAGCAGCCTCTCCTCGGCAGGACGGGTGTCACTCCATGTGTGCGCTGTGCTGGGACCAGCACGGCACCATCACAGCTCAGCTGACATCGTGCAGCGGCGGCTGGGACCAGCCCTCGGCGAGGCTCGTGGTGCGGCTCACAAGTTCACGCAGCTCCATGGCTGCATCTGCGGCTCAGGCAGCTGTGCGTGTTCCCAGAGTACAGGGGAGACAATACATCTGGAAAAGCTGAGGGAAAGCCAACTCTGCAGTGTATACTAAACGCCTTTCAACTCTAGGCATTAATCTCTCTGGATACACATACAGAGAAAGCTGTCCATAATAAAATGTTCCTTCTGGGAATTTCATAAAAAAAGCGATTTCTCTTCAGAGTACTATATACACACCACAAACGTGGCAAGTACCACTGACTAAAGCAGCCTGTCTGGCCGGCGAGCTTTGCGGACTTCATACATCTGGGAGAGTGTCCGAGAAGTGCTTCTTCACATTACGGTTTCTTATGCAGCACAGGCGACAGGGGGAAAAAAATGTTTACAGCCTCTTATTTCAATACATTCGTAGTGTCTTCTTCAGGAACTTGATTCTTACTGAACCTGTTCTCAGGTATCTCAATCGCAAGATGTCAGAAGAGACAACATCTTCCCCTAGAGCTCTGAAATAAAGGAGACAGCACTTTTAACCCTACATGCAAGTCATAATTCAGTCAGCTGCAAACGCAGACAACAAAGACCAAAGTCAAGGGCTCGTATTCCTTATTCTTCCTAACACTGTTGAATTAATCAAGAGAGCCGTTTTAAAGAAAATTTGTCGTTACGAGGCGTGATCAGCCACATGCAAAAAAAAAAATCCCGAACAACAAACAATGAGCAGATATGACAGTGGCCTCAAAACCACAGCAAGTCTTGCATTTTCTCCCGAGGAGAACCGAATATATCCTTCCATCCTAGAAACATTCCCCCTAGCGAGGCTTCGCCAGCGAATCCTCTCCTCACCCCGTGTTCCTCCTGCCGGCTGCGGGCGTTTTCGGGAGTTTGTGCAGCAGCAGCAGGGCAGCGCTGCTCCCCGCACGCTTCTTTGTTCGCGGCAGCAGCAGCGGCGCCCGGCAGCCCCGGGGTCACGCCGTGACACCCGCGCCGCCGCCCCGTGCCCCGCCGGCACCGCACACCCAGCCACCGCCCGAGCCGGCCCGGGCTCAGCCCTGCCCTGCCCGGCACGGCTCGCAGCCGCCCGGCAGCCCCTCCCCCTCCCTCCCTCCCTCCCTCCGGGGAGCCGCGAGCAGCTGGGGAGCGCCCCAGCCCTGCCTCAGCTCTGCGCCCCGTGCCCGCCGCCCTCCGCCGCGCACACAGCCGGCTCCGCACGGGCACCCGCCCGCGGCCGGCGGGGACCCCCAGCCCCGGGGCCGGTGTCAGCCCCGCCCGGGCAGGGGCCTCCTCCCGCCGCTCGCTCACCTCCGTGGCCGCCTCGGCGCGGCGGCTCCTCCAGACGGCTCCTCTCGCCGCTGCCCGCGCCCCTCCTCTTCCTCCGCCCGGCCCCTGGGCTCCCGCCCCCGGGCGCCGCCGTGCCAGGGCCGCGGCCACCGCGCTCCGCCGCTGCCTCAGCCCGCCCGGTGCTCTCCCTGCTCGGCGCCTCCCTCGCTCCCCGCTCCGCCCGCCCCGGCCCCGCCTCGGCCCGCCCCCCTTCCCCTCCGGCGGCGGGGACATCTGGGGCGGAGGGAGACGGGCGGTGCCCCTGCCGCCGCCCCGGGCTTTGTCCCGGCCCCGGGGCCGCCCCCGTCCCGCCCGCTCCCGCGGCGCCTCCCGGCGCGGCCCTGCAGGGGGCGGCCGCGCCTCCCGCCGCGGGCCCGGCCCCGCTCCGCGGCCGCGGGACTCGGGCGGAAAAGGTCCGGGCTGGAGGAGAGCCCCCCTCAGCGCGGGGCTGGCACGGGCCCTTGGCTGGGTCGGCTCTCCGAGCCAAGCACGGACCTCAGAGCTTGATCTTCTCACTGCCTTTCCTGCTCGTGCCCCGGACTGGCCCGTTTCAGGCAGAGCTCCCATTAATTTACCCTGACAGCCTCCCCAGATCGCAGCAGCAATTCTGAACCTTTTCCACCTTCCCAGCTATGCTTCGGGGTTCACACGCATGCAAAAATCATGTTTCCAAGGCTCTGACAGCTCCAAAGGGGCATCCCACATCCTGCCACGTTCAAGTGACCCTTGAGCTTTACAGTTGGTGAATCCCTACCAACCCTTGGAACCTTAATATGGAAGATACCAGGGTAGGACTGCCTCCAGGACAACTTTGAAATGGAAGAAAACAGGGTGGATCTCACTCCAGGGCACATTTTCGATGCCCTTTTGAAGCCCCTTCCACCCATGACAGCGAAGCAATCGCTCTCCTCCTTTATTTTGTCTGTGATAGAGCAAGGGAAAGATTTTAATTAAAATTTGCTCCCCTTGCAGCTGGCTGTGTTAGTTCTGATAAGGCACTTTTCCATCAAGGATCAAGGTCTATACAGTTGTTAAATAGTGCCTTCATTTGAGCACGGCTCTGTATGGTTTTGTACACCAGGTAATTATGGCATTGTGGAGTACACACTGACTATATCCATGGGATACAACGGAGTGATTGATTTAGGGCCCTTCAAGGAGCATCCCGGGGTTCTGTGCAGGAGCAAAATGAAAAATTAAATAAATTCAGTTGGTGTACTGAAGAGCTTAGAAAAACAAGTCTGTCTGCTTCTGAAAACCAGTAGAACAAGTTTGAAGAACCTTTGGAAGCAGTGAATTACAAATTCGCAGAGCAACGGGGAGTGGGGGAGAAACAGAAATAAGATTAGTAGTAAGAAAATGCTGTGTGGTTGTTTTGTTTTGGGGTTTTTTAAGTTTTTTGACTTGGTTGGGTTTTTTTAACCCTACACTTTACGCAAATAATCTTCTCTAGGCTTGGTTGTTTTTTTTTTTTTTTCCTGGCTGCACCACCCTTCCATTTCAAAATGTTGTGGAAACTCAAGACTTCCAAAACTAATGCTAATACAGGTTCAAGAGACTCTGAACTGTAAAATATTTTCTTTTTTCATTTTTTTTCCTTTTAACAATAAAGGGATAGAGACAGATAGTGGTTGGAGTGATGGGATTGCTGCTCTAGTCTGCTGAGCAGGATAGAGAAAAAACAGAAGTTGACAGAGAGAAAAAAAGGTAAAAGCCCACAAGAAATAATTGCAGATTCAACACATTAAGGAGGAGATCTTGGCACAAGCATTAGACGGGTGACCCAAGGAGGAAAAAAAAAGAAATTGGACAATGATGAGATGCAGGGGAAAGTGCAACTTCTGCCTTTCTAATGACCAAGACACAAGTGAGAACCCAATTTAGATGAAAAGGTGCTGTCAGATTTCAAAACATCCGGTGTGAATATTGTGAAGCAGGTGGAATAACAGCATGGTTTGCTAAAATCAGACATTTAGCATGATGGAGTTATAGATAATAACTGTGAAAATAGTTAACCTTTCTGTGCTAATACATAAATCCCAAACCAGATGACAATAATTTGATTTTAGCGTGGTACAGAGGACACGAAATAATTGGCCCCCTAAAACTGACCGGTGGGCACTGTATCTCACCTAGGTTTCCCTTCAGGATGTCACTCCTACAGCTGACATCAGGAGTATGAAATACTTGCTGGAATTACAAATGGAAGAAGGAGAGGGGAAGGGAGAGAAGAACAGAAGTTAGGAAAAAAAAAGTGGCAGGCCTGAAGTATAATTACACAAAATCTTGCAAAGTCCAAAGCGTGACCTTTCAAAAACTTTCTATCTACAAGCGAAAGGTGAATGGCCTTGCACCGACCCTCCCCTCAAATTACTACTAGGAAGCAACAGCATATACACTTTCAGTGGTAAATCCTTTTTTTTTTTTTTTAGAAAAAAGAAAAAAAATCTTAAAAATAAGTTCAAAGGGTTAAAAACCCAAGGTTGTCGTGAAGAGGAGCAGCCACAATCTTTCATCTGTACACAAGAAACTAAGACCCTGAAGTCAACCTTCAAAAGCAAGGGAGGCATTTTGTTATCAAGATTATTTGTGTAGTACCTGCTATACCTAAGGTGACAGCTCAGATGACATCATCCTGGTGAATTATTATAGCTGAGGGTCAGATTATTTCTGATACAATTGTGCAACGTTGTAGTTAATGAGACAGTATCAGGATAAGAACCAAACCTTATTTTTGTGGTTTTGTATAACTTAGTTTGACACAGATAGCAAACAAGCCATGATCTAATTGGCTGCAACCTTGCAGGCCACAGGGCTGACAGATAAGGCCTAAAAGAAGATGAAACAGAGCAAAATTTCCTATCTGGAAAAAAAAAAAAGAAAAAAACAACTCAAAAACACTCTATACTTTTTGTTTCAGTGGTCTGAAGCTATGGGAACCTTCCTGGTTGATCTGAGCCACATGAAGGCACCTGATTTTAAATGATGGGATGTTTGTGTTGTGCATGATTTTAGGTATGGTTTTGTATTTAGCCAGTTAAGGCTAACAAAAGAAGAAACTTTGAGTGAAAAGATTGCACAAAAAGTTGTAACATTAAGAAGTCTGCAGTAACAATGGAAAAACCTGAGGGGCTGGGTTAAGCAAAAATCTTTTATGATTTGCCGCATCTTTTGCGAAGTATTAGGAAAGGCTGCTACGTGCTTTTCAGTTCTTTCACCAGTTTCAGTATGATGTTCCTTGGGTGTGAAAGCAGGCAGTCCTGATGGACAGGAGAACATGACGGATCACATCTGGGGCCATCCCACAGATCCATCCCGCGTGTGCACAAACCTTGGCTGGCTCTGTGTGCAGTGGGAGCGCTGTTCCCTGAGTGGTGCTTGGTGCATGACTCAGCCGTGCGGGTCCCCGCGTGGTCGGGGTGCTCGCACGTCCCAGCCAGCTCGGAGCCATGGCTGCACATCCTCGCCAGCTCCTCCCGGCTTGGGGAGAGCTTTGGGCAGGCAGTGATTCACATCCAGAAAGAAATGTTTTGCAAGGGTGGGCCTGAGGCGTGGTTATCTGCTTAAGCACGGAGTAGTCATTTTAACTGCTTTTGTAACTTTGGGGTTACTGATTTTCATGCATCATTATCTTTTAATTCAGATGCTTTCATTCTCTGACAGGTAAAATTAGTGAGGTTGATGGTAAATAAAGATAGTGCAGACTTAGGATAACATAGGAACATAAACATAAAAAATTATAATTTCCCGAGCAAATTGTGAAAATCTTATCACGGTAAAGCATTCAGGCAAAAGCATTCCTCTGATACTGATGTTTCAGGTCTTAGTCCTAAATTCTGTCTAGGCTGAGATGCACTTGGGACTGTCAGTATCATATAAGATGCCTCCATAAAATCTCCTGGAAGTCCCGTTCCTGAGTGGCCCGTGTCCAGTCTGGCAGCCACAGCCAGTCTCTGATCCATCCGTCCGTCTGTCCGTCCATCCATCCATTTCTGGTCATCCAATGCCCCAGGTCAGAATCCCTCAGCTCCTAAATGGGATGGATGTCAAAGGCCTCAGAAAGGGCTGGTTGGTTCTTATTCACGATTATTTGATCCTTCAGAGTCAGCTGGTTACTTAGTCACATACTTGGGAATGGACTCCAAGAGGATGTGCTTCCTGACCAGCTCAGGAACTGAGTGAGGCTGACCATCTTGTTCCTTCTCGTCTTTTTTAAAGAGGAACATAATGCAGGTTGGTTTTGTTTGCTTTTTTTTTTTCCTCTACTTATCAGGGACTTGCACTCACAATTTCGATTTTCAATAGATGCAGATAATAGTGTTCTTTTACATAAGAATATAGCCAGGCAGCACAATAGCTCCTTTCAGCTCTTTCCTCACCCTTCCTCATTACCAGGTAATTTGGGTAGGAGTACTATCTATCCCATCTATTGAAAGTGGAGCTCTGTGAACAAAGGATGCAAGAATGACTAAGTTGAAGCAAAATTAAACAAAAGATCTGGGATAGGACCATGTGGTGGCTGGAACAGTTGGCCAGGAGAGGAGGGAGCTGAATTCGCATTTTCCCTGAAAAGGAAATAGTTCCAGTTTCCAGGCTGACAGCATTCATTTCTAGGTCATTACAGAACTGCCACCACAACATAATCAGGTTGCATTTTGGTAGAGAAATGGCTATTGTGCTTTGGGTTAGAAAAGGAAATTCTCTGTCCTTTGAGACACAGGGGCCGGGGTCTGTCCTGTAGCCACAAAAAAGAGAGAGCAGGAGGTTTGCATCCACACATCCTCACCCTCTGTACAAATACCTGTGTGCATTGAATGCCCAGCAGTGGTGGATGTTCATTTTGCAGCTTCATAACAGAATTAAGATACAGTCAAAAGACCTGCTGTCCATGGCTGGAAAGTATAATTTGGATCACATGTAGTTATAACTGTGCTTACGTCTACTACTGCTGTGCGTTACTGTCATCCTATGGGTACCATTGCTCCTCCTGCTACTCTGTCAAGGAAAACACTCTGCCAGGTCACTGTTCAAAATAGGGGATCAGTTTAAATGCTCTGGATTCCTTCAGGAGTAGCTTTTTTTCTTGCTCTGTGCTGACGTGAGAGCACCGTCCTCCCAACTGCACACTAAATTTAGTCAATAGGCTTGGAGGCACTTTTTGTGCCTCTTGAGCAAAACTCAGGCATTGGCTTTAAAGATTTGCTGCAGCATCTTTTTAATATGTATGTGTAATATTTATACACACACAAATATGCTTCTTCACAGAGGAAGATAGGAATCTTCTGATTAATAATTGATGCTCAACCTCTGATACTTACTGGGCAAGGGTTTAGCTGGGTGTCTGCAAAATGCATCACAATTTTTAGCCAGATACACAAAAAACCAAAAAATCCCAAACAACTGCTTTTAGTATCCAAGAAATGCATGTTGGTGTGGTGCTCTGGAGTGCTGTGGTCTGTCCAGCCTGTGTCATTCTAATTTTAAATACTGCTGTGTGTACAGGAACATGAATCTGCCTCAGCTTCCTCCTACCTTGAAGTAACATGTTACCCAATATTTGTGCAATATGAATTGTGGTATAACATCACCATTCCATTTAATAACAGTTGACAATGCACAAGGCCAGCCAAAATTAACACCAAAGCAATTGATATTCTTGAAAACAGGTGCTGCAGTTGATAAGTTGTCCTGTTGGATGAAAATATAATTGTCTGTTCCTTGGGAAGGGAAGAATTTAGATGCTGTTAAGTGATGGCATGAAAATGTCTGGGGAGTAGAAAAAAAAAAAAATCCAGTAGCAGTAAGTCAAAACAGAAAACTAAATCATGAAAGTGACTTTTTATGTGAGTTGGTCCAGAAGTATCTTCAGTACCATTCTCAGACCAGTCATGAAAGAAATTGTTACATTCTTAGGCAACTCGTTCACATGTGAATATGCAGAATAACTACAATTAGCAAAGACGTTGTGCTGGCACAAGATTCTGTATAAACCTAGCGAAACCAAACAGAACATTTGCTTTATGCACCACACGAATAAGCTGTGAACTTTGGGAAATTTTGTGTACAAATAACATAAATAAATATATATATGTATGTATGTATATTTCTCACATAATCTCAGTGTTTTCATCAGTCTGTGTTACAGGCAGTGTCTGAACACTTGCCCTGACCTGCTCTGTGATCTTGAGCAACTCATGTCACCTTACCTTCTTCTATTTCTCCATCAGTACAATAAAAATAGTAAATCTTTCCTATCTCCTTTCTTATGCCTGGTCAAATGGCAAGCTAAAGTAAGGTTTGCCAAAATAGTTTGTACCACTTCAGTAACACAAGATAGGCATAAACTTGCTCCAACCAGCTAAGTTTGACTGATGTTATTGAATCAGCATAAACTCTTCAGGCTAAACCAGGAGTAATAAATAACCAAAATACTTTTTGCTGTATAAGCTCTTACAAACTTCTGCCCTAAGCCTGTAGTAGCTCAAAAGCTTTTATGCAAGAAAGCACACTGTGATACTATAATGAGTCATTTTAACACATTTTCTCTCCATCTAGTTCACCCTGGCTCAAGAGTTTCACGTTATTTGTGAATTTGTGTGTTTCAGGCACTCCACTGCAATCCTTAGGCAGGCAGGCAGCCTGCCCAGGTCACTTAGCTCTGACTGCTGCCCTTCTTCTCAGTTTGTGGGGGCTCTGTAAATCAGCACTTCAGAAGTGAGAAAATGGCAGGATTTCATTCTGCCCATCCTTTTAAACAAACTTCTCCCACCCAGCCTGTTTGCCAGGAAGCCAGGGCAGCATTCTGCCTTCCATCCCCTTACCTGTATGGGTGCTGCATCTATCAAATGCAAATTTGGGGTTATCTATAAGCTCAGCTTCCAGACTTACCAGCACTTTGGAAGATAATATGGAATGCAATCATGCCCATCTTCGTTCGTTAGCATAAGGCGTGCTCAAAATAGCAAATACAGATCCTCCTTTCTTACGAGGAGGCTGAAGGAACAGGGAGCACGTGCAGGAGCTCAGTGGGAGCACTGGCATAGCCAGGAGCAGAAGGAGCAAGTTCAGAGCTGTCCTGGTGGCCCTTGCTGGCAAAATTCCTCATAGGACAGCTGTGGCCTCTGCCCCTGCAAAACTGTTTCAGCATCTTCCAATGCTCCACCAAGGTCTAGTTGAATAGTCGTACTATTCAACATAATTTTTTGTGCTCACAAAGTTAGTAAATACAAGTAATCAGCATAATCCTAAAAAAAATTGCAATATAAACTATATTTTTTCCCAGGCTGAGGCTACTAAACTCTTGTAGACACTCAGAAAATAAAATTATTCATGACAAATTGTAATCAACAGGGGTAAATATGAAAGATTTTTAATCTGTTTCATTGCATCTATGAAACCACTTGATTAGTCCCCTTCTAACACATTTCTAAACACAGATGAGACACAGTGAGATGAAGAATTTTTAGAGCATATTTTGGATAAGTTTGCTTAGATTAATTGCAGATCTTCTGAATCTAGAAGAGGCAACTAAAATATATCCTTAGAAATGTCCCATTAGACTTTGAAAATAGAACGAGAAAGACAAATTAATGTTGATTGAAAAACAGCATGTGCATTTTGTGTGGAAGTGAATTTAGTTTGGTCATTAGTGTCATTTGATAAGCAGAATTTCATTCCCTTCCCCTAAATGAGGAACTCTGTTTTTCATCATCCAGACTGTTTATTCTAATGGATTTTAGGAATCCAAAAAAATCCCTTTTAAAGGGAATGAAAAGGAAAGAATCAAATTATGTTTCCTCATGCAACACAACAAAATAACTCAAAACTTTTGACACATACTTGCATCAAAGCAACCAACTTTTCCACTTGCTATTTTCCCACATGAAAAAAAAAAATCAGGGGTTTTTTAAGTAAAATTGAATTTGCTGGGTCATAATGGGAAAACCAGTTATTTCTGCACTTACCAAACCCATAAGCCATGTGATTTACTGACACTTCAGAAGGTAAAGGTAACTCAGGAGAGATTCAGAAAGTACATTAAATTGATTCAGGGCAGATACTAAGTTTGGATATTTGTTGGCAGTTCCTATGAAATGTCATAAGCCAGAATAGTAGTAGTAATATCAATAACAGGAACAGCTTCCACAAATTCCCTATTTTTTGGTAATGGACAAAAAACTCCCCTGAACTGACAGATGCAGACTTTTCCAAAGGAGTCTGGATTTCAGTAGCATTTGGTTTGGCCCAGTCAGTGTCAGGGAACCTGGAAAACAAACACGATGACAGCTTTGGAAGAGCTCTTCATGAGTGTGGTGGTGCATTCCTGAGCATCTTCCATGAGCTGATCTCCTACCACTCAGCTTGCATTGCCCAACACCCTTCTCTGCCTCTTCTCTGTGGCATTAGCACGCTGCAGAAATCCAAACTGAAGTCAAAATCCAGGACACAAGATCAAAGGGTTTGGGTTCTGGCTGTTTCCATGCGTGTGCCATCCTCATAAAATCCTTTTAGTATTCTTACAACACAGACAACTGAAATGGAACTTGGGAGAGGAGGTAAAGGCCCAGCTGAGGCAGCAGAGAGTTTGAGAGATTGTTTTATGGAGTACACTGCCCAAAAGGATATTTAGATGCAGAGCAACACACATCTTCTTATTTTAGCTTTCTCTTGGAAACAAGTCTCATAACAAAAGGTCTAAAAAATACAAATGAAGTTGAGGTTAAAAGAGTAAAAAGCATGAACGATTAAACAGTTCCTCTGGGAAAAAAAACAAACAAAACTGGTCTATTGTTGACATGCCGTATTCAACTAAACAAATTTACCAGTTAGACCCATTCACAGATTTATTAATTCAGGTTGGTAAAGGCCTTTAAGATCATTGAGTCCAATCATTATTCACTTCCTCACAGGTGAGATCCTGAACCTGCAAGAAGACTGGAAAAAAAGCCCAAAGTCCATTTTGCTGCATAGTCATAAGCAGCAGGAAAAAAGCCAAAGATTAACTCTCAGCAAGGCTCTACTTGGCAAAAACCACTCCAGTACTTTAGTGCTGAATACTCCTGGAAACATTCAGGGGTGGCACATAGGACCTTAAAGCTGAGGATTTAGCAGAGGGAAAAAAAATAATGGAAGGATTTAAATGGATTAAGGGGGTAATGGGACCCAGGCAGAAGGAGGTGGAGATAACTTTAGCTGTCTTGTAAATGAGAAGAGGGAGAGATGATAAATAGAGTTCTGAAGCCTCCACAGATTAAATTATCAGGGTGGGAGTCAGGTGTGAATTGCTGGAGAAGTGCTGGGACTAAAGGGATTTTTGTATTTGCTGGTGCAGGTTAAGTTTCCCTTCAGGTGACACAGTCAGTGGTGGAAATGCTGGAAGCCGTGTCTCACACATTATCCAAGGCCTGGGGAATAATTCTCAGTGTGAGGAGGAACCTTCAGTGTCTCACTAGAGACTCGGTGAAGTGAGACAGAAGGGCAGCACAAAAATCAACCTTGACAAACGTAGGAAAAAGTCATTAGTCACCATGGCAAAGACAATCTTACTGTAAAGGAGAGGATTGAAAGTAGTCTGAAAATAACTGAGGAAGCTGCCTGTACAGCAGATAGACATGCACTAGAAATCAGAGTGTATCCATGACATCAACAGCTTTTCCATCTCGTTGCCGAGAGCCTCATTTTAAAATACTTTTGCAACTGTTTTCAGATTAATCTGTGTTTCTCAAGGGGTAAGAATCCATTTGGTGCCTGGGGCTCCAGTATCATATCTGCTGTGTTTTTCTGCAGTTTTTAGCAGCTATTTATTCTCTTCCCCTTTCACCACTAATCACTATTACTCCTACAGTAAATCAAACCAAACTGATTCAAGCCACATTTATCAGAAGGTCCGTCAGGTTTTGTCAGAAAAATAGAAAATAAACTCAAAGACTTTCTAATTAACAATGATAAATTATGGCCCTATATGAAGCCACTGTATTAACTGTCCATGTTAAGACACTCATTAAAGCCACTGCCAACATCGGAAAATAATAATTTCCCTCCTTTGACAAGACTTCCAGGGATTTCTGAGATCTGGAACACAAGTAGGTGCCTTTAAGGGAAGTCAATATCTAAATGTCTGTTTCCGAGGAAGTTTAGACTTGTCTGTTTTCTCTTGCCCTGTATTCACAGCATTAAATTCAGTAGAATAAGATTAAGTATTATACTACTAATTCAGCATCTTATTACTGGAGGTAATAGCATTCATGTGCATCAACAGCTTTATAATCCTATTGACATAAACCAAAGCCAGATGTGAGCAGTACACAAGGGTGGTGGGGACTGCAGCAGCGGTCCAAGCAAGGCTCCATCCTCCCATCAATATCTTTTTGCACTAATTTCACCCTTGCACTTTCTCCTTGCTCTCCCATAAACGTGGGCTCCTTACGTTCTTCAGTGCTTTGCCTTCCCACCAGGGAGTTACCACCACTAAAGCCCCCAGCAGCTCATTAGGGAGCTTCTTCCAAAACTTCCATGAGACCCACCCATGCCACAAAGAGTATTTCCCTCCCAGTGGAATCAGATGCTGTTTAATCTGGAAATGTAATTACAGCATGGCAATAGGTGTTTCTCGAACGCCATGGTTTAGGCGGATTCATCAGATGCGCGGGAGGTGGGTGGTTGGTATTAATGAGGCAAAATTTGTTTGCACTCTATGTGCAGACAGTTCTGAAACTGCCAGCCAAAGCAGAAAGAAAGGATTTGCCTTGGTGCTGTTAATGAGAAGTAGATTAGTAGAAGCTGTGCAGTTAAAACAAAACAAAACTAAACCAGCCACCACTTAAAGGCAAGCAGAGGAGTGCAGAAACTGTGTTCCATTTTTAATAAATACAGCATCGCTGGCTGCTGACTGACAGCTTCAATGTTATCTCACTATAAATGTATAATAATTAGTTGGGCAATTTGGCTTTCTGAGGAACATTATTAACTCTATTAGAATTACAATCAACTCAGGAAATCAGATTCCTAAACACTCTGAATCCAATGCCTGCTTTTATGTACAGCTTTTGGGAGGGAGCAGGGATGACAAGCACAAGCAGAGTTAGGAAAATGCAACACAAGTGTTTCAGAAACCCAGATTTTCCTTAGTTTATGGCTGAACAGGAAGTGCTTCCAGCTCCAGAATGGGACAAAACCCCAGGATAAACCCATTCCCTGCCCGGGAAGCAGCATGAATTGGGAGCTGGCCCCAGGTGCTGCAGGGAGAGAGCAGCAGCAGGAGCCCTCGTGGGCACAGAGTCAGAGCAGTGTGTGTGTGTCTGTAATTACATTCATGTTCTGATTATAGAGCCAGATGACTCCAACACATGTTGCTGCTGTTCCTGGGAGCATAGAAAATTTGGACCACACCAGTTGCCACAGAAATATGTAGTGGCTGTCATCACGCTGGTTTGTAAGCGAGGCACATTGTCACCTCTAGGAGAACCTGCTTCATTAATAATAACATCAATGTGACATTTCCATTTCATCCTAATGACTTCATAATTATTAATTACTGTCACTACAGAAGCAAAATCCCAGGGAAGGTAGAATCTCAGTCATATCATTCTTCACAGTTGCCAGATATTTTTGGATTAGTTCATCCAGGAAGGAAAAAAAAAAGATTTAGTCATTACTGTTGAGAAACAGTCATCCTTAATATAGAAAAACTGAAAGAGTCACCCAAGATTCTTCTGCCACCCTTAAAAAAATAGAATTATAAACAACATTCCCTTTAAAAAATGTTATGGCATTTTTATGACATCCAATTCAGTTTGTTCAAATCACACCTTGAAGTTGTCAGTGTGTTGAGCACACACATCAAATAATGTTGTTCAACTTTGGACTAAATCCTGCTGAGTTAATAATGAAGCATGATCCTCATTGTCAGTGATTTGCAAATTTATATTCTATTACTAATAGCATCTATGCTAATTTAAAACTGCATTCTCCTATTTAAGCTTTTGGTACTTCAAATATTTCATTTAAATTAGTGAAATGAAACCAATTTTTTGTTTTAATCAAATTGGTTTTTCAGATTATTTGAACTGTGCTCATTGCAATTAGGAAAGGTCTCATTTAGCAAGTCAAGGGAGAAAAATCCAAATTGTCTTCCATGTAGTATAATTTTTTAGCGTTAGTTTTTCAAAATTATGGGATACTTCGAGAAGAAGGATTTCTGATGCATTTTGAATGTGTCAATATTTATTCATTGTTGGCTTTGCTCTTTTTGCTGCATTAAACAGATCCTATATTTAGAGGAGAAGGTGAAGCAGACTGACTCCCTGTATTTTTCCCCCACACTGAAGAAATGAGCCAGATTACAAAGGACAAAGATAAAAATGGATGAAAAATGGATTAAGTTACACATATTGTGCTCAGTGAGGGAGCCTGATAATACATAAATGCCATAAATGCTATTTTTTAATAAAGGTTTCATATTCAAATTGGTTCTCTCAGACCTCTTTATGGAGGTGGCTTTGAAGAATGGCAGCATTAGCCTGAGGTAACCTTCACCTAAGTCTCAAACTTGCACTGATGAATTTCAGATGTACCTTTGTGCCACAGGAAGGCGTGTAAATACAGACATTTAGCACATGCTTATCTACCCCATAGATGCCTGTCTGCCTCTGAGAGCCCAAGTTATGCAAGGATTACTTGGACACCTATTACAATTTTTGATCCTTAAAGCTGAATTACTTTCCTTTAGTTATTCAGTGTGTGCAACCATTCAGATTGATACATAATAAATATATTCATATGGAAAACCCACTAGAAGTCTTCATTGATATGTAGACCTCTTTAAAGCATCACTTGGTATCAAATTTGTTTTGTCATGGTCTATTTATAACACAAATGGGCAAACTTTATAAACTGCTTGGTAAAGGAAAAAATATTACTCACCAGCAAATCTTTGGATAAGAATGAGCACCCCTTCACATAGCCACCATCAGCATTGTGAAATTGAGAAATGTTCCTGAGACAGCACTCAGTGAACACCAACACACCTTGGTTAAATACATGCTGATAGATGCCTTTACCTGGGGAAAATGCTGTGGGTATGCCCTGCAGCAAGGCAGGACACACAGTGCAGCTTTGAAAACAAGGGACCTCTGCAAGAAACGTGAGACTAGAAATGCTGTGACTGCCGTTGAGGGTCTAGAGAAGCATTTTGAGGAGTTTCAGGGACAGGAATATCTGGAAAGATGGGGTTTATGGCCACAAAACCACGAGCATGCCACACACGTCCAGGCAAGAGCAGTGTACCAAGGCTGCTGATGTATTGAGGCTCTTCAGAGTCAGAAAATTGGCAGGGGAGGAAAGGTAGGAAGCCTTGACAGGGAAGGGTGAAGTCTGTACTCTAGGACATAAGTCATGGGACTTTAGGAATAGCAAAACTTTGCTCTAAAGGTGAAAACCCAGTGGTTAGTAGTAAAAAACCAAGTCCCAGAATGGAAGGGTTTAATTACAACACCAACTATACACTCTGTAAAGGGTTCTGGGACGTGGAAGACAGTATAGCAAAAAGGAGGGCAGTGTAGGCTTTAATTAAACACAGAGCTGGCCCTCTAAATCAATCATTATTTCTTGGAGGCAAGGACAAGTGCAGAGCCCTGCAAATGTGTGAAGAGAATTTTGGGTAACAGCCCTGCAGATTTCTCAGAGGAAAATGCTTTGACAGATGCCAAGTGGGACTACTTCTCCTTATGCTGAACCCAAAGGCAGCAAAAAAAAAAAAAAAAATTAAAATTACTTCATGGCATCCAAGGAAAGTGTAAAAGAAATCTTGATGTGTAAGGCTTAGAGTCTATTTTTGCCCCAGGTTTGGAGTGAGGTATTGGAAAGAAAACAGACTGAATCTGATTCAGGTAAAATTGAAGACATGACTTTGAGCAATTCCGAACAGCTTTCTTCCCATGCAAAGACTGATTCTCTGGGTCATCTTGCACACTTAACCACAATTAAAACATTGGTCCAGCCCTTGATGTGGTGTAAACATGCCAATATCCATAAACATGAGCAGGAACACGCTTCCTGGACTTCAGCCAAGGATATTAGTCCTTTGGTGGGAAGCGGTCTGAAACACCGATCTGCCAGAGGATGCTGCTCACTGTCCTTATGCAAGAATCACATCTGAGCACAGTTCCTGGTGATCAGCCAGCACTGGGGCTTCGCAAGCAAGCTGACAAAAAGCATTTATTTTCAAGCTCTGAGACAGCAGGTTCTTGGCCATGACATCTGGAAATGCCTCTCATTTAAATGGTGGGAAAGGGAACACCGGGAAGGCTTTTAACTTGCCAGTCAAGGCTTTGCATCTTCCTGTTTCTTGGAGTTAGATTTCCAGTCAGTGCTTCCCAGGAACCTTGTCCTAGCACAATGTGACAACACCACAGTCAGGAGAAGCCAACAGGCTGTGACTTGGGGACACCAAACGTGACAGGAGCAGGATTGGGGTGAGGAACCAGATGAAAGTGAGACGTTACAAAATAGTTCTGGCAATGACAGCAGGAGACTGGATGGTTCCTGTCAGATAACCATCCAGCTCTTAGATTTAGGATTTGTGAGGGACTCTGGAAATGAGAGTGACACTGAACTTCAGTGAATCCTACAGAATTAGGCCAAAAATGTGCAAGATTTCAAATCCACTGTGACAGGAACACAATCTTTGTACCCCCTCCTAGGTCTTGTGAAAGAGCAGCTGCACCTGTGAACACTTTCAGCATGAAGCTCTCTCAGACAGTTCTCTCGGTCCTTCCAGCATGAAAGCTGCTTGCTGCTTTCTGGACAGATCAGAGGGAATCAGAGGGATAAAACTGTTATTTATCCACACCCATATTTCAGTCAGGAAGGGCTACAACAATGTGCACATTTAGAATCTTGCCAGCTCTGCACAAATTTATGGTCATTTGTGAACATGAAGTACTCTGAGCATGCAAAGTGCTTAGACACATTCTTAAAAATTAACCTGTTTGTGGTAAAAGGAACCTTTTGTTTCTCATTGATGTGAGTCCCATCCCATGCAAGTAGCTGTGTCCAAGAGAAAAAGAAAAATTACTTTTCTATCTGTAGGTAAGAAGGCATATTTAAGGTTTTCCATGTACCATCTGACATGGGATAGTGGTATGGCAGTATTTGTTCACAATTTCTCTGTTGACTCATGTGTCTGGTTGGCTGCTCAGTGTTGATGGGCATATTTAGTTATTGGAAAGAAGGAATTATTGGACTGGACACAGATCTAAGTTCGGAAGACTCCTCATTTTCCAACAAAGCATTCTACAAGCCATTTAATGGTGGAAAAAAATACTTGGGAAACCAGTCAGCTACTTGTAGGACATGCTAAAGTCTTTTAACTGAGGGAAAAGACATTGAATCAAACATCTGGAAACAAATCACTCACCAGACCCCTGCAGCTTTGAAGCAAAATGCATGGTCAGGATGGAGGAAAACGAAACCTCAGAATGAGTTTCCCTCTTGCGGTCATCAAAACCTCGTGCATTTCATTTGTCCCAGTTGCTTTGGGCTGCAGCAGCAGTGAGAGGAAGGCAGGCTGAGGAATCCCCCACGACTGGAGACAGCCACAGAGAGCATCACATCTCAGGTGCAGCGCTAGGTCAGCATTTCTGCTCACCTGATGGCACACATAGTCCTGCATCTGCTCCCTGCCACGAACATTTATTTTCCATTCTCTTGGATCAAGTATTCTCCTTCAAACCCGTTTCCACTGTAGGGAGCAGAGCTGGAATGCAAAGCCATCACCTCTGGCTTTGAGCTGTAGCTGGGTGTGCTTGGTTGCTCTGAAGAAGCACAGACATACTTGTCCTTCACAAATATAGAGTTTAAACACTTTAATAAACGCATTTCTTTTCAAGACAAGCGGCGAACATGGTCACCAGTCCCAACATAAATAAAAAGCAAAATGTGCTTCCCAGTTTCACTGTAAATAAAGTGACTGAAGCTAAAACTGAAGGCACACAGTTCTGTAATATCAAACCATCATCCACAGAAGACCAACAGAAATATTTAAAAGAGCATTAGTTCAGGAATTGCTTCATTTTCTCCATTTGGAAATGAAAATGCAAGATAACCCATCTATGAAATAATGTGTTAATATGACTTACTGCCTTATCAGGGGGTCCTAAGATAAATATCCTTAGATCTTGACCTTTCCAAGATTTGAAGACCATCCTTAAATCTTTTCATTAATTTTCTCCTCCAGAGGAGCTGAATCCCCTTGCTGTGGTGCAGCATGTGAATTAAGCCTCTCTTATAACTGTTAGATTTCATTAGACATGGCAGATTTCTTTTTTTCCAAATAGTTGCCAAACTTTAATTCTAATAAGTGTGTCATCTAATGACATTATGTGAAATGCAATGGTGAAACGAGCTTGCTAAATCATTTTAAATCTGTCAGCTGCCATAAGCAAGGCTTTACTAGTGGGGCCATACCCAGGAGTTTTTAAGGTGCAAAGGATGGGTAAGGACTAATTTCTGCCATGGAAAAGCTCCTTTCTTCCTAAGGAAAAACCCTAAGTGAGAGGAATTCATAGAAACAACTACACCTTTCTGCCTTTCTTCACTTTCTCTTGCCCTCAGAAACATGGGACAAAAGAGTACAGCAATTTTTTTTACATTTAACTGAATAATTTTACAAACCTTTTCTTTCAATTTATTTTAATGGCTATAACTTTCATTTCTAAAGGCCTGGGTTTTATGAGTTAACTTGCAGGGACAGGTGGATTAATGCTATTATATGGTACAAATCCCTTTTCCAGGATGAAAGGAATCCCCAGGGAATAATGGAAAACTCCCTTCCTTCTTTCCATTTGTCCTGTCTGTCCCTGAAACAAGATAAAGTTCCATTTTTCAAGTATCTCTGAGAATATGTATGAACACCTAAGCAATCAATTAATATTGCACACTGATACATGCTTTAAGAATTAGGTATTTTCAGTATTTTATAACTTCCTGTGGCATACTAGAAGGCCCACTGGAAAAGAAATTCAGGGAAAGCATTTTGGGATTCAAAAAACCTCCTAGAGAATGGATTTTCTTGTCTACCTACAAAAGCAAGTCTTGAACATGACTAAGGCATTTAAAGTTTGATTTTTAATAATCTTTCTGGCAATAAATTGTATTATATTCTGCAGGTGGTTCCATTAAAGTAGAGTAAGTATTTTATGGTCAGTTGTAAGAATGAGTCATTAGGCCTTACCCCTACCTCAAACTTAGAGTAAACGGAGAAAAGGATATTAAATGTGAGAATTTGAAGAGTCACAAGAAAACAAAAGTGAATCAGTTGGGCTTCTTCACTGACACATATATAATAGTAATTAATATAAGAAAAAATTAGATGTATTAGTCTGAATGGCTCATGTGAAAGAACCAAATTAAACATCCATTACAATACACTTCTCACTTTTGGTCAGTTAATGTGTCAAACAAAATGTTCATATTTCTAAATCTGGAATTTTAAAGAAGTCATTTTGCAAGTTGAAATTTTGCTGTCAATAATAAATTAAGAGCCACAAAATGTTTCAAGCTGTGTTGTAATTTGCAGGAGCACATCAAAAGCAATGAAAATGCTTGAATGTTTCTTTTTAAACAACACTATAAGGAAGCAAAAAAAAGCCAAACAACCCACCTCAAAAAAAAACCCAAAAACATGCAAAAAATTTTCAGGAATAGATAAACAGTTTGCATTTTTGCATTCTGTTTAGAAACTGCCTGACAAATCACATT
Source organism: Emberiza elegans (assembly GCA_024865655.1). Taxonomy (NCBI): domain Eukaryota; kingdom Metazoa; phylum Chordata; class Aves; order Passeriformes; family Fringillidae; genus Emberiza; species Emberiza elegans. Next base: position 4,849,555 of record JALJVW010000158.1, read on the forward strand.
CTCAACCCATTTTCAAATAATCCCTTGAAGGGTTATAGAAAGGTTAACTCAGAAGTTGTATCCTGTACATGATGTAAACCCATGCAGGTATATTACTGACTTATTTCAAAAGAATTGGGTTTTTCATGTTATCTAACATTTTCTAAACATTACATAGAATTTAAAAGACATGACTGAATCTATAAGTACAACAGGTAAAATTCTCTTTTTTTTTTGATTATCTGCCTGCTCTGGTGTTTCTCTGAGTCCCTTTAGACAATTTGTGCTCTTCCATTTTCAGAGCTGCCTGGCTGAGGGATCGATGATTAGGCTCTTTTTAAGCAAATATTCGTTCTTTAACAAAATTACTGTCTTCAGGATACAAGGAATTTCCATGCTGAAATTACTACCTTTGGATTAAAAAAGATTGCTCATGTACCTAAAAACAAAATTCCCAAACCCTCATGGAGATTCGTCACAGTAAGAATAGCCATGGGTATTTTGCAAAAGTCTTGTTTGGTAGGCTGAAGAGGACAGGTTATGTGTCCCATGGCATTGCTTCTGATCCTTTGGCTGCCTGAAGCCATGCTGTGAGATCTTAGGAAAGCGGCAGAAATGGCCACAGTGAGATGCCAGAGGAGAGCAGGAGGTGCGAGGTGCCCTGCTGGGGCAGCAGCGAGGGGAGCACACAAGCAGGAGGCTTTAAAACTCTTCTCCAAACCCCTGGTGTGCCCTGCCAGGCCCTGGGAAGGACAAGGGGCCCTTGGGCTGCTGCAGCTCCTCGTGCTCAAAGGAGAGGCAGCCCTTCCCTGAATGCATGGACTCACCTCTGTCTTGACAGGACTATGCCAGGCAGGAAGCGATGCCGCCAGCTGAAGGCAGGCTGGTTTGGTAGGTCCTCCACATGCAGAGCATCTCAGTGCTCCTTGCTCCCAGTTTCCCCCAGCCCCTGGTCTCCCCTGTGTTCCTGCAGCATTTTTTGTGTGTGCTTTTTGGGTGCAGAGGCAGCTTTTGGATGCCTGGGTGCTGGTGGGAAGCAGAGCTGGCTCCATATCTGCACCTACATCACAGGAGTCTCCAGCCTGTGTACTGCCTGCACTTCCAGATTCCTTTGATTTGCTTTCCTCAGATTGAAATTGGAAGCAGGGTTCTGTATGCTGGCATACCAGGCAGGAAAGGAAGATCTCTCAGGGTAAGGACTGGTGGCAAAACGCAGTCATTCTACCCAAAACATGTGAGGAATGAGGTAATGTGGGCTATTCCTCCCACTCCCCACAGCATTTCTACAGAACTGCAGCCAGCTGAAGGCATTGATCTCAAGCTGCAGTCCTCTTGGAAGGTACTCCAAAGACTGGGAAGTTCATTTACAGAAGAATTAAAGCCTGTTCCAAACCCCAGCACTTTCCAGCCCAAGCTCTTTGGCAGCTCTTTCTTCCTAGAGTCACACAACCAAAACACTTCTCCCTGACGGATGCAAAGGGAGACACTAATTACATATTTTCTCATTTAGCTTTACCATCTATTGAAACACAGTCATTTACCACAGGCATGGGTGTACTAGAAAGCAAATAAAATTGTTGTCCACTGGTTCACCTCCTGAAGAACAGGGAACAAGCCAAGCCAGGACTTGTTCTCTTATATATCAAGAGCTCTATTACCATTACAGTACAAGGATTCCACATCACCAGAGATTCATACCTCAGTGTTTCTCACAGGCAGCTCCTCTGAGCACTGACTGTTCCTGGTCCTTGCAGCAGCCATCTGACTCCAGAGCCCACCAATCCACTCTTTGATACCACTGTTCTTATTGGCTGCAGGTGTGGCCTGTTAACATCAGGCCTGCTCCTGATCTTTAGTAATTGGAAGCAACAGGGCAGCTTTCAAAGTCCTATTTTAAGTACTCAGTGTCCCCTTTGTGTCTTTTAGTCCATGTGACATGATTACAGAATCACAGAATGGCTTGGGTTGGAAGGGACCCTGAAGCCCATCTCATTCCAACCCCCTGCCACGGGCAGAGACACCTTCCACTATCCCGGGTTGCTCAGAGCCCCATCCAACCCTGCCTTGGACACTTCCAGGGATGGAGCAGCCACAGCTTCTCTGGGCAACCTGTGCCAGGGCCTCACCACCTTCACAGAGAAGAATTTCTCCCCGGTCCCTAAATGAACTTTACCCTCTTCATTTTAAGGCCATTCCCTCATGTCCTGGCAAGAAGTCCCTGTCCTGCTCCCTTGTAGCCCCTTCAGGTACTGGAAGGTGCCCTAAGGTCACCTCAAAGCCTTCTCCTCTCCAGGCTGAACAACCCCATCTCTCCCAGCCTCATACAGGAGGTGCTGCTGGCCCCAGTCACCTTCATGCCCTGCTCTGGACCCACTCCAGCAGATCCATAAACTGCTTTTCATTTCTCTACTTCAGGCAGGACAAACATTGTCAAGAGGGTTGAATGGGTGCTTGCACTCAAGTGTAAACCCCCAAGCGATACGGAGCACTGAGCAGCAGGACTGAGTGTGCAGACAGGCCTCTAAAGCTCCTTTTGATCACACACACACCCCCTCTCTTGCTCCTGTACAACTCTGAATGAGCTCCTCTGCATGAAAGAGTTCAGCCTCTATTTACAGAAACAACGTCCCAAAATTTTATGAGTTCCAGCTTTAGTACTCGTGCTTTCAAAACCACAAAGTATTTTAATTTCTAAATCTCTGTGGCTCCTTTTCAGAAAGTGTCCCTGATGATGTCCCATTGATAGTGTTTTGTGTTAGGAACATCTTGAAAGAAAACAGTGTTTGCCATACACTTTCTGCATGCTTTTGTCTTTGTACTAATCTACCATCTGCACCCACAATCTAGATATTTTCTCTCTCAAATTCTTTTATCACATCTTATGGTTTAATCAGATGAGCAAATGATGACATTCACCTCTGAATCCTGCTTCTTTTCTGGGAGACCTAGCAAAGCATTATACCTACATAAGGTTTTAAATAATTCTTGGTTTGATTCACCAGTTCATGACATCCGTAGGTCATTACTTCATAAAGCAATTTATGGCAATAAGATGTTCTCCATTAAGCAAACACAAGTCAAAGGAAAACAAAACACACACAGAATGAAAAAGATCTTAAAGCTACATGTTTTCCAGACAGAAGATGGGAAGATCTCCAGTGGAATCTTGTTTTAATTCAAGCACTGGAGACTGCACAACTTGGGTTGCTATTTCTCCCTTTTGTACAAAGTAAAGCCTTTAACCTGACCTTGGAAAAAAAAAACATCTAAAGAGGCTTTTGTCATGTAGAGCCCAATAAAATCCAAGATTTCCTATGCTGTGATTACTTTCCTCATTAGTCAGTCTTGCCATTAAAAATAACCAACAAAGCCATAACTTTTCCTTTGATGCTTTGGAGTGTGAGAAGCTAAGTAATGATATCAACAATAATTTGATCATGTACTAGTCAACATTAGTCTTTATGTGGTTTGAATTTGCCTTCAGCACACTCCACGTTCCAAAGAGTCGCTACAAGGAACTTCAAGCAATGTGTGGATTCCAGAAGGCTCTTCCTCATGCCAGTAAAAAAAAAATGGATTTTTTTTCCAAAGAAGCAAATGGCAAATGGCTACTCCCTTAGAAGCCCTGTAAGGTTCCAAGTGGAAAAATTGGACTGTAGGATTGATCACCTTGAACATCAGGGAAACTTTGTTCTGATAGGAGCTTGCTTAAAAGGTCTTTTTATGGAGCTGCCCTAATTTAGGAAGTCAGTCATGAGATCCTCATAAAACCACCAGAAAATTAGCTGTAATGGTACTCTTTGAGCTGAAATTGTGAATGGTATAAGCAAAGCCATATTAAAACCATCCAGGGACAGTAACTTACACAGTCAGCATGTAGGACTCCTCTGCTGTCTGTATCACAATTAATTTTATCATATCTTCAGCCATCCTACCAGGCATCCTTACCCTGTGAAGCCTTGCAAGCTGGTTGTATGCAAATAGAAGAAATTAAAGAAATTCTGGGTGCTTCAGATGATTTGCCCCTTTAAGTCTGAAAGACCTCTCAGTGTCACGGTGGGAGTGCATCAGGACCTGGAGCTGGCCTGGATTTATGGAATATCAGGTCTTGGATCCAAGCACAATGTACAACCAGTTCCCCAGCCAATTTCAATTTGGTTTTTCCCCAAGTGCTATGGTTTTTTGCTCTGTCCTGTGTGCCTGCTCTGGTCCATCCAGGAGACTATCCCAAGAAACAACCCAAATTTCCGCTGAGTTGCTCATCAGCCCCAAGTGTGTGAGAGCCACAGAAAGGAGAGCAAAACACAAACTATACCTGTAACATGGATTTGGTGTTCCCAGCCTTTTTTGGGCCAGACAAGAAGTTTCTCCAAGACAGTCCCCTGCATTCTTTTTTTGCCTCTTCAAAATTATTCTGGACTCTTCTGTTTTCTTCCAGAGAGTGGCTTGACCCATAGCAAAGGTGTTCTGTGATCTTGAAAGGTGCAAGGCAGCTCAAAATGGAAGAGATTATTTATTGTTATTTGCTTATTTGTCACCAGTCTTTAAAAGGCCTCTTTGTGCTGCCATGGTTTGAGTGGAGGCACTCTTTGCTTTTGGCAAAATGTGTAAGGAAACTCCCTTTCAAACTTGCCACAGGTCTAAAAATCCCTCTTAAAACTGTCAGTATTTGAATTTTATTGCACAACAGAAATGCTCTCAGTCTCTGTTTACTGTATTGTAATTAAAGTTCATGAAAGACATCAAAAAATAGGCAAATGTGAACAGCTTAAATTTAAGTGGAATAAATGATGGATGTATTCACACAAAAGCTCCAAACTTGTACATTTTCTTAAACAACATGCTTGCTGTCTCTATAATCTTAGGGGGTTTTTGCTTCTTGTTTTGGTAGTGGCTGTTTATGTAGCAACGCTAAGAGACACTTGATCATTCTCCTGATTTTAATTACTCCTGACATATTTTGTTTGAAATTCCACACTGCTGTTGTAAGACAGTTTTACTGTAGACACTGCTTAGTGATATTTCTCCCTGATGAAAACATCACAGTTAGGGGGCCCTTAAGGTCAAATATTTCCTGCTGCAGCTCTGGAAGTTCAGGAACTTCCCACCACATTTATTAGTGTTTTGTTTTCAGATAAACTTCCCACAGAAAAAAATAAAAATACAGGCCTTAAAAATTAACTAATGATATGTCATTAAACAAATCATAAGGGATATTTTAATGAGGAAAAATTGGCAGTTTCATCTTATAATTTTCTTACTTGCCTAGTGGAAGGTGTATTCTTTTTTAGGTTAATTTATTTCCATAGCCCAGTTTCCTCTCTGGCTTCAGAGGACCACAGGATAAAATGGCCTGCAGCTGAAAAAGGCAATGTGAGTTATTGAATCCAGTATTATATTACAAATAATCTCATCATCGATCTTCCATCCCCTCAAACGTGGTGAGGTGTCTTTTGGGCAGATGCAAGAGAGCAAAAGGGGACAGTTTTGTCCCTTTGTTGGCTCTGCAGAGTGAAATCTTTCAAGTTTCTTAGTGTTCTCAAAAGTCTTTGAACACCCATTAATTTAATCTCAAGGTCATCTGAGGATGCTTTGCTGGATTTATAATACAGGAAAAACTTTTCTGCTAAAGGAGCTCATTGCTTCTGCTTTCTGAGGCAAATCTATTTTCATTTCACTGGAAATTCTACAATAAATATATTATGTTTTATGGATATCTGCCATGGTCATTGAGATACAGCTTAGAGTGTGAGGTGAAGAACATTCTTTATTCTTCAGCTCAGAGGTAGAAGAAAATCATGGGGAAGAAGATGGGGGAAGGAAGACTGAAGACACACATACAAAAAAGTGAAGGAGAAAAAGGCTGGAGTGTGCTCTCTGCTTCCAAAATGCCTTTTACATTAAAAAAATAAAATAGAAAAAAAAAAGAGCCTTTACTTAGAGGGATTCATATTTTTGGATAGATAGACAGATAGATATGGTTTCTAACAGATATTTCATTCTTGTAGCCTGTCACTGAGAATTACATTTGTTCCCCTGTACCTTCATCCCCTTGAAAGGCAAGTCCCTGAGCCAAGCCAGTCATTTAGAACCTGTCTAAAGCTGTTTGAAGTCCCTGTGTAAAGAGAAATGTCCAGGGGACATGCATTTCACTGAGGAGAGACAATTATCTTTGCATGGGAATGAAATCCTTTGGAGACACTTCCCTGCTTGGCTTTTTGTTTGCTGTGAGCTCGGAAAGGCGAGACGTCAGTGGGGACCTCAGTGCCACCTGATGGGTCACCTCTCCGGGGACTGATGGAATCTCAGCTGCACTTCCCTTGTAGAAGTTCTCGTTTTCCTTTCTCTTTTTTTTCAATTTCCCTGCCTCTCAGAACATATTTCAAAGCGATTTCCTAGCAGCATGACATCTTTATGGAATGCACGGTGATCTTCAGCAGGTCCCTGCTACGCTCAGAAGAGGCTGACACATCTCAGCTGGATTTGGAACTTGCCTAGATAATGATATTCTGTGTAAAAATATGTTTTCTCGTGGCTCATTTCTCTGTTCACGTTTGGGTAAGCAAGGTTATTTTCAGCTGAGGTTATGCAAAAATACTGTGATGAGAAATGCAATTTAGAAACAATGTCTTCACACTGGCAGCATTATCCATTTGGAGTCCACTCTGAATCTCATTTTTCTTGGGTACACTCAGATGATTTGAATAATTAAAAAGCTGAGCGAAACTTGAACTTCCGCATACAAGAGGTCTGGAGGAAATTCAATCAATCCAATTTGGAATCAGAAACAAAGTTTTATGGTGAAAGTTGTAATTTTAAATAGATACAGCAAAGCATCATTTGGATATTCATTGATCAATATTAGGATCATAGCTTTATGCAGAAACAAAAGAGTTTTTAATATTAATATTAACAATGATGATGATGATGATGATGATGGTAGTAATAATGATGATGATAGTAATAATGAGTACAATACTAAGAGATTTCCATTTGCATGCAGGTGATTAATGAGTTGAAACTAATCAAAAAGCGCCTGAATTTCCAGCCAGGCATCATGTCCATGCCTCTATTCCAAAGAGACCAGTCATCCACCTAGCTAACTCCAAACTTGCTAAACTTAGAAAGTGACACTTGGGGGCATTTTCTAACGTAATAAACTGTGGAGGCTGCAGCAGAGATGATAACTATTACTGAAATCTGCTGAATTCTCTCCCAAAGGAAGTGGTAACTGATGTGGAGTAAAGCAAACAAAGCAGCAGGCATCCCTGGGCCGGGTGGAATTGCCAGAAGAGCCCCGATGGGAGCGGGAGTGGAGCGCAGGCCGGGCGGATCGCGGATCTTCCATCCCGCCGCAATTCCCGACCCAGCTCCGCTGCACCTCACCTCATTGTGCTTCTGATAACGAGCTGCAGATATAATTAGAAGTGCAAGAGCAATGAAAGAGATCGTAGGTTTGTTTCACACCTTCTGGTAAATGGGAGAGTAATTAGATGCAGGATACTGTGGCAGAGCGTGCTGTGCGGCTGATTTCAAAAGCTTGGCTTTGGAGGAAAGGAGGATTGTCTGAATGACTCTGGAAAATAGTGTTCAATCCCCAGGCACTTGGAAACATAATTTCATTTTTATATGAGAAATTTTAGCAATAACTGTGTGGAATTTTTACCCATTTGGGGAATTATGCCATTTCTACTTGGTGGAGAAATATGAGTGCCGTGGTACATTTAAAGGAAAAAGTAGTGGGGCTGCAAAAAATGTCAGTAGCTTTGGCCATTCTGATGTTATAAAACGGCAAGTCTAATCAATGAATATTTGTTGATTTTTCAAACTTGAGGCTCACACCAAATATCTGTCTGAAAATATCTTGGAGACCAGTCCTTATGGACTCATCCTGATTTTGCTGTTGCATTTGACTGACTGTGCTTCACTGCACAGCAGGGTAGCTTTGTGGGTCAAACAAATCTGCAGCTTAGAGACTTGTTACTTAAACCTACAGACTGGGAATGAGCTGCCATTTCTCCTGAGAGAAGGACAGTGGCAAGAGATATTTCCCTTTTTTTTTTTTTGCATAGCTAGCGGCTGCTCATGATAGCTTTGGAGATCACTTTGTCTCCTTGGTCACAATAGGTCTGGCTGTGAAAATACCTTTGAAATTACTCCCTGAAATTGGGAGGTAATGGTTGCTTGTGCAGGGGGGGTCCTGTGATGGAAAAAATAAATAAGAGAAGGAGAAAAAAAATGATGAAGGAAAAGATTTGCTAAACCCAAGCATCTCTTGCTATGAACACCCTGCTGTAAAGTCAGGGTGACTTGTCCAGGGACTGTGACAATTCACAGAATTAGAATATCCAGTCCCCAATCAGCTGAATTATACTGACAAAAGCTGCCTAGTTACCAATATGCAATAATCCTTTTCAGGGTGGAGATTGAACCAGAAATGACAGCTTTCAAATGCTTATGGCATCATTATCTGTGCCCAGAAATAATCTCGGGGAAATAACACATGAATCTCTACCAGAGGCAGTTGGAAGCAAGAAACTTGAAAAGCAATTTCACATGGCTAAGTTCTACAGAAAAATGCTTTGCCATACCTTGTGCACTGTGTGTGACCTGCACATATTGCATATGCAGCAATAGATTGGTCACAAGCAAACCTCCTCCTGTTTCCTGCTACATCAATAAAAGAGATGGGAAGAACAGACAGGCTCCTATAAACAAGCATTCTCTCAGGGAGCGTAAGAATGACTTATTTGATGGAAAACTACCCTAGGATCTATCATCTAATACAAATTATGACTCAAATGTGGGGTTTTTTTTTGCTTTGTTCGGGTCATACAGTCCCATTCCATTTTTACACATTTTACTGGGTCTCTGAGTGTCCCCAGCAGAATGCGACTGCGTGGCACGATAAAATTAAGGGCGACAAATCTGCTGTGCCTTACAGCATCTTATATATGGGATTGACAAACTCATCCACCTCAGAAATGAATAATTTATCATCATTTGCACTTTTCTGTGCTTTGCCACAGTATTCAAAAGGATCAGGAACAGACGTGTCAGGAAGCATTCATTGCTCTTGGTGCTGTACAGCAGCAGCCCGCAGCTGATGACAGAAAGTCTGTGCACAGCACTAGGCCTCTCTCTGCTCCCTGCAGGGTCTGAGATAATTCCCTGTGTCCCAGGAGGGATTTCTGATGGAGCCTGCAAGTGGCTAAGCCACACAGCAGGGTGATGGTCAGAGAGAGAGGGGGGAAAAAAGAGTTCCTCAGGGGAAAAGCTTCAAAGGGTGAAACTGCTGACCCTCAGCTGAGCATTGCACCTGCTTCTTGAACTCTCCTGCCACGCTGGGAGTTTACTGCAGTGTCACTGTAGGCACAGCCATGCCACCATGAACTCATGCAATTTTTGCACATAGAACCCTCAGAGCCCTTTCTGTGCCCAGCCAGGGACAGATTTTACCATGGTGCCTCTATTGATGGCAGTGAGACGTGGGAACTTGCAATAGCCAAAAGTCTAGGAAAGCACTCCAAAAATCACATATTAACCCTTCTAGTCATGTTTTCAGCTCACATGCTCTTCCCACCTCTCATTTTCATGCCCCTATCTCCAAGGAGGGGGTTAGCCAGCAGACTGACATAGTTTAAACCCTGCACTCAGCAATTCTTTAGGATCACTTTTACTGCGAAATATGAGCACAGGTTCCCTTTTATTTTTATGTTGCTGGCTTCTGTGGGAAAGTATAACATTTTATTGAGGAGATTAATGCCTCGGGACACTGTATATAAGAACCAGGCTGACAGATATTTAAATATGTTAACAGAAAAATAGGTTCAAAAATACTGCCAAGCATAGGCTTTGTTCTATGATACCCCTGCATTGCATATATTATTTTTACTATGTTGGGCTGTTCCTGGCCTGAATTCCAGAAGAGCTCTTCTCCTCAAGTTACATTAGCGCTCTGTACCTCCATCTATACCTTTGCATCCATCGATCCTTCATGACCCTGATCCAAAGAGCAATCAGGAAACCAGTGATTTGATGAGATCATTCATCCCAGCCCAAAAATTCCTAACAGAGCTAAATATAGGACCAGCATTCATACAAAAAAAAAAAAAAAGCCAAATGAGCAATATTTCCTGCTCTCCCTATCAATTATGTTATGCATTTCTGGATGCCTGCCATAAATATTTCATGTTGGCTCCTGATTTCTCATCCTGACCTCACCTGGCAGAGCCAAAAATAAATGCCCATAACTAAATATATATTATACATTTACAAAAGCATCTTTATCAAGGTTAAGGAACTGGTTGAATGTATTAGAAGATGCCTCACCATATCCCTTCAGTGAAGCTGATGTCATCTTATTTTAGTAGTTGGGCTTAAATTTGACACTTAGTGTCTTGGAAGAGGCTTTTCTTTTTTGTTTGTTTTCATTCACTAATGGCAATAGATAATTTAGGACCAGAGAGGCTGCCATGCAGAACCCGGACATCAAACTGCAGCCAGATCCTTGAGAATGTGCAGAGAACATCTCATGAGTGTCTGGGAGACTCTTGTCTTAGTCATTCTGCTATTTAGAGATGGCCATAAACTTTGAAGTACTTGCATGTTTTACAATGCTGTCTGAAAAATACCCAGAAAATAACTCTGCTATCAAATATTCCAATATTTGTTTAACTTATGTTCCTATGAATCCACCTTCCCAGATTCAACTTTCCAATATATTTTTTAAAATGAAATTTGAATTCTCTGCTTTCCATTTTCATAAATTGTCATAACTTTGAATAATCACAGAAAAAAAAAAGTAGAAGTGTCTCATATGCTTCTTTACTTATAACTCCTTACTTCAAATATTTCTGTGTTATCCAGTGTTTTAAAACCTCTTTAGAGAAACAGTATCAATATTTTAAAGTCATTTAAAATGAGAAGTTTTTCCATGCCATTGACCATTCTTATTACCCTTCTCTCAGCATCTTTCAGGTTTAATCTGCAATATCTTTTCTAAAACGACCTAATGAATATTCTACACAACTTTTGTAGCTGAAGCCATACTCTGAATCCTGATACTGTTTTTCCCTGTGTACTTTGTCATCTGATCCACCTGTTAAATTAATTCCCTTTTGGATGGATGTGGCTGTATGTAGGAAGAAAGGGATGCTCCTGCATCATTAAGCACAGCTGCAGGGTTATTGCCAGGTCCCTTTCTGAAACTGAGCCTCCTGGACCTCAGCAAGCAAACAGTTCCCTCTGGCACTGAACTTTGTCACTTCTCATGTCATAACTTTCCATCAGCAGTGAGCAGCCTTACTCTGCTGCTCACCTTCCTTTCACATCATTAGGAAATATATTAAGCATTTAATCTAACACAGAGCCTTGGAGTACTTTTAAAAAGTAAAGCTAAACCACTCCTCAGTTTCCTACTGTGCTTCTGAGTAATCAGAATGTTCTGACTTTAATGTGGCAAATGCTCCAGGACAAGATTTTTTTGTAAGCCTGTGCCTATAGTGTCAACCAGGTTTTGTTTTATGAATTACTTGATTTTTCTAATTTGAGTCTTCTGATAGAAAGGGAGCTGACATTTTCCTTGCAAAGGCTATTGGTTTAACTCACTTCTGCTACAATACCAGGCAACTTCATATTCTGCTTATAACTAACATTTTAACCAGATTTTCAAACATACAGATGTCAGGGTTACCCACACTAATGATTTGCTGACCTCTGAATTATTCTTTTAAATATCAGCTATCCACAAGTCCTCCAAACCCGAGGCTGTTTTTAATGAGAGATCACGTATCTTTGCAATCAGCTCACATTTTTATTTCTGAACTCCTTCAGGACTCATAAATGTATGACATGGGTATCCAGAGTGATAGCAGGAGACAGCTTGGGAAAATAAAAATGAGCCTTGTCTATAAATCAGCCTGGCAAGGTGCCACCATGTCAGTAGTTCTTGGAAGGCCTTTGGAAACTTTGCAGTTTGAATTTTTCTTACCCCAGCATGTGCCAGGCAGCCACAGCTGCTAAACCAGGCTTTATTCTATAATCTGATAATATGTACATTATTCAAATCTAATTTTTAGGAATATTTGCTTGTGGGAACACGAGCCCCTTTGCAATGTTCATCTAAGCTGAACTTTCATCCTCTAAGTGTGCAGCCAGTTCCTAAACCATGGACTATCCTTCCTGCCCACCATGAAACAGTTCACTGCAGGAAATCAAAGTCAGGTTGATTTTTTTTTCCCCCTTTAATTCCAGAGCACCCAAAGTGTTGCTATACAGCTGCATAAAACTTAAATTGTGACCCTCAGCTGCCTTTCTTCTGTCACAGGGAAACCAAAGAGTGAGCAAATGTGGGGATGCCTTAAATAGGCTGTGCTTGCATTTTTAGGGATGGGTTCTCCACAACTCTCCTGGTAAGAGCAAACAGAATCCCAGGGCATCATTGCTTTCTGTTTGTCTTGTCTATGATGCCCTGGAGCTGCCTATAAAATTTTCAGTTTTAAAATTAAACGGTGCTTAAAGCGATGTGGAAAGACATGAGCCATAAAAGGATGGATACGTTTGTAGAAGCAGAGTCATCTTTCCAGAGCATTTAATCATTTCTGTCGAGTCTCCATTGCACTGGGCAGTTCTGCAAGGAAAAGCTGACAAAAATCTGTTTATGACTTTTGCACTGGAGCTGTGGCACCCAGCTGTAAAACCAAGATGCAGGGAGCAAGATCAGAGCAGGCTGTGCAGTGAAGTGAGGGTGTTCCACATTTCCCATCTCCTCAGGATTGCTCCTTTGCTGCCACTGGAAGTAAGGAAGTATGAAAAGGTCCTGGCAATAGGAGCTTGTCCCCTCAGTTTACCCTGTAAAAATGAAACCAGGGACTTTATTTAATTGTTATTATGTTTACTTAATAGAAATTATTAAGTCGACTTAATAAAATAATAATTATTTGACATACGAATTATTAATATTTAAGGAAATATTTGATTTTTGCTGAGCTGGGGGTAGAAGGCTGAGAGATGGATGTGTGTTATTGTTGCTCGGGGTGTTTGCTTTCTGTTGCTGGAGTTGTTCAGTGCAGGCTGCAGTTGTTAGCAGTTAACAAGTCCATTAGAGGTGCCTTGGAGAGTGCAGTCAGACAGACACTTCTGTGGGGTTATGAATGCATGCAGTGTCTGAACGTGCTCCTTGGCTCCTACATAATAAACCTGAGGAAAAATAAAAGCTCTGTGTTGCTATAGTAACCTATATTGATATAAAAAAGTGGGGATGGTTTCCTTTGTGGGTGACAGATGCAGGACACTGGTAGCTTAGCCTCTGTCACACTGCCTGGTTGTGCATGTGACACACTCTGTGCATTTCTGTCAGCAGACTTCACATTTAAAAAACAAATATTTTAGTACAACATGGCTGGATTCTGCTTTCTTAGGGGTTTTGAGTTCACATAACTCAAAGCACTGTTTAGGAAAAAAAACAAAAGCAAACAAAGCACAATTTAGACTTACCCATGACAACTAAAGCTGGCATAAATATATCTCTATTTTTAAATCATGATACTGTGCAGCTCTGCAGCATATGCTCATCTGCTTGGACATTGTAATAACCACCCAGGCATTGCAACTGTGCTTTAACTCCTCCCTAGCCAAATAATCCATGAGGGGCTGGAAAGTTTCCTGCGAGGCTCTAGAAATGAGAAGGACGGCAGGAGTGGGAGCTGCACCAGCTCCATCAAAATGTTAAATAAAAGCCCTGAAAAGGGGAGTTTAATTTTCCACAAGAGAAAAGATGGTGCCCTTGGGTACACTCAATGCTTGGAGTGATGTCTCAGAGTGAGTACTTCATTTCTTTGCTTTTTTAGGTCGACACACTCCATCCAATGCTTAGGACACCACTGGAAAAATAAATTTTGAACTGCACCACTATAGGAATTTGGGGTGGTTCTTTTTGCATGGTGAGGAGTGATGAAGGAGTAAGAAGAGAGTAATTAAACTTGCTGCTCTGGGAGCTTTCTCTTCCTGGGACTTGTTGGCCCAGCATTTTTCAGGAGCAGTGAGAAAGTGGAGTGCAATGCTAAAAATTGCTCTGACACTGGTCAGCAGTCACTGGGGCAAGCAACAACTGACCCTATATTGTGCAGGACACAAGTCTAACTACGCTTAATTGTGGAAGAAGTGGAGGACAAAGGGAAAGGAAAACTCCAGAAACCTTGAAATGTGTGTGAGAGGAACCCAGCAATTCAAGCAGTATAATTAGTGCCACAAATTGTGTCAACATATTCAGCTGGAATTAGTGGAGGCTGCAATGTTCAGGAATGTTAGAGATGACTTGCTTGTAGCTTCCAGTTATCCACCAGCTCATGACAATGCCCTCCAGCTATAAATATAAATATATAATATATTATATATAATAATGTATTATAATCAATTAAATAATATATTATAAATGATAAATAATGATAAATTATATATTATACATTGTATATAATATATAATATATTATATATTGTCTAATATATATATACATTGTATATAATATATAATATATAATATATAATATATAATATATAATATATAATATATAATATATATAATATAATATAATATAATATAATATAATATATATAATATAATATATATAATATAATATATATAATATAATATAAATATATAATATATAATATATAATATAATATATAATATGATATAATATATATATATATATATATATATATATATGATATATTATATATGATATATTATATATAAATATCATAAATAATTATCATATATCATATATCATATACTATATATAAGGTATATTAGAGATATCTAATATATCTAATATAAATATATTTTTATTAATTTATTTTTAATATATGCATAGTATATACCGCAACAGCATTGCTTCTTGCTGTCACAGCATCCTTGTTTCCAGGTAAGGATACTGAGCAGGGTTCCCTTTACTGGCATTAACCAAACAACAGAGGTGCTTGGCTTTTCCAAATTAACTTTTTGGATAGGCTGTGCTGCTTTTGTGTTCTTTGTGCTCTTGTTGTTTTTGGGGTTTTTGGTTTTTTTTTTTTTTTTTTTTTTTTTGACAGTCAAAACTCAAGAAGAAAAATAAAGGAATGGAGTTCAGAGAGAAAACCACGGTGGAAGGAAAAGGTAAATAAATAAGAGTCCAGCTTAATTTAAGGCCCTGACTTAGTGTTATCATGACATAGCACACCCAGCATTCCACATCTGAGAGCTTTTTTAGGGACCTTTTTGGGGCAGTGCTGCAGTGGATATAACATGGAACCAAGGCAAGGTTTTAAACATAAACCCTTGAAATCATTCTTCTTTTTTGTGGTTTTGTTTGGAAATTTTGTTGGATATTAACACAGTTTTTGTACTTATATTGTAAAAGGCACAGGCTTTTCTGGTTTGTTTTTCTAGCAACTAGCATGAGACACCTTCTTGTCACACCAAAGACAACTTTTCTTTTCTAAGAATAAAAAATGAAAGAAGAAAGAAATGTGTAAAACCGAATTACAATCAAACAGCATCCTCTTTAACTAGCATGTTAGGTCATGATACAGATATTATTTTAAGTAATTAAAATTCCTGCCATTTCCAATGTCAGGTTAAATTAAACTCAGAGGAACACAGAAAGTACAAGTTTGTTATGCTATAGCATAGACATTTGCATTACAAATTTTGCTTTATAGTCAAGCACACATGACAAAAATTATTACTGTTGTTTATATATGCTATGAAAAACAGTAATCCTCTTTTTCAAACACTTTGGAATTGTTTCTGCCCTTAAAGGGACACAATGAAGTCTTAGTGCTCTGTATTTAAGAAAGCCCAGGCAAAAATAAGGCCTTGTTCTTATAAATTAATGAATGTTTAGCTTGGTGCACGTGAGCATACCCATAGGGTCTGAAGAAACTACTCATGAATGTAAAAATAACCATGGGTAGATGAGTTTATAGGACAGGTCCTTGCCATTAAGATAAATTCAGTAATAAAAAAGGTTGGTCAAAGATGTTCCTGTTAAAATCTCCTCAATCCGAATGAAAGTAGTGGGAACGAAATTAAAAATAGATTATGGTTTTAAAGAAGAATAAAGAATTGACTGTTATGAAAATGTATGTGAGTGCACTTATATCTATATAACTATAGATTTAGTTCTAACCTAGGCCAAGTAAATGAGTATATAATTAGAAGTGTAACACTAAGAAAATTTCAGAATTAATATTGACCGTATATCTGCTATGAATACCCTAAAACTAGAGTAGAATTCATTCGCTCTGTATGGTTAGGAAGGCAAAATATAGTTTGTCTTCCTAGGTGCTGAAGCAGCAGTCTGTTTTATACACCAATACAAAGAAAATTGATAGGAGGAGGGGGAGGCATTGCTTTTATATCACAATAATTTTCAATAATTGCTGTAATTTTCTGGCTGCCTTGCAAACGCCAATTGAAATCTGTACAGCACATGAAACATAATGGAAGATAATTGGAAATGCACTGCATATCATAATCATTGTTCAAGTTATAAAATTACATGGACAAGTCTATATTTCACTGTAGCATGTAATCTATCAAATGGCAGACAGGCTGCATAATGCAGGTGACTGCAATTCTTTTCAGGGAATTGTTAAATATCTGAATGGTTTTGTACAGCAGCACCCCTCGCTGCTGCTGTGTCTGAAGGGTTTTGTGCATTGCAGAAAATTTGCTGAGCAGTTTGAATCCCAGGGAGCACAAGGTAGGTCTGAACGACCCTGATGAACAGGTTAATACGTGGCTTATTCCCAGCTCTTATGTTAGAACTCTTACCTGAGCAAACTCCCAGAATAGTCTGACTTTTCTTTCCTGGGCCAGGAAGTGAACTGTATCTCATCACTTTAGTGTAGCCAGTGGTATTTCCCCTTTGCTTAAATGTCTTGCCGGTCTGAATAAATGAAATTTTGCCATGCTCACTGTTTTCCATCAAATATAGAATACATACACACCAACATATATCCATATCTACATCCATATCCATATCCAAATACATCTATATCTATATCTATATCTATATCTATATCTATATCTATATCTATATCTATATCTATATCTATATCTATATCTATATATATCTATATCTATATCTAATCTGTCTATATCTATATCAACATAATCTATATATCTATAATATAAATCTATATCATCTATATCATCAATATAATCTAAATCAATATAATCTATATAACCTATGTCTATATATCTATCTATATAATCTATATAAAAATAGAAATATTGACTGGATTCCATATTGTCTATTCTATATCCTAATCCTCTATGGTTACGTGAAACTTGGCACGTGGTAAAGGCAGCCACCTCCACATCATTGAAAGCCAAGGTGTGGATGTCCATCAGGAAATCGCTGGTTTTGGCAATCACTGTTATTTTTGGTGCTCTTATCAAAATTTAGATGACAAATGAGACAAAATTCTCATATTCACAGGCAAAAATATTAAGCCCTGTCACACAAAATGTAATTCTTTGGGCTGTTCCTGAACATCAAGGTTGTAAGAAATTCTTGTCAGGTAGTTTAAAGTTACTGTGCAGCAGTGGGTTTCTGGAAAATTAGGATTTCTAACACTCAAAAGAGCAGAATTTGCTGAGCCATTTTCTCTAAAAGGGGGAGGGCTTTTTTTCCAATTGCCATTTTTGGCAGCCTGTTTTTGCTACAGACATCATAATTGCATGAAATGGAGTGCCAAAAAGAGACTGATGGGAGAATCTCAAGACAGAAAATAATTAGCTCAAAACTAGGCAAGAGTTCCCACACCAAGAAAAATTGCTCATTCTGTTGGAATTACAGAAAACCATATCATTTTTTTTTTTGTCATTGGTGAATCAATGGTGCTATTAATTGTTGTGCTGTTAATTGAACAATGTAATTGTACAGTCACTGCTGCAGTTTCTTCCCATAAAAATTAGTTTTAAACCAGTTTGCCTTGAGGTGCACTCACTGGTGCCACTTCATTTTGTCAGTTTATGGAAACCATAATGTTGGCTGGCAGCTGGTGAAATGTGAAGCCTCCATGGTTTCATCAGTTTCTCAAAAAGATAAAGAAATGAAAAGCGTGTTTCCCAGCAGTCCAAACTCTGTAAGAAATTAGAAAAAAAATATTTCTGGGAGCTTTTCTTTTTCATGTTTTAGAAGTTAAAAAAATGTGCTGGGCTTGGAAGTGCTGGGTCATGAGTTGGACTCCATCCTAGAGGCCTTTTCCAACCTGACTGATTCCATGATGCCACATCAGGTAAAGAGAAGAGCACGCCCCTCCCAGTGTCCCCTCTGACAAAACAGAAGCCATCCATTGATTTCAGCAGGGGCCAAAAGACATTGGTTCATTTTCAAAACCCCTCTTTAATAGCAGGATTGTCCCTTGGCATCAAAGCAGAGGGAGTGGTGCCTGTGGAGCAGCTTTCTCCCATGGACTGGCAATGGGTAAACCTGCCCAGACCAATTGTTGAGCGAGATCTTACCCAGCCTGATGCTGTCAGGAATCCCTGGTGCAGCAGCCAGCCATTCATCCTGCTCACAAAGAAGCAGACATTGAGCAAAATAATTGGTGGAAAGGTTTGTTTTATCATAATCTTCTTAAAGGACCCAGAGGCACAGGGCTTGGGTAGGAGGGCCAGTGCTCGCTCAGTGTGTTGGAGCAGCCTCTTGAACATCCACTGGTGCATATAGTCTTGGTGGAAGGTGCCAGGCTGGTAAAATTGAATCTTTGTGGCTTTATAAAAACTCCTACAGGCTGAGCAATTCCTTCAGCTCTGAGTTTCAGCCCTGAGCAGACAGGCATCTTCAGGGTGACAAAACTGCTCCGTGCCCGAGCTTTCTTTCTCACCTGGAAATGTTCCTTATTAACATTTTCCATTCCTGGGTGAACCTTTTTTTAAAATTTATTGTGTGATTGTGGATACATGGAGACACCTTTTCTGGACAGCAAATCCAAGTGATAGCAGAATGTCATTATATGTGATGAAGCAGTGGCTTCACACAGTTTTGCAGACAGCATTAAAATTTCAGTCATGTCCTGTGACTGAAAAAAAAAAAAAAATAGAAGAATTTAAAGAGATTCAGAAATGAGCATGATTAAAGACACAGGGGTCTTCTATGTTGGAAGCAATTTAAAATATTAATATTAATTACATTTGGAGAGGAGAAGAAATATAAACCAAAGGATGATATCAAAAAAGTGAGTCATGAACTCCTGTTTTGCTTAATAGAAGACAATTAAATTTCAGAAATTAATTTAGAAGAGATATGGGAAGTATTTCTTTATAGCATTTCACACTGTAACGTATCACTCCAATGTATGCAAATATCCTAGCTGAGTTGAGGGAATTATATTTGATTTGATGCAGAATAAATGTTGTTTTTACATTAGCTGGGTTTAAAAAGTATTCTTCAAGTCACCAATCACTATCTTTCACACACAGAAATTGTTCTCCAAAGTAAAAAAAAAAGAAATACAAACAACAACAACAAAGAAAGCCCTAAAGCAAACATTAAAAACCCCAACAACCCCCTCCTAATTCCCTCCTTGCACAGTTCTTCTATTTTTATGGCTTGGGATAACACTGAGGAGCTGGTCTCCCACATGTCTCACTCCAAGTGGAAGAGAGAAATTGGTGTATTCATTTTAGTGCCTTAAACTTGGAGTGAAACCTGCAAATTCTAGGGAACCAGTTCTGACCAGGATGGTGTGAATGGGAGTTTTACCAGGGAAAGGGAGGAAGAACCAGCTGGGAACTGTGTGTAAAATACAAAATCATCCCCATAAATTGCCCCTTGTTGGCAGCTGCCAGCCATGCTCACGGGGAAGGCCAGAGAAGGTGAATGGGTGGTGCTGACGGATATTTCAGCCAGTTTAAGTGTTGGGTTAGAAAACACACTGGCATGTCATTTGCAGGAAAACTAGTTCAACAACATGTTCAATAATAAAATAAGATTTTCTTTCACTTGATTTTAAAACTCAAACGCAGAAACTGAATACATTCTGTAGCAACATCTCTAAGGAATGCCTTCATAGCTGCCTATAGGCCGTGCAAAACTATGGGAGTGGAATACTCCTGGTAGTGCAACAGAATACATTAATGGCTAACAAACTGAATTTTTCCAAATTGGACTGCACAGAAATGAGCATTTTCTATTGGGAAGCTTTTGTTGATCATAGAAAGAGTTGCAAGAGAAGTGGCCAGAAGGGATTGTACCTTGGAGAGGCTTAAAATGGGCACAAACAGAAAAAAAAGGCACTGAGAGAACAAGAGGCACAAGCCTCCAGTGCTGGGGCACGGAGTCCACAAGCTGAAAGTTCTGGTCTGCCTCATGTTGCCTTGAATTATTCTCTGCAATGGCTTTTGCCTTGTGCTGAGCTTCTTTTTCATCAGCTGCCTTCTCTGACAGGAATTTTTAACTACAAACTACTGGGGTTGTCGTGAGGGTTTCTTCTTTTTAGAGGGCTATTACTGTCAAGCCCATCTCCATGTCATTTTGAAATTACCAACTTTTTCATCCCCCTGAATCCTCTCCTTGTGCTTCCTTCTCTGACTCTCATTCATTTCTGCATCTTTTATGACCTCATTACTATTTATATTTCAAAGCATATTAAATCTAGATCCCACATGAGAAAAAATTAGAGAAGACAAGTCACCCTTAAGTCTGTCTGTATGAAGAAATTCACTGAAACTAATACCACATAGAAATGGTTTGTTACTTAGGAATTAATGCTCTGTCCTGACTGATTTCTTTGATGTTATTCATAGCCTTGTAAGGAGTCAGGGTTTTAAACAAAAACATAATTATGGTTTATTTTCACTTCAGTGTTTCCCGTTTACGGGATTGTTGCTTCAGAACTCAGAGTGCCTCCATAGGAATAATTAATCTCCTCCTGAGCAAAAAGGGAAAGGTGTCTGATGGCCACCTGCTTGCTTTTCTCTCAACAGGAGTGTCTGGAGTCTGGGGTGGCCTCTGTGGTAATTACGGACTGCTTTGGGGCTGCTGTACATTGGGTTTGCCTGCCTGGCTCCTCGGGGACCGCACACAGCGAGGGGGCGGAAAGGACAGGTAGAGGTTGAGCTCTGATCCACTCCTCTGGCTGGCTCCCTCTACTGCAGCAGAGCTGAGGCAATGGAGGAAGAACTCACCTCTCCGGGGGTTTTCCCCCGTGTGGGGCTTATCCTTGGGAAATTGGAGTCTGCTGGAGTTTCAGGTTTACAAAGCTATGGAAAAAAAAAAAAATCAACAATTGAGACCTGAGCATATTTTACCTGAAAAATAATAACTCTTCTCTGCAAGAGATTTAAGTAGTTTCCTTTTATTTCAGAATCAAAATTGGAAATTTTATTCCTTTCAAGTAGTTAGGCTGGTGCTCTTCAAGAACTGAAGTGCCTCACCCAGGAGAAATTGAGATAATCCTTAAAATCCATGCTGAAGTTTTGTTTTCCTTGTCAAGGTTTGTTTTAATCCAGATCAGTTTCCTGATCCAACTGAGTGACCACCAGAAATACTTATGCTAATAGATGCTAATTCACCTCAGAAATGAGAGCCTAGGGAAAGGGTTACCTCATTCAGAAGCATTTGTTTTCCTGTTATTTAAAAGTGCTGTGTTTATAAAGCATTGTGGTTTTCATGTTGTACACCACTGGTGGATAATTTTTACAGTGGAGTGGCCTGAAATTAGGAAGTTGTCTGTACAACCATTTTGTTTGACAGTAAGAACAGGAATTACCAGGGATGAGCAAGTAATTCAGGAGATAAGCATCTTTAATTAGTCTTGTCCTTGTGTTCACAGATAGACTGTAAATTAATATTCACAGTTGACTATCGTGATCTTTTCATCAATAGATGGTTTGTGAACAAATCTTACTGTGAATATTTGCTTCTTTACAGCCTGGCTCATACTTGAGTTATGTAATTGTGATTATCGGACAGGATACTGCCTTTTTCCTGTAGTCTAGTGATATTAATTAAATTTATTCTCACAAGTGTTTGGGAAGAAAAACCCTTTGGGATAATCTCTCAGGAACAGTAGCTGGAAAGAAAGGAAGAGCAGATGCTTCTGTTATCAAAAGCTGTTTTGTGACAGGTAGAAAGATGGAGGAATTGGTTGATTGATCAGCTTGGATTGAACTCTGAGAAATTACACAGCTCCTGGTGGAAATTTTTAGGAAATGCTTACGCCTCCAGTAAATTTTGGATTTTGCTCTTAGTCCTTTCAACAAGAAGTTGTTAAATTGTATGACAGAGAGCACACAAAGCAGGGAAGCGTGACGGTGCTCACAGGGGTCTCAGGTTGAGGGAAGAGACGAGGATCTGACTCCATGTTTCAGAAGGCTTGATTTATTATTTCATGATATATATTACATTAAAACTATAATGAAAGAATAGAAAAAAGGATTTCCTCAGAAGGCTGGCTAAGAATAGAATAGCAAAGAATGATAACAAAGGTTTGTGGCTCGGCTCTCTGTCCAAGCCAGCTGGGCTGTGATTGGCCATTAATTACAAACATCCACCATGGGCCAATCACAGATGCACCTGTTGCATTCCACAGCAGCAGATAATCAATGTTTGCATTTTGTTCCTGAGGCCTCCCAGCTTCTCAGGAGGAAAAATCCTAAGGAAAGGATTTTCCATAAAAGATGTCTGCGACAGGGAAGGGACACCATTTATGTGTTAACTTCTCTGGGAGAGCTGCTAAGCAGACTCCAGTTGGTAGCATTTTCCAGGGACATCTGGGGCTTTGAAATTATGTTCAGATGACATGATCCTAGTCGTGTTTTTCGTCTCTCCACACACGCAGAAAGTAAACATATGCAGGTGGTTTTGATGCCACTTATTCAAATTAGCATCTGAATTTTTGAACAGCCTCTTTAGCAGAGCTCGGAGATGATGGGAATGATATTCTCCTTTTATTCTTTGCAAACATTTTGTAAAGCACCTTTGATTCTTCAAGTTGTTATCCCAATCAGTGGTATGAAGCAAATAAGTCTGTTTTGGGGTTCTGAGCTGAGAAATAAATGCTCAGTGGCTTGTCTTTCTTAGTAAACCACCTCCTCTTCTTCGAAATGTTTATGCTCTTGTAGAACTAAGAGTCTGAAATGTGAAGTACAGGAATGTCTGTTACTTGTATTAAATCAAGATTTTATTCATAGTCCCAGAATAATACTTTTTTATATGTAATTGGTGCTGTGGTTTTCTTAAGATATCTGTCCTTGCCTTCATTTTGTGTTATTCTTGATATGACATGTCTCATTAGATACTCTTTTACTGGCATTAAAGAGAACACACTGAATTCTGAAGCTGCTCCCTTTGTCACAGTCCCTCTTGTAATATTAATGGCAGTTAAAAATAACTGGTTCTGTTTTCTCTGTTTCCTCTGCCTTGCCTCCTGTGTGCTCTGGCTGCATTTTTATTTGTGTCTCTGACAGGCTGTATAGGTCTCCTATAGCGATGAATTCACCAACCAAATCTTCCTCTCTTTCAGATAAAAACAGTTCACTGCTGAGTGCCTGGTGGAGGTTTTGCTTTCATTATTTATGAAAACAATCATGCTGGTGTTTTTCACTCTCTTCTCTCTGGTAAAAGGGTAATTTTGTACTTACAAGCTCAGAATAAGCTTTAGTAAATTGAGTTTGGCTTAAGCAGAGCAAGTCTCCTTTGCTTTGTTAGGAAATCTGGGCAGTGGAGATCTTCCAGTGGCCAGAGAACGATGTCCCAGAGTATTTCTAAGTATTTCTGCACAAGCCTTTCTAGATCTGAGACTGAATATGGGATGTGTCAGAAATGCTTGTGCGCCTGTCCAGACTGGGATTGGGATCTGAATCAGTTGTCATCTCCTGTCACGGGTTGAAACCAACGTGAAATTCCACAGCCAGGGGCTTTTCCTGAGCAGTCAGAGTTCAGCAGAGATTGCTGGAGACAAACATTTCTCTGAGTTACCTCCAGGAACACTTCCATAACTGCCAGGGTGCCAGTCAGGGACAGATAAACAAACTGAGAGCTAGACTCTGCCTCCCAAACCTTACAGCTCACAGAACACTAGCAGTCACCACAGAGGATGTATGAAATACAGGTGAATGAGTGATGTGAGGCCCTGAAACAGGCTGCCCAGAGAGGCTGGGAATGTTCCATCCCTGGAAGTGTCCAAGGGATGCTGGATATGGGGCTTTGAACAACCTGGTCTAGTGGAAGGTGTCCCTGCCCATGGCAGGGGGTTGGAGTGAGATTGTCTTTAAGGTCCCTTAAAACACAAACAATTCCATGATTCCATGATGTGTTTTTGCACACAAGCCTAGCTATAAAATGGCACTGTCCAGGATTTTTTGGGAAGGAGGACATGTACCAGCTATGGCCAGAGCTGTGTTGGGACAGGACCGCTGCAGTTCATCAGCTTTCTGCTGCTTTAACTCCAGAGCAGCTCAAATAATAGCCAGAGGATCCACTACTCTTAATTGCACAATGCCCTTGGAGTCCTTCTGCAGTTCTTATTTCTAAAACCTCATCATTTTTTGTGGCTGTGCATTACTGTGGGAAGATAATAAATTTAGAAACGACGTCGGCTTTATTCCGCTGCGGATGGCCTTGGTGCGCATCCCTAACCGACAGCTGCACGTGTCTGCAGAACGACTCCAGCATTTCATTCTGCTCCTCCAGACAAAAGCCTGCAGCCCTGTAATCCCCTCAGATATTTCCCTTCCTCACTTAAAGCACCCTTCCTGTAATTTTCCTGCAGCGGGAATGTTTTAACTGATCTCCTGGAGCCCCGGCTTCCCGACGGCCGCAGCCAAGGCAGCCCGCAGTGGCACGGGCAGGTCATTAAAGCCCCTTAATCCTGCTGCTCTCCTGCCGCCTCCCACCGCCTCCCTCTGCCATTGGTAATGGCAATAATCAGCACTGAGGCCACCTGAAAGGGGAGAGGGAAGGGCAAGCTGAATCTGACAGAAGACAGGATGGAATATAAATAGATGTGAATCACAGTCGTGGCATTGCTGTCAGAAGAGCGTGTCATTTTCTTGTTGTTGCAGAAGGAGATCCAGCTGCACACAGGGAGTGGATTCATAACCGGTACAAACCCCCTTCTGGACAGAAAAATAAAAAAAAAATGTTTCTCTATTGCCCAGGTGTGGTCTTCATATTAGCTATAAATAATATGAATATTGCATACATATGTACGCGTATATATAGCTATAAATGCAAATATATAGAAACTCATATAATACACACACACATATGTAATATAAATTCCTTAATATATATAAACTCCTTAATATATATAAACTCCTTAATATATATTAACTTCCTAATCCCATGCACTACAGAAAGTTTATGTCACTTGGAGATGGAAACACCCAAACTGTTCTGGCAGCACAGACTACAGCTGAAAAAGACCATGCTGCAATTAAAATGGGGTGGTCTCCTAAAAGAAAACTTTATTAATCTTCTGCAGAGGCTGAATGTATAAACATTAGGCACAGAGAGGGAAAATGCTCTGCATGCTGAAGTAGCTCGAGTTTATATGAGAAATTTTAATTAGAGAGCAAATCCAATGTTTCAGTAGGCTGCAATTGCAATTTTAGGATCTTCTTGCTTCAGCAATTCCAAATTTAGCCCTCAAGACATCCACTTTCTCTATAATAAGCTGATGTTGAAAGTTAACAGTGAGTACATGTAGTAAAGCCGCAGAGCATCTAGGAGTGGAGCTGAGGCACTCCAAACCTTTCTTGCATTCCCCTAAATTTCCTCCATCCCCATGGCCTAGCTGGGGGGTGGAGGAGGCACCATTCGGGCAATTTGTGTTTTACAGAGCTGGGAGCCCTTCAGCAAGGGCAGCTCTGAGTTCTTGAACCTCGATGTTTTAATGCACTGCTATAAATTCTCATGCCTTGAACTCCAGAAGAGCCCTTGTTTCTGCACACAACATAAACCCCAAGCATCTGCGGAGTCACAGAAAGGATGGTTTCATCCAGCAGCAGCAAAAGTTCAGCTCCATGGGAGCTCATACCCAGCCTCACCACGAAGGCTGCTCTGCTCACCTCGGCAGCACCAGGGCTCCAGGAGAGGTTCTACATCCATCCTCCCTTCCTTATGGAAGGTGCAGAAGGAAAGGATGCAGATGAAGCTTCTGTGCAGCCCCATAAGTCTTGGTCATGTTTTTGTCTCTGGGAACTGGTGTTTTTGACACAATTTAAGGCAGCCCAGCTATAGTTTGAAAGGCAATAAAGTGCTAAGCCAGCTCACAGTCTGCTCCTGTCTCTGCATCCTGAGATATTGATGCTGGAGGATGAGATAGTGGAGCTCAGGGAGGTGTTGTCATTCCCAGTTTTCCCAAAAGCTCCGGTCAAAAAAGCAGCATTTTTGCCAAAGGATAGGTGATGCAAAATTGGCAAGATGTTTATCATGTGATAAATAAGAGTAAAGTTGCTGTTAGGAAAGCAAATGTAATTAGTAGCTCATTTTCATAAGAGGTGATTTAAAGCAAAGAGATGATGCTATATCAAAAATCTTTGAAGGTTTCACTTTTGTGCATTTCTGAAAAAGTGCACTTGTCTCTGATGAGTCCCCTTTTCAAGAGCAGATGACAAGTGAGCACTTGAACAGCAAAGCTTATGCTTAAATGCTTTTTATTTTTGGCCATAGTTAGCATTGCTCCTTCAGTCTGAATCTCCTGTGGATGGGGTGGAGGAGACTGCTCCTAGCCTGGCTCCTTGGTTGGGCAGGGAGAAGGCACTGATCCCTCTGGAATGTTCCATGGCAGACTGGGCACTGCCGTTCCAGTGCGGTGGATTAAGCCTGGTAAAGGATGAGAGGAAAAGAAAAAAAAAAAAAGGAGACAGTTCTGCTAGAAGCTGTTGGATAATTTGGGTAAGCTCACACTGTGACACCTCGGGTCCCTTGCTTTTGCCAGGATCATGCCCAGCTGTCTGTGTCAGGTGGAATAACTCCCACACATCTGCACCTACCAGGGCTGGAGGAGAAAGGCAGTGTTCCAAGGAGACAAGATCATTCATGCAGCCATCACACTCCCACTGCACCTTTCTGCCCCTCTTCAGGACAATAAACGTTGCTACAAGAGCAGTCTGCCTTTCTCCTTACCCACATCAACACCACATTTAACTTACACTGATCTGAATGCAGGGTTCCATCTAAATGAGCTCTTTTCCCTCACAGCATCCCTCTCCTGCTCGTTGGAGAAATGGTTTTGAACCATCCCCATTTCCTCCCGGTGCCCACGGGCCGCCAGAGCCTGTTGCAGCTCCGATGGGGTGGGACAAGGTGGATTTAAAGGCAGCCCAGCAAAAGGCTGCCATTGGCATGTGGCGGCCTCAGAGTCACCTGGAGGATGCAGAGCAGAGCAGCAGGCAGTGTGCACAAGAGGAGAATGAAGGAGAAACCAAACCAGAAACAGCACATGCCTTGTGAAACCATTAGGTGTGATCACACCCAGGATCGCACCCTGCTTCCATGGGCACCAACTTTGCTCACAGAGGAGAGGGACTTTAAATAGACCATCAACCAGGAGGCTATGTGGCTATTGCAGCACCCTGGCTGTCACTTTATAAAATGTACATTGAAACTATTTGTATTGTGTGAGTGGCCTTTGAGTCCATGTAAAGTATATCTGTACTGTATCTGAATATCTTTGCCCCGGCAGGTCCCAGTTATCCTTGATGGGCTGCAGCTGTGATGTCCTTCACTGGGCTGCAGCTGTGGCCAGTCAAGGTAACTGGGATAAAAGGGGGTGGGCTGGCCAGTTGGGCAGAGCCTTGGAGGAGCCCTGACTGAGAAGACCCAGAGTCTGTGCTGTGAAGATCTGCTGCCCACAAGAAACCACTGAGAAGGTACAGGACTCTAGAAATATGATAAATACAACACATTGCATATTGGTTGCATTTCCATGTGGTGTGGTGCATTTCTCATCTACACCTGCAGCCAAAGGTCAGGATAACCCAGCAGTGTACACACTGGCACATTTTTTTTTTAATAGGATCATTATTTGTGGGATTCATCTCTTCATCACAGACAAAGGACTAGGAAAGGCTAGCACAGCAGTGTGAATGTATGGCAAGGAAATAATTTTAAAGCTTTAGTTGCATGGAATGGGAATGATGGAAGAATTCTGGCTGAACAGGATTGTCTTTTCATCTCAAAAGGCACATGTAGTGTTCTATGTAGTTTGGAACAATTTAATTGTGGCTTTTTTCCACCTTGACTCAAAGCACATCCAAACTAAAAAAATAATAATAATAGCACTGAATGAAATTTTAAAGGCCTGTTTAATGAGACAATTCCTGACAGAGGCTCCCTGAGCCTTCCTCTTCTCCCCTGTGTATGAGTTGGAGTGCTAATATTTCTGTAACCCTGCCCCTGGTTGCTGAGCCTCTGGTGCAGCTTTGAATTCACTACAGCGAGATGAATGTGCTCCCAGGGATGTGAAAAGCCATTAAAACCCAGCCAGGTCAGGAGGGTATTTATACACTGCACTCATTTTTGCTTTGGAGACCCTCCAGGAAAGGTTTTGGGCTGAGGTGAGGGAGTGCAGAGGAGCGGGGCACGGCTGTGCCTCAGGATAACGCTGCAGTTCAGCCCTGCAGAGCTCTCTGTGAGCTCCTGTTTGGCCATGCACTCCCCAGCCCATCACAGTGCACACATGCAAGATGTGCAGGCATGGACATGCCCTGGCACTCTCCTAAATTTAGAGTTTGGCAGATGTTTAAGCTCTCTTCTGCATGCTGAACTATATTTAGAAGGTGTGGCCCCAATAGCAAATCCTTTTCCTTCTATTCCCATTCCCTGCATTTAGACCTTTTGAGGCATATTTATACTTTGCTCTGTACTAGCTATTGCCCAAACACATGGAGATATACCTGCTTTTATGGTATTTTTTAATAACAAAATAAATCTTCAGATATGGAACTATAACTGCTGTTGTAGCATAGATTTATCACTGGGATTTTCTCTCTGTGTTTGGTCCATTAATCCATTGCAAAGACCCAGCAGCTTTTGGCTTTGAATTTCCCTGTGATGTAGCTTAGGTATAGGTTATTTTCCTCAGTCCTGCTCCTCATGGGCTACTGGCACACCAGGTTTCACAGCCAAAGTGCATCCCTGATCCAGGCTTTCCCTCAGTGCCACAGCTATTTACCTGGCCCAGGTACAGAAGAAAGGGCTTAGGTCACTGAGAAGAGAGTGCAGGGACCATCCTTACATCAGTCCCAGGGACAGATTCTGGTGCCTCTTGTTCACAAGTCCAGTCCTCTCTTGGAATCACAGAACTGTTTAGGTTGGAAAAGACTTCTAAGATCCCTGACTCCAATTGTTAAACCATCACTTCCAAGTCCACAACACACTTTCCCCTTCCCCATAGCCTGAGCTGCTTTTTGTGCTTAGATATGAAGGTACTGATGCTTCAGCAGGTTTTGAAAGTAGTATTAGTGAAGTGGTAAAGTAGTAGTAAAGTAGTAGCATTTTCAGATGTATTCTGTGCATATATTAAAATAGTTTTTTGTTTAGTTTCATTGTTCAGACTGAGTTGAGGACCACCTTAATGTCTTTAACTTGCTTAAGGGCCATCAGGGGAACCTGGCTCACACCCAGCACCCTGGTGGCTCCTTACAGGATCTGCTTTCCTTAGGAAGCCAGGTTACAGCCAGTGGGAGGGTTTGTGCATGCCAGAGGAGCAGTGGGCATGGTTCTGAGGAGCCCCAGCCCCACACACTGGGAAGGAACTCTGCAGGTGCCCTCCATAAACCAGGGCAGCCTGCTCAGCCTCAGGAGGCTCTGATTCCTGCTCTAAGCTCCAGGAGAGTGAGCTGGGGTGGAAATTCTCCTTTGCCTGTCTCTTCTCTCTGGGACTGTCTCATCAGGAACAACAAAGAGGAGGGTGCCAGCAGGCTGCTGTTCCATGGTTTGGGCATGTTGTGTACCCTTGTGCCTCTGGTACCTGCCAAGGGTGCCAAGCCCTTACTGATGCTCATCTCAGATCGAGTGCTGTTGGCAGAAAATAGCAGAATAAAGTTTTTCCTCATTTCTTCCTCCTCCAGCCTTCCATCCCCTGAGGAAAGGGCTCTGTGTTGATCCATGACTCAATGGGAAAAGCGACTTTCCTTTTCCATAGGTATCCAAAAGAGTTTAGTTCATTTCTCTCCTCTCATTTTCCCCCTCATTTCTCTTCTCCTCCAAGCTCCCAGGCTGTGTGGAGCCACCTGGAACTCTTATCTCCCTTCATGGTGCCCTTTAAACAGAGGTTGGATTATTAACAACTCACAGCAGGAGGAGGGAAATTTAACACAGCAAGGAGATCAAGCTGGAAATCTGTGAAAAGCTGGCTTGTCTCCTCTTTTCCCCCTTCCTCTCTGCTGCTCACAGAAATATGGGAGGCCCATGGGAGGTGCCTGTTTTGGAGGATGTTATGGAAGAGTTCTGGAGGATGAACACCAGGGAGAGATGTAATCTTACAGCACAGTTTTGTGAACCTGAGCAAAGCCTCAGTCCCTGACACAGGAGAAGCAGCATCTGTGGGCTCTCTCAGAGCATTTTCTTGTGCCTAAGAGTGCCCAGGTTGTTCTGGTGCCAGTCTTGCGTGCACTGCCCAGGAAACACAAATAAACCCACGTGTCTCCAGGCTGTGACACAACAAGGAGCTCCCTTGCTTACAGCTGGTGTGGGGAATGCTTTTCCCAAGCCACACGTGTCCTTTTGTAGGGAGGAAAGGCTTGTGAGGGGGCTGTGAGCAGAGATGGCATCTGGGTTTGCTCTGAGAGCACCTCCCAGCCTGTGCCAGGGCTCTCCCCTCAGCACTGGGACTGGGGTAGGACACTTGTTCTCTTACATATCAAGAGCTCTATTATCATTATGGTGCAAGGATTCCATACCTCCAGAGTTTCATACCCCCTCAATGTTTCTTGCAGGCAGCTCCTCTGAGCACTGACTGTTCCTGGTCCTTGCAGCAGCCATCTGACTCCAGACCCCACCAATCCACTCTTTTATACCACTGCTCTCATTGGCTGCAGGTGTGGCCTGTTAACATCAGGCCTGCTCCTGATCTTTAGCAATTGGTCCAGCTGCAACTCTTTGGGGGATAAGATTACATTCTATACCACCTTCATTTACCCATCCTGTGTCCCCCTACAGACACTCAGTGCCTGGTGCTTTCTCAGCTCTCCCCAGTGCCACCAGCAGCAGAAAGTCACCCCAGCAGAGCTGCCACCCCTCCTTGCTTTGGAGGAGATGACTTTGATGAGGCAGAGTGAGCTCAGGCTTCACCCTTGCTACTGGGAAGCTGCAGCTGAGGGTGGTCCAGAGGGCAGCCTCACATGTTCCAGGGAGGGAATGAAGGATTTATTTCCTTCTGTATCTAGCTCAGAATTTTCATAACTACTAAATTAAATTATACTTCCAAAATGGAAAAAAAAAATTTAAATATCTCTGGCTCACAGGGCTCTGAAAAATAATCACATAATCTTTCAAATTTTTTTTTCCCTTGCCGGTTATTCAGATAGCACCCAATAAAAAATGCAAAGCTGGATCGGTATGAGAGGTGGGAAAAGTTTCAGCTTAAAATAACATTAAACAATCAAAACACAGTAAAAGATAAATTCCTGGAGTGCAATTACTTTATGCCAAATGCAGACATGGCCGTATATATTTGACACCCATAGTAGTTAGGAATTGTCTGATCCTGTCATATTTCTCGGATGATTAACTACAGCTCAGATTTGTGCACTGCACAGAACCTGAGCCCAGTTGCTACCCATGCACTCCTGGGTGCCAGCCATGTGTTTCTTTTCACAAGGAATGTGCAACTGAAGAATCAAAGTGCTCAAGGAAAATCTGAAGCTGAAGACAGAAAAAGTCAACAGAATTGCAGTTTAAGTCAGTAATAAAGTTGACATCTTTAAGGTCTTTTCTCCTTAAAATAAAGGAGAAAAAGAAAAATAGGTAGGATAGTTTATACCTTTCAGATTTTCTTTTTCAGGGTGTTTTCAGATTCAGAGGGAAAAACCTCCAAACCCTGCATGGTTCAGTTCTTCAAAAACCTAAGTCCTGATACCACAAACCAGATAGACCTTGGACAGAAATGAAATGAAATTAGGAATGCTACATTCTACTTAGATTCAAACCCTGAAATTCAGGAAGTTGTCTACCATGATTTTAAAAAGTTGGTCTGTATAAAGTTTGTTGGATGCATTTTCATTGTTGTTTCAGTCTCTTTTTATTGTGTGCAGTCTTTGCTTTACTAGGCTCAGAGAAAATTGCTTGAAGCAATGGTTTGCACTTTCAGATTCTGTGTTAAAATTGTTCCTCCAATATTAGATGTTGTCTCAACGTGCTTATATTTGTGTGCTGTATATTGAGAGATTGTACCTCTAGATATACTCAAATATTACTCCCCAGAAACAACGTATTTCCCTGGAAAGTGTTTGCAGTTTCTGACAATGATTTCCCAAAAGTGGCTGTTTTCCATGCAAAAGATTTATGCAGGCTGATAACTTGTTTGACACAGGCTGTCAGGGTGCTACCAAATGTTTAGCTACTCCTGAGCTCTGCTGAGATGGATGCTGTGAGCTGGAGGTAAAAGCTCCTTTGCAATCACCCCTGTGTCTTCCAGGAGACAGGCAAAAAGCACACACTGCTCCAGAACGGGCCAGGAGATAGTTTTCTCTTACAAACATTTCTCAGAAAATGTGGAGATGACACCATCCTTTCTGCAAGAACACCTCTTATCCTGACACTTCCTAAAAATTTTCCATAGAGCCCCTGTTGGGGAAGTGGAGGTGAATGGAAGAGCGGGGTAAGTGAGGAGCCTGCTGACAGATGGAAGCAGTAATTACCTGGCAGAGCTACCCAGGTTTGGCCTCTGGAAGCACAAGGGTGGTGTCTCCTCCTGCTTTCTAGCCTGCAGGCATTTTTTGCCCTTCGCTCGGATTTCCACGCTCCACCTCACAAGGGTGGAACTCCGTTGGCTTTGCTTAAATTATTACTGGTTTAGATATTGTTGTGTCTTTGGAGACCCTCCAAATTCAGTCTAAACCACTGAGTTTTACATGGCTTCCACTCAAACCCATTAATTGGCATTGGTTCAGTTGAAAC
The DNA here is from genome assembly GCA_024865655.1 of Emberiza elegans. Lineage (NCBI taxonomy): Eukaryota > Metazoa > Chordata > Aves > Passeriformes > Fringillidae > Emberiza > Emberiza elegans. The sequence goes on from JALJVW010000158.1 coordinate 4,882,661, forward strand.
TTGGTCAAAGCTTGACATCAGCTCAGCATATATTTGTGAATTTCCAAAATGATGAGTGCTGGGTGACACATGTCCTCATCCTTTCCATTACTTCCTAATGGGAGGTGCATAACAAGCCAAATCTGATGTGCCTAAGTCAAAATAAATTCATTAAGTCCATTTCTATTTGCATTTTGTCAGGCTGTGATATTGATCTGCATTGCATTTTAAGACACAGGAACATTATGCCTATGTTCTGGGAGTGTTTATTGACCCAATACAGGTTCAGCAGATGCTTAGCAAGCAGCTTTCACCTTTTGTAATTTTTTTCTCAACAAACAAGGTTGAATCATTTAGAGTATTACAGAAATAATGTCAGTAAACAATACATGAGACTTCAGAGCTCTATAGGAGGAGAACATTTGACAAAAGAAAAAAAAATGTGCCCATTTTAAAAAACGGAAGTGAAGCAGGTGGAAAGTACCTGAGGAATTTGCATTCTTGATTCCTCTTGGACTATTTGTGTCAACATCAAATATCTTATTCATCATGAAATGCATAACACAAAGAAATGCAATAGCAGATCAACATCCCTGGATATTTGGAGGATCCCACTGTATTGGTCATTCAGCATGCTGCAAATCTACAAAGGAAACAAATCTATTCAACCCATTATTAACCTTTTCCCTTCCCCTCTTCCTTTTTTCCCAAATCTAGCATTAAGATAGGTCAAGAATTTTGCAGGTGGGGTTATAAACTTCATGTGAAGCTTTAATCTAGACTATAAGGTGTGGAAACATGCTTTTAATATGTGTGTGTGGAGACTGTTTCTATCAGGGGAAGTATTCCTCTGCCCTGGGGTTTTTGTTTGTTGCTTCAACTGAAGAAAATGAGGCTGTTAATTTTGAAAGCTTTAAATGACAGCCCAAGTTGATGAGGAAAAACTTGGTGCTGCTGCTAACCATTTGCCCACAGAATTTAATAATACAAATAATTACAGAAATAATACAAAGTGCAAGCAGGCAGCAGCATCTTTGTCAGCTATTTTTATAAAGAAGCCAGAAGCCTTTGAAAGGAGACCAGTGGAGAGGAGAACAGGCACGCTGGGATATGGACCTGCTCTGTGTGAGCAATGGATTTGAGAGCTGCTTTTCATCAGCTCATGCCAGCAGCAAGTTTCATCTCCAAAAGCCAAAAATTTGGTTTTCATGCATTTAATTTCTAGCTGGTTGCAGCCTTTAATAGGAGCTTTGTCGACTTCATGGAGGCCCTGGTGCTTTGAAAACTGTAGCTTTTGCCATGCCTAATGCTGCTCTGCTTTTCTGCTAAACTGAATCAACACAATCTGTTTTAACACTCACTTTTTCCTTCTGCTTGGTACCCAATATTAATAAAAGTTTGTTTTGTACAACTGTGTTTCCCCTGTGTTTTCCACGAGGGATCATGTGGCTTCTGCATGCTCTGCTTTATGGTCAAGAGATACAGCTGGAGGGGATTTGGACATTATGCTCAGCATACACTAAGTTCAAATACACTGTTCTTTTCCCATGCTTGGCCAGATTGTTTTCTGTGTAAAAGCCTGGCTCGTGGCTTGGGGAGCATGTGCCTGGCGTGCTGGGGGAAGCAGGGGGACAGCTGAGAAACACATGGCTTCAAACCATGCTTTTTTTGCTTTCCTTCTCCCCCAGAATTGCAGCAGCTGTGAGTTTAGAGCATCCCCCCCAGGGCTTCTTTAAATTGCACCCAGCTGCAGCGGCCTCTGATGGGAATAGTCCATCACAGGGGTCAGCAATGCCAACCAGCTCCCAGCCACAGCTCCCAAACCCCTGGGCTGGGCTCTGGCCATCCCCAGGGCCTGGGGGAATTATTATTTCTCCAAACATATTGCTGGAGCTCATGCTGCCCCAGTAAAAACTCAGAGAGAGTCCTACCAGCATGCCACAGTGGTGTCTTATATATCAAAGGTTCTATTACCATTATAGTGCAAGGATTCCATACTGCCAGAGTTTCAAACCTCCATATTTCTCGCAGGCAGCTCCTCCAAGCACTGACTGTTCCTGGTCCTTGCAGCAGCCATCTGCCTCCAGACCCCACCAATCCACTCTTTTATACCACTGCTCTCATTGGCTGCAGGTGTGGCCTGTTAACATCAGGCCTGCTCCTAATCTTTAGCAATTGGTCCAGCTGCAACTCTTTGGGGATACAATTACATTCTATACCGCCTTCATTTACCCATCCTGCATCCCCCTACACCTTAGGAGTGAATCCTGCCAGGTGGCACCAAGTGCCAAAGGGGATGGTGGTGGCAGGGCTGCCAAGGGACCTGGCTCCACAAAGGGACTTTAACAGTGCTCACAGCTCACTTCAGAATGTGTTCTTAATGGGATTGAGGTCACCCAAGTGACATGGCCGTGGCAGAAGGCAACAGGAAAATCTATGGCCTGGTGTGTCAACAGCAGTGGAATAATATGGGGATTATGCAGTTATTTTCAAGAGCAAGTTAACAATCAGGGAGCAGCCATGCATTAAAACATTTATAGACTGGAAATAACAGCTTCTTAACCTACTATAAACACTGGGGATTTTTTTGCTAAACTGTTGTAAAACATGAACAGTAACATGCTCATTACACGACAACTCAGGGAAGACATAATAAATGCTAATTTAAGCTGAAACAGAGCAAATTGGACAGGCTTGGGCTGTGGAGGCACCACCATCTAAATCTAGCACAGGGTTTGAACTGAAGGTGTTACAGCATGAAAGGTCAGAAGCATCCAGCAGCTTGTCACAAGGCCTGTTCTTTATGGAATATGAGTTCTCTTATGGAATCTTTTCCCCCTCAGTCCCTTCCTCCCACAAATCCTGGGAATATTAAGAAATGCACAAACCAGATGACCTCTGTGGAAAGATGAATGAAGCTATTATAAAGAGATGAGTGTCTGCAGATGGGGAACAGTCATCCTTTTTGTTGCTTCCCTCTCACTGTAAAGTCTAGGAGTGAAATCATGGCCCCATTAGTGTCAGAGTGAATGTAGCCAGAGAAGTGATGGGTCAGGATACTCACCACTGTCTCAGCTGTACCAAAACTTGAGAATCTCACTTGGCAAACCCAAATAGATCTTTATATTTCTGTTATTCCTGAGCTTGCAGAGGCTCCCATAGCTTATGCATGTCTCTTCACTGCCCACATCCTTGCTGGAATTTGCCCACAGCAGACCCTGGGCCTGCCCCTGTAATCCCATTCTCCTGCTGGTGTGAAGAGGAAAGTCCCTCTTCCCTTAATCCTGCAGGGATCTGCTGAAACAACCCATCATGGGGTTTTGATAGCATTGGAAGAGAGAGAGAAATGATGAAACATATTGGGAAGAAAATCTGGTATACAATCTCCTGGAATTGCACCTGTCACCCCACTCCAGATACCTTCCCATCCATGCTCTGCCTGATCTGGAAGGTGGACATCAAATTTGGCTTCCTGTATCTTAAGGCAAATCCCTGCATTAATCAAAAGGGGACTGGCTTAGTGATTTTCAAGCTCTCCTTTTGCCACTCTCATTTCTTCACAGGATGCTTTTGGAAGTAAAATAAAACAAAATATGAAATTAAGAAAATTAAAACCTCCCCCCCACCATGTTTCCTGCCCCATACTCAAGCATGAGAGCATGCAGCTGATGGGAAAAAGATGAATGCATGTATTTTCTTTGATTTGCATGTTTCTGTGCCCTTTTAGTGTTTGTGTTTCTTCAGCAAATGGGGTTGGGAACATTCTGACTGTTGGGTTTGGGTTGTTTGTTTTTTTTTTTTTTTTTTTTTTTTTAATTTACACTGCAAACACAGCATGAAAGCATTTAGGTGTACACTATAGTCATTCCAGGAATGCCAAATTCAGCTTGCTTAACCTAAATTGCAGGCTTTAAACCAGCTCAGATTTGAACCTCCAGCAATGTCAAACTGAAGTGAAAGTGGACTTTAACCCTCCTTTTTGCAATTGCTTATGATTTCAAGTACTCATCCAGAAGAAATGCAAAGTCCTACTTTTGCTGATCAGCCTCATTTTGGGGAGTTTTCCAGAAAACAACATGAAATGAAACAATGGTATCAGAAGAGTCAGACAGTCTGATTAAAGGTTACTAATGTTGTTTTCTTTCATTTCCTCGGTTTCTAACTTATCTTGTTTTAAACTTTTTTTTTCTAGGCAATGCCCAGCTTTGTGATCCATTGACTCCTGCATCCCTCCCAGCAGTGTTTGAGGGCTCAGGAGGTCTGACCAGCGCTTGCACTTCTCCTTTGAGCAGCACACCCGGTGCCATCACACCCTCAGCTTTGGTGTGTGCCTGGCAAATCCTCCCCCTTCTGAAACAGCTCCTTGTGGAAAGGCCAGGTTTATGGAGAATCCAGCCTTCCAGCTAAAGAGCTGAGGAGGAGTGTCCCAAACCAGAGCTCAGGCCAGGACTTGCAGACATCTGTGTTTCCACCCAGCTGGGTGATTTCATCACTGGAACACAGGGGAGTGGGAAGTCACAGGGATTTTTCAGGTGAGAGAACTGAGGCAGGCTGGTAGGCGAGTGTGAGGGAGATGTGCACTCTGTCCACACTGACACAACATTCCTGTTCAAAACCCAGACTAAAGCTACTTCTGCGCATAAAGCCACACAGGTGAAGACCAAGGATGGGACTCAGTGCCTCTGTAATGGGTGTGAAGGGTACAGTGGGTGGAGGGGCTGCTCACAAGGTCATATATCACAAGTGATGGGGCAAAGGGTAGAAGAAAATATTTCCTGTGGGGCCCTGGCACAGGTTGCCAAGATAAACTGAGGATGTCCCATCTTTGGAAGTGTTCCAGGCCAGCTTGGACAGGGCTTGGAGCAGCCTGGTCTGGTGGGTTGGAACAAGATGGTCTTTCCAACCAAAATCATTCTGTGAATCTGTGACTCTGTTCTATTGTGGCAGAAATGAAAAGTCACAGAAGGATCAAAGTTTAGATTCAGTCCAGAGATAAGCTGCTACTCTCAGAAAGATGCTCCAAAAATGAAAATAGCCCATAAAGACAATCAGAGATTGGAATCATATGTTCCTTGAAATGAAGAAAGTCACTGGCTGCCTTGACAAGGCTTCAGGGCACAGAAGGTGAAGGAAATGAGAGAGGAAATGCTATTTTAATGTCCCAAATTCGTTTCTATATACAGTACAAGCACCAGTCACTTGAGTTGTTAAATGCCCTGCAAGTTTCGCTTCTTTTTCCTCGAAAAGGTGACTCATGGAGTTGTGTGGTGCCAAGACAAACTCGTTTATTCCCCTTCACTGAGCATTTTACTTTTCCTGCAGTGTACCCTGCAGGAAACCTGAGAGTTATTGGGGCTGTCAGGATTTCTCTGTTAGGACCAATCCATTTCTATTACTTCTTTCTGTAAATTTTAATCGTTATTCCCTTTCCTGTATAACTTGAATAACATAAGCTGTATAAAAATAAAGAGCACAACACTCAGGAAGGAAACACACATGCAGTGAAACAAGAATAATAGTACACAGTGATAAAATAAAAAAAATGCTGTGAGATGAGTTTTCAGATCAATGAAATGTTTGTACAGGATGTTGAATTTCATGTCAGAGCATCAGCTATGTTTTCTCAATCAATAGAAATTTCTTTTTCGTTGGGTGAAAAGATACAGCAAAGAAAGGATGGAGTGGTATGAGGTACAAGTGTAATAATGTGGCATGCCAGGATGATCATCCATAAATGCCTAACTGGCCATTTCCTGAGGATTACAAACCCAGACTACTGTTTAAATAACATCCTGGTTTCTGTGAAAAAACTGACAGAAATAATAAAATTTATCTCTCCCAGTTAAGTATGACAAATGTCCTCTGGAGAAGGGCCGAGCTTTGTGAAGCCATACATGCTGGTGGGCGTCTGGAATTCCATGTGTTTTTATAGGATGCCATGGCTGGCTGTTCAATTGCCTGCCACAGAACCAGTCGTGCAAGAGGAGAAGGAGACTGATATGGAATAAAGCTGAGCTTGTGCACTGCTTCAGTTTTAGAAATGAGAGCCTTGCATCTGTTGGGTTGTGAATTCTCCCCTCATTGGCTCTCACAGTCCAATCTGGGATCAATGGTCTGCTTTATGAGCTATTATTAGGCATTATTCCCTGGGCTAGAAACAACCATCTCCTTTCTGCCATGCCAGAGGAGTGCTCTAATTGCTGGCCCTCGGGGCCAGTCACTGGCTCTCCCTCTTTGAGCCTTGCTGGAATGGTTAAATATTCAACAGGGCTAAAAGTGACAGCCCACAGCCTGACCAGCAAGGGGAGAGATGGGAAAGGATCAGGGCCAGAAGGGTAAGGAACTGAGTGTGGGTTTTCCACTGTTTTTTTATAAAAACATGAATTTTGACAGCTGACTGGGTTCCAGCCCTGCCTTGGAATTCTCTAAGCAAAAGAGAGACTTCCCCCATAAAATCCCCTTATTTTTCTGCCAATCAAGTGAGTGCCCAAGGCACTTCTCTGCCTGACTTAGGGCAGCCTGCAGGTCCTGATAGATACCTGCTCTGGTTTGGTGTTCTCTTTGTACAGAAATTCCCTGCTGGATGTGAGAAATCTGCCATAAAATGTCTGTTTCTGCAAAATTAATTGGAATTGCTGTTGGCCTCCTTCCCTGAAGATGTACAGGGAGTCTTCAATTAACCTTTGTGAATTCTTTACTAATGTTTTGTTATGATATAAATATGGGGGGAGGGGGAATGGCATGACTGGATTTCTGTTGCTTTTTGGAGAGTAAATTATTCCAATACACCTGCGTATAGCATGATGCCTCCAGCTGCAATTTTTCAGGCTTATAAACATCTATAAATTGGCATGCAGCTACTTACAGCATTTTTGCATGTCCTTTTCCACATGGTGTTTTGTTCCAGGTTACAGACCGCTGTCTGGTGTCTCTAAGCATATAATTTGTAGCAACAAACACCCAGCCATCTATTTACAATAGATGCTGGGGAGAGAGAAGCTGGCTTGCTAATCCTGCACTAAAATGCCTTGGTTGTTTTGTGCAGGATCGCACCCTCAGCAGTGGCTCTCACAATTTCTGCTCCTATCTCAGCAGCTGGATAATATTTTCTTTGTCCTAGTCAGGCTAATATGCTTTTTAAACTTTTTCAGCAGGGTTTTCTGTGCTCAAGCTGCAAGATGCTGCTCAAGTACAGATGCCATTCTCAAGTTCCTATTACACTGAGACCCAGAGGAATTTACACCCAAAGCAGTAATGCTGGTTTTGCATCCACAGCAAACTGTAAATGTAAATCTGGTTTGTGCTGCAGTGGCAGGTCAACCAAGGATCTCCCACAGCATTTCAAGCTCTTTCCTGACCAGAAAAGAAATAGTGCTGCTGCCTCTAATATCCAGGTGGTGTAACCTCTGGAACCTACCTCCAGGTAGCATTAGTGGAGGAAAACCTGGATATTGCCATCCCTGAGTCTGGATTCGGGGTCTCAGGTTAGCGAGTATTTAAACCAGCCCTGTTGCAGGGATAATGAGGAATGCCATTTATAATTAGCATTTCACTCCACAGGAAGTGATGAGCCACACACCCAATATTCCCAGGGTCCAGAGGAACTCTACATTTCAGCCTGGCAAGTGGATATCTCCAACAGATTAAGGAAAATCCATGCCAGCTGGCAATTAGGGCTCTGAGCCCTGGTCACAGAAACATCTGCTCTCCTCATAGTGTGCCTCAGTTCTTATGTAACCATGCATGGCTTTCTCTCGGTGCAGAAACCATTGGAGGACCTAATAAATAAAAATCAGTGTATTGAAACCACCTGCATGGCTTGATGCCTCCTCAAGAATTTATTGAGTCACTTCAAGTCACTGAAAACTCCTGTGAGATTTAGAAGAAAACAGTGCTTGAGATGTTGTAGGTAGGGATAAAATGACAGCTGATCAAAGCATCAATCCTCTTTTTCATTTAGAATATAATTACCCAAACAGGCAGAGTTGATAAGGGAAAAAAAAAAAAAAAAAAGGTGCATTTTTTCCAGTGAAAAATAGAAAATAAATATTTCCAAGTTATACAGAAAAATTCCAGCATGTCTGACTCTGACTTCTGACTCTGTCCAGGCTCACTACCCAGCTCTGTTCTCCTCCAGCTGAGGACATTTATCTTCTGAGGAAAAGATGTTCAGGATGACAAGAGCACAAAGGAATCTAGCAAGTTCCTTGATCAGGATGTTCGAACACCCAGACCATGGAAGTACCACAACATAACTCCTGACTTATCCATTGCAGCCCACATAGGCATGGCTGATAATATAACACAACGTATTTCCCATAAATGCTATTATAAAAACTGTCTGAAGAACTTGCTCTTCTATGGACAAAATTAAAAATCTTTCTTTAAAATAGGGTTCAGTTGAAATAAAATAAAAATTTCATGGTTTCCTGTGGGCCTGAAAAAAGTAATTTGTTTTACTCAACTTCTAAAAATGAGACGAGTTATTGTCTCATTGTCTTAAGACAAGTTATTGTCTTAAGATTCTACTGATACAATTAGTAAGAAATGTACCAGTATGCAAAGCGATGGATGTAACATATGGGTGGATCTAAAATAACATTTTACTTCATATAACTTATGTCAAGGATAAATCCCTTGATTTTGTTGTTTAAAGAGGAAGTCTTCACTTCCTCCTTGAAGGTAAGCCAGGACTTTGTAGGCTCAGATATTAGCACTGCAGAAAGCAGCATCCCTTTTGGAGAGAATTGGTTCTACCCTATTTTTGACTGCATCAGTCTCCCACTGGTTGTCGTGTCTCTTCCACCACAGATATTCTATAATCACTCTGCTTATTTTACACCCCCCCAGCAGTTTCATTATTAGTGCACGAATAACCTGAAATGGATAAGGCTGTGAAAACAGGTTTTGACACACATCCCACAGCCCTCCCTCTCCTAGAGACTGAGCAGCCTTAGCATGAGAAAGCTGCTAAATGGAGACTTAGCAAATCTGACCCAAAGCACTCAAAGGAAAAATTTGATTTATTATTATCATCCGTGCGGGCAGTAATTACAATTTTTCATCATTTCCAGGAGCGCCTGTGAAATCATTCCTAATGGTTTTAGGGGAGCTCTTAGACTGAGTGTAAGCTGTGGGATAAGGATGGGGATAACAGTGGAATCTCAGGGAAGATTTAAACAAACCCTTCAAGTGGGCTTACAGCTGTATGACCTTCGAGGATTTTACCTTCTGCTGACCTCAGACTCATCATCCCAAACTGCAGAGAGGGCAGGACACCAGCACTTCTGGTGGCATCAAATTTTTTTTTTAGTACTGTTAATCACTGAGGAATGAAGTAACTCATTCAACTCACCCTTGTCCTTGATTTCCATTTGCAATGGATTTATGGCAATATATTGTCTCAGACATCTTTTATGAAAAATCCTTTCCTTAGGATTTTTCCTCCTGAGAAGCTGGGAGGCCTCAGGAACAAAATGCAAACATTGATTATCTGCTGCTGTGGAATGCAACAGGTGCATCTGGGATTGGCCCATGGTGGATGTTTGTAATTAATGGCCAATCACAGCCCAGCTGGCTCGGACAGAGAGCTGAGCCACAAGGCTTTGTTATCATTCTTTGCTATTCTATTCTTAGCTGGCCTTCTGAGGAAATCCTTTCTTCCATTCATTTAGTATAGTTTTAATGTAATATATATAATGAAATAATAAATCAAGCCTTCTGAAACATGGAGTCAGATCCTCGTCTCTTCCCTCATCCTCAGACCCGTGTGAACACTGTCACAATATATGTCTGTCAAAATCAAAAAAGTTTAAGTTTGTATTAGGGTTTTAGGCAGAGAAACAGAGAAAACAGGAAGAAAGCAAGCCACTCAAAACTGCAATCCTTGTACTTCATGTATTCATATTGTATGAAGTTGTAACTTCATCTCCAGAGGCAGAGAAAAGTGATATCTGTGTGTGTGTGTGTGCTCCATCTGTGTGTTCCACAATTAAGTTAATAAATGCAATAAAATAGCATCACACAGGTAGAAAAATGCTAAGAATGTCTTTAGTGCTGTGCTGCACTCTTGACTGTTTTCACAATGGCAGAACTCTCATTAATTCTCATTAGGTGAGATGAGTTAATGTAATTAACAGTAATGCTGTTGTGTCATGATTCCCTGAGGATAAATTGAGGCAGTTTGAAAGGAGAGGTGAGAGAGTATTTTGAGTAAAGTGATACAGCTGCAAAAACTGGGGAAGCTTTGTTGGCACACACAAACCCTTCCCCAGGACTAAAGAGAAGCATCAACAAAATTGGGCCATTTTTTCTAACCTCCAGAAAGGCTCCTGCGTCCAGAAGTTCTTCTGTTTTTTTCTTAAAACCTGTTTTTGCTGGCCTGATGAAAGTTTTTACCTCTCCCTGCAAGCTTCACCTGGCTACACTTGGGCACTGAATGTAAATATTGCTGATTTCAACCACAAGAATTATAAAATAAATATTTCCTGCTCTGAAATCCCCCTTCCTCTATCTTCATTGTCAGGTATGAACTGCACCACAACTCCCACCTTATTAAAGAGAGGGGACTGCAGTAAAAACATAAAAGAATCCAGTTTCTATCTGCAAAGGCCCACTCAGTTAAATGATGCTGTAGCAGATGTAGCAAATACCTCACAGTACAAATATTTCCAAACTGCAGATTATCTTTCCTTGCTGTCCATCCTTATGGATATGCATTGCTTATCTCCTGCTCAGCTGCAAGAGCCTCCTGTGAAAAACAGTTTATACATTATTCAGGCTTAGTCGACTGATAGAGTAGATTGACCTTGTCTCCTGTGAAAAGAAGCAACTTTTTTTTTTTTTTTTTTTTCCCTTTGTGGTGGCTTGCAGAAGAATAATGGCTGTGGTGATAATGAATAGCTTATTCATATTTCAGAAGTGGAATACCAACAGCATGCTAACTAGGGAAGGTCGGGGCACACGGGAATACAGCGCGAACCTCTTCACCTTGAAGAATGATTAAGGAACTTTTGCTTTTGTCAGGAAACTCTAATCAGCCCTCTAATGGAACTCTTGATGTTCCCTTCCTGACGCCTTCCCCCCAACCCTTTCCTAGGTCACAGCCACTTCCAAGCCTTGCTGGAGCTCAGCTGGCTCCAAGGGCCACGTGGGCTCTGTTGGTGCCCCTCAGCCAGCTTAAATATTTGTGGAAGTGAACCAGAGCTAAGAAGGAATAGCTGGGTGGCCCTGGGAAGAGAGAGAATACAAGCTCCTGGTGTGCTGGGCACCAGCTCTGGAGCTCCCAGCACCTCCTTCATCCCTCTTTGTATGGGGAAGCCCAGCCCATTGCTGGAGTCCCTTTCCCACCTGTGGAGGACAAGATAACGTGTTATCTCTGGCAGCTCTCCTTTCCTGAGGGGCATGGACAGCCTCTCTCCAGGATACAACGCTGATTTGCAGCCATCAGGGCAGAAATACTGAGATCCATTCAGAGGGAAGACAAGAAGCAATCCAGATGGTGACAGAAAAGAGCAATAATAGGACTTAGTTACCAGTGCTACCTGGTTTGGTTTGTTTATTAACTATGATCCCCCCACAAAAGTTATTCTCCCTGAAATGCACCAGCAGATATTACTTTAATGGCTTATTTAGCTAATTTCACTGAAAGATGTGCAAAAATTTGATGAGGACTTTCATTCAACTGTCAGAATCCCATATCTGAGTATCTACATAATAATTTCATATTTTCAGTCTATCGTTCTCCAAAGCTGAAGCAAATCCTCTATTTTGGAACCATCTGAGCATGAAAATTGTAAATTTTACACTCTGGGAGGTCTGATCATACCTCCCTTAGAACTGACTGGAAAATTCTAATTTATTTTAGTGTGGGCTGGACTGGGTGCCCAGAAAATGCTTCTGGTGCCCTTTTGTATTTTGATGGCTGAAAGTGCATGAATGTGGCATTGATTTTAGGGATGAAGAAGGATTTATACCACTCAGTCTTCATCTAGGAAAGGAAAGGGACCAGTCTGGAAGTTGTTAGCATGTAAAACCAGGAGCTACAGGCTTGTGAGGGAGGAGTGATTAAGGCACCCATTTCCTACCCTCCTTGTGTGTCCTGCCTCTAAATCAGGTGGTGGGAAGGGGGTTGTTGTTGGGGTTTGAGAGCTGGTTAATTCTGTCAATAAGTGAAATGAGTTACCTGTTGATTGCAGAAAGTTCAGAGGTTAATTAAAATTGTAATTGCTGTGGCCTTAGCAAAGAGGTCACAGCTTTCAATCAGGCTTGTGGGCTGTTGCTGATGTCCCTGCTGCTGCTGGCTGGTGTGAACAGGACACAGAAATCCCTCCCCGGTGGCTCCCTGCAGGGAATCTCCTGCAAAGAGATGAGATGGGCTGTTTAAAGCCAGAATTGCAAGAGAGTTGTTTTCTGACCCATTGCAAAAGGATCATCAAAAAGGGAATAGAGGGGAGCCAGGTCAGCTGGCAAACACGCAAATCTTTGCAGCAGGATGTTTGCCTTATTCAGTGCAAAAATGATTTCTCCTTTCTTTGAAGATTGGTGGGTGGGGGCCACACCAATCCTGGACAGAGTAGAGCAGGAGACAAAGGGGGGGTACCAGAACCTTGGGTTGGAAGGGACCTTAAAGACCATCTGGATCCTACACCCTGCCATGGGCAGGGACACCTTCCACAAGAGTTGCTCAGAGCCACTTCCAGCCTTGTACTCGGTGATGAGCTCCCCTTATCACCTGGATCCTGGCTAGATTAGCTGGGTCAGAGGCCTGCCCTTGTCAGAAATGAAAATGGTTATGGGAAGTAATCAAACTTCACTGCCACGGAGGTTATCTGTCCATATTGGGAGTACTTTTGGCAGAGTTAAGTGAAGAAGTTCAGGTTTTTCCCTTCTGCAGAGAGAAAAAAAAGTTTAAAATTTGAGAGTCATTTAAAAAGGACAAAAGGGCATTTAAGGAGAACAGGAGCTTTTGAACTGCAGCTTCAAAGTGGCCTGACCCAGGAATAGAGGTTGTTGATTATTGTTACTCATGGACAGGAAAAAAAAAACCCAAAAAGAGCAGGAGGGTGCAAAATGTTGATTTTTACTTGAAGGGTACAAGGTAGTGCACAAAGGTTTAGTGCAAAAAGTTTTAGTGAATGTGACAGTCTAGGTACCCAAAAAAGGGGAAGCATTTTGTAAATTTTGTTGGGAAAGAGGGGAAAACCACATTAACCTCTGTGACAAGTATAAACTGAAGTATGGTTTCAATTAAATTCTGGTTTATGATAGAAAATAAATTACTCTGCTAGTGTTAAGAACAAAACATATCCAGTAAAACAGCACTTATTATTTATTGTACTTCTGTAAAACTGACTACTGTTAGGTGGTGAAATTTGGTAACAGCTTCAACCTTTGTTATCAGCATATTATAGTTATATTTTATAACTCACTTACTGCCCAGCCAGCAATGAAATATGTTATTTCTAGAAAAATTAAAATCTTGGATGAACGTCTTGGAATAAAACATTCCTCCCACAATTGTTGTGGTGTTGTGAGGGTCCCCAGGACAAGGTGAGAGATGAGAATTTGACTCCAAGTTCTCAGAAGGCTGATATATTATAATATATGATATGATGATATGAAATGATATGAAAATGATATGCTAAAACTATACTAAAAGAAAAGAAAGAAGACATCAAAAGGTTAGGCAGGAATGATAACAAAAACCCAGAACTGACCAGAAAGTCTGACACAGCTAGACTGAAATTGGTCATTAAGTAAAAACAATTCACACAGAACCAATCAAAAATGCACCTGCCACATTCCAAAGCAGCAAAACACCAGAAAAAGCAACCAGATAATATTGTTTACATTTTCTTTTCTGAGGCTTCTCAGCTTGTCAGGAGAAAAATCCTGGCAAAGGGATTTTTCAGAAAATATCGTAGTGCCACGCAATAGGTTGTGAACCTTCCCAAGGTCTAATCACAGCAGAGGTTTCCTTAGAAATCCAAGGGGATAAAGCATAATGGTGGGATGCAGTTGTGGAATATTCTGGTTCTCCTCTCCTTGTTGTCCTAAGGAGAGGAAGAAGCCCCAAGAGGCACGCAGAGGCCTCGTTTGGCACGCAGATGTTGTGGCACCAGCAGGTCCCTTAGAGCCCCCGGGCGGATGTCACAGCCTCTGTTTGCACACAGCATCAGCAGGGCTGCCCAAAGCAGTCTGTGAGGGGCTGGGGACCGCAGTGACACCCAGCAGGGGAGGGTCAATACCCACACGGGGCTCTCGAGCTCTGGGCTCATGGCAGAGCCTCCTCCCATGGCTCTCCTGAGCTGGGAATGGGAGCAGGGCTCAGCTCCTGTCGTTTTCCACGAGCTATGTCACAAAACCTTTCTAACCACTAAATGAGTCCATATGTTGCTGCTCCCCTGCCTGCTGAATGCTGGCTCTTCAATATTTAATGGACTCCTGGCAGTCATGCAGCTGGTGTCCCCAGCCAGGAGACAGTGACCAGCAGGCTCCCATCCCACCCAGCATCCACCAGCAATTCCCTTTGGACAGACCCCTCTTTTCCTGCCTCATCTGGGCTCACCTCTGCCTCTCTTTTTTTGCTGGCTCCTACCAGAGGGAGGCCACCAGGCTGCTCAGGTGCGACCTTTGCTGGGCAGGTGTTGTGCAGAGGTTTCAATAACCATCCCACAAGGCTGAAATTCCAGCCTGTTCCCTCCCTGTGTCAGCTCCAGCAGCCAAAACCTCTTCAGAGGGGATTGTTCCCAAGCCACAGATATTAACCCATGAGTGACAGAGTCATGAGTGGCAGTGTGTTGCTCTGTTTTTACAAAGTTCTTTTAAGTTTTTTTAATATTTATATTTTTGTAATGGAGCTTCTCACACACTTTTCATGTAAATAACAATTATTTTACATTCCTTTCTGGAGGAAGAGAGAATTGATGGACTGTTGGTTTAACCAGCATAGTTAGAGAAGTGGCAATTTCATCCTCCAATCCATGGTCACTTTTAGAATTCTGTAAATATCGAAGTCCAGAAATAAATGAGCCTTTTTCTGCCTTGGACATCGTGTGAGGGTCGTTCATTTCATGTCGTATTGCGACAGAATAGAAATAAAAAAGAGAATCAGAGTAAATAGAAATAAAAAAGGGAATCAGAGGGAGAAGAGGATCTTGAGCCAGTTTTACTGCTGAGGTCAATGTCTTGTGCATCTTCTCTACTGGGGGGTAGCCCATGGGAAACAATCCTATGGATTTTTTAATCCATAACAGGCTACACATCGGATCTTGTGCGTTTGAAGGAAACAAAATACATTTTATGTGATCTTAGTAAATTCCTCAAGTACCTGGGCTGAGTTGTTCCTGTAACATTTTACTAATAAAACCTCTGCATATATTTCTCAGAAGAATTTAGCATGGATGTTGGCATGGATGTTTATCAATTAGCTGTGGACTTGGTCCACCGAAAACACGCTTATGAGAAAGCTTTATGGCATGCTCAGGAATTCCCTTAAAGAAATTATGTGCAAAACCCTCACATTACGCTGCAATGAAAAGCATAAAAGCTGCAGAGTATCTGTACATGTTGCAGATGTGTTTAATTTTACCAAAATCAATGGAGTAACTGTGGATTTGCTACAGTATAGTTAACCACATTCAGTGCACGGAGTTTACAAAATCCGTGAAATATTCTGGAATATTTCAGACCAAAAGATGTTGAACTATCTTTGTTGTATGGAAAATCTGTGCTTGAAAACTGTTTTTCTAGCCACAGATCTGATGCAGAATACAAACTACCTGTCCACTTGGAGCTGAATGCTAACCTGAGAGCCATTAGTCACCACAATCCTCTGCTCAGTGACAAGACTGGATGTGCATGAGGGTGGATTTATTGCCACTGATGAGATCTCAGCCCCATCACCATCGGAATTCAGGCAACAGATGGTTCTCCAAGGAGTTTTCCTTAAGAAAGCAGTGTATATAACAAACAGTGCCCATATGATTTTGTCTGTTTATTCACAGCACGTGGATACGTGTATTTCATTTAGTGTTGCTCTTTTCCTTTTTATTTTCCATTGTGAAATTTTGCCTTTTTTTGGTGCCCAAGCTGGTCTTATACAGCAACATTTTTCATCAGTTTCCTCCTCATTTGCCATAATTTTCCCACAACTGCTCCAGATTTAAAGCTCTGGCACCCAGACTTCTCTAAGAACATCAACTCCTGCCTCTATCCTCTGTAACATCACCTGTAACCCCATTCAATCTGAATTAATGCTGCCCTAAGTCTCACACAGTTAATTAGGATATTTCCTCCATAGTTTGTAAAACGTCCCATACTTCTTACAAGTGCCTGTGTTCTGATTTTATATAAGCTCTATCTTGAATTCACTGTATTTTAGTGCCATTAAAAATGCATTAAAATGGCATCAATGACACGCTGGGTCTTCAGCTCTTGGAATTTTGATGTGTTTGGTGTGAAATTGCTCTGGTCAGGGTTTGCTTCTTTTATGGATCAAGCATTTTTGCTCCTGACCCCATGGACTCTTCCTGACAGGCAAAGAAAACCAAAGCTAAGAATTGTGGAATCTTTTAGGTTGGAAAAGACCTCTGAGATCATTGATTCCAATCATTAACCCAGCACTGCCAAGCCCACCACCAAACCATGTCCCCAGGAGCCACATCTGCACATCTTTTTAATGCCTCCAGGGATGGTGACTCGACCCCTTCCCTGGGCAGCTTCTGCCAGCGCTTTCCCACACTTCCATTCTTTCACGTGCGATATTCAATGAAAAACAAGGATAAGCAGGCTGCAAAAAGCCAGATGAGTTCCTGAATGCCTGATCAGTGTCCCTGTGAGCAGGACAGGGCAGAGCCCCAGCCCAGGTGCAGCTCAGCCGCAGCAGTGATCCCAGCTCTTGGCGTGGCTCATGGGCAGCATCCAAGAGCTGGGCTAAAATTACTGCTCCATTATTTGGTTCTGGACCATTGTTTCTGTAATATAGGAACAGGCTGTGAGGAATTATATGCTTACTGGGTTTAGAGGTAAATAAAACTGATGGGTGGGTGGCTCAGCAGCAGAAAAAAAGGCTTTTGCACACTTTTCTTCCTACTGGAGAGCAGAGGAGCCATTTTGGTCTCTGTAGTGCTGCCCATTCAAATGGAAGCAGTAGGTCTGGTGAATTTCCCAGTTATAATGCACCTAATTGTACATTTTTAAAAAAGGGAGATATTTCCATATTTTTCCGAGGTTTGTCTTTATCAAATATGAATTCTCATTCCCAACCAGCTCTTAAAGGTCCTTTCTTTGGCAGAAGAGCTGCCTAAGACAAACAAACACAAGCTGCCCTGACTCTTTGTGACAGGTCCAGAGATCCTGATAACAAGAGCAAATGGGGTAAGAGTAATTGATATTCTCCCCTAAGTGCTCAGTACTGTGAGGGTTGAGGGTTGGTGGAAGCCTGGGTGAGACATTTCCAGCTCAGGACAAGTGAAGGAATCTGTCTCACACTGTGGGGCTGGCTGGTGCAGCATCTCCAGGAGGCACTTTTATTCTTCAGAAAATCTGCTTGCAATCACAAGCTCCCTCAATTGGGTCTTTTTTGTAAGTTTTGGACCTAACATTTATTTTGGATATGTCCTACTTCAGAGGATATCCTACTTCAATATAGAGGAGAGGAGTACACCTTGTACTTGTTGGCCCTTGGGTCATGGTGGGAGAAGGACTTGTGATGAGGTGTCAGTGTTACTTCTCTGTTTTCGTAACTGGGGTCACACATGCGGCTTTGCAGAGAGCACAGAGAAGAACTTTTTTCAGGAGAATTGATAAAAGACATTAAAACAGTTGAAAATTTTAATGGGAAGAAATATTATAATTTTTTTGACAGAAAAGCATAGAAGAGGTCATTGTGCCCTGCATGCTATTAGAAAAGTAGTGCTGCATTTCCCCATCTAAACACTGCCTGTACCTTTCCAGCCTTATGGTAAACCAAAATCAACACACGATCCTGCGGAAGAAGGATGGGGTGGATATGAGGGGGAAACCCAAGTTCTCCGTGCTTTCCCTGGGGTTGTGTGTGGTCAGGCTGGCACAGGGAGGCCCAGGGCTTGGGATGGCCCTGCTGACATCCAAGCAGCCCTCGTGGCACTGCAGAGCTGGCCACAGATGGTCAAGGGAGCATCCCAGCCTGAGACCTGAGGGAATATCCTCTGCTCTCCCTGGCTCTGACTCACCTGGGATCAGGCCAAACTGGTTCTCAGGTGCAGACCAGACAAACAACATGATTTTCATTTCATTTTGGCCACAAGTCAGACCTCTGGGCTGTTTGTATTATCTCTCTGTGCTGTCAAAACTCAATGAATCTTTTCCCAAAAGTCTAAGGGCTACATTTTCCAGTCTCTTTCCAAGCCTGCTTGTACTGTCTGGTGCCTATGCTAAAGGAGTTGAGCAACCATTCTCACGCACAGCAATTACTGCTTGCTTTTTTGAAGCCACCAGCTAGGACTGGTCTTGCTTCTGGTGCCTCAGCAGAGCTGGCAGTAAAACTACAAAGCTGAGATGTTGGCATTACTCTCACCAAGAGCCCATTTCATATGTGCAAGGTTGCTGTGCCTGGTGAGCACCACATTGTAGCTCAGAGTCCTGCATTTCCCTCATCCCTGGCATTAGGATGACAATATTTGCTTGATGGAGCAGTGGAAATGGAAAATGCATCCCCTCTTTGCATAAGTGATGAGATGGACCTTCCTCAAAACACAGAAGCACTAATTTGGTAATGGCCGTGGAGCTGTGACTTGGGAGATAAAGTTGCTAATTTACAGCTCTCTTTATGATGTTAGTATTTATGGACCCCTATTAGTTTTGGCTTTTTGGCACTTCCTTGACAGTTTGGAAGGAATTCCCACTGTGTAAGGAGAGACTTTGCATAGGTGCTGACACACAGCAAACAGCTTCTTTTAATCTTGGTCCCTACAAATCATTAAGGGCTTTGGCACTGTGGCTGTGACAACTGGGAATGTAGAAAGGGGTTTTAATGAAAAATCCCTTTTTATTTTCAGTCAGCATCACACGGAATAATCACTTCAGTGCAATGATTTTTTGGGACTATTGTTTCTATTATAAAGGAAATGTCTGCTGGGTAACCAACACTCTGCTGTCATCTCTTTCTCCCTGTGATACTGCAAACCTATTTGTGGTACTGGTGCCCACCCCAGCAGGAATGGATGATGTCCATCTGCTCTGTCCTGATCTTCTTTCACTGCAAGGAAACTCTTCCTACAGCATTTTATCTCCTGCTTTAAAAAACATTCCCGTAAGACAGGCATTCTTCTCTGAATATTCTCTGGATAACAATGTGACCAGCATTCCTGTGAGTCCATCCAAGAGCTGCTCTCAGCCTGAAAAAATATCCTTACAAGCTCTCACTTGTTATTGACTTAGTGGGAAAGGATTATTTGGCCCTGAGATGATCTTTGGGTGGGCATTTTTTGTCCACGTGGCAAAGCATCATAATGCTTTTGACAGCAGAAAGATTTCCCACAGCGTGGATACTCCGGGGTCTGCCACCCTTGGCAAACGACGTATTTATTAACAAAACAATGTTTTTTGGGATAATGTTCAGCACTTTGACCTTCCCCCCTCTCTCTCACAAAGCCATTTTTTATCTGCTTCTTGCCATGCTGAAGAGTCTTCCATGGATTTTCTAGTGCTGTGTAACAACTAACAGAAATTGCAGTCAATGCAGTTTGGGCCTGTGGGAATGTAAAGGCATCTTTGGGTAAATAAACCAAAAATAAGAGACAATTCACAAGAAGGCTGTAGAGGCAGTGGGAATATGAAACTGCAGAGAAATGCTGAGGGGAAGAGCTGGGGGGACACACGATGAAAATAGCCCATCACATATTTTTTTTTTTATTCATGCCCACTCCTGTGGTCTAACGTGAACTCACAGATGGAGCCATGTGATGAGCTGCCACTGAGGAAAACATTTTTTGTAAAGAAGAAATCCAGTGATTCTCACATGCAATCAACAAAACTGTGCCTATGGAGGTTCCAGACAAGCCTGTTTTAATGCTGCTTTGTTTGGCTTTCCCCTGGGCTGTCTCTCCCCCCCCACACCCGCAGACACAGAGGAGTCCAGCCCCCAGCTCAGGGACCAGGCAGGCCCAGCTGCTCTTGGACACAGCTCCCAGCTCGGCTCCTGCCAAGAATTCCTCGGGGCTGACCGTATGTGTTGCTGACTCCAGTGGCACAGAACACCCAGGAATGCCTGGGAAGCGCATGGATCTCTTGCCAGGAGGGATGAGGAGGCCGTGCCAAGTGCCTATTGAATTCCAGGCATGTGCCACCCTCTGCTGCAGCCCCACTGCTGCCGAGCAGGCAGGATGGAGCCGGATCCAAAGAAGCAGTTGTTGTGGAGTCAGGCTAAGGATTCTCTGGTGGAGGTGGCTGGGATGACAGATGGAAGAGGGGGAAGTGTGTTTTCTAGACATACTCCAGCCTTTCTACGTCTTTGCTGCTTCTAGGATCTGAAGCAAAATTTCAGCCATGAAAATATTTCTGCATTGAGTTTGCATCTGGGTTTTATCTCGCCTGAAATCGCGATCTCCTTACTTCATATCCATCAGCTCTTCTGAGTTCTCTTTACCCCTTTTTTCTCCTTTTCATTTTCAATAAACCAACCAAGAAATGAACTCACCAGTAAGGAAAGTCACTCTTCAAAGTGCAGCATTATATTTCGTTTATAACCACAGTAACATTTATGGTCTCCATGAGCTAGGAACTAAAAAGAAATAAGTTTAATAACTAGGTAATAATTAAAGTGTATAACAATTCTATTAAATTAAATTATAATCAGTAGCTACCATTCACTGCTAAAATGTGTATTTTAAGGATGAAATGGATTTTTCAAAGATCACATATAGGAAGAGAGGAATCCTTTAAGGTGTTAACCCTGCAAAATGATAATGCTAAAAAGGTATGGAAAAATTGCCAATGCAGTTAGGTGAAAGAGAGCATAAAATAATAGTTCAAAATCTTCCTATTGATTTGATAGTTTTTAATATTGATTTTTTTTTAAATCATGCCTCATGCATGACCATTTTCCAGACAAAATCATTGCTCATACAGAAGAAAGCCTAGGAGAGGCAGTTATGATGTTTGGGTCAATTTCATGACAAAGGGACCAAACTCTCTTTCCTTTCTCTTGTGAAGAAACGTTTCTGATAGTGGAATGTGGAATATATATATGGAAATTATATGGAAACAGCCCTAGAAAAGACACAAACCTGCTTCTTTTCCCACACACTTATTTCCTTATAACAAGAGTAATTGCTGCATTTTGATGTCAGTGTAAGTAGCAATTTGAGTCTTGTGCCTTATAATTTGAGAATGTTATTATAAGGTGGAGAACAGAATTTGGAAAATGTAACTGCTGGCAAAATTAATGCTGATCAATGCTAATATTATTTTATGTGTTTTGGCTCTTCACCATCCTGGAAAAAAATAAAAAGGCAAGCATATTATGTAGTTATATACAAAAGTCACTTCTTCATCAGTATAATTCTGGGAGGAATAATATGCACAGGAACTCAGGAGAGCTCTGGAGAAAATGAAAATAGAACCCAGTGTACCATCTCTTCTGTGCCAATATTAGACCAGCAACACCAGCATGTTTTCACTTAAAATAATGTTTTGAGACAGGTACTTAAAAAAGAGGATGAAGTCATGTGACAACAAGTTAATGGCTAAGAAGGGAAGAAAAATAGTATAAGTGCTTGCTTAATGTGGACTCTATTTTATATAATTAGTTATATTCAATATAAATATAACTATAATATTATATATAATTCCTAATATATATTTTAAAACCAGACTGTAATGTTTGCCTACATATCAGAAAATATAATTTAGGACCAAAAAACTGAACAGTACAAGCATCAAATGCATTCCTGGCGAGCCAACACCATTCCAGTGGGCCTGGGCAATGGGTATGCATTGACACCCTTCTTTGGGAAACTGCTTGGCCCCCTTTCTTGGAAAAAGCTTGGCCCCTTTCTGTGGAAAAAGCAGCGGTGGTTGTGGCCTCAGGAAAGAGATCTCAGGTGTACCTTTAGAGAGGGTAAAACCAAATTGCCAGATTGCCTGGGCAGACTTGGCAAAGTGAGGCTTTTGTTGGAATTTGAGAGATATTTTCCAAAATGCTGCCCAGATGCAGAGTGGGACTCTGCTACACAGGAGTAATGGCTTATCAGTGCTATCATGAGCAGGCATTTTCCAGCATCTGAGCTGCATGGCATTAATGAGGTGCTGAGCAGCCAGCTGTAATAGAGCAGCATGTGGGGAGCTGATCCTCAAGATTTATGATGCATCTTTTGGTCTCTCTTTGGTCCATTTCCTTAATCATGATGCTGATTACCAGGGAAATTGTTTTTAGTTCTCGTTTCGTTTCATTTTACTCTCCTTGGAAACCATAATGGACCTTTGTTGGGGTTTTTTTTATTCCCCTCCAACCTTTAAATCAGCTGCTCTTCTCCCAGGCAGCCGCCGGCACGGAGAACACCTTGCAGGCACTGTTGTGTTAAAGGCACCCAAGTGTGAAGCAAAATAATTAAATGGGGCTGACACGGCTTTCAGCAGGGTTTGCTGATCTCTCCATGACAATCAGAGGCCTCCCAGCCTTGCCCAGCCACTTGCAAGCAGGGCAAGTGCATTCTGCAGAAAGGCTTTTAGAGCATTAGCCAGCAGAAGACTCGTTTTTGTTGGGTTTTGAGGAGGAAGCAGCTGGCACAAGTTCAGCCTTTGACGCTGGCTGGAGAAGCGGAGGGAAAGATCTGACTCGGGACTCCACTCCCAGTTACTTAGTTTTGGTTTTTCACTAAAACTTGATCCATTTCTTGCAGCTAATGGGTATTTTTCACACTGCATAAGAAGTTGGGGCATATCCATCATGCCAGAGGAGAGGCACAGCAGAGCAGGTCAGGGGTGGCGTGGGATAGCCCACTTGGCCCAAAAATCAGGACTCTCTTGCATGCAGCAAATGAAAGACAGAGGAGGAAAGAGTTACTGATAGGGCTAAATAACAAGTGGGGCTGAAAAATAAGGTTATGTGCTATAAATCAAATTAAATACAGCCCTTAAGCAGTGACTATTAATTTCATGCTTGAATTGAATTGTATATGTTACTCATCTGTGGGGCAAGTACAGTTGCTCATCAGGCTCTTTCTGAATCCAAACACAAGTTTAACTTTGGGAAATTAAAAATTAAAATATTTTCAGTGAAATTCCTGATGCAAAAAATCAGGTGTGAGCATCCAAAAGCAGACAAGGTGCCTACAATGTCCACTGGGTGGGATTTAATTTCTTTAAGTCTGAAACCAAGGGATTTGTGTATCAGAAGGGGACGGCTGAGATGCACAGGGAGAATGCATTTGTCCAGTCACAGTTCTATCTATGTGCACAGTATATTTGCAATACATATATAAATATGCATGTACTAATTTCTATTATACTGTGAGCAAACCACCAGCAGTAGCACAGTCAAGGGTGAAATGCTGCTGTGGCACAGAGCTGAGAGAGGTTTAAGACAAAGCACTCCACGTGGGATTGCACATCTCCTTAGACTTGCTCCAATTTTTGTTGTCAAACTCCTTGCCAGGCACTGCAGACCATGCACTGGGGCTCCTCTTCCTCAGCCTTTCTGAAACTCGGTAGTTTGAAAGGGCCAAAAATATTTCATTAAAAAAAAAAAAAAAAAAGTGGTGAGTTCTAATTATTTAAGGAGACAAAAAATAACCCAACCTCTGAAATGCTGCATTTTGTTTGAAAGGATTCCTTCTTCATTTTAAGTCATGTAACGACCACAAAAATTCTGAAGTTCCAAATCCACAAGTTCTGAAGTGATTGAAGCAAAGCTAAGGCGCTCTCACCTCCTGACAGGTACCACTGAAACAGTAACACACTGCTGGAAGAGGCGCCTGGTGCATTTGGCAGGAGTTAAGCAGCTAATGTTTTATCAGCTTGGAGTTAATGATGTACACACAATTAGTGCTTCTGCCTGTGCTCTCACAAGATTTTCAATACATCTCCCTGGAACTGTGGTCTGATTTGGGGTTGTGAGGGGACTCTGTTAATTCAAGTGCCAGCAAACTTAAGTAAATGTTCTCCCATTGTACAGGGAGAGTGTTTTAATGACAAGCTGATGGGGCAAGGTAGAGAGATGCTGAGAAAGGAGACTGCAGGAGTTGGTGGGAAATGTTCCCTCTGCTCCCTCTGCTTTGTGGCACCTTCCCTTGAAGGGAGGGAGAGAAAGAGAATGGAGATAAGCCTCATCTGAGCCTAAACTCTCCCCAAGGTTCTTCAGATGGGCTGTGGTCATCCCCCTGAGGGGACATCCACGCTCCTGTGAAATTCCAGCAGTCTCAGATCACATTCAGAAGTCCCTGGGAATGAGGATCAAGCCTGTGAGGTCAATTGCTGCTTTCTTTATTGCACATGCAACTCTTCCTTTAACACTGGTGGGACAGCTGCAAAACGCACACATGATCCTGTAGGATGTTCCAGCAGAGTTAATCAGGAACAGAGGGCAAGAGAAAAAGTTGACCATTGCCAAGTTTCCTTGTTATTGTTGGTTTTTAAAATAAAGTTAATTATCTTGTAAGGTTTGTGTTAAAGTTTCATTCGTGGGCACATGGTGCAAGTGCACCCAGAAGTCTGGATTCTGGCTGAACCATTTTGGGAGGGTCTTAATGGAATATGTGAATGTGTTTTGCACAAATGTTTTCCTTCCCTGCAGGATGGATGAGAACTCAAATCTTAATTCACATGCTGGACCCAACTGCAGACCAGAATGAATGACTGATGAGATTCTGCCCTTATTTACTGAGCTATTTATTCAGCTATCAGGAGCTTGGTATCCAAAATTAACTGTGCCACTATAATCTCAAAATCACTTGATAAGACAGCAGGAGTCCTGGGAGTTATTTCTCTTGCTGAATCACACACTTCTGCAAATTGGTGTTTCTTACGTGCTGTGGTTCTAATTTGGCTGGAGTTAAACAGACACAGTGACCCCCACATGGTATTAGAACATGAAGGAGGGCTAGTGAGTGAGTTCAAACTGAACAGTGGCTGGTATGCTATGCCTGCACCAGCCCAGTGATATGGAAAACCAGCAGATATGATAAGGAATATGAGCCCTGTCACCCTGATTTTTTTCAGATTTTCTAAGCCTTCTGATGTTTACATTCTTGTGACGAACTTTCTCACACACTTTCTGTAAATAACTTATTGTTTTGCATTCTTTTATAGAAAAAGAAAAATTTGATAGACCGTTGGTTTGTCCAGTGTCATTGGAGAGGTGGCACTTTCACCCACCAATCCACTGTCACTTTTGGAAATCTCTAAATGTTGGAGTCAGAAAATGAACTTCCCCTTTTTACCTTGAGGACAGCAGTGTGTGCATGTCATGTTATTTTGTGTCCTGTAGTAACAGAGCCCTTTGCTGGAACCTTTGCAGTGGCAAAGCCTTGCTGCAGTCAGATGATTTTGGGCCATGCCAAAACCCAGGGACTGCAAGTCGTGCTCTGCTTGACTGCAGAGATGCTCCCCTTAAGTCCTGGGAGAGGGAATGGCAGCCTTTAGCAGGTATTGGAGATACATATGGAATTTCTCTTGGCCTCGAGTCATGCACATGCAGCTTCATATGGAGGCTGCTGATTTTCTAAGCTCTCAAGCTGCTCTACCAGGCAGGCCAAGGACAGAGGGACTGCAGTGCTCCCACGCCTCACTTTTCACTTCTCATTTCTGTTCCCTATTACAGACTTGTGTTACATTTCATGCAGAAGCAAGCACAGACTGCAGGGAGCAATGTATGTTGTTATTATTTCATAAAACAAGTTGGCTAATGATTTACTGTGAGCAAGCACGACAGCTTCTTAATCTTCTGGGTGGCATCATAGCTAACTTTCCTGCTCTCAGTGCTTCTCAGCGCTCCATTCACTGCTTGGCAATTAGTGCCTGCTCCTCTGAGGTGCTGGGCAACCACAGGTCCCATTTCCCTCCGTGGAAGTTAAGCACAGAACTGCACGGTTCCTCCGTGTGCCTGTCACAACAGCGGTGCAGAGTGCCACTTCCAGGGCAGAATAAACAAATGGTGACGTAATAAATGATGCAGTCATGGAGTCATTAAGGTTGGAAAGGACCTCTAAGAGCATCGAGTCAAACCATTGACCATTAATCACTCGTATACGCTAATAACTCACCAGGCAACGACAGCGCTTGTGAGGAACTCGTGCTTGTGCTGCCAAACCCATCTGTAGGAGCTTGAAGTGAGGCTGTCAGCCAGGACCCCCTGAGCAGGTTTTTCCAGGAGGAGCACCCAGCTGGCAGGTCACACTGAGCTCTTCATGTCACCCATGCCAGCAGTGGTGGTGGTGCTCAGAGAGGGGCTGCAGTGCTGGCTTTACAGCCTTGTCCTTCCTGAGCCCACCAAGCTGGGGCAGCTCTCGGAATCAGCCAGCAAAGAGGGGGGAGGCCTGGTGGCAGCTGCACAAGCTGCTTTGGAGCGCATTAAGAAGGCAGAACGTATCTCCAGGTGTCCATTTTCCCCGGTGTGGAACAGCAGAGCCATTGTCTCCCACTTCGCTGTGCTAACAGCTAACGCTCCGTTTAGAGAAGCAGGCAATCCTCCTTCCCAGAAGTAGTTGTAACACTGTGAACAAATATCCACAGGGACAAATCTTTTTTCCCCTTTCTTTTTCCCTTTTCCTTTTTTATTCTAGTCTAATCAGAAGCATTGCAGATTCAGCCATCTATAAAAGCGTGCCCCCGAAAGGAATTCGATTTATTTTTGTGAAATGAATGTGTGGATTTTATTATGCATGGCAGGTATGGTTGGAATCCAAGTAGGAAAATTGTATTTTACACTACAGGCCCTTGGGTAATGAATTAAATGGTAACACCAACGTATCTAACAGTGAAAAATGCCACACTATGGAGACACTTTCAAGAAAGCTGAGTACACAAACTGTGGGAGAAGTGCAGATAAGCTTTTTTCCTGTTTGTACCTGCATTATTTAGTGATATTTACATTTCTTTTTCTTTTAAGGAAGGAGGTACCTGTGTTAGAAGAAAAGCTGAATTCTGGTCTGCTTTATCTATGTAGCACCCTCAGACTCTGCTCCTTGATTGTCCAGCTCTGGCATCCCCTGGCTGCATCCCAGACATCACAATGTGGAAGGGGAAAAATGCAGGCTTGGGATTCCTCCTGGAAGAGAGTCAGGATGAAAGAAGGGTATCCAGACCATGAAATCAATATATAGGAAGGTTTTTAAAGTGGTTCTGCATCTGCTTTATGCCAACACTTTAGTGAAGGTTTAGTTTCTGGTTTGGAGGTTTTTTTTGTTTCTTGCTTGGAGAACTACCAATGCCAAGCCTGGCTGAGCATCCGTGCTTTCTCATTTCCAAAATCCAGTAAGCTTGCAATGGCAGTTTGCATTTTGAGGGGTTAATTTTTCATGAAAGAGTTTAACTTCAACAATTGCAGCTTGGAGCAAACCAGGCTTATCTCCAATCTGCTGGTGGCTCAGAGCTTTATCCCAAAATGCCACTTGCCCTGCAACATTTGGGCGCCTGGTCACTGGAGCAGGGTACCAGAGGATGCTGCTTTCAGGAAAGCATCTTCACAGTATTTAGGGGATTATTGACAACATGTGGCTGTCTTCCTTGTATCCATCTACTAAGGGAAAATTGCCCTCTCCCTTTTATCCTTCTCATCCTTCAGGGTGGCTGCAGCTCCTTATAACTGCTTTATTATAATAGTTTATATTCACATGTCCCTCGGTTTGTGTGTTGGCTATGGCAACATGAGTTGGTGCTATCCTCCAAAGTGCCACTTGGTTATTAATCATTAATATCCTACAGCAGAAAAAACCAGTGTTTTAGCACTAGGGTCATGCAACCTATTATTTAATACAGTGCATTCAGGAAGGTCTTTGTTTCTCTCTCCAGCACTGGGGACTGGGAATAGGGACAGATGCAGATTAAATTACACTTTCTTAATTGTAGTTTTTCACATTAATAAGAAAATTAACTTCAGGAACTGAATAAATAAAGAGCAGGTAAGGAATGAGCGAGAGCTGAGACTGCACCGTGAGACATTGGACTTGAACTCACTGTGTAAATAAGAGAATTACTGGCAGAATCCTCCACTTTTCCTCTCATTCCCATAATCTTCACACTCAGGAGAGAGGAATGAACCAGCATTTCCCAGCATTGTCCTTTTCTTTCCACCTGCTTTCCAGGGACCTCTGAAATAAATCATAGGCTGAATTTAACATGCCAGTTGTGACAACCTGTGGGCAATCCTGCCTTCACCAGCGTGGCCTTAGTGGGAACTTTTGGATTCCCTCTTATTAAAAACAGCAATGGACTTCCAAACATGTCTGCTCTTCCAGGAGTATAAAGAATACATCACAGCCCCAGCAATTATTAACCATACAGTGCCTTTCATCCAGGAAGCTCAAAGAGAGAAAATCCTAGCCCACATCCAAGTTTAATGTCTCTCTTCAAATATATATATTTTACCTGTGTTGGCAGTGGAATATCAACAAACCTGGCTTGATTGTTATTTCTATTCAAATCCAAAGGAAAATTATAATTTTATATTGCAGTAAATGTTAAGGGATTTTTTAAAAATAAATGTTCAAAATTTATTGAAGGGACATTGTCAAATCTTAATCTTGATTGCAAACACAGTATTTTAAATTTTTACTCAGTTTTCAGGTTTTTTGTTTGGTAGGAGATCAGAGAACTTGGCATTATTTAAAAACAATTTTGTATTTCTACTTTCCAGGGTGATAGTTATGCTTCAGTAAGTTCTTTTTCATCTGATTTACCAATTATAGTAAAATATTGCAAAATATCTAATCACAAACAGAGGGGCATTTAAAAAAGAAGTATTTGACTTCTCAAAAACCCAAATGCTTTCATTTATCTCAAAAATAGACTTGGAAAGCTGTGTCAGTATTTTACAGAAAATGAAGAACAGGAGTCTGCTAATTCTTAAATTTATTTAGTTTTTAATCCCTGGATTTCTGCCTGGATGTTGTTTCCTGTGAAGCATCCTCATCTCCCCCCTCATTTGGTAGATATTTCAATGCAGAAAATAGGAAGTGGCACAGGGACTTCAATGCAAATGGGACTAAAAATGTGTGGTGGCATCTCTGCCTCCGAGTTATGGGTTTGTGTGCCTGCGTGTGTCCCAAAAATTACGGGAGGGAAAATGAAAGGGGAGCATTTCTTTTGCACAAAGAAGTTGACTTTCTCTCTGGAAAGCATTCTCACAAAAATATTAATTTTGTCAGGTAGCCAACGTTCTGTCAGAACAGTTTGGATCCTATGTCTTTTAATTAGCCCTAGTGCTAATGAAAGTCCAGCTCTGTAATTGGTGGAATGTGAGACAGGGAACAGTCCCAGCCTGAGAGTTTGTGATGCTGAGGGCACGTGGTTTCATTTTCTGAACTCTGAACATGAGCTCAATACAGCTATTGACAAGAAGAAAACTGCTACTTGTAAATGCTTGCAGATTGAAGCTTTAAATTTGAAAATTGAACAGAAATCATTTGGAAACAATAAGGTGCTATTTTTACAGCCATTTCCTAGAAATGATCAAATCTCAGTGTTTAGAATTTTTAAAAATAATTTCTTCTGACCATGCAGAAATGATTACTTGGGTTATGGTGATCTGGCAATGATTTTTACTGGAGCTCAAGCCAGAGGCACTGGAAATGAAAGACTTGACAGTGCAGACATACTCCATGGGTGGATTTTTCTGGGACAGGATTTGCTAAGACCTAAGGTAAACCTTATATGAGAGCACCAACAGACCCCTAGAATTGAGCTTGGTAGCTCCCCAGATTAAGTCCTAATGCATTATTGCTCATTAATGAGTTATCCCCTCATCTATGGCGCAAGAAAGTAGGTAATTTCCTTCACTAATAACATTGGACAAGATGTAACACATTGAAAGTCATCTTGCTGAGTTCATCCCACATTTTAAATCCACGCTTTCAGAGCTTGCAGCTGACCTGGCCATTCAGCTCCGCTAATATTTGTTCTTGCCCCTGTGTCAGGGGAGGAGGGATTGAGGGCACAGAGATGAGTACAGGGCAACCTATCCATTTTCAGTATTGCCACCAAAGCTTGGAGAAAGGTTTTGCAGATAAATTAATTGTGAAATCAAGCTTTTTTCCCCTCTGCTTCAGCCAAAAAAGTGGAGGGAAAAAAACCACATTACACATTATCTCTGATAATCCTGGTATTGTCCTTGCTGATGGTTATTTCTTCTTTTCTCCTTTACAAAATCCAAGCTTTATCAGAAGGTTTTGTAAGCAAGGGATGCTATTTTAGGGAGTGCTGGTGAGTCTGCCTCATGCTCAAACAGCTGCTTAATGCTTTAGCTTGTCATCACACACTGAACAAACTCTAACGCTGAGCAAATCGTTGTTATCTGATTACCTTCATTGCTTATCTGCATGATAATTTGGGAATAATTTAAATATGATAACCATTTAATCAACAATCATATAGAACATGAATATGATGCTTCCTAATTTTGTTTTCATGTACAAGTCACATGCAATGTTTCCTACGAATGTGAAGATTAATTATACATTAATTAATAGCTATTTATAACAAAGGTCATCAAATTAGCTTCTGTGACCTCATTACCATGTTGCATGCAATCTAATTAACTGATTCAAAGGTTGTTTCAAATGCCTACTAGAATGTTAAAGTGTCTGATTCTCTATATAGGTACATCTGACATTTTCCAGGAAATGGAGGTAGATTAGGGGAATTTACTTAAAAAAACTCACAATATTCTCCTTAGGTAACAGCAACTAAGATTCAGATCCTGAGCATATTTCCATGAAAAAAAAAAGTAAAATAAACTCCACATTTTTTTGTTTGTTTGCTTTTTTTTTTTTTTTTTGCTTTTTTTTTTTTTTTTTTTTTTTTTTTTTTTGTTGTTGTTTGTTTGTTTGGGATTTTTGTCTTTTTTTAAAGGAATTTAGAACTCTCTCTATTTCTCCTTGAATTTTCCTAGGTAATCACGCATTTAACTATGAATGCATGAATAAAATAACTTAATGCATGAAAAAAAAACAATCACAGCATGCAACTCACAGAAGAGCAATAGTGAAGTGACACTGCTGAAAAATGGGGTTTTGAAGGAGAAAGAGTTACTTAAATGCAGACAGCACCCAGTGGAGTAATAACACCTGGGCTCAAGCCTGCTCCAGAAAGGAAGTCTGTGATGGCTGCACTGCACGGATGATACTGGCACCAGGTGCAGGTGGGGGTTTTCTTCCTCATTTTGGTTTTTTTTTTGGCTTTTCTTCAGGGGTCATTTTTTTGTCTTTTTGGAAAGTTGAAATCTTAAAGCGCTTGGAAAAAGAATCAGAGCATGGCTGAAAATCTGGATGGGGAGAGGATTTTTTTCTTTTTTCATTCCAGCTCCTTACTTATCTGCATTTAGCCACAGCATATTAACATATTTATGCGAGGAAATTCATATTAATAGTGCTCAGCTTATCTGCCAGGAGCAAAAAGCAAATGGATGCAGAATATAAAGGAGCTACACTGGTTGTAGGATTCAGACCCATGTGCCTAAGAAGGGAACAACACAGCCTATTCTTGTATCTGTTAGGGTTGGTATATCAGTGAAAGCAGAATTTAGCCCTTGCAGTTAAATTTTATAGCAAGCATTAGAGCTACCTTGGAAGGAGCCTGTGTTAAATATTAAAAAGCATTGCACAAAACTAGATTATTTGGCATTCTCATGCTCATGAGTTTCAGGGTTTTTTTTTTAATAAGGTAATTGTAATTGATTGCTTGATTATAGTTTTTTGTTAGAAGAATCTTTTTCCCTGATAAATAAAAATCAATGCATCCCTGAGATATTTAATCTTTTTTTTTTTTAAAAAAAACCAAAACCCTTTCTGATAAAATCTCACTAGTTTGTCAATACTCCTAATGGTTTGCAGGAAAAAAGGAAGGAGGTACTCTCACAGGAAGATAAACTCCCCAAGCCTCCATCCAGGGGATAAAAGAAGCACTCCCACATGCTGCTGCTGTGCAGTCTCACTGCAGATCAATACCCTGATCACAGCGGGGATGGTAATTACTGAGCCTTTCCTCTGGGACCCGAGCATCCTCCGCTCCCAAGGAATCAGCACAGCTCCAGAGCCTTTGAGTCTTCCATCAGGAGCCTTTGGAGCACTGAAAAGCAGGCAAAGAGACAAAACACAGCCACTGTTCTACAGAGCTTCTCCTGTTTTCTCCCGTTTCCTTTTACACACCTTTGCTAGAGCTGGAGTGCACCACTCTCCTTCTCTGAAGTTAATCAATGCAGAGACCTTGTGAAAATAACCCTTTTTTCTTTTTTTTAAATCTGAAATCAGTTTAGGTTCCTGCAAAATGCTTTTTAAAAGCAGGAAAAATAGCTCCCCTCACCTTTTTGTCTCTTTTTGAAGTGTTTTGAGACAAGTAGACTTTTTTTTTCCCTGAGAAGGCTTACTGTTTAGGAGGCATTTGGCCTTGCATGAAAACTAAATGGCATTTTCATTTTAATGTCTGTATTCAGAAACATAATTTTTTTGCACTATAAAAAAACCCCACTGAATGTCCATGGGGGACCACAATATTGATATGGTGGAAGATTTTATGAATCATGATTCAGAATATTTTGAGATGCTTGTTTCATTGGGTTGGGGGTTTGTTTGTTCGTTTGCGTGTTTTAAGAAAGTGAAATCAGAAAAATTTTTATCAGCTCTGTCACAAAAGAAATTATTCCATGTGGCAAATATCCCTATCACACTCTCAGGGGTCATGTAGTGGTCTGTAGGATTTTTCATCCACCATGGAAATCTGTTTTCTTTCCAACTTCCATGCTTTGCATTCCAGACACTCCAGAGCTGGGGCTCTAATGCTGAGTTTGTTCTGAGAAGTAGCCATGATCTCTTCTAGAGCTATAAAAACAAATCTGATACAGTACTCTTAACAACCTGCAAGTCCAAATATTTAGTTGAGGTTGGCAAGATTTTCTCCCCTAGGGGAAAAAATAGTTTGTTAAACTGGCAACTGCTGGAAGCAGTGAAGTATTCTGATATGTAGAGCCAGAATTGAATGAAAGCTATTGTAGATGGTTTCTTTGTCATGCTTTTTGATCAAAAGAAGAAGAAAGTGTAGCAGATCCAATATTTTCAAATGTTTTCAGAAACCCTATTAGTTGTGTTTGATGTAAAGGCAGAAAATATGAATTAAAGACACAGGATCTAATTTTGAGTAAAGAATGTTTTCCAAAATCAGCAGGAGACAAATCTGAAATGTCTGAGAGGTTTAGTTTTCCATAAGATCCCAGAATTATCTGATGTGAATCACAATTCCCTTGAACCTGCTTGCTTAGGAATAGGACTGCATGTCCCAGATGCTCTGTCTTCCTCTTGAATCTGAGCAGAAGTAAACAGCCTAAGGACAGATCACACACAAGTGTGTGAAGAGGTTTCTTTCTCTCTGAAAAATGAGACACAGAACTGTGCAACAAAATGGAGAAAAATGCTTCTTGACTGGAAGGTCCTTCCCACTCCATCCTTGCATCCCTGCACATCTCTGCACAGCCATTCCTCCTAGGTTTGACAGAGTTCTTTTACATTGCAGGTAAAGGTAAATTTTTAAAGGATTTTAAAAATTCACAGGGTGTGGAAATTTTTAGTTCCTAATTGTATTTTATAGAGAAGAAAATATTTAGCTTTTTTTTTTTTTTTTTTTTTTTTAGAAAATACCAAAGATATAATCACTATTTAATATCTTTCTAAGGGCTTCAACTCATTATTCTTTATGAATTTTTTTACCACTAGCTACACTTAGGAGAACCTTGAGGAAGTCAGTGAGTGTTGCATTTCATGGGGAACACTGAAAACTCAGCCATTCATGCTTTTTAAAACAAACCTGGGGAGTATTTTGGTTCCTTAAGGTGACCAAGGAACCTAAATGGAAGCCTACTTCCATTAACACTTAAGTTATTAGTAGGGAAACCAGTTAGAATATTTTTCACAGCACTCAATATTGGATCCCTGGCTTTTCCCCTACATAGTGTGAGGCCATTTTGGACAAAATGGATAGTGAAGCTTCATAAACACAACTCTCCATTGACTCTGCTTTGTGCAAGAGAGCTTTGGGCAAGAATCAAAGTCCTTAATGGATATTTAATGGTGGATGAAATGAGCTTTCTCCTTATTAGCACAGTGGCTTCTTAGAGGCTGGTCATCCTTGGTAAAGGCTCCCCTGCCTCACCTTCCCAGGCTGCTTGTGCTGGAAACCCCAGCTCCCGTGGATTAACTCAGATTCCCTCACTGAGGACTCTTACAGGAAAACTTCCTACAGGAGATCCACAGGCACTGTCTTCCTGAGATTTGGGTGTGATTTGCTATTTCACTGAGATTATCACTTTGATATCTCTTTATAGGGAGTCTTTAATGCCCTCCCTCCATTGCCTTGAGTCAAAGGTTAAAAAAAAAAAAAAAACGAGTTCTCAGGGCTCTTTCTATTTTTCTGCTCTGCCATTATGCCATGTGTGGTGCTGAATTTTTAGGGTGGCTTTTCCTGACCAGAATGCAACTATGACATTTTTGGGTCCCCTTGGCTTGAGGCTGAGGGAAGGACATCAGAATGGGGTACAGAGTTCTTCTAAATTTCTGTGTTAATTGGGATTTCAGTGGTGTTGGATTTTTGCATGAAATGGAGGCGGTGACTGATGTATAAGGAAAACCTGGGGAAAGAAAGGTCAGAACCTTAGAATGGTTTGGGTTTTATAGATCCACCAGCTCCAGCCCCTCTGCCCTGGGCAGGGACATTTTCCACTAGACAAGATTGTTCAAAACCTCATCAAACCTGGCCTTGAGCACTTCCAGGGAATCTGCAAGACTGTTGTGACACACAGGGGAATGAGCTACTGCCATGGAAATTCCTATTCATGTGTGCACATTTCCAAAGCTGCAGACAGCCAAGTCCATCTCCAGCAGGTAGAGAAGAGGTGTCTGGCTGTGAAACCAGCAGGATTTCACAGACCTGGATCCTGTTTCCAGCTCTGCTCCACGTTTTCTCTGCATGTGCTCATTGCTGGACCAGCCACTCGACTTTCCATGGCTCACAGCTGTCCTGGCCAAGTCTGTTTATCAGCTCCTACAAAGCTGCATCTAATCTGCACTTAAATACTTACAGGTTTTCTCCCTTGTTTGACAGAGGTAAAATATTATGAACTACGAGGGGTTTGGCAACTGCAGTGCAGGCTGACATAAAATATCCTAGCAGCAATTCACATAAAATAAGGTAGCTAGAGATTAGTGTATATGGTTGTGTGAATATAGTTGCAGGTCCTTTTTTGAGGGTTTAAATATAAGATGTGGAAAATCTTATTTTTGCCAGCATGGAAAATACCTTCTTATGCATTGTGGAAATTTTTAGCACCACCAGCTGTAACTGGAATTTTAGCCATGGGTTTCAATTGATCTGGATTTTTCCTCATTTTTTTTTTCACTGGAGACAAAAAATTGCAGATATGTAGATGATATTGGGCAGTGGTCTGTGTTGCACACTCAGCAGAACTGGTTGTAGCTATGGCACAACTCACAGTTACAGCTTGGAGCCAGAGAGAGACTCTGAGTAAGTCTTGTGAAAGGAGCCAACAATTCTCCTTCTCTCAGACTGAAATTTCTGCAGCAGCCTTGGCATAGGAATTATTAAATGATGCAAAAAGCAAAATATTTGTTAAACCTAAGGAGAATATTGGAGGTTTTCTGTCTCTCTCATTTTTAAGTGACAATCCTGGCAGAGACACCCAACAGCTTCTCTCATTTTAGGAAGGTAGCCTGGTTTATAAGTAATTGATCTGTGTTAACATGTCCAAGCTTGGAGGAGTTCAGGAAGGCGTTTGTTTGCCATCATCACCTGGAGCCCAGGGTATAAAGACGTTTTTCTGCAGTGAGACAGAATATGTCATGTTCCTTGCCTGCCTCCCTCTCCCCCTATGCTTGCACTGCTGAGGCTGGAGCAGGCAGGGGCAAGGTCACCCCACAGACAAGGAATAACTTTTGCTTAAGAAGTCCAGAATTTAATTATTTTGCTGAATATCAAAGATTTTTTTTTAAAATTCATCCCAGAACTGGGATTATTATTATAAGTGGGACCATGGAGACAAGAAGTGACTATAAAGGCAGCAGAAGAGATCAGGAATGGAGCTGGTGGGAAGCACGGGGGGTCCTTTGGCTGATGGACTGGAGAAGACACTGGTGGGGCTGAAGTGATCCCACCAGCTCACAGACAGGGGACATGAGGGTCTCCCTTGGGTCCAAGAGTGACAAGAATGGGAGCCCTGGAAGTGGGTGTCAGTGTTGCCTGAGACTCTGGAAGAGCCAAGCACGCAGAAGAGTGGGGAGGAGTGAGCGCTGTTGGTTGGGTGATGCTGGAAGGGACCTCCGTGGGAATTGGGCATCTCTGCAAAGTTACAGCAGCTGAGATGGGAGGTAAGGGGGTGGTTGTAGGGGATTCCTGTGGTTTGAGCAGAAGGAAAAGAGCAAGTATCAGAAAAAAGCTGTGGGAGAGGAAGCCACAGGCTTTGGGTAAGACAGGCGCACACAGAGCAAGGTGCCTGTGGTTTATTTACCTTGGAAAGGCTCACAGCACTTTTCCCTACTGAGAAAGTCAAACACCCTGAGTGTTAAGTACAGAGCTCCAGGAGGCACAGGAACTAGCAGGAGTTAAAGCTTGGCTCTTCCCCTTGCTGAGGCTGATGTAGCTCTTCCCACCCCATGTCTGCCTCTGCATTCCCTCTGCCAGAGGCAATGGAGGGCAAAATATTGTGAGTGTGAGGTCAAGGTAGGAGCTGCTCCATCCACCAAGCTGGGCACCCATCCGTCCTCCAGCCTCCCCTGTGCTTCTCCATGGAGCTGCCAGGGATCACCTGCCCCTGGAGGATCCCCCCCGTGGTGATGGAGAGCAGATCCTGTGCTGCCACATCAAAGTCTCTTTGCTCATTTCAAAAGGCTTCGGGCTCAATACGGAGCTATACAACACTTAGGTGTTGTCTGGCAACTTCCTCCTGCTGTGACAGGGTGACAGCAGGTTTGGACTTTCATCTCCAGGCCTTCCTTTGTCTCCTGGATGAATTGGAAGCTGGCCTGAGACAACAAGAGTCTCCGGTCGAGGAGATGCTCCAAGGCGCAGCATTTGCATTCTCTCCACACTTTCTGTGATGTGGGGCTGCATGCAAAACCTCCCAGCCTGTGTAATAGAGATGCTTTCCTGTGTTCCTGACATAAATTTCCATTTCTCATATTCTGCTAAGCCACACTTGAGTGAAGTACTTTTTTCCTTAACAAAAAATAAAATATATATTGCTCAGCAAATCATTGTGAGGCTCTAACAACAAGTAAAAATATCTCCATTTTGACCTCTCAATCAGCACACATGAGAAGGGCATCTACCATGATTACTGGAGATCATAAACGACCTTATGAGACTGCTGGAGAGAACTCCCTGAAATTACATTAATTCCTTCTTTAACACTGTTATTTTCTTCTGTGTCATATGAAAGATGATTAAACGAAGGTCACCTAAGGTCAAAATATCTCTTGAGCAGTTTTTAGCCCATTTCCACACACATGCTCTGTGAGCAGGGGTTATAAACATGACACCAATTTCAATTACATCTAGTGATGCCTAGGAAATAATGAGCTGATTTATGAGGGCTGTACTCTGGGCTGGAACACATTTATTGGGTCGTGGACTCTCCAGGAGGATCAGTGCCTCTAGTGCACTGCATCCTTTGGAAATGTGCACCATTTCAGGGTATCAGCACTGATAAAGTATTTATAATGTTACTATAATGCAGTTCCACTTTTCTGATGTCCAATTAATCAGGCTTTTCAGTGATGTAACTCTGCTCATTTATGAACAGGAGATCCACATTTTAGGAAGAGCCCTCCTTTTTCTGGAGGTAATTTACCACTTTCATTTGTGAAAGCAGCAGAACCGAAGAAGAGCCAGCTTTTCTTTGGAATAAACCAGGTATTTTCTTTATTGATAATTCAAATGATTAGATTAATTTTGATATATATCCTTTGAAGAACAAACAATAGGGCTATTCAAATAACCTTCTAGTTTATGGAGGCCATATTTTCACCTTATATTAGTTGTCTTAGCTGCAGAGTTTTAATTTATCACAGCAGAAGATCTGCACAGTTATTTCTGAATTCATGAAACAAAAATAGGTCCTGCAAAATTAAGCTAAAGATTGGAAATGAATTTGCTTCTAAGCTCTCTAGTATTTTTATTGTGGGAAGAATATACAAAATACATCTCTTTATAGATTTAAAATGTCATGTTTAAAAAAATTAATTAAAAGGCATCAGGGAAAAAAAAAAAGCAAGAAGGGGTGAGAAAGGAAGCAGCCTAAAATTTTATAGCCAATTTCAAGAACCAAATTTCAAGAGGCTCACCATTAAAGGTGTGCCTCTAACAGCTGAGATGAAAAAAGACTGCAATTCTTAGACACAAAAAAAAAAAACATGCAGGGGAAATGAGAACATCTTCAAATAAATAATTAATAATAAATAAATGAATGGATAAATAAATAAGTTCTGAAATCTTAGCAGATTTATCCCGCTGAGATGCAATGTGTCATTTTGCCTTCAGCGTTTCAGAATTCGCCTCGGTAATTATGTATTGCATTCACTATTTAAACCCCTAATTTTTAAAATACAAAAAAAAAAGAAGAAAATAAATCCAGCAAATAATTGCCTGATAGAGCAGTTGCCTATCTGAGAGTACATAATTAGCCCTTTCCCTCAGCAACTGCTACCAGCTCCTGTCAGAGACAGGGGAGAGGAGAAGGTGCTTCAAAGGCTTGTTCTTATGCTTCATGGATTTTATAACACATTGGAAAAAAAATAGAAAATGATGATATTATTAATACCACCATGTCCCCGGAGAAAGGACTGAAGAGCTCTGTCACCAATCCTCCTGCGCCGACAGCTTAAAACGGTCCTTGGAAGTATAAATCATAATTAATAAAAATGACAAGAAAACACAGTGTCTGAGCCTTCCCATTTAAAAGGGAAGTCCCAGTAGTCCTGTGTAATGCTGTGGAGGTGTTGGGCACAGGAGGAGAGCCCAGAAAGTGTCCCTGTCACATCCCTCCCCATTCCCAGCGATGCTCCTGCTGCTCATGCCAGCAGTGGATTTGGCTCGCTGGTTTCACTTAGTGAAAGTCAGGAGCAATTATCACCCATGAAGACAAAGGGATGTTGATTAACAGAAAAGAAAATGGTAAGTGTTTTCTCTGGTAATTTACTTTCAGAGAGGCTGGGATGCAAGAAGACCCCACAGGAAGGGGAAGAGCTGGTGCTCCCTGCTCGGAGATCCCTCATGATGTTTGACACCTCTACCTTTTCCTTTCCTTTGGAGATCCCTCATGATGTTTGACACCTCTACCTTTTTCTTTCCTTTGGAGATCCCTCATGATGTTTGACACCTCTACCTTTT
This sequence comes from Emberiza elegans, assembly GCA_024865655.1. NCBI lineage: Eukaryota > Metazoa > Chordata > Aves > Passeriformes > Fringillidae > Emberiza > Emberiza elegans. The sequence goes on from JALJVW010000158.1 coordinate 4,922,222, forward strand.
CCTTTCCCTCGGAGATCCCTCACGATGTTTGACACCTCTACCTTTTCCTTTCCCTCGGAGATCCCTCACAATGTTTGACACCTCTAACTTTTCCTTTCCCTCGGAGATCCCTCACGATGTTTGACACCTCTACTTTTCCTTTCCCTCGGAGATCCCTCATGATGTTTGACACCTCTACCTTTTCCTTTCCCTCGGAGATCCCTCATGGTGTTTGACACCTCTACCTTTTCCTTTCCCTCGGAGATCCCTCATGATGTTTGACACCTCTACCTTTTCCTTTCCCTCGGAGATCCCTCATGGTGTTTGACACCTCTACCTTTTCCTTTCCCTCGGAGATCCCTCATGATGTTTGACACCTCTACCTTTTCCTTTCCCTCAGAGATCCCTCATGATGTTTGACACCTCTACCTTTTCCTTTCCCTCGGAGATCCCTCATGATGTTTGATACCTCTACCTTTCCCTGCTGGCTTCAGCAGTTCATCTACATTCAAAGCACTGGTCTGGGTGAACAACTGTAATAAGAGAGAGGGCTAAGCTAGGAGAGATCACGCTGAGGGGCTCAGATTACTTGTTTCTCTTCCAGCAAGGATTTAATGCACACTTACAGCCCAAAACTGGGCTGCCCAAGAAAAAACTAATGCTGTTGCCGTGGATTTAACATAGATTTTGGCAAAATTCATACTAAACCAATGTTTAATACTATTGTAAAACCTGCACTGAGTTGTTCATTACTCAGCTGTGATGTGCTTTCCCCTTTGAAATGTTTCACCAGTTGCTTCCCATTGCTGCCACCAGTGCTGGATTCCTGCTGGACAAGAAGATCCCTCTGTGGAGATAGGAATGCTGCAGCTTGGGTATATCTAATTGCTATTGATTGAGATGTATCATACTAACCCCCCAAAGCCCCCAAAAACCAACAAAAACCCAACAACTCCCCCAGAAAAACAAGTAACCCCCCCCCCAAAAAAATTGTACCAAGACAGAGTTTTTGTTCAGCCATGCGTCCTTGCTCCCATCAAGCAATGCAATACAACACAATATTTATACAATAAAATATTTAATATCCAGCATGCTTATGGTGTTGTTGTGCTTCCTGCTTCAAAACAGTACTACTTCATGAAAAGGAAAATCCAGTGGGCTGTCCTGGGAGTTGGGATTGCTGAGTTTTTCCAGTCAAAATACCACACATAGGTAACCCAGAATTGTCATTTCATTTCTGACTCTAAGGCTGACATTTCACAAGTCTTGCCTCAAACCAAACACAGAGATGACCCAGGGAGTGTGATCCTGGATGTTTTTCCCCTCTGTTTTCTACCAGGCATGTCTCAAAATTAAAATGTCAGTCTCTTAGTAATCGTGGGTGTGTTCTTGCCAAAAGGGAATAATGGAATAAGTGCTTGGCATCTTCAGGGATGCCGGACACACTTAAGGAGGTGGGTGTGGAGATGCACCCTCACCTCCTGACCTCACCCTGGTCATTCCCTGACTTGAGAGAAGGAAGAAAAAGCTGGGAAGTCTGGTTCTGCCAGGTCCCTGCCCTCTCAGAGGCTCCCTGGTGCTGTTAGGAGATGGGCAGGGACGTGATTCGGGGTCCAGCAGCTTCCCCACCCCTGCAGAGGGAAGGACATGTCTAAGCCCAACCCTGGACACTCCCCGCTCCAGATGTCCCAGGAGCTGCTTTTGCCCAGTGTTTCTATTTAAAAGACATTTCCAACAAGCTTAGCATTGCCAAGATAAAACTAGTTACAGGATTCTTCTCCACTCACACCCACACGAAATGTTTTCATCTGAAGGTCATTGCAGGGATTTAATGGTGCTTGATGGGGCTTTTTTCATGAATGTGGAACCAGTCTGATCTCAGTGCTTGCTTATGTGTTGCTGGGCCATCTTGTCACGTGGCACTGAGACAAGTTTGGCATCAGCAAAATGCTGATTTCTATTCAGTCAGACAGCCCGTTTTCCTTTCTTCTTTTGTTTCCCATAAAATCCTGTTAGGGCAGAGCCGAGTTCTTTAAGCAGGCTGCAAATTCATTGAATCAACAGTGCTTGTGCTCAGCTTTTCTTCCTCACACTCCATTAGGAGGTGAAACACTTGCAGCAGAAAATCCGGCACATGGCAAGACAGCAGAACACTGAGATTTTATAACCAAAACTAATCTGTGGACGTAACTCCTGATGATCTTTGAAATTTATTGAATGCAAGGCTGTGTTGAAGCCAGCATAGAGCTGATACCAAAGCCCAAGGATTGTTTTGCATATATTCTCTTGTTCCAAATAAATTCATTATAAAGAAATTTTAGTATATATATATACACATTCACACATATAAAAAAATAACTGTTTTATCCTTCAGTCTAATAGCAAATTATTACCTAAAAGATCCAAGAGATCCGTGTTGAAGACCAAGCTGCATCACAGCGCTGATGATGTGTGATCTCCAGTGGTATTTTACTGTGTCTACATGCAGAATTGACTAAACACTCCATCTTCCAAAAGAGATACTGTTGTAGATTCAGCCAATTTTCTCAAAGAGCTTTTATCACAGAAAGAACCGTTTCAGCAGAATCACCCTATAAATACCATGGCCTTGTTCCTCCATAATGCTTTTTTTTCCCATGCAACCATCTTTATAAGCAACTTGGAAATATCTCCCATTAGTTACCAATAAAAACAACCATCCGTGGCAACTTTGACTGCTCAAGTAATGTCTGACTGCTCCATCTGTACAAAAGATGTTGTCCAGACCTCCTGATGATACACAGAGCTTGCCCTGCTTGTAATGGCCAATCATTGGCTGTGTGAAAGAGACAAAATAAATTTATTTTAAAATCTAGTTCTATCAGGAAAAAAAAAAATCAAGAGAGGGATTTATATTTTTCTTTTTTTGCTCTCTGGTCTCTGAGGTGTCATCTGGCTTTCTCCTGACAATGCCTTATGGGGATACCCCTTGCTGCTATTGAGAGACTACAGGCACAAGGGTCTCTCATGATACATTCAGTATTTTCTCTTTTTTCCCTATTTTTATCACTTTATCTAAGGGCACTGTTTCACAGGATAACCCAGAGAATTCTCACCAACTTTACCATAGTCCCCAGAGCTTTTTAAGAGGTGAAACAGAGTTTATTGCTTGAATCACAGAAGTTATATGTCACTGGTTTGCAACTGTATCAATCACCTCCTTTCAAAGACTCTCAAGAGAAAAATTGAAGCCATCATCCTCATTAATGAGGTAAATGCCCCTGGGTACAACTGATGTTTGAAATATGGAGTATTATTTGTCCTGCCTCCTCTGGACATTGTGCTTCACTGTGCTGATTTGAGCTGTAGGTACAAATAAACACAATCAGAGGGAAACTCATACTATAACTTCTCAAACCTCTTAAAAATGAAAGCTCTCCCATTTGAGGAAAGCTTTTAATTGCTCTAGGGTCTGTCTATCACTTGCTCCATCCACCAGTCCTGAGCTGTCAACCATTGTGAATTGCCTTGTCTATATGCTCTGGGACTTCACAGGAGAAAAAACTGTAAGTTTGCTAACATTACATAAGATTTTGACATCATTTAAAGCCTGCTTTTCTCTCCTTGTCATTTAAACCTTTACCTAAGAGCTGCCTCAGGTCTGTACTTCACAAGTTTCATAAGTCCTGAAGCATTTCTACAGAATAATAAATTCATGTGTCAAGTACAAATACCCAGGTTTAACAAGTTCAATCTCTCTAATGTGAGGTAAAGGAGAAAAGAAGGGGAGAAATGAAAACAGAACACCCAACCTGAGCACCCAACCCTGTGAGAGGCATCCACTACCAGCACTCAGGTGTGGTATTTTTGGGGTCCCTCGTGGCAGGAAGGAAATTAATCTGACTCTGTGTTCTTAGAAGGCTAATTTATTATTTTATTATATCTATTATATTAAAGAATACTATATTAAACTCTACTAAAACTATACTAAAGAATAGAGAAATGGTACGTACAGAAGACTTAACAAGATACTAATGAATTTTGTGACTCTCTCCAGAGTCCCAACACAGCTGGACCATGATTGGTCATTAAGTCAAAGCAATTTACATGTTGGATAAACAATCTTTAAACTACATTCTAAAGCTGCAAAACACAGGCGAAGTAAATTAGATAATTATTGTTTTCATTTTTCTCTGAAGCTTCTCATCTTCCCAGGAGAGAAATCCTGGGCAAAGAGGATTTTTCAGAAAAAATGACAGTGACACTCAGGTGAAAAGGTAATTATCTCCACCTAACACCATGGTAGAATCTAGCCCTTATATTCACATTTAAAAACGAGCAATGAACAAATCTCTCTGCTTAATGACTCACATGCAATTTGAAATGGAAATAGACTAATATGTTTGAAGTCTGTATTATGCATTTAAATAGATTAAAGAGAGACTAAACAATTAGTGATAATATGTGTGTGCATTAATGCAGGAGAGAATCAAGTCTTTCAAGTCTTTTAGATTGCTGAGAGGCCTCCCTAATTTAAAACTGGGAGGAGAGCTGGCTCACTAAAGAATTAAAATACATTATCCTACAGGGTAAATTCATATTTCTAATGCACCAGGATATTTTTGATCCTCAGATGAAAGTTTTGCAGGCCGAGATAAGTAGATTGTTTTGGATATCTGAAGAATTAAAAGAGATTTGTCCTCCAAAATAGAAAATGAAGCAGGAGGACGTCCTGATTAACACCAGAGGTAGTGTTTCACTCTCACACAGGCATTGGTGGTGGTATCAGGGATGGGGCAGGTGTCTCCAGAGCTGCAGTAACTCTGGAGCACACAACTGGGATGTGTGGGATGGCTTCGTCCCACCCTGAAGTGGTGGCAGGAACAAACTCTGCCTGGCTTGCATCAGAGAAGCCCTGACTGAAGCAATATGGTAATTATTTACTGTACAGAGCTCTTCAGCGAGGGTTCTGCTATAAATATTTAGTTGTAACACTGCTGATTCTTTCCCTGGCTACAGCGCTGCAAACTGTAGTTAAATCTTTTGTTATTATATTTCCCCTCTCCTGAGAGCTGCCCAGAATAACTCAAAGCAAGTCTTTGCAAAGAAATGCTTGTTCCACTACCCAAGAGGAATACCGTAACATTTATGCTGAGTGGAGGAGGAAGCCAGGTTCTGAAAATCAACCTGAAGATTGCAGGCATGAGAAAACACACACTTTTCAGCTTTGGGAATGAGTAAGTTGAACTTGCAAAGGCCTGATCTTTCTCAAACTGCAAAAAATACACAAAAACCACCTTCATTTTAAGAACTCTGCTTGAACTCCAGCTCAATATTTTTAAAATTGCACCCATACCTCAGTGAAATGAGACTTCAGTGTGCCAGTGGCAGACCCCTGGGGTGCACTAAGAGTTTAGCTGAGCAGATGTTGGTGCTGGAAGACTTGGAAGAGCTGGATTGCTTGGTAGGGTGGCTAAGCAACAGCTTGGTTTCTGGAGCTGTCATGTCATACAGCAAGTGGGTTTTCCCACCAGAAGATTTTTAGGCAGTGGGATCAGGCCATTTCCGGCTAACTGGTAATGCACTCTGCTCAACAGGGTCAAAACCTGGAGAAATATTTTCAAAAATAAGACAAGTTTCACAGGCTGAGGAAGCGCAGCTGCTATAAAGAAGGGCAAACACCCAAGGAAGGAGCTTCTCCCATGTGCTAATTTAAAACCCTTCTGTAAATGGATGATAATTTCTACATTAAATATACATGTACATACTGTTAATCTGTTTGATAAATAATTTAGTGCTATAATGCTGTTGAAAAAAAAAACCAGGGCACTAAGCATGGATTTGGTAGTGCACTGTATGTTGTATACACCTTCATCCCTCTGTGTACACCAAGTCATCTTTCTTTTTTATTTTTCACCTTTTAATTTTCTTTTTTTAAATAAGGAAAAGTGAAGGCAAGGTCAGGTTGGATGGGGCTTTGAGCATTCTGGTCTCATAGAAGGTGTCCCTGCCCATTGCAGGGAGCTTGCAATGAGATGATCTTGTAAGGCCCCTTCCAACACAGACTGTTCTGGTGACAAGGGCAAAATTGAATTTCTCTGCCAGTGGTTTGGGGCAGGAGAAATCATGATGCAAATCAAACTTTATTGTCCTGTATCAAACATCCTTTTTCATGGGAGAGCTCATTCTGCTGAGGCAATAAATCATCACATGAGAGGATGAGGGCGGTGTCAATATTAGTCTATGTTTTTAAGCCAAATTGAGCTACAGTCCTCATTCAGGAGAGAGGTCTGTTGGAAACCACCTTTCTGAGGATGGGGATTGCTGTTTATTGAAGTGTCCTGCTCTGAAGGAGGGTTACATAAACCAGGGCAGGCTCCAGAAGAGTTTTAAGGACATATAATAACTTGGCTTTCACCCTGGCACAAAGAGATTTACCTCTTGTCCTAGACATGGCAAATTTCAAGTGGAGGCAGCCAGAGATGCTGTGCTACAAGTGGGTCAGGCCTGTAAACACCCAGCCCTCAAAGAACTGCCTGAAACTGATAGAATTGGACCAGGCATGTTTTGACATCAGAGAGCTGACCCTGGGTGCTGTTTGCAGATGAAGGATGTTGACCTTTTGATGAACAGCTTTGATATTCAGTCCATGAAGAACAACATCCCCTCCTTTTAGATCTGTCCCAAATCCAGCGCTTGGCCTTACTTCTCACTGAACAAAATTGCACTTGAACAAGCAGAAAAAGGGCAAGGCCCTCCTATGAAGAGAACCTTGATTTATGATTACGTTCACAAATTAAAATTTTGAGTGATTCAGGCATGTTGCCATTTCTCTGTGAGGACTCTAATCACGAGGGGTTTGTGAAACCTGAATGTTTCACGGATTGCACGATGAGTTATTATCAGTCCAACGGTTCTGATCAGAAATTGTAATTTATAATCAGAGCTCTGTGCTGCTTTTTCAGATGCTTCAATCACCCAGGTGGGAGAGAAACCACCCATGAGGTCAATGGCTAATCACAGAGCCACCTATGAGGCAATCCTTTGTCACTCGAGCGTTATTCACCCCAACCATTGTGAGCGTATTTATTAAAGAATACATGCTATCATGATCAGCTCGGTAATGACTCCCTTCCAGTCTGGATAATTTTCAGAAGAAGGGGAAAGGACAGTGGAAGAATCATAATTGCAGCATGATGAGAATACCTCCCGCCTTCCCCTCCCTCGCCACTACAGGAGCTCAAAGGGGTAAGTGGATATTCATAGAGGAATAGGCTGAGCAGCTCAATCACTGCACACAGCAGCAGAATGCTCTGCCTTTTGTTCACAGCAAACTTGAGGCGACTGTTGCAAAGGCAATCATTTCCAAAATGGCTTTTTTTTTTCTTCTGAAAAGGCACCACAGTTACTGAGATGCTTCAGAAATACTGAGAAATGAAGGATGATCTGTACAGGATGTGCCAGTGCAAGGGATATTTGTCTATGCGCAGCATTTGGGAAGCTAAATTATGTAGCAGAAAGAGGTGACAAGAGACACATGGAACAGGAATTTACCTCTGGCATTACCATCAGTATGAACTATAGAGACATTTTGTTGCCACAGGACTTGGCAGACCCTCTCAAACACGCAAGTTACTCAAAAGGCTGAGCAATTACCCCAAAGATTACATGGCTTTTCTCTCAGCCCTTTATTTGTGAATGCATTTTTGACTCAAAAAGTTGACTGTTTCCCTTGTACAACGTCGAATGTTTAAGTGGATTCCATTGTATGTGGCACGTTGAGAGTACTGCAAATATTTATTTCAGTAGTAAATTATAATTTCCTGTTTCTCCACAGTGATTAAGGGAAAATGTACATCAATTCTACAAAATTGTTGTCATGGTACCAGGTTGATTTTTGTTGTCTGTGCTTGCATTTCCTTTTTTTTTTTTTTTTCTTTTCGTATTGCAGGTTTTGTGTGATCATTCCCAGAATTTTCTAACATGCCTATTTTTCTTCCTGGAAGATACCTCTACCTCAGTGCATTGAGTTGTATAAAAATATCCTGAATTGAGGATCTGATCAGTAAGAGAAACAAGTATTTTCTCTGACCAGTAATAGGTAGAAATAATTTACACTAAAATGCACCACAGAAAATCAACTGAAGCAACAAAGCTGGAAAGAAGAAAAGGCTAAATTGAGCAAGATGCTTGTTTCTGTGTGTCCCTCCTTTCCAATTTGTCTGACAAGCCTGAAAAATTTGTTTCTGCCTCTAAGCACCAGCCAGGTACAATGAAATAGGCAGCATCTGGCAACAATTCTGAACCTCGAGCTGAAATGACAACTGCAAAAGGACCAGAAGGGAAGTGCATTTTCTCCAGGAGACTCCTGTCATCCCGGTTAATGAATGTCCCGTGGCACCAGGCAGAGCTGAAGCTCCCAGGTCATTTGGACAAGCTATGCCAGAGGTTATGGGGGTGTAATATGCAATTTGGGATGGTATCACCAGCGCTGGAAAACATATAAGGTGGACAAAAAAAAAAAAAAAAAAAACAACAACAAATCAATAAGGAAAAAAAAGATGTTGGAAGACAAGAGAAGAGAAAAGCCAAAGCACACAGCTGTAAGAGGTAACAAGAAACACGTGAAAATGAAAACCAGCTCCATGTATGTCAATATTTGCCATCCCCAGCAGTATGACCCGCAGAACAAAGGCGACGGCTCCCCCGCTGCCTAGTGACAGAAAGGAAAACAAACACTTCCTCCAGCCCCAGCCCGGCTGCAGGGCCCGCCGGTGATCTCGTATTTATGGATTCGGCTCCGAGGATAACCTTAGCTCCAGAAACGCCCGGCATTTGGGCAGAACAAGCGCCTCTTTGGGGGCTCTCAACGGGCGGGCGGCGCTCCCCGCTGCGGGCTGCAGGAAGGGCCGGCGCTGCCCCGCTCGCCGTGCCGGCCTTGCCGGGGGAATTGCTGCTCGTTCATGGAAACAAAGGAAGGAACAGAGCCCATATGTTCCCACCTTTCTCTCCCCCGCCTCGGTGTATTTAGCGATTGCCGTGAGATCCCACGCTGAAGGCAGGGGTGTGTGTGTGGGGGTGACTTCTCGCCTTGGTTCTCCTATTAAAAAATGCGTTTGCAGGGTCATTCCCAGCCAATTAGTCAAATCAATGACGCAGCTGTCATTAGAGGGAACGGAGCACAAAATCTCATTGCTTTTCACATTGCCTCACCCCCAGAAAGAATTGATTGACTTGGTACAGGAGGATGAGGCCTGGTGGCGCTTCATGCCAGCCTTTATCCGCCACCCCACAGTCCCTCCCTTCCCTGCCTCAGGAGCACGCATGCCACAGGCAGCTCAGACACCAGAGATCACTTGTGACTTTCCTTGGAAAAGATCAGGTTTGGGCTCGTTTGGCTCCTATTTTGGCTTTAACCTATCTCAAAGCAGCCATGGGAGCTGTGAGGGTGCAGGGCTGAGGGGCAGAGGAGGAGAAGCATCCCTGCCGTGCTGCAGGCAGCATGGCCTCAGCGTGGTGGCAACGTGGAAATGAGAGATGCTGGAAGAAAACCAGTGTCTGCCAGCACTGTCCCCAGCCAAACTTTTCATTTGGGATCAGCTCAGACATCCCACATAGGTTTTCTTGTCACTCAGTCACACCTCGCCAAGGGGCCAGTGCTGTCCTGGCAGGACCGTGGTGTTGGTCCTGTCTCCTTCTGCTCCCTCCGAAGAGGAAGGGGGGGAGTGTGGGAAGATGGATTCATTTGCAAATGTAAATAGTGGCTGTCAGAGAGGGCAAGGGATTAGCTTTACATAAGAAGGGAGAGGTGGCACTGCATGCTGTCAGGCTCATTAGGGAAGCAGGAACCGTGTAGCTGGGCTGTTTGGTAATGATCTACCCACTCCAGCCTTCCTTTGTTTCTTTAACAACCCCTCCAGCTCAGGCCAGGCTCCCCTGGCTCCCAAAATTTCCCTTTAAAATACTATAGGCCTGAAACATTTTAAGGCAGGTCAAGAAATTGAATACACGTGCAAAAAAGTGTCTGTACAATCTGTATAATTTTTACTGTAAACCTACATCGTGTTCAAGGTATTTAAACATGGAAGGAAAAGTACAACTGGGAATGGTGCTTACCATGAATATACCCCAGCCAGCATCCACCAAGAATCATCCAGTGGTGGATACACTGACACATGGATTAGATTTAGATTGGATATTAGGAAAAAATTATTTCCAGAGGTGGTTGTTAGGCATTGGAACAGTCTGCCCAGCGAAGTGACGGAGTCACTGTCCTCGGAGGGACTTAAAGGGCACTTGGGGACTTGGTTTAGTGGTGGACTTGGCAGTGGCAGTATTGATCTTGGAGGTCTTTTCCAACCTAAATGGTAATTCTAAAACCCCTCAGCTAGGTCCATCTCTCATGAAAAGTCATCCAGATAGCAAGCGAGGGAGGCAGCTTCAAAGCTCAAGCAATCAGGTTGCTGCTGCTGGAGGAGGCCCCCCACTCTCCTCTCTGACCCTGGCTGTGTACCTGTCCATCAGCAGCCTTGTCTCAGTGCACGATGATGTGTAAAACAGGAGCAGCTCACAAACCCAGCCAAAAGCTAGCCCTGTAGGAGAAGAGTGGATTTTAGCAGGGTCAACTTACTGACTGTGCTCAGTGCACAGCCACCTGATGGAACACAAAATACCCGGTGTGGAGGTGCAGCTGAAGGTGGGAGAGTGCAGGTGGGGAAGAATGCAGAGTGTGAGCTCGGCAAAACTAAATTACCTTGACAGGAACTGAGATTGTGCTACCCATTTTGGGCCCAACAGGTGCTTCAGTCCAGAACAGATGTGCTGCAGAAATACACCTGGGAATTTCACCATGCAGCTCCTGAATCAAGCCCACAACTTTGGCTAAAACCCAATATTTTTTTAAAACATCTTATTCATTACCACTACAGCTGTGGATTGCTGGCTTTTGAAAGCATCCCCCTACCCGGCAGTTCTTTTCTCATTGAACCCTCTTACTTCTCTGCAGGCATTTATACCCATGTAAAAGCAAAATTCACTTTAAGACTTCTGTAAAAAACAGCTGAAAATTGGTTGAAATTCAATACTTTTAAAGCTTTCAGGAGGGGTTTTTCTAGGCAGAGAAGTAGATGCTGGATGGTTTTCTGTTCTTTCTTTCATACTTAATGGGAGGAAAGTGCATTCTGAATTTGGTTTTTTCACAGGGACTAAGCTTCTCGTATTGTGAAGGTGGGGAGGGGAGGTAAAATAAATTTTCTAGTCCTTCAATAAATGCATGTGGAAGATTTTCTATTAAAAGTCCCTTTTCACATTCACACAAAGGAATTTGCATTTACATGCTTTCACGCTCAGGGAGCCTTTGGCTTCATCACCTTGTCTTCCCGACTGTGAGAGCTGAGGTCATGATGCCCAGGTTTAACTAACCAGAGTTTCCCATCCTCTAGGAGATAGGATTTTGTTATTTTTTGCTAACAACTGCACATTTGCTTGCAAATGCCATATTCAGGTGCAAACAATAGCATGTAGAAGAATATAAATTTTCTATAACAAGTCATACAAACAAGGCATCATTCGCATCACATCTCAGACAGGAATACATTAAAATATATGCAAAGCAGCCAAATGAACTGCAGATTGTTGTATTGGTGGGTTTATTTTATTTATTATTCCTTCAGCTCTGGCTTTGAGCAAATAAAGCTTTATTATGCACCTCTCTGCACTGACAAAGAAAATAATTATATTTATTTGGACAGAAAAATACTGTAATATATCCCAAACCACCTAAGACATTTTCTTATTTCTGGGGGGTCTATAAAGGCACTTTATGTCACCTTGAAAATATGTTAATTCAAACATGGATAAAAAAATCTCTTGCTTGTAGCTGACAACTTGCCAAAAAAAAAAAAAAAAAAAAGGAAGCTCTACCTGTGTTCTCTGAAGACTACACAGTGCTGTTGTTTTTTGAGAGGAGACTAGCAGTAAAAAGGTCAGAACAGTATGAAAAGAAGAGAGTACAAAATAATCAGGAAGCATAGCAGTTCAATGTTTAATGCAATTTTCATTTAGTTTCTCCTAGAAATGGTGAGAGTTTCACAGTGCAGTGGAGTTCTGCCCAGAACTTGAATTCATGTAATCTTTTAAAGTGTATGATTCTGTTGTCTTAATGCAATGACTTCTTGCTTTTACACCCTTCTGTTCTTTGGGTCCCTGGTGTTCAGCATGCTCCATTACCACTGAGGAAATGAAGAAACAGGACATATGAGAAACATAATTAAATTGCCAATCTTCTTAGAAATCCATGCAATCTACTCTTGCAAGCTAAAACTTGTTCAAAACTGTGTTAATAATTTTTTTGATCCATATCTGAAATGGACAGCACTATTTTCTTCCCTTTTATGATCTGCTGAGTTTTTTTCTCTCTTTTCCAATCTTCCTTTCCTGGAAGAGCATCTAAGCTCTTCATTAGTGAAGAAGTTGATTTTTTTGGCCTGTAAAGTGCAGCCTAGGTTTGGTTTCATTTGGAATTTCCTGAAAAAGTGTTTCACTCAAGTGAAGAGAAAATGAGAATTCATCCAGCATCCTTCCTCTTAAATTCTAAAGTGTATAACCTCAGCTAAGAGAGAAGTTACTGTGGGTGAGCCCTATTTCCTGGAAAATGAGGCACAGTTTTGTTTTGTTTTGCTTGAGTGTGGCTTTGTAAGTGGTAACTTTGCTGGGTTTTGCCTGTCTCCCACATCCCATTCCCGTGCTCTCCCAAGCCGTTGCCGCTCTTTCGGCTCTCCCTACGGAGGTATGTAAAAGCAAGGCATAGTTTTCAAGCTTTGAACTTTAATTAAATAGGTGTGGGCTACACAGTGCAAATATTTCCTTTCACCCAGGAAAGTGCAAGATGACACCAGGTGTTATTTGTGCTCTGCTTCCTGCACCCCTCGTCCCACTCTCTCTCTTTCTGCTGTCCATATGTAATCCTTCAAGACTAAAGATGAAACCATTTGCTATGGGAAGATTGGCAGACTTGATAGATAAACAGACTGATTTCGTGAAATTAATGTTTCCTAAATATCAAACTGCTGTAAGGCTGTATGATCATGAAATCTTAATAAAAGCATGGATTACTGTCCATAAGCATAGAATCATAGAATCACTATGGCTGGAAAAGGCCTCCAAGACCCTCAAGTCCAGCCCTTGCCAACTAAACCAGAGCATTAAATGCCATGTCCAGTTGTTTCTTGAAAACTTCCTTTGGCAGCCCTGATGCAAAAATATCTCTGGGGAATCCTCTGAATGTGTGTTGATAGGCATCCAAACTGAATTCATGTAATCTTTTAAAGTGTATGATTCTGTTGTCTTAATGCAATGACTTCTTGCTTTTACACCCTTCTGTTCTTTGGGTCCCTGGTGTTCAGCATGCTCCATTACCACTGAGGAAATGAAGAAACAGGACATATGAGAAACATAATTAAATTGCCAATCTTCTTAGAAATCCATGCAATCTACTCTTGCAAGCTAAAACTTGTTCAAAACTGTGTTAATAATTTTTTTTTGATCCATATCTGAAATGGACAGCACTATTTTCTTCCCTTTTATGATCTGCTGAGTTTTTTCTCTTTTCAATCTTCTTTTCCTGGAAGAGCATCTAAGCTCTTCATTAGTGAAGAAGTTGATTTTTTGGCCTGTAAAGTGCAGCCTAGGTTTGGTTTCATTTGAATTTCCTGAAAAGTGTTTCACTCAAGTGAAGAGAAAATGAGAATTCATCCAGCATCCTTCCTCTTAAATTCTAAAGTGTATAACCTCAGCTAAGAGAGAAGTTAAAACTTTTTGGCTTTTCAAGCAAAACTGAAAAGAATTAGTTTTCACGGTTTTCAAAACTCGAAAGGGGTTTTAAACATATTTCCCTGGATGGTTTCTGTTCTTTCTTTCACAAACAATGGGACTTGGTGCATGTAATTTGGTTTTCTGAGGACTAAGCTTTATAGGCTCACCGGAAAAAGGCAAGTAAAAAAAATTTTCTAGTCTTCAATAAGCCAGCTCAAGGTCTAATTTTCTATTAAAATTCTTTCACATTCATACAAAAATTTTAAATTCAGCTCAACGAAAATCAGTAGGGGCCTTTGCCCTTCATCACCTTGTCTTCACTGTTTCTGAGTCATGAACAGTGGGTTTAAAACAGAGGTTCCATCCTCTAGGAGATAGGTTTTAAAACTATTTGCAATGGACAACTGCCCTGTTTTAATTCTTTTAAATTAAAATGAGAAACAATGCATGTGAAAATATAATCTTGGTAATAACAAGTCATGAAACACTGTGTCAGTGCAGTGGAGTTCTGCCCAGAACTTGAATTCATGTAATCTTTTAAAGTGTATGATTCTGTTGTCTTAATGCAATGACTTCTTGCTTTTACACCCTTCTGTTCTTTGGGTCCCTGGTGTTCAGCATGCTCCATTACCACTGAGGAAATGAAGAAACAGGACATATGAGAAACATAATTAAATTGCCAATCTTCTTAGAAATCCATGCAATCTACTCTTGCAAGCTAAAACTTGTTCAAAACTGTGTTAATAATTTTTTTGATCCATATCTGAAATGGACAGCACTATTTTCTTCCCTTTTATGATCTGCTGAGTTTTTTTCTCTCTTTTTCAATCTTCTTTTCCTGGAAGAGCATCTAAGCTCTTCATTAGTGAAGAAGTTGATTTTTTTGGCCTGTAAAGTGCAGCCTAGGTTTGGTTTCATTTTGAATTTCCTGAAAAAGTGTTTCACTCAAGTGAAGAGAAAATGAGAATTCATCCAGCATCCTTCCTCTTAAATTCTAAAGTGTATAACCTCAGCTAAGAGAGAAGTTACTGTGGGTGAGCCCTATTTCCTGGAAAATGAGGCACAGTTTTGTTTTGTTTTGCTTGGGTGTGGCTTTGTAAGTGGTAACTTTGCTGGGTTTTGCCTGTCTCCCACATCCCATTCCCGCGCTCTCCCGAGCCGTTGCCGCTCTTTCGGCTCTCCCTACGGAGGTATGTAAAAGCAAGGCATAGTTTTCAAGCTTTGAACTTTAATTAAATAGGTGTGGGCTACACAGTGCAAATATTTCCTTTCACCCAGGAAAGTGCAAGATGACACCTTGTGTTATTTGTGCTCTGCTTCCTGCACCCCTCGTCCCACTCTCTCTCTTTCTGCTGTCCATATGTAATCCTTCAAGACTAAAGATGAAACCATTTGCTATGGGAAGATTGGCAGACTTGATAGATAAACAGACTGATTTCGTGAAATTAATGTTTGCTAAATATCAAACTGCTGTAAGGCTGTGTGATCATGAAATCTTAATAAAAGCATGGATTACTGTCCATAAGCATAGAATCATAGAATCACTATGGCTGGAAAAGGCCTCCAAGACCCTCAAGTCCAGCCCTTGCCAACTAAACCAGAGCATTAAATGCCATGTCCAGTTGTTTCTTGAAAACTTCCTTTGGCAGCCCTGATGCAAAAATATCTCTGGGGAATCCTCTGAATGTGTGTTGATAGGCATCCAAAGCCAAAAAATGATCAGATTTAATGGCTAATTAGACTTACATTTCGCATTCATTTCACTGAAGAAAATAAAGATGCTTCCATGGAGGGGATGTGGGCTAGCAAAGTATATCCTGGTAAAGTCCACATTGTTAATATGTGGCTTTGCATCTCAGTCTGAGGCAACACCTTGACACCTACCTGATCTTGCCCAGATACTAACCCAGGCTAGCTTTACTCAGGTTTTATACCTCAGCAAAACTGACCTGCAGATCTCTGCTGCCACCAGGTCAAACTCAGTGCCAACTCATATTATTCAAGAGGAGTAAATATTTCAACAAAAATTAAGTTTCTACACCGCTTTAATAAGGACCTTATTTCTGTTCTTATACCTTCCTGCTCTTACGGTTTTAAAGGGTACCATACCCAGCAGGGGGATGGTGCCATCCCCAGGGGCAGAAAGATGTTTTTTGATGTTAAACAGTAGCAAACTTTATAATTTTTTGTAATCTGTGATAACAGTAGATAGGAAAAGAGAGAACTGTACGTGTCTGCTCATATATGATGATTATGTCACTCTGCGCTGAAAGGATGCAGGTTCCCTCATACAAATAGTCTTTGAAAGGAACTGTAGAAGAGTCATGGCTGTGTGTTGTAAGGGACCTTAAAGACCATCTAGTTTCACCCTCCCTGCCTTGGGCAAGGAAGAACAAACTCTACTTGAATTAAAAATAAGATAGTTAGACAGGTGTGGGAATCCAAGACCATTCAGCTTTTCTCAAAAGCCCCAGTACTGATTTAAAATCCTATTTTAAAAATTTGTTTGGCTTTTCAAGCAAAAAAGTTTCCTTATTCACCGGTTTTCAAAAGAAAGTAACTTTAAACATATTTCCTGTTAACCAGAAGTTAATCCTACACAAACAATAGACTTGGCTGTGAAAGTGAGTTTTGCCCTGCTTATGAGGCTCCTGGAGAGAAAAATGCAATATAAATGCCTCAAAAACCCAGCTCAAGAGTCTAAGTCTGCAAATTCTTGCACCTGCACTTATATGTGGAAAGTAAGATCCCAGCTCAACGAAAATCAGTGGGATTTCTGCCCTCAGCTCCAACAAGGTCACTGTTTCTCCCTGTGAACAGTCAGAGTAAATGAGAAGGACTGTGCTTAATCAGCTACTCTGCAAGTAAAACTACTTGCAATGGATTGTGCCCCTGTTTTTAATTCTCTCCTAAATTAAAGAGTAATTAATTCTGAGTGTCAATTCTATTATCTTGGTAATTTGTCCATGCATGAATCACTGTGTCAGCTGGGCAGGCAATAATGTGAAGAAAGAAGGGGTCTTAAAGAAGGGGTTCAACCAAATGCTGAACATCCTTTGCAGATACTCTGTTCTTTGGAAGGAGCAGAGTAGGCTCTGCATGGCTGTGGATCCCCAGCTGTTGCCAGCACAGAGCTGAAAGAGCAGTCTGCTGGTGTGAAATTCTGAGCAAGCTTCTGGCTGGAAACAGTAAGAGAAAAAGGAAGAGGATATACTGCAAAGGTTTTTCCAGTTTACACTGGAAGAGGAATTTTTAATAAGCAGGTAATAAATAGTTTTCAGAGTCAAGAGGGAAATCACAAGCTGTCTGCTTTCTTTGCATGAAGTCCAAGTTACATTTCCACCCACATCTTTATCATTACACACCATGTCAGAAAATAAGAGTAGTTATTGACTTAAGCACATGAAGCATTAAAAGCCAGAACTGGAAACCAGTGCCATCCTGTCGTGCTTTGCTGGAAGATGCCAGAAATGTAATGCCTTCAGCTTCAGATGAGCTGTGAAATGTGGACCTGAAGAAGCTTTATGGGAACTATCATCATTCCTGTTTGTGGCAGAAGCATTGAGCAGCCTGGCAAAATGAACCTTAGTTTAGACTGATTAGATCCAACCCAACTTTAAGAAGGAAAAAAACTAGATTAATGACAAATTATTTATTTTAAGTCATTGCCAGGCCACATCTCAGGATTTTCTTTAAACCTTTCATATCAGCTGCGCTTCAGCAGCCGCAGCTTCCCTGTAAATATTTTATATGGCTTTGATTAAACATCTGTTTTGCTGGCACACGACAGCCCGTGCTTGACCTTGACTCCTGTCAGGATAACTCACACCTCAGGGCATGTCAGTGTCTGGAAGTGCATTTGAATCAATCCCCAGCTTCAATAAACTGGGACATCTCACCATTGTGTGTCCATGTGAGATGGATCTTCTCCAGGAAGAACAGTCTGGTGGAGCAAGGCTTCCCCTCACACGTACTTCTGTTCAGCTCCAGCAAACATGTGCAGCACAGCCGATGGCAATATGCAGGAACAGAAGGTGTCCATCTTCTGGAGGAAGCAGGGCCTGAGTGGGAACTGGCTGCTGCAGGTTTCTTCCAAAGAAAATCCAAACAAGGACTAGAATGTGAGAGCTTCAGAAATAGCATCATGCTGCTGCTCAGCGGGGAGTGAAGTTATTCACTGCCCCAATGAAAATTACCTTGTGCTCTCACTGTAATGGTTTTGATATCTTTGTGTCCAGGTGAAGATAAAATTGATTTTTTCTTCCTTCCTGAGTTTGATTTAATGCAAGACAAAATATTTTATAGGGGCAGCACTCATGCTGTTTGTATCAAAGTACAAGTAGAGAAAGAAGCTGCAAGCACTATTACAGGGCAACCAAAAATAATAATAGGAGAACTGGGAAAATAAAGAGAAATAAATAAGATGCAGACCTAGTTTGCTGCACTACACGAATCAAGCTGCCTGTTCAAGGCCAGGCTGGATGGAGCTTTGAGCAGTCTGATCTTGTGGAAGGTGTTCCTGCCCGTGGCAGGGGGTTGAAATGAGATGGTCCTAAGGTTCCTTCCAACCCAAACTGTTCTATGATTGTCTACAGCATTAATTACTCACATTTATCAGACTTGAGTTTTTCCAAGAACTCAAAATAAGACTCTGGATTCTTATTTCAGCATTTCCTTATCTGAACAAAATACTCTGCTAGTTCAGCAGAGAAGATGGAGAGTGTCCATCAAGGATCAGAGGTGGCCCTGCACGTGTCCCAGAAGTGCCTGGCAGAGCAGACACACTTAAAGAGCTGGTTTCACACCACAGCAGCAGACAAGTTGCAAAAAATCAGGTGCCAAGATCTGAAAATCTGTAAACTTCAGAAGATAATCACATGCCTAAGATCAATCCTGAATATACTTATAAATATCTGTTTCTGTGACCTGGAAGCTGCTGAGCACCAACAGTTTCTGTCACTCGGAACCTTCCAAATACATTTCTAGTTAAAGCTGCTGTTAGCAGCAATGCAAGACAAGCTCTGGCTTTCTGTAGTGGACCAAAAACACCAGTGGACCAAACACACCAGCCTCCAGCTTGTCAGCCTTCTCAACCTCTACCTCTCCTTTTTTTGTGGGGCAAGGAAAAGAGGTTGTGCATCTCATTCCCACTCTGTTAATGGATACAACCGTGGTCAAGTCTCCCCCAAATCCTCGGGCAATTACACGGCACATTCTTCAGCTATCAAATAGCAGGTTTGAGATTTTTCAAATGCTGCCATTCCTACTTGCTATAATGTTGAAAGCTGTAAGGTCATGAGCAGACAAGTATTTCCACAGTGAGTCCTCAGCACTTGTTGCAGCTTCAAATCCACCACAACAGCAGGGGCTTTATAAGTGGAACAGCTATCAGGGCTTCAGGTGGTGAAAGGAGAGATGTGTGTGCTTGCCCCTCATGTTATATGGCTGTGCACACTCTTGCTAAGAAAGCTGGACCCGTTAGCAGATTTATGGCTTGCTTTGCAGCTCTGTAGGTGACTCAGAGAACAGCACAGTAGCTTCCTGTGCTGGTATTTTAAAGCAGGTTTTCTGTTACTGTCTATCACAGGAGCCGTCTGTAAGCTGAGATCTTTCCAGGGCTTAATTCTCGATGGGAGGGCTCAGAGGCAACCCTGCTTTCAAGGGGGAGTGGGGTGAAAATAAAGTCAGCATAAGCTGTTTGTCCTTGAGCAACTACAATGGTTCCAATTTCCTGACAGAAAATTTTGCCCATGACAGAAACGACAATTGCCCACAATTCAGTAAGGAAATGGTTCCTCCATGCTTCCAGTAAGATTTGAGTGCCCGTGCCCTACATTCTTGCAGGGTTCAATATTCCACTTCAAGGATGCTCTTGCTAATCAGTGGGTGGCTGCAAGTACAAGTGTTTTCACCTGGCATCTTGGAAAACATAATTTAGATGTGAAATGTAGACCGAGTTTATATTCTAGAAATGCATTTTTGCCTTCAAATGTATCTCTTAAAAAAAAAAAAAGACAGGTTGAGAATGAAACTTTATATAAAACTTTGCTGAATATTTTCGGGTCCTGGTAAACTCTTTTACACACAAAACAATGGCAGAACTATGAAGACAGGGTCCATGGGAATCTGTGCATCTAAATGTTTGTCCCCATGGGATTTTTTTGGTGACAGAGCCTACATTTCCAAGGTAGGAAATTAAGTCTTTTCTCAAGGCTGCTTGAGTATAGGCCCACATATTTCTCAGTCAGGTCCAAAATCAGTTTCTCCTAATCACGTGCCTCTGTCCTTTGCTTAAGACAGGACAAACGGACGTTCCCAGTTCCTACACATCCCATTTTATAGGGGATTATGATGAGAAAAGCTTATTAATCTTGTCAAGTTGTTCAGAACAGTGCTCAAAGGATTATTTAACAGCAGGTTCTCCTTTTTTTTCCACCCCTCTTATCCATTTTCTGCCTTTTCTGTTTACTCAGCAGTTTATAACCTTAGTCATGGTACGCTGCCTCTCCCATAGAAATGACAGTGCTTTCAGTGACAGCCATTTGACATGCTACAAGGAGAAAACATAGGAAAAGGCAGGGCTAACAGGATATCAGCCAAAAACAGGGGCAGCTTTGCCTTTCTTCACATGCTAGAAAAGTGGAATTTTAATTATCTAAAGGGAATTTTAATTACCCAAAGTTTTTTTGCAAACAAGATTCGTTTGGGACAGTTTTATTAAGGTAAGCATTTTCTTTTTTTCTTTTCTTTTTTTTCTTAATAGTCTGTGTATGTGTCTCTTTCTTCACGTTTCTGTTCTTTCCCTACTCTTTGGCAGTCCTATGTGCCTTAACAGTAATTAATCTTTCCTCTTTCAAAAACACTCTCCATCTGGACCTTCTCTCAAACTACTTCTGGTCTGTCATGGGAATTGTGTCCAATAATTTCTCACCATTTTAATGTGCTGGTTTGGGAGAGTTCATTTATCATAAAGCTGGTTTCAACAAGAAAAGAAAAAGAGATGGCAGGTTCATATATCCAAAAGGAAACAACAGTGAGAGTGATGGACCTGAGATATATTAAAAACAACTGGAATATGTAGCCACAGTCAGTTATGATTGATGAGGATCCAGAATACTTTTTAGCAGCAATAAAACACATGTCCTGTAGATGAGCTACATGAAAGTTAGAAATAGTTGAATATCTGAGTGTTAATTTCACTGCTTTATTAATTAAAGACTAACTGCTGTCACCCTGTGTTCACAAAGTTTCTTTTATCTACCTGTACGTCTGGGATATGAAAGCGAAATGATAAATGGCATTTAACACAGCTGGTAGAAAGGTTTTACAGAGAAGGACTACAAAACTATTAAAGGAATAATTTGTGTTTCTTTTTTGGGCTGTTCTGAAATAATATTTTATCTTGGGAGATGTACCATAATGCAGAAAGAATAAGTAAAACTGAGCCATAGAAGAGCCTAGGAAGGGACCTTAAAGATCACTTCATTGCAGGCCCCTGCCCTGGGCAGGGACACTTCCCACCAGACCAGGTTGCTCCAAGCCCCATCCAACCTGGCCTTGAACACTTCCAGGGCTGGAGCTGCCAGCCTGTGCCAGGGGCTCACCACCCTCACAGGGAGGAATTCCTTCTTAATGACTGATCTGGGCCTGCCCTCTTTCAGTTTCTTCAGGTGGTTCACCCTGCTCTTGTCAGGCAACTTCTTCTGAGATCACCCCACTGCCTCCAAGCCAGAACTGCCTGGAGCTCCCCAAAGCACTGAACTTAAATGGAGGCAGAAAATAAATCCCAAGTTCACGAGACACTGAGTTTCTGATCACTGAGAGCAGTTTTTCCTATATCTCTTCTATGGAAAGGAAAGAAAAAAAAAAAAAAAAAAACCCTGCAGATTGTTTTGACCTCAAGAAATAAATCTGATGTTTTATAGATTTTCATGAGGTCTCTCATTGTTCTCTTTTTGCAAATCGCTTTCTGCTTTCTCCAGAGCTATACATACATTTTTCCCTTAAGATAGCCAGCTTTTTCTTTAGTGGAACTAAGGGGTCATAACTCTAGTTCTGTGGCAAAGAAGCAGACATGTATCTGAAGTTCCCTGATTAATACACATATATCCCTGAGTTTCAGGCCAGAGTGAGTGCTATTTAAAATTGCAAGCCTCCAGCTTAAAGAATTGCTAACAGAAATGCTGACAGAAACTAAAGCTGCTCCAGCAGCAAGCAACTGCAAACAACTGAACGTTTTTATGCCCTTGAACTATTAATTATTCTTCCTTGAAAGGATTAGAAGGGACTTCTGAGTGACCCAAGTTCTCCTTTGAAAACAGAGAGAGAGAAATGCAGCATTCCCTGAGTCCCTGACTCAAGTTTAGGGGCTTATTTGTTAAATTTAAGGCCTGCCAAAACCAAGCTATTATTTTCTAGCTGCTTTGTATCCAGCAGCTTCTTATAAGAAGTGACTTATGGAACGTTTCAGGGCTTTTATACCAGCAACAATAACCAGCATAAAACTTGTGGGATAGGATATTAGCCTGAAATATCCACAGTATATATTCATATACAACATTTTATGTAACAGCAGAAAACCTATGAGGGGTTTCAACATGATTTAAAATGCCATTAAAATTGTGGAATACCATTAAATTTGATTGACATCCTGTGAATAAAAATAGCATAATTTAGCTTACTTTGTAAGGTCAAGTTTTATTTAAAGAACTTGTGTGGATTTTCCTGGTAGCATAAGGATTGGGTTTAACGAGTTCAGCATCAGTATTAGTCTCCTCTTCATCTTTAAAACAGATGAAATATTTAATTTATTAGCTCATTTTGACTAGGACAATTCCAGCTTTTAATCTACACCTAGTTTTCATTTGGCTCTGAGCAGAAATGTAGCAATTTTCACTCAGGAAGAAATAGTAATAATAATTGATATTAATCAATTTATCAGTACAAGGGAAAATAGATCTAAATTTCAGCCTTCTGGTTTTTTGAATCTTGGGACTTTGATGCAAGATTTCTGAGATTTCAAAGGAGCCAGTCCAGAGCTTAATCCAGATGAAGTGACTTTGCTTTTATTTACTGTTACACAGGAGCTCCTTTTTAGAGAGGAGTACAGATTTTTACAAATATTTAGCCCAGGCAAACATTTGATGACAATTAGTAAGAAAGAAATATTTTCTCAGAAATAATTTTTCCACTCCAGGGGAGGAAAGAAAAGAGTTTTATTTTTGTGGGAAATGGTTGAAACATGAGACAAAAGTGTTTTGTAAAGGTCTCACAAGTGTGGTGTTTTATAACTTTTGGTGGTGCTTTCCAGCTCCACTGCTCACGTTTCAGCACACGCAGCCTTACCCAACATGATATTCATGCATCTTCAGTGCCTTATGTAGTGTGAAATTCCCAAGGAAAAGGACGGGATGACTCAGCCTGGTGGGATGCAGCTGCATGGATGGCCAGGAGGAGAGAAGCTCTTCTGTTCCAAAGACAGTAGTGCACTGTCCCCCTCCTTGTGAGCACTGAGATGGACAGTGGCTTTGTCTCTCCATGAAACCCCTGCATTAACACCTCCCTGGAATTTCTGAGGAGAGTGGCACAGCTCTTGGAGCTTTCAATGCCAGCTGCTGGGCTGAGCCATCAGCCCTGAGCCCTCATCTCTGCAGCAGCCAAGGCTCCAAGGAGAATTCTCATGTCCCATTATTTATGGGTCAGCCATGACCTTTCCCTTCTTGTCCCAACGCTCCATGGTTGTCTCCAGCTGGAGAGGACTTCTCCATATTTTGCCTCATCCTGCTGTGGCAGGAGTAGAAAATGCAAGCTGCAGCTACAGACCAATGTCTGATGATCTGGTGGAAACAGGGCCTACTCTGTGATTTTCTTTGTTATTGGCGTTCCAGTTCCAGCACAGAATCTGACTTGTTAAGGTTGGTTTTCCTAAAACATTTGTTAATGATTGATGTTCCTTCTTCAGTATTAATTTTAAAGGGCTGAGAGAGGTTTAGACCATTACATTAAATTTATTAACATGTAGTTTTGAGAGTATTTCTGGGCATGCATGCTAAATTTGAAAATTCAATGTACTCGCAAAATTGCAAGGATAAATCAAATAACAACCAAAGCATTTCCTCAGACCAATGGGTTTAAGTGCTCTCAACAGCTGGAAAAAGTGCAGACTCTTTGCTGTGCAAAATTGGCATGTATGGATTTGGAGCACAGACAGAGCTTTGCTAAACTACAGCGATCTGTCATGTTTAAATGTGTTTGCTGTTAGCAGGGCACAGGCAAAATTCCATTACCGTGGTGTGCTGAGGAAAAGAAAACTATGCTCATATTGGGAAAAGCAGGGAGAAAAAGCTTTTAGGAGCCAGCTTGAGGTAGAAGGGGGAGTTGTAGTTGTATCTCTATAGCATTTTCTATTTTAACTTTTTAGAGGGGATTTTTTTTTGGCAAGAAATGGAAAATAAATTACCAAAACAGAAGAATTTACCACAGCACATGGCCCTCAGGGTCTGTACCACATGAAATCTCAAATTTTAGAGTTATGTATATAGTCCATAAAGAATCTTAGCTATTGAAAATAGCTCCTTAAGTTTTCAATATGAATTCTGCTGCTGCATGGTCTAATGGAACAATCAAAAACCAAAGCATGAGCAATTCTGTTCTTTTCTTTATGTTAATGATGTTTCTAAAATTCCTTAACTTCTACATGCATTCATCAAACTTGGGGAAATAAAAGAAAAAGAAAAATGAGATAGCATGCAGAACCCAAGTAATATCTTCATTTTCTAATAAATTTTCTTTCCTCTGAACACTGTCAGTCCTTTGTTTGCCTTTCCAAGATGTAGCTGTAAACCACTTTATCAGATACAAATAAAATTTTCTTAAATTCACCAGCAGAGAATAATGATTTGGTTTTATGGGCCCATAAAACACCCCAAGTCTGTGGGCATTTTGATATAATGCTGTCAATTAGGATCTGTAATGTATTCTGGGAGATATCATAACAAAAGTGGCAGCAAACTCATTTTTCCCTTTCAAAATGATCACCTGCAATATGCAATAAAATGCAAGGATGTACTCATAAAAGAGCCATTGCTGTATCCTCCCTAATATATATGCAAATATTTTTTCACTTTGAAACTTTGAGGCACATGAGAAAGCTGCTGGAAATTAATATCAGCTTCCAGTTGCTGTATAAATCAGAGCAACAGCTCTTCCCTGAATAAAGTACCTGCTTAGGGGAGTAAGCTGCTTTGATTAAATGGTGATGGGAATTGGCCCTGCTCAGCATCATTGCCCATCAGAGGCAGAGCCTGGCTCTCCTCCTTCTCAGCAGGATGGCTGCTGGAGTGCCTTGTGTTTTCCCCTTGTCACCGTCACCTCTGCAAGGGGACAACTTCTGCAGTTTAAAGCACATTTTGGTCTTGTTTGGCCACTGTGTCAAACAGATTACATTGTTCTGGGGGAATCCCAGAAGTTGATAGGGCATGAATATACCCTAGGTTAGGGTATGCTCAAAACATCTTGGTTGAATGCCTGGAAAATGTGCAGGCTTTCATCTGAAAACCTCCTCTGAAATCATCGGTTGTTGTGTGTTCTTTGCTTTTTGTACCAAAAAAAAGCACACAATAGGAGAAGGCTTCACCCTTCATAGCAGCAGGAGCCAGCAGGATGCTTACCCACACTGATGCATTTCTGGTGGAAAGCAGCCTGAAGGAGGTGATCAACATTTTCCAAAGTTCAAAAGAAAATACATATTGCTCTCTGGGACTGAGTGGTCACAACAAAATGATTGCAGAGGAGATGGAGCAGAAAATCAGGAGGGTCATGTTGCATTGGTGCCCCCAGAGAGGCTGCCATAGGTAGGGTACACCCAGGAGCAATAGCTGCTTGAGCAGCAGTGATTTTTTAAGGTTCATAAAGTATTCTTGTCCTCGGTAGATGGAGAAAAAGATCATTTTATCTCTTAAGGAAGACGGTAGAGGAGAAATAATTTGTTCACAATCGATGTGGAGGCGCAGAGAAACGCGACATTTATTTTAATGGGCAGCAAGGACCAACAAATAGAGATAGTGCATCAAAGTCACTCTCACTTGTCCTCCTGGGTATGCACACTTTGCTGTCCAAAATCAGCCTGTTTATCCATCCCTGCCAGAGGAACACTGAAAACAAAATCTGGTGCTCAGAACTCAAGCAGCTCAATCCAGCTAATTAACAAAGTGGTTCATTAGTACTTGCAACCAAGTATATTCTCTTTCTAGACTAACCCTGAGTGTGTCAAGTAGTGATGCTCTGGTGGAAGTTTATTTCACAGGAACAATTGATTTCTGTGTCAGAAACAGTCCTGAGAAAATAACTCACGGCAAATAATGCATTCCGTGAATAAAGTTTCTTCCCTTTCCCATGCTCATCCTCCAGATAAGGAGTCCCTTGACTGCAGTCAGCCTTTGGAATGTTTGGAACACTGGCGTGCCAGCAGGCAGACAGCCACTTGTTGCAGGTGTGTTCTTCCAGGGCTGTTTTGGCTGCTAATTCACAACATTTCCTTGCTGGATGTAAAAATCATATTCAGAAATAGAAGTTTCACATCTTTTGTTTTTCTTCCCTTTTGTTCGACAGATATCAACCATTCAGTGAAAGATTTTTGAGTAGGCATGTTCTTGTTTTGCATACCAGGGATTGTGCTAGCACAACACATTAAGTAAAAGAAAGAGAAAATGGATTCCTTCCATGGCATTCTCTCATTCTAATCAGTTCCCAGAATTTCATGATACTATTTAATGCTGCTGCCGGTAAAAGACACCACTTTGGAGTGACAGAATCACTCATTTCCCTTCACATAAAGGCCACCAAGTCCTTGACAGGACAAGATAGCGAATCCCAGTGCAACATTACTGCCCTGCATGGATGTCGGTGAGGTTTTGCTAGAGCCGGAGCTCAGCAGCAGTCCCAAAAGGATCTGTGCATGTGGGGTTCTGTACCTGTGCCCTTGTGCAGCCTGCACAGACAACACTCCCCCTTTGAGGACCCAGTGTAGCTCTGGCAGTCGGTGAGAGCGCTGAGCTGTGCGCAGGCAGCCAGCACCTCTCCCGGCTCTCAGGGGTGATTACCTGCTAATCTCACCTCATGGGGGGCTGAGCAACGGAGTTTAAAGGGTATGTTTGGAGAAGCACATAGAGCTCAAGCCAGCTCCCGAGCCAACAAGAGATTGCATTTCCAGTCTTGCTGAAAAAAATTCTCAACCTCCTTTGGACTGGTTGCATTTTCATCAACAACGCATTTTTGTCCAAAAACCCTCTAAACAAATACAATTGCTAACCATTGCAGCAAGTCTAAATCAAGCTCAACTTCTGAAAATCACTAGAGCTGTAGTTTGGCTTTTACTACCTCACTGGTAATCAGTAAAATCTGACTAAATACACAGAATTCTTCAGCGTCACCTGCTGTGCTTGCTGCTGCTGCCCTGCCTTGAATATGAAATGCTTTTTCCATTGTGGTGGATCTAAACAATTAAGGCAATGGGAAGAAGCAGTCTGTTAATGTGGTACCCATGGCACTGAAAATAAACAAGTGCCTGACAAAAAAAATCAAAATATGGAAAACGTAATATTTTTTTAATTTCAGGAAGCACACTGCTGAGGGAAATAACTCCAGGAGAGACACAAAAGCATATCAGTTTTAGAGACATGAAATCTGCTACATGGTTTTGTTTGAATGGCACTGAGCAACCCTTCTTTTTAGCTGATGGCTGGGAATACAAATTGTCTAGTAAATATCTGCATTCTGCTCTGCCATTGAAGCGTCTGCCGAATGTCACTGCTGCTTGCTTTGCACAGCAGAGCGAAGGGGAGAGGCTTCAGAGGGAGACAAAAGCCACAGGAGCAGTGCTCAGACCTGTGTATTAAGCCTGTGGTTTTTAATGTTTCCCCCTTTCAGTTCCTCCTGGTTCTCATGGTTTGTTTGGTAAGAGGCAGCACGAGGATGACCGAGCAGCCTGGGTTTGGTCTTGGTGTTCCCTTTGAAATAATTATTTACTACTTGTAAAACAGTAGGATCTGCAAGCCCGGGCCATGGCCCAAGTTGCTTTTTCAAGGGACAAATGCAGGCTAAGGGGAATGTTGGCTTTTAAAGGGCTGAGGGTTTATTGATTCAGTTGAGAATGCCTGTTGTATGCAAAGCGTGTTCCACAGTGCGGCAGGTCCCATTATAAATAACACACAAATGGCACTGGCAGCCAGGCCGAGTGCAGAGCACAGCTTCAGCAACTGCTGGAAAGGAGTCACAGCCTGCACAAAGAGCACTCTGAGCCTCGAGGTACAGAGCTCAGGCAACCCTCTGGGACGTGCATCTTTCACCTTCAAATATCAGTGAGTAGCAACAGCAGGAAAAGGAGCCACAGGAAGGTAATATCCCATCACATTCCCAAAGTCAGAGCTTGCTTTCAAGTCCTTCTTGTCTCTAATTCATGACTGCTGGGAAACCAAAATCAGTTTTCTTTTATTTATTTTTTTTCTTTTTCTTTTCTTTATAGATTGAATCTATCATAATACAGTGCTAGACCACAAGACAGAGATCAAATGGTCACATTTTTAACATTTCAATGCAGCAATTTAAAATAAAATCTCCATGGTGTGTCATGCAGAGGAATGCTCTGATTCTGTGATACGTGTATGTGGAAACTTCAAAATACAGGATGATCCTCTTCATCTCTGAATTCTTTAATTTAATATCACCTACTATCACCACTGTTCAGCCATGAAGTACCTCAAGAAGTAGAGACAGACATGCAGTACTTTAAATAATTTCAGCTACTTGTATTTATCAGAAGAAAACCCCTTAAATAAGAAACTTACTTAAGGTGTAGTTAACAAAAATCTCTCCAATTCGAGGTATTCCTTAGTCATGCTTTAAATTCCAGACATTATACTATTCAGACACACTTGGGATAATCTTGGTTGTGTTTTGAATAGCTAATCAACTAAAAGATTATTCTTGACACTTATAAATTTAACTTAGATTCTCCAGCAAATATACCCCACTCGCATCATGCTCATGTAACACTTCAAATTGGGTATTTTATGATTGATCACAGGTCTGAAAGAGGATTTCCTTTATTTCCCATAGTAAATATATTATTGAAATGTGGTTACCAGAGCTGTGCAACATATGCTACATGTAGTAGCATGAGTACAGATTTTTGTGGCAAAATATGACAGCTGAAGTGCTAATGAGCGACAGAAATGTGCTGTTCCATGAAAATATCTGAGTTGTTTCAGACTCTCACATTTCCCAACAGGAGAGAGATGGGAGTGAATGAACCATGTACAGCAACACATTGAAATGAAACCCCATTTTCTGCAGACTTTTCAGGGTTCGACGGGTATTTGTGGGTATATTAGAACCAGTCATATCTATGGATGACCTTCTTTCTGAGAGCAGTTACTGAAGTGGGGTGCAATTCAGGGTTCTGGGCCCACATCTGTCTAAAAACCATCTTCAGCCACCCAAAATTTGGATGTGCAGCTATAGGCACCTCTGTGAGACTTATTTGTAATCAAGTGAAAGAGGCAGACACCTTCTCAAGGCCAATGGAGTGAATAAAATATGCCCATAAATGTTACATCCAAGGCACTTAGCTCTGTCCATGGCCCCAGAGAAAGCTGGGACACTGGTGACAGAGAACCCAGTTGCAGACTTGGCTTAAATGTTTCTTTTTTTAGTGTTTTAGTGCTGGAGTTAGGTGAGGAGTCACATCCTTATTCACCATATGTTCATTATTCTGAGGTAGTATAAAAGTGATATGGCTGGAATGATAGTTCTGCTTTCCCATTTCTCTATGTGGAGATTTGCACTTAGACTTACCTATTTCATTACTTTCAGTGTTTTATTTTCTGTATAATCACACATGGCTTGTATCAGACAGGTACTAAGCATTTTATTAAACTGCAGATGGAAACAGCTCAAAGTTTTTAGAGGTGATGCGCTGAAATTTGATTTAATTTCCCACAGCTACAGGAAGGCAAAGCAATTGCCGCTGTAACTATTGAATGTTTGAACATTAGTGTGCTCTCAAAAACATATTGTTGGTTTATGGGGTCACTACCTGTCTCAGAAAGATAATTCTCCTTACAGTTCAGTGATTAGGAGTTGCTGAAAAGAAATGAAAATCTGAGCTAAGAAATAACCCGCAGAAAATATTTGTAACAATAACACCGGGTCGTCTCACTTAAATTAAAAATATTTAAGAATGTATAATTTATTCTGACCCATATATTGTATCTACATTTTAAAAATATTTTATCAGTGAGTGGAAAAACTCACAGCATACCTGAAAGACAAGACAGATAATTAAATCTAGGAGAAATTGTTTAGTCTGAATGTATAAACACCATTGATATTACTGATAAATATAGCAAAGCTGCTTTTCAATCAAAAATAATAGTTTTATTCAAGGAGTGAATGTTCTGATAAAGCTTCAAAATCCCTTTGTTCCACTGATTTTTTTTTGACATTCTGGTGCTGCTTCCCCCCAGGCCCCACTGCTGCTCTCCCCCTCACCTGCCCCTCCAGTGCTGAGGCATAAATCCATTGGCTCAACCTGCTTTTTCAAGCTGGGTTTCCTCCTCTTTGCCACTTTTCCTGCAGGTGCTTTTCCCTGGTATTGTGAGAGCTCCCGTTTATTTCCCTTTTGGATTTTAAAGCAGCACTTTGGAGCAGTTCCCACACTGTTTGCTCCCCCAGTTGGCTACACAAAGCTGTTAGAGACTTTTTATTCAGTAGAGGCAGCTGGCTAGGCAAAGGCAACGTTAACTACTATCATAGCTATAAAAATAAAACAGAGTTTAAGACCATAACTGTAGCAATAACCTTGCCCTAAGAGTATAAAACAAAATGGGACCCATTATGGATATTTTTTTTTTATTGCCATCTGTCACGATTTCCATTTTGGACGATTCTGGAACAGTTTGATATTCTCTTCACACTAAACAAGCTTGGGATAAAATGCAAGTTAGAAGGAAACAAGATAGCATTAAATCAGCTGGTATGTGCAAACACTGCCATCATCATCCTGATTTATTCCTTCCTGGCTTTTAGGATGATGGCATGTGGTCTCCATTCCAGTGAGAACATCCAAGTTGGGAAGCAGGGAGCAGCACAGAAGTTCAGAGCACTTCTGCTTGAGTAAATCTCCCAGAAATCACACTAAAACAGAAGGGACACAGAAAGTAAAGCCTCTTACCTCTGTCAGTGGGCATTTCTATAGAGTTTTGGGTTATTCTTCCTGATTCCAGCCTGTCTCATTTCCCCAGTGTTTACTGATCACCGAAGACCTTCCCTGAGTGGAAATCTCTGATCCCTTCTCCCCTCTATGCCACTAACCACCTTTTCCAGGCTTTCCATGGAGAGGAGGTCCATCAGGAAGGAGAGGGCTCAGCAAGAAGGTGTCCAAAACTGAGCAAAACTGCTCTTTGTGCCCCTGTGAAAGTCACAGCAGAGAATTTGAGATCCTCTATGGGCAACTAGGGAAAGGGGTCTGACAAAGAGGATAAGCAGTGGTATCAAAAAAACTTTATGTCCGAAGAGAATCAAAGAATCACAGAATGGTTTGGGTTGGAAGGGACCTTAAAGATCATCTGGGTCCAATATCCCTGTCATGGAAAGGGACTAGAGCTCTGCTTGTTGTACAAGAGATAGTGAGAGGGGATGGGGTAAAAAGACCACAGTATGAAAACCAATATTTCTTCTCTTTTAAAATGTCAAAATGTTCTTAGGAATGAGGTGAAAACTAGTGAAAGGACCATTATAAACAGAAGTAATGCACTGAGGGATAAATATGACTTACTGGGAAGGAGCCAGCCTAACTTGTGCAAATGACAAGTGTGAGCCATATGTCCTCCCAGGTTTTGGAGAAGGGGGGGTGACAATGTCACTGGGTATTTTGAGATTAATGATCTGGCTGGAGGAAAAGCAAGGGGGCATCTTCCAGAGCAGGGGAAAACACACTGCTGTATCCTCATTGCAAAGCCCAGCCCTGCATCCTTCTGGCTGCACCCAATACCCACTGCCTGCACCCAAAAACCAGCTCTCTGCACCTAAAATTTGCCATCTGCACCTGCTCTGTGCAGCAGTCCAGGTCTCACCAGAGGGACAGACAGCACCTCTTCATTACCCACTGCTTTGTCAGCCTTTGGGCCACCTGGAAGCTAGCTTGGCCATGATTGTAAGGCTTGCTGGCCAGGGCACTGCTGAGCATCACACAGCCAAACTTTCTGGCTGTGCCCTGGCTGCTCACTGCAGAGATGCACAGGAAATGCTGCCAGCAGCAATGAGTCCCCATTTGTAATTAAAGAGCTGTGCTGGAACTGTCAATACCAACCCCATTTAAGCCAGGGCTGCTGGATAAACCTCTGCCATCAAATCTGTGTCCATTGCAGGCATGCAAAGCTGTGGCCTGGGATTTACACCAGCTGAAGAGCCCAGCCTAGATGGAGTTACACTATCACTGTACACAGATCTCATTTTAATTCAATCCCACTTCCACCTACAAGACACTACAGGCTGCTCTGGGAAGATGGAAAAACTTAACTACAAATACAACCAGCAGGGTTTGATAGCATGGCTGTGTAGACCCAGCTGTGCTAGAATTATTTTTGTGGAGTCTAGGTACAGAAAGGGTCACAGCAAGTGAAAACAGTCCTCATCAACCCCCAAAATATGAAATGAAAGGATTTTAAGGGTAGAACTTGTCACCATATTGACATATCCTCATCTTGATTGGTGCATGCAGTACTTTTGCATTTCAGGTGAAATGATTTTAACTTTACAAGGTTTGTTTATGAGAGAATATTTTAAATCCAAGGTTGTTTAGTCACCAGCAAACTGAGTTATAATAGGTATATAGTTACAAATTCTTGCATACACTTCTAATTTTTGATTTCACTGACTCTTCTTTCCCAACAAGAGGAATTAATGTAATGTAGCTGTAGAGAATTTCCTTGACTTTATCCCCTCTTTTTCTAAGGAAATCAATCTGAATTTGAGAATTTATTATTACCAGGACAAATTTTCAGTGCCACTAAATTTAGGAGTGAAACAAAGCACTTGGGCAGAGATCCCTGGAACAAAGTGAAGCAGCTGCTGACCTGTCAGTATAAAATATCCTACAAATGCATAAATGTGTGACATATGTTCACTGGAATATTTTTGACACAATTTTGGCTCAGAATACTGTGTATATCTTTCCCTAAATGCTATATATAAACTCTTGTTTAATATTCACAGAATTGTGTATCATTTCCCAAAAGCATAAATTACAGAGATAATATTTCTCTGTCATTAAATGTTTATGTCCTGAAATAAAAATTCAAGGTTAAAATCGCCTCCCAATGCCTCACTAAAAAGGAAACCTCACAGAAAATAAATGTGTAGTGTATTTTCAATTCACTTCTTCCTGCAGCAAAACTCTATCATTGAATAATTCATCCCCTCTTCTCCAAGCTCCAGTTTGCCCTCTCCAAACCGAAAAATGCTCCCAAAAACCAGAGGTTTGCCCCAGCAATCTTCTTCTTCCAAACGTGTTGACCAGGTCACAGCCATCCCCAAAGAAACACGAAGAAATCCCAAAGTATGGGGCAGCCTGCAAATTCCCCAGCTCATATTGTCACCTCTGGCTTGGCTTTGACCACAGTTTAGTGCCACAAACCTCTTTCCCGTGATGGTGTTTCCCAAGAGTTTCCTCTGTGAGGAAAGCATCAAATCATGGAATGGTTTGGGAAGGCACCTTAAGGATCATCTCATTGCAACCCCCTGCCATGATGTGGGACACCTTCCACCAGACCAGGCTGCTCAAAGTCCCATCCAGCCTGGCCTTGAGCTCTTCCAGGCAGCCACAGCATCTCTGGGCAGCCTGTGCCAGTGCCTCACCACCCCCAGAGTCAAGATTTCCTTCTTCATATCTAATCTAAACCAGATAATCTCAGTTTGAAGCCATGTCCTGTCCCTTCATGTCACTATAAGTCCTCTCTGTCTCTCTAGCCCTCTCTGATGGGGCATAAATAATGGAATATTTACAAAGGGGGAAAATTGTTTGCATGTTACATGCCAGACTTTATTTGTTCCCCTTTCCAGGGTCAAACTGAGTTTTCAGCATCCAGTTCCCTTGGCACTAGGCAGACATGTCAAAAAAGTAGCAAGATACAAAATGTGTTTTCAGAGGGAAGAAATGTAAATTTTCCTCATCATTTTTTATGTTCTAGAGATCTTAATGTTTTACTAAGTACTAAGTTCCATACTATTAATTTTTATATGATCTACATACTGGTGAATGAGTCTATGCCCAAAAACTATTTCCCATTCTGCTGCTATTTATCTAGTATAATGTTATTTCAGTCAGGAGCAAAGCTGCTACAGTCAACCCTTGTCATCAATGAGTTGAATCAGTATGTTTCCAAGTCTTATTTCAGTCACTGTCATTCCCGTTGCATTTTTTGTGGGTGTTCTGGTGCAAATCCCACATGCAGAAGCAGCAGCACAAATTGTGAGAGCCCAGTGTCTGGATCCATGCTGTGGGTTTGGGTTTTTGTGCTTACAAAGGAATGAAACCCTTAATTCTAACAATAACTGTCTTTTTCAATCAGGCTACCCACGATTACTTTTGTAATTTAGTATGATACCTTTGCAATGTTCTCCTGTCATTTGTTGGTTATGGAACATTGAAAAACGTCCAGAATGAGAAAGAGACAGAAAATTGCTTGCAACTAGTGGAAATACCATTTCATTCAATATTGGTGTAGGATGTATGTGTCATTCAGTGCCCATGAAAAATTGTATGTCTTTTCTTTTTATAATCATTATTAGGAAACTCAGAGAAGAGATATTGTTCACCAAGTCTCAGGCTGCTGCTGCTGCTGGAATGTGCTACATGCTGGAAGCAGTTGCAAATTCATTTCCCAGTTTCCATAATACCTAGAATTGTACATATTATGTTATACAGCTGACTACTAACAGTAAAAAGTAACTAAAGTCTCCTGGTGTGAGCAGAGGGCTAAAACTAATAAGACAACAGGAATACAGAGCTCAGGGTTAAAGAAAAGAAATAGGCAGGTAAGGGTCAGTGAATGGCTTAAAGTAGGTATGGTCTCTACCTTACTGCCAAAGGAACAAGAAAAATTCTGATTTTTGAAGATTGCCTAAATATCTATGAAGGTTTCTCCATTCCTAATGTTTACTTTTATAGGTAAACCTGCTTTTCAGGAAAAGGGCTTGTTGCAGAAATTATGGAGTGAAAGCAGCTAGCCCATGTTATGTAGCTGGGCACCTTTGGTGGTCATCATGGTCCTTTCTAACACTAAAATAAGACATTTAAATGTTCTCAGATTTACTGAGCAGTTTGTGAAGCTCTGTGACAGCCTTGTGTAGCAAAAGCCGTAATTAAGATTATCTGGTAATGTCTTAACAGGGAGGGACAGTGATGTGGCCACATCCACACCGAGAGCAGAGATCAGCATTAATGTGTGTCCTTGGGCTCCTCTTGCCCTTTGCCTTCTCAGTCCTCAGCATTTCTCCTTTTCATCTGGAAATCATCCCTGAAAAATTCAAGGCCAAGGGGAACCATGTCCTAATTGAAAACAAAGCCCTGTTGAGTAAGAGGATCAGTGCATTTTACTCAATTAGAGTCTGTGTCTGACTCCATGAGCCATAATTTATCTGGGAAAATTCTGCCTGTAGTTATACAGCAGCCCTTCAGACTGACCTACATCCTTGGGGAATGAGGTTTGTTCTCACACTCCTTTGAACCTGTGTCTGCTGATGGCTCCAAGGAGAGGTTTGGGAATTGCATCTCCTTTCACTGGGCTCACTGTTGTCTGTTGTTTGCAGCTGCGAACCGAGCAGGGCAACAGAGCACAGCAGTAACTGGTAACAAGTTGACTTCTCAGCCTCTGTGGGCAATAAGGTCAATTTAACAGAGGAAAGGGGATCAGCAAAGCATTCCACAGTGCCTAAATTTAGACTTGCTGTTTGGGTTCAGCTCTTTGTCAAAGCACCTCTTTGTTAA
This sequence comes from Emberiza elegans, assembly GCA_024865655.1. Lineage (NCBI taxonomy): Eukaryota > Metazoa > Chordata > Aves > Passeriformes > Fringillidae > Emberiza > Emberiza elegans. The sequence continues at coordinate 4,958,037 of JALJVW010000158.1, forward strand.
GTCACCACTTAATCCTTTGACTGATGGGGTCTTCAGGACTTCTTCTGAGTTGTTATGTTCTCTGGTCTCACTCTTTAAAGCATTTAACACTTTTAAATCGCTATAAAAGAACACTTATGATTATCTGCTCTTTTTCTATCAGTATTCTGCCTCTTTGGGTGCTTGGAACTGGACACATTTGGGTATCTGGATTTTATAGCACTGGTTGTATCAGTCACCTGTGCCTGACACTGGCTTACAGTTCACACAGTGACACCTCTAGAAGATGAGCTGTAAAGCTCCTTGGTACCTGAGGGACATCACCTATGACACTGGTACAGGAGCCAAATATATCAGTGTTCCCTCTTAGCAGCAGAATTAAAGGCACTTCACCAGTAAAATGACAACAGAGTGTGGACAGAAGTTTCAGGATCACTACAGAAGAAAAGATCGTCCTCAAGGTGATGGTAAATGGCAGAATAAATGTAAATGGTTACTGGAGACACATGGTAGGGAGAGAAACATTTTTGCTTTGTAGAGAAATTTTAAAGGCTCTTTAGTGTCTCACATTCATTGTTTCTGGTTTTTCCCCCCTCTAAGTACCTTTTTTTCAGATGAGGGTTGTGTTCTGCTCTTTAGCTGAGCCATTACTCCTGTTGATGTCAAACTTTTCAGGAAGGAACAGTGTATTTAGGACTTAGGCATCTGAGCTAACTGTTGCTCCCATATCCTTCCTGTGTGTTGGCCACCTCCACACCCATACATCATTTTCCCCTTCCCTGTACCTTTTCCGCTCCCTCTTCCTTTCTCCTCAGTTTTCCTGTTTGATCCCCTTTATTGCCACGTTTGCCAGCTCTCTCTGGCTCACTCTTAGATAATTTTGTGTCAGTGAATAAAAAAAAAAAACCCCATTTTCTCCTTACACAATCACCTTCAGAGAATCCCTTGCCATTGGAGGAAATAGTGACTTTTTGTGTAAGAAGGTGCCAAACCAGGTAACCAAACCAGCTCTCAGCTCACACAGCCACTGCCTTGTACCAGGGCAGATTCCAATTTACTTTTGAATGAAATATTTGCTTTGTGTGGATCACTGGACACCAAGAAAAAAACTCTTCACTGGAAGGGTCATCAAGCATTTTATCAGACTGCCCAGGGCAGTGGTGGAGTCAGCATCCCTGGAGATATTTAAGAGATGTGTAAATGTGGCACTTGGGGACATGTTGGACTTGGTGGCCTTAAATATCTTTTCCAGCCTAAACTTTCAATGGTTTTATGATTAAATTCTAGATATGGAACCTACCAGTAAAAAAAAAAAACTCTCCCAATGCCTTTTTTTTTTTCTTACTAATGTGCCTGCTGTGGTCCTATTGGAAAACCTCTGGGCATGTGGCTCCTCAGAGGGGTTTTAGAGGGCTGGTAGAGAACCTGACCGCCCTGCTCTGCTGCCTGAGGCTGCCTGAGGTGGAGTGCCAGGTGGAGTGCTCACTGTGGGGTGAGCAGGAGACAAATGTGCTCTACCACTCCACTGTGTTTACTGATCACACTCAGGATGTGCTGGCTTGAAGGCAAAGAGCCCAGAAATCTCAGACAAGAATAAATCTTTATGTGAATCTGTATCTATGAAAGACTGATTTGGAAACTTCCACGTGTAATGAAACCTTTGCACAGGTTGGGCAGGTTTATTCCCAGCCATGGGGATTGCTCTCCTACTGTCCTTGCTGCATCTCCCAGAGCAAGTCATGCAGAGCTCCAGAGGACTTCGTGTTTTAACAATCCTCTTTTCCCATTGTACGGCTGGGAGGAACTTCCTACATTTCATGTAATCAGCATGCAAATTTGAGAGCAGCCCATAAAATCCTGCAGTAAACAGGATATGTTTGCTCTAAACAGATTTCATCCAGTAACAATTCACTATAAATTCAGTTACCATCAACAGGATCCTATTTTCCCTCCTGCTTCTCTAATGTCTTTCTTCCTGGTGTAGAACAACGGGGGAAAATTGCTGCTATTTGTCCCCAGATTGAGGTTTTTAAATAAAGGTGAAGACACTACCAATGATGGTGATAGTCTGAGAGTCAACTGCATTCCTTTTCAGTGTAAATGGAGTTGTGATTGGAATCAATTTGATTCAGTAAAAGTAGTTCATAGGTACTTCAGCAAACTGAAATGGGAATAGGTTATTAGACATTTAATACCTGAGATAAAAGCAATTTCGCAGAAGCTCTGTTTACTGAAGTGTACTAACAAACTAGAGATAAAACAGGCTTTTAGCATGTTATTTAATCAATTGTCCCTAAAATTGACTCTGCCACTCTGTTAGAAAGGAAAAGTAAGACAAAGGGGAAATTCCAATCCTACATACGCTGAAATTCCTACCTGCTAGTTTTTGATGCTGCAGATATGGATAACAACACATTAAGAAAGCCATAAAAACAGTAAAGAAAAAGTTCACTCAATGGATTCAATGCTGTATGAGGTTAGGACATGGCAATGAATCTCACTGGCCACTAACAAAGTGTGGGTTAAAATACACTCTTCTGATTCATAAATGGGTGTTTTGAGTTAAAGGCTCTCAGAAATGTGGTGCTTTTTGGTTTCTAAGTAGTCTTATTAAGGGGTAAATGCACAAAGAAAGTAAATTCTCAGAGTCAAACTTCAACAGCAACTTGGGCACCAAGCTGGCGCTGCATTAAAATGATTCAAGGCTGCTGGCAGAGCAATGAGAGGGTGACAAAATGGTCTGATTTATTTTAGAGGGAACCTAAACATTGTGTTAATGGTGACAGTTGACAGTGAAAACACTGCTGAACTTGAGTGTGAGACAGAGGTTTTTTTCGATAGCCACAGGATGTCCTTGGAACAGAGTTTGCATCTCAATGAACTGGGTGCCACTCACAGTACATTAGAAAGAAATTAGCTAGGGTTGAGCATAATTATAATGTCAGGGTAGTTTCCAGTCTGAGATCCATCCTTCTAGCTGGGAACCATGTCATATTGAGCAAAAATTAGCTTGCTTACAAATACACAGCAGATTATTTCCAGACCTAGCATGATGCTTCTCTCCACCTTTCTCCTTCCTCCCACTGTTTCTTTTTGTTTAAAGCACGGCTCTGAGACTCACATCCCATCTCAGCTGCTTTTGTCAGGACAGCTAATGAGCTGGGGTGGGATGGGAAAGAAAACCACTGTGGAAATGGGGTCATGGAGAGGTTAAACTTCATGAATTTATTCATTGGGATTCAGCTCATGCCCTCCTGAAATGAGATGTCATCATTAAAATTGTGGATGACACTGTTGCGTAACGATGCTAGAAGGACCTGAAGGAAATAGGATTTGTTTCGACTTTAATATATGACTGCGATAGGAAAACAAGCCCAAATTGTACCAACCATGTCAGAAACATACTGAAAACAATCTGTGTAAGGTGTTTGTAAGGGAGAAACGCTCCAATTTAATTAAAAAAAACCCCAACAGCAACAACGACAAAAAAAGCAAGCAGTGATATCAACATTCTTTTCTGCTTTTCTGGAATTACAGTTGTGAGACGTGAACAGCATGAGTGTCTTGGGAATAAAATTATTGTTTATTCCATCACAGTACCTTTGATGTAGCAGAAATATTGACTGTGTTTTTAACAGAGGAAAATTGTTTGAAAAGGGAAGAAAGCAGAGTGACAATGAATTGTGATGGAGCCTGGGATAGCCAAACTAATTGGAGGTGTGACATGGAGCTGAGCAAGGGCTCACTGGGGTGGAAGGTGACCCAAAGGGTCAATCCTTTGGGAAATCCTTCCCCCTGACCCAAGGCAGAAATCAGCCTTACCTGGGGCAGACCTGACAGGTGACATTCTGGCTTCTTCATAAAGGCTTGGAATCCTCTCCCAAAATACTTGGTTTAGAGCATTTATCATCTCCTAGTCTTAGGCGCTTTTCAAGTGGCTAAAATAAGTCTTCCTTGCTGTAACATTGCTGAGTACATTAGTTTGTGCTTCATCCACAATTAACCCTTTTCTCTTTGCCCTCTGCTTCTTAAAAACTGTGATCTTATCCCACCCTTTACCTTGCAACATCCCTTCCCTCATGCTCATTTCAGGGTGGTCCTGGCTCCCCTTTCCCTCTGAATCCCCCCTTGGCTCCCATCACTTAAAACATCCCCAGCCCTTCCTGGCTCATTGCAGGATGCAAATCTAATAAGCCAACTCTCAATTTGTACATCCAGCTCATTATATCTGCAAGTCTCTGTTATGAATGGTATTTTCCCAACCATCCTTGAGGCTGCCTTAATTTTTGAGAATTTATGGGGCTCTGAAGGTAAGCGAGTTGCCCACAGAAAGGTTGCTGGCTCATCAGTGAGATTTACAGCCCACTAATGACTCTGTAATAAAGTAAAGACAGAATTGCTGGGCCATTGAGGAGCTGTCACAAGAGAAAACTGACAGCAGGTTCTGTTCCTTTCCAAAGCCTCTCTTGCTCCTGATGTGAAAACAGAACAAAACAAAACCAAACCAAACCAAACAAACCTAAAAAAACCAACAAAAAACCAACCCAACTTGGTCTGTGTTTCAAGAAGAGACTTGAGTTACAACAAAATAGAATCTTTCCAGTTCAAGATAAACCCCAAGCTTCTGGTGCTCTGCTTTAAATGTCTTCGATGAGATGAGAGGAAGCCAGGCCTGAATAAATACTGTGGAATGCTAAACAGGATTTCTACCAAACAATACCTAAATGCCCTGCAGAAGAAAGCCTGCTTGCTGATTATCCTCCAGTGCTGTGTAATTGCCACCCATTGTATCCTGACTCTCCCATTTGGAGCAGCCTGGCTTTTACAACTGAGGAAACAACATATAGGAGGCCATGTCCCAGGAGATGCCAATTGTATTGGCAGGGAAGGAAAATGTGCACACATCCAGTAGATAAACCAGGCTGTAAATTGATTTTAATGGAATTGAGATTTCCTAGGAAACAAAAGCCCTTATAATTTTCCAGCAGTGCCCATGGCGCTTTCTCTGCTCTGCATTGGTGATGCCTGCTTGGATTTTGTATTGATCTGGGAGAGATTGACTTTCTGGAGAGCCCTTATCACCACACTTCATTGGTTTTGTACTCCTGGGCTTTCAAAGGCGTTGCTGTACCCCTACTGCTGGAGCCTTCCTCTTCTAATCAGCCACCCTGGGAAAGAGAGACGCTGTAAATCGATTTTTCTTTTCTCTTCTTCAAGTCAAAACATGAGATGAAGAGAAAAGAAAAATATTTCTCAGTGATATTAGCTAATAAGTGATAATGCATCAGAACACGAGGAACTTTTTAATCAGAGCCTGCATCTGCAGAGCTGCAATGCTGAGGAGTGCCAAGCACCTGAAAGGCAAACCCTGCCTTTGAAAAAAGCCCCTCACACACTGAAAAGAAGCTATTTTCCACTTGTCTCGGTGCATTTAAGGACTGCAACTGCATAACCTTAAGCAAGACAGCTACAAAACACAGGTTCTTTTAGTGGCACTTTGGCTTGGGTGCCTTTTTCAGAATACTGTATGAGCGGAGGTTTTTTTTTTTTTTTTTTTTTTTGTTTTTTTTTAAGCTCAAGTAAATAGATGAAAACATTTGAAAACATTTGGTGCAGAGAGGCAGAACAAAAACTCTGACCTGGAAAATATCACATAAATGGAACTGCAAACACCGATCTTAGTAAAAACCTGGAGGAAAATGCCAGCCAGAATTACACTTTACCCTGAAAAGAGCAAAGCTCTTTTTCCTAGAGGTACTGAAGCTGCTGTTCTACATCTACAGGACTATGGTATGTTTTACATTCCAGGCATCCTCAGCTCACTCACTTCACTCCTTGGGACATTCAATCTGGAATTTGTTCCGTGCAAATTGTCCGTACATGGTGGACAAGCAGCAGAATTCTGCAGATTGTGACAAATTAGTCCATTTGCTTTCATTTGCTGTCAAGTATTACTTGGAGATGGAGGAGGTTGGAAAGTGGAACAACAAAGATTTTCCAAGGAAATGGCAAAAATTTGCAGACATAAGCACATGAATCTGAACTGTAAGGTGGTGGTAGGGTACAAACTGCTGTCCAAACTACAGACAGCTAGGGCAAGGAAAATGTGTGTCAAAGAAGGAATTTTGGGGAAAAATTATGGCTGAGATACTCCTGGAAGACCTAATTCTGCCAAGGGGCTGTTTGAAGTGGGCAGCTGGTAAGTAGGGCTTGGAGCAAGGTACAGAAATGTCATAAAACTACTTCTTTATTTTGAATGATTGCCCTTTTCCCACAGAGAATTATGATGTTGTTTCAGGAACCCCTTACAAGCCCAAACAGAGCAAGCCAAAATCAGCAAGGCCCACACGCCACTTCCTTTGAGGAAAGCAAGATATGGCATTTCAAAGCCTCAATCTTCTGGTGTCTCTGAAGGCACTGCTTTTTCCTTCTGCCTTTGAAATCCTGTTTGAAACCCATAGTAAATCATTTAAGCTGAAGGATGATAGATTTAGAGTAGATATTAGGAGGAAATTCTTCACTGTGAGGGTGGTGAGGCCCTGGCACAGGCCACCCAGAGAAGCTGTGGATGCCCCATCCCTGGCAGTGTTGAAGGCCAGGTTGGATGGGGATCTGGACAACCTGGTCCGATGGAAGGTGTCCCTGCCCATGGCAAGAGATGAGAACTGGATTATATTAAACATGCTTTCAAACCAATCTGTGATTCTGTGATGATTCTGTGATGATTCTATTCCCATTCCAGGCACAGCCCCTAGGGACAGAAGGAAGGCGGCTGAGCCACGTGGCCATGGAATGATGCCAAGGTGCTGCTTGATCATTCAGTCCCTCACTTGGGGGCACTGATACCAGGGACAGAACATGTACTTTGCCTGTGAAGTGTTTCACAATGGTGCCTTTCATGCACAGGTAGAAATTACATCTGTGCTAAAGCTCCTGACTGACCCCAATCCATTATCTACATCTGAGCTTCCTCCAAGAAAGAAAAAAAAATAAATGTTGGCATAATAAAGTTATGCCAGACCTCAGATCTTAATACAGAGAGACAAGAATCAGAAGGCAGGGCTCTGGAATGGCAAGAACTACCTCATATTCTCATTTCTGGCAACATTTCTGCTGGAGACCCGAGGGAGTCATTGTGTCCCTGTGTGCCCTGCTTTCTCCGTGTAAACAGAGGCAGCAGTGCTTACCCTCACTAAGGTATTTTGAGGTCTGTCACCAAAGATTGCTGTGGGCGTTTAGAACTGCCTGGGAAAGTTTGTGGGTTTTGTTTCCTAGAGAATAACCAGGATGTGCAGCCTCTACTCAGCTTTGAGATGTTTACACGTGTCTTTTCAGCTCAGCCCGTTGCCAATGCAAAGTTCACGAGGACTTTGGGAACCTCCATGTATTTATTGTCCCTTGGCATGCACGATAACCAGGCTGCAAACACAGCAATTTTGGATCTCCTGCCACTGCCTCTCTCTTACAGGCAGTTTCTACCCCAGCTGCCCTGTTGCACTTGGTGGAGAAGGAAGATGAGGGAAAGAGATCTGAGCAAAGACACAACTCCTTACAACCCTGCTCCATCTCTCTGGGAACTGAGGCATTGGGACAGACCCTTTTCTCCATCCCCAGAGGTCCTAAAATGGGCTCCAAGATCTTGGCTGGCTGCATGGTGCCTCTCCATGATGTCACCCTGGTACTGGCTTGCTGTCACCTGCTCTTCAGCCCAGCCTTGCTCTCTGCTGCATGAATTTGACCTTTTTAGCTCAAAGAAAATCCCCATGTCTGTATCCACAGGGATATTGTTCTCCTAGAGGAGAAGTGGGCTGAGTAGTTTTGGGAGATCCATTTCCTAGGCCTCCTTACTCAGTCTGCTCCTTAAGTCTCCCTTTTGCAATGGGATAGATCCCCTCTTCCTAAATTTGCAGTGCCTCTCATCACACAGAGCACTTCAAGTCCCTTTGGGGGCTCCAGATCTTTGTTGCTGGGGAGAAAAAAATAAAGTAGGAGAAAAAACTCCTTGGGGAGATGTGACCAACCTGTTTTAGCGTCCCTGTGCATGGCAGGGATATAAATTGGAAATAAATTATATTTAAGTCCCCTTCCAACTCAAACCATTCAATAAGTCCATGAAATTCAAGGACCAGAAATGCTATGCAGAAGCACCTGGTTGTTGTTCCAAAGAGCTGTTTCTAAAGGCTCAGAGATAAAAGATGAAAATACAAAGACTTTATTCCTAATCTAACCTTTAACTCAATCATTTTTCTAGTTTCAAAAGTGCAGGCAATAGTCTATTGTTTTATGTAGGTGATTAGATGGTGTTTTTAGTGCACTGTAATTGTGTGATTTGATACAGATTTATGTGTGAGAAAGCTGTATTTTGCCTTTGTATGAAAGCTTGGAGCAGAATCATTCACCTCCAGAAGGTTGCACTGATCTGACAAGTGCACACTGACAAAAAATTCATTGTGCTTGATTTTCAGGACAGTCAGATTATTACACATATTTTTCCTTCTTGGTTTGGCTTTACTCTGCTTTTTTTGCCCCTTAGTTTTGTTCATTAATCTTATCCTTTCCATCCTCTCTCCTTGTCCTACATGCCATCCTCTCAGATTTCCTCTCTGATGGTTGAAATAAAACAGAGAACAGCCACTTTTACTGCTACCTCTGACAGTACGAGTAGAAGCAAAAGGCTGATGAGGCTTCAAATAACTGCAAGTTGATTTTTAGTTTTTCTTTCATTTTTCTTGATTTGGAACTAAAGGGAAATCAAACAACCCAATGCCTCTTAGATGATCTTTAAGGTTCCTTTCAACACAAACCATTCAGCCATTCTGTGATACTGTGGAGAGACAGCTGGTGCTCACCAGCTCCTCAAGTTTCTTAGCAATATCATTTCTTCTGCTGTGGAACCCAATTATTATCACTCCTGCTTCTCAGATTTGAATGGATTTGCACTGAAAGTTTTAAAGCAACAAATGGCAGAGCTCGTACACGGTCCCCAATAATTAAAAAAAAACAAGGGGAAAGACAGAAAACTTAAAAGGGTTTCCCACTGTGACAAATCCCATGGATTATAACATTTTCATACTGTTCTAAAACAGTGCCACATTGGCAGTAAATTCTCCAGCAAGGGTAGTGAGTTGAAGGAGAGTTTGCCTTTCATTTGTTTTGTGGTTTGATGCCCAGTCCCCTCTGCAAATAAAAGCACCATGCTTGGTGATCAATTGATCCAAAACATATCTTGAAGGAGCAGCTCTGCTCCCCTTCCAGTGCCTAATTTCAGTTGTCTAATTAAAGCAATATCATTTGCATTTCTGAGGTATGTGGCTTTTGCTCTGCCACAAATAAACAGCATGTCTGTGATTTAATTCTCCTTTTTTTTCCTCTAGCAGCTCAGTTTTCATATCTTTCTCTACACTGGCTTCAGGTAATTTATTTATATTATCTTTATTTTTAATTGAGTATCACAAGCACTCCCATCCCTCCTTCCACAATAATTTTTTGTGGCAGGGACCAACTTTTTTTCTTTTTTCCTTATCTGCCAGCAGTCTCTTAGCACAAAACCCTAGATAAAGCCCACTTTACAGTAGACAGCACTCAGATCTTCATGGGCTCAACATTTACATTCCATTTACATCTTTGTTAACCTCAGAATAAACGCAGTTCCCAAGCTTTTTTTTTTTTTTTTTGGCCTAAATTCTAATGAAAGGCACCACTCCTCCCATCCTCCCATTTCCTCCTGAGATTAATTGAAATGCAGCCATCTAAACCCCTACTAATTTGTTTTGAAGCCAGCTATTTCCTCAAACAGTTGCAGAAGATGAAAGTTGTTGATAGGAGCTGCAAAGGCTTTTTTTTTTTTTTTTTTCCATGTTCCATTGCTGCATGCCACTTAAGTCCCTGGCTTTGCTCCCATATCTCCTGACACATGTACCTGAGCTGCCATGGATAAACCCCACAGGGCTCACGCAGTCCTCGGGCTGACCTGCCTGGGCTTTGGGTTGCTTTCTGCTGAGCACTGTGGCACCAGGCTGTGATTGTGGCAGCAGAGGAGGCGGGAGCAGGCTTTTTAGCACTTAGGGTTATCATTTCACAGGCCACTCCAGGGGTCACGTTTTTCCAGCCTTTCCCAGCCTGAGCAGCTGCTGAGCCAGCTCTGGAGGAGCCCTGTGTGCAAGGCAGGGAGGATGGAGGGCTTTCTGCTTCAGCTTGTAAAAATTACCAATGACGAGGCGCATTTATGTGCTTTGCTGCATCCCCAGAAACATTCCAGGCCAGCTTGGATGGGGCTTTGAACAACCCGCTCTAGTGGAAGGTGTCCCAACAAGATGATCTGCAAGATCCCTCCCAACCCAACCCATTCTGCCATTCTGCGATTTTACAATTTTACCAAGTCATTCATTGAAAGGTTAAACCCTGCCTTTGATATTTGCATGGTTGTACTATTGTATCAATAGCTATTCTCTTCCTGAGGCTGCATGTGACCAGATTGCTGGAAGAAAGCTCCTGTTCTCTTTTTGTTGTCCCTGCAGTTAGTTTGATTTCGTCTGAGTCATTCCCATTCTTCGCATGTCATGCTCTGCATGCGCTCCCTGCCAAATACACATCCTAAGCTGGCTGTGTCAAAACCTTTGCACAATTATTTTCTTTCCCCCTTCTCAAATTTAGATGTTTCCTTTCTGGGACTGAATCCTAATTTCCTGCTGTTTTGTCCTTAGTTTTCAGCATGTTTGGGGTGGTCAATCCTGTTGGTATTGGGAAGCTGCTGTGTTTCTGTTCTGTCAGCTTTCCACACAACCGGCCATAAAATTAATCCTGCATTCCTAAAACCTTTCAGAGCACTTTAAAAACTACCCACTAGATCCATTTATTTGCTGTACAGAGTTGTGGGGTTTTTTATTATTTTATTCCATTTTTTTTTCCTGTTTTGGTCTAGTACTTTGCATCTCAATGCTCCCATTGGAGAAAGATAAAAGGGGCATCTAAGGGCCACATAAACAGGGAGACATGGAACCAGTGGGCTCTGAATCATCTTTTTTCCCCCTGCTTTTGTTTCCACTGGCATTGGCAGTGTTCATAACCCAATAGAATCTGTTAGAAAATGGTCTTCAAAGTGCATTTCTGTTACTGCTTGACTGGATTTGTCTGTGGGTTTTTTGGCCGTCACTGAAGCGTCAGCTTGAAAATCACTGAAAACCAACAATTTCTAATGAGTAAGACTTTACCAAGAAGGTATTTAAATAAAGAACAACAAAGTCCACTTTTCTCTCCACCCCAGCTGCTTTTGATCCCATTGAATACTATCAAATGGGCTGGAGTCATGCGTGAAGTTTGTCACTTCTGAGCTGCTGACAGTACCTACCTCAATGTGCGACATGCCGTGAATTCTAAACAGTTTTATTGAAATTTATTGAAGTATTGCCATCTGCCATGTAGCACTATTCTTCCCAAAGGCAACTGGGAAAAACAGGGCAAAGTGGCTGCATCTTGTGATTAGAAGTTTTTATTTCTGGGAAGTGTGAGCATTCCAGTTGCTCAATAAAAGTAGTCGCTGTGCCATATTCAGCTCATCTGTTCCATCATAAGTGTGGGACTGAAATTCCATTTCCCACTGAGGGCCTGCTGTGGTTCTACATACATAAATAGGGAAGAGGAATAAATTTCCTTCAGTTTCACAGTTTTATAAAGACTTCATAGCTGATAAAACCGGCCTTCTTGTCTTCCAGGTTTGTAAAGGACACCCTCACCTTTCCCAGCATGTTTCCATCAATACTGAAGGACCATGCACAATGACTGCTGCCCATCATGGACCCATCCATGATTTCACACACCAGGAGGTATAACATCTCATATAATTCCTTCAGATTCCAAATTATTACTCAGGATTTTGTCTAGTGTTGCACCAAAGACTTTTCCCAAGATATCGAAATAATAGTTTGGGTTGGATGAAACCTTAAAGAACATGTAGTTCCAACCCTCCTATTTTGGGCAGGGACACCTTCCACTAGACCAGGTTCCTCAAAGCACCATCCAGCTTTATCACGGAGGAGAATAATCAAGCAGAATAATAGATGTGCCATCAAAACAGAAGTTTTTTAATCAGAAATATGTTTATCATTTACCAAAGAACACCTATTATAAAATAACCATCCCAAGCACCACAGTATCACTACTTCATTATGTGATTTAGACCATTTTTTCCCAAGGTAATGTAAGGATGGATACTCATTGGGAATGGCATCCTTGTGGTAAGATATTAAATGGAGTTTTTGTTTTGTTTTGTTTTAACCTTCAAACCCACTACAAATTACGGTATCATTTTAAGTGGTGAAATGGAGAAGGTCCTCTTTAATTCAGTCTCTCTGCCTGTTCCACACGAGAAAGAAGAGTTATTTTCTTTGGAGACTAATGTTTTGATAAGATCTGTCTGTATCCAACTATCTGATAAGCTGGGAACTCAAGATCCAATGTCACCTTTCATTTTACTCACTCCTTTATCTGTCCGTGGTGCAGGGATCTGGGGATACAGTTACTCCAAAGTTTTCAGAATCTTTTCTTAGCCATAATTTATAAATCAAATCCCCAAAGAATTATTTTTTTTTTTAAATCAAAAATAAAATAAGATTTTCTAAAAAAAAAAAAAAAAAAAAAAAAAAAAGGTTTTAAAGGACCGAAAGCTGGAAATCATATCTCCTAGGGATATCTCTTGACATTTGTAGTCTAAAAAACATGAAGTTTTGCCACGGTTACTCAGTGGCCACATATGTTTTAGGGGCCTAAGATTTTGACTAGAAAAGTAAGGAATTGGTTAGTTTGGTAAAACATTAACCAGGCTAACAAGCTGCTCTTGGCTCCACATAAGTCAATATCTACCTTTTCAACTTGTAGCAAAATTTTTTGCAAAATGCCTTGGACTAGGATTTTGATATGTACCTGTTCCCAGTATTGTATTTTGATCTGACCACCTGACTCTAATTTAATGTTTAATGCTCTGTTTTGAAATTCAGGCTTGCTACTTCAAAAGAAAATGGCCTGGAAAGAGGATTTAAATAAATAATGATCAGTCAGTTATTATTATTCAAGAGAGGCTGCAACATGATGTATATTTTAACACCAGCGGGGTTTATATAATGAAATTATTGGACTAGCAGCGCAATTACTAAAAATTGCAAAACAAAACACAGTTTGGGGCTACTTATTTATTTATTTTTGTTACTGTGTCTGTACCTAAAGCGAGGCTTTTCACAGATCCTCTGTGTGGCATTTTTTATGCTCTGATTTGACCATATCCTGCCTTCCCTGGTTAACTCACATAGATTTCCAGCCCTGCCTCCTCTATTTAAGCTTTGATATTAAAAAGGGTTGCCAGGTACATCCCTGGGCATGCCCACTCCATCCCCTGTTATCAGACAGAGTCATCACGAAGGAGGAATCGCAGGAATCTCACTCTGGGCTCCTGCAGCCATTAAAGCTTGACCTGTGACTCTGGCATTCCTCAGTCTCCGGTGCAGTCATTCCTTTGGTGCCACAGAAATTCCCAGGTACTGCTGGCAGCAGGGCCAGCTGCTTTGATCACCTGCCTTGCAGGGCACGCTTCCTGTGGAGGAAAATTACGGGCACTGTTCCACTGCTCCAGCTGCAGAAGCAAAACTCAGTGGTTTCCTCGGCTTCCTCCTGAGCCAATAGGTGGTAAAATAAAAATACAAAAAGTTTAGGCATTGTTTTTGACTGTTTATGTCTGCCCAGTGAGGAAGATGCTCAGCTGATAGGATTGCTTTAGAGGCATGATGAGGAAAATGATCATCCCATGTTTCTGGGGATTCCCTGCACTGGTTTAGTTGACCATGGGAAAGGTGGCTTTTATCTTTTTTGTTCCTTAAACACTGAAAACAAAATTCTGTATTTCCATTCCTGACCTACCACCTTCTCATGGATACTTCAATTCAAAGGCCTATCCCTAAGCTTATTCCCCATCTTACACTAGATTTTCACATACTGCTACTTCATAGTTCTCATATCCTTTAGATAGCTGCATGGATATTTACATAACCATATGATAATTTATATTTTCAGATGTCTTTTGTTTTCATTAATTTTTTAGAAACGTTGTTCTGGTGCTTTGTTTCACGAACACAACATCACAAATGCTACTGAGAAGAAAATCAAAACAAATTACATAAGGAACACAGCCTGAGCAGTGCCAAGGTTTTCTTTTTTTGCACTGCACATGCAAAGTTTGTCTAGTTAATTAAGAACAAACACAGCACAACTAGCTCCTACAACAGGAATTTAATTTCCTTGAAGCTAAATAAAGACCAAACAAAACCCTTCTTGTTACAATTCCCAGCTTCAAAGGAGTTTATTTATTTCCTTTATAGGTCTGGACAGCCTTGAGCTCTCTGTGTTGAGATTAAATCAGCTCCAGAATCCTCCTGTCCCTTTTAGCTGTAAACAATGTTGAAGTGGGAACGATAGCTCAGGATTGAAGCTGAAGTCAGTGGGATTAAGTGGAATATGCTGCCAAGAAGCTGGAATAGCCCTGGCCTGGAATCCCATGGTCTTGAGCCCCAGCAGGTCTCCAGCCCTGGGGAGCAGCTGAGAGCAGCACCACAGTTCCCTGTTTATTTGCTGGAAGGGGAATCTGTTCCAAGCACAGCAAAGCAGCGCAGTGGAAACAGCCCTTTGAAACACGGGAATGTTGGTCAATCTGTGTGATGCTCTCAATGACCTTCTTCAATTCCTCTTTTTTTGGCAGTAAAACTGACAGCTGCTCTTCCAAGTTACAAAATTTAAACTACTTTGGTCCACTACATTCTCATTTGCAACGGGTTCACATCCTTCACAGATGACGAAAATAAATCCCAGTGTCAAGTCTAAAATTTTGACTAGCCACAAATATTCCAACTTTTTCCTTCACAGTATTAAAAAAAATAGAAACGCTTGAGCCTGTAAGCTGCCCGTGAGGAAACCAAATCCTCCCTTTTGTTCTCTGAAAGCTGGAAATGAATCCAGCCCAGGAGTGATGGGCGCTGGAGGTCTGGTGAGGACCCCAGGGGCAGCACAGGGAGGGGCACTGCAGCCTCAGAGGTCACCATGCCTGCATTTCTTGTTTGAGCACACCTTGGGATGCTTTGGTGTGCAGAAACTTTGCCTCTGATGGGGCAGGGGAGGCCAGGCATTTGTGTTTTTCCCAATTTTCCCACCCTCCTCCAGCTAGAATGGAGGAGGGTGGGAAAATTGATTTTGGAGCATGATATCTTCCTGTGTTCTCCTGGGCTCATGCAATCATTTTTGATTGTTTAGAAATAGTGTGGCACGTGAAAAGTTCAGTTTTCATCACAAGGTATGGCCTGTACAGAATGCACTTCAGCTCAGAAAGAGGGGCCCTGAAATTTGAAAAACCTTGGCTCTCCATCTTGTAGCTCCTGGATCCAAAAGTTTTCCAGCCCACTGGTAACCTAGTTTAAATAATTCTTTGATAGAACACAGGTCGTGCTTGGCATCCTTTCATCAAACTGCTTTTTGTGCCATTAAAGTAAATAAATAATAGGCAAATTGGATTGCTAGTAATAAGCAGAGAGTAAAACAGTGTTTATCAAGAAAATGATGATAAATTATCCTCTGAACTCTGCTTGGGATGAAGAAACCCGTGAAGAAGAAAAAGGCTAATTTTATTTTAAATTAAGATTAGTTATAAATGTATTTTAATGCTTTTGGAACCAGTAAAGACAAGATTGCCTGAATTGACTTCGAATGGATAACTTTCAATTATTAGAACAGAAATTACAATTTTAAGATGAAATAAGGTGAAAATATGCTATACATCATAAACTGTGTGCAGAGCCCTACAAGATTTTTCTCCTCCTTGAACAGGGAACTCTTCCTGTCGCTGCTCTGAGGTGAGCACTGGGCAGAAGAAACAGAAAGCTCACACCAGGACATTGCCATGCTGGGAGTGCTGCACTTGGAAGAACAGGAGGCTGATGAGGTCCCTGGTGGCGTTTCAGTACCTGGGGAGAACACAATAGTCATGGGAAACTTTAGAAGTTATTTTAAAATCATTTTTTAAAAGGAGTAATTCTCCTCAGGATAGTGGTGTGTGAGAAATTCTATTCTCCAAAGGCCATTTCTTTAAATGAAAATTATGCTTAATTTATGTAGACAGAATCATTTTAAACCACTTTCAATTCCATTTTTTATCATTATTGTTACAAATATCTGATAATTTTTAGTTTTTAAAAGCCAGAAAAGGTGTCTATCTCTACCAAGCTTGTCACTAAATTCTATCATCATACTGGGCATGTTTTGCAGGTTGTCTGCTTCTTAATCTCTTCTTATAATTGCAGAAATAATTGCATGTACCCTCATTTGCACAGTACTTTCAGATCCAGGGGGGAATATTCTATAAAAGCATTAAGTGTTATCTTCCTGGTGACAAGTATATTAAAAATTACTTCAAATCTTGCATGGGGAAAATGTTGCCAGACCTGAAAGCAATTTTTATTGCATCCTTTTCGTATTACACAGGCAATAATATATAATGTCATAAAGCTTTAACACATGCCTCTTTTTTTTTTTTAATTAGATGTAATTTTGCAATTAGTTCCACAGTACAGCGCAGGAGACAAATGAGACCGATAAAAGCATTTAGCTGTTTCATCTGTAGCATGCATGGTGGTTCAAACATAACCAAACTGAATTTCCAACTCTCGTCTGGGTTTGCAGGCTGGCCATGAGCTGCTGGTGAGCTGCACCTTGCCTGGAGAAGTTATTCCTGTGCTCTGAGCCTTCCCACCATCACCACCATCACCATCACCGTCATCTCCATCATCCGTCCCACTTTGGAGTCTGGGAAAGCCACGTAACCCACCACTGAAATGGCCTGCTTGTTTTTCCAGTGAAGAAAAGCAGGAAAAGTCAGATTTGGATGGGAAACATTTCCAAAAGACAGAGTTAGTCACAAAGAAGGCTTTGGCATGATAATGCTGGGGAGGAAATCCTATCAGTGTGAGCAAGAGCTAGAATAAACAAGTCACTACAAATACTTCTTTCCCCTTTAATAAATATTTGACTGAGGTCACCAGCCTTGCCTGAACTGGACCTGTGTTTGATAACACAGACCATTCCTCCCTCTTACAGCTGAAAAGTGGCTTTGCTTGCTTTAGAAATCACAGCTTGCAAATCTGTTTGCACCCAAAATCTGCTTTCTGCCCTGTACATCAGCAAACAACCAAGAGCTGCTAGTACTCAGGTATACTGTAAAAATCCGATTACATGGTCTCTATTCTTATTAATCAAAAGTATTTAGTGAATATTTATTCTCTACCCCAACCCACAAATCAAATTTTTTCCTGAAAAGTCATGATGTTCAGAGCACCCAGAGCCATGTGCCTGTGAGGTGCAGACAACCCAAACTTTAGCAGTCCACAGCCACATCACTGTGCCATGCACATCACTGATGATGCAGAAGAGATTAGGGGATGTGGATCTCCACTTTATTTGTCTCAATGGCACTGTTTGGTTTATAGGGAAGAAATATTTCAAGTATTCCTCTGGTCCAAATTGTTTTCCCTTTGTTGCAATACATTCAGTTTTAAAGGCACATGGGATGAAGGATGGGAGCAAACCCGAGGAGCTCTGAAATTGGTTATGGCCAATTGCAGTGTGTTCCACTTCTCCTTCCTTCGCCTCTGCTTTCTGAATTTTCTGCCTAAATTTTTACCCCAACCTGGGTTTCACAAACTCTCTGGCCAGCAGAAAGAGCTGGGGTCTTTGCAACCAGCCCTTGGCTTTTGAATGCTTTCACAGCTATCTCTATGTAAAGATGTTTTGGCATCTCCTGCGAGACCATTTCCTTGCACCACATTGTTGTATTTAACATATTTCATAAGTCCTGTAATGTTGTATTTAACATATTTCAGGAGTCCTGTACCTTCTCGGTGTTGTCTTGTGGGCAACAGATCTACACAGCACAGACTCTGGGTCTTCCTCAGTCAGGGCTCCTCCAAGGCTCTCCCTGCCTGGCCAGCCCACCCCCTTTTATCCCAGTTACCTTGACTGGCCACAGCTGCAGCCCATCAAGGATAACTGGGACTGGCCAGGGTAAAGATATTAAAATACAGTACAGGTATATAATACATATATTTAAGGCCTCCTATACCACATGTCTGTAAGTACATGGTCTCTTGCTCAGATGCATGAGATATCAACTACTCAGAGTCCTAAAGGGGCAGAAGCCATCCTGTATGAGTCTGGGGGAAGATCTGTGTGGTTCCACAAGCAAGTGTGGCAATTTTTCCTCAGATCCTGAGAGGTTTGCACGAGACACAGGATGTGCTCTGCTCCACTCTCCAAAAGCACAGCAGAGCTGATAACTCCTGAGGAAACTGCATGGAATCCTGGCAACCAGAAACCACAACAGCCTCATTTTCCTTACCCCGATGCTGCTGGAGCAGCAACTTCTAAAAATGTCATGCTTCTATGTGTAATGCAGTGTTTCACATAGCCACAAATCCACAGGAAATACAGCAAAGCTGTTGCAGCTCTATGTGAGAGACTTGGCAAAATACATTATGTCCTAAAAGCCAAAGAAATACACAGCGCAAATTGCCAGGCTCTCTGAGAGCCAAGGTGTTTGGTAATTTTTTAATCTCAAACTGTGCCCTGTAAGTTTGGTACAGAAAAGACTCAGAGATTGGCAGAGTTCGCAGATTAAAACACCACCACCCTTTATTTTAGCTGAGGAAAGGGCATTGTGGGGCTCCATAAGGAACCCCACGGGGAGGGAAATCCTCAGACCCCAAAAATTTGTGCTTGCCATCACGTCTGCTGCCACACCGCATCAAGTGCCCCTTCCACAGGCCATGGTATAGATGTTGAAGAGGGGGAAAATTTCTCAAGCATTTTTCCACTGCTCTATTTCTTCTAATATTATTTTAATCAGTTTCTCAGTGTGTTCTCAGCAGATCCAAAGAGTGAGCAAAGTCTCTCTGTGGCTAATCTACTGACCATAAATTCTCAGACAGTAGTGAAAGCTTGTGTGACCTCATGGATAAAGCGTTTGCTTCATATTTTGAAGGTCATAAATTCAAATCCTGTTAATAGTCTCCTTTTATTAAATGTCTCATAGCTTATTTTCAGTGGTATCATTACACACTAGGTCAGTTAATTATCACTGAATTCCTCCAGCAGCAGCAAAAAAGGGCAAACCGCCCGCTAAAAACAACTTAGAAAGTAATACTTACAAAATGATTAGCGATTTAAACAGTCCTATTAAATGAGACAATTAAGTCTAAGTAGTTTTCTCATTAGAGTGATTTTCTGTGCTCCTAAGTGCACAGGAGCCTTACAAGGCTTTGTGGGAACGGGGGAGCTGGATGCATTTCCATGGCTGTAAGTGTTCCATGACTGGGGCTCATGTGTGTGTGTGCAGCTGATGAAAGGATTTGGGCTGGGGGAATTTATAAACAGGCACATGGGAGAAGTCAGTCAGAGAGAGAGAGAGAGAGAAAATCTGTCTTCTATAATAGACTCTCATTTACCTTGCTGAAAGAGATACCACAGGCCTTTCCTGGGTTTATTGGGAAGGGCAGCCCTACCCAATGCTGTAAGAGCAAATAATACCTTGTTGTGAGCCCACATTTCTTGGAGACATGAGAACATAACCCAAATAAAACCTCTCTTCTGTGGGCCTTTGTGGTCCTGTTGCTTCCTTAAGTAGCTGTAACACTTTGGGTGGGAACACCTCGATTTTCCCAATTTGGGGGAACATATATTTGTTTCTCAGGGCTCACTGCCAGTGCTTTGGCTTGCACTAAAAAATGCTTAAAAATAGATAATAAACCATGAAAAATGTGTATATATGTATAGATAAAGTATAGCTATGTGCTAGAAAGTCAGCCTGTGTCCTTCAGTCATGTTTTAGGGTGTTTAACAGGTTTCTGATTCCCAGTTGTGTTTTATTTCCCAATAGCCTCCTCCTTTACAAGAGCTGGGTGAATGCAATGATGCCAGGCAGCATGGAAGTGACAAATTATTCCAGTGGCCCCCTGGGCAAGCTCAGGCAAGCCCAGCCTGGCTGTGGCTTCTGGGAGAGACCATTAGGGCTCAGTGTTCCCCATCAGGTGTGTGCCAAGAGAGGGGCATGGAGCTGGGGAGAAGAATTTGTCCTTGCCCTGGAGGACTGCAGCTCTGCCAGCAAGCTGGATGAAGAGAGCCTTCAACAGCTGCCAAAGCCTAAAGCAAACCAGCCCTGAAGGGTTTTTATACCTGTATAAAAGTGTGCAGCTTTGTATTTATAGAGCAGTGCTTTTTTGTGGCAATTTTATCTTAACATGTCAGAATTTAAAAAGAAATGAGTGGCATGAATAGGGAAACAAATGCATTCTTTCCAGAGGTGACTTTCAAACTAAAGCCAGGACCATTTGTCTTGGAGCTCATTTCACATTAGGATGTGTTTCTCACAATATGTTAAGCCCTAAGGGGAATGCTAAGATGAAAAATGTGTTTTAATTATTTTGTATGGGTTAAACAAAGAGACTTGAAACTTTATCTCTTCTTTCTACAGCCATCCATGCATGAAATTAAGAGAATTCTATAATGTATGCAGCAGAGAAATAGAGCACCAAGAATACAATGAGGCTGAAATCCAGCAAAAACTCTGCACTGCATAAAGAGGGGAGCAACTTCTCTGTGTGGAAGTGATCCCAACAAATTCCCACAACAAAGGTTTGTGCACGAGACAGTTGTGTGTCCCTGCAGTTATTTTGCCTTGTATTAAAGGCTGAATTAATTGTCAGTGGCAGAGAGGAATCCATCAGAGCAAACTGAAGTTGTCGGTGGTAGCACACAGTGATATTGATAATTTCACAGGTGAGGATTTACTTTCCCCATGTGGATACAGTGTGGAAATACTTGGTTATCCCAAAGATGTGGGTCATAATGTCTGGGGCAGGAAGAGAGTTGCTGTGAGGTAACCTCATCTCTGCTTGCCTTCTCTGGGGTAAAAATCACAGACTCACAGAATGGCTTGGGTTGGAAGGGACCTTGGAGATCATCTGGTTCCAGTCCCCCTGCCATGGGCAGAGACACCTTCCCCTAGACCAGAGGAATCACTCTCGTGGTCTCTGTTCACCCTCCAAGCTGCATGGCTGGAGCCAAAAAAGTCAATATTCCCTTCTCCCGGCCCTCAGGCCGGGTTGGCAGCCAGGGCTGAGCTTGGGCAGCAGCACAGGATGAAATAACACTCAAAAAGCGCTCGGTGATCGTGCTGAGCTCTGCTGCAGCGGCTCCAAGGTGCAGGGATAGCAGGAATGAAATACTGATGAGCTGAGGGTAGAAAATGACATTTTGGAGTGCTCCCTGGGGAGAGGTGAGCAATTTTCGGACATGTCCATACAGCCCTACCCAAATGTGCAATCAGGAAAGGCAAACCGTAATGTTATGTTTTCACTGGGAATTTAAAACACCTGTTATATCCCAGAGGAACTGGGCACAGACTGTGTGTTTGATGAAGATTGGTTTGGCTTGTGCACTAGCACACTTTTTGATCATTTCTCCCTAATTGAAATGTAGCTCCACCAATGACTAACTGTTTCAAAAAAAAACTACTGTCACAAATTTTAATTTATAAGATGCTACTTGTCAAAGAAATTTTCTGTGTTGCTTACATGATTGAGTGCAAGTGATAGCTCTTTTGTTTCCAGAAGACTTTTTTTTTAATGGGAAAAAAAATTAGAGAAGGTATTAGAATAGCTAAATAGGGTTCATGAGCAACAAGAAAGCAGAACTAAGTATTAGAATACAAGCTGGGCAAATCATTCATTTGACATTCAATTAAGAAAACTATATGATAATTTAAATTTTTTCCTATATTTTATTTCTCATTTATTAACTTTTTTGTTCCCTAAGCTGTAATTCAAGAAGGCCTGAAAGGAAGAAAGTGCAGTAAAACTGGTACACAGGAGTGTTATGTACACAGAAACTCCTTAAAAATCTGCTGGGTTTCTTTAGTCTTGGCTTGGATGATCTTTACTGGGGTTGTAGAATATACAATCCACTGCCAACAAAGAATCCTACACAGTGTAAACTGGGAAAAGGCTATTCTTGCCCTCCCCCAGCTGCAAAAACCCAAATAAAATCTAGAGCTGCCATATTCTGTTACAAAGCAAATGTCTGAATATCGGAGCTATCAAAATCCATGATTTTACTCCTCTGTCAAACTGTGGCCACAATTAGGGCTTCCTGAGAATAAATTCATTTGCAGTTTTGCACAATCGGTGTTTATATTTTTAACTTTGTTTGACTTCCATGACTTATTTCATAGCAATGAAACAGTACGGAAAAGTTAATTAGCCCAAGCAGTGGAGAAGAGTAATTAGCCCTCCGTGGCTCCTTGCAAAAAAGACAGTGCATCCTTGGAAAACACAGGAAAACAGCAGGAAATTGGGAAGGGGGTGGGGAATGTGTCAGTATATTTACCAGATAAGGAAAGAAAACATTCTAAAAACAATGCTGCAGTGCAAAGAATCATTGCATTAGGCTTTCAAGGGGTACCACTTCCTGACTGTGGATGTCCTTTATTCTGTCCCCACTGCTGTTTTCCCAGCCCTAATCAGATGCAGAGATCAAAGGTGGCAGGCTGATGTGGGATGCAGTGGCTGGGAGCAAAGAGAAGCGGCACACAAGGAGAGCAGGAGCAGGTGGCTTTGCTGTTTCTGCATTCGTAAAGTCAGACACACACGGAATCAGAGCCAAGCAAAAACGGGGAAGGGAAGGAACACAAGGAGTTAACAGAGCCAGTCACTGTGCACTGAGTCGCTTTGCTGAGTGGGTTTGCTCAGGAGAGACAGTTCATGGATTCTGGGTATTTGAAAACCCTCAGAAATGCCTGCCTGCCGTCAGTTGTCTGTCTTTAGGTGCTGTGTGTATTTGAACTGTTTATTTGGATTGCGTTTTGTTTACTTCCTCTGGTTTGCTCCTGTGCCGCCCACAGAAATCTCTTGGCTTCTGTCCCCACAGGACAAATAGTGCAGCAAAATAAATATGTAACATGAGAGAGGGAAAAAATAAAGATGGGAGAGGCCACAGATGTATTTGATATGACAGAAAAAGAGAAGGGATCATGAGCTCAGTTTCAGTTCAGCCACAGAGCTGCTTGCCTGGTAATTGCCTCTGCCCTCCTACGTTGGATTTGCAGTCTGAAAGCTGCCACCTTTCAGATGAACCAACCCCAAAACCTACTGCTGAGCAATCATGCAGTGCAAAAGGGAACCACGTGAGAAAATGGAAGAATTTGGTTGCAAGGCACAGATGAAAATGTGAGACAGAAGTGTGCAAACCAAACAGGGGGCGTGCAGAAATTATTGATGCCAATGATGTGTGCAGTGAGTCAGGGCTGTGTGCTGGGCTCTGGAAACTGAAGGTGAAGGTTTCAGGAACAGCCTGAGAATTCCTTCTGGAGGGATTTGTGCTGTTCCCCACACAGATGGCTGCTCCTCAAACCCCGCCACTCTCCAAACTCCCAGCAGCTTCTATAGATAAAATCATGAAATCGTTTAGTTGGGAAAGGCCTCAAAGATCTTTGAGCCCAACCATTAACCCAACACTGCCAAGGCCACCACTAAGCCATGTCCCTAAATGCCACACCTACAAGTGTTAAATGTCTGCAGGCATGGTGACCGACCTACTTCACTGGGCAGCCTGTTCCAGCACTCACTGAGGCCTTTGGTGAAGGGATTTTTTTCTAGCACTCAATCCGAACCTCCTGTGGCACAATTGAGACCATTTCCTCAACCTGTCACTGGCTGCAGCCTCCTTTGGGCAGTTGTAGAGTGATGAGGTTTCCCTTGAGCCTCCTTTTCTCCAGGCTAAACACTCCCAGCTCCCTCAGCCACTCCTCTGAGCATTTCTGCTTCAGACCCTTCACCAGTTTTGTTGCCCAATGTTTCAACTTTAAGATGGCCCAACAGCAGGGATAAGCAGGATCGGCTCCTTGGGAGAAATCTTAATTCACAAGGAAAGGTTTCAGGAAAGCCAAAATGGATGGGTTTTGTTGCTGAGCCTCAGAAGGACGGTGAGGTGTGCATTTTGATAGGAAAGAAACCAAGGAGACAAGTCACATCAGTGAGCCCCCACAATAGGATTTATCCCCCGTCCTGCTGATATCAGTGGGCACAGGGTCACCGACTGCCCTTTGGATACCACTCTGCTACTTCAGCAAGGGCCTGCAATCCACTTATGGAAATAAAGAATGGCTTTCAGTTATACTGGTTTTCCATGGACTATTTATAAAAATAAGTCGTTTCAGATGGTTTTAGTTAATGCCATTCATAACCAGCATGTCCCAGAGCTCCCTGGAAACTCACAGTCCTGAGCTATTTAAATCAACAGGAGCCTTTTGATGGCAGCAGAGTTCTCCATGTCTTCCAAGTAGGGAAGATGGAAGCTTGCAGCAGAAAACAGTATAGTGTAGTCCACATTAAAACATCCAGTAATGGGCAAACAGGAGAAATTAGGGTAAATAAAGCAGTGTGTTTGCATGGAGGTAGGCATGATGTGCCTCAGGGGTGCTGTGAGCACAGAGATGAAGTCCAAGTGACTCAGCATCCGAGACAAGCACATTTATCTTTGGGACATGTTCATTGTTCTGCCTGCATAATGGCATATTATATTCCATTAAGAACAGAGCATTATGGCAGAAGTATTTACACATCTCTAATGCATACAGCCCTTTTGTACAATAAATGTTCCATTGTTTTCCCATCGAGAGAGCAAATGCAGTTGCTCTGCTCGTGTATTTATTTTCCTCTGTGCTGATCTGTAATTCTGTTCAGAGTTTCAGTGTGTGTCTCATACACCCGAGCAGCCAGAAGTATAACCAAGTCCTTTATGACTGCCAAATTAACTTTTCACCTTCAGTTTCCTATTTCCTATGAATAAATACCAGCTCCATGGCCGCTGGTATGCGATAGCCCTGGAACCCTTTGGTGTGCACAGCCACAGGAAAGAGGAAATAGGACTTCAGCTCCTTGAGACTGAGTCATCACCAGCCTCTGGAAGTGTGAGCAGTGGGAAGCACATTCAGAAAGCAGGAATGGCACAAAACAAGTCTGTGGAGACAGAGGAGTCAATACTGCCAAGGAGTGAACCCGCTCAGAGATGGGAGAGCTCCCCTGCCTGAAGGTGGTGTTAAAACAACAGCATTAATCAGGGCATAGGAAAGGCAAACCAAAACAAAGCAATTAAACACTGTGTTTTATGTTTTGACCTCCCTTGAATCCAGCAACACAACAATTATGGTAAAATTGTTTTTAAAGCACTGCTTTACTCAGGAAAACTTTAAAACCTGATGTGCTCTGATAAGAAATATTTTTTTAAAGTAAACCTGAACTAGGGGTTTAGAGGTAAATAATAGAGGCCTGAATTAAAATCCTGGAAAGGTTTCAGGTTAGGTCAATGAGCTTACTGGCACCTAGAAAATAAGTGCTGCTTTCTGATATCTGTTGCAAGAGAAGAAGCATAACCGTAGCTTATGACAGAATATTCCCTTATCAGTTTGAAAATGAGGCTCCCAGACCCAATTCCACAAGATTTCAGATGTTTTATTTAGTGATGATTCCTTGCAATGTGAGTGAAAAATCCTATGAAGAACAGATTATCCCCTCTGAGGGCTGGGACCTAGATACTGACATACAAAATCATTTTCCTGTTTGCTTCCTTTCCTGATGTCCTGGGAACAGAGCAAGAGGAGGGGTTGCTGTTGCCATCAGGGTGTTCTCTTTATGAGAGCTGCTTTGGCAGGAGGACTAGCACTCCTCTGAAGTTTTTCAAGCTTTCTCCCAATGTCCTGCATCTTTACTTTATCAGCCTAGAAGTCTAGAGAAAATTTGGAGAGGGCCTGGAAAATTCTGGCGAGGGATGCTCTAACCACAGCATCCAAATGAGTGCCTGCAGGTACCAGGGGATGCTGCAGGTCCCCTCTGCCCTTTTCCAGCAGGTTCACTCTGCCCCAGAGCTCAGCTGTAGCTGAAGCACAAAATGCTGATCTGCGCCACAAAGCCCAAGTAAAGCCCTCTGCAACAGCCCTGTTTGGATTTGGTCTGTTGTTTTTTGTTCTTGTTTTCAAGCATATAGAAAATTATTAAGCACAAGCAACTAACAGAGATCAATTTTCTCAGAAACAAGATTATCAAATGCTAAGAATCAGTATAACCCCACTATCTGAAAGATTCCTCCACTGTCACTAACAAGAAAAAAAACCAAACAACAAAACCACAAACAAGCCCACCCACACCACACTCCTCCCAAACCCCTCAAACCAACCACAAAACCACAAGCCCAAACTAAAAGCCTTTTCTGCCTTGAATGCTCCTTTTACGGATTTTAACTCCCCTGGGCTCCACCCACCACGCCAGGTGAGGGACATGGGTTCTGCAGGCAAGGCATTGGAGCAGGGATGGATAAATTTATACCAATATAAACCTTGGACAAAGAGTTCAAATGGCAGTTTTTATGTCTAGGGGTGAGCTCTTAGCAGGGAAGAGCCAATATCTAGTGATGCTTGTCAGAGTGGTCAGAAGGAATAAGGTGAGCCTATTTTCATTTAGTTAGAAAGCAAGTAAAAATAGGGAATATGTCAAGTTATTTCTTGTAAAATACTTTTTTTCCCTTTTTTTCTTGCAGGAGTGAGTTGTAGTTCTAGAAGAGGGATTTTCTATTTCTTGATGCAATATAGCAGTGAGTGTTTAGTGAATGACTGAAGGATAGACATTTCCATCCTTGAGAAATGTTGCCTGTGACTGCATATGAGGGAAAAGAAAGAAGATAAAAGGCATAGTGGTGGTAGAAGAAGGGTGAGAGATAATTCATGTAACTCCCCAAGGTTTCATTCAGGGGTGAGGGAGGTGCAGACCCCTTCCATGTCTCTTAACCCACCACAATGGTTCTCAGAGTGGGTGATAATTTTTTAGATTGCAGTTAAAATGTGAAAAGATTAAATCCAGGATTTCACTGGCAAAGGAAAGGTGTACTGCTGCTTTGTTCTCTTGCTACTGACTACAAGGTCTCTTGCCTTAATGATGAAATAGTTTTAGTAAACCAGCACATAGAATTAAAAAAATACAACAGAGCCTTATTGCAAATATAAATTTCCAAGGCCTATGTTCTGTACGTAATTTGTATTTTTCTAATGATGCAAAAGATGTATAAAAATAAAAGATAATTATGGGAAGGGACTTGGCTGTTAAAGCCGTATTTCTGCAATAAAGTGCTTGCAGAAACATGATAGTAATTCTGTTGAGTTCAAATACAGTATGATCATGAAAAGTGTAATTAAATTACAATTTAAAATATGTGAACCATCTGCACTGCAGTGTGAATCGTAGTGCTGCACAGGGAATATTGATGATGAGTTCTGTATTGTGTAGTCAAATAAAATGTACTGAAGCTCTGCCTATTTTCCAGTCCCTTCAACATTTGTTATTAGTAGAGCATTCCCCTTGGCCTTGTCTAACTTACTAGTGTTACACTTCCATGCCTTCATAATTGCTTCCAAGACTTTGCAAAAGCTGAACTTAATGTGTTTTTTTCCTTGTGCGTGCTTTCTCTGAGATCTGAGTCAAAGCAAAAGGAATAGAGGCAAACTTTCAGGAGAAGTTCTTGCTGGACTGTGCTAATGCTAGTGCCAAATATATGAAAGGGCAGCAGCTGAACTGTCACCGTCACATTTTGTGAAAAATCCCTTCTCCAGGATTTCTTCTCCTGGGAAACCGAGAAGCCTCAGAGAAAAATGAAAACAATAATTACCTGATTGCTTCTCCTGTCTTTTGCTGCTTTGGAATGTGGTTTGGAGATTTTGGAGATTGTTTATCAACAGGTGGTTGTTTCATTGGTGTCATGTGAATTGTTTTAATTTAATGACCAGTCACTGTCAGGCTGTGTCGGACTCTGAGGAGAAAGTCACAAGTTTTTCATTATTCTTCTTTTTGCCTTCTATCTGTATCTTTTCTCTATTCTTTATTATAACATTCTTTAGTATAATATGAGATCATAAAATAATAAATTAGCCTTCTAAAACCATGGAGACAGATTCATAATTTTCCTTCCTTTGTCTGGGGGATCCTGACAATACTACACTGAGCTTGGTTTAGAGCTCTGCATGGGATTATCTCTAATATTGCTGGTGGGGTTTTTGTTGACCTTGAGAGAAAGCCACAAGAAACACACCAGGAAAAGAGCTGAGCTGCCAAGCCAACAGGTATTTTTCAGCTATCAAAAACTGCTTGCTTGGTTTGATGTAATTGTTGATTAAAAGCAACACTCTGGAATACTTTTTCTGCTCCCGGCTCCAAGACCGAGGAGCAGCAGGACTGTGAGTGGATGTCTGGAGGCTGTGGTGTGTGTGCTGCACCCACCCCCTCCTCCTGCTGCTGCTTTCTGGGCTGGAGCAAGGTGACATTGGCGCCCTGTGAATGAGCCTGAGGTTCCCCACCCCTTCCACACCTGTATGGAGCACTCATGCAAGGGAGAGGTGGCACCCAGGACCTGCTGCCCTGCTCTCATGGGCTGTACAACCTGCCCAGGAGGTGAAGGACCTTTCTGTGCTTTGCTGCCCAAGTGGCTATTAGCTAACAGCATGTTTTCCTCCCCAGCTCTGCCTGGGAGCTGGGATGGAGGGCTAGGATGGGGGGGATGGAGCTCCAGCAGCATGTCACCAGGCAATGCTGTACAGGAACATCCAGCTCTCCCACTTGGTCCTGCTGCAATTCCCACAGCTGGTGGCTTCCAGCAGGATCTCAGCTCATTCCAGGAGGATGGTGTGGAGGGCAGGCAAACACCAGGGCCATTAGGGGCTGTGGCAGAGAGGGAGGAGATGCAGGTACACAGTTTGTGGTAATTTGTGTTTATGTGGTAAATGGGCCACAGCTGTGAGCAGCAGGTGAGCAGCATTGAAGGTAAGGAGTGCCCAGGGGCACTGCCCAACCACCAGAGGGAACAGAGGGCACACAGGTGCAGTGCATCAGCAGGAGGGGATAAAAGGCTGGGCTGAAGGACAAGAAGATGCTTGCAGCCTTCTGGAGTGCTGCTGCTCTGTCTGGGCAGAGGCCTGAAGCCCTCTGGTGAGGTCAGGTGTGACTCTGTTTCGGAGAATGCTTAAAGCTTTCTGTAATTGTATGGTGATACTCCGTGTGTCGTGGCAGTCTCTACTGCAATGTGTGCTGTGACAAGGAGGAATTGATGGGAGCACTCTCTGATGGGAATGAACAAAAGCAGTGGGGAATGGCTCAAGTATTCCAAGAAGTCCTTTAAGGAGACTGGGCTATGCAGTTGGGCATCCTGTTGGATCAGAAGTGCAAACTGAGCTGGTACTTTGTAGGATGGTTCCGCGCAATTTCTCTCTCGTGCGCTTTCTGTTTAAGAACAATGATGGGAATGTTTTGCTGCTTTGCTGACTGAGGTATAGGGAGCAAAGCCTTTTGTGTATTGTGGTGAGTTGGTGTTTTCCTGGACTGTGACATGAGCTACTTCTCTACTTTAGTGCTAATTCCTGAAAATCTGAGTACGTTTAGGACTGAGTTTACCACCTCATGCTCTTGTAGCCTTAAACAATGGGAAGAATTAAAAGTAGGGAGGAAGGGGCAAGGACAACTGGTTTTCAATGTTGGTTTGTTTTGTTTTTTTCAAGTGGTTTTGAGAAAGACAGAAGCTTTTTTGAGGAAAAAGGCAAGAACAAAGAGGGCTGCAGACAACATATTTCATATATGAATATTATACAAAATGATAAACAAGGGGGATTAATTTAAAGGAATGAGAAAACAACCAACCACCATTGGGAGCTGGTACACAATTGATGCTGCATCAGGTATCCCTATATATTATGCATTAATGTCACAGGGGAGTATGGATAAATCAATGGATAATGGATTTATCCCTTTCTGGATAAATCCAGAAATGTAACCCCAAAGCTATGCCCAGTGGTTTGAGGTGACTGAGTCTCCAAGCTACAGAGACTGCATCTTCTACAGGACTTATTTTTGCGTAGGTTTTGAATTGAAATTAATGAGACATTAGGGAACTCCCAGTAAATTTTGGAGTACACTGGGTAAAATCAGTCATGAGTAGAATCCCACTGCAGCAAGAAAATTGCCATAAATACTGTGGGTCTATAAAATCCGTCAATGGA
Source organism: Emberiza elegans (assembly GCA_024865655.1). Taxonomy (NCBI): domain Eukaryota; kingdom Metazoa; phylum Chordata; class Aves; order Passeriformes; family Fringillidae; genus Emberiza; species Emberiza elegans. Next base: position 4,988,182 of record JALJVW010000158.1, read on the forward strand.
GAGTCTTTTCTATTCTAGTTTGGGCAGGACACTACTGATAATTGGCAATTGTGAGGGGATTCCTGGTTTCTGTATTTGAGGACTGAGGACTGTGGTCAGAGAGCTGTGGAGCTCCTCATGCTAAGGGGAGACTGTTTCTGTAGAACAAAACCAACTTATGCCCTATAGAAAAAACTCAGAAATGCTGTTGCATTGAAAATTCTAGGTAAATACCTTTTTTTTGAGTAATCAAAATATGTTATGTAGAAAATTCTAAGTGGCTAAAAGGAATGTAAAAATTATTGATTACTTCCTATTTCCTCTAAAGTAGTGTGCTGGTATCAGGGTGTGTGCTTCTGGTAGTTGTTTTTATTAATTGTATGTGGTGTTGCATATGCATTTATAAATATTTCTAAGTGATGATTTCCTTACCCCTAAATGACCTTAATTTCATTGAATAAATATCATCTCCTCGGACTAGGAGTAAAAGTAATGCCCATTGATGTTTTGTTTTTGCTGTATCAAGCCTAGATTTGCATTTTTATCAGTTCTTAAACATAGTTCACATGCTATTTATTATTCCTAAGATCACTTAAGAAGTCCCCCACAAAACCATTGAACTGACTGTTCTATCCTGAATGTTTTCCATTTTATATAACAAATAAGAAAACTTAACATCCTTCTTCAAGGTGAAATTTGGCCATATTAGACCAGTTTTTAAACAAATTTATTGCTTGTCCAGAACAATTATACTTAGCTCATTAAGATTATCATGCATGATTTGCATGTCTAATAAATAATGCATATTCCAGCTAGTCCCTGGAACCCCCAGAACAAAGACAAGCTCCCAGGGGACTTCTGGCAGATAGAAATTTAACATAAAATATATATAAATGTCTTAATAACTTAGCACTTAGAGATTTCATTGGGGTCTCTGAAGCAGACCCCTGCCTGCCATGCTGCTTCCTTTTGTTCAGGACTTGCCTTGCAACAGCTCTCTGAGCTAAAGAGGCTTTACTTGATTTGGGGTAGTTTGGGAATATGGTAACTGTCTGGTTTTATGTGCAATATTTAGCATTGTGTAATGAAAATTATTAATAATTGGATGAAGGCAAAGCTGGATGCCAGGGGAAGAGAACTGGCAAGGGACGTTCTTGTGAGCTGGTGTCGTTCAGCTGTCCCGTGAACCCCCAAAGAGCAGCAAGGAGCAGGCAATTGCGACTACCTGGCCTCCTGGGTATGTCTGTAAGTGTTTTCCATGCCCTGGGTGGGTTTTCACGTGCCCCTTGCTGCCACGCCATCCTGCAGAGGCCAGTCAGAGCTGGGACGTTCAGCTGCTCTGGCACCAGGCCTTTGGCCAAGGCTGTTGTTGCACCTGCACAGGGGGCTGCAACATCAAAGGCAGCACATGAAAGGGAGAGAAACCCCAGTAAATTTAGGGATTTGATTATTTGTGTAAATCATCATAGATAGGGCATCTTTCTTTGATGTAGCCAGCGCAGCAGAAGGTTGGGAGGTCATGCTTGAATGTAAACTGCTTTCCAGCCCCAGCATTGATCCTCCTCCAGAGCAAAGCTTGGTGCAGTGCTTTCCCCCTCTCATTCCTCCCCCCTTTCAGAGCTTCCTTTCTGCTCATCCATTACTTTTTACCTAAAATATATTCATGTATTTTATGCCTCTACTGGAGAGAGCAGTACCAAGAGATGCTGATGAATAGCCCAGTCTCTCTTTTGGCTTCAAACTAACCCTCCAAATATGAATGATAAGGATATTTCAATGAAGCTTCAATGTGCATGCTGAAATCTCCTGGGAACTGAGCTGGAGGCACCACAATGAAGTGATGGTTTTTGCAAAACCAGGTTCCTGCTGGAGACAGGTGCCCTGAACCTGGGAGATGCAGACTGGGCTCCTCCCAGTGCTGACAGGCAGCCCAGTGCTGACTGTCACTCTGATCCCAAATCTCACCCAGATCAGAGTGAGCATATTGGTTTTGAACCAATAAATGGTAAATTAAAAAGCTTTACTTAGTGTTCAGAACCTTTCATAAAAAGTATCTGCTGTTTTAATCGTACTTGATCAAGATAACTGTAGCTCATTTGCTTAAGCTAATTAGCTGGGGCCCTGTTGTGAGTGTCTGACAAATAATGTGGAGTTTTATCCAGGAAAAGTCTGAATTGAAGGAACTGGGTAAAATCCTGCATTGCTGCTCCATGGCAAAATTTACCAGGCTTGGTGCCACAGTTTAGATGAGCTGCAATTCTCTTTGCTGCCCTGCATGGCTTGGAATCCACAGGGCAGGCTCGATGCAGGAGCCCTGGTGAGCACAGAGTCTGAATTGCAGCTCAGGCTTACTCTGACCTCACCCCTGCAAGCTCCCAATCATGAGAGAAATTGTGGTGAAACCCGGGTTGTCTTAATGGAACAAGATATTTTTAAGGTCTGACTTTGTTCTTGTATTTCTTATGCCACAAGACCTCTGTCTTCCTGTGCTTTTAACTGAAAGGCATCTTTCAAATACAGGATTCCAAGGCCATTTTTCTCCTCAGTGTAATGGGGGGAATGTTTTAGGGCTGTGAACTTGAAGGAACAGAGATGTTCCTGAAGTGCAGCTCTTTAGTCCCTTCTGCCATTATCACCCTGTGGGTATGGGTGAATTATCAATAATCACTTTGGAGAGGCAGGATGTCCCACCTCAAGTCCAATTGTTTCTGTGGATTGGGCAGACAAGTGGAGAAAAGCAGAGATGTACTGACAAACCACCCATGGGATATTACAGTGATCTGTCCCCTGGGGCTGTTGAGTGGGTTAATTGGTGATGCTTGGTAAAAGAGTCGCAATTAATGTATTTTATTAGTCTGCCTTTTTTTTTCCCTCTTTTATTTCCCCTCTCCATGAAATTGCCAGTGAGAAGCCTATGGACTTTCAAAAATGCATGTAATTGGGATGAGAGTCTGGATTTCGAATGCTCAGACAGCAAAGCAACCTTCCTGCCTGCAGGTCCCAGTCCCAAAATGATGCTGCAAATGTTTTCCCTCGTTTCCTCAGCTGCTCTCTGAACTGCATGGGGAAGGAGCTGGCTCTCACCTCTCTGGGACCGTAACACTCCAGCTCTGCCCAGCTCTAGGGCACTCAGTGAGGGTGGCACTCACTGTGAGAAGGGCTGGCTGCTCACCCAACCTACACTCTGTGCTCCACTCCCAAAATGTTTTGCTGTCAGGCAGCAGCAACATCTTTCAACGTCTTTCTACATCAGTGGGTGAGTTTTGCCTTTAACAAACCAGTGATGAGCTGCTGCAGGCAGTGACCTACCCTCTTAAATCCATGAAGATGGCTTGGAGGGAAAAAAAAAAAGCCAGTGGTGATGAGTTTAGGAAATAAAAAGCACATTGTTGGGGTAGTATTTGAGCCTGTACTACTGAGGGGAAACAGATGATCTTTCAGATCAGGCTAGCAGCGACTTAAAGATACTGTAGTGTTTCAATCCTGAATTCCAGACAGCTCTGAGAGAGGAAACTGCCATTTCCTATGCCATAATAATGCATAATTACTTTAAAAATACTTCAAATGCATCCTGAGGCACAGAAAAATATCCTACATCTTGAATACGGATTATGCACAGAGTACACAGGATGAAACAGGAAAAGTGTTCTTTGAAAAGCATGCCTCATATACATTTGTTTGGCTGAAAAAAAAATTTGGCTCTTCTAAATTAATTTTAATTGTGCAGTCAATTCATGCTGGAGTGGAAGTCTCTAGTGAGGTAGAGAAAAATACATTATATTTTCTTTACATGCAAGTGGCATTTTAAAGCATCACACAAAGAAAGAAAATTACATCTGCATCATAGATTTCGTATTTCATAGCAAAAAATATTTCACTTTAAATCTCATGTTTTAAAGCAATGGATTAAATAATATGCATGAAAAGAGACCAGTCACTATCATTTTGGAGAAATTATCCCTTCCTGGTTTCAGAAGGAACCAGGTATTTTATGGAGTGCTGTGTCAGGGAGGAGAATTAAAATTCTTAGGAATTAATTGCTTGGGATTAACTTTTAAATTCCCTGAAAGATATATCCAGGAAAAATGTTTGTCTATTTTTATTTCTGGCAAAGCTGTTTCTTCTCATGTGAACATCTCGCTGAAGGTAAAATCCAGGTAAAATTCCCAGAGGATTGAAATGAAACTAACTCTCTCCACAGATGCTCCTCCCCAGCCCTGATAAACAGTGATGGGGCACACATTTGAAGCCCTTCTGGCTTTTATCCCATCTGATTAGATTAATCATGGGATGATGGAAACATCTTGGGAAAGGCTGCACTGTTGTGATGTTGTGAGGGTCCCCAGGATGAGGTGAGAAATGAGAATTGACTCCAAGTTCGCAGAAGGTTGATTTATTACATTTGATATTATATTATATCAAAAGAAATTATAGATCCAAAGAAATTATATATGTAAACTACTAAAGAAAAAGAAAGGAGACATCAGAAACCTGGAAAGGAATGATTAATAAAAATCATTCTGTGACTGACCAGAGTCCTGACACAGCTGGACTGGGATTGGTCATTGATTAAAAACAATTCACATGGAACCAATCCAAGATGCACCTGTTGGTGAGCAACCTCCAGACCACATTCCAAGCAATCAGATAATTCTTGTTTACATTTCTTTTCTGAGGCTTCTCAGGAGAAAAAGCCTGGTGAAGGGATTTTGCATAAAATCTCATGGTGACGCTGCAGCCCTCTGGTGTCACGAGAGGCTTTCTGTGGACATGTGTGTGCATAGCCAGGGTGCTGTTCCTCAGCAGCCCTCTCTAAGGTAAGAAAAAGGGGAGCAAACCACTCTGGGACTGCATCCCTGGCACTGATTCCAGCACAGCCTTTGCTGTCCTGCCCAGGGATCCTTTGCATCCCAGAATGCCCAAAGTTGGCAGTGCGAATTGTGACAACGTGGCCAGACCTCGGAGGGAGGGTGGGGGGGGGGAGAGGGCAGGAGACAGAGACCACTCACCCCTGAGTTCATGTGGCTACAGAGAAACTTTATTTTGTTATTATTAACTGATTTCCCAAGCCCTTCCTTATACAGGGCATTTGAAATACTCTCCTTGGTTTGAACTCCACACCCGTTCAGGTTCTGGCCAGTGGCATGGCTGCAGCCTTGGGAGAGATTCGGTTGGCCAAGACTCTTCTCAATCAAGGTGACAGGAGGATGCTGCTCCAAGTGGTGCAGGAGAAAGCTCTGGCCTTGGTCTTGCTGGTCTGCTGCTGTCCTGCTGCACACTGCTGGGACTGGTTGGTCCTGAATTGCTTTGGATGTGGTGTTAGACATCAGTGTGCCCAAAGTGAGCCTTGCACTCCCCCACAGATGTCATTTTCCCTGTCTTCTCTCTGGCAGTGTTTAGAGGGACAGGAGAAGGCAGAGCTGGAGGCTCAGCCCTCACCAGCCCATGCACTTGGAGCTGCTGCTGTTCGAACCTGAGGGGGCTGGCAACATCAAAGTGTTGGAAATTACATTAACAGTGCTCCAGGTAGCAGTTTGTGAAATAGCCAGTGACTGATGCATATGAATGACTAAACCCATTAGCTTTTCCTACTAATATTTCCACTAATGATTTCCAATTGCTTTCTCTAACAAGGGAAGCAAAACCAAAACCATTTGGTCTGTGCTAAGTAAAGCTGCAGAAAATGGTACAGTCTTAATAATGGATCTTTTCTCCTTGCCTTTCTTTCCCTGGAAGCATACAGGAAACCTGACAATTGGCTTTGTGCCAGCGTTCTGTGTGAGGCACTGAAGGGACAAAGCCCTGGGGTGAGCTGCAGGGATGCAGCCAGGCCACACTGTCTGTGCTGTCAGCCCCTGGGCTGCCCATGCAGCTGCCACCTTCTGCCTCTGTCCTGCACTAACACCAAGGGCCTTTCCCCTCAGAGGCAGCCCCTAAAAAGCTGCCAAGAGGCCCACCTTGCTGCCACACAGGGGGTGTCTGTGGGACCCTTTTCTGCTCTGCTGCACGTGGGCTTTTGCAGCCCCACCACCTCGCGTGGGTTCTCTGCGTGGTGGTTGTGCAGTCAGGCAGCTCAGCCCTGGCACCTTTTTTGGTGTGTTCCTGTGTGTGTGTGTGACTCTGCCAGCTTCAGCAAGGTGGATTGCTCTCAGCTAGGTCTGCGTGTGACAGCTAACATGTAGATTTTGATCTGTCTGACATCCATTGCCCAAAGCATCTGCCTGTCGCAGAAATGCTAACCCTGACCTCAGACTCATCATCCCAAACTGCAGAGAGGGCAGGACACCAGCACTTCTGGTGGCATCAGATTTTTTTTTTAAGTACTGTTAATCACTGAGGAATGAAGTAACTCAGTCAACTCACCCTTGTCCTTGATTTCCATTTGCAATGGATTTATGGCAATATATTGTCTCAGACATCTTTTATGAAAAATCCTTTCCTTGGGATTTTTCCTCCTGAGAAGCTGAGAGAGGCCTCAGGAACAAAATGTAAACATTGATTATCTGCTGCTGTGGAATGCAACAGGTGCATCTGGGATTGGCCCATGGTGGATGTTTGTAATTAATGGCCAATCACATCCCAGCTGGCTCGGACAGAGAGCAGAGCCACAAACCCTTGTTATCATTCTTTGCTGTTCTATTCTTAGCTAGCCTTCTGCTGAAATCCTTTCTTCTAGTCTTTTAGTATAGTTTTAATGTAATATATATAATAAAATAATAAATCAAGCCTTCTGCAACATGGAGTCAGATCCTCATCTCTTCCCTCATCCTCAGACCCCTGTTATCATTCTTTTGCTGGTGCTCTATTCTTAGGAGAATTCTGGATAATGAAATCCTTTTTTCACATTGTAATGGGATTTATTTTGTATAGTTTTGCATATATCATAAAATAATAAATCAAGCCTTCAGAAACATGGAGTCAGATCCTCATCTCTTCCCTCATCCTCAGACCCCTGTGAGCACCGTCACACTTTGCTGCTGGTACTGCTCTTACTTCAGGGAGAATGGTGCTGGATAACTACAGAATTGTTATTTACACATCTGTGTAATGGGTTTATTTATCAGAGTTTGCCACTGGGAAGTTGTTTTAAAATTGCAGCCCCTGTACCCTGGATTGAGCCACCCAGTGCTCAGGTTACCCTATTTATGGTTATGTCTCAGAGCCCTAATTAAAAAAAAAAAGCCCAAAAAGCCAACAAACCTCAAATAGACATATCCAGTTAATCTGATAAAATGTCAGAATACTTCTGTGTACAAGATAATCATCTGCAGACTTCCTATGAGTGCTCTCTGGGAATAATGGCAGCCTTGTTCAGGGAAAATGCCTGGATAAAACAGCACCTTTTGAGGCAGGTAATCAGTGTGGTAAAACAACCTGCATCAGAAATCAGCTGTAGCTTTTGCTGCAGAACTCCTCCCGAATAAATAGCTGCATCCCAATGTCACTAAAATTAAATGAACATCCATCTGCTGTATGTAGAAGTGGGAGCAGCCCCTGGTCCCCAGTGCAGTCCCCTCTAAACCAGTGAGGCTGTGAACTGATGTAATTAGAAACTGTCTGGAGAGGCAGCTCCAGGCAGGGCAGAAAATGATGGCTGGTGGCTGGACTGACTCTTCTTGCACTTCCAAGTGCCTCTGTGCTTGTGGTTTTCACCTCTACAAATACCAAACATAAATAACAAGCTGAAATTGTCCTTGTTGGAAGTCACCTTTGTGGTGGGTTTATTTACGGCTTATTTCAGGAACAGTTTATTAATTCTGAACAAGAGAAAAATATTTTTCCTTATTAAATATTGCTGGTGATCCTCTTAATATTATTAGCTGTTGGGTTTTCTTGTTTCTTTGTTGTTTTTTCCCCTAACTGTTCTCATTTTCTCATTTCCATTCATATTTGGGAAGGGAATGGTCTCAGTTAAAGAGTTCCTGACATGCTGCACTTTTGTCTTACAAATGGTATTACTTCATTTCCATTCAGCTTCTCTTTCCTTGTTTCATCCTCTTCTGGAAAAAGAGACACCAGGAAAGATGGCATATAAGAATCATAAACTGGAAATAACATCTTTCTGTAAGGCACAGCTTCCAACACGACTTTCTCTATTTCAGATAAGGTTTTCAGCCTCCTTGTTCCCTATGCAGGTTGTTAACAGTAGAACAATAACAAGGATTTAAAAAAATATATATATAAAAGCAGAGTTTCAATGCAACGAGTATTTTGCTTCAGGAAATCCCTCTAAACCAGAGGCTGCCTTGAAGGCATTTTGTAATTGCCTGGTTCAGATTTTCCTACACCTCTGTCTCCCATCAGAGCCAGGGTACAGTTGATCAGAAGCAGGAGGATGACTGTAATAACTTCATTTTGAAGCTCATTTTGAGATGAAATTGGAAACTCGAGACAATCTTTGCTCTTGAGAAACTAAGAGTTGCTTTATAAAACTGTGAATTGAATTTAAATTCTGGTCTTTTCTTTCTTAAGTTGTCATTTTTTTTTCCCCAGTCCTTCCTCATTTTCATGAACAAAAGCTTGTGAGGTGATCACTTTTAGTACATTCTAATGGTTCTTGCAGGGAGATATTTCACTGTCAAATGTACCATTCAGAAGAATGAAGAACACTCCAGTGAAGAGGCTTATTTTCAAATTAAAAACAATTCTTTTCCTGCTTGGGGAGCAGTGTTTCAGTCTTTCACCCAGGAGAGCAGCATCTAACTGGTGTTTTAGGGGTATTTATTCACAATAGATTGCAAGTCTAAATCCTGTGTGTGTGATGAGCTCAGCAGGTTGGGGCATGGTGCTGACAGCACCAAGGTTTTGGGGTTGGTCCCCCTATGAGCTGGACTTGATCCTGATGGGTCCCTTGCAGCTCAGAATATTCTGTGGTTTAAATGATTCTCACATTTGTGCCCCTAAAGATGAAATGCCTCAGACCAGAGGCAGCAAATGAGGACAATTTTATAAAAATCTCATGTGCGCAGGAAGTTTCAGATAGTCTGGCTCAGATGCAATTTATTCCTTTTGGAAAAAAGAGCTTTCAGCTTATGCCTGAGGGGGGAAAAAAAAAGTGTTACATCTTTCTCATGTTGTTTTGGATTCTTTTTGTTTCCTTTTCATTAGCACAGTCTCCTAATTACTCCCTGTCCATGTGTGTTTCCTCTCCAACCCCCCCATCATCTCTGCTGCATCCTTTCTGGGCTTCCCCTTCCATTTGTTTTCAGCTTCAGCCCCACTTCTGGGCTTACTGATCCCTATGTCCTTGTCCTAATTTCTTTTCCAGACTGAACTCATTTCCTTTCTTGGCCATATTTCTCCTGACCCAGTCCAAGCTTCCTTTACACCTGCCCAGAGCTGTTTTCCTGCCAGACCCCAAAGAGAGGAGTTGTGCTATGAAAGTCTCTTATAAAGGCCAAACCTTGGAAGAGAAAATGGTTTTGTTTGCTGCGTTGCTCTGAATTCATACAACCTGTGGTGATCCAGGTGTGGGTGCCAGTGAGGGTTGCATCAGATCTTGGGTAGCCTCCACCCTGAAAACATTCCTGAGTGCAAAGAGACAGATGCAAAATTTCACTAAATTAGCGTAGCTCACTTGTGATAATCAAATTATATCTTCCACCAGATGTGGATTTGATCCCAGGAGGAGGAGGACAGCAGAGATTATGAAATAAAGCATATTGTGTTTGCTGGTTTGTTTGTTTTCAATGCAATAAACTTCCAGAGCTTTGTTTTGCATTATGATGACATTGCTGGCACATCTGTACTTTGTCCCACGGAAAAAATTCATCCCAGCCTGTTCTGGTCTGAGCACAAACTTCTCCATTCACGCTGCCCTTTCTACTTTCCTGTCTTGCACTTAGAACTTTGGTTTCTTTGCTCACTCTGCTGGTCAAGCACAGAGCACGAACCCTGTTGAGATCTCAGTTTGACCAGAATTTGTAAAGTTTAATTCCTTGCAGCCCCCCTTGCTTTAGGATTAGCTGGTGCAGTGTTTCCTACATTAGCCCTATGTAAAAAGCATCATAGGAAACAACCTGGAAGTTCATGGCATTCAGATTGGAGAAGGAACCTGCGGTCAGAAATCAGCTTTTGTTTTAAACCAAAAGGATGCAGAGAATAGGCCTCTGCACTCCTACTTTTATAGTTTGTGCGTGTGTGTGTCACCTAAGGAGGGTCACAGAGTTGCAGCTGTGGTGTCTCAGGCTGTGATCTTGCCACATCTTAAAGGAATGAGGCTTTCAGGGCTGGTCTGCCTTTGGGAAACTTCCAAGGAAAAGCTAAGTGCTAAAATGAGTGACTTTGGTGATTTCAGAGGTGGAGCTTCCGTTTCTGTACTAATCTCCAGCCAATGCCCAGCATGGTGCTAAGGAGAATTATGCTTTATAGGGGTTATGTTTCTGAGGAAAGGAAAAATGGGCATCTGTTGGCTCATGTCTTTGTTTTTCTGTCATTCTAGGATGTACCATAGGGAGGTTGTGTTCCTTAAAAGTAGAGGAGAACAATTATTCTGGGGACAGTTAAATTTCTGCGATAATTTGTTTTAAAAGTTCTGAGGTCTTTGAAATGCATCGGTGCAGCATTTTGTTCTCATGATAGGTCAGGCACAGTAAATGTGCCCACACTGGCCACTGTTTCTTGGTGATCCTTAATGAAACAGGGAGCAGAATCCAGAAGAATAATTTGCAGAATGCAGCTTGGTATGCAGCCAAATGTTCTTGCTAGCCCTTTCTACAACAAGCTGAAACTTCAAACCCTGCTTCTTCCATCATTTTTTTTGAGGTATTTTTGTATGCATATCCAAACCATGCTCCAGAGCTCAGATAAGTGGTACTTTGTGCAAATTCTTATTTGGATTTGATGCACTTAAATGGTCTTGCAAGATGCATCTGATGGAACCCATCCTAGCACACTGTGGGTATGCAGGGACAGATTTAAAAATAGCTGAGGAAAAGTCACTGGCATAAGGAGTCTAATAACTTGTCTTGGTATCTTTAAGGTAGAAATGTGGGGAGCAGCAAGAGGTCCTAGTTGGTTTGGGCAGAGGGAAACTGGCAGCAAGAGAAACAGAGATAATTACAGGCCAAATGTTGTTTTCCCCATTTGAAAGAACAGCTGTACTACTGAAAAAAGCAAAATGTCAGAGTCAGGTAAACACTGATTTCACACTTATTTCCTGCTGGTTCATGAAGCCCAGACAGGGTCATGTTTGCAGTGTTCTCCTTTAGCAGATGCAGGCTGAATTTGGTAGAATATCTCCTGCTGGACTGCACACTGTCCAGTGCATTCCCTGTGCTCCATCAGCACCTCTGTGATGGGGATCAGCTGCACCACTTCCCAGATGGCTACAGAGCATCTCACAAAACTCATCTTTCTTCTTGCCTCTCCAGGCTCAGGGCATGTTTTTGGAGTTGGAGGGAATTTCTCTGCCTCTGAACACAAATGACCATTTAAATTCCAGCCTTTGGAAGTCATTGTTTCCTCTGGGGTGCAAGTCCAGAATGCTCCAGTGACAAAAACCTTAAGGTATAAAACCACTGTGGAACAGGGGATTTGTTTGCTTCCTTTTGCAGAGACTTCACCCAGCATCAGGGTTTTGCTGGCTGACGGGCTGCAGGCACAGAGCAAGGCAGGTCAGGACTTACAGAGGCAGCTGCAAGGCTTACACAAATGAAAAAAAAAAGAAAGAAGCAGAGCTTTAGCAAAGCCTAATTCATCACCAGGCAGCAATCACACCAGTTATAGATAAATGCAGTCTGTGCAAAATGGAGCCATGGTAATTAAGCTTGTGACTTTTTTTGTTTGTTTTTTTTTTCTAATAATGTGGCTGGAGAAGAAGTTTTAAATTGTGGTGTTTTAAAAAGCCCACCCTCCTTCTGTTTTTAACATCCATTCTGAACGTTTTACTGCTTCTTCCAAAATGAATTTGCCTCCATATGTCATAGCCATTCCCAAGGAGAGATGTCTGATAGTATTAAAGCCAATACATAAAACACTTGGGCTGTGTTACCCATTCTGAATATTGTGGGGCTTAATGCCCATACAAAACTCTCATATTTGGAGATGTGTGTCTACAGTGCAAGATGGAAATGCAGGGTAAAAAATTCAGGCTGTCAGACTAATCTGATGGAAGCTGGACAGGCCATTTTTAGGTGCTAAAAGAGATACAGAATGTGTTGACTTAATAACTGGGAATTCTATGGCTGCTTTTTGCCTTGCATCGGTCTCTTAGTTCACAAAAGGCTTTACAAAATCAGCATGCTGAGTTCCAACCAGATCAAATAGCAACATTAATAGTTATTGTAAACCAAAATGTGATATAAAAAGCTTTATTGCTTCCAAGATAACATAATAGCTCTGCTTATAATAGGAAAAACATTTTTAAAAAGGATGAGAATCCTACTTATAAATCCACGGCTAAACCTAAGAAAGTTCTTGTTTGCTGTTGAGGCAATTCCAGATATTCACATGCCAGCCTACATTATCCTGTTTCTTAGGCTGTAGGAAATTCCACTTACATCATTGACTTCCTGCTGCTGTGGAAAATAGGTTTTGGTAATGGTTCAGAGTTAGAATTATCCCTCACCTGCCTTGCGCTTCAGTTCTCCACCATGCCAGTTTAATTACCCAGAAATGATTAGCGTAGTCTTTTCTCCTCCTTTCATTGCCCAGCATTTTCCTTCCTATTTAACAAAATCAGGTTTTGCAAACCAGACCAAATGTGGGACTTAAAGCTGCTAAGAGAAAAAAAAAAAAAAAAAAAAAAAAATGTCAGTCTAAAAGCTATACTGGACACAGAGAATTGCTAAACTGGGGAGGAAAATGTTGATTTCTGCCACTGAGAAGGGCTGTGATGGCCCTTTGCAGAGCTTTAGAGGCCAGTTACAGCACCTGCCCTGCCTGGGCAGAGCAGGGGGAGGAACATTTCTCATGATGTAATCCAAAATGCTGCCATGAGCTGCTAGATTAGGACTGCTGCTGCATGTCAGAGGTGCCTGATAGGAGCTGCCCTTTTGCTGCTGACACTTTCCAGAGGTACCAGGCAGCTGATACAGCAGGGTCAGCCCTTGAGGGATGTGGCAATGACCTTCAGTGAACCAGCTGGGGTGGTGTTTTTACTTCTTGGCTTGTCTCTGGCTGAAGAAGGATGGATTAATATGAGTGTGCTTCATCTCCTCAGTCTCACTGGGGACAAGGTGTATTTGTTGGTTGTGTTTGGCAAGCAGAAGGAACCATTTGAGAGAGCAAATTGGAAACAATATCCACAGAGGAAAAGAGATGATCCTGAGGGTGCTGGCAGCCATTTGTGCTTTTTGCTGTAGTTCATACATTTGCAGTATTATCGAGGATTTCTTAAGGCAACACAACAGTAAGGCCAGCTGACCCTCCTACCCCTTTGCCTGCTGACAAGGGATGCAGAGCCTAAAATGGCAAACATTTTCTTTCCTTGAGAGTGTAAGTGCTTTATTGGCTTTACATTCACACACCCAACAATGTATTTCAGGAAGGTGATCCTTACCTTAGCTCTGGAATAAATATTTATGGTGAGCATTTTGCAGCTCCTGCATTCCCAAGCAAGGGCACTTGCACATGAGCAGGAGGTGCCGTGCTCATCCATTCCCACCCCCCTTCTTTTGGGTTTGCTTTACCTCTGATGCGCTTGACAGAAGCTCCTTCCAAGGGCAGAGATTTCCAGCCCAGGAAATATTCCTGTTTACTCAGATTATTTTGCTGAGAAAAATGCCCTGCTGTGATATCAAATGAGAAGAAAACAAAGCAGGAGATGTGATTAATGAGCTGCCTCTTGACGTGGGGATGAGTGGGCAGATTAGGCACAAGGGCAAAATTAACCAGCTAAATCTGGGTGCAGAGAGGGTTTCTCAAAGGGATAAGGTGTTTGCATGTGCTTCGTTCTCGAGCTGCTATCATAACTCAGGATCTTGGATGCTGCTTATTAATAGTGAAACTGGGAGGCTTTGCCATTTGCCAGCCTACACAGGTAGTAATTAGCCATTAGAGTCCTGGGTTTTTTTTGTAATTAACTTTGTGTCGAAATTTCTTTGTTCGTTATCTGTGGAGAACACTCACAAAACAATCAACATCCATTTTACTAGGTACTGTTCAATGACCTAATTTTCTTCAGGATATTCCCTTCTGGTATTACCCCAAATTCCCCTAGTGCTTGCTATCTGCTTCCCCTGAACATGGCTTGGAAGGATGGAATGAGGATGGCATGAGTCTGAGGGCTTTTTTTAATATTATTTATTTATAGCATGTGTATGAACTTGCTGGAATATTTGAGAAATCTCATGCAGAGTAAGTAGATAATACATAATTTTAGTGTTTGTGTTTACAGTCATATCCAGAGGCTTAATGGAGTCTGTTAGAAAGGATTATCAGAGACAAATATTCATGGCAGGAATATTTCTCCTTCCAGTGAACCCCTTTAATCACCCCCATGAATCACATCGTTATTACACCATTTCAAGAACTCAAAAACCAGCAGAACCTCCCTGTTTCCCTAATCTTATTCTTTCCACTGCCCTCTCACCAGCTGGAAATAGGTGGATTGCTGGCTTAGATGTCTGTGTGGTAGAAAAATATCCACCTCAGCTAATGCAGGCAGGGCCACCCTGTCATAGCACCAGGCAAGGCACTCCTCTGAAGGGCCACTTTGCTGCTAGAAATGTCACCAGAAAAGGGACTTACTGCATTTCTGCCCTGTTCATCACTAAGGGAATTAAGCCTGATTGACCGAAAGGCCATTCTTCTTCTGCCAAATCCAAATGGAAACCTCCACGAGCAGTTGTGGGCCTTTCTCATCCCAGGGCTCCCTGATCTGCTTCCATGCCCAGGGCTGGGGTTCACAGCATTTATAAACCTTCTCCTGTTTGTCCTTAGGTAGTGCTTGGAGAAAAAGCATTTGGAGGGATAACGTGTATGTGTAAGAACTCCACCCACAAGCTCAAGGTATCCTCCAAGGCTTCTCACTCTGAACTCACCTACAAACGAAGAGCATTTGAGGTCCTTCCAACGCCTGGCCCTGGCTCCTGCTCTTTCTGTCCCCACCCTCTCAGGTCACCTGCTCAGCCCAGCATTGGTGCCCAAATGCTCGCACAGGAGGCCTCTCCACGGGGAAACTCAGAGCTGCTGCTGTGCCAGTCCCTGCAAAGCGTAGCTTAGCTGAGCCTCATCCCAGATCTTCAGCCTGGCAATTTCCCTTTTAACCTTAAAGCAATTGAAAAAGGTGGAATAGAGGGAATTCTTTGGTTTCAGGCAAATAAACCACCTCTTTAAGAAATCAAACCAGATTTCTAACAGAGCTCACCTGCCCCCCTTTAAACAACAGGCAGCCACCAGGTAGAGCGTTGCTGCTGTCTGTAATCGTGAAGGAGCTTGGATAGTATAACACAAATTGGCTCCCAGGAGTCACACAGACTAAACATAACAGTCCATCAGCTCTAATTTTCTTTAAAAGTGGTTGGTAGGAACTGCATTAGAGGAGGATGTTAAGAATCATGCATTACAGAAGCTGCTTGCTTGAACTGCTCTCCCAAAGGACAATTTTTTTTTCCTAGGTATGCACTCTTAATTGTAACAGCTCCCTTTTGTGCCTATTTTCTTAGGTAGGGGAATGGTTTTTTCCCTAAAGTTTTGATTTTTCTTTTGATAAAAAAAAGCTATTTTTTAAAGTCACGGTAAAGATTTCAAAATGTCTCAGGGCAAGTTCCACCATTCAGTAAGGTGAACATGTGTTTTCCTTAAAACATGGCAAACAGAAAGCCCCTGTCCCCTGAATGGCCCCTGCCTATTCTGAAAGTGAGGAGGTTTAGATTATAGATACGGGGGGAAACTTCTTTACTGTGAGGGTGGTGAGGCCCTGGCACAGGTTGCCCAGAGAAGTTTTGGCTGCCCCGTCTCTGGAAGTGTTCAAGGCCAGGCTGGATGGAGCTTGGTCTGGTGTAGGCATCCCCAGTCGGGGCAGAGGAGTTGGAAGTCAATGATCTTCAAGGATCTTTCCAACCCAAACCATTCTATGATTATTTTTGTGTTTGTAAGAATGGCAAGCCTAGCTGACCTCCTTTATATTCCTCCTTTATTCTGCTTTGTTGCATGTTTACTTTCAGTCATCTCCTCCATAAAGGAAGGGGCTCAGTCACTCAGAGCAGTCATCCCTGCCCCTGTGTGCTATCAAAAGGGCTTTTTGTGGGCTGACCTGAAGGCCCTCACCCTGCTGCAAGGTACATTCCCATCTCCTTGTGCCCCAAAAATACAGCAATTACTCTAAAATGAGAGTATCACATTTGCTTGCTTCAAAGCAGCAGCCCCTTGGCTTTCTCCTTCCCAGCCATCCTGACTTCTGAAAAAAGGAGAATCACTTCACTTTAATGGTGGATTTTTGAGGTGAGCAGTGTATAGGGTACTTTGTGACATAGCACAGGAGACCATAAAGCTTTAGAAAAAAGGTTTCCTATTTATTGCAGAACACCTTGTTTTCCTGTGAGACTCGCTGACACAAAGACCTTCTTTCCCTCTAATCAGGTTACAGCATCACACTATGGCTCTCTTTATAAGGGGCCATTAGATCTTTTCTTTGGGGGAGAGAGGGCTCTTCCCATAGCTTTGATGAATTCACTCTTTTGTCTGCACCAGAAGGTGCTTCCCTCAAGCAAGCTTTTTCAGGCTCCACAAAACAATCTCAGCTGCCTGGAAGTTTATTTTACTCCCTTTGTTTGCAGAGATACTTTCTGAAGGAAACACCACACAAACTTCACACTACCTCGAGTGGCTTTCTTTACCTGCTGCCTTTTTTTTGTTTTTTTTTTTTTTAATGTATGCCACTAGGTCTCTGGAGAAACCCAGAAAAACTATCACAATACTCCAACAGTGTAAATCAGGAAGGCTGTTAGTGAAGACACTTTGCTCACTACCCAACCTGAATTCTGGACAGCAAAGGCAGCGTGTTGGAATTTTTATCCACCAATGCATCAATTTTAAGAAGGAATCCTTTTCAAATTACATATTTGTCTTCATTCAGTTGAGTAGTGTGTGTATGGCTTAGTACCCTATGAGTTTGTTCCTGGTTTGCAGCTTCTCTTCTATTTAGACTTGAGCTCTAAATAATAGATACAGATATGTAGGGGTTAGAACAGCCCGTTGCTACAGCTTTCTATTAAGGAAAGTCATAACAGAAAGTTATTGTTACTAGGTAGCTTTTTACATCTGAGGAATTCTTCTGCCAGAACCATTGAAAAATGCTACATGTTCTTCTGAGCTGAGATTTGCCTATCTGCCTGAATTTATGGTTAGAAATAAAAACCCTCTGTGCTTTTGATTGTGAGACTCATCCGTTACTGAAATGTCATTTCCCTGTGAAGCCAAAAAGCCACAATGAAGCAACTCCTTTCTGAAAAGAGGGTAAAAAATGGTATAATTAAGTAGGTAGAGATGTTTTGAGGGAGCTGCAGTGACCTTGGATGAAGCAGCATTCTCCAGGAGGGAAGCAAACCAGCCACCTTGGAAGCATGTGAATATACAACAAGTGACAGGTTTTGCTGTAGCCCCAGATGGTATCTACAAAGCGAATGATATCTCATTGTGTTCTACCCAAGGAGTTCAAAAACGAACCCATGCCATTCGTGGAAGCTCACTGCAGCAAACAGGGAGAGCTCCGAGCTCCTGGATTCCCCGCCTGTGCTCTGCTGCCGCACAGAACATCCAGGCTGGGTGGGCTCGGAGGGCTTTTGGGCATTCACCACTCACTGCTTGCAGGTGCTGAGGGAAACAGGAGCTGGGTGGGATGAGGGTGAAGGAGATCCGTGTCTCGGCCACCCTGCTGGCCCCTGGCACTGAGGGCAGCGGCCCAGTTTATCCAGGGTTGGAAACAGAGGGATCATTGCTAGCAAACATGATTCTCTTCATTTCCCTCCTGTTCTCTGCCCTGTCTGGCAGGAAACCTTTCTGCTGGCACCTTACCTGCTGTCCTGCGCCTGTTCCAAAAGTACCAACGCTCTTCCTGCTGTGAAAGGCTGAATTGGATTGGAAAATGTCAGTCAGAAATCTGTCAGCTCCTGTTATGTACTCTAAACTAGCCAGTGGATGGTAAAATAGGGGTTAAATATGTCCAAAATGAGATTGGAAGGAAAATTTGAGGATACTACCTAATTGTGTATTATTTTTAAGGAAAAATAAAAAAAAAAAGAGGCATTAAATTTATGTTTTAAATTATTTAATTTTTAATTCAATTATTAAAAATATTTAGAATTAATTAAATTATTAAATTATTTTAAAATATTTATTATTTAAAATTAATAATTATTTAATTATTTTAAATTAAGTGCTTTCTGTAAAACCAAAATAAGATTATGGCCTCTAAATAAAGGCTGAAAAATCCATGTTTTCAGTCATAAAATGATACCATGAAATCACAGATGTCCATGGTGCACTGCCATGTGTGAGATTCCCACTGACTACAGCCCACACAGGATCTGGAGAAGATCCTACCCACAGCTGCCAGCCTGGGCAGGTTAAGTTTTGCAACCCCCAGCACTCCTTCAGCTAATTTGAGGTTTATCTGGCTCTGCTGGTTTATTTTTGTTAGACTTTCTTTTCAAATGCAGCTTCACAAGCCGTTCAACATTCTGCGTCTGTATCAAAATGATTTGGAATTTAGAAGAAGAAGAATTAGTGTCTCAAGGATCCTCTATTTTGCTTGGCACAAGTTAAAATGTTACCTTTCTTTCCATCTCAGTCTTTTGTTCATAGATAGATATCTAACACATGACATTTTTTTTCTCCCCAAAATTTTAATAATACTTTGAAAAACTGAACAATAGCACAAATTATATGTTGCTCCCAAATTACTTCTGAGACAGAATGAGATGGCAAAAATGTTTTAACCTCATGAAAAGCATTGGTTGCTACTCAGTATTCTGCTCAACTTTGTTATCACAAGGAGAAATGCATGATTTCTCTTCCTTGAAGCCACTCTAATTCTCCTTGCGTGTTATAAAGGTCTCCTTCCTTCAGGAAATGAATCTTTGTTCCACTTGTAAAGGAAATTTTCTCCTTCCTAGATCATACTGAAAGAATTTTAGTGGTTTTTAGAGAATTTAAGGCTCCTGTCACTGCACTGTAAGTCGAATTCCAGCAATTCTATGGGCTTTCCTCATTTTGTTCTAGGGCTATAATGGCTTTTCTTGTTGTTTGTGACTCTGTTTTTCTTTTTTTTTTTAGCTTGTTTAATTGAAATCTTGAAAACATTCTTTAAGGATCACCAGAAGAGCCTTTTTGTTATTTCCTTTTACCTTCAAGAGCACACACCTTCAGTACAGGTCTGATTATTTCCTTTACTCTTCTAGATTGCTGAGCTCCTTCAGCCTTAATTATCTTGTTCCATTTGATTTATTTCCCCACATACCTAAATTTGCTAAACAGCCTGCATAGCCTTGTCTTAATGAACAGCTTCTGGGCCAAGCAGTCATATAATTGAATTTATTATTCTTTGCACTTCAGAACTTTTAGTCCTGCCTTTGTGTGACTTCTGAGCTGTGACACTGCTGTCCTGCTTCAAAATTGGGATAAGGATGCTCTTGGGGTTGCATTAAGAGTAGAGACATTCAGAAAGCTCCAGCTGAAGCTGGGGCCCGTTTCAGGCATTGCTCACTCTCTCTGAGGTGTTTTCTGTGAGAAGCTAGGCAGAAAAATCAGATGTGGGCACAGTGGTCAACAGAGGGGATGTGATCAGGCTCTGCTGTCATCTCTGCAAGGGAGATGATGCTGTTCTCCAGGCTTCTAATTTCATATCATCCTTTTGACCCCACTTCCTCCTAATAATGTGTTTTGTTAGCAAGCAATAGTAATTATTATGGCATAAAGTTGAATGACCCAAACCAAACAGATCAAGGTGGCAAAAAATAAACAAGAAAGCCATGGCAGCACAGCTGAAAAGTAGTGGGCCGCTCTTCAAAAGTCTTTTCAAAGCTGATATTGCCATGCTTCATTCATTTAGCAACCTAAAGGACAATCCTTTCTAGCCAAATATTATTCTGGCAGGAAAACATAAGGAGTAAGTTAATAAATCTAGCAATGTCTAAGAGCCTTTTGAAGAATATTTGCTTCCACTCATGTCTCATTCTTCTTTCTCTTGATTTACCCTCCTGGCTTCTGTTTGTCCCACATAATGAACAGTGGGGTTAGGCAGTAGCAGGCCAGTGGTCAGACCCTGGAATGGCACCAGGATGGTGTGAGATGCCAGCTCCCACATCCGCAGGAGGATGCCCCACTCAGCTGCTGTCCGCCCGTCAGAGCTGTGTGTCCCCTCTCTGCTGCGGCCGTGGCAGCCCTGAAGCACACAAAACAGGGATGCTTTGATCCCTCCTGTGCCCTCCAGCGTGGTCACCACTGGGGTTCTCCATCCATGCAGATGTAGCTGTGTCATTGTCTCATTTACTCGTGTCACATTTGATACATCCAAATTTGTCGGACGCCAGCCGCTGCCTTTGGAGTCATCCAAGGACTCGGAGTCGAGTTTATGACTGAGCATGCAACAAATCAAGCAGATGAGATGGTGAGGGCTCATTCTGGCTTCTCAATGAGGTCAGCCCAACCTGATTTATTAATGTTTTCCATTCATAAACCTGCTGGTCTTCACCACAGCTGCAGACACTAAGATGTACTGCTAATCTTTGTGAAGTGCATGACAATAATTGAATAGATGCAACTGCCTCAACACAATCCAGCTTTAAAGCTGGTTTTGGACTGGCAGATAGGTGACCTGTGTTTGCCCTGATGTTCATGGGAATACCCACAAGTGAGGGCTGTCAGCAACAGGGACAAGGAGTGTGTCTGTTGGGGAAATAGCAGCTGTAAAAGCAGGAATGCAGGTGGATGTTTCTGGATCTGGTGGAGAGGGAAGATGAGGAGGAAGCCTCTGCCTGGCTCACCCTGGGTGTCATTTTTACACCAGTGCTATTGAAGAGCACCAAGCTGAATAGACTTGCTGTCACCTCCATTCTGGGTGATGCTCACTGTTTTTTATGCTCAGCAATTTCATACTGTAGTTATTTGAACAGAAATGATCTCAAGATTGACAGGTCTCCTTTTCAAGGTTGTAATTATTCTAGAATCTTCATGAAGACATGGGAAAATAGGATTATATTCTACTTCTTAGCAGGAAAAAAATGAAATTAAACCAAAGAGAAATGAACACTTTTTACCTTCACAGCTGCTGCCCTCTTTTTCAGTGAGACAGCTTTGCTGTTCCAGTCTGTTGCGTTTATTGTATTTACTTTTTCTCTCAGATTCATTCATTACCACAGATAACCTCAGCTTTACCTCTTAATGATCTCAAAACAAGTTGTCGGAATACCTGGGGGAAAGGAATGCTCTGAAATGACAGTGCTGCCGGTGAAATTGTTGCTGGTGGTGTCTTTACTATTTTGACTATTACTGTAGTCATGGATTTTGACTTCTCTCCATCTGTCACCTTCTAAACCAACTAATGCACACCATGAAGCCAAAGAGTGGGGCAGAGCTCACTTTTTGTGCTGACTTAATACCTTCTGCCCTACCTTTGACCCCAGCTAAAACATTTAGGAAGGAAGAAATTCATCATCACCACCACATCAAAACTTCTACCTCTGTAATATGCACTGGCAGTGTTTATTTTTTTATGCTACTCATCTTTATAAATCAGTCTTACCGTGATTTTTTCCCTTCCTTCTTTCCCAGGCCTACAACAGTTAATTTTTTACTACAGAAAGTGGTGAACCTAATTATGAGAGAATAGCTGTAGCTACAAAAATTATAATTTCTGATAATGGCTTCTTCATTATCTTGTCTTCTGCAGCATGAATACAAGACCCATAGCTTCTGTTGCAATTAGAGAGGTGTTTTTTGATAAGCAAAGAAAAGATCCTTAGCCTGGAAATAATAAAATCTAGGGCAATTCAACTAAACATTACACTGACAACAGACAAATAACTGATGCTTTGTCTATGATTTGCAGAATAGAACAGTTGTATTAAAATAAGAAAAATAAGAGCTGTGTTTATTCAGATGCTTTTGTTTTTCACATGTTCCTTCAATATTTGAAGCCACATCCTTAAAGAAAAACAAAGCAAATTGGAAAGCTGTAAGCTTGCCAGCAACTTTGCAGACCTCAACCTTCAAATCATCTCTCTGCAACTAGGTGACAAATAATTTATTGTTTTACTGGATTATGCAGATGTTGAAAATAACATGAGGTTTTCTTGGTTCCACTGTGTCCTGCTAGGCAGCTTGGGCTCGCCTCCACACTACTGGGATTTGGCTGGCCTGGCTCTCTTGGATTCTTTGATGTTCATATGCTCTGCTGGACTTCCTGGGATTTGCTCCTTCCTGATTAGGAAAAAAAAAACAAGCACTTTCCCAAGCCCATCAATTCCTGGCACTTCTCTGAGCCATGAGTCACAGGAGGCTAATTGAATCAGTGGTGCTCAGTTCCCTCCATCCCCAGACCTGTCTCTGGCAGCCCACACCAACCTCAGGGAATTGCAGCTGAGAGCTGCTGATATGCTGGATATATAGAGGAGAAAGGAAGGAAGAAGGAGGATTTTGTGTGAAAAGGAGTGAAATGGTGACAGTTAAGTGACACCTGAGTAAATGTGGGTCTGCCACCATGTTTGTGAGGTCTATTCCTTGAGATTTTTCTCAGCCTGAGACAGATTTCACACCTCCCTGATTATTTATGCTTTGCCTGAGCTTGCTGTGTTCCTGTGCCTTGCCCAGTCATTTCAAACCAGAGAGACAGGTTTGAAATGCCATGCCCCACCTCAGAGTCCAGCCAGAGCAGCCTCAGAGGGACCTTTGGGAAGCATGGCCAGAGGATGCTTCCAATTCCAGAGATGCTCAGGGCTGTGAAAGGCGGGCTGGCTAGGTAATGCTCCCAAAAAATGAGTCACCAGCATCTTTCCACAGCAGCCTCTTTCCCCAGCTCCCGTGGTAGCTGTTACACTTCTGAGAAGAGCAGGAGACAAGGCTCAGTCTGGAGCCTGGGAGATGGAGGTGAGGCCACAAGTCTCCACCTGCCAGGCAGGGCTGCAGCCATGGGGCAGGCAGTCGTGTTCCTTCTTGCAGGCTTCCCATTGAGGGCAGATTTTGCAACACCTTTGATTGCAGTTCCTAAGGTTTTCAGAGCAGCCAAAACACACAAATTATACAAAAGAACGAGAGAAGTTGAATCTTCATGTTTAGCTTGAATTTCCACTGGAGTCTGGAAAGAAAATGAGACCTGCAAGAGGGTTTTGCTGGGATGTGTCCCTTTAGCACGTCCTCGTGGAAGGACAGAAGTGCAGGCACTTATTAGTTCTCAGGTAGTGACACTTATTTTTTTTAATGCCAGGAAAAGCCTAGAGGAGAAAAACCTGCCAGCTGTGACAATCTTAAAGAAAAGTCCTATTGATTTACATTTAAATGCAGCTGTCACTGGCTGGTTATAGCCAGCAAAGCAGAGGCAACAGGGCACAGTAAAACACTGCAGGAGTCTCATGTGCTCACAAATCACCTCCCTCTGCTGCCATCCCAATAGCACAAGGTGCCAGGGAGAAAATGGGATGCAGTGA
The DNA here is from genome assembly GCA_024865655.1 of Emberiza elegans. Lineage (NCBI taxonomy): Eukaryota > Metazoa > Chordata > Aves > Passeriformes > Fringillidae > Emberiza > Emberiza elegans. Next base: position 5,011,746 of record JALJVW010000158.1, read on the forward strand.
ATGCCAATACATGGTGACGGTGAGGGGCACATGCAAAGCCCACCCAGCTTTAGGGGTGGCTTGGGGACTCCATTTGTGTGCACAGGGTGCAGAGCAGAGAGGGTGGGTGGAATTGGGCTGGACAGCAGGAGCTGCAGCTGCTCTCCTCCTGGCTGCCTCTCCCCGTGTCCTGTGTCAGCCCCTGCACGCATAAAGAACTATTGTTCCAGCCCAGAAATTGTCAGGGAGTGCTGGACAGCGGTGGGAACCCCATGTGTTCCCTCTCACACCCACACAGGCACAGATGCAAGCAGTCAGTGCCAGGGTCTCACCAGGAGAGCTCCCAAAAGAGCCCCTGGCTGCAGGCTGTCCTCAGGGAACTCACGGGGATGGAAGGACATCCCCACTGGATGTGAGCTCAGGACAGCAACTTTGCAGACCTCAACCTTCAAATCATCTCTCTGCAACTAGGTGACAAATAATTTATTGTCTTACTGGATTATGCAGATGTTGAAAATAACATGAGGTTTTCTTGGTTCCACTGTGTCCTGCTAGGCAGCTTGGGCTCGCCTCCACACTACTGGGATTTGGCTGGCCTGGCTCTCTTGGATTCTTTGATGTTCATATGCTCTGCTGGACTTCCTGGGATTTGCTCCTTCCTGATTAGGAAAAAAAAACAAGCACTTTCCCAAGCCCATCAATTCCTGGCACTTCTCTGAGCCATGAGTCACAGGAGGCTAATTGAATCAGTGGTGCTCAGTTCCCTCCATCCCCAGACCTGTCTCTGGCAGCCCACACCAACCTCAGGGAATTGCAGCTGAGAGCTGCTGATATGCTGGATATATAGAGGAGAAAGGAAGGAAGAAGGAGGAATTTGTGTAAAAAGGAGTGAAATGGTGACAGTTAAGTGACACCTGGGTAAATGTGGGTCTGCCACCACGTTTGTGAGGTCTATTCCTTGAGATTTTTCTCAGCCTGAGACAGATTTCACACCTCCCTGATTATTTATGCTTTGCCTGAGCTTGCTGTGTTCCTCTGCCTTGCCCTGTCATTTCAAACCAGAGAGACAGGTTCAGCCATGCCCCACCTCAGAGTCCAGCCAGAGTAGCCTCAGAGGGACCTTTGGGAAGCATGGCCAGAGGATGCTTCCAATTCCAGAGATGCTCAGGGCTGTGAAAGGCGGGCTGGCTAGGTAATGCTCCCAAAAAATGAGTCACCAGCATCTTTCCACAGCAGCCTCTTTCCCCAGCTCCCGTGGTAGCTGTTACACTTCTGAGAAGAGCAGGAGACAAGGCTCAGTCTGGAGCCTGGGAGATGGAGGTGAGGCCACAAGTCTCCACCTGCCAGGCAGGGCTGCAGCCATGGGGCAGGCAGTCGTGTTCCTTCTTGCAGGCTTCCCATTGAGGGCAGATTTTGCAACACCTTTGATTGCAGTTCCTAAGGTTTTCAGAGCAGCCAAAACACACAAATTATACAAAAGAACGAGAGAAGTTGAATCTTCATGTTTAGCTTGAATTTCCACTGGAGTCTGGAAAGAAAATGAGACCTGCAAGAGGGTTTTGCTGGGATGTGTCCCTTTAGCACGTCCTCCTCCTCGTGGAAGGACAGAAGTACAGGCACTTATTAGTTCTCAGGTAGTGACACTTTTTTTTTTAATGCCAGGAAAAGCCTAGAGGAGAAAAACCTGCCAGCTGTGACAATCTTAAAGAAAAGCCCTATTGATTTACATTTAAATGCAGCTGTCACTGGCTGGTTATAGCCAGCAAAGCACAGGCAACAGGGCACAGTAAAACACTGCAGGAGTCTCATGTGCTCACAAATCACCTCCCTCTGCTGCCATCCCAATAGCACAAGGTGCCAGGGAGAAAATGGGATGCAGTGAATGCCAATACATGGTGATGGTGAGGGGCACAAGCAAAGCCCACCCAGCTTTAGGGGTGGCTTGGGGACTCCATTTGTGTGCACAGGGTGCAGAGCAGAGAGGGTGGGTGGAATTGGGCTGGACAGCAGGAGCTGCAGCTGCTCTCCTCCTGGCTGCCTCTCCCCGTGTCCTGTGTCAGCCCCTGCACGCATAAAGAACTATTGTTCCAGCCCAGAAATTGTCAGGGGAGTGCTGGACAGCGGTGGGAACCCCATGTGTTCCCTCTCACACCCACACAGGCACAGATGCAAGCAGTCAGTGCCAGGGTCTCACCAGGAGAGCTCCCAAAAAGAGCCCCTGGCTGCAGGCTGTCCCTCAGGGAACTCACGGGGATGGAAGGACATCCCCACTGGATGTGAGCTCAGGAACTCCAGCTGGCACAGTGATTGTGAGGAAAACCTGTGTAATGACTGAATGAGTATCTGGTAGCAGACTGAGTTAATTCATTGCTTTTTTGTTCCTCACTTGGGATGGAATATTTGGCTTTTACGTGCGATTCTGGGGTTTCTCGAGCCCTCTGAAACACTTGTGAGTGTAGAGTGACATGTACCAGCGATAAAAGGGACCACTTCCCCAGCACTAGGTTTTAATTCTGCATATGACAAACGCTTCTTTCTTTAGTATTTCTTTCAACTCCACTTTTGAAGTTGATTTATATCTGCCTCCTGTTTTGCTCCAGTTTCAATCTCCTGGCGGCGTTCCTTGCCAAGGCAGCCTAATGCCCACATGAGCCCCATTAAGCCACATGCTTCTGTATAGGCAGCAGTACATGTTTTTTCTGGGCTGAGCTTTGTTTGCCAAATCTGGGCCTGTATTCACAGATAATGACTTCCTTTTTGTCTCCTTCTCCTTCTGTGTGCTTTTTTCTTTTCCCTTTTTTTTTTTCTGCCACACGCAGCCTTTTCAAAATGTAATGTGACCCTCATACATCATTTTTATCAGCCTTATAAACCCAGTGTAGTACAGCATATGATGTATGTAAATTCATGCACCTAAAGGCAGCGAGGAATAAATATTCCAGTCCTCTGTCAGGAACAGAGGATACCTCGATGTCATTCAGAATCAAGGTTTTTTCCTACCTGAAACTATTAGCTACAACAGTCCTATATTTAGAATAAAAAAGTAGAAATACCTTCTTTTCAAGATGTCACAAGTCATTTTTTTCAGATGGCTTCAGATGATTCTTTTCATTTTGAAATGTACATTTCATTTTGAAATGTACTTTTATGCTATATTGAAAGGGATTTATACAATAAACCCCTTTAAGTCAAATTTTTTTTAAAAAATGGGGACCAAACAAATAAAATTTTGCAACATTATTTCACAAAATGCCTGGGAGCTTTAACCTGTTTTTCTCAGTGATGAGAAAACATTCCGGGGAGATGCAAAAATATACTTTCAGCCTGGTATTTAACACGGCCATATTTGCAGATTTGCATCTGCGTGCTGGATACAGGATGGCTACCAACGAGACCTGGGTGAACGGGCCTTGGCCGCAGCATCACGGGATGTTTGGGGAGTGGAAGGGGCCTTAAAGACTGCAAAGAACCTGGTGCCTTGTGAAGGCTGACCTAGAACAGAGGCTAGACAGAGCTAAAGAATGAAGTAGGGATTTATTTGGAGGCCTCAGTGGATGCACCTTGGGCAACACAAGAGCCCAGCCAGGGCTGCACCCAAGATGAACCAAAATGGTCGACTGGTTGCAGGGTCTCACACTTTTATAAGTTCTGGTTCATTTGCATATTGGAGTTAATTGTCCAGTTACAGCTTTAAGTTATGAAGTCCCATCCTTCTTGTTTTTCTCTCTTCAGCCCATGTTGTTTATGCTCTTGGGCCTGACACTTAGGTCATTTGTCCTTGGTCCCCAGCTAGGGAAGGAGTTGTTCTGTCTCCCTACTCTGTGCAGAGAGCTCACCACCCCTTCATATGAGGCTCAGACCCACACACTAAAGCAGTTCAGAATCTGAAAAATATAAAAGCGAAAACCTGAGGCATCTAACCCATCTTTGCCACGGTAACCAAGCACAGTTTGGAGCTGGAAACTCACCTGTCAAGGGCAGAGTTAATTGAGTTTGGGAATGCTGGGGAAGCTTTGCCACAGGGAAAGGCCTCGCTACAACCATGGCCAGCGCTGCACGGAGGGGAGCTCGGGCCTCGGCCTCACAGAGGCACAGGGGCTATGGGGTTTCACTTTGTCACACTATACCCCTGGCTGTGAGACTCCCTGATAGCATCTGGGATTTCTGAGCACTGCAGGGACTTCTTGTAAATGGAGTCGCCTCGACGATGTTTGTCCTGGACTGAATGCGCTGGGGCAGACAGCTGATAAGGGACCTACAAGCTTGACATCAATACACGGTTGTGCTGTCATAACAATACAGCCTCAGCCTCTAGGTTACAGCTTCTCAGAAATCAGGAATGCTCATTAGGGGGACAGATAATTGGGAGTGGTTTCCTCGAAAGGAAAGCCACTCCAGGCACTGCGGTGTGGAGGGCAGGCCTTCACAATGGTGGCATTGTTTAGAAGTCATTGGCATCTGCAAACAAAAATCTATTTAACTCACTGTAACAGTCTAAGGGGAAAAAAAAAACCAACAACAAAACAAATCAGGAATCTGTTATCCTTCTGCTCCAAAGGGAGTCAACAGAGTCAGCAAATCTCCCTGCCTCTGCAGGTAGAACAGGGCGATGGTTCTGAAGGTGTTAATATGAGTGCCAGAGATTCCCTTTGAGGTATCTCCTCTCCTCTGGTGGATGTGTGATCAGGCTCTCTTGGCAAATATCAGCACTCATGGGAGCAGAGCCATAGGAATATTTTTAGCAACTATTGTAATGCAGAATACTGTGGTGCACTTTCACTTCAAAGTATTTATATTTAGGCTTAAATGCAAACATTCCTTTGAAATCTGCTAGTCCCCCTATATGTCTCAAGTTCTCTAAAATGTACAAGCACAAAATAAAGCCATTAAAAAAGAAAATCAACCTACAACTGAATTAAAAGTGTTGTACAGACAAGTGCCTCCAATATACAGACACACAGATAGTCAGTCTCTACCCTAGAGCTTTTTATTTTGAATCTTAAAAGCAGAGTCTGAAAGATCTGCTAGCCAAGCTAACATATCTTGTATCCTTCAGTTTTGTCAAATAATTATTAAGTACTACAGTTGAGACCACACCCACATTCTTTGGGCTATATCCTGCCCTTGCCTAATATCCAGTGTTATGTCCATATTTGTTCTAACTCCTTTTCCCTCCCTCTTTCTCTCCCCTGCCATCAAGAGCCCTCTCCCTGAATCCCTTCCCCTCTGTGACATGCACCCATGGGCACACGTTATGGCCAAAAATGAGAAGACAATGAAATGAAAATGAAAGAATTCGCAGGAAGCTTCTTCAAGTGTCAAATTGCAGAATGAAGACAGTTCATTGCCTCTGTGGAGCCAACATTATTTTCAGGTTTAAAATTATAAAATTTGCAGGCATGCATATGTTTCCTTGTCATAAATAAATAAATTAATTAATACATGGCTGGGCAAAACATCCTTGCTAGCCACCAGTTGCACCTCAGTAGCTCCAGTTCGCTTGACACTTGACAAACAGAGAGATAGAAGTGAGTTATATGTTGCTATGGTTTTATGACCAAAAAAATAAGTCAAAGAGAACAGGTATTATAACATTTAGACATTTGTTTCCTCTCTGTCCCTGAGGGATTTTTTCAATGGCAGTTTCTGCATTGAGAAACAGCAAAAAGAGAAAAGAGAGAGAAAATCCTTTAATCGCACCCTTTGTTTTTAATCCGATCCCTGGGACACAGAATGCATTATTTAGAGAAGAGGTTTGTCCCTGAGATGGAACCTTTCAGTTGCTGGTTGGTGACCAGGGTGGACATTTCCCTCTGCAGTGACAGAGCGCACACTGTGTCCCTGCCTTGCCAAGCCACCCAGAGTGGCCAAACTGCAGCCAGGGATAGCTACAGCTATCTCTGGAACAAAGCATATTTTTTTTAATCCTTGCAGCTTCCATTCTATTATTAGGGAGTTTTATGAACTGCTGCAGATGAATTGAGCTCCTTTTTTGTTGAAAATTCAGCTTTTATCATCTTTTATTCCTTCTTAGGGAGTGTTAATGGGTCCAAAATGGAAGGATTGCTGTGACAGTGATGCCACACTGGGAAGCCCTCGCAGCAGAGGTTCCAGCCAATTTGGATGTTAAAGCAGCCCCTCTCTGCTGCTCTTTCCATCCTGACAGAATTATGATGTGCTCCTCAGCCTACCATACATTATTGAAGAGTTCTCTGGGTAAACACATGCTACTGCAGTCTCTGGCTGTAGGAGAGACATTACCCAGCTGAAACTGCTGTGATAGCAGCCAATTCCTTGCACTTCCACTTCCAGCTCTTCCTGAATCCAAAATGTGCCTCCACCATCGCTGGGATGGACACAGAGAATGCACCCTGAAGAATGAGGAGAGGATTTTGTCAGGCCCAGAGTTTGCCAAATAGCCTCCAGCTGTGCCAGGGGAGGTTTAGATTAGATTATAGGAGCAATTTCTTCCTGAAAGGGTGCTCGGGCATTGAAACAGGCTGCCCAGGGTGGTGATGAAATCACCGTCCCTGGAATTGTTCAGAAGGAGTCTGGATGAGTCCCTTGGGGAGATGATTTAGTGGTGCACGTGGTGGTGATGGGCTAATGGTTGAACTCAAAGATCTTAGAGGTCTTTCCCAGCCTTAATGGTTCTATGATTCTGTGCTCTTTCATGACAGGCTTTTGCCAGTCTTCACTGGCCATAAATAAATTTAATGCATCAGTCTCTGCAAGACTGATAAAACTGGCTTAATTTTATCATTATCTCTCACTAACTCATCATGGACAGTGTGAAAATCATCACTGAATGAACATCACTGAAGGTTTTAGATGACATGGACAGCTCAAAGGATCAGGGCAACTCTGATTACAAGTGCTTGATCCCATCCAAAGATAGTTCTGTCTTTCAGTGCCCCTGCTGAGGAGGTGGAGCAAGACACACTCCAGGCTACATCTCATTTCTATCTATGGCATATGAACTAAAGTACTGCAAATTTTATCCAGTGTTTGCATGAAATAGGGTAAAGCATCCTTCTTGCTGATTAATTAGCAAGGAAATTTAATACTAGCTGATTTATTGGCTTACAAATATGTTTTGGCCATTACAAGACCCTAATGGACACACTTGCAAGGTGAAATCCTGGGAATTTTTCCAATAATTCAAATCAAGCCAAGACTGACTTTGATCCAGTAGACGTGAGATGAACATTTCATCTCCTTAGGCATCTTTCAGAATGTCGAAACTCTCGCATGTATATTTCACATATGAACATATACAGCATTTTATGGTAAGCTCCTGGCCTGATAAATCCTGTCAATATATTTTAATTCTAATTTACAATACTTGCATACATGGGAAATGCTTGGAAACTGATGAATTTGCATCAAATCAGATTTTTTCCACCTAAAAAATGATAGTAAATATGCCAGTGAAATTCATGCTCAAAAAATCTCTGGTATTCTACTAAATTTAAAAAAATGGAATACTCAGATTCTTCTTTGTTCACAGCACAGACATTGCTTTTATTTTACCCTTACCTCCTCTATTACCAAGTATAATTTGTGTTCCAAGTTCTGGTACCAGATGCTATTATCTTGAAAAGCACTTGATATTCCAAAGTGTGTAAGAGCCAATTCTATAAAATTGTTCACAGGTTCCCATGTTTCCATGCAGCACGGACAACATCTTGTTAATTAGGAAAATCAGGTTTGCCCAAGGAGGGAGAAAACACTGTCAGTATAAACAATGGTGAGATCTTTCCCCCATCATCTGAATCACACATTTTGAAATAGGAAGGTAAAAGGTGATGTTCTTTAGAGGATAGAAAGAAATTTAGTTTTGCCAGGTATTTACTGAGCAAGGATAGAGAGATGCTCTTCAGACTGTGATGAGCAAAGTGTTGTCTGAAGTGGACATGCAGCAAGCTTTCAGACATGATTTTAGGCTCCAGGAGGAATGATGACAAAGCTCTGCTCTAAAACACTGGCAGTGTTTAGAGCCAGCAGTGAATAGAACTGGGTGTTTCATTTTTGTGGTGCAGAATTCCAAAGAGTAACAGGATCCAAGGTGAAATTTGGCTCAATATGGTTAACCTTGAATGGGAAAGCATTGCACTGATGTCCAGTTAGCAGGAACAGAGAGAAGAGAGCTCTGTGAAAGAATGGAAGTGTGGCTGCACTGCTGGCACTGAAGGTAAGCTGGGAAGGACAGGGCACATGAGCAGGGTACTGCTCTGCACATCCAACACACACTCCACAGGGCAGGTAGTGATCATGGATTTCGGGTTTTTTAAAGAGCAGGCTTATCAGGTGACATTAGCAAGGCTCTAAGGAAACACACCAGCCTGGGAAATGGAAAGAAATCGAGATGTATTGAGGGTGCTGAGCACAAGCACCGCAGGAAATGAGTGAACAGCGCAGGTGGAGGATAAACAGGAGGCACCTCAGTGAAAGCAATTTATAGAGCATTTGCTCTGTAGGATGAACTGATTTTGTAATCAATGCTGATAACAGAGCAAGGATCTGGGCTGCTTTTACCTTGAGGCTCCTTTGTTCAGGAACAAAGGGATGCAGGACCAGGCAGGCAGCATGGGGTCCCAGCAGTACCTCCCGTGAGAGCAGGGCAGGATAAGCCTCGGCAGCATTCCCAAAAAAAGATGGGCACCTGCTTTAGTGCAGGGGGTGTCTTGTCCACCTCATGCACACAAATCCACCTGCAGCAACCATCCCAGAGCAAAATACCAGCTCCATTTGCAGCATTTCATGTTTATGCCATACATTTATTTGGGAAGGAAGCAATGCATGTGGAATAAGGCAGCAATTCCTTGTGAAAAAGGAGTCAGTTTGCTCTACCACAAACTGCTATAATCCAACAATAATGGGATGATCCTAATGAAGGATTGTAACTACTGTTCTAGGAATCAGTTATGAATTATTATTTTTCTACATTTAGTCAGCATATCCTCCAGAATATCCCATCTGACAATGGTCAGAAAGCCGGTGTGTGTGGGATTTGCCTGCTGCAGAATTTAATTGTGCCTTATGGGGATTCCCTTCTGTCAATGATTTGTTGGATATTGATCCATATATCTGGAGGACCTTTTCTTTTTTTTTTTTAAATAATTGATCTCTAAACAGTCATTTGAAAGAAAACAGACTAGCCTAGGAGAGCTTTCATCTTTCAAAATTCTGCTGTTAAAAATCCTACTAATAATCGATTGATATCTTGGATCATGTCCTTTGCTGATGGAAAAAAAATTGAATATTATTTCAGGGAGCGTACTGGACTTGGAACTATCTTTTAGGTTTTTTTTTATTATTTCACTAGACATCCTATTATTTTTGTGGTGCACAACAGGTTCAGGGAAGATTATTCAGCCAAGGGCAGAAAGACCCAAGCACACGGCTGCTGTTTAGACAGTGCCACCTTGATTATCCAAGCATCATGGGGACACTGAATATGTTTGCATAATTAAGGCCTTGGCTAATGGTAGTGCTTTTAAATGCAATTAATAACTTTCTGGGGATGCAATTATTTTGAAAAACAAGGAGATTGTGGTAAATGAGGTTCAGATAACTGTGGTAGAACTAACAAGAGTGTTCATTTTTGACACGATCAAAACATAATAGCAGATGACTTCCAAACACAATATGTATTAAATTTAAGAGAAAGCATGAAAGCAAAAATCCATTTGTAAAATGTTGAAAATTAAATTTAGAAAAAAAAAAGTGTTAAGTAGGAGGAATTGAGAGAATAATTTCATTAGCAATTTTCCTTCTTACTCATTTGAGAGGTGGTCATTCTTTGTTCAAGGTACTGTCATACATGTGTAACAGAAATAAGATACTTCCTTACAGTACAATTTGCACTTTTAAAAAATGATCATAGAACAGTTTGGAAGGGGGCAAAAAGACCTTCTAGCTCCAAACCCCTTGGGCAGGGATAGCTCCCAGAGGGGCTCAGAGTCCCATCCACCCTGGTCTTGCACACTTCCAGGGATGGGGCATCCACAACTTCTCTTAGGAAAAATATTCAAATATCATGCCAAACCACGTAATGCAGCCCCCTCTTAGAGCAGGGAGACTACACCTGCACGAAGGCAAAGCATCCCAGAGCTGTTTCCAGCATCCCCAGGCACAGGGCTGGCTGGGCTGGGCAGGGCAGGCAGGATGGGGGGACACGGGGGACACAGAAGGCTGGCTTTGTGTCCAGAGCTGCTTGGAAATATAGTCCATCTTTTCATATGCTCAGAGACAGCCAAAAGGGATATACATAGATGCTCCAAGAAAATACTTAGAGTATTAGTTTTCGCAAAATCTTTAACTTTTTTTCTTCCCCCTTTTAAAAAATAACAGAGAGCTACTGTACCCTGCTGAGACCAACATCTGTGCAGACAATTAAACCCTTTGAGACTCGGAGCAGGGGGGAAACTCAGAGGAACTGGCCCTTTTCTACTACATCCTCTGAAGGATTACAGATAAAGAAAAGATTTTGCAAATAGCTAGGCACATACATCGTTACAAAGAGGTCCCGCTGATTTGTTTTTAAATAAATTTGGTTAACAATGAAGTTTTATTTTCTGAAAAATACTGATATTGGCACTTGGATCTGAAATACAGCACTAACATCTTTGTTGTAAGCCTCTTTTGGTAGGAAGCCAGATCTAAGACAACAGAATAAGAAGCTGAATAAATCCTTGGGTTTTATTCTTCAAATTTCACAGGAAATTATTTATAAAACTTGATTCACAATGATATGACCCCAAGAGTTCATTATAAAAAATTCTGGTTTCTTTTTTTTCTGTTGTTTAGCTAGAATTGGGCAAGTGGGGTGGAATATTTCTGCAAGGTATTTTCACTATTTTTCTTTTTTTTTAAACCTGGAATTTTATTTAAGAAAAGGACTTCCAGCATGGAGGGATGCCCCTGTGGTATGGGTGGTTCAAATGTGGAGTGAGTTCAGTCCCTGCTCTTCATGGCTCAAGATCTCAATGAACAAGGTAAACACTGAGAGAGGAAAGATAAAGGAAGATGAATCAAAAAGATTCAATTGCAGACACCTTTTTATGAGAGTTTTATTTCACCTTTTCTGCTGAAAAAAAAAATGCTGCTGTTGAAATTATTCTGACCCAGGGCTGTGTATTAATAGCTCTTAGTGCTAATTGCTGTGTGTGCTTCCTCGCGCGCACATCATTCCACAGAAACAGACACCCATCCATCTATTAAATTACTTTTATTTCCCTGGGAAATGCCCACCAACCATTTCAGGTTTCCAGGCAAACGGAAAGCTTAGCTGTTGTTCTCCTTCCCTGCATCCACCCTGCCTGCCTGTGCCCTCCCTTGTGCTGCAGGAGGGAGTACCAAAGAGCAGGTGGGTGTTTTTCACACAGGGATTTTGGCAGAGCTTTGTAAAGCTGTGATGAGTAGAGGCAAGACTAAGGAAAAGTGTGCTGTAATATGTACCACCTTCAATTTGAGATGCTGGTGTGTGACACTTCCTGCCACAGAGAAAATCTGACCTGCCAAGATGTAACCCCTTGGCATATACTTTAAAAAAGGAACAAAAAAGCACAATGTTAGGAAATGATTTGACAACATTTCTAAACCGTCAAACCCAGTGCAACTCTCTACATACAAGTCCAGGTTTGCAACAGCCTGGGAACCTCTGTGGGCACAGACTGCACCCAAGAACAGTTCACCTGTGAGCAGTGATGTGCCAAACCCATTTACCCTGAATATTAACACAGCAGCTCCCTCCGACACCAACCCAGCACAATTACTGCTGCACACTCCTGATGGAGCATGGAAAAAGACAGACATTAGGAGAAATGAAGTCAGTTTTAGTGAATTTTAAGGAAACATGACCTGCAGCAGGAAGAGATCAATGCTGAGAAACTGCAGGGCAAGGAAGGGAATTATCTCATTACCATGGCTCTGCTGCTGGTTCTCTGCCCCGGCAGACTTCCATCCCTCTCCCCAACACCCACATTTCCATGTAGAGAAATCTGGTCATGGCTTGGGTCATGCTGCAGCAAAGCCACAAGGGCCACAGCATGCCGGTCTCCTCCTGGGCAAGGAAACTGTGCTAAGCCAAAAGCTTCTCTGCATTCACAAGTCTTCTGCATCCCTCCCAGGTTTTGCCTCCTATTTTAAGGTCAGTGCTCTGTCAGGGGAATTACAAAGGACAATTTTAGGTAGGAGATAAGGCAATTAATGTTTGGATGTGTCCCCCTTATGGGGTGCCAACCTCTTTGCCTACAAACCTGAGCTGGGCTGGCAGGGGCACCCCCAGAAGAACAGAAATGCAGATAGGGAGGAAGGTTTGGTTATAAACACACAGATCAACCTGCCTTCCTGAAAGCCTAATGATGCTTCTTATTTAAACAGAAACCTTCAAACCAATCTGGTTCACAATAACACTGGGATATAAACATGGTGGTTTCAAAAGACACCAAAACTGGAGCAAGGGAAATGTTTATTTCAGCGTGAAAATATGAGGCTTCCTAATATTTAGTGTCTTTTTAAATATTTGCTTCAAAATGTGGCTTGGATTATAAAGACAAGAATTTTAAGAGCAAATAGCTGTTTAGTTAAGGTTGCACACTGGATTAACTTCATAACAGGATTTACAGAACAGATAATTAGGAGAGTTTGGCTAATAAATGCTCTCAAGGTGAAAGAACACCCCTGTCAGAGCAGAAATAGAATAGAAATTGTCTGAAATAATCAGTTTTAGAAACCTGCAGTGCCTCCCCATGGCCAAGCAGATGCTCTCCTGCTCTGGGGTCTCTGCATTCAGTGCATTTTGTGTGAAGGAATTAGTTATATTTTGTTTGTAGAGTTACATTGGTTATTTTTATTCCCATGAAGGGGCTGAAACCTGTTGTGCCCCTTTCCTGCCATGCCCTGGAATGGTGGCTAGGGAGCAGCTTTCAGCTTTTCATTAGGGTCACAAAACCAGAAACATTGACAGAAACATCTTCAGTGGGGAGGGAAGGTGGTAAATCCTCGTTACCTCAAAATTAAATGGAAGCAGTCAGCTGTAAAACAGAGGAATGGGTCAAATATGGAATGGACAGTGGCTTTTCCATATGGATAATGACTCCTCAAGAAAGGGAAGCTGCTTAGCCTCAAATGAAGCTTGCATAAAAATAAATAAATAAATAAATAAATAAATAAATAAATAAATAAATAAATAAATAAATAAATAAAATACTCCCCACCCCTTGCTAATTTAAGTACAAAACAGCTACAGCAAAAACTTCCAGATGGAATTTATTGGCCCCAATGAACCTGCTGGACCCTTCCAACTCAGCATATTCAAGGACTCTATTCTGAAATAACGCAGAGCACACACTGCAGTCTGTAAATGAGGCATTCTCCAAGGAAAATCATGGCAGAAAGTTTAGTGGTTCCCAGTCAAAGACCATTTCAAATATTGAAGAGGTGTAAAAGAAACACCTGCTGGGTTCATTCTCCTTTTCTTTCTCTCTTCCTATTGCTATTTCATTCCCAGACAGACACACACATAAATATCTATGTGAAATTATGCATACCAAAGGGGTTTATTATTAAAGTTTCTAACAACCTGAAACCTGGGACATCAAAGAGTTTTGGAGGGACTTTGCTCTCTGTTCTGGGGAGGGTTCAACTCTTGCTGTATTTGACCCAGGTTGCTCCAGCCCTCTAACCACCACCAAAATAAATTTCAAGAGAAAGTCCTTTTTTGGCCCATCGCTGGGTAAACATGTCATTTTGGTATTTACATATAAATTTTCTATTTACATATTTTATTTATATTTATATTTATATTATTATTTGTGTATAAATATTTTATTTTTGGTTCCTTTGCTGAGGACTTAGCCTGCCCAGCTGCTTCTCCAGCCACAAGTAATCATTTCTCATTTATTGTCACCTGATGTGAGCCCCAGCTCTCACTGACAATTCTCATTCAGCACTTACTGTGCTATATTTCACCTCAGAGTAATGAAAGTACTTTTCAGGATGACATTAAGTAGTGATATAAAGTGACTGTGACTTACCCTTGGGGTCTGTTCATAATGTGTTGGAATTTTTACATTACTGCCAATTTTGGTAAAAATAAAGTTCTACCTTAGTTCCTTAATCAGGGAAAGACTAAAAGTTTAATTAACATAAAACATGATGTATTTCACCTTTTGCACAGCCTAAAGGCTCCAAAAGGAGCTCCTTTCCTTGGCATATCAAAAAGTCTTCCTAATAAATCACCATGTGCTACTAAAAGTAAAGACATAATAAACTTGTTCTGTGGTATTCTGAGACTGATTTAAACATGAGATCTTTTTAAAATCAATCATGAAGTATCATAACTTACTTTAAGGTTATGTAGTATAAGGCCTACTTACATCTCACACTGCTCAGTACAGAGCCTGTGTGCTGTTTGCCCTTGAATGCTTCATAATTTTCTTAATATTTTTTAAAAGACTTGAGGGAGGTTGTTGAGCTTTTTTCCCCCTGTGGAGAGTACACATTTCTGAATATTATGCAGACACTGTCTCTTAGTTAAGTTCTCTCTAAGTAGACTTTTTCCTAGCTTTTCTTCCTGTATCCTCTAATCTATCCACGCTGAAGGAAGCTGCCATTGTAACCACGTTCATGCCAAAATTTTATTCTTCTGAGAGCCAAGTGATTTGGACATTCATAGCCTTACTTCTTCAAAAGCTGCATTTGAGATGCTATTGGTACTTTATTTCTCTTCCTTGAGCAACTGGCATCATGACAAGGGAGTCAGTAAAGCCCCACTTAGCATCAGGGTGACTACCAGTAAAGCTGTTGGGCTGCAGTGAACAGATTTAACTTCCAGATTTGTAGATTTGCTGAGCTGTTTTACTGGATAATAGGTGGTATTTCTGCTGTAGAGACTTTAAGAGGTTTAGGTTTTAGAGATTTTAGGTTGCTTGGTTTAATGAAGACTGAGTAAGTGCACAGCAGCTTCACAGTGCCTGTGTGTAGCTGCATGATGGTGTGTTTCAGATTTTCTGGGTTCCAAACAAAAGTTTATTTTGCCAGTGTCTTGCTGTCAGTAATTGCATCCCATTACTAAACTCCATCAAGAGTATGGAATACAGATGCTTGAAGGAGTAATGAGGTGCATTCCTTCAAACAGAAAACAAAGACTAAGCCAGAAAAGAAAAGCTTTCCAAATGTTTAAACAGATTACGAAAAAAAAAGGTCAAAATTGTTTGAGTTTCTGGGACATAGCAAAATTAGCACTTTTAACTAGTTAGTAACTATGAGCTTATGGTCCAGGCAAAAGATTCAGGCTAGATTCTCTGCTCAGCTGAACTCTACCATCTTGTGGGTTCCCAGGAAACTACAGTTTCAGTCTTAAAAGGCATCTTAATAAACCAGCTAAAATAGCTGACAGCACTGCTTTTGGTTTTTTTAATGGCTAAGTAGCATCTTATAGACAAAATACTATTAAAGCTTTTTTTTTTTTTTAATTTACTCTTTCAATTTGTGGCTTTCCAAGCCGTAACAATTTGTGTGCATTCCACATATTTCAGTGTTTCCCAGTTACTTTGCAAACTCTTGATTTGATCAGTGGAAGTTTTACTGTGACAATAGAAAAGAGAATTATACAAGCCCTTTGTTGCAATTTAGGATTTTGCATCTTGTGACAAGGAAATCGGAGCACTTAAAACAAAATGAACCAAAACCAAGCACTTGCTTTGAGATTCTCTTTCTTTCTCCTGGTCATCTAAGTTATCCTTAAGTACCAGAGATCAGTACAGTTTTGGCTTTGAACTGCAGGATTTCCATTTTTTATGGTGTAGGGATTTTTCCAAGAACTTTTTACTTTCTTTTTCTGTTCAGGACTGATGGAATTCATCCGTTCATTTGATGGGAATCTGACTTTGAGTTGAATAATGCTGAATTTAATTAACACTTGAACTGTAGAGGATATTTTTCAAAACCTTTTAAAATGTGGTAGCTGCTGAGTTCAGCAGGGTTTTACCAGCAGCCGGGCCGTGAGCTATCAAAAAACCCCCAAACCTTAATTTAAAGAAAAAAAAAAAAAAAAGCCACAATATGCGGTTAAAAGCACTGTGGGGTGCTCTAGCTGTTAAAGGAAAAAGAAAACATGGTGTTGCAGAGCAGGTGTTGAAAAATTAAACTACAGAGTTCAGACCAGTACATTTCTAGGCTATAAAACATGGCTGGAAAAACACTTTAATGTTCTTTTTCCGAGTGGAGCGAGTCTATTAAGTAATAAATATCAAAAGGCCAATTCAGCTCTCACTTGTGTGACTGGGATGGGAACTGAGACTTGAATCAGGCTCTAAAAGTCAGATGCTGCTGTCCCTGTCTGGGAGGATGTGATGCTCAGTGACACGTTCTGACTACCCCCATCTGAATTGTTAGTGTCAGAGCAAGTGGAACTTGACTGAAATGCCATGTTCAGTCCTCAAAACAACAGCAGGACTCATGGTGTGTTATCTACCTCATAATGAAAAGGTGGGGTTCAACACCTGTTGATTTAAATCAACATTATTCTGCCTCAAGGACTGCTAAACTGCATCCTGAGAAAAATGTTACAGTAATATTTTTACTCCTGGAGCAACACAGGAGAAAGTGGTGGAACAAAGGTGGTTTTCACTCTATCTGTCCCTAGCTGAAATACAAAGTGGTGTTAAAAATTCAAACGCAGTAAGTAAGAGGAAGGAACAGAGAAAAAGTTCACTAAGAAAAGCAAAGAAAAATAGATTTACTCATTCATCAAACACACCCTGCAACCTCTTAAGAAAGAAATGTCTCACATCAGTGAAGACTTATATGAAGTTGAGGTCTGTAGATGATCATAAAATCATTTAGGTTGGAAAAGACCTTTAAGATCATAGACTAAACTGCAATGAAGCAAGTGTGGGCAGGATTCCAGCTGCCTCCAAGGAATAACGAGAATGCCCAGTGCCCAGTCTTGCAGCACTCAGGAGCACGGTGCATCAGACAGAGCCTTTGTGCTCTTACCTTCAGCTCATCCGATAGAACACAGAAACCTACCTGCCACATCTGCTGGATTCACAACCAGTTCCTGTTCTGGCTGCAGAATAAAATTCTCTCCCTGCTGTGATATCCAGTTGCAACCCTGAGACCTCAGAGGGCTGTGTGAGATAATAGGTACGCGTTCAATTTTCATTAGACTTACCCAAGGAACAAAAATTGCTTAGAAACTTTTCCTTCCCTACAACGCTTTCCACTTCATCCATCAGCCCTCTGCTTCTGTACTGTCTGTGCCTCCCAGCACATTTCAGCAGCATCATGGCCCACTTTAGGCAAAAACAGCGCTGGAAGCACATTAAATGTGACAGCCAGATGTGTTGATCTGTTGACAGTGGACACTGAGGTCGTTATTAAGACTTTGCAGTGGAGCATGAGCTGGACAGTGTTGGGATTGGATTGCTTCTCCCATATCTGGAGGTGAAAGCCTGATGAAGTGTTGGGAGGTGTTATCAACAGAGCTGGAGGCAAGACAAAAAGTGCAAAAAATGACCTATTCTTCACTTTATTTGCATTCTGCAAGTGGAGTGCTTCTTAGCACAGTCTTAACTCTGTTGAAATGTATTTGTGTTAATCTAAAAGGGGTCAAAACTCAAGCCACACTTACACTGATGAACCACCAGAGTAATTTCACTGACATCCACAGACTTTATAATAAAGGTATTGCTTAACACCTCCCAAAGCTGTTTCAATTTTAATGGGATTTTTCTTAGTCATTAAAATAACTTTAAAAAGCAGTTGGTTTTAAAACATCGTCTAAGTTTGACTACATTTGAGACAGCTCACAGTAAAAAAAAATCACAGTTGTAATGAGAAAATTATTTTTAAAAAAATGCCTGCAATTATTTTATAACTGAAAATTCTCTGTAAAATTTTGTACAACTTTTCATAAACATTTGGACTTAAAAAAGTAACTTTCTGAATCCTAAGGAATGGAATTTTGATATATTGAAGCACTTCAGGAATTTAATGAGTGTTCTTTTTTCTTTTGTGAACGACTCATCTAGAAAAACAGTTTTACCTCTACAGGTACAAAAGGCTTAAGCAAATTATGCTTTTGAAGAAATTCTAAGATATTTACATCTATCATAACAGATCATTGATATAACTACAAATATTAAATTACAGGGCCTGTAAACTGGCAAATAGATTTTGTTTGATTCATTCTCATGTGTTGCAAAATTTTGCAATGTATAATTTTATTTTAATATAATGCAAGGGGAACAGATGATATTTCTGGGATCTAATATTGATACACATTACTTATGAGTCTCTAGAGTAGCAAAAAATGGTGCTTCAAAACCTATTGTCTAGGTATTCTCCTGTTTTCTGGATATTCTTTCTTGCCCAGAATTTTAGCCCTTTTGCTTACCTCTGATGTACAATATTTAAAAGGCTGACATTTTGCTTTCATACGTTTGAATTTCCATACTTTTGCAGCAGCATTTCTTATTTTGGCATTTGAGAGAAGAACCCAGAGGGAAGCACAAACCTATGGGCACAGAAGAGCTTGAACAATGTCAGGACAAGATTGTGCCTGTTCCACATGGAATATAGTTGGTTAGTAATTCTAATCAGAAATGGGGAGAGAACCAAAGCCCCTTGCAGGGGCAGAATGTTCCTCCGTGCTGTGGTTTGGACTTGGAGGCCAAATTTACCTGGCAGATGTGAAAAATTCCACGCAGTGAGGAAAAAACTCCAGCGCAACTGGGACGTGATGAATGCTCGAAGACTTGCTCTAGTGAAGATGCTATCCTATGTTCTTGATGCTATCTTACGTTGGCAATCACCCCCCTCCAGCCCATATAATCTTATTTCTTCGCGAATCACTGTTGGATTTTGCTGGCTCATTAGACGCGGGCATTTTAGCGATAGAAGTTAAAGGAAGCCCCTTCCGAGGCTGCGGGCGAGGGTCGATGCACGCCGGTAGGTGGAGTCCAATATCAAGGAACCGGGGCAGAGCGCGGCAGCGCTGCGGATCCCGGCAGCGCGGATGAGCCGCGCTCGTTTGTCCCATGGATTTATCCCCAAACCCCGCAGGACAGGAGGAGGTGTTCGCCCCAAGGATAGTCCGCGGGTGACTCATCTCGCACCGAACTAGTGCAGCTGGGAAAGGCAGAGCACAAAAGCCCTTCTCCAGGTCGGCAGCAGACGCTGGGAAATGAAAGCTAAATACAGGGAGAGCACAGCAGCGCCATGCAGGGAGAGGTGCTGTGTCCACGGGCTCGGGGCTGATCCCGGGTGTGAGGATCCATCCCTAGAGGGATTTGCAGGAATTGCTGCTGGTCCGAGGTAGCTCTTGTGTTAGATGACGATACGGAACAGGAACCACCACTTTTTCCTTACTGTTTCCCGTCAAGATTGCTGCCAGTGGTCATTTGACCTCCCTTTCTTTAATCATATCCAGGGTACTAGCGGGGAACAAACTGCCTTTGACACACATCTTTCTACACTCCCCTACTTTATTTATTTTTTTTTCCACTTCTTTTCTCACTTTTCCGACTTTTCCATGCTGGAAAATACACTACCAGGTTCTTTAACTCACAGAGATAAATAAATAACTCTGCATTTTGCTGATCCCTTATGCTGCTATGCTGGATTTACCTTGTCACTTTAATTGCTAGATTTACCTTTGGGACTTTAATGGCCATCTATAGATTTGCGTTTACGACTGCTGTTTGTATTTAAAGAAGAACTCGCACAAAATTAAAACTTTTGCTGCCTGCGTCGCCGCAGGGAAAAGGATGCTCCTCGGGTTTTTTTGGAGGCTTTTTGGGATGGAGGAAGGATTTGGGCTTTTCGGTGGGCACCGAGGTTCCCGTGGGATGCTCCGGCATCCCGGCGATGCTCCCGGGAGCCGCGCCGGGCGGAGCGGCAGAGGGCGCTGCCGGCCCGCGGGAGGCGCTGCCAGCGCCGCATCTTCCCGGGATAACGGGACCCGCAAGTTCTCTCTCAGAGCTGCCAACAAAGTGCGCGGGCCCGCCGCAGCCCCGTGCCCGGTTCGCGGGGCAGCCCGCTCCGCTCCGCTCCGCCCGGCTCCCGGCTGGCTGCCCGCTCCAGGCGGGAGCATCCCGGGGGATCCGCTCCGCGGGGCTCCCCCCCGCTCCGCGCCCGTCCCGCTCCCGCCGGGGCGGCCCCTCAGGTGCGGGGGGCGGGCCGGGGCGGGGCGGCGCGGCCCGGCGGCCAATGGGCGGCCGTGGGGGGAGCCGGCCCGGCCGTCAAGAGGGCCGGGATCCATGAGCGCCGGGCAAAGTTGGGTCCGGGCGGGCGCGGATCACGGACGGGCCGGGCTGCCGTGCGCCTGGGCATGCCGGCGGGGCGGCGGGCACCGCGCGGGAGCGGCGGGCCGCGGGGGCCCCGGCGGTAGCGGCTGCGGCTGCTGAGCGGCGATGCGGCGCGGCGCCCCCGGCCGCCCCCCAGCCCCGGAGCGGCGGCGGGAGGAGCGGCGGCACAGGCAGAGCCGGAGCCGGAGCGTCCCGTGAGCGGCTCCGCTGCCGTCCGCGTCCGGAGCGCAGCGTCCGCGGGTGCCGAGAGGGGCAGCGGGAGCGGGAGCGGGGCAAGCGGCGGCGCCGGGCCGCCCCCTCGGGGCGCTGCGCCCCCGGGTCGCCATGGGCCGCCCCGCCGCCGCCCGCGGACCGCCGCTGCTTCTGTCGCTGCTGCTGCCGCTGCTGCCGCCGCTGGGGAGCGCCGCCGCCGCGGAGCCGCGCCAGGTGTTCCGGGTGCTGGAGGAGCAGCCGCCCGGCACTTGGGTGGGCACCATCGCCACCCGGCCCGGCTTCACCTACCGCCTGAGCGAGCACCACGAGCTCTTCGCCATCAACGCCACCTCGGGCGCCCTGCACACCCGCGCCACCATCGACCGCGAGAGCCTGGCCAGCGACGTGGTGGACCTGGTGGTGCTCTCCAGCCAGCCCACCTACCCCAGCGAGGTGCGCGTCCTGGTGCTCGACCTCAACGACAACGCGCCCGTCTTCCCCGACCCCTCCATCGTGGTGACTTTCAAGGAGGACACGGGCAGCGGGCGCCAGCTCATCCTGGACACTGCCACCGACGCCGACAGTGGCACCAATGGCGTGGACCATGGCTCTTATCGGATCGTGGCCGGCAATGAGGAGGGCCGATTCCGCCTCAACATCACCCTCAACCCCAGCGGTGAGGGCGCTTTCCTGCACCTGGTTTCCCGCGGAGGGCTGGACCGGGAGGCCACCCCCACCTACCAGCTGCTGGTGCAGGTGGAGGACAAGGGCGAGCCCCGTCGGCGAGGGTTCCTTCAGGTCAACGTCACCGTCCAGGATATCAATGACAACCCCCCCATCTTCAGCCAGACGCTTTACCAGGCACGGGTGCCTGAGGACGCGCCCGTCGGGGCCAGCGTTCTCCAGGTGACTGCGGCCGATGCCGACGAGGGCACCAACGCTGACATCCGCTACCGCCTGGAAGGAGGCGATGGCAGCGGTGCTGGGGATGGGGCTGGCAGCCTCCCCTTCGAGGTGGACCCCGAGAGCGGGGTGATCCGCATCCGTGAGCGCTTGGACTACGAGGTGCGGCAGCAGTACTCGCTGACCGTGCAGGCCATGGACCGCGGGGTGCCGGCGCTGAGCGGCCGGGCTGAGGCCCTCATCCGCCTGCTCGACGTCAACGACAACGAGCCCCGGGTCAAGTTCCGCTACTTCCCGGCCACCTCCCGGTTCGCCTCCGTGGATGAGAACGCGGCCCCCGGCACGGTGGTGGCCCTGCTGACGGTGAGCGATGCCGACTCTCCGGCGGCCAACGGGAACATCTCCGTGTCCATCCTGGCGGGAAACGAGCAGCGGCACTTCGAGGTGCACAGCAGCAAGGTACCCAACCTCAGCCTCATCAAGGTGGCGGCCGCGCTGGACCGAGAGCGCATCCCAGCCTACAACCTTACCGTGGCGGTGGCAGATAACTACGGGGCCCCACCGCCACCTCCAGGCTCCCCCACGTCCGTCTTCTCCCCCGAGGGAGCGGTGGCAGCTCCCGTGAGCCGCTCCTCGGTGGCCAGCCTGGTGATCTTTGTGAACGACATCAATGACCACCCGCCCGTCTTTGGGCAGTCAGTGTACAGCGTGAACATCAGCGAGGACGTGCCCGCGGGCAGCTACGTGCGGGGCCTCAGCGCCACGGACCGGGACTCGGGCCTCAACGCCAACCTCAAGTACAGCATCGTCTCAGGCAATGAGCTGGGCTGGTTCCGCATCAGCGAGCACAGCGGGCTGGTCACCACGGCTGTCCCAGAGGGTGGCATTGCTGTGGGCACATCCAGCTCCAGCAGGCTGGACCGCGAGACCGCTTCTCAGGTGGTGCTCAACATCAGCGCCCGTGACCAGGGCGTGCAGCCCAAGTTCTCCTATGCGCAGCTGGTGGTGACTGTCCTGGATGTCAATGACAACAAGCCTCGCTTCGGTCAGCCTGAGGGTTACCAGGTGTCCCTGGCTGAAAACTCCCCGTCAGGAACTGAGCTGCTTGTCCTGAGTGCCACTGATGGGGACCTGGGGGACAATGGGACTGTCCGCTTCTCCCTGCAGGAAGCCGAGCCGGCGCTGGCAGCAGTTGGCCCCTCCTCCGTGACCCCTCGCCAGATGTTTCGCCTGGACCCGGTTTCAGGCAAGCTCAGCACCATCTCGCAGCTGGACCGGGAGGAGCAGTCTCACTTCTCCTTGCAGGTCTTGGCCACTGATTTGGGCTCTCCTCCCCTTTCTTCGGTAGCCCGAGTTAACGTGACCATCCTGGATGTGAATGACAATAGCCCCGTGTTTTACCCCATTCAGTATTTTGCCCACATCCAAGAGAACGAGCCAGCTGGAACCTATGTGACGACTGTGTCTGCCACGGACCCTGATCTGGGCCCCAATGGGACAGTCAAGTACAGCATCTCAGCTGGAGATACCTCCAGGTTTCAGGTCCATGGGCAGACAGGAGTCATCACAACAAAAATAGCCCTGGACAGGGAGGAGAAAACTGCTTACCAGTTGCAGATTGTGGCCACTGATGGTGGCCATCTTCAGTCGCAGAACCAAGCCATTGTCACCATCACTGTCTTGGACACCCAGGACAACCCCCCTGTTTTCAGCCAGGGCACGTACAGTTTTGTTGTCTTTGAAAACGTTGCCCTGGGTTACCACGTGGGTACTGTTTTTGCTTCCACCATGGACCTCAACACCAACATCAGTTACCTGATTACCACGGGTGACCAGAGGGGCGTGTTTGCCATCAACAGGGTGACGGGGCAGATCACCACAGCCAGTATCATTGACAGGGAGGAGCAGGCATTTTACCAGCTGAAGGTGGTTGCTAGGGGTGGGGCGATAACTGGCGATGCCGTGGTCAATATAACTGTCAAAGACTTAAATGACAATTCCCCACACTTCATTCAAGTGGTGGAAAGTGTAAATGTTGTTGAGAACTGGAAAGCTGGGCATACCATATTCCAGGCCAAAGCTCTTGATCCTGATGAAGGTGTTAATGGCATGGTCCTTTACAGCCTTAAGCAAAACCCAAAGGGCTTGTTCTCAATCCATGAACAAACTGGTGCTATAAGCTTAACGGGGCCGCTTGACATAAATGCTGGATCTTACCAGGTTGAAATCCTGGCCTCGGATATGGGGGTGCCTCAGCTGTCCTCCACCTTTATCCTGACTGTCTCTGTCCATGATGTAAATGATAACCCGCCTGTGTTTGACCAGCTTTCCTATGAAATTACTATTTTGGAGTCAGAGCCTGTGAATTCCAGGTTCTTTAAGGTACAGGCTTCTGACAAAGACTCGGGAGTGAACGGTGAAATAGCTTACAGTATAATTGAAGGAAATGCTGGGGATGCCTTTGGCATATTCCCAGATGGCCAGCTGTATATAAAAAGTGAACTGGACCGTGAGCTTCAGGAAAGATATGTTTTACTGGTCGTTGCCTCTGATAGAGCAGTAGAGCCACTCAATGCTACTGTGAACGTTACTGTGATTCTGGAGGATGTAAATGACAACAGGCCCCTGTTCAACAGTACCAACTATGTGTTTTATTTTGAAGAGGAACAGAGAGGTGGGTCGTACGTGGGTAAAATAAATGCTGTAGATAAAGACTTTGGGCCAAACGGTGAAGTCAGGTATTCATTTGAGCATATGCAGCCAGATTTTGAGCTGAACACAGTAACTGGGGAAATCAGGAGCACTCATCAGTTTGACAGAGAAGCTCTCATGAGACAGAGGGGAGCTGCAGTATTTAGCCTTACAGTGATAGCCACAGATCAGGGGTTGCCAAAGCCTCTGAAAGATCAGGCAACTGTACAGATCTACATGAAAGACATCAATGATAACGCCCCCAAGTTTTTGAAAGATCTTTACCAAGCTACTATATCAGAATTGGCAGCAAATCTTACACAGGTGCTGCGAGTTTCTGCCTCAGACGTTGATGAAGGGGTTAATGGGTTGATTCAGTATTCTGTAATCAAGGGAAATGAAGAAAATCAGTTTGTAATAGACAGCAGCACGGGCCAAGTGACCTTAGTAGGCAGACTAGATTATGAGGCTACTGCATCGTATTCCCTTGTCATCCAAGCAGTCGACTCTGGAGCCATTCCCCTAAGTTCAACTTGCATGTTGAGCATTGACGTGTTGGATGAAAATGACAACAGCCCTTCCTTCCCTAAATCAACCCTGTTAGTGGATGTCTTGGAAAATATGAGGGTTGGTGAGCTTGTGTCATCTGTCACTGCCACTGATTCTGATTCAGGTGACAACGCTGACCTCCACTACAGCATTACAGGGACAAACAATCATGGGACCTTTAGCATCAGTCCCAACACGGGGAGTATTTTCCTTGCCAAGAAACTGGACTTTGAGACACAATCTCTGTATAAGCTAAACATAACGGCAAAAGACCAAGGGAGGCCCCCGCGATCCTCTACCATGTCCGTGGTCATACACGTCAGGGATTTCAATGATAACCCTCCTCATTTTCCTCCAGGAGACATCTTTAAGTCAATTGTTGAGAACGTTCCTGTGGGTAGCTCTGTCATTTCCGTGACCGCTCATGATCCAGATGCGGATATTAACGGGCAGCTAACCTATGCAATCATCCAGCAGATGCCAAGGGGGAATCACTTCCGTATCGACGAGGTGAGAGGGACGATATTTACCAACGCTGAAATCGATCGGGAGTTTGCCAATCTCTTTGAGCTGACAGTCAAAGCCACCGATCAGGCCGTTCCCGTGGAGTCCAGGCGCTTTGCCCTCAAGAACGTGACCATCCTGGTGACGGATCAGAACGACAACGTACCCGTGTTCGTGTCGCAG
Organism: Emberiza elegans; assembly: GCA_024865655.1. NCBI lineage: Eukaryota > Metazoa > Chordata > Aves > Passeriformes > Fringillidae > Emberiza > Emberiza elegans. The sequence continues at coordinate 5,037,068 of JALJVW010000158.1, forward strand.
AACGCCCTCGCCGCCGACCCCTCGGTGGTGATCGGCTCCATCCTGACCACCATTATCGCTGCGGATCCTGACGAGGGTGCCAACGGGGAGGTGGAGTATGAGATAGTCAATGGGGACACCGAAACCTTCATCGTGGACCGCTACAGTGGAGATTTGAGAGTGGCCTCAGCCTTGGTGCCTTCTCAGCTCATCTACAACCTCATTGTTTCTGCCACCGACCTGGGCCCCGAAAGGAGAAAATCCACCACTGAGATGACTGTAATCCTGCAGGGGGTTGATGGGCCTGTTTTCACTCAGCCAAAATACATCACCATCCTGAAGGAGGGCGAGCCCATCGGGACGAACGTGATCTCCCTGGAGGCGGCGAGCCCGCGGGGCGTGGAGGCGCAGGTGGAATATTACATCGTGTCTGTCCGCTGCGAGGACAGGAGCCTCGGGCGCCTCTTCACCATCGGGCGCCACAGCGGCGTCATCCAGACCGCTGCCATCCTGGACAGGGAGCAAGGAGCACGGCTCTACCTGGTGGATGTTTATGCCATTGAGAAGTCGTCTGTTTTGCCCCGCACGCAGCGAGCAGAGGTAAAGGTTTATTCAGTAATTTTTTGTCTTGTTACTCCTGTGTAATTCCAGGATTATGGTTAGTTTTTCACTGAAGTTGTAGTGTCAGTGTTGGGCATGAGCATGGGCCTCTGAGCAGCTCATGTCATGGAAGTTCTTGCCATCCCTGCCTGGCTAAGTCCTTCAGATGACAGGTCTCCTCATACACTTCCAATTTTAGTTACTTTTCTACCTAACTCACTGAAGAGTATGAAAATGGTTTTGTTTCTCTTCCTGGATGTGACAGGTGGTAAAGGCATAGCATTTTAGTTGGAAACTTCCCTTATCACAAAGCCATTTGCCTTGACTGGAGGGTCTTTAAAGGTTTTCTGCCTGGCTAGCTTGAAAAGCAATGGGTGGAAACCAGGTTTGGAATGTCATCTGTGAAGTACAAGTGTTTTATTTGCTCTGTTTTCAGTCACGGAGCTGATCATTCACACTGCTCCTGCTGTCTTCTGTGGTAATACTGAGAAGCCAGGTGTGCGAATGAGTCTTGTGTTTGCTTTAAGTTGCAGCATCTCCTGGAGCTGCCTTCTGCACTTCACCATGAGCCTTTGGCTTGCCATTCCTGGGAATTTGGGGCTGGCACTGCTGTGTGGGCCAGCCAGGAGAGGATGATGGTGGTGTGTAGTGGTTTAACCATTTCCCTCTCTGGCTGAACATACCCCTCTGTGCTGCACAGCCCTACAGATGCCCCAGCCATACTTCCTCTTGGGAATTAAGTGTTAGTTTTGATGCTGTGGTGGTTTGCAGATTTGGGGTTTTTTTTTGGCTTCATCTTATCAAAAGTGGTATTTCCAATTCTTACTTGACAGGTCTGGATTTTTTCTCTTCATAGCTGCTTTTGTTGTTTCTTCTGCAGGTTAAGCATGATCTGTGTGTGATGTTGCTCTCCTTTACTGGCAGTGACAGATCCTCTCTGAGGTGATTGTCAGGGATTTTCAGCACTGTTTCATCTCAGAGATGTGATCCCATCCTGCTGTGTGTGCAATGTGCTACTGATGGTCATGTTTTGACCAACAGTAGAGTATTGGACCTGTTTTAGCAGTGCTGCTGGTTTAAGTAATTAATGCTGGTTTTATGAGAGTATTCCCGTTGTGCAGGGCTTTGTACCCCTGCTAACAATTTGTAAAAGATACATCTTTATTATTTTTTCCTTACTATTGTGTCACATTTTGTCTTGATGGACAGTTGTTTTGAGGATCAGGCCTTTGTCATTGGACATTTGGATCATGACCCTTCAGCTCGGAGTTTGAGCAAAGAGTTTCTTGGCTGGGGGAGGACTCATAGGAGACCCAACCCTATGGCTGCAATATTCTTACATGTTGTAAAAGCATTTAACATGAGTATTTGCTGAGCAGGGAAGAGAACAACCATTGAGACTTCAAACAAGTTTTACATTGTTGAATGCAAACCACTTCTGAAATCACAAGCAAATGTTTTATTCTGTGAAGAACACTGAGAGGCATAATTGGGAGTTAGAATTTCCTGTTACTGGTTGCATCTTTATAGCCTCGAAAATCTCCCAAATGTAATTAACTTACTGTGCTTCTTTATAAATGTATTATAAATTATAATCAGCTTTCAACTTTCAAAAACATAACCATATGCAGTCTTCCTCTTAACTGATGGAATTTCTCTGGAAGGCTTTTGCTGTCCAGCACAAGAACTGCTACAGTGGCATTCTGGGTGCAAGCTGACTGTCAGTGGGTGCTGAATAAGCAACACAACTTTTTTTTCATATAGTTATGTATTTTTTTCTATTTGATTTTGTTTTTTGGTTTTGGTTTGGATTTTTCTTTGTGGGGAAAAAACATGAGTATTATGTGTTTTCTCTCTTCTCTTATGAGGAGTGTTGGGTTTTGTGTCTCGGTATGGTTAAAGAAAAGGGAAAAATAGTAATAGGATAGTCTTAACAATGTCTACATGAGTATTCTTCGTTGCCTGCCAGGCTCTCTGCCCTGATGCCAGAAATCATCTTAATTGCAGTGTGGCATGTGAGAGAACCACTGAGCACAGGGAGCTGCCCAGTGCTAAACGCGCTGTCTGAGATTGGCGAGCAGTGGGAGTAAGGAAGTTAATGGATCTTTTGTCTAATACAGACTGCAGCAGTGGGTGTGGGTGACAGGTACCTGGTGTGAAATAGAGATATTTACAGTTTTGAAACAGTGACTCGGCTTTGTCTGGCCAGCAGGCAGTACAAAAGAAGAGCAGGCTGGCGTGAAACCACTTGCTCGAGAAGTAAATTAATCCTTGTCCTTGGGAAGTGGTGTGATTTCCCCCCCCCTCCTAAATTCTGTCACTAATTTATTTACCTTCTGAAATAATATCAAATATATGGAAAAGTGCCCTAACTGAAGAAGAAAGTATCTTTTCAGTATTTCTCATCCATCCTTTGTAGGTGCTTTGTGAACAGTGTCCAAGGGTAGAACTTTGCAGTGGCAGGACTGTGGGGAATCCTTGCTGAACCCAGAGCAGGTGACATGCCTTGAAACTGAACAGCTCTGTTATTTTCAGTAAAGTAACAACAAAAGTTTGGGAAACAAACTGTTTGTTTACAATTTGTGCTTTATGTTTTCATCACTAGTTTTTATCTTTTTCCGTGTTTGTTGTTACTATATGGAAAGAAAAGTGGTGGTGGGGTGTGTGTCCAGAAGATGCAAGTATGAGGTAAAGCTTTCTTCAAATACCAAATATTTGAGATTCTAAAGAAAACTCAAGTGCTTCTTCCAGAGTATTTTACAGCTAGATGGTGAAATTTTGGATGGTAGTTGTTGAATCTGAAAGCTTGTTTTTTAATTTTATTTTGGATTTCTATCCTCTTTGTGATCGACAGTGAGAGACCAGATGATTTGACATTGTGTGAATGTGTTTGGTGATCACTCTCAGCTTTTCTCCCTGTTTTATTAATCATGAGGTTAATACAATCATCACTCTTGATCTCATGTGAAAAAGAATAATGTAGGTGTCTTAAAGGGGTCCCTTCACTTTGCCATTCCATACCTTTTTTAATGTATCTGCTGGGGGAAAAAACCCCTCAGCAACTGCTAAACTCCTTTCTCTTGGCTTTCCAACATAAATCCTCTTTTAACCTTTTGGGCAGGGCTGAGGGTTTCACCACCATGATTTTATATTTAACATAGAATGGCTAATGCCTGCTGGCATCCCTTGCACACCTCATGGCTCCCCTCAGCCCTGCTTCCCCAAACAAGCGAGGCATGCTGTGGGATATTTTGGGTGGCCCTGTGGTGTACCCTGCTTTGTGTCTGGCAGCAATAATAGGAACCCAGGGACAATACCTCATCTTCTGTGCTGTGTAACCAGGGATTAAGAGGAATTAGACAGGATCTGCAGTTTGTGTGTTTAACCCTTCAGTGGGTGGCTTCCTTGAAGGGAGTTGTGGCCCTGTGTGTGTAATTTATAGGGATTTATGTATCATCTGTGCCAGTTGAGAGGGGGTAACACTTTGGGAGCTGAACTCCCCAACATCTTTCATAAACTTTAAAAAGGTTCATAGCTCCCAAGGAAGGGAGGAGAAAGGTGTACATGAGGAAGGTGTATAAACTTCAAGTGAAAGATTCAGTGGTGCTATTGATTTGAAAGTGGAAATACGTGGAGAGGCAGATCAGTGGTCCTGTTAGTGCTTTTTACCTGGGAATGTTAATGTCCTCTTAGAAGAGGGGGATTGTCTTCATTTGCAGGCAGGGTGAATTGAGATGCTGGGTTTTCTTTTTGTAGCTTCATCGTGTGAGTGCTTCATGGCTGCTGTGGGCACAGAGTTTGTGGTGATTGGGGTGGGGCTGTGGCCAAGCCTCATCCCCAATGGGCTGCAGCTGTGAGCAGCATTGAAGGTAAGGGGTGCCCAGGGGCACTGCCCAACCACCAGAGGGAACAGAGGGCACACAGGTGCAGTGCATCAACAGGAGGGGATAAAAGGCTGGGCTGAGGGACAAGAAGGGCAGATGCCTGCAGCCTTCTGAAGTGCTGTGGTGTTACTCTGTGTGGGCTGAAGCCTTCTGGAATGGTACGGTGACACTCTGTGTGTTGTGGCCATCTCAGCTGTGACAGATTGACACTGTTGGGAATCCTGGACTTCCAAGCTGGGGTAGTGTTTCTTCCTCATTCAGGTAAGATGTGGGGATTTCAGACAATGCTTGGTTAAAATCTGGCCCTTAGTGAAGAAAGGCAGAGTGAATGGCCCTGGCCTCCTGGAAAGACAGTCACAGGAGGGTTTGCCTTGACTCAGCAGGAACCGCAGCCATTGCCATAAGCCTGGGATTGCATGGTGTAAAGAGCTGACATGGAGCTTTTTGTCTCTCTAGGCTGTGTCCTGTGGCTGGGCTGGCTCTGTGTCACTCCTGCATCCTCGGGCTGGGTTGTGGTGTCACTCACCATTCCACTGAGAGAGGAGCAAGGGTGGCCTGCTGGGGCCAGACACTGAAGGTGCTGCTTCTGCAGCCAAGCTGGCTAATGCAAGGCTTTAAATTTAGTAGGGGAATTAGAAACCCACTTCAGACAAGTCTTATCTGGCATGTCTCATATTTACCAGCACAAATAAGAACAATGGGGTTCTCCTTGTATTCATGCTATTTATAAAATGGTTCGTTCTTTAATGATACATGGCACATCAATTGTTGCCTGAAAAAGGAAACTCTTATGAAATGTTGGAGTAAACAATGAAAATCCGCTGCCTTGTCCCAGCTCCAAAGACACTTTTTTTTTCTCTTCCTAAAACTGATATTGCTGGTTCTAAGAAAAGTGTAATTATTTAAGTTACTGCTGTCATTTGCATGATCTGAAAAAGGATCTCTAAGCTGTCCTTGAATTAGAGTGGGGGATGAATGTTCCTTATGTGGAAAACTATTCAAAAGCAATTTGTGTGTTTTGGTTCAGAGTTGGCCCTTTTTTCATCCTCTCTAATTTCTTTAATGAATCTGCCTTGCTACATGTTCTTAATATCTAGAATTTCTCATTTCTTTGCTATTTTAGCAGCCTTTGGGCATTTTTGCATGTGAGGTCACCTAATAATTTTTATGTTAAAAATCACTAGACTTCTAAAAACAACATTCTTTATTATGGAAAATATTATTTTTCACGTGTCTCTAGTGCAAACACTAGAAATTATAGCCAAAAAAACAGAGCAAAATTTTCACGTGCTTATTTTTGCTAAGTGTTAAATTCTTCATACAAATCTCCAAATGGTTCTTGGGTCCTATAGATGTTAATAAGTGAGTCCTTTTCCATGTAAAATGATATCCCCAGGGCTGAGGGGAGTGCAGTGTTCTTTCCATGTGTTAGGTGAGGTAAGGAGTAGCTGCCCATTTGCTCCAGGAGTTGGTCACCAAAGCCTGCTTTGCCCTTTTGGTGTCCCCAGCCCTCACCTGTATCTTTTCTGGAGCAGGGCTGTGTTGGTGGTGGTGTCTGGGACCTTTGCTGTTGTTCTTCTCCTGGTTCTTGTGCAGTTTCTCTGAGGCTGCACCTCACCAAAGGATGCTCCTTCCCTTTGGACTGGCAGAAGTTTCCACGTTCGGAGTCTTTCCAAGTTTGAATTGCCATTCCCCACCGCTCCAGGAGCAAGGTGTCCATTTAATTTATATCAAAGCAAGCCCTTGGCATGACATAGTTCTGGTGGTACAGTTTGTTTTAACTGTGTCTAGACTAGGGAGCAGCACTGCTGGTAGCTCAGTTTGGTTTCTTACTCTGTGGAGACAAGCCCTAGCACACTCGTGTCCCGGTTTAAAAAAAGGAATTTATGGGGGCTAAAATTGAAGTGAAACAAAGAGTTTTCCTCACAGGTTCCCCAAGTCTGGAAAAGCAGTGCTAGATCAGAGTGGTGCATCAGTGCCATACTGATTTGTTTCAGTGAATTTATAGCCTGGCTGGGCTTTGCCAAGAATAATAGCAGATACATTAGAGAAACTGTGTCTTTGTTTTACTGAGACGTTTCTCTCTATTCTAATAAATCTTATTTTTAATTAGACCCTCAGTCTAGACTGTCAGGCAGGTTTGTTTTTCCAGTGCTCTATTTTTGTTTACTTCCTCGCAGGGAAAACATTCCAAAAGGACAGTAGAACAGATGGAAACTGATAGCCATGATCACACTGTAAAAATACATCGAGCTGCATTAGTTAATGCAAAAGAACTTCAAAGGGCCTGTTATGAAGTGGTAATTTATGTGCCAGCAGCTATGCAGAAAGTAATGGAAACAAGAGTTTGCCTCAGCATTTCATGTCTGTAGCCATCACACAGGCATGCTGATGGTAGGTAGGCTGTGGCTTGTGTTGACACAGCATTAATAAGTGATCTTGGTCTTAAATAAGTGTGCAAGGGTTCTGCTGCAATTAATGCAGCCATCCAGAGCTACAGCCAGAAAGGCACTCAGCAGCTCTGAGGCTCAGACAGGTGGAAGAAGATGCTGCTTCTTTTGGAGAAGAGCATCTTGTTGCAGATGCTCCTCTCCAAAGAGCTTCTTTGCTCTTCTACCTTCTCATCCTCTTCACTCTGTCCCAAAGGTGGCGTCATCCCATGGGCAAGTTTGGGTTCCCTGCAGTGCCCCTGTGAGGATGTTATGGCTCCCAAGAGCCCTGTGAAGCTGGTTTGGATTCTCTGGTAGATCTGGAGCATGAAGACAGGGTTTTCCTCACAAATGTTTAAGTGAAACAAATGGGAGTGAGTTTGTGATGTGCCATATATTGAGCCCTGTAAATAGCCCCTCTCCAGCTCTCTTGTAGACCCTTTAGGTGCTCTGAAGTCTCCCTGGATTCTTCTCCAGGCTGAACAACCCAGCTCTGTCAGCTTGACCTGACACAAGAGGCGCTCAAGCCCTCATGTCATCTCCTTATTAAATTGTTTATGAATGGCACTGATAAAACTGATGGGCTGGAGCCTTTGTGTTTTCCAAGTTACTTCTGACTCCTTTCCAGGCCTTTAGCTGGATCTCTCTTTTATGGGGCATCTTAAGAGCGCAGAGCTTGACTGTCTCTGTTGCTGAGGGGATCCAAGAGGGGATTTATGAGCTGGGTTGGGACAGCGGCTGCTTTTGGAGGCCTCCATCACCAGATGGAGGCTCACAACTCATTCCTGTGCTCTGTCCTGGAGAGCAGAGCTGGAGCAGCAGCACCCATGTGTGTGTCCTGCCTTTGGGAGCAGGCTGTGCCATCCTGCCAGGGGCTTTCTGCCACGTGTCACCTGTGGAGCTGCTCGGGGCTGGGCCATAACTCTGCCCTGATACCGCTGCCCATGCAGGGTTATCATCTACTGCTGAAGCAGAAATTAGCAAAAGACAACTTTCAACCCAATGAGTTATGCTCATGACTGTTTGTTCTGGTTATAAAATCATTTTTCCTCAAGGATTTCTTTGGAGATAGTTTGAATTTTAATGCTTCTGAAGCCTTTTAAGATGTTTTCTTTGTCTAAAACAGAAATGAGAAGAACATTACTGTAAGGTTTTAAACAAGTGCTCCATACCTAGTCCTCTTTGGGTTTTAAGGCAAACATGTAATTTCATAATAACCCACACTTTTCAGCACTGAAAGTTTTATGTGTTTTTTGACATCAGTTTGTTTTTTGGGCCAATCTAGGAGAAGGCTATTAGTTCCAAGAACATGTATAATGATGTTTCACCTACCCAGATGTGTAGTCCTCTCTCTAGGCTATGAACAGAATTTATATCCTGCTTGTACCAAATGGATTGAAGTAGCGTGGCTCTGTGTAATTCAGTGCTAATTGGCTTTCATAACAAGAATTTGATCTGCAGCATCCTGAAGCATTTGGGGCTGGAAAAAATCCAAGTTCCCGTTACAGGGCACTACGTATATTAGGACAGAAACCCACTACTTTAAGCTGAAGGGGTATGTTTGCCATGGGCACTGTGCATGGGGAAATAAGAGATTCTCTTTCCCTCCGAGTGTACTAGGAGAGAAATTGTTCCTTGGAGAGAGCTGAGCTGAGGGCTTTTCATGTCAGCTCCTTTCTGGATCATTTTTGATAAATTAAGGGGATTCTCCTGAAATAGTTCAGAGGAATAAATAAGATGCCAGAGCTGTGCTGCACATCTGTAGTATAGGTGTTTAAAGCTTGAGTTTTCCATAGGGGTTTTCTTCTATAATGTTGCACTTCAGGGTTCCTGGTGTTTTCCCCATTTTCATTCTTTATTCTTTTCAATACAACATTTCTTTTTAATCTATCAAAGTGTCATGCTTCCTGAGATATTGAAGACATCATGCTATTACAAGGCTGTTTAGAAACAGAAGGCAAACTCAGTAGTTGATTGTACTCTTAATCTTTTGAGACCTGCATTTCTGAGTGTATTTAAATTACTTTTTTTTTTTTTCCTGAGCATGATTCTAGTCCCTTTGAAAGTTGCCTTATAAATGTTTTTATGCCTGCTTGCTTTGAGGAAAGAATTTGAGCCTTTATGATTTCAGTGAACACATTAACGAAAATCCAGATTTTTAACCCCAGTAGGGTCATGTCAGATTGTCTGGAAACTAATTTATGGTGGTGATTTTCTTCCCACTGTTTTCTTTCTTTAGCAGTGCCTTTAGCTCCCGCATTTGAAACTTTTGAGGAATTAGTCTGTTTTATTTTATTTCTACCTATACATTTCTAAACTCCAGAAAATTCCTATGGTCAGCACTGAAAGTTGTGTGGGTTTTTTGACATCTGTTTGTTTTTTGGACCAAGCTACCAAGTGGAGTTGCAATTCCTCAGAGTGAGGTTAAGTGTTTGTGTTGAGATTGTAATTAATTAAACATATGCACCAATACCTTGTTATTTCAAGTCCTGGAATTAAAAACCTCAGAACATTGCCTGACATTGCAGCAGCAGAGAGGGGAGGAAGAGGGAGGGGACTTTTTCTTGCAGGGCAGGATGATATGGGGTAGGAGCAAGCTGCGCACATGCCTGCCAAAATGCTTGGATCAGACTAAAGGAACACAGATGGCTGAGCCTGATAAAGGTGTCTATTATTGTGTTGGTGCTTTGTTTTTTTTATTCTTTCTCCTCAGCACTGTTTTGAGTTTGTGTGTGAGGGACGGGTAAGAGGGGAGGAAGACAACTGCATTGTATGATGTGTTTATTTTGATCCATTTTACAGCCTAGGAAAGGAGTTGTGTAAATTCAATGCTCCTCAGTAGGACGCCAGAGGCTGGAGCTAAGCCCTCCTTTTAGGTTTCTGTAACAAATGAACAATAATGGATCTTCAGGGATTTATGTCATGCTGTCCAACCTTCAGTTCTTATCTGCTAATAGAAAAATCCCCATCCACTGCCTAAAGTAGCTCCTAAAAATTGGCCTGGGAGAAGCACGTGGCTGCCCCTGCTCACAACCAGCTCTCCTCTCACATGGCCCCTTCGTGTCTCCTGGGCCCCCAGGTGATTTATCACTCTGATTATTTATTTATTGCCATGCTTTATGCTGTCTGTGTGTAAGCATGAGGTGCGTGTGTGCATATACAGAAGACACCCCTGTACAAATAAATGTCCTGACCTCCAAGGAGGAGGTGCCCAGCTCTGCCTGGTGGAAGCCACGCCGCCGCAGGACAGGAATGTGTTAAGGAACAGCAAGTCCCACAGACTCTAAATCTGGGCAAAGCCCAGGTCTTCTTCTTAGCATTTGTTACTTATTGTTCTAGAAATTAACTGGTCACTGCTATCTGGAAGTGTCGTGTCTGAACTTTAGAGGTGCTTGTGGGAATAAATCACCGCCACCAGACGTGGTGGCTGCTCCAAGTCTGGCAGAGCTGTTCCACCCATGAGCAACACCATCCATCAGGGCAAGGCTGAGGAGAAGGGAGGAGGAGCAAGGTCTTTTTTCCCTATTTAAAGCAAAATCTTTAGAGAGGCAATTTCTTTAGGGGCTCTAAGATTTTGTCTTGTGAATGATGGTGGTAGTGTAGCTGGAAATCTCCAGGTGTTCTTCCCAATGAGCATGGAAGAAAAATGGTACATGAGACTTCACACTAGGGCAAATGAATTTAATTTTGGATATCTTTTTTTCAATTTGCAGTCATTAAGTTGAAATATCACAGTTGTTTTTCATAAAAACTAGGATATTAAAAATCTGATTGCAAAGTCACACTCCTGATGGTGTAACTTAGCTTCATCCAAATCAGGGCTAATTTGGTCTGTTGTCTTCTAGATGCTCTTTTTGTCCTTCTTTGATCATCCCACGTGTATCTATTTTTTAAACACCCATGGAAATACAGTTTGCAACAGTAAAACTGCTGTAAATTGTAAAAGACTGAACTGATGGAGGGAGACAGTCTTACCTTCTGAGATTTCGTGCCATAAAAATGAGTGTGCTTTTCTGATGCCGTGAGGTCTCACATGTGCAAACAGTCTCTTCTAAAAACACACCCTAATATTATGATTATTAATTGTGGCTACCACTATACCAATAGAAAAATAAATGAAGTCCAGCTACATTCCCTTTTCTTAAAAAAAAAAGCCCCTTTGTGTGAGTGAGAAAATGCTACTTTTTTTTTTTCCCTGTGAAAATATAACATTGTTATTACAGCTTTGGCTCTCTAATGGATGTATGAGCATGAGAATCTGGAGTATATGAAAGAAATTATTACTAAACAGTGGACTGGCTTTCCTTTGAGTTATGCTAATTTTCCTTTGCTGCAACTCTCTTTTATTTAGTTAAATTGCTCTTAATTTACATTGGTATAACCAAGCAGAAAATAAGGCCCTGAGTACATGAGAAGAACCTTCTGTTTGTGGAAATTCAAATCTATATTGAAAGTGACATGGGATAAACACTAAACATCCAACCAAAAGCTTGGCCCTTGCCAAGGAAATAAAGAAATCAAGACATCCTGCAGTCTGTAGTTAGGCACTTTGATGGCTGGAGCTCAGTGAAAAGGAATAGAAGGCAATGGTGCTCCAAGGACAAGAGCTGGGGATCAGTTCTGCTGTGGAGTGGGCTGCAGGGCAGCTTGGTGGGGAGCAGTTTTGTGGGAGCCTGGGCTTGGGAAGTCAAACTCCAGAATGCAATTTGTAAACAAACACATTCCTTATTCTCATATAATTACAAATAACTGAGTACTCATTTAGAGGCTTTCTGTTGTGGCATAGTTTTAAAAAGACAAAAATTGGCTGTTTTGTCTGACTTATGTAGGGGCTTGATGTCCACACAGGGACCTGTGTGCCTTGCTTAAAGTAAGCCACTATATTTGGGATTTGGCCAAATTTCAGTAGTAGATCCCATAGTAGGTGCAGGGTTTGTACTGGGAATAGCAACCAGGAAATCCTTCTGGAATGTTAGAGAGCAGGTTGGTGGTGACAGGTCCACCTTTCTGAGGCTCCAACTTCACCTGCAGATGGAAGGGTGTGAAATTCAGTGGTTCATAAACACTTACTCATGTTTAGGTGGCAATCTCCTGATAAGAAATTCAGTTTACTCATAGTTTTTTTTTTAATTTTCATTTCAGAAAGTTGCATTGGAATGCAAGAATTGTTCTTAGTGGGCTGAAATACAACTTTCACCACCACTCCAAAATTAATTTTATTATGATTACAGCAAGTATTTGTGTGTGTATTTCTTCATTTGAAAACCAGAAGGCTGGTGTTTAGAATAAAGGATTCTGAACCAGGAATAGTGCATTAAATTTCCTTTGCAACTTCCAGAGATGTTGATTAATTGGGACAGTCAGCATGGCTTGCTTTTGGAAAGAAAAAGCTTAATGATTAACTAAATTCTTTTTCTGTCCCCCCACTGAGCATATAAAAGGGTTATAAAAGAATGTAGAAGAGGCACAGTTGGAGTTGTTGTTGTTGTGCACAATAAAAACACAGGCAAATATTTCACAATATACTAAATGTAGCCAGAAACATTAATTTCCATGTGATAGCTATCAAGATCTTAACATAGTCATGTGTGCTCCGGGTCATTTGATGGTTTTGGGAGAGAAAAGCTGTCACAATCTGTGGATTTTAGGTTAAATAACATGTACCTTGAATGATTTAGCAACACTTTTTTGTGTTTTGCTCTGCTGGAATTGCAAACCAGGGATTTGGTACATTTTTACCAATTCTAAGACAAATGACATTGCTCTAGCTTGACATTTCTAAGTGCTTGGTGAAAAGCAACAAGGCTTGAGATGTGCCCTTTCCAGTGTGAGATTTTTCTGTCATCTGGCGAGATGAGAACTTTGTCCTCTAAGTAAGGGAATTGAAACCTTGTCCAGCGCAATTGACAATGGCTATCATATTCCACTTGTAATTCCAAGTTGTTGGTTACCACCAGCAATGATTGCATCTTGCTGAAAAGTGTAATTATGTAGCTCCTGAATGGATCCTACACAATTTCCAGGGTTTCAGACATACCGACACGTGTGGGACACTACAATTTTTGCTTCTGTTCAATAACATCAGTTACTGAACTGATTCAATAGTCTCTGCTTTTAAACCAGGGGTCTTGAGAGAAGTTATTTTTGGGAAACTTTGCTCCGTCCTTGCCTTTCCTTTCCCCTCCGTCCTTGCCTTTCCTTTCCCCCGTCCTTTCCCTCCATCCCCCGCAGTGATGTGAAGCAGAATAGTAGGATATAGCTGTGTGATTCACCACAGCTTTACAAGATTTATGTAATGTAGTGGCAGTCTTGAATCCATTTAACAGATGTTATGTATAGATTTAGGTGAAAGTTACACCAGGCTTTAATTTATATGTTTTGAAAGATACATCCTCTGTTGAACTACTTTATAAATATGCCATTGGAGGCTTACACAGGCAATGCCCATCAGCAGCTTCCAGCTCAGTGTTCTCATCTAATAAGTGTCCTAAAAGTCATTTTCCCTCGAAGATATTAAGTTCAGCTAGTGGTAGTTTCCCACTTGCCAGCTTGTGCACTCCTAAGCATTGGAAATTCCATTTTATCACGACAGAGGATGGCATTAGGTCTCTTGGAGTGTGTGAAAATCTCCTCAGAAAGATTTACAGCTCCAATCCGAGCCTAACATATACTTCTGAGGGACTGTTTGTGTTACAGGCTGATAGGTTTTGTCTGGCTCCCCTGGATTTTGAAAACATTGGTGGGATGGTGACATGCTGATGGGATGGTCTGGTGGTCTCTTGTCTTGAGGATTTACTGTCTTTTGAGGAATGTAAATTCTGCTCCAGGCTGGTTTGCATTAATTTTTAATGGTGACAGTGGCTCTATTTTCTGAAAGTGGCCTGCACTGGACATTGGTATAAAAGCATTCAACAGGTTTGGAGCATCTGGACAGTCTCCTGGGACTTGGTTCCTTTCTTGAGTGGCTGTTTTAGGGTGGTATGGGATTCCTCTGTCAGGATGGACCTTACCCTCAATGGGAAGGGCCACCATACTGTGTATATGTCCTTGACATAACTGGAGCAAAAGAATAACCCATTTTCTTTAGAATATTCTTTATACCAAGCCTTAATCTATTCTTGTTTTGTCTATAAAATTCTGTTCTCTTTATATCTTTTTTTCTTAGTTGCACATTGCAGCGTTAACATTTCTCTTTAATCAAAGAGAAACTCGTGTTTTAATTTTTAACAGCACAACTTCTGTATTTAGCAGCTATTCTTTTGAAGCCAGAAATGTTGCAGTGGTTGGGTTTTACCTGTGCTTTGCAACAAACCTGCCAAAAAATAAGAAAGTTATCTGAAGATTTAGTTAGTGGTGCAACGCCTCTCTCATCCTGGGAGGGTAATGGATTCCGGGAATGAGTGGAATGAAGGAATGTGGCTGCATCCAAGAGAAGTCAGGGTTTTCCACAGCTCCAGTGATCATTGAAGATGAGCACTTGGCTGATTGCAAAGGGATTTTCCCCAGGCATGGAAGGCTCCTGGTTGAGAGCTCTGGCAGCAGAGCAGGCAAACACCCTTGGTTTGTGCACATGTCCTCTTGCAGAGTGTAGAGACCCTCCTGTAGGAGAGCTGGGGGCGTGAGGTCAGGGCAATGAAATGGGTCGTGTCACCTTCCCCAGGGAAAGAGGTGGAGCCTCTGATCCATTTAAATGCCTTTACTGTAAAAGACAGGTACTCTTCTTTTTTTCTTGAAATTCTAGTCTAGTTTTCTCTGTCATCCACCCACAGGACTTAACTCCATTGTTAATTTCCAAATGTTGATTATCTATGTGTGTGTTTGCATGAGTAATCGCTTGTTTTTATTGTTTTTGTTTAACACTTCTTCCTGCTCTGTTAATGGCAGCAGTATTTGATTTATTTCTGTGATTAATTCTTGCCCCTTTGAAATCCATGGAGCCTTTTAAAAAAAGAAGAAAGAAATCCTAACAATAATAGTAGCATTCAAACTCCTTTATCTTCATTTTGTTCCAGTGCAGTGGTGGATATTCCAAATTCTCCATGGTAATAGAGAAGTATTTCAGAAGCAAATATCTTGCCAGATCTTTGCATTTTCCCTACAATTATTGCTAAGGAGAAAGAGTACTTTATCAGCATTAGGCTTTGTAGCGCCAGAACACGGACGTTTCAAGCTGATGCAAATGAGAATTCTCTTTTCATTGTGAGTTTACTGCTGAAGCAGTACAATTTTTTTTTTAAGAACCAGGGTTCTTTTCTTAGAAAAACTTGCCTGGCATCTCTTTGGTAAGCGAGCGGTGCGGGGCATCCCTGCGGTTCCTTCCAGGCGGAGCAGAAAGGTCTCTCCTTCCCTGGGCCGCCTCTGTTCCGCAGGGATTATGTGCTTTAGCTGGTCTCCCTTTGTGTGCTGCATTCAGGGCTCTGCTGCTGGGGCTGCACTGGCCGCAGTGGGACTGTCCTGCTGACACGGAAAGAGCAAAGGCAAGAAAAAGAGCTGAGCGTTTGGCTGCTGCAAAGACAAGTAATTAACCAAGGATTTTTATGGCTTCGAATCATGGAATGGTTTGGGGACAAGGGATCCTAAAGACCATCTAGTTCAACTCCCACAGGGACACTTTTGGCTAGACCAGGGTGCTCAGAGCCCCCCCACATTCAGCCAAATCAGTTCAGCATTTATTTTTTTCTTGGACATTTGCTGGTCTCAGGTAGACATCCATAGGATTCGCCCCGGACGAGGGGAGAGAATGATGAGGAGGCATCTGACTCCATCTTATCAAAAGGGTAATTGATGACTTC
Organism: Emberiza elegans; assembly: GCA_024865655.1. NCBI lineage: Eukaryota > Metazoa > Chordata > Aves > Passeriformes > Fringillidae > Emberiza > Emberiza elegans. The sequence goes on from JALJVW010000158.1 coordinate 5,052,752, forward strand.
ATCATACTGTATTATTCTATATTGTATTACACTATATTACATTGCATCTAAACTGAACCTGCCAAGCACTAAACCCTGCACACCTGCCCAGAACTCATGACTCTCAGCCCACAGTCCCGACACACACACAAAACACCGTCACTGTGGGTAAACAGTCTCCGTACTGCATTCTGCTTTGGCACAAACACAGGCCCAGCAAATACGATAAGAATTGTTTTTCCTTTCTCTGAGGTTCAGAGAATGTGAAACCCAGAAATATTCTTGGGAGGAATTGTGCCTTGCTTTTCCCTGTGAGGAGAAATGTGGGGCTGCAGACATCTCCCACCTCTGGTGTCACATCTGGCCTCCATTGCAAGCAGGGAAATAATCTGGTGCTCCTGGAAGTTCTGCCTGATCTTCCAGTGGCACGAATAAGGGTTTGTTCCTACACTGTAAATCTTACAAAATCAAGGGTTTGGAACTGCAGAGCTTCTCTACATCAATCAAAGGCACATTCGAGTTGCAATAACAAGAACATTGTTTTTCCTGTGATAATGTTGTGTTTTTATTGTTTCATTCCTGTAATTTAATCCCATAGCAGACATTCTACTTTGGTCTGAATTTAGAATTAGCACTTGTATCATTAAACTGGTGTAATATCTGTTTATTTTACTTGGAGGCTTTATGAGATAAACACTACCCTTTCAGAGCAAATATTTATTTATATATTTATTTATTTTAGTCTAGGCTTTTTATACTAAAAATAGCTCTTGTTGAGTAAGGGGTAGTAATGAATGCAGCACTGTCCTTGACCAGGCTAATTACCAAATATTTCAAATTAAGGATATTCATCAAGTAAACCCATGAAAGAAGTGATCTAATAAAAAAATTATGTTTAAAGAGCTTTCATCCCCAGTGAGATTACTTGCATGAGTCAGTTGAAAAACATTCACCTTTGTTCACTGACATTTAAGAAGTAAGTAGCTTGGAGCTACATGTTATGTTGTAGTTATTTAACACTTGTTTAACTACCAGTTCTTGTGTCTGCAATACAGAGGATTAATTCTGGAGAAGTTATGTATGATAGCTAATTTGATATTTAAGGCTTCCTTAATTGCTAGGGTAAAGGATTACTGACAGTGAAACTTTAAAAGAATTGCTATGCCAATTATTAGTGGTAATAAAACCACCTCAATTCCCTTTATTAATATGGCATAATATCTTATTAAAAGTTTGTGCACCTACTGAGTCTTGCCTGCAAGGCAGTGGAGCTCTGTGAGACCTGGGCAGACACTGAATCCAGCCACTCCAGTATAATGCAAGACAGTGTGTTTGGAATTGTCTGCATTTGGGTTAATGTATTGAGTCTTTTCTTTTGTGTTTTTTTTTTTTTTTTAATTAAACTGCTCCCTTCACCAGGGTTTGATGGGCATTCCTGCCAGGATAAGAACATGCATGTTGGAAGAAGAAACTAAAAAACTGTTTAATATATTTGTGAGAGCTGAACCTCTATGAGAGCATTGCATTTGGGTCTGTGATGTATGTGTGCTCCCGTGTCAGCTAAAAAATGTGTGTAGAGGAGAAGGAATTTTACCTTTCCTCACAGGCTTCAATGTTGACAGGTTGCTTTTTGAGACATCATTTCTTTGTGGATAAACATCAAAATCCAAATGGAGTTTGGATGAAGTGTGGAGGATCATAGGCATGGGAAGAAATGGGTATCATCATTATATCATCACATTTGAAATATTTTTATGGCTGGCACTGGAGTTTGTGTTGATGTGCCTCGAAAAAGATGGTGTATCTTCCTAAGGGTAATGTATGGATAACTCGTGAATGTTCCTTATGAGTGCTCCTCACAGCTTTGTGCCATAGCCCAGGAAAATTACCAGGGAAGCAGGGAAAGGCCACTGTAGGGAAGGATAAACTTTCTGGTGCAGGTCCACAGTGCTGGGCTTGAGTCCCAACGTGGGCTCTGTCACGCTAAGGGGATTACTCAGTCTGTGCCGTGACAGCTCCCCCAAAATGTGTCAGAAACGTTAGTCACCTGTTAGTTCAGATTAATGAGCTTTGCATGTTTGTGTTTGGCAGGTTTTCCCTCTAGTTTGAGAGGTAAGTCACCTAGCAGCACACCCTGTAGGGAAGGGATCTACACCAGCACGTGAAACCCCTGCATCTGCTTTATTTGCTGGGACCTGGTCCCTAAAATCACAGAGCCCCAGTGTCTGTTGCCCATGGTCGTGTCTAAAGAAAGTTTTCTATCCATTTGACTTTGAAATACTACTTTTAGCTAAAGGGTTGCCAAAGACTGGGACTCTTATCAGTTAAGTATTGTGCTGATTTCCTGCTCAGTGTAGCTAAAGAGCCCACATAACAAGAATGTAACCTCGCTGCTGAAAAAGAGCCATCTGTATGGGTAGAGCTTGTACTGCACTGTTTGGAAGCATAATGAAGACACTAGAATAAGCAAACTGAATTTTGACTGCCTTCTAGATGATCTTACTCAGTTCTGAAAGCTCCCTGCTTGGCTCTGAAGCATAACTTCTGAAACTGTTCAATCCATATTACAGGATACTTTCCTATGTGATTGTTTATAGCAGGTAGTTCCTACACCCAAAGGATTTTTGAACTGGTATAAAAGACAAAGCAAATACTTGAATAATCAAAAAAGGAATGAAGAGGCAGGAGTTAAGATTCAAAAGGATGATGCCTATGAGAGGAATCCTTGCTGCATGAGCCAGGGGAGCTGTCCAGAGCTGCAGGGGGTTGTATTGGGAGGAACAACAAGTTTTGGGCACAGAACACCTGGTGCAGCTCTGGAGACAGAACCAAACTGGAGGTGATTCCTGTTGGATAGAAGTGATGGTGCCTTGGGTGAATAAATATGTTAACTGAGCTGTGACTCAGGTAGTCTTCTGGTTAGTGATGGATGTCATGTGGATATAACTTATTTTCAGTGTCTTACCTGTGTTTTGGCACTGCTGGTATGGATTAGCACTGTTTCCTAATGAACCTTGTTAGTATTTGTTCTCATGCCTGTTTCAATGCACGGGATATTGACTTCAAAATAATATTTCATATATTTCATTCACAGTTTGTCTTAAACTGTCCCAAATGAAAGCAAATGCTTGCTTGTCCACATAGTATAAAGCTTTGGATATTTTTGTCTAATATGAGCCTGCTTCTAGAGACATAGTTCAGCTGTGTTCTTGTGAGCTGCATGGGATTACTCATTTCTTAGAGGCAATCAAGTTTTTCTTACTTAACTTGCTGTTGACAAGTGGCTTTTTTTAAATGTAATGCTCTTAGAAGGTCATTTGACTTTTGAGGGTTATTCACGTTGTTAGCCCAAACACTAAAACCTTGTGTCCTTGGGTTCTGATTAGTGACACTTTAATAAAGTCATTGGAAGTTCAGTAGACTGAATTTTCCACCTTTTCTAATGTTTCTATGGTCACAGGGAAGCGACCTGTATTCAATCTTTTAAATGCAAATCTTTTGAAAGTTACTGTGCGATTTTGTGTACCAGGCTTCTTCATGGGTTACAGAACGCACCCCCTATTTTTAAAACAGCTACAGCAGTGTCTTTTCTCTTCCTTTTCTGTTTTCCTCCTCTCTTTCTTTCTAGTGATGTGACAGCAATTGACTAAACTTGGGTCTTTTGGGATAACAAAGGCTAGAGAAAAATCTTAAAGGTTTTTATTGCCTCACTTGTTTTTTGGCAGGGCCAGGACAGACGAAGGCCTTTCCACTTGATTAGATAATAAGGCTAACGTAGTCTTTGAGTGAAAAATATCTTTGCATTCTGCTCTTCTTTTTTTCACCAACCCCAAAAGAAGGGGGGTGGCGAAGGAGCAAACTATGCCTAATCAGCAACAATTAAATCTTTCATGGGGAACTCACTTTGGAGGAATTAATGCATTTTGTATTGCCTAACAACTCGAGTGAACATTAACAACACGTGAGAACTGAGAGGAAGAAAAATTGTAGCTTTTTTCTTCTTTTTCTTTTTTTTTTTTGGTTCTTAAGGACCAGGGAAGGGCAGGTCATTGACTTTTGATTTTCATGGGAAGATTGACTCCGGAGCGCTCGCATATCCAGGAGCGGGGCGAGGGGGTATTGACAGCTGGGCTTTGGGGAGGGGGGCTGAGGGAGCAGGGATGGCTTGGTGGGGAAAAAAACAAGGGAAGATGGAAAACAAAGCCCAGAGAGAGGGAACAGTAGCTGCAGTGTCCCAGGCTGAGGGGCCGCTGCTCCTTGGCGCTGGATGTGTGTTGTGCTTGGACTCACTGAGGAATATCCGTATAAAGAAAGGGGCTGCCCTTAAGTGGGGAATAGTCTGCTGTGAAAGGAGCTGGAGAGGTTGTGCCTGTCCCTCCATGTGTGCTGTGGAAGGGTAGAGAGGGTCTCAGCCAGCCCTTTCACACCTGCTCACTGCTGAAGAGCAGCTCGTGCCAAAGAAATCTGGGAAGCCAGGTGTGTTTGCCAAGATTTCTTAGTAAGTTCTGCAAGCTAAGAACAATAACTAAAGGTGGTTTTTTAATTATTATTTTCAATATTTCTTTCATCTGACACCTGCTTCGCTTGTGCTCTGTGATTAGAAATAATCTGAATGCTGAGGTGAGCTCATGTAAATACACCAGTCCATCTATTCCCCCTTCTTGGATCCTGGATGTGGACACATGGATATTCATCCAGTCTTGTCCCCCCTCTCCTCAGAGGCAAGAATGCACACCCTGTCCTGTGCTCCTTGTGACCCTCCTGCCTCTGCCAGTCTAGAGACATAGTTCAGTTGTGTTCTTGTGAGCTGCATGGGATTACTCATTTCTTAGAGGCAATCAAGTTTTTCTTACTTAACTTGCTGTTGACAAGTGGCTTTTTTTAAATGTAATGCTCTTAGAAGGTCATTTGACTTTTGAGGGTTATTCACGTTGTTAGCCCAAACACTAAAACCTTGTGTCCTTGGGTTCTGATTAGTGACACTTTAATAAAGTCATTGGAAGTTCAGTAGACTGAATTTTCCACCTTTTCTAATGTTTCTATGGTCACAGGGAAGCGACCTGTATTCAATCTTTTAAATGCAAATCTTTTGAAAGTTACTGTGCGATTTTGTGTACCAGGCTTCTTCATGGGTTACAGAACGCACCCCTATTTTTAAAACAGCTACAGCAGTGTCTTTTCTCTTCCTTTTCTGTTTTCCTCCTCTCTTTCTTTCTAGTGATGTGACAGCAATTGACTAAACTTGGGTCTTTTGGGATAACAAAGGCTAGAGAAAAATCTTAAAGGTTTTTATTGCCTCACTTGTTTTTTGGCAGGGCCAGGACAGACGAAGGCCTTTCCACTTGATTAGATAATAAGGCTAACGTAGTCTTTGAGTGAAAAATATCTTTGCATTCTGCTCTTCTTTTTTTCACCAACCCCAAAAGAAGGGGGGTGGCGAAGGAGCAAACTATGCCTAATCAGCAACAATTAAATCTTTCATGGGGAACTCACTTTGGAGGAATTAATGCATTTTGTATTGCCTAACAACTCGAGTGAACATTAACAACACGTGAGAACTGAGAGGAAGAAAAATTGTAGCTTTTTTCTTCTTTTTCTTTTTTTTTTTTGGTTCTTAAGGACCAGGGAAGGGCAGGTCATTGACTTTTGATTTTCATGGGAAGATTGACTCCGGAGCGCTCGCATATCCAGGAGCGGGGCGAGGGGGTATTGACAGCTGGGCTTTGGGGAGGGGGGCTGAGGGAGCAGGGATGGCTTGGTGGGGAAAAAAACAAGGGAAGATGGAAAACAAAGCCCAGAGAGAGGGAACAGTAGCTGCAGTGTCCCAGGCTGAGGGGCCGCTGCTCCTTGGCGCTGGATGTGTGTTGTGCTTGGACTCACTGAGGAATATCCGTATAAAGAAAGGGGCTGCCCTTAAGTGGGGAATAGTCTGCTGTGAAAGGAGCTGGAGAGGTTGTGCCTGTCCCTCCATGTGTGCTGTGGAAGGGTAGAGAGGGTCTCAGCCAGCCCTTTCACACCTGCTCACTGCTGAAGAGCAGCTCGTGCCAAAGAAATCTGGGAAGCCAGGTGTGTTTGCCAAGATTTCTTAGTAAGTTCTGCAAGCTAAGAACAGTAACTAAAGGTGGTTTTTTAATTATTATTTTCAATATTTCTTTCATCTGACACCTGCTTCGCTTGTGCTCTGTGATTAGAAATAATCTGAATGCTGAGGTGAGCTCATGTAAATGCACCAGTCCATCTATTCCCCCTTCTTGGATCCTGGAGGTGGACACATGGATATTCATCCAGTCTTGTCCCCCCTCTCCTCAGAGGCAAGAATGCACACCCTGTCCTGTGCTCCTTGTGACCCTCCTGCCTCTGCCAGCACATCCCAGACTTTTCCCTCCTCCTCCTCCTCCCTTCGCCCTGCGTGCTCATTCCCAAAACGGTCACAGCCCGCAGGACCTCGAGTCGAGTCATTTGTCTCCTTTTATCCCATTAATCCCGTGTCTTTCTCGTCCCTCCCTCTACCTCTGCCATTATTCCCCACCCTCACTGCCTGCCAGCAGCTCTAATGCCAGCCAAGTTTCCTTCTTGCAGTGGTTTTTCCAACTTTTTCCTCTGGGAGGTTTTGGTCCCTTTTTGAGCATTACGTGTGGGATACAAGTTTGTTATTCAAAATAAATATTTTTTTTTCCCCTTAAGAAGTCCACACTTCAAGTGAAGTTGCAATTCATGAAAACCTAATCTCATAAGCTATTACAGTAACTTCAAGGCAAATTAAATTTGTGTGTGGTTTTACAGGTAAAGGAAGCATGGAAAGAGCCAAACCAAACAATTTTGGCCCTTAAATGCTTCCTAAGACAGGACTGTCTCCACTCTTTTAGGCTTTTACCTTGGCACCCGGGCTTTATTTTGGGCTCCAAAATGTTGATACCCTTCAGAGCAGCTAAACAAACCCCTCTCCTTGCTCAGGGTCCCACACCTGGTTGTGTGACCCAGTTGTGAAGGTTTCACCACTGCATGCTGAAAAAAAAACCACCACCTAAAATCTCAGAACCATTTCCTCCTGTTTTCTCTCTTTTTTTTTTTTTTTTTTTGGTTTTCACCACTTAACCAAGTTTTGGCAGCAAAAGCCTTGTCGGCTGTGTCAGAAGTTTCTTCAGTCACTTAATTCAGGTCATTTAGAGCTGGGAAAACCGATTGGAAGCTGGAAAAAAACTGAGAAATAATAATTCCCTTATCCAAAAGTAATGAAGAAACTGTGAGGAAATGAGATCTGCTAGTTGTGTGCTCCTGGAGAGCAGGGTGACAAGAGGTGATGGCTGGGTTTTTCCTTCCAGTCTCTGAGGCCAAAGGAAAGGCAAGGAGGTAGGAGCTGTCTGATAGTAGTTTTTTTCTCACTCACAAACAAATTACTGGGTTTTTTTTTTTTTTTTTTTATATTTTTCTGTACTTTTGAGACAATTTTGCACGGTTTCACTGGGTATGACTTCACAGATGCAGTTAAGTACATCTTCATAGCCTGATCTTAGAGGCAAATTTTCATTAATTCTTTTGAATTGCCTGTAGTGGGCTTGTGAATATGTATCAAGATATGCAAACATATGAAGACTGTTTGTTTTGTTTAGATGTGAATGTGATGTTCCTCTGAGAACTGCTGCCTCCTTTAATAAGCAATACTTACTGTTTATTTTTGGCTTTTGAAAAAAAATTGTTTTGTCATTAATTAGCTGGTCTTGTGAAGGTATTCTTTAAGTTTTTTAAAGTCCTGTGAAGTCCATCAGCTGCGTTTCCCTTTTTAGAGAGCTGGGGCTCCTTTCACACATGCAGCCCTTAATTTACAGAGTTGCCCTGAATTGGAACTGTTCTCTGCAAAGGCACAGAGCAGCAATCCAAGGCAAAGTCCATGGTTTTTGATGCTGGCTGAAAGCAAACCGACCCACACTGCCCCGCATCCAAAAAACCCTGGGGTTAGTGCCGCACAAAGATCACTATAGGAAGTGGCTGAGTTGTTTCTTTTTTCCTTTCCTAGCGCTGCCTTTTATCTGAATCCCTGCTTTGCTTGAGCTTTAGAAGTCAAATGAGCAGAAGAAATGCAGTAGATGATTGGAGATGTGTGTGGGAAGAATGGGAGCTGAAAGATTGGCTTTCTGGGGGCTTCGCTCAGTTCCTGCCATCCCAAAGAGACCGTGGGGAGGTTTATTCTTCCTGACTGCATCTCTGCAGCAGAATAATTGCTTTGAGGATGGTGCTGTGGAAAAACATTTATTTGTCAGATTGTCTTTGTTTTGATGGTGGTTAAAAAAAAACCCAAACAAAAAACATTAACAAAAAAAAGGAAAGGCAAGCAGCAGAGGGTAGGGAATTGGTTTGGCTAAATGAAAGCACTTTATGGATAATTTAATAGGCCTAAATGGCATTGTGGAAATCAAACAGCAATGTGGGCTCCTGAGCTTTAATGAATGTTCTGTGTTTCACAAAGTGGGAACTGTGAGTGTTGGAGCATTGCTGTGCCTTGTGAGCTCCCCAGTCTGGGGGGGAGCAGGGGTCTCTCTGTGCTTTGGGTGTGGTGGGGGTGAAAGGATGCAAAGGAAGGAGAAGGATCAGGCATCAGGAGGCCCTGGTGCACTGAAAGCTCAAGGCAACTGTGTGGGCACCACAGGAACAGGACTCTGGCAGCAAGTGCCTTCTACCTGCTGGAGGGATTTACCTTATTGGGTAATTTTTCCAGCTGGAACACTGTGAGCAAACCTGGATTCCGTGGGATCTCCGTAGCACCTGCTGATCAAATGCTGTTCTCTTAGACCTGAAGTGCCTTAATCAATTAGTCCTGGGGAGCAGCTCGCAGCTGTAATTGGTCTGATCTGTGATCTTCATCACCTCGTCCAGCAGATTATCCATTTTTAGCTGATTTGTGGGCCAGCAGCCGTGCCCATGCTCTCAGGTCACTGCCTCTGCTTGCAGCTCTCCTATAGCTGCCTCCTTCCTTCCTGGCACTTCAGTGCCTCTCCAAACTCACAAGAAGAATTGACTGGAAAAGGAACATCAGGTCAGGAGAAGATGATGTTTGAGTGTTCAGAGAAAGCTGTGTATTATTGTTGTTCATTCAAGCAAAAAAAAAGAAAATCTGCTTTTGTTGAATCCAAAGCTAATGTACTGAGATGACAAATTGTGGTGCTCCATGCTGTAGATAGACAAATGTGGTGCAGTGATGCTTCAGAAAATATAGTAATAACTGAAAAGAACTGAAGGCACAAAAAGTGAAAAATTAATTTGTGAAGATTTTGTATTTCTGCAGGCAACTGCCATTTTCATAACAAGCTGTTTCATAACACTGTGGCTGTCACCCAGCATATTTCTTATGTTGTAGCCCTTTTGTCTGAAGTGGAATGAAAAATTTCTGATCCAACCCATTGTGTATATTTAGTGAAATTATTCCAACAGGACAGTTAGGGTGGAAAGTAATTCCTAGACGTTCCTAGTTAACATGATTTCCAATTATTTGTCACACCTTCATTTCTGTCCCGCTACAAAAAGTGAGAATGTTTTCATTGCCACCCCCAGGCTCCAGACCTCACTGCTGGCCCTTCTCCACTCCATGCTTTCTGACTTTTTGGAAGTCCTGGGTATTTTGTATTTCTACCCTTTTCTAACCTCTTGCACACTGAGAGGGTGGAATCTCTGATTTATCACCCCCATTGTTTGTATTATGCTAGGCCTCAAGTAGATCTATTCTCTATCTTCAGCTTTTATTACTAATAGTTTTCCCAAGTTTCCTGGCACTTTGTTTTTAGTGGTTGTGTGGTTGGCTGTTGCAGAAGTGTAATTTTTCTGAAGTCAGTAAAAACCCCATTGCTGTTGGTTGCAATTAGGATTTCACGATCGTGATGAACAAGCTGATTCTCTCTGTGTAGTTTCTCAAATTTTCCTCTGTGCATTATTAGAATAAAGGCACACTTTACTCCTTGCTATTTGGGACAGGCAACTGAGCTGATGCAGTTCTTGTAAGTTAGACAGCTTTTATTTCCAATGCGTGTAAGTGATTAAGTGGCTTGGCAGCTGGTCAGAGCGATTGCTTAAGGACTGCAGTATCTTTCAAATGGAAAACAAGACAGTAATTTAGTGATATCATTGAGAAACATTACATTCTTTCAAAGCAGGCAAAGATGTTATGCTCAGGGGATAGACATCATCCCTGCTTTTGGCCTCTGCTGGCTCATGCGTTCCTATATGCTGCTTTGCTCCACGATAAGCAAAAATGAGTGTTGAGTATTTTCTTTAATCTAGTGCAAACTTTCCTTTCTCCAAAGCTATAAGGAGGCATTAGAGCCCATCCAGCCTGGAATTACTCCTGCTTTGTGCTGTGTTAATTGGATTAAGTTGTTAGTGTTATCTCTACAAGAAGAAGAGACAACCTCTCCCTGGCAGTGTTGGTTAGCCTGGGACAGCTGTTTGTGCTGGGCTTTGTTGCAGTCTTTGGGAAGCAAACTGGCACTGGGGAGAGATCTTTCCACCTATGAAAACCAGTACTGGTTGTGATCCTGAAATCCTTATCATTCACAAGGCAAGAGAGGCAGCAGCATGGGAGGACACAGGCACACCAAAGTGAGTCTTCTGAGTCTCACTCCAGTGCCATCCCCTAGGTTTGTATAATTTTAAATTCCTGCTGGCTTTTTCACTGACAGTGCTCGCACACCAGGGGAGTGGGGTCTTGTAGGGACAGGGGAATTTCTGTTCTAGCTGCAAAAGCCACCTCGTAGGTGTACAGTGTTGCTCTAACGCATACTGTTCATTCTCAGGACTAAAATGAATCACTGGCAGGCTTGTATATAATTCCATGTTTGGTCCTAACGCAGTGGTTGCAGAGCTCGTCTTTAACCACACACACACTTATTCCATGGGAAATACATTTTCTCAAAAGTGGACCAGGGAAAGCTAACAAACTGTGTCTTGCTCCCATTTCTTTCCCAGAAAGGCTTGGATGTGTAAATGGCCTTTAGCAGGCCCACAGCAGTGCAGGGCAGTGTGCAGCACTGTGTTTTGGGTGCATGCTGCAGGTGTGGTGTGGCAGCGCCAAAGGCGCGCTGGGGACGGCTGGCCCGGCTGTGCTCTGTGAGCCATGGCCCACTGTGGCTTTCCTTACCAATCCAAGCAGCTCTTAGGTCTTGCCCAGCACAATCCTCATGTCTCGTTATTCCTGTGAAGGTAAACCAGTCTAAAATTGGCGCTGGCTCACAGGCAGGAGCGGGGCTGCTTTGTGCAAGAGCTGCCTGCGTCGCAGCTGCTTCCTGCGATTGACGCCGCGGCATCCGGAGAGGAGCGCTGCGCTGTGCAGGGCTTCTGCTCTGTGCTACCTCTCACACACTCTCCTGGGTGGGTGCTGTGCTCCCCAAGTGGATAAAAAGCCTCCTGGTCAGTGTCTCTCTGAGTTATTTGGGAGGTGAGGTGGGTGCTCCTGCCAGCACGCACAGTAGTGCTGCTTCCATACCCTCTCCTCTGCGTGGCTTGGATCTTCCCTGTCTGTTTTATCCAGCAGTCAACGGGAAATGCCAATTACTGGATAATTTGGCCTTGCTTGAGGGAATCAAAGACAAGAACTTGTATGTGTAATCTTTAGCAACTGCCATGGCTTTGGGGGAGGGAAGGATGACAGCTAGAGGATCCATTTTAATGGGCTCTCAGATCACGCTGGCATTCCTTGTGTGGCTTACAGCTCCTTCCTTGGGCAGGGCAGGGCTCTCTGGGGGTGAGGGATGCTCTGTTCCCCCTGCCCATCAGCCTTGGAGGTGACCGCCCGTGGTGTCCCTGCATCCCTCAGGCTGGTACCCAGCCTGGGAGCACTGAGGGCAGGCGGAGAGGAGCAGCTGACCACAGGCCATTGGGCAAATCCCACTGAGGAATTCCTGTCAGTTGAGCAGCTCCTTGTGGTCCTGAGAGCAGGAGTCAGCCTGAAGGCTCGGGAAGCCTGATGTTTAACAAGTCACTGTAATCCTGCCCCTCAGGCTTTATCGAATGCCACTCGCTCTGGTTTTGGTCTGTGTGATGTGATGTGGGCTTCCTTAAATTACATGGAGTAAGGGCATTAGGATAACTTCTATTTTTTTTTAAACTCCCCCTAAAGGAAGGTGTTTCCTGAGGGAGTGCCAGAAAAATTCCCATTTGTTTGATAGGAAGTGTGTGTGATGTTAGGAGAAATTACAGCTTTAAGCAGTCAGTGTTTGTGGAGAGCAGTTTACTCTTGAGGAGATTTCTTAACAGTACAAACTGTTAAGGCACACAAATGCTCTCAGTAATGACAAATTATAAAAGAAAAAACCCCCAGTCACGTAACTAGCCAACAGTTTAGGCAAGAATTTGTTTCTTAAGCCCAGTACTTCCAGTTAGTAATTTGCCTATGGTCTGGGATATCAGGGAACTGCTACCAGGTTTTTTTCCCCTAGCATGGCAGATGGCATCTGCAGACTGTATTGCTAATGTATCAGTTTTGATGCATGAATTGAGCCATGAGGTAATTTGTTCTGAAGAAAGGAGTCAAAAGCTTGAATTCAACAAATTGCTTTCATTCTGTCCCACAGGTAGAAAACAGTAACAGAAAAATTGACTAAGAGTGAACCAAAAAAAAAATTTTTATAGTAACTTATATTGCAGGGGAAAAAGATACAAAAAAAGTTTATTAGCATAATTTAAAAAAAAAAAAAAAACAGAAAAAAAAAAACCCAAAACACAAAACTTGTTTTCAGTCCTATCATTCTTCTTTCCATTAACAAAATAAACTCTCTAGACCCTTCCCCCAGCTAATGTTATCCTGCACACAGCGACATTCAAAAGCCCATTGACAAGCTGCAAATGATGTGTGAAGCAAACTCCAGGATTAAGTTTATAACCTTTCCCTAGGGGGAGAGAATTTGGAGGCAGGAATGAATTCGGGATGGTGAAACAAAAGGGTACAACTGAGATGGAGCAGGAAAACTCATATTCATATTTAGCTAAATGAAAAATACCAGCCAATCCTAGTTTATGTGGGATCCCAGGGGTTTTCCACACAGGTATGTAGGACATTATTTTACAGCTCCTTCTTGTAGATTTTACTGCTTTTGCTAATGAGAAACCACATTTCTCTCTCTTCAGCTTTGCAGCTGGGATTTGGAAGCATGATAAATAAAATATAAATGGTAGAAGACAGAGGGTTTGTAGCCTATGGGTATTGTTTGCCTCTTGGGTTTTGAAAGGCATGCACCTTCCTCTTGGGGAGGTTGTCACTTCCCACTGAGTTTGTTGTGGGATGGGTGTGAGTGGGCTCTGGGGGCCTTTAGACACTGTTAAATCTCAGCTGTTAATGAAGTGATGGAGCTAGGGACCTCCTTCCCTGCAGAAATCAAAGAAACAGCCAGTTCCTTCACCTATCCATAGCATTATTTCCTTTCATCTGCCAGTATTAGTTTCTTTTGAAGTCATTTAGTCTTTGCTGCCCCCATATAAACTGAGAAAAGTTATTTTAAGCAGCTCAGTGGGGAAAAGGCAGCCTTGTGACAGACTGTTCACACAAAGAGGTCCAGGCACTGGAGTTACCCCTGTCACCCTCCTGGCCAGCTGGGCCCTGCTGACAGCTGGGTGCTGGGTGAGCTGTGCCCAGCCAGAAGTGTGGAAATAGAGAACTGAGGAGACCTTTACTGGAAATAGAGAATTGAGGAGATCTACAATGAAAAACAGATAAAGGCCTGCCAGAATTGCTGCTTCTTCAAAAAGGAAAAAAAAAAAAAAGCCCCAACCAAACAACAAAGCTTAGGTTATAAAATCAATAAGAGACATAAATGGGTTCCTGGGAGAGTTATAGGTACTCTAAAGTAAAGTAAGCCTGCTGGGGTTAAAGTGGAGTTCAGCCATTCCCACAAGATGAGCTCATGGAGAATCATGGAATGGGTTGAGTTTGAAAGGCTTTTTGAAGTTCATGTTGCCAGCCTGCCCTGCACTGAACAGGGGCATGTTCCAGAGCACCAGGCTGCTCAAAGCCCCATGCAGCCTGGCCTTGAATATTCCCAGGGATGGAATGTTCCCACCTCTCTGGGCAGCCTGCACCAGTGCCTCACCTGCCCTCATCATGAGCAACTCCTTCCTTATGTCTAAATCTACCCTTCTTTGGTTTAAACCCATTGGCCCTTGTCCTGTCACGGTGAGCCCTGCTAAAAGTCTGTCCCCGTTTCCTTTAAAGCTCCCTTGGAGTCCTGGAAGGGCCGGAGTGAGGTGTGGCCTGACCACAGGGGGCTTCCCACATGTTGCTCCACGGAATCTGACGCTTGAGCTTTTGGCTTATTTTCGTTTCCTGACAGCACACTCATGAAAATGAAAAATCAGGATGACTTGCTAGAGGCTGCCAAAAATAGGAGTGGGGAGCTCCTGTGTGAAGCTGAGCTCCATCAGCAGGACAATACAACAGGACAGACATTCCTCTTGCCAAGCTCAGATGTATGCTTGGAATGAGAGGTCAGGCCCCTGTGTCGTTACTCCGTCTGATGCTCTATTATCAAAAATATGATAAATTACTGTCCTCTTTATGCTTGTGCCAGTCCTCTCCCCTCTAGATGTCAGAGCCTTGGATCTCATGTTTTCAATTTTAAGGACAATAGCACCTTTCCTCTCTGTGGGTCACTGTATGCTTTTGGCACTTCTGCCTGGGCCACTCTTTTTAAGGGGGGGATTGTAGTTTGGAAAGCACAGAAGTGTGTTCTTTCAAGAATTCAAGACAGAAAGTATTTGGCAAGGTTTTTTTTGGTGAGATATCCTTTGGAAATATGATAGTTCAAAAGTAAATATGAAATAATAAATTCAGATTGACAGGAAAAAAAATTTTTAGTAATAACCAGTCTTTTTCATATAGGAGTGGAGTTGCCATCATCTGTCTTTTTAATTGCAAAGCATGAGTTCATATTTGTGTTTCCAGCCCTTCTCTCCACTCCCAGCCCTCACCGCCTGGATTGCAGATGTTCCTGCTGTGTCCACATCAGGGATGATGGAATGAGGCAACAAACGACCTACAGAAACCAGCCAATTGAATTATGGAAAATATGCAAACACACATTGTCTCTGCTCTTCTCCCAAGTACAAAGGAGTTCCCTGTAAGCTGTGATGCCTCCCAGGATTTAAGGGCTGGTGTGCTGTGGCCGATCCCTGTCTCCGTGTGTCGGAGGGGGTGGTTTCCAGTGATCTGATACCTGTTTGGTGTCTCCAGGTGGTAACCTAAGGGTGAAAGGCTGTGGGCTCCTCGCCAGCTGTTCTGTCTGCTCTTTCTGTCAGAGATGCTTCTGTGGGGGAGCGTGGGGACAACAGGTGACATGTTGCTCAGTTACCCTGAAGGGGGAAAGCAGGGGAGCAGCTGAAGGCTGTGTTTGTGTTTGGCACCCTGCAGCAGCCTGCTCCTACACCCCAACTGTTTTTCCTGTGTTCAGTGTCAAGCCCTGAGTGTGATATTTTGGCTGCATTTACCAAATATCATGGTCAAAGAGCCGTATGGATTGTTGTGTGGGGAGGAGGCTGCGTGTCATCCTGTGGCTTTGGGCTGTGATATCCATCAAGCACTCACTTCTGTGCTATCACTTAAGCCCCTGCAGCAGAAAACATGTCCATTCCATGAGCTGTCCTGTTTGTGTGTTGGTGTTGTTGCACCTGCTGCCATTGTCCAAGCCAGAAGGTGGAGGTGATGGCAAAAGCAGGCGGAAGCCGTGGCCATCCGCAGGGAGATGTGGCAGCAGCCAGCTGGGAGAGTCCCTCAAGCTTGGCTGAGAAGCTCTGGCTGCATGTCTGGCTGCCTTGTTTTCAAACAGGCTTTTTTTTCCCCTTGCTGTTCCTTTGTAGTCCTGTTTCATGAAGGAAATCAAAGAGCAGATTACAGCTCTGTGCTGGGAGAAAGGAAGGGGAGACCGTTGCCCAGCTCTTCTTTAGAGGTTATCTCAGATGGTTTTCAGATGATGGTGGAAGGGAGTGTGCCAAGAAGTTGAATCATAGAGTGTCATACCAGAGCCTTGAGTCTTCCAGAATACTTTTGTGTCGCACATAATGCCCACATCTTGGATGCTGAGCTCTGAAATGTTTCCTCAGTGTTCCTGTGGTGCTTTGATGAGAAAAAGTCTTTTTGAATTACAGGGATTGGTTAGCTGTCTTTTAGAAAAACAAATTCCCAGTGCTCTTTGTTAACCGCTGAATGATAGGGTTTTTTGTGGCACGAAATAGAAGTTCACTTAGACTGCACATTTTTGTTCTGAAATCGGCAGGAGGAGGAAATGCTGATATGGGTGTATACTTGGGAGGAAGATTTATCAAAGAAGCATACATTCACACACCCTCTCTTTTTTAAAGTTATGGTCAGTAAATGATAGGCTTCCTTCCCTTGTTTTTGTCTGCCAAATAGATTTCTAACAAAATTATTTATATGCACTTCCATTTAAAAAATAAAAAGCATCACTGGGTCAGTGCAAGGCCACAGCATCCAGTTAAAAAACTTCAGGCACAACCTCCAGCCTTTCCTGTCAGCACGATTTCTCTCCAGGAAAGGAAGATGGATAAAGTGAATTTCACATTTTATGGTGGATAGCTTGCATATCAGTTTCATCCTGCTTATTTTAATGTGCATTGATTGCAGTGGATGCTCCTTGCTGTTGGCTGGCTTAGCTCTGTAACTTTGACCATTTTTATGGCTTTTTGGCTGCTTCTACTTGAATAAAGCTCATGGTGACAGTGGCAGTAGGATTGGTTGTCATTCTCCACTCCCTTGCAGCAGGAGCAGGTTCTCTCCTGCCTCATCTAGCGTGACAGCACCCTGTGAATTATAAGTTATTAGTCAGAATTGTTTGAGTTAATTTAAAAAAAAAATACAAGCAAACATGGAAAAAATGCATGTTATCCAACCTGCAATCCTAGATACTGAGGGAAGTATTTTCCCCACACCAAGCAAAAATGCATGTGTAGAAATATTAGACCTATGCTATTTATATTGTTGAGCTTGCCAAGACAGCCAGGATGTAAGTTCTGAAGCCAGTGAACCTGTGTGTGTGTGCTTGCACAGCCTTTCTGCATCAGGGACATGCTTCCTGTTTCCTTCTCAGTGCTCCTCCTAAAATTAGTTTCTTTGTGACAGTTGACACAATTGGGCACTTTCAGATAAAATACTATGAGTGAAGGGGAAAAAATGTTCCTGATCTTAGTTTTCCTGTGAGTCTGAGTGATGCTGGTGGTGATTAGTTCGTTCGTTCGTTCAAGCTGTAAAACCAAGGATGTGCCTAACCATCGATGGCCAAACCATCTCCCCAAAGGCTTGGTTTGTACCTGGGTTGAGCGAGGTGATGTAATTCTGGAGATGTGTTTCTCTTCTTACACTTTGTTACCAGCCTTTATATTTTAATGGGCAGCCCCAGTTAGTTTTCTGGTCACCCTTTGTGCAAGGTTTCATGCTCACTCTTCCCTCCCCACCGTCCAGGGATGCAGTGGCCCTGCAGGGACGATGTCCTTGGCAAAGGCAGACGGGTATCACTGCCACCTTAGCAGGGCAGCAGCCTGGGGGGATGAGGGGTTTGTGAGTGCTGCTCCTTCCCACACCCTTCAAATGGCTCTGCATCCCCCTGGCAGGAGATACCCCGATCCTGAGCAGCAGGGCCACTTTGGGATCCCCAGGGACTTGGAGTCCCACCTGGGTCTGTCATCTCAGAGATCACTTTGTTTAAAAAACCCTGCATGTTTGTGCGCTTCAGTACTCTGTTTGAAAATCTCCCCTGTTAAAAAAGCGCAGAAAAAACGGTGAAATGGACTGAATCAAAGAGCAGAAGCCCCGGGGATCTTTAGGTGGGATCCAGCTGTGCTTTGCTGTGCTGCAGCAGGAGCAGCAGAGGGAGCACAAGCTAACACATCATTCCTTCACCAAGAGCTGTACTGTCATCACTGAGGGCATTTTGCTCGATGGATGAAGATCAAGAATGAAAAAAAACAAACCCAGACTAGTGAGTTTGCCATAGGATAGGAGGATAATATCTCTTGTATTAAACGTGGAGGGATAGCAAATGGAAATGTATCCTATTACAGCTTCTGTTTTAGATTTTATGCTCTCTGTGAAGCTCCAGGTTGCATGATGTCACTGCAGCTTCATGCCAGGCTGCAGCTGAGGTGAGATTGATGCTGTGTGGTTTTGGAGGGCTGTGCTGCCATCGTGCCTCGTGGTGTTATTCTCCTGATAGACCTGAAGCAGCAGATGAATAATTTTAGGTATTGAAAAGGAAAATGATGATGGCAAACAACTGCCTGAGTTGTCTTTGGTGGGTGAGATCAGAGCCATGAGCTGGTCAGGTTCTTTCAGCACACTGGAGCCTGGCCTGGCCTCCAGGCATGATTTAAAGCAGAGCTCCATTTTCATTGAGTTTGCAGTCATGCACAAAAATTAAATATCTTTTCCTTGAAGTCTGTTGTGTCCTTTCAAACCTGGGCAGCGTGGGTTCTCTTTGTCCATGCACTCCTTGCCATCCTGCCAGGGCTTTCAGAGTGGATTGTCATCAGCAATGTCACCAACTCTTATTTGTCACCGTTGCCTTAACCCTTAGGCGTGCAATTTTGTCAGCTGTTTTCCCCATAATCAAAACTTTGGACAGCATTGGGTTTCCTCCTGCCAGTTCCCAAAGCAAAGTCCCAAATAAGGTCAAAGAGGAGAGATATATTATCCTTTTTCCCCCCTCTGGGAGTTTTAATAAACCAAATGCAAGCTTTAGTTTTTTTCCTTTAGATTAGGAATTGCCAATAGCAAATCTTTGCTGTGTTGAATTATTCAGCAGAAGTAAAGGTTACCGAAATGTTCTCAGATAGATGGCTGGAGTCACAGAGCAGTAACTTGAAAAAGCCCTGGCAGTGCTGGGGGCAGGAGCCATTTTTGGTCTCAGAGAACAGAGTGGTCTTTGTGCAGATAAAATAAAAGCAGTGGTGTGCCTGGGCAAATGCACCCTTTGCACCTTGCTGTTCTATTCAGCAGTCTGCTTTGTTTCTGAGGGCACTGCCGAGCGTACAGTGCAGATAGGCACGGGCTGCTAGGAGTGCACAGGTTATCTGAGCAGCTCAGGCAGCAAGGGCATTGTTTTCCAGGAGCATTTGTCCAACGTGCATTGCACAATGCTCAGAAGTTGGATGCAGACAGTGGCCTTTATAGTATTCATTCCCTGTGAAATTAATTACCAGCTCCATAGATTTTTCATGTGCGATTTCCTTGATCGCTGCTTTTAAGTGTCTTCTGGAAGCAGCTGTTTATTCTCCTAAGTGTTGATTTTTGGATTTTGGAGAAACTTCCCTGGTGTATCTCATTCATAGTTCTCCCATGAATCTCCACAAGGGCCAAGTGGGCTCTGAGCATGTCAGCTGCCCTTCCTGAAGTTATCTGTGGTTTTCTGTGGTCTGCTGCTGCCCAGGAGCCCATCTCCCATGGCCATGAGGAGGGCATTAGGCAAGGAATAGCATCAGGCTGAAAGGCCAGAGAGACCACCATGACATCCAGCCTGATCCCTGGCTTTCACAGGCTACAGGGCTCCTCTGCTTATTAAAATGTGTCCCTGGGATATCTACTCTTCTCTAACTAGCTATTTACCTCCAGCACAGGTAGGAAAACCCTGCCTGGTTTTATTCATGCCAGTTGTTTTCCTTATGGGCAGTCTCCTAATAGGTTAGAACAAGGTGAGATCCAGTTACAGACTCGTTTGTGTGAAGAATCTGCTTATAAAAACGTGGAAAATCTAGTGCAAGACCTCTGGCATTGAATATCTGCTGCAAAACATGGTGACCTGTTATGGTCTGTGTTTTTACATGACTCCCTTTCATTTACCAGAAGCAGGAATCTAAAGACCTGAAGCCACAAATTGACATCACCTTTGCTTTGCCAACCCATGGCAGAAAGGTGACTTTATTCAGTGTTGGTACTTTACCCATAATACTCTTAAATGCAGTAGTTTTAAGGAAAACCTCCAGATGCTGATATTGGAGAGGTAGATTTTATTTTTCTCCTAAAAATGATGTTGGTTGTATGAATATGATTTGTCATGACTTGGTTTAGCTTTGGCCAGCTGTTTTTTATTGAAAAGCTGATCTTGTTTCACCAGCAGGAGAGCTCAGAAGTGAGAGAAGTAGCACCCAAAAAGCAGAATTCTAGCATCATCTATAAGCTTCCAGCACTGGCTGGTTTTGCCTTTAACCTTTCCTGTTTGTTTAATGTAGAAGCTGGAGATTAATCTGTGTCATTTTTTGTGCGAGTGAGCTGTGAAGGCAGCTCTCTTCATATGTGCTTCTGTCTTACCAATATCCTGTGTGGGGAGAGAAAAATGGACATTTGCAACAGAAAACCACTGTAATTTGTGACTTAAGTTACTTTTTGAGGTAGCACAAAAAGCATTATATGAGCATACCCACCTGTGCAGATGTTAAAGAAAACAGCTTTGGGACTGGATTTACACAGACGTTTTTGCAATTGAAAGACCTCTCTGTAAATAACGAGGCAGCCACGATTGGCTTTGTCACCTCTCATTTCTTTTCCTTTTTCTGCCCTGAGGAGCCGGGTTTGGCTCTGGGGCTCTGCTCATGGGCAGCGTTTGGCAGTGTCCCTCCTGGTGCTGCTCACTGCTGGTGGCTTGGCCTCTCTGCCCAACCTGAACGCAGGGCATCTATTGCCAGAAACAGCAAGGAACTGAGCGCTTGTGCACCTGGCAGATCCATTTGTTCATTTCCTTAGATCCAGGCAGAGTTTACTTTACGCTAATCCAGCGTTCAGTTAGTAAATTCTGCTGAGGCATTGATCCTGTTTCCAAAATCCTTTTGCTGGGTCTTGAGGGAAATCAAGATGAGAGTAGGACTACTTGATCGATCAGAGCAGCACTTGAAACAGCACATGCTGTGTCATTTTAAAGGAAAAAAAAGTGATGTAAGAAGCTAGAAACCCCTTTAGTCTCCAGAAGAGCTGGAAGGAGGTGGTTCTCTGCACAATTGATGGAGCTGCACAGTAGAGCTCCCTGCCAAAAAGCATTGTGTGCGCTGCAAGTCAAGATGGGTTCAAGGGAACCTTGGACAATGTATGGAAACCACATCCTGCTCAAGAAATCCTTGAACTGAAAATGGTTGGGAGCTGGGAAGTGTGGGGGGATTTATTCTTATGTATGTCCCAGTGCTTTTTCTATTTCCATGGTTTTACACTTGCCTTTTCACTCGGAATTACAGAATCACAAAATCCTTTCCATTGTAAGAGACCTCTGAGATCACAGTCCAAGCATTAACCCAGCCCTGCCATGTCCAAACAAACCAAACCCCAGCAGTATATTTTTCTTTAAAAAAAAACTTTTCAAGGCATGCTTTTCATTAATTCTTTCACAAAACGATGCGGAATGCAAAACAATAATTATTTATGTAAAAAGTAGAATGAATATAATGAATTGAAGTTGGGCTCTTCTTACTGCACTGAGCAGGTGAGCTTTTGGTCTGAGTGTTCTCATGCTGCTGCACAGCAGTAAAAGCAATGAGAGAATGGCTTCTGCAGCTCCATCTCTTTATTGGACTGCAAAATAAATGTTATTTTGGGCTTGGAGCATCAAGGGAGGGATTGCTTAGTCAGTTGGACAACTTTTTAATGGCAAAGCTACTGATGCTTTGTAAAGACATGTCCAGGGAGTTTATAAAACAGTTCTTAGTATATATATTACTCAGAGTGCTTACAGAAGTGCCTGTCTGGGATACCACAGGTACAGTTGATCCTCTCTTTGGGCATGGGGATGAACCAGCCAGCTGATTTCCAGATTTTTCCAGTCTTACTTCTTTTGTGTTTGTAATGCAGGACAGAAGGCCTTGGCATTGCTCTGAGGACTGCTAATCCTAGCAGGGTTGAATAACTCAGATGTACTCAAAGTTTAGGCCAAGCCATGGCATAGTACAATTAATAAATTGCAATTCAAGCTGCAGTGCCCTAAAATAGGAACAAATGTGTTCTAAGCTGGAAAATCAATTAAGGTGTTTACAAATGAATTGCAGTCAGTTGCAGGAGGGTTTTCTTTTTTTTTGTAGTGGGTTACCTTTCTCCCTGTTAATAACTGTGAGTCCTATAAACCTTCTAGGTAGGTTTAAAAGAAATAAAGGCAAGATGTTTTTTCCCCCTCTTTTCCAGTAGATTGGAAAAGAAGGAATGGCTTGTTTCCAACCACTCGTGCTTCTCTAGCAAATGCTTACCTGGGTTATTCTGTTAAGGCACGTGCAGCCCAGGGCACTGCATTGTTCTGGCAAGAACAGGGGCTGCCAAAAACAATACTGAGCTGAGCTTTCAGGTTCATTCCCTATCCACTGCTGCTCTCTTGATGTGCATCCCTTTTTCAGTCAGGAGGATGTGAGACTGTGGTCTCAGGAAGGGCAGTGTTTTTCCGACCCCTGGGTTCATTTCTGAATCTTTTTTTTTTTTGGCCATAATGAAAGCTTTGCAAAAATATTTCTTTTGATTTGAGTTCACGGTTCTTCAGCTGCTGCATCTATGTACAAGAGGTTGGCTTTTACAGAGTTGTGGGAGCCGCAACAGAAATTCATCATTTCAAAAACCTGGGCAGAACCTGGTTAGCTGGCTGCCTTTCTCAGAGCATCTTCTTCAGTGTAAAAGACACCAAGGGTTGCTAAAATATTCATGTACCACTGTGACACCCAAAGAAGTCAAAGTGGGGTTAAAGAAATAAATAATGCACATTCAGAAGCTGTTGTTGTTAAGTAAAGGCTGAGCAAGCCATAGGTTTTATTCAGGTAACATGAAGCTTCTTACCAAATCTGTGAAGTCTGAGGTGGGAGAGCTTTCATTTTTTGGTATAAGAACATTAGACCAGTGTGTAGATCATAGCGTTAATATTGCTTTTAAAACACATATTTTGAAAATACCTTCAGGTATGTATGCATATATTAGGGAAAGACAGCAAATAGATTTAAACCCCAACCAAACCTGAGATATTACTATTATTAATATCAAGTTATTGTTCTTAAAATTTAAAAATTTATTATTTTAAATTTTATTTTGGTGTGTTTCTTTGATTAGAAGTTGAAGAAACTGTCTTCCATCACATACTCTGTCACCTAAATAGGGTTAAGAATTTCAGTCTTGGGTAATGATTTGTATTTTTGTGAATGTTTTGTCACATGATGTAACTGAAGCTTGAAATCCTAATGTCCTTTACAGGTGGCATGCCAAAACAGATGATTAATGTTCTCTGAATTTTACAGATGATAATATGTCTACCAGAGACAGATTTCATCAAGAGAGTGAAAGGGGTAATTAGAGTGAAGGACAGCCTTGCAGAAAGGGGAGACATTTGTTATTAAGAGCGCTATAAAAATATTTCCTTCTGTAAACACAGCTGCTGTATGAAATGTTATTTTAAAATATATTGTGAGTGTCACATAAACGTCTAATTGACAGCTGAGATGTTGCAGAATGTAATGTGTGCATGTGGGTCAGGAGAAGAAAGTGATAATTCGGTGATGGGCCTCTTTTGACACAGTAGTCACAAATCCAAACGTTGTGTGCTTCGTGCCTGCAGATTTAGAGAATATTTAGCTTTTCTGATGGGATTTAAGCTGCCCAGGACGTGCCTCCTGCCTGCAGTGCTGGTTTGAGCTCGATCAAGAGCCTGGCTAAGCCCTTGTGCAGGGCAGCAGAGCAGTTCTTCCCTGCATTTTCCCTTCCAAGCCTGGCACAGCTGCCTGCGGTTGGCCATGTGTAGATGGCAGCATTTACCTACTGTGCTTTTCTCTTCAGAGCCTTCAGGTGATGGGGATGAGCAGTTCTCAGGGCTGGAAAAAGCAGGCTTGCAGAGAAGAAGGTTGGCTATTTGGGCTGGAAAAAGGCAGTGCTGGGTGTTGGTGGGTCCCGGTGAGAAGCGCTGCTCTTGGGCTCTGCCTCTGGGCCATCAGAGTGCACATGGGGACTTTTCCTTTCCCAGAAACAGCATTCCTGTTTGTTGGGGTCCCATCTGGATCTCATTGTTTTTCACTGTGAAAAATCTGTGTGAGTGCCCTCCAAACTGTTTTTGCCTATTTGAGATTTGCCCTTTTTTATTAAATGGCTTTTTCCTCATTATTAACTTGAATAAAAAATGTGAGGAATGCATAAATTCTTACATGTGTCTCTTATATGTAGATTTTTGTCTTATTTATTTAAAATCTTTTAAGTAGTTTTGTGCATAAGGATTAGTTCCCCCCCAAAAAAAAAAAATCTCTCTTGCTATGAAGTCCAGTTTTTCAACAATTTAGATACAGTTTTTGGAAAGTAAACATTGCATGGCACAGAATTTGAAGGTAGCCTTTTTCATTTTGCAGCACTAATGAAAAATTAAGGAGAATTTTCAATTTTTATTGCTCTTTTCTTTTGACCTAGTCTACCCTCCCACCCTGAAAGTGCTTCTGATCTGTTGAACTGTTATTATTATTATTCCTCCCATCATGTTGCACTAAACAATGCATTGCAGGCAGCTCACAGGCAGCAGCTCTTGTGCTTCAGAGCAGGTGAGTTCCTGGGATGTGTCTAATGCTGTGAGAAACACTTCAAACTTGGGATCTCATGGGAAATTTACTGAAAATGACCAGATCTCTTTCCTTCTGCCAGCATCCCATAATCATAAGCTATCAGAAATAGCATCCCAGTGCTGCACAGATCCACTTGATCCCTGTAAACCTAGTGACCAGTTAGTTTGTGGAGCTACCTCGATGATTTCAAGCTTGTGGAACAAGAGATTATTTAATTTCACACAAGTTCAAACTTTTGCTGTACTGCTAATGCACACACCTGGGGGAGCACCTTTTAGCTTTCAGATTCCAAACCAAGTGTAATGATTGCTGTGTTGGCCTGAGAGGAAGAAGCTGAATCCATGTATTCCCTACCTTGCTGATTCTCTGTTGCTTCTTTGATTTAAAGAAAGGTTGCAGGAACAGGAATTAATGCAAACTCTGTTGCCTCTTGATAAATACAGTAATTTTTTTTTCAGACTGTGGTTGTAGAAGCACATTTTACTGCAGTGGGCTCAGCCTGCTGGACAGCACTAAGGTCAAATGATGAGGGAAAGGTTCAGTACTTGCTAGCAGGGATCACAATTCATCGTTCTGCCTTCTGTAAACTCAGATTTAGAATGCACTGCACAGATTGCCTCTGCCCCAAGGAGTTTGCAGTATGAATAAAATCAGAGCAGAGTGCACTGAGGAAAGCAGAAAGGAAATACCTAAGATTGGGGAAAACAAAAAAGAAAAATCTTCAACTTACTATTGTTGACTCATATTTCTGGTTATTATATTAAATATAAAATGATATGAGAATAAAAACAATACCTGGAAACTCCACGGTGTCCAGGAGTAGGAGAAACCTCTCTGTGCAGGGTTTTAGTATTATAAGATTTTTATAAGAGTCCATGACTTTGCAAGTTCTGTTGCCATAAGGATTGGCAGTGAAGCATAGTAAAGCAATAAAAGGGTGAGGCAGGGAGCCAAATACTTCTGTTTGTAATTGTGGTGGTGATGTGCAGAGCAGCAGGAAGAGCAAATCAAATGCAGATGGTTTCTGTATGAAGGCCTGACTTTTATTGGTGATAGTGCTCAAGGTGGTGGTGATATTCTCCTATACCTGGAAAAAGGCTTGCACTGGGCATCATTTAAAAGGGATTGCAGGGAAGTGTCCTGCACATCATGGATGGGGCTGAGCTGCAGTCTGAGGCTACACTTTGGTTATCCTGCTCTCTCACTGAGGTCTCCGCCAGGTCTCACCCACCACTGGCAGCCACTGTTCACCTAAACTGCTTCCTGAGCTGCTGTGGTATCCACAGAGGGAACGTGGGGAGGAATCCACACATTTTCCAGCGCAGAGGCAGGACCACACGTGCCTTCAGTGTTCCTGCCTGTTCTCCTACTTCTTCCTAGACCCTCCTTCCTCCCAGTGCTGCAGCATTTCTTCCTAGGTGCTAACCTAAGGATTGTGTAAGTCCTTTGGTTTTTAGGCAGAAAAACCAAACCTTTTTGTGCTTTAGGGCTATTATAATACAATTTCTCCCCATCTTCACTTTCGAGACTGAATCTCCTCTCTTTCAATATCAGTTTGTGGGTCATGTTCAAGGACTGTAGTCAGCATTGCTCCTCTTTTCTGAGTGCTTTCCCTTGGTTCCAGGTAGGCACACAGTCTGTGGAATTGGGGTGGGGCTGTGGCCAAGCCTCATCCCCAGTGGGCTACAGGGATTAAGAGGAATTAGACAGGATCTGCAGTTTGTGTGTTTAACCCTTCAGTGGGTGGCTTCCTTGAAGGGAGTTGTGGCCCTGTGTGTGTAATTTATAGGGATTTATGTATCATCTGTGCCAGTTGAGAGGGGGTAACACTTTGGGAGCTGAACTCCCCAACATCTTTCATAAACTTTAAAAGGTTGATAGCTCCCAAGGAAGGGAGGGGAAGGGTGTACATGAGGAAGGTGTATAAACTTCAGGTGAAAGATTCAGTGGTGGAATTGATTTGAAAGTGGAAATGCGTGGAGAGGCAGATCAGTGGTCCCGTTAGTGCTTTTTACCTGGGAATGTTAATGTCCTCTCAGAAGAGGGGGATTGTCTTCATTTGCAGGCAGGGTGAATTGAGATGCTGGGTTTTCTTTTTGTAGCTTCATCTTGTGAGTTCTTCATGGCTGCTGTGGGCACAGAGTTTGTGGTGATTGGGGTGGGGCTGGGGCCAAGCCTCATCCCCAATGGGCTGCAGCTGTGAGCAGCAGCATTGAAGGTAAGGAGTGCCCAGGGGCACTGCCCAACCACCAGAGGGAACAGAGGGCACACAGGTGCAGTGCATCAACAGGAGGGGATAAAAGGCTGGGCTGAAGGACAAGAAGGGCAGATGGTTTCAGCCTTCTGCTGTTTCAGTTGTACTTCGTGGAACTGTCAGTTCCACACAGCTGCTGCATTCCTGCACTGGCATCTGATCCAGGGTTTGTAGCCAAGGTGAGCCTGTGAGCAGCAGCACAGAAGGCTTTTTCCCCATGCCATACGTGTGGCTGGCCTAGCCTACATCTGGGGCACGTCCCTGGCCTGTGTTCAGATGGGAAGACCCCCTCTCATAGAGGGATGTGACATCTGTGGCTCTTCCCCTGTGGCAAGTGTTTGTGGCTCCCTTGCTACTGGAAAATAGGTCTGCTGCACACAGTTGGCTGGGTTTTACCTCCTGGTTGTCTCCTAGGTGCATGTGCACCCTTTGCTTGGCTGTCTAGGTGGTGTCTCTCTCCTTCTGTGTTCCTCTAGGAAGAAAAGCGTGCACAAACCCTTTTGCTGGGATGAGCAGGTGATCCTTCCTCCTTACCTCCCTCGCTGCTCCTTGAGCAGCGATCCTGACATGGAGCACGACTCTGGGATGTACCTGCCCTCCAGAAGGGACCTGCTAAACAGCTCATGTCTCTCCTGACAGGAGTGTGGGTTGGAAGGTTGCTTGTAAAACATCAGAATCCATTCACTGAGCCTCACCCACTGTGGTATTTTCGGGGTCCCCCGACGAAGGGAGGAAATGATGAATCTGACTCCATGTTCTTAGAAGGCTCATTTATTATTTTATGATACTATATTAAAGAATGCTATGCTAAAACTATACTAAAGACTAGAGAAAGGATACTTACAGAAGGCTTAACAAGATACTAATGAAAAACTTGTGACTCTCTCCAGAGTCCCAACACAGCTGGACCATGATTGGTCATTAAGTCAAAACAATTCACAGGTTGGATAAACAATCTCCAACCACATTTCAAAGCAGCAAAACACAGGAGAAGCAAATGAGATAATAATATTTTCCTTTTTCTCAGCTTCCCAGGAGAAGAATCCTGGGCAAAGAGGATTTTTCAGAAAATATGGCAGTGCTAACCCACAGTGCTGCCTGCCTGCTCAGGAGGGATGTGGAAGCATGCACACAAGAGCAATAAAAGCTCTGAGAAGACTGCAGGTAGAGAATAGGGCTGGTGAGGGAAGCCTGGGGGTGTTAGTTGATTTTTCAGTGGTTAGAAGACAAACACTTCCCTAATTGGTCTACTTAGATACAGAGAGAGAGAGAGACAGATATCAACAGCAGGGGAATCAAAGTAGCAAGGTTAAGGAAAGGAAATAAGGTTTTGGAAAACTGGACCTTCTGTGGCACCACCTCTGCCCCAACAAGAGTACAGGAGGGGGTGAGCTGTGGGTGGTGTAGGGAATGGTAACTCAGGTGACCTGTTCTTCTCCTCTCCCTAAGGAAGTGTCAGACCTTTCCAATCCCCCAGCACCACTAGGAGAATGCTCTGCCAAGGAAACTGGTCTTAGGCTCTTCATAAATTATTCATATTCAATTTATACTTTCATGTTAATGCACCCATAATCACGGTAACTCAGCCCATTTGTAGCTGTTTGTGCAGCTACAGACAATGGAAGATACCCAACAAGATGTCGTGTTGGAAGTTGCACCCCAAAGTGTGTGTCACTGCTGCTGCAGCAGGACAGTAAAGCACAGACAGACCAAATTGCTCATCTACAAAAATATTTGGACCTCTTCCACTTGGTTCTCATGCATTTGGCAGGACTGAGACTGAAACTGAGATAAAAACCTGGTTTGCCAGGCCTGGAGTAATCCCAGTGGACACTTGGAGAGGGAGCAGCCATTCCCAGAGGGTGCAGCTTCTTCACAGTGCTAGAAACAGAAAATGAAGAGGTGGTCTCTATTAAATATTGAAATTTTTTTGCCTTGTATTTGAAGTCATCTTTCTGAGACTTTTTGTAGGCTGTGGGGATATTCAGTAGCTTTGAGGAATGTCCCATTTTGAATTCCCTCTGAACTAAGTATTAGTGTGACACCTTCAGAAACCTTCTTCCTAAACTACCAGGGAGGGTTGATGCTGACAGCACTCTGTGTTTTAAAATGTAGCGCTTTGCTTGTCCTGATCATTTTGTTTTGAGGAGATTTCTACTGCAATACATTCAACAGAACATTTTTATTAAAGTCTTTGTTTGTGAAACACAATTGCCAGACAATGAATTTTTATGATGAAGCCTCTCCCATGGAGATTATTCCTTTTGCTAATTCCTGGAAGGCAGCTCTTCAGTTACACACAAACCTTTTTGTACGTGAAACCATAAAACCCTGCGCACACAGAGTTTTAAAACTGAGCTTTTGTCCAGTGGATCATTAGCTTAGTCACATCAGTGTGTTCATATGCGCTATGTTTAATGTTTTGGGGTTGTTGGGTTTTTGTTTGTTTGTTTGTTTGGGGTTTTTTGTTGGTTTTGTTTTTTTCTTGGCTTGAAGTTGTGAGATGCTATCTGGTCATGGGTTTAAGGTTATTGTTGACAGTGCTGAGCAGCTGTACACAAGCAGATGCAAAGGCTTAAGAGCAGATGCCGTAATTACAGAATTACAGATGTACTCATTAATTCTTGTTTCTAAATTTACCTCTTTCTTTTTTTTTTTTCCTCCTTCTTTTTGAACTGCACTCTTCCAAGTGCCAAGTGTATTTTCCAAAAGTGTCTGCTGAGGATGGCTCACTCTAAAGCACAGCCCTGCATACAAGGAAATTTAAAGCTGTATCTGGTAGTAAATGCAGTAATAACCTGATTTTTTTTCTCCTGTGCGTTCATCTCGGTGTAAATTATCTAGGTTACTGGAGCATTTGGCACTCAGCAAGCATTACCTGGCCCTGTGCCAAACGAGACACACAACTTTCGTTGCTGTGGTGCCTGAGTTGTACAAATAAGCTGCTTTTCAGGCCCACAGGAAGAAAAACACGTCAATTGAAATGGTTAGGCACCTTTCCTTGGCCACATTTGAGAGAAAAAAGATGGTATCTTAGCCATTGTGCAGGGTTACACAGCTCCAAGGGGCATGTGGTCAGAGTAACATAAATCTTTTCAGTTGGCATTATTCTGTTGCATGGTTGCTGTTTTCTGTTTTGTAGCAGATGACTCCCATAATGGACCCCTTTCTGGCATAGTTACTGGAGTCAGTAGGATTTACAGCAGCAGGATTTTTGTTGTAAGTTAATTATGATTTCAATACCAGGAAATAAGCTCAAGTTCAGAAGAATTAAAAAAAAAAAAAAATTAAAGTGCTGCTCTGTTTCCGTGCAGTCAGATGCTATTATTTGTCAAACTGATTATCAAATATGTGGTGTTAATTGAGTTAGTCTTAATAAGATGCATACATGAATGTACCCAAAAACCAGAGGAGCTGAGCTGTCCTTGTACATAAATTAGAAAATTTGATGAGCTGCAATGATGTAAGTGTGGTACAGGAAGCTTGATTAGAAAGTACTGGTGAGCTGAATGCTGTGTAGTATAAAAATTAGTGCAGAATTTGATGTTCTTTGTTGTTTTGTGATGATTTTATTAGTTCAGCAATGTATTTATAATATTGTAGCTGTATATTAAATTAACGAGCCACAAATACTGGTGAGCATGATTTGCAGCACACTTTCTAAACCTGCAAGGAACAAAGTTAATAAAAAAACCAACATATGCTAAGCCAAAGAATTAAAAGTTTCATGTTCTTTGTGGGTGTGCTGAAAAGCAGTGAATAAATAGGATTTTGAAGCTACTTGCATATTTTTAATGACCTTCTGTGCAAAGAAAGTAGAGAAATTGTGCTTTGTAAGTTGCTTTTTAATGCTGTTCTGATGTCTGTGGTGCTTTACAAGCGGCTGCTAGAAACATAGGAACATAATTTTGTCTAACATAAATGGAAGAAGGATTTCCTCCTAAGTGTCAAACTACTTTAGGTCAGTAGACAGTTGTTTTGCAGGCCCTGTTTGCCTTTCTGCTGGTTATTAGGCACACATTCATCAGCCTGAAAAACAACAAGTGGCTTGAGGCAGCAGCTAGGGATTTACCAGAGGTGCCAACAGGTGCTCGTGTGTCCTGGGAATGGGAATGTCCAGGAGACCTGAAGACCCCAAAAGACTGAAGGAATGTCGGAGCATTTGGGCCCCTCTGGCACATTCAGGGTCTCCTCTGCTTGGTTTTGTCCCTCCAAGCTGTGCTGCTGGTCTGGGCTTACAAAGTCATGTTGGGAGGCTTATTCTGCTTTGTGAGGTTTTTCTTTGTAAGAGTTTTTTGGGTTTTTTTTTTGGTTTTTGCTTGTTTTACCCTAAGGGCTAAGATGGGAGAAGCTGTAGGGCTGACATAGGGTATGATTATCAAAGGCCTCAATTGTGTTGCTCTCTGAAGTGATGGGTTGTGGGGGAAATGAAAGGGGGTTTTGCTCAGCCTGGTGTGGGTCAGAGCCAGTCTGCAGTGAGGGCTTTGTGGGCAGGATGGTTCTGGGGAGGAGAGGTGGCTTTGAAGCTCAGACATGGTCACAGCAGGGCCATTTGGAGCTGCTCTGCCATCCAAGCATAACATTGATACCAAATGCCGAGAAATAAAAGGTTTCCCTGTGCTTTGGTATGCCAGGATGGCAGAGCTGGGTATAAAGTGAATCACAGAATGGTTTAGGTTGGCAGGTTCCATAAAGATCATGGGCAGGGACACCTTCCACTGTGCCAGGCTGCTCCAAGCCCTGTCCAGCCTGGCCTTGGACACTTCCAGGGATGGAGCATGCACAGCTTCTCTGGGCAGCCTGTGCCAGGGCCCCCCACCCTCGCAGCAGAGTTTCTTTTCTATAGCATTTATTAGTGCAAGGCAGACTGTAGGTTCTGGCAGTCTAGACAGAACCGTAATGTTTCTTCTGGCTTTTCTCATTAATTTTGACAGATTTGAGGGGTTTGCACTACTGCTCAAAGAGAGATTTCAATTAACCCTTCTAACTTGCTTGTATTGTATGCTAGTTTTAATTCACTCAGCAGGGTTTGCATGGTACCTCAGTCCATGCAAAGAAAGGCACTAACCTCGCTGGAGTTTCAGGATTTGTTTCGGGGTTACTGAAAACAAAATGTGAGTCCAGCCATCAGTTAGCATTGTTACAAATATTTCCCCTTCATTTCTTTCTACTGTTGTTATTTTAGCCTGAATTACTGTACTCATAGCCTGTAACTTTGTCCCTGAGGCATATTGCAAATATGTACAGCTTTTTGCATGTCATCTCATGCCAGGGAGTTGCCTGCTTGGAGGGCATCTGTGACTTACTGGGCTTCAAGAAGTTTTTTGGTGATGCCTGTGTAAGAAATGCGTTTGGGAAAATGCACGATTAATAGTCATCAGAAGATGTGTTAAATACACCAGTAATTCATTCTTTTGAACAAAATTTATCATTTTGAGAGAAAATATGACACGTCAGCAAATGGCACACTGTGTCAGTGATTCATAAAGCATGAAGGAAAGGTAAATAACAGCTCCTGCTTTTCTGTTCTATAGTTTGCTCATTGGAAAGACTGAAGGAGTGACTTCAGTTTGCACTTCAGTTTTTGGGGGCTGAGATTTCCTGCAAGAGGTTTTGTATCTCCCTTTGTTCTTGGTGATACCATGGTATTTTATTATTACAAAGATGCCTTTCATCATGTTGGAGAGAGTCTGCTCTAAGTTTGTAGAAGGCAGCTGTTGATAAAGGCAGAAATCGCCATTATTCATTTCTCACAAATGCTGCCATTTCAAGCAGCATGTTTCTAGGTAGGGGTGGGTATTTTCAGCTTTGGAAGGCTTTTAAACAGAACATCTGCATCTCTACTTCCTATGCCATTAATTTTAAGAGGAACAAATCCCATGTAAAGCACACCATGATGTCTTTGGGGCATGATGCTGTCCCTGTTGCCCTATCACCAGCTGTTCATTATGAAATTATGTTGGTAATTATGTTGTTGTCTCCATTAACATGATGAGCTAGCGGAGGCATTTGAGTTGTTGCCATTTTTTTTAAATTATTCAGAAGTCTTTGCCTGCCTTATTTTCTTTCTTTCAACTGCTTGATGACTTTCTCAAAAACCTTTCAGATTTATTACACTTGTACCTAGAAAATACTTTTTTTACAGAAAAATTTTGCTCTACCATTTTTCTGTATTGCGCTTAGGAAAAAAATAAAATAAGGTGTCACACCTTATGGAAGGATCAAACCAGGCTGAGATCGAGGAATCTTGGCAGGGAGGGGGGTGTGAATGGTACAAAAGACCAGGAAACAAAACCCTTCAGCATTGCTTTTTAGACCTCTCCATGATGCCCAGGTTTGTTGCTGTAATTTTCTTGCGAAGAGTTAATGTGTGACTTTTGTTGGTTTTTTTGTATCAAATTCTGCCTACTCTGTTTCTATTTTCCTGCCCTGTAATATAATATATCATTTAACAGTAAGCCATTCAAATTTTGTCCTCAAAATACTTTTTCTTTTTTCTCAATTGTCTATAAAACTATTGAAATGCTTCAATTGTGAGCATACAATGAATGATCGTTGTCTAATCTGTTCCACATGGGTAGTGGGCCAGTTTGTACATTCAGTTCACAGCACTCCTTAATTCAGTTAAAACCAGAAAAACTGAGACTGTTGCAACCTACAAGATCTTTAGAAAAAATGTGCTCTACAAAAAAAAATAATCCCATGCCACATCATAGACACCCTACTGAAGACACAAAGGAAGTGAAATAAGGGGAAAACACAAGGAAATTGAACCTAAGCTCAATCTTCAAAAGACAGAATTATATCTTTTAGTTGTGTATTTAGGGATTCTTGAACTCTGTTAAGAATTTCTGAATCATTTATGGTTACACTTGAACATTTATTCTGATTTGGTTTGTTTTGTTGGGTTTTTTTTTCTTTTGGTTTTTTTTTTCCTGTGTTCCTCAGAAGGAAACTGGTGATTCTCAGCTCTTCTCAAATTCCTCCCATACATTTTAAACATCCAGAGACTTGTAGCAATGACCAGTGGTGGTGAACTTCCAAAAGGATCAAAGATCTGGCACAATCAGGATAATAACTGCAAAACCCAAGTGCTATAGCACAAGGAATAGCTGAGTCACTTCAGTCAGGACATCAGACAGGGACCCGAGCATGAAAAGGTTCTTTGGTTTCTCCTAGGCTTGAAATACCATGGGAACCACTCTTGTGGTATATCTGCATCCTGCCACACTGAAATTAAGATATGCACAAGTGCCAGTGTATTTCTTCTTTCTTTTTTCTGTCTAAAAGAGGTTTACCAAGATTATCAGAACTCAGAGTTTTTACTTGATTGAAGGGAGGCTTTGGTTTGGTACAATTGTCAGCTGCTGGTGATGTTTCTGACCCAGTAATCAGGGCTTGCTTAGGACTATCCAGAATAAAACAAATAAATAAACACAAAAAGTCAGTGAGAGATTGGCTGTGGTGCAAAGTCAGGGTGTTGGGGGAGAGAGATGCAATATATAGGAATATGTCAGGATCTGGGCTATTAAAAATTCTCATTATTGATTGTAGCAGCCAGAGAGCTTAACTTCATAGTTTGATGTACGTGCTGCATCTAGGGAAGATGTAGTGGATGTTTAGGAACCAATGAAAGTAAAATCTCTGAATTTATGCTCGAATAAAACACTTCATATTCTTTATTGAGGAAGATGACTGTAAGAATCCCACATAAGCACACTGTTCCAGCTAATTCTGTGAAAGTCTGGGGTTTTTACTTGATTTTTCTTCAGTGAACAAGGTCATGTGTGTATTTACACACATGCTGAAATGACATGTTTCAAAAGGTCTTTTTAAAGACCATTTAATTAGTCTTCAGTGCTTGATTTTCTAAATTTTCTGTGTCAAATCCAAAGCCCAACAGCTGAGTAGGAAAATTCGAAAGGTAAGTGAGGGAAACAAAAATTGTTGGCTTACATGAAGAACTATATAAAAGAAATTTCAGCCAGCTTTCACATTCCTGGGCCAGAAGAAATGTGTCATTCAGCTATTTAGAATAATTTTGGAGATGAAAGTTTTTTGTTCTATGCAAATTTGAATCTTTGTGATTTGGTAAAGGACTATTATAGAGCTTTTTATTCAGTTTCAAGAAAGGCTCTATTGCAAAACCTCATCACCAGAAACAACAATTTTTTCAAGAAGAGATAATGCAGACATGTTGAATTTAGCTGGGGAGAAAAACTACATTTTGGAGGCATGCAGGACTTCGGGATTTTTTTTTTTGTCCAGGTATAGGAGTTGGTGCAACAGATCTAACAGTAGGCTGATGCACACATGTGGGGTTTTCTTGAAAATTCTACTAAAGGTTCCATAGAGATGGTGGATCAAAAAGATAAATGGGGAAAGAAAGATATGCCTGAAGGTCCAGCAGCCTAAATAAAAATTCTGAATAAAGGAGGGCTGGTGTGCCCAGTGGGTTGAAGTTCTTGACCCTGCCACTGTAGCCTCAGTTTTGCCAGCTGGCTCTGCTGAGGGCAGCCACATGAAAAGGTCCAGCTGTGGCCACAGAAAAAAGCTGTTCTGGCCTCAAGTGGCCTGTGGCCACAGGGAAGGGAAGGGGCCCTCCCTGACACCAGATGTGAAGCTGCTGCACAAGGCTGTAGTCTGCAAAAGAGCAGTATGGTGAGGAAGGCATTTGCCTGAAATTTGTAGGAGGATGCAGAAATATTTGGAATTTCTAGCCCTGACAGTTCCCTGCTAGCAGTGCTGTGGGGGGGAAACCTTCAGGCATTTCTATAAAATGGCTTTGTACTTCTAAACGTGAAACAGGAAAGTAACACGTTGCACTTGTGTGTTTTATTGGCTAAAGTCTATTTCGGTTCTTAGAGGGATTCTTCTCAAGAAGGTGCCACATATGAAAGCCTCAAAACTGCAAAACATCAGTCAGCATTCAGTCCTGTGTCTTAAATAAATCTTAAATATATCTCAAATATCAGATTGTTTTCTGTGAGTGCAAGGAAATATCATGTCTCTAGGGAATGTAGTGTGTTAGTGTCTGTAGCAGTGCTTTTTCTGCCATGCCTCTGGGTAAAGAGGTTTTCATTTGCTCTTTGGGCAGCCTTTAGTGATGGGATGGATTTGTCACATTGTCCTGATGACTGCATGTGTCTTAAATGTCACACCTGTAAGTTTAATTAGGTGATTTATTTAATTTAGAGGTGTGACATTCCCATTCTTGAACTTCTAATGCTTGCATTTTCTGACTTTATCCTTTTTTTTTTAAATTTTCTGGCACAGACTGAAATGTTCTTACCGATTCAATCCATTTCTTATTACATGGCAGTAGAACTCATTTAATTAAATGCAAAGTTATAAGCCAAATGGGTCCCAAATGTATACTGCTTTAAGAAAAAAAATTTCCAAAAAGCAAAAAAAACCCCAAAAACCTCACTAGCAAGGGTTTGCCAGGTGTTTGTGTTGGTTTGGCAGGTATTTGGAATGGAGTTTGTGAGCAGAGGTGGTACTAGGTGCAGAAGAAGCAGTGCCTTTTTGAGAAAGTCCCCCTTTTTCTCTGGGGAGATGCTCTAGGGCCATGTGTGTGTGTGCATATCCAGCACCCATGGAAAGGATGGGTGGGTGGAGGAGATTTTCATGGTCCTCAGTGCCAGCCCAGCTCTGCCTTGGTGCCGCTGGGTTGCAGTTTCTGGGCAGGCCTGGGGGAGATCCTGGAGTGCTAACTAGTCCTGCTGAAATGGAATTCAAGGTAACTCATCCCTACCATCAATCTGGTTTTAAAACTGTGTGAATATTGACTGAGCTATACATGTTCCTCATTAACCAGTGCTGACAAAATAACCTGTATTTCCTTATGCTTCTGGTGGTGAGGGAGGGGGGGAAATAACTGCTGGTGGCATTTCTTATCGGTTTCATCCTTTGTACCAATTTGATGTTATCTCTCATTTGCTGTGAAGTTGGATCATACTGGGTTTCCATGTTTATGATTCTCTATGTTTTGATGTGTGCTTTAAAGTCAGCATGCTGTTACTTTGTTAAATTAGCCAAGGTTTGAGTAGTGCTTTCCCTAATCCAGTTTTAATTCCCTCTGCTGCATTTGAGACCGTGTCTCCTTTTGAGGAGCAGAAAATGATGTAGTGCTTAAATTACCTTAAAATACTGATTTCAGAAAGAATTGCACTTTTAGCATTTCTTGCTTTGCCTTTAGGAAAACTTTATTTTTAATCTTCTGTGTTGGAAATGTTTGTGTCCTGTCCTGGCTGGTGGCCTTCTTCTGGGACAAGATTGTTTCTTTTCAGTGTCTTTCATCTGGATTTTGGCAAAAAAGTTAGCTGTAACCACAGTAGGTAACACATTTCCAGACAATGCCTTATTGTCTGCACAGACTGGACGCAGAGACCTTGCATAGTACTTAGAATCAAGATTGAATTACCAACCTTTTGGGCATTTTTATGTAAAATGCTCTTTATTATGGTTTTCTCATAGCTCAAGTATGAGTCACTTGCAAGCCATAATAGATTTTGGCTGCGCTGCATGATGAAGTGTTCTGGATGCAGTGAAACATTTAATCAAGACTCCAGGCAGTGCAAACTCCCAGTGGTCACCTTAACAGATAGGGGGAAGAAAAAAAGGGAGAGAAAATGAAACATCTATATCACCTTTTTTTACAGCACTAGGATCAATATTTCCTAGGGACAACAGAAGGAAGTAGCTTCTTTTTGAGTTTTCCTTTTAAATGCTGATGAAAGCAGATGTACACCTGATTTAGGTATGAGGAAGAGATTTTCCACAGTGAGGGTGGTGAAACACTGGCACAG
The DNA here is from genome assembly GCA_024865655.1 of Emberiza elegans. Taxonomy (NCBI): domain Eukaryota; kingdom Metazoa; phylum Chordata; class Aves; order Passeriformes; family Fringillidae; genus Emberiza; species Emberiza elegans. The sequence goes on from JALJVW010000158.1 coordinate 5,090,327, forward strand.
ACAGGTGGTGGGTGCCCCATCCCTGGGAACATCCAGGGCCAGGTTGGATGGGGCTCTGGGGAAGATGTCACTGGTCTTGAGGAGTCCTTTCTAACCCAATTATTCTGTCATTCCAGATTTTTCTGATAATGTCTATTAAATTCCAGTGGCTCTGATCGCTCTGATCTCCCAGCATTTTACAGCAATGCTTTATAAAAGTGTTTTGGTTGAAAAACATCAAGTCACCCTACTAAACTGTACATAATGGGATATTAACTCCAGGAGGGTTCTGCAGTGTTAAAATGCTGGAGTTGGAGCCCACAGATTAAAATTACTCGGGAAATTTCAGCACTGCATGTTAATCATAATAATGTTGATAAGGATCCACGCATGTTTGTTTAACGGAAAAAGCAAAACATCTTTCCAAAGTGCATTGAGCCCTAAGTTTCCAAACAATTTCAAGGCTGGTAATCAGTAGTAATTCCTGATTCTGTGAGTTAAAAGGAAATATTTCTACATTCCCTATTCTAAATTACTGCTGTCTTGTGTACGGGGTTGATGTTTTATTTGCTTTGGGGCAACTGAAGTGGGCAGTGGTGGGGCCTAGGACAGCTTTCACATCCTGTCTTTCATCAAGCTTCACCTCAGACATCACAATTAAGTCTTTTAAACCTGGCTTTTTAAATTACTTTTTTTCCCCAAACAGTGCCTTTTTAGCACTTTTCCCCCACATTTTCTCCCCAGCTGCAATCTTCCCCCTGTTAATCGTGGGGTTCTTAACAACATTACATTTCTATTTAGCAGGTTTGCTGGCCTGCAGCACAATAGACTAATGTGATTTTTATTGTGCTAGCATGCACTGGGATTGTTTGCCTCCTGGAAAATGGGATATTCAGATGCCTCATTCAGCCTCAGCTATTGCCTTGTCCCAAGATATTTCCCTTATAAATGGGCTTTCCATCTTGTTGTGAAATTGTAAATGTGCAGTATCAGTAGTTCAGGTTTTTCACCTTCCTGAGCTCTGCTATTATTAGGTATTCAAGTAATTTCAAAGCAGAAGTGTTTATTTTTTTTTACCCTCAAACTTACTGTTTCCCAGTGATTTAGAGCAAGGTGGGAAACTGGTTCAAGATGGGCTATGGGATTTTATATTTATTTATAAATATACATATATATTTACATTTATTTAAAGAGGATTTTTCTTCTTTTTTTCCTGAAAATGTATTTCCAGACATGCATTGTACTCTGATCCTTTGTGTCCCCATTCCCTTGCCTCTCCAGTTTGGAGGAAGCACCCCTGCACTGCTCCTCCAGCACTGAGTGTAAGCACACCTTCCCTGGTGTGAGGGGCCAGGCTGATTCCTCGCGTCAGTTCAAAAAGGAATCTCCCCATGCATGTGTGTTTTCCAGGATTAGGGAATCATTGTTTGCTGGATGAAGAAGAAGGCTGAACTGATGAAGGCAAGGAAAACCAACAAGACTAGTGTTGGCCAGGTTCTTCAGCCAGTTACATGGATGGGGTGAATTGATAGTTGTGTTCTTTCCTTTTATCATCATCAGTGATATTGCTTAGAATATTTACCAAGGGAGGGGGAAATAAAATCCTTTCACTTTTATTCAGGTCAAATTGATAATGTGCTGCCATGTTCTCCAGCAAAGAAGAAAAATCTCCTTAATTTTGTTTTAAGATGAAGGATCATCTAATGGCTTAGGCATAAACAAAAGTCTCCAGGGTGATTTGTGGGGATGCTGCTCGTGGATTATTAGAGGGGATCTCCTGAGAGGCAGCGAGCAAAGGGAAGAAGAATGACTCAACACCATCTAAATGGAAAGAAAAGCTGTTGCCTCTGCGCTCTGTTTGATCTTTAATCAAATAGTTGTGGCTTTTGAAGAGGCATGGAAGGCGTGAGGCATCTGGGAGTTGCTCCCTCCTCCGTCAGCTCGTCAGCTCGTGTTCTATCTATAGATCTCTGACCCACTATGTGCCATGGATAGCGTGGCTCCAAGCAAGAATTACTCTTTGGGGACTCCCAGGGAACCTTGCTGCTGCCACGTGAGCTCATTCATGTTTCCTGTGTCATCTTTTTTCCTCCTCTCACTGTCATTTGATAGGTGGAAGAACTTCAGAGAGCTGTTCTGTCTGTAAACCCTCCTGAATTTGGAATAAAAGAAAACTAAATGTTAATAACTGTAGTAAAACAGAAGGATAGGGCCTGGCCAAGGGAACCCATTGGTTTTTGGAAGGTGTTACGATTGGTTAGAAATTGGCACATTGCCTTGCAGGGTATGTTTTATTTTACATACCTTTGTAGCTCATAAACCCAGCCACTAAAATAATTTCTTTTTCCAGAATAAAACTCTCATTTTAAGCTTTTTTATGTTGAGCATGGAACTTGTCTAGCCTGCTCAGTAATAGTTACCTGGGGTACTGGTATTTTTGAAGTGGAATTGGTTTTTCTGCTCTGGGAAGTGAAACTTCATCTTTTAGCAGCTTAATTCAACAAATTATTTTAAATAAGCTAAAGAATAGTTTATGTCTTAAATGCTTTAATAGACCAGTGTGCTTTAAAACTTGAGGTTTTGATATGATTCCTATATCTGTTAACAGCTGAGGTTTATCCGAATGGAGAAATAACTATTTTTCTAACATCTGCATTCAGAGTAAATTGTGGCATAACTGTTGGAGGTGAGTGCTGCCCTGCCTCAATCTGTTCTGAATTTGTTTAGGGAGCAAAAAAACCCAAAAACCACGAGAGGCTCATTTGAACAGCAAATAAGAATCCTAACAAGATCAAGGCAATTAATACTTCCTCTGCTTTTAAAATATCTGTGACAACAGGCTGCAGCAATCAAATTGTCACAGATGAGGATGGGCTGGCCATCTGTAACTGTGGCAGGGGCAGGGAGTTATTGTGAGAATGTTATTAAGCCTGTGAAGGAGAAATCTGATTCATGCACAGGGAAATTTGTGGTATTGTTTGGCTTTCTATATTGCAGATCTCTGTGGTTTGTTGTACGCCTCTGTTTTTGCATCTTCGCTTGAGTCAAACATAAAACAAGCACACAAATAAAACTAATAAAAAAAAACCCACACAAAGATGGTTTGCAGAGAAATTGATATGTAAAATTACTGTGTTTATTTTACAAGGGCTGGTAAATAAACAATGTGTATTTGTCTGAAGAATAAGCTCTAAGGGAAAGCTTTGATTTTCAGTCTTTTTTTCTACACATATTAAATGTGTGAAGGAAAAGCACTGTACTAGAATTTGTACAAAAGTACAGTGATTTTGGGGAGATCTGTGTGCATGTGGATTGACCAAAACTTTTTGATTTTTTTTTTTTTCATTTTCCCTTGAACAACAAAACCAAGACAATACCATGAATCCATTAATCAGTTTTCCATCACAGTCTTAACAGATTTAGGAGAGTCTAACTATTTGTGCTCTCATGACTTCTGCAGAAATTCAAGGCTGTTCAGAGGAGCAAAGCCCCTATCCATCAGCACCTGGGACACAGGAGAGGGCAAGTTAGAGGATAAAAAAGGTGCAAAGATGCTTAACTATCTTTGCTGTTTCTGTGTTTTATTATATTTGAGTCCTCTGAGTGACAATAAGAATTTGGGTCCTCTATTAAAGTTGCTGTTGATACAAATGGGAATTGAGGATTTTTCAGCTGGAAATTGGCAGAAATTTTTGTTGCATAGTGCAGTACTTGGAGTGCTGTGAGGTGCTTGGTTTGTGTCTGCTTTTGCATCCTAGATTTGTGCTGAGTGATGAGTTCGAGGTCAAGGAAGAATATTCCTCATTTTGGATAGATTTGGACAAGGAGGTGGCAATTATCACTTTCCATGAAGCCTTTGCTTCCTGCAGTCCTACTGGCATGTAATGGTTCCTTCCTTCCAAGGTTTGGAGAAATCCCTTCAGCTCCCTTGTGTTCCATCCTGTGGTGTATTTGAGGTTTCAGGGCCTTTGGTTTCCTGGGTATTTGTTCTTGTACTTGCTGCTGTCACTGCTGGGTGGCTTGCCACCAGTGGGAGCTGGGAGAATCATATGTGCTGAGATCAGGACGTGATCTCTGGGACCCTTTGGAATGTGACACCACCATGACCACCTTGTCTGCCTTCCTTAATCCCATGGCAGAATTACACTTCATTTTTAGTTAGTGACTTAGGATAAATAGTCAAACCATCTATTTCCTAAAGTGACACACAATTGATTCCTTTATGCAAATGTGAAGTGGGATTAGAAAGACAGAAGCAGTTGGTTGGGAAAACATTGAGTTTACATCTTTGATTAAAGCTTTGTGGAATTTTCTCTTTTCTTTTTCTTCTCCAATAAAGATGTGATAATTTGCAATCTTCCAGTGCCCTGTGGTAATGGAAGACTTTGTGGTTGTGGTTCTCCTGTGGGCTTCCTGCTGCATTTTGGAATTTATGGAATAATTTCAAAGTGAAAATAATTTGTGAGCTCGTGGATATTCAGTTTACATCTGATCTCATTCAGAATGTATGAGATCCTCTCTTAAATGAAATGCAACGGACTCTTTTTTTAGGGAAAATGTGACGTTTTTCTCAAATCCTTTTTCATAGATGTCTTAGACCAGGCTGGATGAGCCCTGAGGAACCTGGATCTAGTGAGTGGCATCCTCATCCCTGGCAGGGGGGGTGGAACTGCATCATCTTTTAGGTCCCTTGCAGCCCACACCATTCTGTGATTCTATGATTACTGCAGTGAAATTTCTGCCAGTGGTTGCATCCAAGGATCTGACTCCCCAGGTCTGCAGTTCTGTTTGGAAGCTGAAGCAGTAAATTCTAGTAGAAGTAAAAAGATAGCTTTAGACACAGATGCTAATTGGACTTAGCCAATGGTGAATAATGAAGCAATACACATTATCTAAGCCTTGTGGATAAGTAATAAATCATGGTGTAAATGCTTTTTAAAAATGTTGTGTTCTTTTCTAAAAAAATTCTGTTCTTTATTTGAGAATTTCTTACCTTTCCACCATCTAAAGCACATCTTTGGTAGAAAATACAGTTTCTTTGTTTGCTTGTAAACCAATTTTTCTGAATAAAATTACCTCTTTTATTATTCTTTTTTTCACTTCCCTGGAATCTGACTTTATAATTAACTTATTTGTCCCCCAACCCTTAGCCATCTGTGTTCTTGGATCCTTGCTATTTCACATTATTCAAGCTGTAGGCAATGCACAGCTCCTACCCCAAACCCCCCAGAAGCTGTCACATATTTTTCGTATCATTTGTACAAAGGGCAATTTCTCATCATGAAAATGGAGTCTGGTGGTGAAATGTCACCCTCAGCTGAAACATTAGCTGTGAATGACATGTACGGTAGGAATAGATGGATTGCAGAGCTGTGCAGCTGCTTTACCTTGAAGCCCTGTCTGGGGAAATGCTGCACTTTGGGGAGGAAAGCAGGAGGAGTGTGCTGTGCCAGTTCCGTGGGCAAGGAGGGCTGGCCAAATCCTTCATCGGTCATTTCTGCCACATCCCTCCCATTTCTATGATTAATTGTCACCTAGTCTCCTTGAAAACCAACCTAGGCTGGTTTCTGCTCCCAAAGGTTGTGTCTGGTGAGGTGGTTGTCAATCACAGCTCATGATGCTCTGCTCAGAACTCCTTGTGCTTCTGCTGTCAGGGATATAAATTTAATGATAAAACCTTTTGGGTTTGATTCTTGTGTACCATTTTTGAGTCTCCAAAGGGATTAAATAGGGGATAAATAAATAACGGCCTTCTGTAAAAGACCCTTGTTCTGTCTCCACTTCCAGCACATATAGCTATTATATTAATGTGACACTAATTGTGTTTGGGATCATCCTGGTGATCAAGTCAGAACAGTTTGGCAATTGGTGGTCCCTATGAAAACAGAACAGAGAAGAAAATGCTGTGACAGGGGACTAGAAACAGCAGAAATCACAGACTTTGGATCACCAGAATGCCTGTGGTGTTTATATCCAGAGCAGCCCAATCCAGATTTTCAACTGAATGCCTGGAGAGTCCTTGTGGATAAGGGCATAGCGGATACTGTAGCATAAATAAGATTTGTTCTGTCAGTCCAGGTGCCTTTTTTAAGTCATCCATACCTTTGCATTTCTCTGTTCCTCAGTACTTCCAGCTACTCATTTTCTCCTCAGTGGGTCTTCAGAGTTTGGTGACTGTTTATTATTTTGGGTCCAAAACCATACTTTTTTTCCGTGATAAATATAAAACAGCTGTGTCTTCTTTTTCTATTTTGGAATATTACATTCCAGACCCAGCAACAAGAGAAAATGTAGCTCTGCATCTTTTTCAATTAGCATCAGCAGGGCAGCAGTCTTGCATATGAAAAACTAGGGATAAAGATCACAAAGCAACCTTTCAGGAACTATCATTCTTACTTGGAAAGTCATACAAATATGGCATGTGAAAAGAACATTTGTTGAGTTTTGGACAGTGGAGAAGAATAGATGCTAGTGGGTGCTCCTAAAGCAACGTTTATGTTTGCAATTAGAGGGGAGTTTTGAGAGAGAGAGGGAGAGAAAAGCAGATTATTTGTTATAAAATATATTAAGTGCAAGGGTGTTTTTTCCCCCTCTCGGAACGGAGAGTTGCCAATATATAAACATTTCAGAGAGAATTTTACACCACCTCATCTTTATGTCAGGCAGCATTTAATGGTTGAACGATCTACTGCCCCAGCACTTGGCAGTTCCTCTCCAGGGGCTGACTTTGAGGATTACAATGACAGTCTATCAGTGGATCTCTTCCAGTATAAACTAGGCTAGGACCATTTAAAATCAGTTGCTATCAACAAGTCAAATTAACTTTATTTGTCTAAGAGGTTTTCCTAGGAGTATTTTATAACAATGTGGAATTTTAATATCCGGACGAGCTTTTCCTATTGTTGGTGTGATTTGGGGATGTGCTAAATCATGTGATTAAGAGCAATTTACCTGATTTCTTTCAGAATTATTTTATTAGTAACATTCAGGTTCAAGCCATGTCCAGTGCTCACTCTGTTTTTTTCCTATTCCTGCTTTTTACAGGTAGAAATAACACTTCAGGATATCAATGACAACCCACCAGTATTCCCCACAGACATGCTTGACCTGACTGTAGAGGAGAACATAGGGGATGGATCTAAAATACTGCAGCTGACAGCCATGGATGCTGATGAGGTAGGAGCACGATTTCAGTTTTGAATATTGGTGCTAAAGTGCCCTTCTGGACATGGTTTTACCTGTTTTCTTCATCCCTTTGTGTGAGCTTGGCCTTAGGAATCATGGCAGTCATTCACAAAGTTCTCTCCAGTACTGTGGAGCTCTAAGCTCTAGCTTTGGAACCAAGATGTTGTAGTTGAGCCCAGTTCCAAGGTGTGCAATAAAATTAATCTGAGCCAAGCCTTGGAGAACAAGTAAAACTCTGATAATGCCTGCTTTCCCTTTGACTAGACCTAACAAAGATCAATATTATCCCTTCCAAAAGAAGGTTTTATTTTACCAAAAAGTGGGGAAAAGAAATGATAAAATGTGTGCTCTGTACATGAATTTGTTTGCAAAAGAGTTTTGCCCTCTGAGATTCATTATTATGAGAATGCTGCAACTAAGGTACTATGAAGAAACTACCATGCTATTGGTGCATTCATTTATTTTAGAAACTTAAGTTATAAAAATGTTAATCATGTTTATTTTGTTTGCTTGAACTGTTTCTTTCCATGAGGAAAACTACTAAAAAGTCAATATAATCATACAAAAAGTTTGTGTTGTCATTAAAATACAGAGTTACACTTGACAACAGCAAGCAGTTCTTGTTTTCCAATAATAGGGTGATTCAACCTCCTTAGGAAGAATTTTATTGCTGGCCTTTTTTGTGTTTGCTTGGTTAATCTTCCTGTGATTGTTAATTGGTGTAGTTAATCTTACTACTACAGAGGGAACCACGGGAACACCCCCGGGAATGGTGCAAATGTGTTGTAAATATTTTGGTTTTCCCTTTATTTTCCAGTAGTAGCCTGATATACAGACAAAACCCAGGATTTTGGAAAGGTGCACTTGTGTAACAAAAATTCTAGCTGCTTGTCTTTCTTTTAGGAAGTGGTAAATACTGAGCTCCCACTCTGTGGTGTGGTATGGCAAATATATCTAAGATTATAGCAATAGTGTTCCAGCCTCTTTTTAACTATTCCTGAACTGCCCCATATCTATTACCCCTTCTGAATAATCACATTCCCACATCCAGTGGGAAGTGATTTGTTTCCTTAGAGAGAAATCAGTGTTTTTATCAAATGGAATGATTTCAATTTCCCTGCCAGAACATTTGTAACTCAAACTCTATACAAGGAGCCCAAGTTTTCCTAGTGATGTGCAGCTTTGGGCTGAGATACCTTTTTATTCCCCCATGCTTTTGGAAGGGGGAGGGTTTATATTGAGGGGAAAGTATAAACCAGTGTCACACATGGCTGTGGTTTTAGCTGCACTGTGTTACAAGGACTCTGGCTGGTCAAACATGGGGTGACGAATGTGATCACTGAAAATACCCATGAGATGTGAAGGCTAAGCCACACAATTGGAGGAAAGCCTGTGACATCCCCTAGGCACACCTGAGCACACAGACGGAGCTCTGCACCTGCAGAAGCCTGTTTTCTTTCTAAATTTCCTTTTATCAGTTAGCTCAGTCTGGCTCTTTGAAAGAGCACCCCAGAGAGGAAGTTTGGCATGGGGCACTCTGGTAAGGTCAGGTAACTAATGCTTGTCTCTCCTCTCACAAATACAAGCAGGTGTTTATCCCTGTTAATTTGCTTTTTTAGGCAGGAGTGTTTGAAACAGCCCTAGAATTCCTTTCCACTTTATCTCTTTGATCTGCTGTTCGTTGCACAATGCTACTGGCACATCAGCAGCAAGTTTCAGCTGTCAAACCAGAGCCCTGGCCTGGCACCAGAGGAGGGCACAGTAAATATCTGCTTGCATTTCCAGGCACCATCAGCACACAGGGTTTAGAATACTGCATCTGGTCTTAGAGGCTACCAAACCTTCAGTGTCCTTAAGCCTGCCTTGCAAAAAGAAGTACATGACATTTTTCTATGTAATGTTACTTTTCCTTAATTTTCCTTTCAAACCAAAATGCTCTAAGTCCACATGAATGCTTCTTTTTTTCCCCCCAAGAATAAATGAAATTTTGTGACCCAAAAGCAAATGCTTTTGACTTGCAGCACAACCCAAGAGATGAGAACTGTGATTTTAATGATGTGTGATTTGTCACTCTGGGGTTTTTTTATTTACATGGGTAAATAGATTTCCATGCAGAAACTGAGCTTTGAGGGGCTGCTGCAAGCACAGCCTCCATGAGTTTCTCCTGACCATGAGCTGTCCCATCGCCAAAGAGAAAGAAAAGCAGCGCTGATCCCACTGGCAGGGATTTAATTTAACCTTCCAAGATAATAAGGATCAATGTTTATTCTTGTTTTAAGAAGTCACACTGCTCGGTGATGCTGGTTTGAAACTAAAACAGGTAACAGAGTTTTTTGGTATTGATTGGATGAAGAGTAGAGCACAAAGTATCTGGGTAATCTCATCATTTCACATCTCATAAATAAAAACTGTGTGCATGTGGGGCTGAAGCAGGGACTGGGCAGGAAGGCTGTTTATTAAAGGAAACCATTCTGAAAAATAATCCCCGAGCGCCGTTCCTGGAACGATCCTTGTCTCACTGCGAGTTATGATGTGGTTTTCCTGGCGAGGGAGGCGATCTGACCACTTCTGTTCTGGCTTAGGGAGCCAATGCCCTGGTGACATACACCATCATCAGCGGTGCAGACGATAGCTTCCACATTGACCCCGAGTCGGGGGAGCTGATCGCCACCCGGCGCCTGGACCGCGAGCGCCGCTCCAAGTACTCGCTGCTGGTGCGCGCCGACGACGGCCTGCAGTCCTCGGATGTGAGGATCAACATCACCGTCAGCGACGTCAACGACCACATCCCCAAGTTCTCCAAGCCTGTGTACTCCTTTGACATCCCAGAAGATGCCACTCCAGGTAAACAGGACGTGGAAATACTCGTGTGGTTGTTTTCTTCATTTAAAGCTGGTTTCATATGCAAGAGCGCCTTTTGATGGTTCAAAGGGGAGTTGTAAACTAAAAAGTATTTAGATCAAATAAGTTTTCAAATACTGTGCTCTATTACACATCTCCAGGTGAGAAATGAGTATTACTTCCAAGATTTTATACAGATTGCTAGTACAAAAGCATCATCTGCCAGTACCATCTTAGAAGGTTATTCTAAAACATGAATAAACCAAGGAGATGCAAATTGTGTGGTGTTAGCTTTCAAGCTTTTATTAGGGTTTCCATAAGCATGGGAGTCTTGAACTAGGGTTACCCCCAAGCCTCCAACTTTTGCACTCTGCCCCACAGTCCGTGTCCCAAAATTTGGTGGTGTTTTGCATTAAAGAATTACAGTGCAATCAGCTGTGCCTCAGGAATCTGATCTGGAAGTAATTGAGATGTCTGTATAGCACAGTGCGCTTTGGTTGCTGATCCCCAGCCATGCTCTTTTCTCTCAGAGCCTTGAGTCTCAGTCTGTTTCAGCAGGAATAACCCTGGAAAAGGCAAGCCTAATGCCCTCCACATTAAAATGAGACTTCTCTTGTTAATTGTTTACAGGGTGTACATTAGGGCATGGTACCCAGCTCAGCAGTGATGGATGCTGAAGGAACAAATAGGCTGATTTTGTATTGAAGTACTGCATCTTCTCCTGCTCTGCTCTCCAGAAGTCTGGGAGCAGCTGGCAGGCTCACCCAGTGGGGAAGGACCATGAGGTTTCCCTTTTGAGGTCCCACTTTCTATGCCAGAGAGTAATCCCCATTCCCCTTGCAGTTAAAGAAACGTTAAAGCTTGAGATCATCAAATGGATGTGAAAGATACCAGCATATCCAGCTGGATTAAAGGGGGTTACAGCACTCTTCTTTTTTCTGATGATTTAAGCAGTTTTCATTATCATGTTGCTTGAAAGTAGTTAACTGTGCTGCACGTAGTTCATCTGGTTCCAGGGAAAGGAAACCTAATGATTTCTTTTCTTGGAAATGAACTGATCTTAATTATAATTAGTGCTCGAAATACTAAAAAGTGACACTTGATTTCCAAACTCCAGTCAGATAGGTCAGCTGTGCAGAAATGAAAACACTGGCACAAACTCACAGGGCGTTGAATTTCAGAAAACAGCGGGGAACAGACCCCTATAGGGTTTCTAGTTTTCTAACCACAGTTACCCTGCAAAGGCTCTGTTCCAAAAAGCAGAGCTGGGTTGTGCGGTTTGTACTCACATATTGGGTTCTGCATTTGGAAAGAAATGTCTGGAAGGTTCTGGAACTTGTGATTGTCTGTGGCAAAGGGAGGGTCCTTTGAGTCATACTAAGGCAATGCCTAGCAGGACAAAAGGTATTTTTGCCCCTGTTGATATCTAGTCTGCATAAAGATAAAAGCCATTCCTGGCCATTTCTTTGAGTAAAAGCAAGAATATGATGTCTGTTTCAGCTTGAAAAACCTTTTTCAATAGTTATTCAGACAGTGTTGAGGCTTCAGTTTCTATGGGAGGGCATCTCTCATCTGTGGATCTGCTTGATGCTAAGCTGGCTCTGTTGTGCCACACAGGTTCCTTGGTGGCAGCCATTCTTGCCACCGACGATGACTCGGGTGTCAACGGGGAGATCACGTACACCATAAGCGAGGATGATGAGGAGGGAATCTTCTTCCTGAATCCTGTCACCGGCGTCTTCAACCTGACCCGGGCCCTGGACTACGAAGCCCAGCAGTATTACATCCTCACCGTCCACGCTGAGGATGGGGGAGGCCAGTCCACGGCCATCAGGGTGTACTTCAACATCCTGGACGTCAATGACAACCCGCCCGTGTTTGGCATGGCCTCCTACAGCACTTCCCTCATGGAGAATCTTCCCCCCGGATCCACCATCCTCAACTTCAGCGTCACCGATGCTGATGACGGTAGGAGTTCCCTGACGTTCTGTGCCTCTGGTCCTAAATCTGTGCTTCACCTCAGCAATGTGTTAGACTTACTCAAAAAATGGAAAATTAGGGCTGCCTGTAAGTTGCTGCTCTCGTGTGCTTAAATTCACATTTAAATTAGACCCCAGTCTGCCAAGCTCTTTTTCTGAAAGTTTGTTATTAATGCTGAAGAGGGTTGTGGTAATGTCAGATGTTATCTGCAGTCATCTTAAATGCACTATAACTTTTAAGTCTATCAGGAATTCTGTCATATACGTTGTTGATAGTGGAGTTTATAAAACACATTGAAAGAGATCTTGGGAAAATTTCCCATTGAAATAAACTTTAATATTGAGATTATTTATGGAATCTAGAGGGTGTTAATGTGTTGAGCGTAATAGGCACAATTTTTATAGTTTGCTTAACCATTTTGCCATATAGTCTGTGCCCAAGCAAAAAGAATTACAGAATATGATCCTAAAATGCATAAACAACATTCCCTCGTGTACTGCATTTTCTGAAGTGTCCACAGACATTACCCTGTGTAACTTAATGGAAAACTCTTCATAACTCCCAGTGCCTTTACAGGTGAAGGTTATTTTTGTGACATGTTGAGCAACCTTGTCTCCTCTTGACTTGACAGGGGCTCCGTGGAGCCCGTGGAAGTGTCTCACACTGAAATGTGCTTCAAGGACAAAGCACCTACATGCTTCAGGGAATCCCTCTTTGTGCACCTAAATTGACCAAACCTATCAAGGTTGCTCAGCAAAGCAGTTTTTCCTCAGGAAATGCTGAGTTGTTGGACTCCAACATTTTTGTGGGGAGATAAATTTTCCACTGATGGATGGAACTTTCCATGGTAAAAATTGTGTAACTGGTTTTGAGATCAAGCTGAGGAAGGGAAAAGAGATTCCATAAGATAAGCCAACAAATCAGAAGTCATAACTTTGTGATACTGGTTGTTTTTGCATGAATTTCTCTTTTACCACACTTGTTAGGGCTTTTATTTTACATAAACTAAACAAGTTGGAGGAGGAGCTTGTGCTTCTCTCATGCATACCCGGAGGAGGGATCGTTCCTCCAGACTTGTAGATAAATGAGTTTGTGTCTATCTCCTCTTGCATATCTTATTTTCCTGTCAGGACTACAGCACTTGGTTTCAAACCTTTTTGGAAGCTAATTTCACTTTGCTGTTATGAGTCTGTTTTCCTTTTCTCTTGCGCCTCATACATTAACTTCCATCTGTGCACAGTGGATGGGAGCTATATCATAGCACTGCCATATCAACTCACATTCATCACACTCAGTTATCAAGGAGGCAAATGAGTACTTGAGGAGCAATGCAATGAGAAGTCAGATATCTTGCCTTTTATATTTTCTGGCACGCTTGCTTTTCTAGCAGGCTGGATTTAAAATTAATAGGGCAGAAATATCATTCCAAGAGCATGCCAGGTTGAGTTCTCCCATAGGACTGTAACTTAAGCAAATGTTATAATCTATTGTTGTTTCTGTTTCAAGCCCAAACTTGTTATCTTGTGTTGTCTTATGTTTATCTAGAGCACAGAAATAGCTAGTTGCTAGTATTATACTCTTCTCCATGTGCTCACAGATAATGCACTCAATACAAATATCATTTCGTTGATTATTTATGTTACATGATCCTATAGTTTCAAAGAGCTCTGAAAAGACATTGTTTTATAATGAGGTATGGCTGATAAAAGACAGAAACATGGTGATAGTGAAAACGCTTCAATTTTCATTTTCTTGTTCAGCACATCCCTTGGGAAACACCAACTGTTTATCTCAGCTTGGACTGTTTCATATACGGGTCCATACCAAATATCAGCTACAGCTCTTAGATATTTAATAATATAACAATATATACTAAAGAACTCCGTTACCTTAAACTGATCCACTTTGAAATTCAGAATTTATTTTTTCAACAAAGAATTAACTGAAAAATCTCAGAGGAAAGCACACACATATTTGTCAGTTTGTTAAAATTTTGGTTAGGTATTCCTCCAGGCAAAGCTGGTGTAATTTCCCAGCTGAATTCTACAGGTATTTATAGAATGGCAGGGGGAAAGTAGTTTTGTTGGTTTGGTTTTTTTTTAGTCTTATTAGTAAATAAATAAAAACAGAAACAAAGCCCTCTAGAAGAACGTTATCATGAAATGGGTGACTCCATGTCTGTCCTTTCAGTGTTTTATCAGATGAACCCTCAGATTAAATAAACCTAAGGCTCAGCAAAGAGGATGTCCCTACATTTCCCTGAGAAAAGCCCAGCTCCAAACCTTGGAAGGGGGGGATGGATGAGGTGCACAATGCCAGCTTAGCATGCTGTGTTTAAAATAGAGAATAGCTCATTAAGTGCCCTTCCTGGCTCCACTGATATTTAGGCACTTCTTCTGTTTCATAGTTTAATTTATATAAGCGTTAGCAGCATGGAGACCTATGAAAATACAGGACAAAGAATGAAATGTTCATGGAGGTGAGATAAGGAATAACAAACTAAGTTTTTCTTAGGAATAAACACCATAGAAAACATTGGAGGGGAGAGGGGGAAATATAGTATTTTTTAAAGTTATTTTCTTTTGCAGGGCCCAAATCCTTCCCATCGCCAAAAAAGTACTTTACTAACATCAAGGCTTTCATACATATAATTTTTCATTTGAAAATACAACTGAACAAAAAGCAGAGTAGCATTAAACTTTCACCGTCCTTCACTTGTTCAAAGTAATGGAGAAATACTAATATCTGGCAGATAAATGTATTAATTTCTTTAATTGCTTTCAAAATTTTGTCTTTCATGTTTGGTTCTATTTATTTTATGATTTGACTCCTACAGAAAAAAAGAGAGAGGGAAAGATGGCAATTACAGTAGCCACTGGGGGAAAGACTCATAAAACTAGATTTCTCAAGTCTGGGCATGATAAACAGCAGAGATTAATAAATCTAATTTAGGGATAATTTTATTATCAAAGCAATTCACTCAGAGAGAAAAGAGCTTCTGAGTAAAATGACAAAATGCACAGCAATCAGTGAAGTGGGCAGCTTTCTTTGCATGAACAAGCTAGTTTGAGAGGTAAATTAGTAGCTAATGGTTGGTTAATTTACTAATCCTAAACACAGTCTTGAATAAGCAAAGCAAGAGCAAGTTTTAAAATTAACTAAAATAGGGGTAAGATAGATGGAGGAGAGAACTTCTTCCACATTTGGGTGTTCCCAATAATTAGTTGTTTAGAGTGAACTGTGGAATTGACACAGTAGCCCACATTATTTCCCACAAAGAATATTTAAGGATATTTCACAGCCCTGTCCCAGGTTCAGGATGCATTTCCCTTACTGGAATGATAAATCTCTCCCCTGACCATAATTGCTGGTTGTGTTTTGATCATGAGATGAGTGAGGGCTGTTCATTTGATATTTTGGAATACCATGCCATATATGGGAAGCATACCTTTCCCCAGTATTCACTCTTGGCTTGCTCTAGCTAGGCTTGGGAGTTTCTGCTTGTGGCTTTTTTTAATTGAGTGGAAAAATTCATGAAATAATTACATTAATAATAACGTTGCGTAGTTGAACTGGGAAGAATGGAGGAAACCAGATGTTCAGTGAGCACAGAACGACTGAGTCTTGGTTTCTGAAGGAAAACCCTTCCAATCCTTTATCCCTAACCCTTGTATATGGGGAGAAATTACTTGTGGTGCCACCGTGGAGCTCCTGCTGAATGAAAAGCAGAGATGAACCCTGCCAGTTGTTCCATCTGTGGCCTCTCCAATTAACATCCTCCCTCTCTCTTTCATGAATGTTATCTTGTCAGAAAATAATAATTTCAAGGCTTCTGCTGCACTGTGAAACTTTGGCTGAAATTAGCAGATGGATTCAAAAAATGGTGGTGAGGAGGATGAACACTCAACATGGTTGTGCATTCCTTTTTTTCTGTGGGAAAATGAAGGAAAATTTCCTGTGGAAATGAGGCCAGAAGTATTGATACTTAGGGGATCTCAGTGGGATGAAGTCATGTTATCTACCTTTCTTCTCCCTCCCCAACCAGGTCCCAACTCCCAGCTGTCCTTCAGCATCGCCTCCGGGGACAGCGCGGGGCAGTTCGGCATCAACAGCCGTGGGGTGCTGAGCATCCGGCAGCCCCTGGATCGGGAGAGCCAGTCCTTCTACAGCCTCGTGGTGCAAGTCCACGACATGGCCCCCCTGCCGGCCTCCAGGTACACCAGCACAGCCCAGGTGTCCATCATCCTGCTGGATGTGAACGACAGCCCGCCGAGCTTCATCTCGCCCAGGCTGACCTACGTGCCGGAGAACACGCCCATAGACACGGTGGTGTTCAGAGCGCAGGCCACGGACCCCGACAGCGGCCCCAACAGCTACATCGAGTACAGCCTGCTCCGGCCCCCAGGAAACAAGTTCAGCATCGGCACCATTGACGGGGAGGTGAGGCTCACCGGGGAGCTCGACAGAGAAGCCGTGGCCAACTACACCTTGACCGTGGTAGCCACAGACAAAGGCCAGCCGTCGCTTTCTTCGTCTGCGGATGTGGTGGTCGTCGTCCTGGACATCAATGACAACAACCCGCTCTTTGCCCAGAAGCTTTACAAGGTGGAGGTGGCAGAAAATACTTTGACAGGGACGGATTTAATCCAGGTGCTGGCTGCTGATGGAGATGAGGGGACAAACGGGCAGGTCCGCTACGCCATCGTGGGCGGGGATGCCAGCAATGAGTTTCGGATCGATTCAGTGACGGGGGTGATCACTGTGGCCAAGCCTTTGGACAGAGAGAAGAAGCCCTCCTACACACTGACTGTTCAGTCATCTGACCGTGGGAGCAGCCCCAGGACTGATACCACAACAGTCAGTATTGTCCTGAAGGACGTCAATGATTTCATTCCCACCTTTGAGCTTTCCCCCTACTCTGTGAACGTCCCCGAGAATTTGGAGACTCTCCCAAAAGTTATCCTTCAGGTGGGTGCATACATTTATTCAGCAATAAATGTGTGTCTCTGACCATTACTGGCATGCCTACATGGTATTAATACACAGTGTCCTTCCTTCAAAATTAAAAAGGGGCAAAACAGTGCAGAAGTTGCCTCTTGGCTTTAATTGAATTTGCAGTCTTTGTTGGCTTGTTTTCCTTTTTGTGTGTATGGGTGGGTTTTTTTGTTACCAAAAGTTAATATTATTCTTTGGAGTTCTGTTTGTGTTTTCCCTGCCTATCCTCACATCTCCACTGGGACTTTGAGAGTCTGCTCTATCCTCTCATCTCATTCTCAACTTCCATGCAACAAATCTCTCTATCTGGTCGTTGCCTACATGGGATGATGCTGTGTGCCAAATATTGAGAGAACTAAATGGAATCCGACAGCAGGACGTGCAGTGCTTGCTCTCATCAGAGCTTAGCTTATACTAGGTTTTCACTGAGCCCCAACACAGTCTTACTGTACACTTGAGAAAAATAAATAACCAACTATTTAATATTTTCAAACTGTGCTTTTTAAATCCACCACCACTGCGTTAAGTATTTTTGTTTCCAATTGCAGCTAATTTATACTTGTAGCATTTGCATTAATTCAACCCGTTAATTTGGATTATTATCATAGAGAACGCTTCCTCTATCCCAATATAACGTTACAGTCCTTGATATCTGTTCTGTGTGCGTTGCTTGTGCAGGTTGTGGCAAGGGATGACGACCAGGGGCTGAACAGCAAGCTGACCTACGTGCTGGTGGCTGGCAATGAGGAGGGAGCCTTCACCCTGTCGGGCAGCGGAGAGCTGCGCCTGGAGCGCAGCCTGGACCGGGAGGCCAAGGAGCAGTACCTGCTGCTGGTCACGGCTGCCGATGCAGGTGAGGCAGCCAGAGCATCTCTTCTGCCTGAGCTCCTGTGGGAAACATCGCATTCTGGACAGAAAATAAATGGTTTTGTGGTGGTCTGAAACTTTAGTGGGTGGAGGTCTGGTAGTTGTGTTGAATGGGGATCTCTGCAGGGAAAGCTGGGCTTACCTGTTGTCACAGGGAATTTGGTTTCTGGGAATCAGGATTATATTCCTAGGTCCAGTTGTCTGCTGTTGGTAGTGCTCACTACAGATTTAGGTAGGTGGATTTTTGCCCTGCAGTAATAAGTGATCCTACCTAAGTAATAAGAACTTCACGCATGACTACAAAAAACCAGTTGACTACATGCATGACTACAAAATTTAAACAGCAGTAGAATGCTGTATAATGTTGGCATCACAAATGTGCAGAAGTCACATCAGTGGCCAGAAAACAGCTATGGACTACTCAGTTAATCTTACTGAAATCTTAGCCTTGAAAAGAAATAAGAATTTGCATTTCAATATTTTAATATTCTGCTTTGCTCAGCATCCAGTCATATCTTTGCACCACAATACCAAATGTGTTCCAAGTTCTTTCATTTAAAACAGGACATGAAGTCTTGTTATGAAGATTAATTGCACTTTCACTTGAGGTGTCCAAGCCCAAAATTTTGGTTTCTGATTTTTGTGTGAGCATTATTAACAAAGACATCCTGCATCATACTTTGGACTGAACTCTGGTCTCCCATGGTTTGATGGATTTAATTTACTGCAAAACTTGTTCCTGCTTTCTAGCAGTAAAAATAGAAGCAGAGCCGACTTGTTGACAAGTGAATACAGTTTTGTTTTCTGCCATGCTGTGTGCAGTATCTTGTGCCAGTGACAACAGCTATGGCTTGTATTTTCCTATTGCAGCAATGCTCAGGTATTCCACAGTCTGAGCACAGCTGAAGCTGAAAAACACAATTTTAAGGCTTGAGGTATTATTTGTCTTGTACTTTGGCTAGAGGTAACTGTGTGCTTTATGGTTTTTACACTGGCTTTCTATTACTCTGTAGCCTCAAACTGCTCACTTGTGACTTGGACTTGCTTGGGCTTGGTTGTCCTTATGTTCCTTCAGAAGCTGAGGCTGGATTTGTCTTGATGTCTCTTTGGTCTCTCAGTCCAAGCTGGCAGAAGTCAGTGAGGGCTGTACAGAGCAAAGCACCCAAAGACTGAACTGATAAAAGTGGGGTCGTGCAGCCAACAATTATTGATTGTCCTTCTTGGAAGAGGGAGGGGAGCCAAACTCCGCTGTGCCCCACGCCTAGCACGGTGTGTAACCAAGAGTTTGACCAGAGTGCAGGCTTTACCTGGACTCTGGTTCCTAAAAACCCCACGCAGTCCAGGAGATTTAACCAACAGTTGAATCCAGCAGTCCCAAATGAAAATATTTACTTGTTGGGAGATCTCTGAGTTTCAGGTAATCCAGGGAGACATTGATACATGAACTGTGCATGGGACCTTTGCCATAAGTGGCTGACAAGAACAGCAGCATGTTTTATGAGTTCCTGTGTTTAAATGTGTAGATATAGCAGTGATTAAACACTTTGAAACTTCCTTTTGAAATTTGCTATGTTCTTTAAAGCTAACTCACAAGTTCCCATGCCCTCCCTGCCAGTGTTAAAATGTACTAGCGAGTGTGTTCAGCAGCAGCTGTTCAGTAGTAACTTCAAGCTAAATGTAACTGCTCTGCTGTGCTTCAGTTTGCAACCTGACTAATCCACAGCTGGTGTCATTTGGGATAATTTTCAGCCAGGCTGGTGAATAGCATTAGGTGTCATCTTCTGGTTGCACTGACGATGCAATTCTGAATTCATACCAGCAAAGAATACATTCAAAACTATGCTAGTCATGATGTATCTAAATCGCAGGAAAGTGGAAGTCTTCAGTAGAAATCAGTGGCAAAACTTAACTTGATTTCGTGCAAATGGGGTGGGACCCATAGGTGGTACCATCCTGGCTGCTGCTAGTCAGTGCTTGTTTCATTAAATGATGTATCTCCTGCCACACTAGCAAAAAAGGTGGGAATGACACAATCCTGAAATGGATAATACAAGCACTTGGAGTATTTTTGTTCTTGAGCAGCTGCTAAATGTTTATAAAAGAAACTCTCACAGGCATGTCCAGCTATTTGCCTAACATAACCATTTCTACTGAATCTCTTAGTTTGTGTTTGTTTGATAATTCCTAGTAAGAAGGGTTTTGCATACAGACAATTCATCCAGAAATACTCATGCAAAACAGGTAGGGAAGCAGTGCCTCACAAAGTGTTGGAAAAAGCAGACTTGTCTGAAATTGTCCACATCCATATAATATTTGAAAATGAGTCAAGGAAAATGTATTATCCTTTGCACATTGAGGTTGGCTTTTATTAGCTGTAACAAACAGTCTTTCAAGTAGTCTTTAGCAGCCCACAGAACAGTCTTGCCATATATGGTGCATCTGATTTAAGGTTCGGGGTTTTTTTTACAGATAAAAATCATGGTACACATCCAGATGCAGTTAACTCAGGAAAAGTCCATCAAGAGCAAAATAATGTCTGTCCAGCCCTCTTCCCATTTTTCTTAATGTCTGCATCTCAATTTTTATAGGCTGGTTTAAAACATTCAGAGATGATATCCTGCTCCTAAAGAAGTCTATGCCAACTCTTCCTGTTCTTTCCAGGAAGCAGACACAATACATACTTAGAATCACCCTTAGACATAAGAACTAATGGATTCCCAATTTAGTTTTGGCTGTCTTCCTGGTCTCCTTATCCATAATCAAGGATTTCTTGCTTTTCTTATGTTTATTTTCACTTCATCAAGTTGTGACTGTGGATTCTTGCTGCGTTACCTTAGCCTGTGTAAGGGAAGCTGCTGGAAGAAGGATGATCTGTAATTTTTCATTATTTTTATCTCGAGATGTCTATCCAATGCACCTTTACAGATTGACAGCATGTCTTGGCAGCAGGTACACTGAGTATAACAGCAAGGGAAGGATTGGGACATGGTAAAGTGTGGAGCCAGCGGGGCTGCATAGGATACAGAGCCTGTGCCCTCAGGGATCTCTGTGCTCTTCCACTGCACACAGGAGTGCTCTCCCAGAGCAGATCTTAGTCCTGGGCATGTAAAACTTGTGAGTTATGAAGAGCTGAGCTGCTCATAAGCACTGGGGACAGGTCAGGTGGGGGACCACCAGTGGGACCACGTGCGCCAGCAGTGGAAGTCCGGGCGGTTGTTGAAGAAGTGCTTTCCCAAGCAAGGGCTCCCCTCGGGCCCAGGGAAGTCAGTCATGATTTATGCACTGTCCTGGCTCTGGCCCAGCTATTCCTTGGCCTTGGCTGCTAATCCTCCACCCGCTCCTCAGGGTGGATCACGGGTTGGTGGAGAGTCCTCCCTTTGTCCTGGGGGGGGGAAAGGATGGACAAAATGACTTCTGGAACTCAGCTCAGTGATTTGTGTCCATGCAGCCTGCCTCGTGCCCAGTTTCCACAAGGCAGGCTGCACAAAGGGTTTTGATTCCTACCTTGGTTTATCATCACTCTTCCCTCACTTCTGCACTTCCACTGTGCTCTCTCACTGTGGTTGGCATTGGATACTCAGCTGCTGCTCTGGGCAGGGGGGATGTATGAGGACACGCAGAGCATCCATCACTGGGAACATTCAGCATCTTCCAGAGCTGTACACCTGTGGCTTTGGTCGAGAAATAGAACATAATTCAACCCCAAAGCTCAGCCATCCCAATTGAGAGACCCTCTTGCAGCACAGGCTGTAAGACCAGAGTGCATGAATTATAAATACAGCGACAGGCGAAGTGATGGACTGTGGAATAACAGGATAGTGTTTGGATTGCAGATGCTGCCCCAGAATATCTGCTGACATAAACGCCAAGAAACCTACACACAACTATTTGAATGTGTCTTCACGGGTCTGCTTCTACCACATAAATCTGTTCTGCTTTGCTGTACCTTTTTCATGGCAAAATGGTTGGGAAAAGAGACTTTCGGCTTCTTTTTTTTTCACCCCATCTGGTGGGGATGCGGCACTAGGTAAACATTCAACTCTGGCAGCATGACAAGAACTGGTGCAGCTGCTTTTATCATCCATGTCTTTAACTCTTTGAGCAGTTTTCTGGACAAATGTTAGCATTCCAACAGTCCTCCTCCTTTTATTTATTGATTGCAGGGATGTGGAGTAGCACATCTGGAAACCTGCTCACTGCCCAGGACTACTGTTTAAATAAACTGCAGCCACCATCTCTTGATTGGGTTGGTCAGAATGGCACATTGCCACAATAAAACCAAAATCAAATCATGATGTTTCTAATTAGAAGCTGTGTTCCTGTGTTTTGGGTTTTTAAATTTCATTTTCTTAAATAACCTATTTACTGATTTAGATAAATAGTCCTGAAAGAAATGAATCAGTGAACTGGTTATTATATTTAGTTAGCTGTTCTTTGTATACATCCCTGGCCTGGAAGAAAAACAACCATATGTTTTTTCTTTAGGAAATGTTGGTCCCCAACTTATGCATTCTTTCCTTCAAGAATGTAGGAGGGAGACCAAGCAGAGAGGTTATATCCTTCTCAGGAATTCTCTTCTGAGCTTGGCTTTTGGTTCCCTTCAATCCTAAAATCAAATGAAAGATGACAGTGCAGTTGTGTCGGTTTTTTAACACATTTCAAGATATTTCCCAACAACAAAAGGACAGCTGTATTTTCTAGTAATGTTTAGAAAGTCTTAAGACTCAACATTGTGTGAGATTTAACTGGCTAGACTTAAAGACATTTGCACTTACCCTGTTTCCTTAGACACTGTATTTCTACCCAACACAGAACCTGCAGTGTGAAAAGATGTTGTCTGAAAGGAATAAATGCTATTTTTAGAACAAATTTAGCTATTTTAAAATTTTGCTGCTGTCAAAACAAACAAGCAACTCACTTATTTCAGCTAGAGATGTCCCGTTTGCCAGGTTTTCTGTGCAATGTCTAAATGCACCCATTGCTGAGGCTTTGGGGAGCTAAATGAAGCTGATGTCTGCTCACCTTGGTCTTAGCAGTTGACAGAAGGATTGCTCTCTTCTGTGGCCTTGTTTTATGGCACAGCTGTTTCAAAATGAATTTTGGGTTCTGTCGCAGCTCCATTTATCTCCTTGTATTCATGGAAGCCCTTCCTTGTGTCAATGCTGTCTGCTCTAGCCTAGTTGTAGTGGTTTTTTCTTTCACTGGCTTTATTATTTTTGCTCTTTTAATACTGGTACTAAAACTGTTGATACAGTAGTTCTGCCTGATTTTTTAAATTTATTTCTAAATGGCACCTTGGGAGAACTGAGATGGTGACACTCATCAATGAGTTCATAGTGTTCATACTGTCTTACCATCCTCTAAAATCAGGAGACAAGAGAATTGAGAGTGGCAATCTTATAGCAGGGTCTTTCCCTATCACAGAGCCTAGAAACTGTTAGCACCTTGACGTTTTTCCCTGAAAGACAAAAGCTCCAAAAGCTATTTAGGAAGAGTGCTTGTGGCAGTCAGTCCAACATCCCTTGAGGAGTTATTGTCAGGGAAGAGAGCATCTCAGTGGCTGTGGGATGTGACATGCCTCTACCCCAAAAGAGGGGAGGGCTTTAGCCCATCC
The DNA here is from genome assembly GCA_024865655.1 of Emberiza elegans. Taxonomy (NCBI): domain Eukaryota; kingdom Metazoa; phylum Chordata; class Aves; order Passeriformes; family Fringillidae; genus Emberiza; species Emberiza elegans. Next base: position 5,113,788 of record JALJVW010000158.1, read on the forward strand.
CCTCAGAGAATCACCCCCAAGGTGCACAATACAGCCCCTGAATGGCATTTGAGGCATTTAGTCCTCTTTTTGGACTTAAAACTTCATTATTAAAACACTGTTTTCTATATAGTCCAGCAAGAGTCTCTGAGCTAAATCCAAGCATAAAATTTCCTCTGGGGTGGGGTGCAGGAGAAACTTATATTCAAGTCTGGCAATGGGCTCAGGCTGGCCAGCTCAAGCTGAAATATCTGTGAAAACAATGAAAGATTTTCACTCAGATTAAAATAATGCATAGCACTTAATTTTCAAACCAATTCAAACTAGTTGCAAGGGGAAAAAAGACAGGTATATATCTTAAAGAAAAAATCAGGTTCATTTATTTAAACTGGAAAACAAGTTAGAATATAATGTTGAATATTTTAAAATTTTCAAGTTAGGAAGAATTGTCTGTTTTTCAGTTTGCAAGCTGTTGCACTTCCTCCCTTACCTCTTCATTCATCCACCTTGCTCTGATTAGTTTGGAACTTGTACATCAAACTTAATTTTCAATTGTTCTTCTGCTTACATCACTTGCCTGTGAAATTCTGTTTCATATCTGCTAATGAGATCTCTGAATGTAATCTGTTTTGCAGAAGAGTACTTGGAATAGTTGTTAAGCAGTTTATCAGCCATTGAGAAATATTAAGATTTTTCCAGCCTTGGTGATCTTAAACCGTTTTTTAAATTAAACATTACACCTTATAAATTGTAAGTCTGCTAGCTCAATCTTCAAATACAAAGCTACAATTTCAGGAAGCCTTAATTGCAAGGATAAAGCAAGTAAAACATGCACATATGGCCTGAACACTTAGCCTGCTGGTTAATCTTCTCTATTTATACAGGGTGTTTTTAAAGCGTAATTCAAAATTGTGCATTACAGGAATTTCGCTGTGGGATATTCAGGAGTCACAAGCTGTCAAAAATTGCCTTAGTCAGCAGCCCCTGTAGGAGCCAGCTTCTCTGTTTTTTCTGTTTACAGCCATAACTTATAACAAGGAGGAATAATTTGGTGGTTTTAAGAAAGTATTTTTTTAAATGGCTCTGCCTTTCTCCTGAGTTGCAGTTCCACTTTCTTTCGATCTCATTTCTGCCACACAGGCCTTGGGTGGGACACATGGCCATGGCCACTCTTCCAGCACCTCTTGCTTTTTGCAGACACAGGGAGATCATAAAATTATTTGGGATGGAAGGGACCTTAAATCTCATTGAATTCCAGCCTGCTGCCATAGTGCCATAGGGGCACCTTCCATTAGACCAGGTCACCCCAAGCCCCACCCTGTGACGGTGTTCACAGGGGTTCTTGGATGAGGGAAGAGACGAGGATCTGACTCCATGTTTCAGAAGGCTGATTTATTATTTTATTATATATATTACATTAAAACTATACTAAAAGAATATAAGAAAGGATTTCATCAGAAGGCTAGCTAAGAATAGAACAGCAAAGAATGATAATGAAAGTTTGTGGCTTGGACAGAGAGCCCGAGCCAGCTGTGCGGTGACTGGTTATTAATTACAAACAACTCTATGAGGCCAATCACAGATGCACCTGTTGCATTCCACAGCAGCAGATAATCAATGTTTACATTTTGTTCCTGAGGCCTCTCTCAGCTTCTCAGGAGGAAAAATCTTAAGGAAAAGATTCTTCATAAAAGATGTCTGCAGCACCAGCCAAACTGGCCTGGGACACATCCAGGGATGGGGCAGCCACAGCTTCCCTGTGCCAGGGCCCTGCCACCCTCACAGGGAACAATTTCTTCCTTGCACCCTTACAACCTGTCGTGTGCCACCATTTTTATGACCACTAAGTTCAGAATTTTCCTTAATTGTTCTTGTTTTGAAACATTTGGTAAAGGCAACTTCTTGCTCTGGAAATAAATGCATTTCTGGCTAAGAAACGTGCAGTATGTACGTGTGAGATTGTTGAACATCTTGAAGCTGTGCTATATATATATTACACTTTATTGCATGGTTTTTTTTCACAGTCTGTGTCTGTGTTCCTGTAAGTCTGTAACAGTGCTCCAGCTTTTTTTTTTAACCTCTCTGGGTTAACAGCTGCAGGAAGTTGCTCCTGATCAGAGGAAGAAAACAGGGATAGGGAAATGTATATATACACCAGAGGCTTTAAAATTGCCTCTCTGTGTGCCTGCAACTCCTGTTCTTTCAACAGCATATTGCATTTCTTGCAATGTGATGTTGCCCCTGTCCTGAAACTCCAAAGCTTAATGAATTCATAGGATGCAGTCAGTCAGGAATTTTGGTATCCAAATTTCAAACCCATGTGGATAAGCCCAGATGAGAGATCCCATTGTGTATCGTTGTTTTGGGACAGAGTTTTCTTTTGCACTCTCAGAACAGGTGTGAGTTTCCATGTTCCTGCACATGCACCAGCCCAAGTGTGGCTGGAGGTGTTGTTGCTTGAACAAGGTTGGGCTCTGCTCTAGTGAATAATTTATTATTTTGTTTTCACTTTTTATGTTCTCACATTTAGTTCTGTTTTCTCCCAGCTTATTTAGGCTGCTGGATAGGGGTTGATATTCTCTTGTCTAGCACCTGATGTAGTACAGAAGTTCCCTGGGTTTTTTCCTTGTTAGATAATCCTTTCAAAAGTACAAATCTGTCCAACTATCAGTCAATTCCCTTGGTTTTTAAAGTTCAAGTTCTGCTAAATCAGCTTTGGGATCAACTGCTGCTTTGTACCTAACTATGAGATAAATTCAAATTTGACACACTCAGAAATTTTGAAAATCTGAGTTTCCTGCATGTCTCATTCAGTCACCCACTGAACTGATTGAGAGTACGGATTGCTTCTAACTTTTTAATATCTTTTATTAGCCACTTATTTCAGTTTGGTTTTTTTTTTTTTGGTCTCAAAATAATCTAGGTTCCCAAGTTTTTTTAAGACCTAGCATGACAGCCTGTGGTGAAAAATTGAGTAAGAAGAAAACAAAGCACAGTCAACATACCCAGCCAGGACAAATATTTGTGGTACAATCTTGTAGAAAGGACAACTTTTTCTCATTTCACAGATGAAGTTTCTTCTGTGTTCTTGGAAAATTAGTTAAATCCATCCATGTTCCAGATCAAGCCTCGTGTGCAGTAGAAATGCAAAGTGTAATGCAGGCTAGTTGCATTTTCACTTAATGTAGCTCTGTGTTTATTTTCAAACTCACCAGCTGAGTGATGCTCAGCACACTCCATCTGCATTTAAATGCATTTAGAAAGATTGGCCACTTTATTGTGAGAAAGGCCTTGTTTACTTGAGTGAAAAAGTTAATTCTCTGTGATAACACATAAACCTCCTAGTCCTGGGACTCATTCACTGAGTGTTTGACTGGAGAAGTGAAATCCTCTTTGTTGCAAAGCAACACGTTTCACTGAGGCAAAAATTCCATTTCTGTTAAATCGCTTTCCAATTTCCAGGATAATGATGTGTTTAATTTACCACAAAATATGGTAAACTGCTTGCAGGATGAGTCTTGATTAGTCATTTAGATTAATTTTATTTAATTTTAATACTTTTTTTTTTCATTTTAGTGAAAAGTGTCTGTGGGGTTTTTGCTTAAGTTTATTGTTAGTTTTCTAGCACGTGATTTTGATATTTTAATGCTGGCAAAAACTTCTGAGCTCTTGGTTTCTGAAAGGAATGATGGTTTTACTATCTGCTGTGCTAAGCATGGTGCAGACAGGACCTAGAAACCATTAAGGCTTCAAACAATATGTGGATGGTGTGCTGGACACATTCTCCTATTTCTAATTTTTGCTGTGAGCCAAACAGCACCACGCAGCCGAGATAATTTCCAATAGCATCATCTTTTCCTGAGCTTTCTTGAAGCACCTAAATGGCTTTGCAAGTTTCCTTTCATGGCTTTTTCTTGCTGTTCCAGTGCACTAAGTGCTCTGATCATTCCCCAGTCACCCAGATGTGGTGTGGAGAGCTGAACGTGTACCAGAGCAGACACTAACACATATTTTGGGGGATCCCAGGGAGCACAAACAGCTCACCTTCCCCATTTGCCAGAACAAGGGACAAGCTCATGGAGCATGGTGCTCCCTTCTTCAAGGCTACATGGATAGACCAAGGCAGAAGTGAAAACAGTCTTCAGTGCATCCCTTGTGGGTGACCTTCTGTCTTTGAAGCATCAGCACAAGTGAGGGCAATGAGTGGCTTATGATGAGTTCATCCAGAAAGGTGTATTGACCTCTCTTTGCTGGTTATCCAGCATTTGAAAAGCAGAGATTGTCAGGTTAAATGGTATTCCTCCCCACCATCACCTTCCCGTATTCTGTTTCCTTTCTTCTGTTTGAATTAGTTCACAGAGCCAATATTTTTCATCCCATCTCTTGAGAGTGCTTCTTACAACTTTTAAAGTAAAAAATTACAAATATCATCATATTTTTTTGTGGTGATCAGCCTCAAGTGATCATGGGTGAATGGAGCAGAAAACCTGCTCGTAGCTCTGTGCCAGTCCCAGTTCCATCCTGCTGTGACAAGAGGCATCCTGTCCCATGCTGCTGCCTGCCTGCCCCACATTCCCCATGGCTGTTTTTAATGTCACTTCCCCAGTGTCCCGTGCAGAGAGGGGAGCCACAGCCCTGTGCTGGCCCAGCCCTAGGTGGCCTCTCATAACCTCTCTCTCTCTGTAACTCATCCTCCACCACAGGCTCCCAAGGTCTGCTCCTTCTCTTCATCCCCAGACACATGTTTACTTGCAGATGTAAGCAAAAAAGCTGAAATTTTTTGGAAGAGCATCCGTGGGAAGCAGTTTTCCCCCTGAACTCAGCGTTGCTATTTTGACACTATCCCAGGTTAATCTCTATTTCAACAATGACGTGTGTGGACGTTTGTGGGACTGTCTGCTTAGTGTATATGTACAGCTGCCACCTAGGAAATAAACTGTGCAGTTCACAGAAACAGACCTCAGCGCACAGAGATGGGAAATTCACAATTATAATGACAATATTATATGAATGGCACCATCTTATAAATTTTAAAGATGTGATACTCACTGAACAGGAACAGACAATTCAATCTCTCCCGTTTAGTTCACATAGTCAATTTTATGTTCTTTCATTATTCATCATTTGGTTCCTTCACTCCTCCATCCTTCTAGAAAACTCTTTTTCCAACTTGGATATTCTAAGACTGTGAGATGTAGTATTTTGGGATTTGGAAAGAAAAACCACTAGAGAAATGCTGTAAATGAGGAGTGACTGACAAAGAAATACTTGCTGCTTCTGCTGAAAAATAGTTCAGGCTATCATGAAAAATCATAGAAATTTTTTATGCAAGTTCACTAAGGAAAAAGTGTATGTTTCTTTGTGGCTTTGGCCCTCAGGGCTGTTTTTAAAAGTACTCAGAGGCTTGTGTGGCTGTGTACAGCAATTTTAGATAGGTTGTAACATGGCTGGTTTATTAAGAATGGTTTGGGGTCATCTTGTGTGTTTGGCTAATATTGCAGAACTTACACTAAATTTACTGCAGTTATTTATGCAAAATATTAAAATAGGGGTGATGCTCTACCATAATAAGAATTAAGTGACTTGGGGAAGATTTGCTATTGAAGCAAAACTGAGAAATCTGGGAACTCAGCCTGACTCTGGAAACTACTTCTCTCACCACAAATATGACATGTACATTTTATGAAACCTGCTTATTACCAAGGGCCAAATTCTGTGGTCCTTATGCAAGCACAGCTTTCACTGGAAGTTCACTGAGGACGGTAGAATTTGGCCCCGAGCTATTTCTTTTCCATATGAAATTACTTCATTTGTAATTTCCTCTTCTTATATTTCTCAGTAACTGCAGAAATGTGAGCTAGTCATTTAATTTCGACTGAGTAAAAGCTTTGAGGACTCTCTGTGAAATTGCAACTTTGTCTTTTGGTGTAATAGAATAAAGGATTAAATTTGTGGACGTGATATTTTACTTAGAGGGAAAAAAAACCCCCATATCTGGATAACTACACAGACAGGAAACCAATGTAAATACGTGAGTTTTTCCAAGTAAGATGAGAAAGGTTTGGGGTTTAGAACCAAGGAGCAGGGACTTGGGATGTTACAAACAGCTGAATTAAAATGGGACTTGGGGGATGTCTCTGTGAGGCCTGTGCAGCCACAAGCCAACGTTGATGAGGTCTGGGTTCTTTATGTTACCCCAGCTAATTGTGTTGGTGTGGTGCTCAGCCTTGGCTGGTAAAGCCCCTTCCTGAGGCTGACACAAATGAGCCCCGCTGCACTGCATGGTGCCTCATAGACACTTCCAGGGAGGAAGGGGAACTGGAGAATGAGGGACTGGGGCAGGAGGCAAAGGTTGGGATCTAAAGGCACTGCCACCTCCTCTGTTCATTTTTGTGACTAAACCCACGGTGTGAATTTTCTGGCCTTGGCTTTGTCTTAGCAAATACATTTGAAACAGCGAGTTTCAGGTTTTAGCTGTGAGTTAGCTTTCTTTTCCAGGCTGAATTGCATTACTGATGCTCTTTGAATGTGACTTACCCAAGATTAATTTCTAAATTATATATAAATTGTTTAATCAGCTGCGAAACTTTACAACTTTGAACCTTTCATTTCATTAGCTGCGAGATGAATGTCAATAAAATGCGTTTGGAAGGCCAGAGCTTGATGACACACGCAGCAAACGCTGCTGAGGACTCTCTTTCCTTTAATGCAGTAATAATAAACACTTCACAGGCAATATTTCAGCAATCAAGAACACTTTTGCAGGCTTTTCTATCTATATGTGTTTGGCTAAATGACAAAATCGTGAGTTAAAAAAAAAAAAGGCTAAAAAATGAGTCAGACTTATTGCTTTAATGTAACCTTCCTGGCTGAAAGCGTATTAATTGGCAGAGTGAATTACCTCAGAGCAGTGCAGAGAAAGGCCTCTATTGTGTGATGTGAAATCTATACTCCTTGGCTTGCACGTTCTTTCCTCGGCGTTGTGATCCTTCCCCTCTGATCAGCAGCCTCCAAGCGCAGCTTTGTGAGATTTATAACACCTTTCAATTGGAAGCTCTGTCATTCAGCCCATTTGGGCATTAAACCACGTTACTGCAAAGCATTTTGTGGTGAAAAATCCTCCTGCCCGTGCTGAGGCTGCTCCCGGCTTCTTCCTGCCGCGCTTCTTCATCCTTCAAGGGTTAACATGTGGGAAAATGGGTTGCTATTTCTGCTTTTATGTAAGAAGTTTGTGTTTGGAGCCCTTGCCAGGAGCAGATGAGACCCAAGAGCAGAGCCTGCCTCCTTGCCAGCCCCGCGGTTGAGCTGCAGCAGCAACCTTGGGTAGCAGTGACCCGATTCTGGGCCGGGCTGGAAGGACTGGGGCGGTCACGCGGGGCGGCCTGCGCTCCATCAAGTGACAGCTCCGTGTAATATGCCTGCCTTGCAGCAAGGACTCCACCAATCTCCGGCCCAAAGCATTTCATTATCCTCGCTTTATCCCAGTCCAGCAAATGCGGAATTGGTGTGTCTGAGATGGAAGGCAAAAGCAATGCAATCTTGGGTAAAAGGGGCATGGTCATCATCTGTCTCTTGAGTAAAAGCCGCCATAACTTAAGTGTTTCATGCTCTGCTATCACTTTTTCCTTCTCCTTCCTATGTACTCAAAGAAAGAAATGATCCCTTTCCTCCAGGGGAAGAATTTGGTTAGCAGGAGATGTCTTGCTGATTCTTGGCTGAAAAGAAGTGTAATGAATGGACTGACAAAACTAACATGAACTTGTAAAAGTCTTCATTGTCTTTTTTTGGATTTGACAAAGAAAAAGCTGAAGAGGACAAACACTGAGAGATTGCACATGAATAAACATGCTATTTCATGCTCCTTGCTGCTCATCAGAGTTATGTTTAAAATAACAAGGAGGATGAAAGCCCTGGGTTAAATAAGTTCAGTCTGATTTCCCGTAAGCCAGTATCCCATTGGAGCAAGCATTATTTTGCTGCTATAGATGGTTGCTTCTATGGAGGGAATGAGTCTGAGCAGGGCTGGAGGTTCGCTGCAACCTTCTCACCCACTCCCAGAAGGTCTCCCCAGGTCAGGGTGTGACCAGCGGTGGAAAAACCACATGGAAAGCTGGGTTTTGCCACTGTTTCCAGTCTATTTGTTCTGCGGGTGAATAAATTGAGGGCTGGAGTCTTCGCGTCTGTCAGCGTGCCACCTTTGAAGGTCTTCTTGCAGAGGAACAGGAAAGTCAACCACATCTTCAAATTGGTCTTAATTGTTACAGGAAGGCTTTCTGAGCAGTTCCAAGACCATCTTTTTCCACTGAGCTTGTATTACAAAATATTTCTGGAATTAGATGGAGCAAGAAAAATAATAACTTTTTTTTGTGTGTCTTTCACAACTTGTACTTTATGTCAAGATGACTTTGAAACAAACCTGATCCTGTCCTCTGTGTTGAGCTGGCTTCCTTGCTCTGTGAACTGTGACACGCTCAAGCGCTCGGCTCCAAATCAGGGCTGGCAGAGCTCCGATTAGCATGCTGGTGTTTGTAACCTCTAGCACTTTGTACCCCCCCCTTTCCCACAGGATCTCCTGCCCTCACTGGCACTGGAACCATTGCTGTCACAGTGGATGATGTCAATGACAACGTCCCCACGTTTGCCTTTAACATGTATTTTGCCACTGTTCCGGAGGATGCTCCCACGGGGACAGATATTTTGCTCGTAAACTCCTCGGATGCTGATGCTTCTACAAATGCCGTTGTTAGGTAGGTCGATTACTGTTGCTCCCTGTAACACTGCCTCATATCCTGCCTGAAGATTTCTTTTTCCCCAGTGTCCATCATCAGCGTGCCCTAAAGCTGTAAGACAAAAAATAGAACAGCTTTGTGTGTGTAACTAAATTACTCAGGCAAATCTGTCTTTTTGTTGCTTATGGGCTTTTAGAGTTATATTGAGGACAAATAGAGTTGTGGAGTTACTTTTTTCTGAGTGAAAAGCAAGCTAATTTAATTTGCAGCTTCTCCCACTACCTGCCTTGCTGCTGCATTCACACCTTTTCATGTAGTGAGCAATTTTCACTGAAAGCAAATGTGCTCCTTGAGTAAAGCGCTGGTCAATTAATGTCTTCAGTTTAGCATGAAAATTATCCAAGGTAAATCATAAAGCTTATGCCATTCAGAAAACCAGTAAAAAGTTGGAATTTGGCAGTTCTGCACAGGGCTCAGGTTGATGAAACTTAACTGGGCGCTGGGCTGCACACTGGCCATTCCCAGTTCCACACACAAGAGTAATGAAGATGCTGAGTGGCAGTGACAAGCTCAAGATTATCCACTGAGGACAGATACTTTGCCAATGGAATGCAAAGCAAATTTATATTAGTTCTTAATCTTACCATGTTTTACTATTGTGGCTGCAAACATCACTCTCTCCAAATTCACAAAGCAGGATATAAAAGTAGCTTCCTTGTTCACCTTTGTTAGTTCACCTCAGTTCCTTCTTCAAAGAGCATAAGAATACCACTGTGTCACTTTTTTTAAAAGGAAGTAATATAAAACAGAACTACGTTGTGGCAAAACACTGTCTACAAAATACTGAAATATTTTCTTTCCAACTAGCTACAAGCCAGAAATAGAAGCTTGACATCTAGACATCTTTAGATATTTGAAAATCATCCAAAATTACCATTTATTAAATTGTGAAACAATCAAGCTTTTAATTCTGTTCACTCATAGTCTAAGAAACTATTTCTGGCAAGCTCCTTTATAAAAAAAAGAATTCCATGCAGAGCATGAATGACTGTAATGATTGTGTCCCGTAATCAGAAATTATCAGAGTGCTCTTGGATTTCTTTAGTGTGGTTAAATTGCTTTAATATCTCTGCCATTAGTCTTTGTCATTCACTCAGTACTGCATCGCAGAATTAGTTGATAAAAATATTTTTTCCCTTCATAAGTAGCTATTAAAACATTGTTTTCAGGTTTTGTTTTACACTCTTCAGGCTCAGGAACAGACTTTGTTTTTCTTGGACAGCATTTGTCCAGATTCAGCATTTAAAGTAGATCTTAAAGTATGGCTGGTATTACAACACTGGTGAAAGCCAGAAAGAGCAGAACATGTATGGCCGTCTTGTCAGAGGTGCTGAGCACTCAGAACTCCTTTTCTGTCTTGTTAGAGTTTGTTCAAAATTAAACCTTTGGTTTCCAATAGGGATATTTAAAATCCTTGGCTAACATTTTCCTGCAAAGTCAAAAAATGTGCTGTGTTTTGAAAGAAGTGTTTAAGTTTCTGCAAAGCCGTCACCTGTCCATACGTGCCAACTCCTGTTCTCCTGTTTCTGGTGATAACCTGTGAAGTCATTAAAGGAGGGTGGTGGGTTGTAAATGGCAATGCACACTTGAGCAGTCCTGTTAAAGACAGTAGACATAAGAGTCAAAAGGCCACATTTTAAGTGTTTGGATCAAATTCCTTTTATGCCACTTGCCACCATTAGAGTTTCAAGGGGTTTTTGGTTTTGCTTAGTTTTTTTGGGGTTGAGTTTGGATTTTTTTGCAGTTGTGTTGAGACACACGTACACTGTCCAGTTGGTTTGCATGCAGGTACAATTCAGAATATCTTATGACAAATCTAATATGTCTTTATTATTTCCCTTAAAAACAAAAAAAATTCATGGTATCTTTCCAGTGCTACCATGTGGAAACACAGAAAAGAAAGTTTCTGTCTCTGCAATACCCCACTCAGGGTTAAATCACTGCAAATCACAGATGAAATGTGCCCGATGCTGCTGTTTAGGGAGATCTAAGTGGTGCTTTAGGCTTTGTGCACATTCTTTCTATTCTAGGTGCACATTGCTGTGGCTGGAGAATAATTGCATATGGCCATCACATTATATCATAATTAAGCAATTAAAGCATGCTCGTGGCGTTGTGCGGAGATTAATGACTGAGCAGGAGAAGTTGCCACAGCTTATTACACAGGCTGGCTCTCAACCCTCTCAGTGCAGCTTCTGGGCTGTGTTATTACTGCTGTCAGAACCTGTTCTGGTCTTAAAGAGGTGAAGATAGGAATATTAATATCTTTCATTAAAGCCACTTTATTCTGAGTCTTTCATAGAATCATACCTCAGAAAAGCTGCTGCTGTGCTGTAGCAGAGGAGCAGTGCTAACCACAGCTGTGTTGGGTTATGATATTGAATATGAGAATTGTTCATTTGGGCCAGTTTTTGTTTCCATTGTTTTCTCAAAAATCCATTATCTGTATTCTGAAAAAATGTAGTATTAACCAAGTACCTTTAAAAATACATCTTTGAGATTCCTGCTGTATGAACACAAGCTGGATAAGCATTCCAAGAGAGGGGACAAACTCAGTGTGGTAGGAAGGTAGAGGCAGCCCCTACAACACACCTGTAGTGAGCACACAGTTCTTATCAGACCACATGGGGATGTGTGCACACTCAAACACACCCACCAGTTTGAGTGTTAAACTCTGGTCCCAATTAGTCTCTGTTAACAGAGTCTCCGGTTACTAATTTGCTATGAATTGCCATAAATTCACATTGAAATTTTGAAGGGCAAAACTAAGTGTCGGGAAACAATATGGATGTTAAATGTTCATTTTATTTTGTAAAGCTGTCATCATTTTATTTCAAAAAGTACTTTTGTATTTTCTAACTATATTCTGCAGGTTCAGTTGAGAGGTACATCAGCCTTTTGGAGTAACAGTTAATGCATTAGCCCAGGGAAATCAGCACTGGAGGATGCCTCCAGTAGGCAGTTTTGAGAGTATGTCCAGTGGTATCTTTCAAATATTTAAATGCTCAATCAGCTCATGTGTTGGAAATCTGTGTCAAACAGCTATGCTTGGAAATCCCCAGAAATGTTATTTATGACAGGCCTTGAAATTTGAAAAAGTCAAACAGTGAAGACAGATGGAGAGTCAGATGAAAATGTGACAGTCTGTGTTGATACCTATCAGCATGGTGGTCTGAAGGGTATAGAAAATGGTTACTATCTTAATGCAGCTGGCTGCCTTTTGAAATACTAATCCAATTTTTCTCCCTTGGTTTTCCTCTCCAACAGCTACAGGCTTAGGGGCGGCAATTCCCAATTCACCATCAACCCTTCTACGGGTCAGATCATCACCAGCGCTCTGCTGGACCGGGAGGCGAGGGAGAACTACACCCTGGTGGTGGTGGCCAGCGACGGGGGCTTCCCCAGGGCTCTGTCCAGCTCCACCAGCGTGCTGGTGGCCGTGGCCGACGTGAATGACAACCCGCCCAAGTTCCAGCACCACCCCTACGTCACCCACGTGCCATCGCCCACCTCTTCAGGTAACCCTGGCACTTGCATAAACAGGGAATCGTGGCATGGTTTGGGTTGGAAGGGACAATAATGATCATCTAGTAGCGACCCACTTGTCATGGGCAGACACATCTTCCTCTAAATGAGGTTGCTCAAAGCCCTAACTCAGCCTGGCCTTGAATGCTTCCGGGGATTCTGAGCGCATTCACGGCTTCTCTGGGCAACATCTTAATGAAACGCTCAGCTGTGCCACAGAAATGTTTCTGAGATGTTTCTCTGCAGCTGTTTTCCTGGGATTATCTTTGTGCTGCATAGGAATGAGGAATAACAAACCTCAAGTTACCATCCACAGTTTAGCAGGTTTTTTCTATTGGGTTCCTCCCATCCAAATTCAATTATGTTCGTGTAGTTACATAAAGTACATGTACTGTAAATGATCACCCACTCAAAAAAGTTATTATTTTGCTAGGGTTAGGAAGACAATGGCCTGTTTTTATTTCTGAAAGTCTCCTCTGAGCAATTCCTGAACAGGATTTTGACAGCCTCTTCCAAAAATGCCGTGTCTATGTCAGATGTTAATGATGTTGCCTTTCCTTGAGCCAAGTGGTGAAGTAAAATAAAATAAAAGTAATCAAGCAGCAATCTGCCTTTGAGCCTACACCCAAATTAAAGTTACTTCACTCAACACAGGAGTTAATTTCTGGTTCAGCTCATGTTCCATGTTTTCACATACACACACATACATGGATATGTGATGCCTACGGAGAGGATTCCATGACAAATGGTTTACAAAACAAATTTTCTTTTAACAGAAAAAAAGATTATTTCCATGTCTTGGATTTTGTCTCTTAATTTTAAACAATTGCAAATACTTCTCCTTTTTATGGAAGAATGAGTTTGTTTACAATTCTTCTCTGTTTCCAGAACAACATTATGAAATTGTTTTATTATTGCATTGGTGAAACATCATGTAATCAGACTAGTGCCTTTGCCTGGTTGTTTTTGGGATGTTTCTTCAAATTCTTTTCACAAGGGGTACACATAGGTTGACCTGATGTTTTCTGGTAATATTGTTTTGGGTGCTTTTTGTATGAAATCTCTTCTAACTAGAAACCTAAGTTTACTCTAAATGTTTTAAACTTAGCAAAAACCTAGGGATGTATCCACTTTTCTTATTTACAGTGTCCTTTTCTTTTTGGTATTTTTAATCAAGTTTAAAAAGAGGAACTAGTAATAATATTTTTTGAATAACTGAAGCACAAAAAAATCTTCATTTCTTCCTGTCCCATTTCTCACAAGGGTTTGAATACTGTTCTTGTCTAAATATTCCTGCCCCTGGGGTACAAATCACTGCACATGACAAATACTGACATGAAGTACAGTTTTAAGGCATGCTGTCAAAGTCATTCCTGCCTCTAAATGATTTTTCCCTTAAGAGGTTGAAAACAGCATGATTTTTATACAAAACTGGGTGTTTTCTAGATTTTAGTAACAGTAAAACATCAACAGTGTTCTGCAAATTGGTTGGACAGTGTCAAATTTGAAAGACGTGTTGTGCTTTAGATCTGTAATATCTGGTGAGGAAGAACACCCTGGGTTCTCCTTGCAAGTGTGCAGATCTAGAGACTAATGCAAATGGGTGCACATACAGTCAAGCTTATTGTGAACCATAAATTCAAAAGACCTGAAAAGTCTGAGTGCAGTCATGTTATTGTACTAGTGTGCAATAGTTTTGTATTCCTGTTTTACCAATGTGCTTTTAAAAATGCAGTCCTCTTAGTTCCTGTCCTTGGAATACTCTTAGAAAATTAGAAGTAAGAGGCTAGTGGGGAGAAAGAAGGAGCAGGAGCAGGAAGAGAAGGGATTTCAAGGGACAGTGGTGTAGGGTAAATATCCATGGATGGTGCCTGTTCACTTATGTAACCTTAATAGTCCTTGAATTCCAGGGTGAAGTTTTTCTCATGGATAAACTGGCTAAGAGTAATTTTAAAAATCAAAATAGTGTTCAGTCTTACTGGGTTTATGGTTTTTATTGTGTGAATGTTCTAGAAGCAGGATGCTAGGCCTCCAAAAGGCTGCAGGTCTGATTCCCAGTTACTGAGATCTGTATGTTCATCTCTCTAAATGCAGTGTCCTATTTTTCAACTCAACATTTTTTGGCTCCGTGCATGTCTTGTGGACTCACAGACTCACCTGCCCCTTGCTGAGCTCACTTTTTTGTGGCAAAAGCAGTTCATTTTTAGGGCAGTGTGAGGAAGAGCACGCTGCTCCAGGATGTGCTTCAGACTGAAAGGCTGGCATGATGTTTCTCACAGTCAGTGCATTCATTAAATAACTGACCTAGCTTTGTTCTGCATTTCAGGCTCATTTGTGTTTGCGGTGACTGTCACCGATGCAGATGCCGGCTCCAACGCCGAGCTCCATTATTCCCTTGTGGGGAAGAACTCTGAGAAATTCCACATTGATCCAGCAAGGGGGGCAATCTTGGCTGCAAAACCACTGGCGGGAGAGTCCGAAGTCACCATTTCTGTTCACGTGAGGGATGGCGGCCGGTACCCCAAGACAGACTCTACCACTGTCACCGTGAGGTTTGTGGACAAAGCCCAGTTTCCTCGCGTTCAGGCAGAGCAGGAGACCTTCACGTTCCCTGAAAACCAAGCAGTCGGGACACTTGTAACCACCATCTCTGGGTCTTCAGCCAGAGGAGGCTCCTTGTCCTACTACATTGCCAGTGGTAACCTGGGAAGCACGTTCCTGGTGGACCAGGTGACGGGACAGCTTTCTGTCGGGCGGGCTTTAGATTTCGAGGCTGTGCAGAAGTACGTGGTGTGGATTGAGGCCAGAGACACAGGCTTTCCCCCCTTTTCATCCTACAAGAAGTTGGAAGTATCGGTGATTGACGTCAATGATAACGTGCCGGAGTTTGAGCAAGATCCCTTCATTGCAGAAATAGCGGAGAACCTGTCCCCACGGAAGATACTGACGGTGGCTGCTGTTGACAGGGACAGCGGCCTCAATGGACAGCTCAATTATGAAATAATTGAGGGCAATACCGAAAACAGTTTCAGTATCAATCGAGCCACTGGTGAGATCAGAAGCATCCGGCCCTTGGACAGGGAGAAACTGTCTCAGTACACGCTAACCATAAAAGCTTCAGATAAAGGGACTCCGCTACAGAGCACGACTGTCAAAGTTATCATTAATATTTTAGATGAAAATGACAATGCTCCGAGGTTTTCACAGATATTCAGTGCTTCTGTGCCTGAAAATGCTCCTCTGGGTTTTACAGTAACACGAGTCACAACGTCAGATGAGGACATCGGGGTGAATGCAGTCAGCAGGTACTCCATAAGGGATACGAGTCTCCCGTTTTCCATAAATCCCAGCACTGGGGACATCACCATCAGCAGACCCCTGAACAGGGAGGACACCGACCGCTACAGAATCAGGGTCTCTGCACATGACTCAGGGTGGACGGTGAGCACAGACGTCACCATATTTGTCACAGATGTCAATGACAATGCCCCACGATTTACAAAACCATCCTATTACCTGGAGTGTCCCGAGCTTCCTGGGGTTGGGCTAAAGGTCACCCAGGTTTCAGCCACTGATCCAGATGAAGGGTCCAATGGTCAAGTCTTCTACTTCATAAAATCCCAGTCCGAGTTCTTCCGCATTAACGCAACCACAGGAGAGATTTTCAACAAGCAGTACTTAAGGTACCAAAACTCCAGCGGTTCCAGCAATGTCAACATCAACAGGCACAGCTTCATCGTGACATCATCAGACCGGGGCAGTCCCCCGTTGGTGAGTGAGACCACCGTCACCATAAACGTGGTAGACAGCAATGACAATGCACCACTCTTCCTCGCCCCTAAATATTTTACTCCTGTCACTAAGAATGTGAGGGTTGGCACAAATTTGATTAAAGTTACTGCGGTGGATGACAAGGACTTTGGCTTGAATTCTGAAGTGGAGTACTTTATCTCTGATGAGAGCAAAACTAATAAATTCAGACTGGACAGGAGTACAGGCTGGATTTCTGTGTCCTCTTCACTAATGGCTGATTTGAACAAAAACTTCCTGTTTAAAGTGAAAGCCAAGGACAAAGGTAATCCCCCGCTCTCATCCGAGGTAGCTGTTGAAATAGTAGTGACAGAAGAAAATTACCACACACCCGAGTTTTCCCAGAGCCGCATGAGCGTTACTATCCCAGAGAGCTACTCTGTTGGAACGGTGGTCAGGACGGTTTCAGCACGAGACAGAGATGCTGCCATGAACGGATTAATCAGCTACAATATTTCCTCTGGAAATGAAGCTGGAGTCTTTGCTATTAACACCACCACTGGTACACTGACACTAGCCAAACCACTTGATTTTGAGTTACACCAAAAGCACGAGCTGGTTGTTACTGCCACGGATGGAGGATGGGTGTCCCGAACAGGCTACTGCAGTGTCACTGTTAATGTCATTGATGTCAATGACAACTCCCCAGCATTCAGCCCTGAGGAGTACTTTCCCACCGTGCTAGAAAATGCCCCCAGTGGGACAACTGTTATTTGTTTAAACGCCACTGATGCTGACTCTGGATCTAACGCTGTGATTGCGTATGCCATCCAGTCCTCAGACAGCGACCTCTTTGTCATCGACCCCAACACGGGAACCATCACCACCCAGGGATTTCTAGACTATGAAACAAAGCAGAGTTACCATCTAACAGTAAAGGCTTTTAATGTTCCAGATGAAGAGAGGTGCAGCTTTGCTACTGTCAACATCCAGTTAGAAGGGACAAATGAATACGTACCCCGTTTTGTGTCCAAGCTTTATTATTTTGAGGTTTCAGAGGCAGCCCCCAAAGGTACTGTTGTAGGTGAAGTTTTTGCAAGTGATCGTGATATGGGCATCGATGGAGAAGTCCACTACCTCATCTTTGGCAACAGCAGAAAGAAGGGCTTCCAGGTAGATGAGAAAAGCGGCCAGATCTACGTTTCAGGCCCTCTTGACAGAGAAAAAGAAGAACGAATCTCTTTGAAAGTCCTTGCAAAAAATCTGGGGAGCATTCGTGGCGCAGATATAGATGAAGTAACTGTTAATATCACAATCCTGGATGCCAATGATCCTCCCGTTTTTACCTTGGGAGCCTACAATATACGGATCAGCGAGGGAGTTCCTCCAGGCACCCACGTCACGTTCGTCAGCGCCTTTGATTCAGATTCTGTCCCCAGCTGGAGCAGGTTTTCCTATTTCATCGGGTCTGGCAACGAGAACAGCGCCTTTTCCATCAACCCACAGACGGGACAGGTGACGGTCACTGCAGAGCTGGATCGAGAAACGCTGCCTGTCTACAACCTCTGTGCTGGCCGTCGATTCGGGAACGCCCTCTGCGACAGGAAGCACCTCTCTGGTGGTGACTTTGGAAGACATCAACGACAACGGCCCTACCTTGTCCACCAGCCAAGGAGAAGTCCTGGAGAACAACCGCGCAGGAACTCTGGTGATGACGCTGCAGTCATCGGATCCCGATCTCCCTCCCAACCAAGGCCCTTTCACGTATTACTTGCTCAGCACTGGCCCTGCCACCAGCTACTTCAGCCTCAGCACTGCTGGAGTCCTGACAACAACGAGGGAGATCGACAGGGAGCAAATCAGCGATTTCTACCTCTCGGTGATTACCAGAGACTCTGGCATTCCTCAGATGTCTTCCACAGGAACTGTGCAGATCAAGGTAATAGACCAAAACGACAACCCGTCTCAGCCCAGAACAGTAGAAATCTTTGTTCATTATTATGGCAACCTCTTCCCAGGTGGAATTTTGGGCAACGTAAAGCCACAGGATCCGGACGTGCTAGACAGCTTCCAGTGCTCCCTCACCTCAGGAGTCACCAGCCTTTTCAGCATTCCTGGAGGCACCTGTGAGCTGCACTCGCAGGCGAGGTCCACGGACGGCACGTTTGACCTGGGGGTCCTCAGCAATGACGGGCTGCACGGAGCTGTCACCAGCAGCGTCCGCGTCTTCTTCGCGGGCTTCAGCAACGCCACCATCGACAACAGCGTCCTGCTCCGCCTGAGCGCCCACAGCGTGCGCGACTTCCTCACCAACCACTACCTGCCCTTCCTGCGCATCGCCAGCTCCCAGCTGACGGGGCTGGGCACGGCCGTCCAGCTCTACGGCCTCTCTGAGGACAGCAACCACACCTTCCTGATGGCGGCCGTCAAGCGCGGCAACAACCAGTACGTGAGCCCCAGCGGCGTGGCCACCTTCTTCGAGAGCATCAGGGACGTCCTCTTCCGCCAGAGCGGCGTGCGGGTCGAGGCCGTCGACCACGACTGGTGCCTGCAGAGCCCCTGCCAGAACGGGGGGAGCTGCCTGAGGAGGCTGGCAGTGGGTCCCACCCTGAGGACCCACGAGAGTGTCCCTGTGATCGTGGTGGCCAATGAGCCGCTGCGGCCCTTCGTGTGCCGCTGCCTGCCGGGCTATGAGGGGAGCCTGTGCGAGAGCGACATCGACGAGTGCCTCCCCTCACCCTGCCACAACGATGGCACCTGCCACAACCTGGTGGGGGGCTTCTCCTGCAGCTGCCCTGAGGGCTTCACCGGCATGGCCTGCGAGAGGGACGTCAACGAGTGCCTTTCCAACCCCTGCAAAAACGGTGCTGCCTGCCAGAATTTCCCAGGAAGCTTCAACTGCGTTTGTAAAACCGGGTACACAGGTATGCATTTGCGCCTCTATATACCTTACAGTCCAGAAAAGATGGCAAGAGTGCCTTCTTAGCCCAAAACTGTCTGAATACAAGCATCCCCAGTGGATGAAGAGATCATGCAAAATGAGGTTTCAATAGTGTGAAAACTCAGAATACCCAGGTGCCTGCAATATGATTTTGTTTTCGCTCTCTCCCAAAGCAAATCTCACTTAGCTGATCTGCATTAGAACAGAAAGATTTTTGCAAGGGCTATTCAAAATTTTTAAGCGTGTGAGAACCATTTCCAATGCTTCAGTGTGATTTTTCTGTACGTGTTATTGTTATGCATATTGTGGGAGCATTTCAAGTCTGCTAGAAGTGTGCCAAGCAAGAAAATCAGCCTCTGCCCCAAATTACTTGCAGGACAGAAAACAGATGAAGAATATGGGAAAAAACCAGAATTCAGGCAAAATGGTCAACCCCTCTGTTCTGTATTTTGTTCCTTTGTAATTTATTTTTTCCATTAAGCGCAGAAATGTCTGCAGCATTCCTACCCCTTCTGAGTATTTTTTCTCTGATATTTATTTCACATTCAAAACACAGCAGCATTGTAACCCAGAAAAGCAGGCTGGCCTGTGCTTCTGCCGTGAGCAGGATATTTAAGGAAGGTCTGAGCAATTTTATCCAGTGCTTATAGCCACTTTCTTAGAAATCAGAAAAAAAAATCTAACTAGAGGAGATTTAGGTAAGATTTTCAGTGCCTTTTCTAAGGAGCATTTCTGCATTGAAGAAGCCCCAGGGCAGCCCAGCTCAGCACAGCAGTGTCCATTCTGGTGTGGGACTTGCCACCACCACCATTCACCTGTACCCCACAGAGGGATCCAGGGATCCACTGTTCCTTTGGATTTTTTTACTTAACGCGGGTCTGTGCAGGAGAGAATGGAGGAGAAAGTTAATTTCAAAGTCAAGGTTTAATTACTTAATTTAAATCACAGCTGCAGCAGTGAATACATATTCAGTGCAGTATCAAGGACACTGATGAGATCTTCTGCATGAACCTCACGAATGTGCTCCTGAGCCTCAGGTCAGGAGCAGTTGCTGTGAATTGACAAGCAGTTCTAATTAAGTTACTAATCCAGGATTTTATTTCATGTTGTATTAGCATATCAAATTATTTTGCCAGGAGCATGGCAAAATAACTCTAGAGCACCTATGCCCTGTAACTCTTGAGGTCATTAGCACCAGAGAGTACATGGGCATGTGTTTGCTGCTGCAGTGAAGCAAAACACTTCATTAACTGTAACAGCAAACTACAGTGTGTGCCTCTAGACTGTAATTTGAAACATTTATGAAGCATCCAGCTGATTTCTTCTGGTATTAAATTTGTATATTAATGCTCAACCCTTATGTCAGCTAAAATTCAAGCGCTGCATGTGACAAGTTTAAAAAAAAAAAGATGAGTATTTTTGCTAAGAGAATGTGATGAGAGACTCTTAGAGTTTGAAGTGTTGGATTTCTTTCATGCCATGAATTAAATGTGGCATCTGAGAGGAGCTTTCTTAAACTCCTTGTCAACACAAATAACCTTAAAATAGACTGCCACTGAGGCAGACATTTCTTTTTGGGAGTCAGATGTTGTTTAATCAGTTGGCCATTGCAGTATCAAGAGATATTAAAGTGTCCTGAGATTAATTGATCAAGACAGAAAACAAATGGCACTAGTGTAATTAAAAGACAAAATATCTTTGGAGTTTAATATCAACAGAGCTTATTAGATAAGATCACAGTTATCACACAGTATATTTAGACATTTAATGTCTGCAAAAGCATATTTGAAATTCTTCAAATTAAATATTCAATAGGTTCTGCAAACAAATGTCAGTGTACTGATTGTTTGAGAATGCTTGACATAGAGGCTATTATGTCATTATTATACTGCCAACAGAAAGAGAGCACAGCTGCTTGGGCTCTTAATTTGCATTCATATGTGATTAAAGATAGCCACAGTAGATATAAAAATAAAGCCTCAAACTGTTTCTTCATGAATCTAAACCTTGAGTGCCTCAACAGCAACAAAAAAGAGGCATCCAAAATAGTGGATTTCTAATTCAGTTCCCCATATACATAGTTTTGTTTCTATATGCTGGAATGAAAATACAGTCTCATAATTGAATTTACATTCTTGGTAAAAAAAAAACCATTTACATGGTAGTGCATGCAAGTAGGAATTAGAATTTTCTGGGACAGACTCTCTGTTCACTGTAAATTAGAGTACATGAGCTGTAGACCTTTATAATGGTGTACCTGAAAACTGAGAGTCTTACTTTTCCTTGATTTATTGTGTTTTGTCAGCTGCATTTCACTTCATCATACTGCAAAAGGTAATGTCATTTTTTTCACTGGATAGGATTATAAAGACTGATTACCTCAGAGCAACATCATTAGGGTTTGAGCAATCTGTTATAATTATATCTCTTAATGATGAACAGGTTTTGTTTTTAAAATGATTGCTTTCTGGAGGGAATATGCTTACTGATTTACAGTAGTTGTCTGCCCTTCCTTTGAACCCTTCATTTCCTGTTTTCCAGGATTCATTAAGATGAAGGAATGTACGGTTGTGAAGTTGTTTCAAATGCAAGATTAGAATGCTAGAACAACCACTTTAAAAGATGGACACAGAGAAGCACAAAAACTAAAACTCCCAAATCAGCTGAAATCTTAACTGAAGAACATTCAGCTGGTGTCTGTTCCTGCTACATTTTTCAATTAACAAAAAAAAAAAAGTCTGAGGAACTTAGGTTTTTGCATAAGCCCCTGCCCGTGATAACATCAGCTGGAGGTGATGAATGATAAGTGTTGAATGCTGTCTGTTACCAATTATCCAGCATTCTCCTCATTTTCATGGTCTTCAGAAAAAGATCTTTCTGATGCAGAAATGTATACCTTGCATCTTTCAGAATTTCAGCCTAGAATTGATCTATAAACTCAGATAACTTCAATTTTCATCTAGGCCGGTTTGGATGGGATTGTGAGCAACTTAGTCTCGTGGAAAATACCCCTGTCCTTGATAGGGGGTTGGAACAAGATGGTTTTTAAGTCCCTTTCCAACCCAAACTGTTCTGTGATTCCATAATTCTGTTATTCTAAACACACCTCTGTTGGTTTCAAGAGCTCTTCAAACAACAGTTAAGCATAAAGAAGATGCTGTTACTCATTGGTTAAAGTAAGTGCAGCTGAAATAAATACCCATATTCTCTTGCTGAGTCAGCAAATGTGCCAGCTTTAATGTTAGCTGAGAAAAAGAAGAGTATTTAGTTAGATTGAACTGCAAAAATCTGAGTAAGCCTTTTTAGCTACACTTGATTTTTGTGAAAACTGAGCAGCATCACTGAGCTATTTTAGGCATATCTGTCTCACTCCTCCTATGTGCTCTCCTTCATGAGTCAAAGACCTCTACTACAGAGCATAAATTGAAAACAAAGAAAACAGCTAAATCTCACATAAAAAGTTAGCTCATCCTTCGGTCATGCCCATTAGAGAATAAAACATAAATAAATACCCCCAAAGCATAATTAGATTCAGGCACTGGAAAAGTTTCCTGGATTTATGGTGCATCTACAAGTGACGTATTAACCGCAGGAATCCTCCAGCGCTCCATTTGCACCCTGCTTGCACTCACACATGGAGAGCTGCAGCTCACATGCAAGAGCTGCTTGCAAACTGTAGGTTAAACAAAAAAAAAAGTAAAAGAGGGCTGAAAAACAAGTGGTTTTCTTGAGTCTTAGGTGACTCAAGTTGTTAAACTCCAAAGTTTGTAAAGCAAAGTCCTGGTTTGCTACAGTTTTAAGTTGCACCAGCAACCTCTAAGGATTGGTGCATTCCTGTCCTGGGAGATGTAAAATTACAAGATATATGTGACATACAAGAATGGGCACCCTCTGTGCAAGCTCATGTTGTACTTTTAACTTAAACGTACACATATGGTGTAAGAAGTGAAACAATTAATTATCGATGCAGAAAGAAGCATTAAGACAATCTCAGCCCTTGCTTTGTGCATACAGCCTGGCTGAGATGAAGTTCAGGACAAGTCTGGAAGACTCTGTGGCTGCTTTTGTGAGTTTTTGCAGTGAAACAGGGAGGAAAAGCGTAACAACACTTTGGAGTTTTTGGTGAGCACAGTCAGTGAAGGCTGGCACTGCTGGCGACAGGAAGACAGGTTCCAAGAGTGGGATGTATTGGAAGTGTTGCTAAACTCATCAAAGCCAAGCATTGAAAACCTTAGAAATGAAGACCAGTATTTCTGTAGTTAATGTTTCCATGCCAAGAAAATTTTAGTTTCATACATAGAATACATGTGTCTGTATTTGGTGTCTGTTAAAATCTTCACTTTTTCTCTTGGTTCCCTTCCTTGCTGAAATGAATTATGTGATTTCAGTTTGTTCTCTGGGGAATAATATTTACCACACGTGACAATGTGTGCTTAGAAAAGGACTGTATCCAGGGTAGCTTGTTTTAGCTCCAGAGGACTGTGGTCTCTCCAAGTCAGGAAGGAGGTTGTAATTGATGAGGAAAAATAAGAAAAATCATAAAATGTACAATAGCAGCCTCTGTTCAGCATGACCTGCTTGTGCAGGGTCCAGCAAGGGCTGTCTGTATCTCCTTTGCACTCCTGAGTATATTGCACTCAACCGGGAGAAAAAAAGGTACATTTTTACAGTTCTTTATTTCAGCATTGCCTTTAATTGCATGATCTCTCTTTTATAGACACCAGTTAATAAAATATTTCAATTAAAACAACAGTCCACCAGCACCTGTAATCACAATGAGAGACTTGAAAAGTGGAGTTGTTTTCTCTGGGCTACAGATTATGCCTATGGCAGGGCTGAGAGCAGCTCAGAATTCTGACTGTGATTCCTCTCTCCATCCCAGAGCTGGTCCCTGGCACCCTCTCTCCTGGCTATGTGTTTAGCATTGGTTCATAACCTCATTACCTAGAGCACCAGCCTGAATTTCCTATTTCCCTGAATAGTCTGACCTGGAGATTGCTTTTGTTCCCTCATCACAGGGAAAACGTGTGACTCCACTGTCAACTACTGTGAGTGCAACCCCTGTTTCAATGGTGGGTCCTGCCAAAGTGGGCTGGAGGGGTATTTCTGCCACTGTCCCTTTGGTGAGTACCCTTCTCTCCTCTTCATCTCACCTTTCCCTACTCATATTTCTATTTATTTTTGCCTGCATAAATAATTTCTGGCTTGAAACTGATTCCAGGTCTGGAAAAAATGTATGTATTTAGAGGTTCAAGTAACTCATTTTTGTTCAGATGAAAATTAAAAAGTGATGTGGTCGCTACAAGTACATATTTGTCATCCTAGTAGCAGGTCCTTTATCTCTCATAGAAAAACGTAAGACCCAGCCAAACAACTCAGTGCCTAAAAATTAGAAAGAATATTTCTGAACAGATAGATAGAGATAACAGTCCAAAAGTAAGAATGGATGCTTGAAATACTTGTATCAAGACTATTGGCTTCCTAAAGAAAAAAGTTAAACACAGCTGGTTCAGGCCTGAAGCACCTTCACCACCCAGAATATCCAAAGTTCAGTCTGAAGGAGGAAGTGTGATGATAGCAAAGCTCTCCTGATGAATAACAGGCCCTTTTTAGTGGAGCTGAAGAGTAAGACCACTGTAAATAACATCAGTATTTTACATCAGAGAAGCATATAGTAGTGCCAAAATAGTTTCATAATTTTTAGAATTTAATTATCCTAGATTTGGTTTGTGGAATGGACCCAATAAAAACATAGAGCAACATGGATATTTTAAGGCATCATGACACGATTGCAGCAAGATTGATTCTGAATGCAGATTAATCCAGAATTGCCATTGTTCATATGGAAAAGTATAAAAGTAAATGTAACAAATTAATAAAAAAACCCAGAAATGTCCAGAAATCATCTACAGTGTTTCAGGGTTGCTGAAAACCCTCTCACAAAAGTATAGTTCTCAATATGCATTTGTAACTAATGCTGATTATGTATTTCTATTAGCATGTGGAATAATTTGTCTATTCCCTTTTATTTCCTTTATTGTACATTTCCTCAGGGTTAATTAATTTCCCATTGCAAATGTAACTAATATTCATAATTTAAATCAGAGTGTTTTCCCATTGTTGATGCAGTAAAAGAAAAATCAAGGGAAATTATGTGACAGAGCTCTGAAAAGAAGTATGTAGAATGCACCAAAATAGGGATATCAGTTTTTACTGACATGAGGAGACATAATATTTTAATCACAGATATGCTTATTTAATAAGTATAAAAAATGAACCACCCAGTGAGAAACAGTTCAGATAACAGCCACAGAGCGAAAAATAAACTCAACTTGCACATTTATTTCCATAGCTGGATTAATAAATGCCTGATGATAATTAACAGCCATGTCCTGACAGAGCTGTCAAGCTGGCTTGGTTTGGTGTTTTCTGAAGAAGCCACAGAGCTCAACAAAGTGCTTTTCAATAGATGCATCTGTCCTTTGTAATTCAATTTTAAAGTTCAAATATAATGTACCTCAGCCCCCAGCTGTGGGTAATAGCATTCTTCTGTTGGTTGTGTGGTTTTAATTGTACATTAGGGGTTCCACAGCCATGTGGAGAGCACATCCATACTTCACTCCTGGGAGAAGGCACGGTGAGGAAAAATCTCCCCGATTCCAGACTTCGCTTTTGGTTTTTCAGGTGTTTTTGGGAATCACTGCGAGCTCAACAGTTACGGGTTTGAAGAGCTGTCCTACATGGAGTTCCCCAGCCTGGATCCCAACAACAATTACATCTACATAAAGTTTGCCACCATCAAGAGCAACGCCTTGCTGCTGTACAACTACGACAACCAGACTGGGGAGCGCGCGGAGTTCCTGGCGCTGGAGATCGCGGAAGGCAGGCTCAGGTTCTCCTACAACCTGGGCAGTGGCACCTACAAGCTCACCACGGCCAAGAAGGTGTCTGATGGACAGTTCCACACCGCCATCGCACGGAGGGCTGGAATGGTAAGAGGTGCTAAAAATGGGGATTTTAAGGCCAGTTCAGCCAAATCGCTCTGGCTTCCGGGCGAACTCAGAGGAACGTGAAATTAGCGATGTCGCCTTTGCTTTTTTCCCAACTTTGGGAAAAACTTCCTTCGTTTCTGCTGTACTCCAACTGACTCAGAGCCCTGTGGTGGTTTGTTTAGTATGATGATGATGATAAAGTGTAATGAAAAAAACATGTGCAAAGTGCCCCCAAACTCTCAATGTGAAAAATGAGAGCCAGGAATAATTAATGACATAGATGACTACGCACGGGGCTAATTAACTGCTGTAGATTACAGGGATGATTATCAGGGAATGCTAATTAACCGCAGTAATTGCAAAAAGCCTCAAAATCATTTTTCTCAAAATTTATAAAATCAAAGTGGACAGACTTAAAATTCTAGGAATCCATGACATCCTTGGGCTAATTCAGAGATTTTTCCAATCTTGTCAGACTGGAAGCCTGGTTTTCCTCTGTAGCATACATGTAAAGAGTTAAAAGGTTGCATTCTACATCAAGAGAATTTTTTGAGGGGAAGAAGGGAAGTTACTTCTCTCTCTGTCCCCCAGAATGCATCTGAGGTGAGGAATTCTGCCAAAACTGGGACAACTGATTACCATATGCCTGGCACTCTGACCCCTCTCCTGCCTTCATTTTTTTCTCCAGTAAATGTTTTCTATTCCTCTTCTCTCATTTTTTAATAATATTTCCAAAGCAGAACATAAACCAAATGCTCTTTGAATCCAAGCCAAGTTTTTTGACTCCACAGTGTTTGAGTTAGAAATGAAACCAAATCTATTTGCCATCCATAATCAGTAACTATTGCCCAACAGTTCCCTTTTCAGGCAGACACGGCCAGCATACGTGGAATTCATGTTTGGAATTAAAGTCATAGAGCAGTAATATGCAGTGGGGTTCCCCATTTTGGTTTGTATATGTCAAGCTAGAAGTGATGGAGGGAATAAAAGCAGTAAACTCTTCTACCCAGTGTGGCTCCCTTCTAGTCCTTGCTCTTGAGCCCTTAGCTCCATTTCCATTTGTAGTGCAATACCTGATATCTCCATTTATTCTGGGTCTTGCTCTCTTCTCCCAAGTTACAAGCAACAGGAGAAGAGGAAATGGCCTCAAGTTGCAGCAGGGGAGGTTTAGAATGAATATTAGTAAAGAGTTCTTCCCCAAAAGGGTTGTCAATGCCTGGAAAAGGCTGCCCAGGGAAGTGGTGGAGTTGCCATCCCTGGAGGTATTAAAAAGATGTGAGGATGTGGCACCTGGGGACATGGTTTAATGGTGGCCTTGACAGTGCTGGCTTAGTGGTTAGAGTCTTGAAGATCTTTTCCAACATTAAGGATTCTATGGCTCTGTGAAATCCAGTCTTCAGCTGGATTTGCAAATCCAATTTGTGTGTGTTTTTAAGACTTATATATCCAAATAAGATGAAGGATAATTGTGATGTTGAGCAATGACTTTGGTTTAATGTGCTTTGATACCAGATATTCAATTTGCATCTTGCAAATTTAATAATTTACATCACAACTTCCTAATGGTAAAGCCTGAAGGTGCACTTTAATCTTGACATGCACCAGCTTCCCATTTTAGTAACTAAAGTAGAAATTTACTTCCATAAATAAGATGTAAATGGAAAAGTATAAGGGCACAGAGTAAAAGTTGCAACAAATAAATGAAGTACACTGAAGAAAGAAAAAACAGAGAAAGAAAATGTTTTACTTGTCAGTGTGCCAGAAGACTATAGAAGAAGAGAGAACATAAAAAGGGCTATTTATAGAAATTTCAGCCATGATTTCTTCAGGCTAAAAGCAAATATTTAACAACCTATATCTTTGTATGGTTTTGTTTGTTTGTTTGTTTTTAATGTTTAAACCTATTCAGTAATGTCAGCTGTTTACAAACAGCATGTGAAGAGAATTGCCTTTGTCTTAGATATTTATGCTGCAGGAGAAATGTCTCCCAGGTGTCCAAAACTGTATAAAATAGGCCCCCTTTAGGATTCCAAATCTGTCATTTCCTACAGCACAGTGGGATTTTATCGGAAACTGGTAAAATCATTAAGTTGTCAGTCCTGAGCTATTGCAAAGTGACAGGATAGAAAGGCTCATAATGTGGCAAGGTAACTGTAGAGTAATGCTTAAGTAACAAGCAGGAACATTTGACTAACATTAGAAAATAAATTGTATGAACTCTGTTCCAAGTAAAATATATTCTCAAATATCCAGCCCTTCAGCTGGGGCTGGAGCTTGGCTTGCAGAGCACATAGCAATGTAAGTTAGGGAGATTATGCTGATTGAGCTAAGAACAAAAAAACTCATTTCAGTTTTTGTTGTTGATGTTCTGAAGGAAAAATATGTATGCATGTGGTGGCATACAGAGCAGCCAGCTTATTATTCTTTCTCTGAATTGTTTCATTTACACAAGGCTATAATCTGCTTTGGAACTGCAGACTGACATTTCTTGGGAGAAGCACTTTGCTCATTTGTATGGAAAGAAATTCAAGATAAGCTTCCATTAAAAATAGCAGATTGAACAATTTAATCATACTGTAGGGCATGATTTAGGGCTAAGAGCTCTGAATTTATTTGGTCAATACAGTGTGTCAGCTTGCAGCATGTATTTGGAGCTAGCATGGCCAATCTGTGGGGATTTCAACAGGCTGTTGTTACCAAACTTACTTGCAGGCAGTAGAAAAAACCTCTGCAGAGTAATGATGTACTGATAGCCAGTGCTGCTTGCTCAGCTCCCATAGAGCAAGCTAAATCAAAATATAAACCCAGGCATTTTTAAAGGTGGCATTTGATTTAAATTTGCTGTAAAACTCTACCACACATCTAGCTGAAACATGAGGAGATGTACAACGTGGAGATTATGTTTATTTTTCTGAAAATTTGTTTTAAGGAATAACTAACCTTCAGGGTTGGTTTTTTTCAGCGCATCTGTTATTAATAAATCACTGTGGGGACAATTCTTTGCTAAATAAGGAATAAAACAAAAACTCCTTTTCAAATCAGCAGGAGTTGTTTCATGATTTTAGTGACAGCTTTGGTTAGACTTTTATAGATTACAAATAGAAGTGCCATGAGTAACTTTAGTGTAAATAAGTTAGATGGGTAGTCTCAGAATCACAGAATGGTTTGGGTTGGAAAGAGCCTTAAAGATCATCTGGTTCCAACCCCCCTGTCGTGGGCACAGACACCTTCCAATAGACCAGGCTGAGGCAACATTGTTGTCTAGGACTTGATGGCTTGGGGGTAAAAATAGAAATAACAATAATTAAAGTGCAAGACTGCTGTGAGTAGTGGTAATGCCTGGTACTTCTCTAAACATCAGCTTGGTCCCACTCTAGGTGTCCAGATGATCCTCCATTATCAAAGTTGAGATCCCTCATGACCTCTTAGTCAAGGGTTACCTTAAGCAGGCCCATTTGGTTACTTTGTCAGTTTTATTGAGTGGTTGGTTATTATTTTTAACTAGTAATCTCAGTGTTTCTAATCCCAGGGTCATTTTTTTAAACTGGTAATCTCAGTGTATGTACTCCCAGCTTTTGTAACATGCTTTTTATCAATTTCAATATGTTTAATATCATAGTAAGCCCCTGAAGGAACTCCCTTTGTGATTGGAAGGGGCAGCTTTTTGCTCAGATTATCTGAACCATGTTAGGAGTAGGATATGGTATGAGCCAAAATAACTTCAGTGTCCAGGAGTAAAGCAAACAAATATGAAAGAAACCCTGCCCAGATGTGAAAAATTGGTGTTTAACTCCATCTTTGAATGAAGCAGACAATTGGCTCCCTCCCTGTATCCACACCGTGGTGGTGTCCATGCTGTGCTGGCAGAGTGTGGAGCTGAGCAGTGGCTCTGAAGCACCCTGCAACCCCAAGTGACATACAAGTGCTCCTTTCTGGCCAAGTCCTTTATATAATACACCTAAACATGAATAGCTTGTGTAGTGTGGGACTAAAGCCTTGTGATACTCAGCATGTTTGTGTGTGTGCCTTTTGCAGGCAGCATCCCTGACGGTGGATTCCTGCTCTGAGGACCAGGAGCCAGGCTACTGCACTGTTAGCAACGTTGCTGTTTCAACTGACTGGTAAATATTTCTTCATTTTGTGGGGTTAGCTTGGGGTTTGGGTGGGATTTTTTTTTAATAAGTTAAGAAGAAATCTCCCTGTAAAGTCAGAGAAAGTTGGAATAATGATAAGGCTCCCAAGGGTCATTTTCTTCCATCTTTGAGGAAGCAAATTAAATTTTCTGCGTGTGTTGCTGCTTGCTAGGCTAGGTCAGGCTATATTTTCCACATGGAACTGGATCATAACAAGGAGTTTGCTCAGAAATCCCCAGTTCTCTACAGCATCTCTGTCCCCAGGCTCTGGTGGCAGTCAGGACATGCATGGCCATGAGTAGTTTGCACTGTGGTACAAATGAGGATAACATCTATTGCCTAATGATTTGGGGTCATGTATTTATTTAAACTGCACCTCTCATTGCTCATAAAGACATAGGAAATAAAATCACCTGATTAGAGCTGTCATTGCAAAAATATTAACAGTAATTACTTTGACATTGTTTTCAGGTGTTTTCTGTTACAGTTTTGAGTTCATAAACAGTGTCCAGTAAAGAAATCAAACTTTATTTCTGGTGTTTACTGTAACTAGCTCAGTAGTCTTGGGCTCAAATTTTTGAAGATAACAGTAACTTTAATTCCAATCACTTTGGCTAATTTCTTAAAATAATCACAATGTTTCCTGCCACACAGGGTTTCCCTGCTAGCAGATGTGTTACATCTTTGTAAAACAATGAGTCCATCTTCCTGCTGTTTAAGTGTCATCTACAATCTCAATTATAGTTGGGTAAAAAACCTTATTTGTTGTGATCTCAAGCACACTGCTCAGTCAAGTGAATAGAAATTTTGACATGCAAACTGAGTGTGAATTTAGAGTCGTGCCCACTATAACTGTTAGTTCAAGTGATGTTAATTTCTGTGTCCCCTTCTAAATGTGAACTACCAATTTGGGAAGAGGAATTTTAGCCACAGGCTGTAACTGATGGTCGCAGTTCCTGTGCTGTCATCACCATCCTGATGTCTGGTACTGATTAGTCATTTGTCATTTTTCTCTTTCACAGGACTCTTGATGTACAACCAAATCGAGTTACTGTTGGTGGCATCAGGTCCATAGAGCCCATCCTTCAGAGGAGAGGACAGGTGGAAAGCCATGATTTTGTGGGCTGCATAATGGAGTTTGCAGTCAATGGACGTCCCCTGGAGCCCAGCCAGGCTTTGGCAGCCCAAGGAATCCTAGATCAGTACGTCTGCTATATATGGGATCAAACAGACCCCGTTTGCAATAAAGGAAACTATCATGAATGCTATTCCATTCAGACACCAACAGATATTTCTTGTTAGGAAAAAAAGACTGTAGAACCTACTGTAAAAAGTAGGAAGAAGGTGAATTTAGATTAAAGGTTCACTAAAGATTACAGAGTCTTAAAAACAAAAGTAGCATCATTACATTTCTGTTGTTAGTTATTATTCAAGTAGCTTTGCGGGCTGAAACTGAGTCACCCATGTTCTTGGATTTCTTTATAAATTCCACCTGGTTTTGACTGTACTCATACTGTTTGCTAGCCTTCTACCACCTTTTATTTCCTCTTAATCCACCATGTCTGTTCTCTCACTTTGCCTCTCAAGCATCACCGAATTTTCCTCATATCCTCTGAGTGCTCTTTCAGAAATGATGAACTATCCGATCCTATTGTTTTTTTCCATCTCAGTATTTGAAGTCGTAGTTGTAGCAATAATGTCAGTCTTCCATCCAGATTTCCTCATTCACACTTCCTCTCTCAACCCCCATGCTTGCACTCATCATTGTAATACAAAGACCCTGGCAGTCTGCAGCATAAAAAAATGCCTGAAAAGGTTTCTCCTCTCTTGCATCACAGATAGTAGGAGTTTGGCTGTCTCTGAATTCCTTCCTCTTTTGTAAGACTGCTATGAATTGATGCTGAAAATTGGGATCTGCTTAGAAACTTGAGCTGTCTACAGGGATCCTTAGAATTACAGAATGGTTTGGATTAGAAGGAACCTTAAGGGTCGTACAGTTCCAAAGACCCTGCCATGGAGCTTCTGCTAGACCAGGTTGCTCCGAGCCCCATCCAGCCTGGCCTTGGACACTTCCAGGGATGGGGAGAAGAGCCATTTTAGCATCTCTGAGGGGAAGAAAGGGAGTACCATTTAAACACATGACAATTCCCAGCACATTTGCTCTGCTTATTTGTGTGCACCTTTTTCAGCACCTGCCTTTCTGATTTCTTTCAGGTGTCCCAGACTGGAAGGCGCTTGCACGACCAGCCCCTGCCAGCACGGTGGCACTTGTGTCGATCAGTGGTCGTGGCAAGCAGTGTCACTGCAAGGATGGACTGACAGGAAGGCACTGTGAAAAATGTGAGGAGGAGGTTTCACTGTCTTTAACTTACACCTGACTGTGGCTCAGCCAAAGGCTGTTAAGGGGTTTCAAGGCCATGTGATAATGAATTTTATAAAATAATGAAAACAAGCAGCATGTTGCCTCTTAAGTAGTTTAAAAGTCCACTGGACTGTTGCCCTTTCGTGAGCCAAAAATGGCAACAACCTGAATACATAATGTTTTCTGGTCTGTATATCACATTTCAGGTAACTTGCACTCATTTAAAGTCCTGTTTCCCAATACCATATAATCTGTAACTAAAATAAAGGGATCCCATAGGAGGGATTTGCCTGCTATGGGGAGGGGAGGTAAGCGAAAACCCCTTCACGTAAACAGTGAGTTCATGTGCTTATGGCTTCTCCAAACTAAAGTCCTTTTCATCAAATTGACTGTGGATTATATGCAAGAAAATACTGTAAATGTAAATGAAAACAAGGCATTTACGCTCGGGGGTGATTAACTCTCATAGGAGTAGCCCTGTAAATCAATATGGGATTGCTCAGGAGAGCAAAGTGATTTATTTCCGTGTAGTTGTAGTATAATGACTGGGCTTTGTTTTTTTACATGTCCCATTATTGTTTAGCTGATTTATATGCTTTTATTGCACCAGTTTACAAAAGAATTTAGCCATAATTTTAACAGCATTTGGTAGTCAATGCTCTCTCCCTTTTTATTCACTTTTTTTTTATGCCATAACAAATAGAAAGTCATTATCTCTGCCCTGAAGAGCTTAGAGTTCAATATATCATGAAACCCCGATGCAGTAATGGAAACAGTAACATCCCTGGGAAGGAATTACAGTTCTGAGCGCCAAATTTTTTTCCCTACTCCCTCACTTGTTCCCTAGCGAGTTTTAATTTACTCTTGACTGATAGCAGCAGTAAATTACTCGCACACTCCCACTCTCAAACACACATTCTGGTGGAAGCCAAAGAATAGAGGGGCTGCAATTGCCGTTCACTCCTGCTCTCCCCTGCCCCTGCCCCGCTCTGAACTTGATCTCTGCTCCGAGCGATGAGGCAGATGATGGCTGGAGCTGTGTGCTCATCGCTTCCCTGTGCTTGTCCCAGATATCACTGCTGACACGGCCTTGTCCCTGGAAGGCAAGGGGCGGCTCGACTACCACATGAGCCCCAACAAGAAGCGGGACTATCTGCTGAGGCTGGGGGCTCGGGGCCGGCCGGGCGTGCAGCGCCTGGAGGTGAAGTTCATGACGAGGAGCGAGAGCGGCGTTCTGCTCCACGTCCAGGAGAGCAGCAACTTCACCACCGTGAAGGTGAGATTGCAGCTAAGGCCCAGCTTGGTTTGGTTGGGCTGCCCTATGTGCAGTGATCAAAATCGCGTTTTTCCATTACTCTTTCTGTTTCCTTTATGAAATATTAGGTCTTTAGCTGAGACTAGGCACCGCTCCAGTATCATTCATCTTCTCAACAATTCCCTTCCTATTTGCCAAGGTATCAGAAGATCTTGATGGTTTTATATCTAATCAGTTTTGTCTAGACTCCAAATAGTGACTGTTTTAAGGCGACGAGAATGGTGCTCATTGCCATGGTTATTATCATCATTACACTTTACAGAACAAATCATTTTGTTATTGGCCTTTTATCTTCTGATTTTTTGAGCCTTGAACCCAGACCCTCCTTAAGCTAGCAAAGGATTGCCAAAAAGTTTTCATTAATTCCTACCAACATGGCTCAAGCTTATCAAACTAGGAAGTGAGGGATAACTCAAATTCATGAGGTTACTCACAGACCAATGTCAATATCAAATTATTTTGGCATACATAACTGAATTAATGCTTCAAATGCCATACTGTTTTGGGGCTTTTTTGCTGTTTTTTCTTTCCTCAAAGAGCTTATTGCTGCAGAAGTTACCTTTCTCAAGAGAAAGCGATGGTTTGGTTCCTGGCGGTGACTCAGTCCATTTACTCATAACTCCAAATGAGTACAGCAGTGATGTTGGCAAGCCCCTTTATGGGGTTGGTGTAAGCTCCAAGTTTCCTTGACTGCTGCAAGACTTTCCAACTTTTTCTTCCCTGACTTTTAGAGAAATTCATACAGAAATTCACACTTTCTGAGCTTCAGCCCCGTGGATATCCTCCACCTGCCTGGTCAGAGTTACAAAGCTTTCCTGAAACACCGGCTGCATTTAAGAAGCCAGTCTGCACTACTTCCCTGGCATCTGCTTTTACCACATCATTTCATAGGAAGTTTCTGCCTAGCTCATATTAACAGATAAGATCTCATTATTTTTGACTTCTGGAGAGAAATAACCTTTTTTTCCCCCCTAGCAGAATTTGCTAGGTGAGTTCTCCCAGCTTTATTAAAAGAGAGAGAGAGAGAGAGTTGCCTTTCCTGGCTAAAGCACTGGTGCTGTGTTTATGCAAACACTCTTGTTATTGTTAATATTGGTGAAGTTATACAAGCAAGCAGAGGGTGTCAAGTCCCAGCCCCAGCTGTGCAGGGGAAGAGAGCAGAGGTTTGCCTAGTACCAGATGCAGAAGTTTGAGGAAGGAGAGCCGTGCCGGTTGCCAAGCAGTTCTCAGGTGATGCTAGTTAGGAAAGCTGCAGTAATTTAACTGTAGCTAGTGCAGTATGGCCTCTGCACTGCTCCTCATTCCCAGAGGAGGTGTCACCATGAGTATTCCCCTCAGTGGTGGCCCGAGGTGCCAATGAAGCCAACCCAGCAAAAGTCTCCATGTCATCTCCATCCAGTCCTGGTGCAGAACTTGGGCTTTAGGGACCTGTCTTGACAATTCTTGTCAGTCTTCAAAAGAGACAACTTTATAACTTGATTTTTGTGTCTTTTAATATGCCTCTTATCCAAAGTATTAGCATTCAGAGAAAACCTGCCATGTGTTTTAATATTAAACCATGCTAGGGAAAAGCTAAGAGTCCTGTGGCTACTTCCATGCCTTCACATTTTTCCTCTTGTAGCTAATTGGTTTTGGTGTGGCTGGGATTGGGGTAAAACTAGAGAAGTGGTAATAAATCAGACCCACTGAGATTGTGAGCAGTTGGTTCACTAAATGATGGATGTAAACTCCCTGCTAAGACCCCGGGAGGGGACTTTATCATTTAAAGGGATCCTCCAACCAGGAAAGATGCAAGTGTTTCCAGATTACATTAAATAATTGTCAAATTCAAATGGAAAATGCTTCCTCCAAAATCCACTACAACAAAGAGGGTGGGGCATTCCTTATTACTAGAACTCTTTGTCACAGCTTATTTTCCTGCAAGTGCACGTTGCAAGTAATTCAGTTAGAGGTAATGGGATAAATGGAGCGGGTTAAAGGTGAAATTGCCTGTCTTGTCCTGCTTTATCTAGAAATCTCATCTGCAGTCAGATTAAATTAGCATAAATGGAGCTCTAAAATCTCTGAATTGTATGGGTAGAGGATGTGGATTACATGTTACCTATTTCAGCTAAAATACTCCTGTGTGAGGAGTGGTTGGGCAGTGGTATGTGTTGCCCAAAGAAGTTGTGGATGCCCCATCCCTACAACAGGTTGGATGGGTCTCTGACAAACCTGGGATAGAGCAAAGTGTCCCTGCCCATGGCAGAGTGATTGGTACTGGATGATCTTTAAGGTCACTTCCAATGCAAACCATTCCATGGTTCTATGCATGTATCATGTTATAGGAACTAATCAGAACATAACCCTTTTAAATGACCTCTCATTCAACAGCTAGTTTTAAGACAAAACCCAATTTGTTCAGCAAATGAGACTTGGAATACTAGTAAGGTTGAATCAGCCTTGTAGTGAGGAATATGGTTGCTTTAGTGGTTCATTCTTTTCATTACATTCTACTTGTCAGTTGCTCAGCCATTTAAATAAAACCCAGAAATTTGTGTTACTCAGTGATGTCAACTGAAGCCTTTGTTTCAAATTTAGAAACATGTTCTGCTTCAAGGCACCATTCCATATCTTTTCCTGGTTGAAGCAGTCATGGACCAGTCTTGTCTCTGGAAATTTTCTTTTCCAAATGCCCCTAGTATGTTATTTATGAGTCTTTTAGCATTAGTCACATGCAATTTTAAATATATAGAAATAGGGTAAAAGAATCATGAATTATAATGGAAAATATCAGTTGCTGACAGGTAAATAATTCTACAGGTCTTTTCTAAGGTGAAATTAAAAATTTTACTTCTGTTCTCAGTCTCCCTTTAAGTTTGGAGAGTATTGTCTGGCATGGTGTATTCCTTTCTATTTGCATAAAGACTAAAATACAAGGCAGTGTTTTAGTCTTTATGCCCAGTATTTTATGGGGCATAAAAGACAGAATAAGACATAACAAACCAATACAGGTTGCAGACATAAATATATGTATACATTCAGCTCAGTCAAGCTTTTTATAAGTTATTGTGAGAAACGGTGTTTAATATGTTTTAACAGTCTGTGGGCTGCATTTGTAACAGTGGGATTTTCCTGGGGCTGTGTGATAGTTTAGACACATGCCACTTGTGTTTTATCAGTAACAAAAGCATCCTGTCTGCGAGACGAGCCTTATCAAACAGTACATTTGCAAAAAAGTCTAAATTATACTGCCTTTGAAAATGGAGTGGATGCGCATATTAACCATTGTCGTGTCCTCCATCCAAATGGAGAACGTGCTAGATGCATTCATTCAGGCAGCTGCCAAGACATGAGCGTGGTCTTAGAGCCTTATTAAAGCTGGAGTGTCTGAACAAAGTCCTCAGCTTGCATCACCGGAGAAGCAAATCCAGAACATTTAACAGTTTCTGGAAAGGAGAGCAGCATTCTTGTAGCCAGTGTGTCACCTCACAGTTCTTCCCAGGTGAACCTCATTTTTCCTGGAACAAAGGATGCAAGGCTTTGAGAGCTTCCAGCAAACCTGGGGCTGTGACCTTTCCTGGACTCTGCCTGCGCACGTCCCGCACGCTCGGGGTACGGATCTCGGACTGACCGAGCTGCAGTGGGGAACATGGGACAGAGAGCACTTGTTCCATGTAATAGGTGTGACCAAGCATGCAGGAATATGTGACCAAAAATACCGAGCACCAAAGGAAACTCGCAGCAAGTCCCAGAGCCATCCTCATGAGTTTTCTCAGTTCTGTACGCCCTTAGGAGGTCAGCCAGCATACCCAAATTTATGCAATATCTGAGAAACTGGCAGGGTTGGATCTTGGGGATTCTTTTTAAGCTCCTACATCTTAAGTGCAGAATTTGCACTGATCTCATTTTGGGTTCATAGTAAGAGGTTTGAAATCCCACATCTCATGATTCGGTAGAATTGTGAGGTGTCATTATTAAGAGAAAAAGCCATAATATTCTTCCTTTTTTCCCTGGCTGTTCACAAGTTTTAAAGCAGTTTGCTCAAGAAAGTACTACTTGAAAATTCTCACAAAATCACGCGCTTTGCAACTCTTCAGAAAATTTTCTGAAATACCACAAAAGTTTTCTGCAAAATACCAATTAGCAGAAAAAGCAGATATGAAATGGGGCTCTTGCTCAAGCCCTGCCATGCCTTATGCATTCCTATTGTGTCGTAATAAAAACTGGATGCAATTTTCTTGGGCGAGGACAACATCTGTTCACTCTGCTAAGCATTTTCTACACTTGCCTTGAAGGAGAAGGAAATATTCTTTCTCTGGTTAAAATGTGTGTAATGTGCATGACCTATAGCTGGCTCCTCAGTAGGATTAGCCAGGAGTTGAATGGGTGGCAGCTCTAACATGCACATTTTCTGCTGAAGTTTCTACAATGTGATGTATTTAGTTCTGGCCAAATTTTTCATGCTAAATAATTAATGCCTTTTGAGTACAAAGCAATTATTTGGGGAAAAATATACCCACCCCAGCTTTCTATTACACCAAAGCCGCATGTTACTGTAGCTGTGAGTAGACATCAGAGTGATTACATGTGCATAGGAGTTTTGCGAAACCATTTTAAAATTGCATGTCATGTGTTTTTCTGAGCAGATAAAAGGTGGGAAGGTGCACTACATATCTGACGCTGGAGTTGCTGGGAAAGTGGAAAGGAACATCCCTGAGGTGTATGCTGCAGATGGCCAGTGGCACTCGGTCCTCCTGGAGAAGAACGGCTCTGCCACCATCCTGTCAGTGGACAGGACCCACAGCCGGGACATTCTCCATGCCACCCAAGATTTCGGTGGCCTCAACGTCCTCACCATTTCTCTGGGAGGAATTCCATCCAGCCAACCTTTCAAGAGCACAGCTGCAGGTAATTTTTTTTTTTTCCTCCCCAAGTACTGTAATTCTTTATCAATAATTAGTGTACGTCCATCCTTTGCCAGAAAAAATGCAAATTGAATGAGAAAGGATTACAGATTTTGTTCCTTTAGTACACACTGCAGGCTTCTTGTTTCCACAAGCAGACACTGCATCTGCAGGGCTTTTTTGA
This sequence comes from Emberiza elegans, assembly GCA_024865655.1. Classification (NCBI taxonomy): domain Eukaryota; kingdom Metazoa; phylum Chordata; class Aves; order Passeriformes; family Fringillidae; genus Emberiza; species Emberiza elegans. The sequence continues at coordinate 5,152,644 of JALJVW010000158.1, forward strand.
GACAGGGGAGTGGCTTGTCTGTACATCAATTGCTGTATTTTTGTTACCTCTATGGAGAAGAAAGGATGTATTCTTCACCTGAATCATAACCTGGAAAATCAAGGCAAGTCTTCCATTTGGGCAAAAATGCTAAACAAAAACTTTGTAGGGATTTGGTAAGTACTGCAGGATTTACCCTGTTATTTATGTAATTAAAATATTTTCTGCAACTCCAAGGTCCTGCTGCTTTATCCTGCTGTCAGATTAAGAATGGGATTTATTTCTGAGCAAGGACAATAAGGAAACACCCTCTGACTGATGTCTAGCTGTTAAGGAGCAAATCAGTCTCCCTTAAGAGTTAAAGTAACTGTCTCAAACCCTGGCAAAAGAAGTAGATAACACATATTTGATATCATTTCCCAAGTGCTAGGTAAAGATGGAAGTGATTTTTAGCTGCAAAACATGAGATTCTCCAGACAGTACAGATGTATTTTTCACATATTTCTATATTGAAAAATCTTCCTGGCTTCATGAATTGTGACCAGATAAAGTATTTTTGAGTGGAGTAAATTCACACTTTACGCTTGTGTATTGTGAATATGTATGAAATGTGGTACAAAAGCTTGTGGATGCTGTGCTGACCTTTACCCTTTTTACATGTATGTTTTATGAGCAGCATGTGCATGGAAAAAGCAGAGGCTTTAGGAAAGCTGGAACAAGGAAAATTGAGGACACTAACCTCTCACCACTGCCCAATGCTGTGGCAGACAAATTAGGAATGTCTGGCTTTCGTTAAGCAGACACACAGTCCAAAATCCCTTATTCATATGATTTTATTTTATTTTAATATTGGATTACATTGGGTACGGCATACCAAGGATTTACAAGGCTCTGGTATAAAACTCTGCATGAACTCAGAGTCAGAAATATCTGCAGTGCTGTTAAAGGCAGACAACACACAGGTGACAGGGCTGTGAAGTTGCTGTGTCCAGTAACATTTCCAAATCCAGGTAGATGTGACAAATTTTTTATCACATCAGTACTACAAGGAGCCACCATGCATGCAGCAAGGTGATCATCGCTTTTGCTTGGGCTCCCAACTGAACCTAAATCTTCAACCCTGGGGATTCTAAACCTTTAATAACATCTCATACCATTCAAGTATATTTGCTGTTTCATGGCAGAGCGGTATCAATCCATCACCATTTTGCCACAGCTCCAAGCAGAGATCACCGTAAGGTTGCACTACCTCAAAACCCTCCCAGAAAGGATTTAGTCAGGGGAACACAGAGGGGTTATTAGGCTGGCAAAAGGCTGGATTTTCCTGCAACCTCACTCAACCGCTGCACACAGCCTGAGGATAATTCCATCTCCTGGGCTCTCACAGCACTAAAATTTGGTGTAGGGTAGCACTGCAACCAAAGTGTGGGAAGTTTGGGGAAAGGCCCCTCAAGATTCAGAGAAACAAAAGCATTGCCATGAATTTCAGGGACAGGAGGCTTAGCTGAAGCACGTTGGGCAAACTCAAATAATGCTTGGTGCTAGCATAGCCAAGCCAGCTGCCCACAGGATTCTCTGTGGGAAATGATAAGGAGTTTTAGAGATACGGGAAAATTGGGAGACAAAAGCATTTCAGTATATTGAATATTGAATATACTGAAATACATTGAATATACTGAATATATTGAATATACTATATTTCAGTCATCAGGCATCGTATTTATTCAAACTCAATTTAAGGACATTAGTGCTGTTAGAATAGATGTTTCCCTATGGTAACCTTGTGAATTCTTGGCTTATTTAGTGAACAGTAGAGTATGTACTGAGTATGTACAGTGAGTATGTACTATGCTATTGATAGTGCATCGTAGTTATTCAAACTCAGTTTGAAAGACATCAAGTGCTGTTAGGACAGATGTTTCTCTATGGTAACCATGTGAATTCTTGGCTTATTTAAGGAATGGTGGAGTATGTACTCCATGGAGTATGTACCATGGGAATTCTTGGCTTATTTAGTGAACAGTGGAGTATGTACTGAGTATGTACAGTGAGTACGTACTGCGCTGTTGACAGTGCACGCTCAACCTTCAGCTCCCAACAGCTCTGTCCCTTTTCTCCTCTCTCTCAGGCTTCAGCGGTTGCATTTCTTACATCAAGTACGGTGGGGAGACCCTTCCCTTCTCCGGCAAGCACAGCCTGGCCACGCTCTCCAGAACAGACCCCTCGGTGAAGACAGGCTGCCGCGGCCCTGACGTGTGTGCCAGCAATCCCTGCTGGGGCGAGCTGATGTGCATCAACCGCTGGTTCGCCTACCAGTGCGTGCCGCCGGGCGCCTGTGCCTCCAGCCCCTGCCTCAACGGGGGCAGCTGCGAGCCCGGGCCCCACTCCAGCTTCACCTGCAGCTGCCCCGAGGCCTACGCGGGACGGACGTGCGAGACCGTGGTGGCCTGCCTGGGCGTGCTGTGTGCCCCCGGCCACGAGTGCAGGGCGGGTGTCAATGGTGGCCACGTGTGCCTGCCGTCCCCGCACCCCGCCGAGCTGTCCCTGCCGCTCTGGGCCGTGCCAGCCATCGTGGGCAGCTGCGCCACGGTCCTGGCGCTGCTGGTGCTCAGCCTCATCCTCTGCAACCAGTGCCGGGGGAAGAAGTCAAAGGGGCCGAAAGAGGAGAAGAAAACGAAGCAGAAGAAGAAGAAGAAAGGGAGCGAGAACGTGGCGTTCGATGACCCTGACAACATCCCGCCCTACGGTGATGACATGACCGTCAGGAAGCAGCCCGAGGGGAACCCGAAACCCGACATCATCGAAAGGGAAAACCCTTACCTCATCTACGACGAGACGGACATCCCGCACGCCACGGAGACCGTCCCCAGCGCCCCGCTGGCCTCCCCCGAGCCCGAGATCGAGCACTACGACATCGACAATGCCAGCAGCATCGCCCCCTCCGATGCTGACATCATCCAGCACTACAAGCAGTTCCGCAGCCACACTCCCAAGTTCTCCATCCAGAGGCACAGCCCGCTGGGCTTCGCCCGGCAGTCCCCCATGCCCCTGGGAGCCAGCAGCCTGACCTACCAGCCTGCCTACGGGCAGGGCTTGAGGACGACGTCGCTGAGCCACTCGGCGTGCCCCACTCCCAACCCCCTGTCTCGGCACAGCCCCGCACCCTTCTCCAAATCCTCGACGTTCTACAGGCACAGCCCAGCCAGGGAGCTGCACCTCGCCATCAGGGAAGGGAGCCCGCTGGAGATGCACGGCGACGTCTGCCAGCCCGGCATCTTCAACTACGCCACTCGGCTGGGCAGGAGAAGCAAGAGCCCCCAGACCATGGCGGGCCACAGCTCCCGCCCGGGAAGCCGCCTGAAGCAGCCCATCGGGCAGATCCCGCTGGAGACGTCTCCCCCGGTGGGGCTGTCCATCGAGGAGGTGGAGAGACTGAACACCCCCCGCCCCAGGAACCCCAGCATCTGCAGCGCAGACCACGGCCGCTCCTCTTCTGAGGAGGACTGCAGGAGGCCTCTGTCCCGCACCAGGAACCCGGCCGACGGCATTCCCGCGCCCGAGTCCTCCTCCGACAGCGACTCGCACGAGTCCTTCACCTGCTCCGAGATGGAGTACGACCGCGACAAGCCCGTGGCCTACACCTCCAGGATGCCCAAGTTGTCCCAGGTGAACGAGTCGGACGCGGATGACGAGGACAACTATGGCTCGAGGCTGAAGCCGCGGCGGTACCCGGGGCGGCGCGGCGAGGGCGGGCCCGTGGGGGCACAGGCGGCGGGCACCGCGCCCGGGGAGAGCTCCCTGCCCGGGAAGCTGGGCCAGCCGGCGGGAAGCTTCAACTGGGACAACCTCTTGAACTGGGGCCCGGGCTTTGGGCATTACGTGGATGTTTTCAAAGATTTGGCATCGCTTCCTGAAAAAACAGCAGCAGCAGCAGCAGCAGTGAGTGAAGACAGCAAAGGTGGTACGGCCAAGGCTGTTTCCAAGGAGGGGGAAGCAGAACAGTATGTATAGGCTTTGTCTCCTGGTACTGCCACAGTGCAAAGCCACGGGGACTGCTCAAACCATTATATGGTTGTAGAAAAGCCAAGGTCAGCATCTGATCCCCAGGCCAGTCTGGTTGGAGGAGACTTTAAAAATAATAACCATTATGCTGCTGAAAGAGACTTGAGACATTTTTAATTTAATTATGCTTGGATGAATTTATTTCTCCTGCATGCATTGTATTTGCAAACCAGATATTCGGCATGCAGCCTTTGGAAAGGGTTTTCCTATTTACCATTGTTTGGTTCGTGGTTCTTAAATTAATAATGCTTTGTTCTGAAAATGAACTAATTTTTTGTTTCAATTGTGAAGGATGTGCATATTGTCTCCAGCTACTAACATGTTCTACGATGCAAGAGTACTGAGGATTCTGTTTTCCTTAAGAAGTGCATGGAAGTAAGATGGTGAATGAAGGAACTACAGTAGTGAGGTGTCTCAGAAAATGTAGTTACCGTATCCTGCAGTTGCTCACATGTGACTTTATGGAATAAATCAGCTTGAATAATTGCTGGCAACGGTGCTTGCTGTAAGTCTTATTCCATACAAGAGGTGCTAGAAGCAGCTCAAGCCAGTCAGCACTTTAGGAGTTTTTTTTTTTCTTCTTTTCAGTTTGTTTATTTGTTCATTTCAGGTTTCTTTTTTTTTTTTCTTCTTTTTGTTTGTTTTGTTTTGTTTGTTTGCTTGGGATTTTTTTGGGGTTTTTTTTTTTTGGACAAAGTTGTGTCAGAGCTTCTGAATCTCTATGAAATGTTTTTGGGGATGCTTACTTAATCCTGGTCCCTTCCTGCGCCCCCTCAGTGATTCCTGATGGTCATTTGTCAGCCCAGCCCAGCCCCCTGGCTCACAGCAGCGAGGGACAAACCTGTCCATTCCCACATCTGGCCTCCCAGCTTGGCTCTGCTGCTGCTGCTGCTGCAGCCTGTGCTTCTCCCCTGATCCCATTTTCCCATCTGTACCATGGAAAGGTAGGAAGAACACTTGGTTCCCTGCCTCACAGGGGTGTTGTGAGGGCTAATTAGTTAACTCCTCTGAAGTGCTTCAACATTATAAAGCACTATAATAAGTATTATCATAATTATTATTAAAGCACTGCCTAGCCTCTGTGACCTTGGAGTGGCATTTTCAGCATTCTATGATTTTCTACGGTGGAAACTTTGAAGAATTATTTATTGTATAGAGAATTACTGCACTCTAGCATTTTGGAGCAGATATGAGGGAAAACTACTTGTAGATTCATTAATGTAGCTTACCAGTTGCCCCCAGTTCCCTAAAGTTGTAGGTGAAATAGAATCTCACAGAGTCCTTACATCTTCATGCAGATCTGATGAACCTGTTGTACTGTGTAAAAACTTCATTTTTTTTTTTTTACCTAAGCTGTGTTTTTTATATCAATATTTTCCTATGCTGAATAGTTTTCTTACTTTCAGGGAAGGTAAGAAAAATACTTTTTTTACATTTGTTACTTATGTAACATCCATATTTTTCACATTTTGATAAAATTGTAACATACTGTATGCTTTCTACCTGTAAATGCCAATAATAGAATTAAAATATTTATTTAAAATCTTTAGTGTGTGTTATTGGAAACCTTTTGTCTTTTCTCTCTAATTTCCACTCCTTGATCTTCATTTTTGGGGTTTAGTTATAAGGTTTTGAAGCTATATAAACTTTTTAATCAGAAAACAGGCTTCAAGAGGCAAGTGCATATCTCAGAAAGATGGAGAAGGGTATTATGAGGTTGTTGAACATAAGATAATGTCAAAAAGCACAAAATCTGCTTTCATATTTCTAATAAAACAATAAAACCTGTATTTTAGTCGATAAGGTTTTATTAGCAGCAATGGTTTCACATTTGTTAACCACGATTTCCACCTCTGCTCCAAGCTGGAGCTTTCCAGTGCACAGACAGTGAGGAGTGTGAGAACAAGGTCTTTCTGTCATAAGGCAGCAGCTGAACAATAAATAACTGCATTCTTTTATACTTACAAAGGGATAAATCAGACTTGGACAACTTCTTGGAGAATGCAAAGAGTGAAAAAGTTCAGGCTGCAGGCAAGAGGTGAGTTCTGAGGTTACACTTTGAATTTGTGCTAAGTGTAAAGAACTTAGAAAAAGGACAACAATTCAAGGGGGGTTATGTATATCATGTTTGGTTTAGAGTTTATTTTGTGTCAAAACTGGCAATTAGGATCCAGTTCTTTTTGGCTAAAAGTGCTCCCCTACTTCGTCATGCCCCACAAAAGTGAGAAGATGATGGGCCAAAGTAGCCCATATTGCCATGTAAGTAGTTTCATCTGAAATAACATGAGTTCCACAAGTGATTTCAGAATTTGAGGAGCTGCTGTAATTAAACATCTGTTAAAAAGCTGTATGTTTAGTTTGAATATTATCCTTTAATACAAATTGTACCACATCCAAGCAGTGATTTTAATAACACATGAAAACTTTAGCAAATGAAAGCTTTTAAATGTAACACCAAACATATTGAGGGCTGTGTTATGCCTGTTAAGCATTCTGAATTTATCAAAAAGTTTTGCTAAAGGGGAATAATATGCAATGTGGACTTACACAAAGTACATGTCATAACTTTAGCACAGTTTACAATTTGCCCAGGGGTAGTGTGTTCCTCTAAATTTTGACACTTGATGGCAGACAAATGTATATTTTACTGGTTTCCTTGTTTCCCTGTTTCTGAGAGGCGTAGAGATGTTTTTGACACTTAAACATACGATCCATTCCTGCCCTTTTTTTATAATTCTTTCATGATGAGGATCAGTAAAGGGTTCCAAGTGAATCATGTGGAGCAATCATCCAAAGTTGTGAGGGAGGGAGCTGCATAATTCCCCTGGTTCATCATCACAGCTACACGGTCCTGTTTCAAGATCTGGGACATATTATAAGTCATAAATATGTGGAAAGAAAAACAGTCTGCACTGCTCACTGCGGTGCACAGGAGCCTCCAAACACATCTCATGTCAGCAATTTGTCTCTGACTGTCTTTCTGCTGGTAGAGTGCTTGAAGGGTCTTTGCCAGCTCAGGTGGAGATGTTTTCTCCTGATGATGTTACTGATTAGATGAAAATGGACAGAGAAATGGTAGATTTACTTGGCATTCTCTTGTTTAGAGAATGAAAAGGAAAATATGAAAAGGAAAATACAAAACTACTGTGATTTGGGGTAGATGAATAAATGAATAAAAGGAGTGAAATCTAGATTTATCCGATCCAAGACTTCTCAGTATTTTTCATCAACGTTTTGTAACTTTAAAACCACAAAATTAAAAGTAAAGCGCATTACATTGAAAAGTAATGTAAAGTCCCACGTTTTGGTGAAAACATCCCCCATCAGGATCAGACTGAGAGTCTGTGCTGCAGACCACAACCTGTGTCAGGGAGTATCGGTTAGCAGTGCAAAATCCAGCTGGAGCCACATGACTCCAGTCTGGGAATGAGAAGGCTTGGGGCTGGAAGGGGCTGCAGGATCTCACTGATGTCTTCAAAAGCAGGAGATGGAGCCAGCCAAAGGACTCGAGCTGCCAGTGTTCATAAGGTAAGTTAGATGTGGTGGAAGCTCTTTGAGAGTGCTCTGTTTTTATTGTAGACACTGATTTTGAAGCACAAAATTCAAGTAATAGTATTGTTCTCCTTCAGTGTTAGGATGTGTAAATGGTATTTTCTTAACTGGATTTTAGAAAAGACATGTAATTATGGTTCCTTTGAAATTGGGAAGGATGATTAGGAGAAGAAGATGGTATAAGTTGCTATTTTTTAAGTAGGATTGAGGGAAGAAAGTGAAAATGTTGATCTGTCTGCTTTATCATCCTAGCATTTTACTGTTCACCATTTTAGCCTTTTCTATGACCACCTATGTATTAATTCCACCATCCATTCCTCTGCTCTGTGAAATTAGTGCTTTGTTCATCCCAAGTGTGCTCACTTTGGTTTTCTATAAAGAGCACTTAATGAGGATGACTGATCTCAGCTTGTGTTTAGGTTGTCAACACCACAACTTGTCTTTGTTTAAAATTTAGATATTAGCACTCAACTGACCTTTTCTATATTTTGCATGAACCTCACCTTCCATTCGGCCATCTTACGAGAGCTTTTCCCAGCAATAAAATATGGTTGGATTCTTAGTAATTTTTACAGCCTTTTTCCAGTGGCTTTGAGGGTTTCATCATCCTGTATTGAAAGGATCAGCAGTGAGTAGAGTCTTTCTAAGTTGCACTTTGAGTTTAAAAGGACCTTTATCTCTGGGCTTCACAAAGTAAATCCTCAAGAGATTTGCTCTTCAATTTTAGGGCCACAAGTATTTAATTTGTGAGCATGTAGAAAAAAAAAAAGTAATTCCCCACCTGAAAGGAGAATAGATATGGGACAAAGTTGTCATTTACTGGTGGGGAAGAAGGAGACACTCCACCTGTCAGGAAGTATTTTCAGAAATGTTAAACAGTTTTTTTTCAATTTTCAGAAGTGGCTTCCACCAAGCCCATTTTCTGATGAGAACCCTCAAAAGGAAGACCCTGCATGGTTCCCTGAGGCACTCAAATGCCAGCATTCCATCGACATCTGTAGGGATCACACTCTGCCTGCTTGGAGCTTGGCTCCATCCTGATCTTCCACAATCTTCCCACTCCTCTGCTTCCAGTGTGGGGCAAAAGGAGGGTCCAGCAAGGTGTTGCTTTTCTTCCTCTTTTACAACTGGCAAGAGATGGAGAATGAGTGGAAATGGCTCCTCCTAACCTCTGGGAAGCAGCAATGCTAAACTGCATTCATTTAACTTTAATTTGCATCCTTGCAGAGGGAGCATTTTTAGGGAGTCACCAAACAGTGTCACCTGGAAGAAAATAAAGATGAAAGCCCCACATCAGAAAGTTTGTGTCAGTCGGGACAAATCAACAGCAAAGGGGTTAAAAACAGTTCAGTCTTTCTAGAGTGAGCCCCAAGGGTGGTGTGTGGTGTCTTGGATAACTCACAGGTGGTGTCATCAGTTGGGAGAACAACGTGGAGCAGACATTGGAACAGGCTTTCGAGGGAAGTGGTGGAATCATCATCCCTGGAAACGTTCAAACAAGGATGTGTCACTTGGGGGGGGTGGTTTAGTGGTGGACTTGGCAGTGCTGGGTTAATGGTTGGACTCTGTGATCTTGGAAGTCTTTTCCAGGCTGAGTGATTCTGTGACACGTGTGTGTGACAACACGCACCCATGGACGTTCATTCCACGCGGTGATTCATGCCCTGCAAATTCCCTGCCAGGACTCCAGGTCTGGAAAACAGATCAGCAACCTGCCTGCCCCCAGCCATAAAAACCCAAGCCACTGTTCCCTGTGATTCCGTGCGTTCCCCTAAAGCCCTGTGACTTTTTGTGCAGCCTGTCAGACAAGGGGCAGGGAAAATAAACAGGTCCCTGTCTTCCCATTTGTTGGTTTATTTCCCCTGAGCCTTTTAAAAGCCAGAGTCTGATTTAGTAATTAGTGTTTTTCCTTGCATATCTTGTGCAATTAGCTAGAACAGCAAATTAGGGAATAAGAGATAAACATTAATATAGAAAACAAACATTAATATAGAAGAACATAGGGGATGAGGAATGGATATTGATGAATCATTCAAAAAGCACATTTTGGTGCAATAATCTAGAATCCTTACAAATAAGCATTGTAATTTCCTTTAAAATACAGCTCTTTTTCAATAATGCAAGCCTTTATTAAAACAATTTGTTAAACCTTGGCAGAGAAACTATGTGACAGCATCGTTTTACAAGAATTCCTTGTAGTTCGTAGAAAGCTAAGGGAGAGCTGGAATGGTTTGTCTCTCTCAAAACAACTGATGTTAAGCACGTTAAAAAGGAAAATGAACAATGTTTTATATATTTTTTTACACCTGTAGAATTTATCGCGATCATCAGAGCCGGCTGGGCTTTGCAGAGCTGCCGAAGCCCCTGTGGCAGGGAATGCCTTTGCTGTGGTGGTGACACCTCCCTGCTTTGCAGGAGGGGCTGTAATCAGCATGACATGCTGTTCTGAGCTCCTGCCAGAGGCAGCCTGCTAGCTTTGGGAAAGAGCAGCGAGTTCTGATAAAGAAAACCCACCCTCAGCCTCGGAATGCTTGGACCACGCTGGCGTCCCAAGGCAGCCGTGGCTTCGGATATTGCCAGGACAGCATTCCTAACTGCCTGTGAATGCTCTTTTATAAGGGAGAAAATGCTTTTGTGAAGGGAAATTGGTTGGTATTTCGGTCTGAGCCCGTTACTGCCATCAGGAATGAGGACAGGCAAAAGTTTTAGTTTAGGAAGGGCCTTAAAAATCACCCAGTTCCACCCCCCTGCCGTGGGCAGGGACACCTTCCAGTAAACCAGGCTGCTTCTAGCCCCATCCGACCTGGCTTCCAGGGTTAGGGCATCCACAACATCACCCCTGTATGGCTTCATCTAGCTCCTGCTGTGGTTTTGTGTCTACATACTTTCATATATATCTGGTTTTGAGTCTATATAGGCAAAATAGGCTGGAAACTTAGGGGACTTTTTTGAGATTTAATCAAAGCTGAAACACTCAAAGGTAAGAGGGTGGAAGAATGCAATCCTTAGAAAGCCAAAAATTAGTGTATCTAATCTACTGGAGCACCCCAACATTTCAACAATTGTTTTATGGAATTGCATTAAAATCTGGCTTCCCAGAAATGCCACAGAAAATCCAAGTAACTAGATTATTTCATCCATGTCAAATACACTTTTATTAAAATTACCCACAGAGTCTCCAGTGCCCTGGCTGCATTTACAGCACCATCCAATCACTCAAAGCACAAGTAGGAGAGAGATCCTGATGGAACAAATAGGTCCCTGAGGATGACAATTGCTCTCTACTGCTCCTGAGGGAGCTTATTCCTGATAAGTGCCAGTGCTGCTTGAAACTTTTAGCCTGAGGTTTATTAGGAAATTCATTCCAGCTGGGGCAAATCATGCCCTAGCTATGGGTGTCACCTGGAGCTTTTCTAATCCTGTTATATTTAGGGATTTGATCCATTTTTTTCTCCAAAGTAGTTTGCATCTTGAGTCATGTGAAAGAGGTAAGAAATATTGTTGTTACTTCTACAGAACTGATTTTTGATTGAAGTTTTTTTTTACAGTGAGGTCGCAGTTTATTATGAGGGATATTATATTGTGTTCATTTTGATCCTTTTTTTTTTGCTGCTACCAGAAATTGTGTTGTTGTTTGTTGTTCTGTATCTCATTTGGCTTTCTCAGGGTTGGTTTTATTCACTTGTTCTTAGCATAAAAGCCAAGGGCAGCTTTTTATGAAGCTAAGACTGCAAATACCATCACCTTGAAACTTTTCAATGCTTTCTGTGGCAAAGGGGACCCTTCTTTTTCATTGATTTGAATGCACTCACTGAATAATTGCATGTGACAAGGTTCTGAAGCTTTGTCAGAGTTTCCTCTGCCTTCTCATTTTGGTTGCTCCTGTTTTAAGATGTCCCTGGATGTTTGTCATAGGAAATGAGCTTGGCTGTTTGCTTTGGTCTAAGTGACATCCAATACTCTGAAGAGAGAAGTGGAGTATGACAGGTCTGTAATTGGGTCAATTTTTCTTTTTCCATCCATGAAATAGCCAGGCATGCACATATCTAACTGTTCTGCTCATGCAGTACACCATGTCCTGGATTTTTTAATAGGGTTTCTCTGTAGCAAACGTTTTGAAATGGTTTTTGGTGGGTTTTTTTTACACTTACAAATGAATCTTGTAGAGCACTGAGAGTTTTTAATCTGGAAAATGTCAGTGACAAGAGAAAAGCTGTGGTATGACAACTAAGAGAACCTTTTCCAACTTGTCTGATCGGCACTTCCCTGCTCCTTTGGCAGGAGACATTCACTTGGTGGAAAACAAATCTGCAGACTTTACAGTGCCTGGAAAACAAAGGCAATGGGCAGAACTGTGGGGTTCCTCAGCAGCAAGCCACAGGTTGTGAAGCTAAAATCTGCCCTTGACAAACGGTTTAAATAGGATTAAATAGTGCAGATTCCTGGGTCTAACTACTACCTCATGGCGGTTTTTTGCTCTGAAGGGTTTTTAATTCCTGGTGCAAAACTGGCCTCTTTTTTGCTGCAAGCAGGGGCACTTGGCTGGTTTGTAGCAGCTGAGGAGCTGGTTCTCTGTGCTTGGTTAAGGACAGCAGCACAGCTCCACAGACATCTGTGAGCAGTTGCAGTAGGGGAAATGTGCATTAGTTGAAAACAATTCTCCCCTGTGAGGGTGGTGAGGCCCTGGCACAGGGGCTGCGGCTGCCCCAGCCCTGAAGTGTCCAAGGCCAGCCTGGATGGGGCTCTGAGCAGACTGGGACAGGGGAAGGTGGAGGCTGGAATGAGTTGGGCTTCAAGGCCCCTTCCAACCCAGACTCTCCTGTGATTCTGTTCCACCTACTCTCTTCTGCCTAAAAATTAAAATGGCTTCTCTGAAATGATACCACTTCTACATCTCTGACTTAAAAAGATTATATGTGGGGCATCAAGGGATGAGACAAACTGAGTTTTAGTCAGCTGTGGCCTGATATCCAACTCGTGTGATATCAGCTGGTAACACTTCCATGGCACCACTGGATTGCCTCCTCAGCTGCCTGAGTGAAGGGAAAAGATCAATCCTCCCTCACTGCCCCCAGCCCTGCTCTGTATTTTATACACCTACAGCTGTAGGACATCTGCTGAGACAGAAGATCCTACATAAATAAGATGTTAATGTAAAAAATGTTATTTACATTACCTAAAATGAGAGCTGTTAGGGAAGTGTCCAAGAGCCTGTGTATCTTTCCTGTGATGGCTGGATGGAGATTCCTAAACAAAAAGCAGCAGGCAACCTAATGTTTTCAAGGGGTCCTTTATGTTTTCCTAAACTCTTAAGGGTTCTGTGCAATGAGACTTTGAAGGTTCCTTCCAAGTGGCCCTTTATGATCTTAACTGCTCTGTTGTGCTTTACTTTCTTTTGGTTCTAGTGGGCTCTCTCCTCTGCTTTTTGAGGATTAAGAAGTGATGGGGAGGGTCACACGTGACTTCCAGATGACCTTCCATACTGACAAAACACACATGGAGGAGAGAAATCCTTGTCCACCTCTGAGAAAGCACCAGGGTGCTTTCAGCTTCCAGCATGAGCCTTTCCTGGCGCTTCCCTCTCTTCTAGGCCAGATTTCCTGCTAGGATGGTCAACCACCACACAGATCCCCTCTGCTCCATCTTCTTACTTCATCCTGGGGTCCCTTTTCCTTGGTTGTGCTGATCTCACATGCAGACAGCAGGGACACACAAGGGTTTGCCCATGGATTATGTTCATTTTTGTTCTGGAGCAAGCAGCCCCAGGTTTGCCAGGCCTCAGTCCGATATAGGGCAAGCACAGTCAGTGGGGGAAAACATGCCATGTCAGCAGGAGAATGGGAACCAGTGAAACCAACAAATTATTTGTGGTTGGATGTTTGTTTCATGACTATTTTGTCACTCAGCCGCCCTTCTCTTCATCGTGATTTTTTTTTTTTTGGTTCCTGCTGAACTGCTCTGACATATTTTTTCCACTCCATACATCACTGAGGATTGCTGCCCTGGGAGCGGCTGCGGTGGGACAAATTCCTTCCTCTTTATTCCTGATTTCTGGTGTTTCTAGTGAGGAAATGGCCCTTCAGAGGATGACTGGGTGCTCCTGGGGCTTGGGGATCACCTTGCAGCTCTTCAGCTGGCCATGTTCAACTAGCACTCCAAACCTACTTGCTCGCCACAGAAATAAAGGTAATAATATTAAGGTAATGGTAATAATATTAAGGTAATAGTAATAATATTACTATTATATATTAATAATAATGCTACTGTTATAAATAAAGGTAATAATATTAAAGTAATTCAATTAATAGGAGTAATAACAAAGGTAATAAGAACAATAAGCACAAGCCAAGTTGGGAGGTCCCCTGCTGCTGAGGATCTGGTAAGGCCATGCTGTGTTTTGAGGAGGATCTGGTAAGGCCATGCTGTGATTTGAGGATGCTCTGTCATACTTAGAAAATCTGGTCATTTCCAAGCTAAGTTGATCCCAAATGTTTAGAACTTCCATGAGGCAGTCTTAGGTTATCCCTGCCATTTTTAGTCTGGCTGTCTCGAGCCTCTGGGATGCTTTGGAGCCAATGCAGGACTGCTGTGTTTGGAGCTGATTTACAGGGCTGCATCCCCATTTCCCAGCTGGCTTTCCAGGAGCAAATCGAGCAGCAGAGAATCAAACCTGGCTTCTTGTACAGCCCTGGGTGTTTAGTGGGGCTCACAGACTGGAACCAGCAGGGCTCCTCGTTCCCAGACCCAGCCTGCCCAGGGCCATATCCAATCTCAGAGCAGTGTAAGGGGGGGCCAGGAAGAGACAGGTTTTTAGTGGGAGAGCCAGAGCAGACCAGGGATGTTGCTGCTGGGTGGAGCCAGAGCAGAGGAAGGAGAGAAATGGAGCAGAGGTGAGGCTGCTGCGTGATGAGGCACTGAAACTGCCTGGTGGGCATGGAGATGTACACACACCCAGACTCCATGGGGATCTCCTTCAGCACAAGACACCACACGGTGTTCCTGAAGTCATGAGTTGTGTGCTGTCCCAAAAATGGTGTTTGTGGAAGGACTTCCAGCACTGGGAGTGACAGCAAGCACGCTGTTTGTCCTGGGATGCTGGAACATGTGTTTATGGCAGTGGCTGATCCTGGTTTGAGTGTTTCCACCAGGCCCGTGCTGAAAGAGACACCAGGCTTAGCAAATGTCTCCTTTGGACTCTCAGCCCTGCAGAGCAGGCTGATGGGTGCCTTTGAGTGCTGCTTTTCATTTGGCGCTATTCCTTCCATGAGCAGCTGCAATGACAAGAGCTCAGTCAAAGGCTGAGCTCCAGGTTTTTGTGCATGAAGACAACATGCAAAGCAGGCAGAGGAAAACTTGTGTTTTGTTTTCTTAAAAAATCCAGATGCCATTGCCTTTTACCTTAATGGAAATTCTGATTATTCCACTAAGCAGCCCCCGCTTTGCCAAGGTCTGCCTGTGGTTATTGCACAAACCAAGGTCTGCCTCTCTGGGGTGTGCTGCAGGGGCTGGGGGGCTTTGCAGTGGGTGGCAGCTCTAACCCCCATCACAAACCCACGCTCCTGGGCACAGAAAACAGAGATGCATTCCTCTGATAGTGTTTACCGGTGCTGAGACATCCTCCCTGGGATAAGAGAACCTACAAAAGTTCATAGGCTGAAGTGGAAGCACATGAGAAGTGGTAATGGGTGTAAGCAGTAGGATGCAGCTCATAGCACTGAAACTTTCCCCTCCTCAAGTTCTGCTCAAAAATACTGCAGTAACCTTCATCAATACATCTAATTAGGATATATCCCCAGGGCCCGTGGGGATTTGGGGTCAAGGATGAAGAACAAAGAGAAACATATATATAAGCTATGTTTTACACCATAATGACCTGGTCACCCACTAACCAAAAATGCTGAAATAGCTCAGTAAATAAGTTTGTCTGATGCAGAACCACATGAAAGACCCTTTTAAGGAGTTCCCCACTGCAGACTTGCCACTCTCTGGTTTGTTTTTTTTTTCTCTGAGGACACTGGCTGTGGTTTTTCCTCTCCTCCTCTCCCTATTTAAAAAGTGCCACATTCTTGCTGAAAACTCCTTTCCCAAAGCAAAGGGAATAACTAGCTCCTGACACTTAAAAAAAGCTTTCTCACTTGAGTCCTGTCTTAGTAATGCATCAGGAGGCATTAGTAGCAGCCTTTGCAAGAGCAAGTTTTGTCCAGAAGAACTCAGGTTATGGGGGCCTTTTGGGATATCCTTCTGGTTTCTCCTCAAATTAAAGAATTATCCTCCAAATCATGGGTATAAGCAGTGATATGTGAGTAGCATTTAGGCCCATTTCCTAGTTCCACAGTCTGCATAGAGCTGGGGTAATTGATCTACATTTTGTTGTTCAGTCTTTCCTGGCCTGGGATGGCTTTTCCCCCGTGTTAATATCACACTTCTTTGAGCAGTTTATGTGCTCTATATATGGATGATCAAATACAGCCAGAAGCTGTAAACCTAGGAAAAACTCCAGGGAAAACATGTAGCACTTACCAAAGTGCTGGTGGAGGGACAGCCAAACTAAAATGTGACCCTCTCAGGGCGGCCCCACATGAACCCTGTGCTCTGTCCATGTAGAGAATCACAGGAGGGTTTGGGTTGGAAGGGACCTTAAAGATCATCTCCTTCCATGCCCCTGTCCTGGGAAGCGATGGCATCCACCAGACCAGAGCTCCATCCAAGCTGGCCATGGACACTTCCAGGGGTGGGGCAGCCACAGCTTTGTGCATGAAGCAGGGCCCTTCCAGGGCTTACCCGCTATATTGCTCCTGGCTAAACTTTTTCTTCTATAAAATCAAAAAACCTAGCTCAGCATCCAGTGATTCCAGAGTTATCAAGACCTAATTGCTTTAGTTTGCTTTCAGAATAAAGGGAAGTGTAGCAGAGCACTGTCAAAGTGGCTTATTTCCATAAATACTGTTGGAAGAGTCTGCTGGCATTTACATGGTGAATGAGTTCATTGAAATAAAGGCAGGCTTATTATGGATTAAGTGGGAGCAAACACTCAAACTTTAAAGCAGGAAAAAATAGCAATATTATTCTTGCTATCTGCACATTGTCTTTACAAGAACACTCCTCTTTGTGCTGCTGGGTGGTTCTTTTATTTGGAAAGGAAGGGTTGTTTTTAATATTCCATGATAAGAAGACTCTGAAAAAATAAATAAGCTTGCTGGGACTGGGGGGAAGGGGGACTACCCTCAGTAAACCATTGTGTTTCCAAAGCTTTCCTCTATCAACAGCCTGGCTCTGGAGTCATGACTCTGGATGTTTATTATTGTATTAACATTGTATATATTGACAGTCTGACCAGTAAAACTCTGCCAGAGTCATTCCACAAAACACTGGTGAGAGAAAACAGCACTGAACCATCCAAAATAGCATTTGCTGAAGCTGTTTTTGTCTCTTGAGGAACTAGCAAACTGCAGTTTGTTTAGATGGTCCCTTTCTTCCCATTTTCCTTTGCTTTTTGTGACTTTCTCCTCTCCTATGTCCTTTTCTTAATTTTTTTAAACCCACGTTGCATCACAGGTCACAGAACACTTGGTTGCATTTTTCGGTAGGGAGGGAGATAACCAAGCTAAAATCATCCCAAGGTTCCTTGCATTTCTATAGCCTTGAAACACAAACAGAAGTGGAAAAAATCCTTTTCAGAGAGACAAACTGATATTGGCACTGAGCGAAGGCAACAACCTACTGCCTCCCCAGGCCTCAGTGCTTTGGAACACGTGTCTCAGATGGCTGCTGCAAGGACCAGGAACAGTCAGTGCTTGGAGGAGCTGCTTATAGAAAACATCACGGAGGTGCGAAACTCTGGAGATATGGAATCCTTGCACTATAATGATAATAGAATTCTTGATATAAAGACAACAGAGAGCATCCATTTCCAGGTGTCTCCTGGCTGAAATCATCTATTTCCAGGTGTCCCCTGGCTGAGAACACCTTGGTGCAGTGGGCAGGAATGGTGGGGCCATGGCTGCAGAACCACACTGGTGCTCTCAGGGACAGAGACAGAACCCAGCAGTGCTGGTGTATGAAATCCACCTCACAGGCTTGTAGCCTCATAAGGAAAAATATGCCCCCACAGAAGGCAGTAATTGGCAGAAAATAAAGCAGAGGGAGAACTCAGCTCGAGTCTCTGTTCTCATTAGTTTTAAATTGGCTTCATGGGAGTTATTTCTGATTGAGGCTCAGATAGCTGAGCTCAGAATCAGATGCAGGATGTATTGAAACCTTTTTTTGGGTACAGTTGTGTGGCATCCTGTGAGAATAGCCTGGAAAAATGCTGGGCTGCCTGGCAGCACCATCCAGCACCACCATGGTACCCTGCCCACTCACACATTTTGCATCATCCCAAAACCCCCAGGTTTGCTGGGCATCACCATCAAGCACACAATGCCTTTTCCACAGAGGTGAGGAAGGTCCATCAGTAGAATTAATCTGCGCTTTGAGAGGTCTTTTACCCACCAGAAAAGCTGCTCATTCAGCTTAATGCAGTTTGCTGATGAATAGTTTGTGATGAAGGTGCTGAAGGCCAGCCCTGCCGTGGTTATTTGTACTTGTTTTAGTCAATCTACCGTGCACAAACTGCACTGCTGCCTTCTGCAAGCCCTTCCTGCCATTCCTCCAAATGGCATCCTCACTCAGCAGCCAAGCTTGGGCTCATCATTAATTACATTTAAAGTGGCAGAAGCTCAGTTTCTCCCTACAACATTTCTTTCACTACAGCATTTGCACTGCAGAGATGCATTGACTCCTCTCAGGCAGTTCCAGGTAAACATTACCAAACATTACTGAGGTTTTGCCATTCCTTATTTTTTTTCTTGTTTTTTCTGATACCTCAGTTACACTGATTGCATTTTAAAGAGAGAAAATCAGGAGAATCTGAGGAGGCAGAAGAACTGTAACCTGATAGAGTCAGTGTGTCACAGCAAGCCTGGCAGCTCCAAATTCTCTCAGCTGGCAGCCAAATTTTCACAGTGTGGGCTTTGCTGGGTTTAAATCTGTCCCTCTGTACTTCTATCTCAGACATGCTCAGGAGCAGAATCTGATCTAAAAATTAAGTGTGAAATAAAAATAGAGTTACAGCAGTGGAGCTATGGCTGTAATTCAAAAACCTTTAGTTATGCTACAGGTAAAATTTGTGCTGTTTTGCTCATTCTATTTGTGCTCATTCAATGTCATCAGAAGAAAACAGGTAATGTGAAGGAAATAAGAAGTGATAAATGTTTTAAAACCAGAATACCGAAAGTTATTATTTTATTTTGAAAAACTGCTTTTGCTAAATAGGCAGACGTGTTATAAAACCAAATAACTGTACATTTACCTATATGTATATACACACTGAACAAGCATGGGTTTGCTTCTTGACCATTTGCAGCTATTTAAGGTTCTGGCATGACAGCATTACTTGAAATTACTTGAACTTATTGAAAATAGTTGTAAATACAGTGAGAAAAGCTATGTTTCAGTAAAGCCTGAAGCTGTTGGACCTTTCCAAGCAGAATAAGATCTTCAAAGTCCCAGGAATCCATCATGAAAGTGTAGTCCCAAACTTACCTTTTAAGGAAGTTCATGATGCTTCAGATAAGACTGGAAAGAATTTCCCAACTTTCCAGCATTCACCCATTTCTATAAACAAATGTAAACCCTAAACCTTTGACAAATCACTGGAAGGTTTACCCACTGCGTGTGCAATAGGTCTGGATGCAGTGCTGAGCTGTTCTGCCCCGGAGCAGGAATTTGGAGATGCTGCAGCAATTTCACGACCAAACTCACCCATTTTGGTGCTTTCCCTTGTATTTCTACCACGGTTCTCCACGCACACAGCTGTGATTCAGCTGGGCCTGGAGAGGGTTTGTTTGCAGTGGCATTTTGGGCAGCCTCAGAGCCGCCTTTCTCTGGGCTCAGCTGCATGAGCTCACTCTCAGCCTGCCCTTAGCGTGTGCGATCCAGCTGCTCCCCGTACGCGCCCTGACCCCACATCACCACGTTTCTCCTCGCAGAGAACAGCAAGGCTCAGCTCTTCCCAAGAATGTTTCTGGGGTTTCACATTCTCTGAACCTCAGAGAAAGAAAACACAGTTCTTACTGGTTGTGCCAAAGTAGAATGCAGTATGGAGACTGTTTCCCCACAGTGATGATGTTTTGTGTGTGTGTGTCGAGACGGAGAGTCACGAGTTCTGGGCAGGTGTGCAGGGCTGAGTGCTTGGCAGGTCCAGTTTAGATGCAATGTAATATAATATAGAATAATATAGTGTAATAAAGCAATTAATTAGCCTTCTGATAGGATGGAGTCAGATGCATCATTCTCTCCCCTTTTTTGGGGCTGCCCTGCAAATTCTGTAACCCCGAGTGCTCTCCCCGCTCCGCTTCTCTTTCCAGAAGAGGAAAGAGGAACCTTTTTTCTTGGCTTTGGCATTAAAATTAGGCATGAGAAACATCACCTGAAGACTTATAGCCTAAAAAGGAATGGAGAAACAAAGGCAGGAAATCAGAGGTAGGGTTTGGTCTGGCTGCTCCTGGCAGAGGGGCTCTGGTGCTGGAGGGTTACAGATGGATTTGGATACCAACTCCTTATGTCTCCAGTATTACTTTAATCCTGTGGACAGCCCCTGCTTTTGAGTACCTACTTTGCAATGGGATCAAGGGTGTTGTGTAATGAGGTGTTTGGGGGCCATTTCACAAATATTAAAGTGGATTTGCTAGGAAGACAAATGGAATTTCTGCTAATTGTGTCAAATACATTTTCAGCTGGGCACTCATCTGAAAAGAAAAACCAACTAAACAAACAGACAAAGTGAAGTTTTCAGGGTTTTTTAAAATTGTGACCCACCCCATTAACATCAGTTAATGATCTTCTGCAGAAGGAGCTTTAAAGCAAGTGGAAGAGGAGTGAGAAAGGAGGAGAGAAGAGACAAAAGCTGTCAACAGCCCAAATTCTCCTCCTGCTGATGCACTTCCTTCCCAGTCGGCTCATCCTCCATTGAGGCTTTCCACAGATTGGTGTAAAACAATTATCTGTGGATCTTGAGCCTAGCAAAAATAATCCTTTATTGTTTAGCACTTAATTGCAGGTCACCACTTGAATTTTAAACAGAATAAAAGTGACTGTGACCTGCAGGGGAAAAGGAAAGCACTTCCTACACATCCTACATCCAGTCTAGGAGGAATCACTGAACTACACAGAAAGATCTGGGAACATATTTTTCTGGAAATTGAAAATCAGAATTTTGCAATTATTGCATGAGATAAATTTGGCAATCGTTGGATGAAAGTCTCTGTGCTTGTCAGCTTCAGAATAGGCTGAGATTCCACTGAAAATTGCTTGCTATCAAGTAAATTCATCCTAGCAGTGTTCTGATTTGGAAGACAAGGCACTGGAGCAGTACAAACAAAAAGAAAGGTGCTTCCCTCATGGAAGACACCGAAAAAGTAATTCATTCACAACACAGAAATTATTAATAGATTTCAATAAGCAATGCCTGATTCCAGAACCAAAGTTGCTGCTGGATGGTTTGAACACCTGGAAATTAGAAAAAGTATGTGGCAAATTTTTCCCCTGCTGTGACTTCAGCAAGCCTTTGGAAGATTTTGGCAAAACCAGGCTATGGGGCCTCCTCAAACTGTGGGATGGGCTGTCATGAGGTTGGGTTATCAATATATCTTTCTTGGGCATGTCCAGGTCCATTTTAAAAGCAGTTTGTTAGTTTGTTTTGTTGGGTTTTTTTTGTCTTTTTTTTTGTTTTGTTTTTTAGCTGTTCCTTCTTTATAGCAAGTAAATTTAATGAAAAATTACTGGAAAATATGAAGGGTGCACCTTTTACAGTGTGACAGACACTTTAGCCACAGCACAGCCCCACTTGGATGTTGCTTAAATGCTACCTGTTCTTTTTTTGTCCTCTGATCTCATCCTGCTTTCCCCCTGATGGTCAAATAACATCGGTCTAATTAAAATCAGGCGAATATTTTGTGTCGTGTGTAATAGGTAATATAAAGTACATATGTAATGATTTAACTGAACATCTGAGTTTTGGATAAAGAGTTTTCATCTGGCATTCACTTCCCAGTGGGAGGAGAGCAGTGACTGTTGCCAGTCCCATCAGAGCTCTCTGATGGATGCTCATTCCATAGGAATTATTCAAGCACAGCAAATTCAAGTGGGTTTTTTTAGGTTTGGTTTTTGTTTTTTTTTTTTGTTTTGGTAGCTCTCATTTGTATGGGAAAAGTGATCCTCAAAGATAACAGAAGAAAATAGAACACCAGAAAATTTTTGTGATATTTCTCTGAGAGTGTCCTAATCTAATCTCTGTTTGATTATGGGAGTTGGATCAGTATAAAACATTAGCAAATTGGGTCCCTGGCCTCACAAAGCCAAACACAAATATTTAACCTGGCAGAGGATTTTTCAGTCACAACCCCCCAAAAGCCTTAGAGAAAGTAGGCCTTGAAATACTTTAAAACTGATAATATGCTGATGTGCCACTGCTCAGGAATAGCAGGCTGGAATTCTCTCCAGACAGGGATATCTATTCAGAAACAGAGACCTGAGTGTTGAGAAAAAACCCAGCTAAATTCCTACTCTTCTTCTTCAGAATTTGAGAGGTAAAAAGTAAGTGCAGGTAATTTTCTGTAGCTCTGGCTGTGTCCAAAACTGTACCCAAGTTTTAAAAGAGTGCAGGGAGAAGAGGTGGCTGATCAGTCACCAGAGGAAGGGTAAAGGGAGAGATAATTTACTGCTGAAAGAATGGTATTAATATTTATATTCCCTCCAAGGTGTATGGCTCTGTAAATAGCAGCATAAAGCTATAAATCCATTCCCCCCCTTTTTCCAGATTTATATATCAATGGTGTGTTTTCCTATCCTGTCCTAAAATAGCTGTTTGCTGCTCTTTCTGTTTCTCTTGGCTTATTTGACAGAATCTACAGAACACAATGACAGCACTTTAAAAACTTAGAAAATATGCACACACAAACACACTCTTATGTGTATTGGCAGGTTGTAAGAAATGTGTGAATGTCATTCTCAGAAGTCATTAGCCAACATAAAGGATCTAAAAGGACCTGAGAAATTGATTGAAATTCCTATCTGTAACGTGCAGGATTAAACTGTACTGTGGGAATGAAAAGAGAAAAGAACAAGAGATCTTCATGCTTTTTGAGATAAACCAGCCATTCACAGTGTTTTCCATGGGGACCTTTTTCCATTTTTATTCTCCTTTTGAGATCTCTCTTCTGAGAGAAAGGATAAAGTGGATCACTACCCTGAATCAATATGGAAATTTCTCTGCTTATATTTCAGATGCTTCTCCCACTCTCCAGATTTGGACAAGAGTGGGAAGAACCTACATGAAGAATCAGCTCTAGCCAAAGTTCCCAGAGTTTGGTGCCATTCCCTAAAATTCCAAAGGCATTGGGGTTTTTATTGGGAATGAGTGTCACAGTATTTCCTTGAGCAGACCCCTCAAGGAAATACTGATTTTTATGAGCCCTCCTCCTGCACTTGCCCTGGAGCACTGGTAGAGCACAGCAAAGGTGCAGACAAGTGGCAGGGACTTTGCTGTGGGCTGCATGATCCCCCAAATTACTTCAGACCAAACTCATGCCAAACCTGCAGAGAACTACCCTTGCCAAGAGCCCACTTGTGTAAGAGCAAACACTTCTTTTATTAAAAAAACACTGTGGATTTTTAACCTGTGGGGGGATACAGGATGGGTAAATGAAGATGGTATAGAATATGATCTTATCCCCCAACGAGTTGCAGCTGGACCAATTTCTAAATATCAGGAGCAGGTCTGATGTTAACAGGCCACACCTGCAGCCAGTGAGAGCAGTGGTACAAAAGAGTGGATTGGTGGGATCTGGACTCAGATGGCTGCTGCAAGGACCAGGAACAGTCAGTGCTTGGAGGAGCTGCCCACGAGAAACACTGAGGAGGTATGGGACTCTGGAGATATGGAATCCTTACACCATAATGATAATAGAACTCTTGGTACATGAGACAACATTAACCCACCTTGAGCAGAGTTTTGAAAATTTCATTTGATTTTCAGAGACTGTAAATTGCATTGGTTTGTATTAGCCAAGACTCCAGGCCTAAATCCCAAATATATTTGAAATGATGCTCACAAGCATGACCAGTCAGCTCCAGTCCTAAGAACACACACTGATTTTCTCTTATGTCCAGTCAGGAACTGCTGTTTCAGCATAGCTCTCCCGATGGATTTTGAATAATATGAAAAAAAATTTAAAAATCACTGGATTAAGGGATTGAATTGCCTTGGTCCATCCTCCTGCTCTCATGGAGCTGCACTCCATCCTCTGGTGGTATAATTAATTTCATGTAAAGCAGGAGGGCCTTGTTCTATTCTGATTTCCAACATGTAAGCACTGCTATCAGATAAGCTTTTGCTGCTGAATTTATGGGAAGAATATTGGGGTGCATGAGCTGAGATGCCTGGTGATGTACATGTGCAGCTGACTCGTGACTATTTGTCATCAATTGTACCATTGCTGCTGACTGTGAGGAGCCAGATTTGAAGTGCTGGGTGTTACCAAAAAGGCTCTTTCCAGAATCAGGAAAGGAGAAGAATAAATTTGTCTAGGTGTTTCATAAGCTGGATGGGAGCTCCTCAGTTAATTGAGGAAAGGGAAAGTGGGCACAGCTGCCTTATTTCTCTAAATTAAAAATACCTTGGCTTTATCCACCCCTGTAGGAGCCAGACCAAACCTAGGAATTGTAACAGGATGGAAACAGCTTTGCACCTTAAGGAATAAAGGGTTCTGAGTCCTGCTCAGATATGCCCAAGTGATGGTACGTGGCATGGCTAAATTTAAAAACAATCCATAAGGTTATGGTTGGACAGAAATAACTCCTGCTGACACCTGCAGCCATCCCTGAGTGTCCCAAGGGAGCAGACCAGGTTGCTCCAACCCTGTCCAACCTTGGCCTTGAACACTTCCAGGGATGAGGCATCCCCAGCTTCTCTGGACAAACTGTTCCAGCACCTCACAATAAAGAATTTCTTCCTAATATCTAATCTAAACCCACCCCCTTTCAGTTAAAAGCCAATTTTTTTGGTAATTTCATCATTTTGTGGCCTAGCTGCCGAGGAGAGCAGCACAAACACAGAAAAGTGCTTGACTGCAGTTTCTGCCTGCCCTTTAAGTGCTGAATGTGGCTTTTAAGGAAAGTGGTGGGTCAAATTCCTTTGCAAAAGAATCTGGCAATGGGAGGGTTAAAAAATGAGTGCTTCCCAGGAAAATTCTCCTTACAACAAGAGCCTGCTGCAGGGAGAAGAGCCACCTGCAGCCCATGGGAGGGGAGGGGGGATGAAGGACAGTGGCTCTTCTGAGAAGTGTCCAAAAGCTGCACCTCCATGGAGATGCTGAAGCTGAGCCAGGAGGACCTCAAAAGGGAGAGGCTCATGCTTAATCTTTTATAAGGAATGAGGCCTTATCAATGCTATTGTTATTATTATCACTGCTAAATTATTATTATTCTTTATGTATATTTATATTATATATAATGTTTGTTATATATAATATATTTTATATATTATATTATTAGATGTTTATAATATATTTTTATATTATATTATATACAATATTTTTATATTATATTATATACAATATATTTATATAATATATATTTTATATTGATATTATTTATAAAATATATTTATCCCTTGCTTATTTCTACTTTAGGAATTTTCCTGAACTCCAGCACTTTCTCTCCTCATTTCTTTCTTCTCTTCCAGAATTCCTTTTGATTTTTTTTTTTTAATACCAGCTTAAACTTAAAAGCATTTTTACCCCTGTAACTTGGACAAGGGGGTATTTGAAGTGGAGCATAAATGTAGTCTCTCATGGTGACTTAAGCTAACCTTGTTTTTAGTCTTCACTACCAAGGTTTGGTGTGTCTTTATAAATTCAAAGGTGCTGATGAGGCTCTGCACTGGAATCTCTGGGGCAGGGGCTTAGAAGCCCATCAGAATTCTCTTGAACTCCAGCATTTTTTTCTCCTCATTTCTTTCTTCTCTTCCATAATTCCTTTCGATTTTTTTTTTTTTTTTTTAATACCAGCTTAAACTTAAAAGCATTTTTACCCCTGTAACTTGGACAAGGGGGTATTTGAAGTGGAGCATAAATGTAGTCTCTCATGGTGACTTAAGCTAACCTTGTTTTTAGTCTTCACTACCAAGGCTGGTGTGTCTTTATAAATTCAAAGCTGCTGATGGGCTCTGCACCTGAATCTCTGGGGCAGGGGTTTAGAAGCCCATCAGACACTCTCCTCAAAGCCACCACCTTGAGGAATCAGGCCAGGGAGGCAGCAAAGTGCTGCTGTAGCAGGAGCACTGGCTGTGTCTAATCTGCTGCTTGCCAGAGCTGCTGCTCCTGAGCTGGGAGAGAGCAAACCATCCAGATACCCTTTGGGCAGCCAAAATAGCACAAAAAGAACTAAACCCAAGAAAATGTTTGGCTGCCTTTCCTACTGCAAATAGCATAGTCTGAGATAGAGGGCTTTCCTAGAGGAAGGAAATTAAGTGTTTGCTGATGCTGATTAATTTCTGAGAAGATGGAAAAAATCTGTTTATACATGGGCTGGAGGTGATATCATTTTGTCTGATGTCTGGGAAGAATGAAGCCCTCTTCAGTTTGCTTATTCAGACGTTCAGCTCTGAGGGGTGAACAGAGAAGGCACCCCATGGCCTCATCACATCCGTCAGGAACTCACAGAGAGCATAAGGCCATGCAGTCTGGATTCAGCAAGAGCAGCTGACTTTGAAAGAGAAAAACCCAATTTGTGGCTCTCTGTTCAGGCAGGAGCCTTTGAGCAGCTGTCTGTAACAGGGCTGCTGACCAGAGCAGGGAGCAGAAAGCTGGGCCGTGCCATGCCTGGTGTGCTGCTGTCTGCCTGCCTTCCTCCCCTGCCTCATCCTCAGCCTGCTGGGGATGGCTTTGTAAAGCCAGTCCTTCCTTCACATCTGAAAGAATGCCCAGAGAAGCTGTGGATGCCCCAGCCCTGGCAGTGTCCAAGGCCAGGCTGGATGGGGTCCCTGAGGAACCTGGCCTAGCAGAAGGTGTCCCTGCTCAGGGCAGGGGTGTGGAATGAGATGACCTTTCCAACCCAAACCATTCTAAATATAAAGATATTTATAAAGATATTTATTTATAATAAAGAGTATTGTAGAGCTGAAGAACATGTTTTACTCAGGAAAGTGAAGGGAGGCACAAGAAAGTCAGGCCACAGTAGGTCGGGCTTAGCACAAGGGGAGGATTATATCCGAGCAGGAGATGATTTCTTTCCAAAGCTGAGAGCCAATTGCTCCTTGCTACAGGCACAGGGCCACACTGGAAGTGGTGGGAGGTGATGGTCACAGTGCAGGAGAAAATCCAGGAGATCCAGGGATGAAAGCTCCATGCCAATTGCTCCTTGCTACACACACAGGGCCACACTGGAAGTGGTGGGAGGTGATGGTCACAGTGCAGGAGACAATCCAGGAGATCCAGGGCTGAATGGGAATTTATGGATATGGTAGACTGCAAAAAGGGGTCTGATGGTGATACTTCAAATTGACTTCCTGGAGTAATTTACTGCTGGGGACACTGATGGCTCTGGTTTGCTCAGGAGGTAGAGTTAATGCTTCAGCACTCAAAATATCAGATGGATGCCAAATCCCAGCCAGTAGTGATACAATAAATGGTTGATCAATAGAAACTGGAGAAGTTTGAGAAAATGTTTAAGAGCACCAAGTACCATCCACTTTGAATGCAGCAAATGGACTTGGCTAGGTTGGGATCAAGACTAAGAGTTCTTCCCTAAACTGCAGACCTAATCCCAAAAAAATGCTGATTTTGGCTACATGAAGAAACATTTTTCCTTCACCATTGGGATCAGAAGCAGGCTGTTATTCTGTAAAGGAGAGTAAACTCAAATTTCCAAGTCTTCCTTTGTTCAGGTAATCTGTTGGTGTTATAAAGGTTTTCTTTCTCAACTGTAGTGTGAAATGTGGGAGGAAGCACAAATTGCTATTCTGGGGTAATGATCTAAACCCCACTCTCCCTGCTATGCCTGTCTGTAATAATTTATTAATTCATTCCATGATCATGGAATTCTTTTTTGTTCACAGCACATCCTGTTGGCAGCTCTCCCTCAGGAACCCCAGGTAAGCAATTGTGTGAAGAGCCCACAGCAGGCCATGGGATGTGGAAAATGCAGTGTCAGGACTTCAGGGAAGTTCAAGACATGAGGCTTAGATTTGGAGGGGGAAAAGGTGATTGAAGGAAGCCTGGGGCCTGGATGCCTTTGTAATGCCAGCTCCATGGCTGCTGCACTCCTAATTAAATCCTGCTCCCTCCCAGCCCTGTGCAGATGGTGGTGGAGGGTCACTGGAGCCAAAGGGGTTTAGGAACCTCTTGTGGCACCTGTCAGATTCTGCCTGAGTTGTTTAAGTTAGATGGCATTAGTGAGGATCTGGAAAATGGTTTCCCTGTTTTATAGGGTTCTCTGGGGGAAAACACCTAATCCAAATTGTCACCTTCCATCTCCAGTGGTGTGCAGAGTTGGGAGGGACCCAGCAAAGAATGAGAAAGCCTCTCTGCTTATTTTGCTGTTGTTGTTGCATGATCAAGAATATACTGAGCTCTTAAAGCAGAAGTCAAAAGCAAGATCATAAACAGCCAACAAATGGAAATTATAGATACTACATCATTGATATTTTTAAACTTTGTATTCGTAATCATGAGATTGATATGACTTTGACAAATTATTTTTATATAGCAATGACCCTTATAATTACTGTAAAATTTAGTTTAGCCTTTGTTTTACTGTTCTCCCTCATTTACTTCTTTTTCATCCATTATTTAGCTTGTTTTTTGGAGTTGATTTGTGTGCTTTTAAGTCTGATACATGTGTTTTTAATATACTGGGAAGATAAAACATTACCTCTTGTCAGTCCAGTTGGAGTCTGTGGCCAAATCTCAACCTTACAGAACAAAAAAGAGTCCCTGTGATTCTGTGTATATGGAATTATTTCATTCTTATCACTTTTTGTCCAGGTTTGAGTTAGTCTAAGGGCTTCTCCTTTTTTTCCCCCTTTCAACCTTCTCCTCCTGAGGGAAGGTGTGGCTGTCTGCTGGTATTTTTCATCTTTCTGGGGCCTGGGATACACTTGAAGGAACACAAAGAAAGAATGATTGAGGGATTAAACAAACAAAAATTGCCATTATGTCAAATGAAGAAGCTTTCTGCTTTCCACAGAGAGCACCCTGAGGATGGTTCCTTCAATACCACCCATTTTTTCTGCCTTAGAACGTGTTTATTCAGGCCGTGGCTATTCTTGCTGTCAGTATGAGCTGGTCAGCACTTCCAAGGTCTCTGTGTTATAAATAATATCCATTCCTGTCCCAAAGCCACGTGAACAATTGCAGAGGTCATTATTCTAATAATGAGCTACTCTGTCCTTACCTCATGAAAGTACATATTCACCCTGATCTTTAAATTTAAAATATTTTACCAGACAAGCCTTTCAAGGCTGATTTTTTTATTATTTTTTTTTTTCTTGAAATGGTGTATTGGGAAAACAATGTTTTATAACCCTAGTGCCTAATTTCCAAAACAGTATATTCGTAGGACAAATGCCAATAAGCTAGAATGTTACACAAACAAGAATGCTATAAATTGTGTGTGCTCTATTTACATAAAAACTTCAGCTTGAGAATTTACACAGTAATTCATTTTTAAGCATTTTACAACACATTCAGTAGGAAAGAGGAAGGTAACAGAGTTAAGCCATTCCTTTTGTAACTCAGAAGGTTAGAAAGGAAGATTTATCGGATGGTCAGTCATGTTTTGCATAGTCATGAACAATAAAACCTGAAGTTGCTACAGCTGTAGCTATTTGACAGAAAAGACTGCAAGAAAAGTTCTGCTAATATGTGGCTCCACAGAAACTACATTAATGTCTATTACAGCTGAAACACAAACCCACCTGTGTATACAAAAATGAGATTTTTTTTTCTGTTTACCCTCTGTTGTTTTCCCTCCCCTGACATAGTAGGTTATAATAAAACAAGAAAATTTCTGATTTACTTGAGCTTTTTAAGGCAAGGGAGAGAAAAGAACAAAATTTCTTATTGTGACACGCTCCTTTTTGAGAAGAATTTCAAAACTTGTGATGATCTGACAAAACACAAAACTCATTTTTCTTCCACAGAGTGGCCACTGCAACACACACAAAAAAAATGTGAATCTAAATGCTTCAATCAGATTTTCTGCTTGAATATTCTTGGTCAGAGGGAAATGTTTTATTTCCATCTCTAACAATATTTTTTTTTCTATTCTCTCGGTTCAGCTCAAAAAAAAAAACCAAACCACAAACAAAACGAAAACTATAAAAAGAATCAGAAACTTAATATTCTACCATTTCTCAGCACTCATGGTGTAAAATAGTCTGAAAAGATGTCTTGATCTTAATACTTTTTAGCACCTGGTATTCCTAGGGGTGTGGTAAATTCCTGGGCACTGCTCTTATTTAACACAGTCATCGCAGACTCAACAAGAAGTGTAGGAATATGTTTTTAAAAGAATTCTTTACACTGAGGCCAAATCCAGGCTATATTTTAACAAAAGCCTTTCTGAAGCCACCCTTCTTGTATGGAAATGGGTGGTTGGTGAATTCCCAGCTGAATTCCCCATTTCTAGCCTGGTTTTAGGTTTCCATTGTCTTCTTGGTGACCAGTTACACATTCAATTGCATTCAATAACTTCTGGTTTTGTAAATTGAAAAACAATCGTGCTTCAGGGCAGCATCCCAATTCCCTTTGTTTCTTTGGGGACAACGTGATGCTTGGGAAGAGCGTCTCAGACAATTAGGGTTCAATTAATCCTGGAATTTAGAGGCTTTTCTTTCATTTGGCTCTTTGAAAGGAGAATGCTCTTTTATCTTCTTCTGTTTCTTCTGTCACCTTTGCCAGAATTAAAGGCAGGAATATGGAAGCACCAATGGATCTGTGCCTGAATAATTTTGTTGAGTGGGGCAGGGGTTTTGAGTCTGTGTGTATATGTAGAGACAGTGAAATGAACCAATTGTTTTGAATATGTGGCTGACTGAAAATTGGGGTTTTTATGTTTACACTCATCTGATTTGGTCCTGTCAGTGTTTAGGTTTACATACGTGAAACTGACTGGAAAACTCCTGGGAGCTGGAAGCTGAGTTCTGCTGGAGTCCTGCATAGGAAGGAAAGGCCAACTGAACTCAAAGATAGGCTTTTTGTAATGTTAGACAGAATTGATGGACTAGGGATACCTCACCACATTTTTCTTCCACAGTGAATCCTGATTTTGGCCACTGTTTTGCAGCATGCCAACTTGATTTAATGTACAAACTGCTTGAGCTGTTGGATACGCCCATAACTGTCTTTTATCTCAGTTTCAGGTTTAAAATTTTATGTCAGTAATAAGCACCTACATTTCATCACAAATTTACAGGACTGTCTGATTGTAAATCATTGCAAATCTTTTTCCTTCCTTAGTAGAGGAGTAAACTTCAGGTTTTTTTTTCCCACATGGCTCAAGTGCAGTAATAGGATGAGAGAGAAAACAGTTTACTTGAGCCTTGGATATAAATACAAATTCATCCTCTTCAGGATAAACTTCAGTCAGGGTTAATCCAAATTTAAATTTAAGTCTTGCTTTGGCCAGCACTTCAGTGTGCTTTTAAGTGCAGCAGTCATAAATAAAATTCCAGGAGAACAAATCACGTTGAGTGACATCTCTTAGCCTGTTCCCTGGAGTTCATTGTCCTGCCTCTGGTGATGTATAACCTCCTCTAACAGACCTATCAATATGTTTCTTTTCAGCTGATAAGCATGCCCAGGTACAGCTGTATTTAGCTGCTGTCCCATGTTCTGTGCAGTGCCTGAACCCAGCAGGGGTGAAACCTTGTGGTGCTGGAAGCCCCAGTGGAGCTCTCTCTGAAGATGTGGCATGGGGACATCCATGTTTGATTTACTGCATCTCTGGGTTTTCCTTTTCTTCTCAGCTTTGCCCATTATTCTCCAGTGTTTTACAGCTGTGTCAGTCAGCCTAACAAAAAATATTGCATCTTCTTACTAGTGATTCTTGTGTCTTTAGACTGTTACAGCTGCAACAGTACTGCTGCTATTGAAATATTTACATCGATCTCTTTTGTTGTTCTCACTAGTTTTTCTCAAAAGGAATTAGGAAGTCCTTTTCTTTAGGAAAGTGTAATTCTGTGGGTAGGTAGTAACTTAATTGTTATTTCATGCTATTTCACTCTGATTTTTCCCACCATTTTAAGAAAAGCTAATGAATTTCATACTAATTTATGCAAGCAAATCTAGGTGACCTTTAAGAAATATTAAAGAAACACCCTATAAATATCAAGTTATAAATGTTAAGTTCTATAAAGGTAAAGCTTTAATACAAAAAACCCAAATGCTACAAAATTAAACAAGGGCAGCAGATATTCTCTCTGCTGCACATATCCTAGAGCTCAGTCTCAGGTGATCCAAGTCAGCAGCTTCACCACTGAAAGGCAGGTTTTCAAAACATGAAAGAGCTCAGGTTTTCAAAATATGTTCAGCACAGGCAGGGCTCCAGAGGTTGGTGTGATTTGGGGTAAGATGGGGCTGTTTAGTCACTTCCCCATCAGCAGATTTGCTGCATCCTTCTCTCATCTGGGTGGCCAAACCAATTTTTTTTTTTGCCCTGACCTCATGGAGGGATGGCTCAGCATGCTGGAATGATTTTCAGGCACTGCGATGACATGATAAAGTTCAGAGGAATCCAAGCACAAGAGCTGACACCGCTATGACAGACAAACCTTGGGTGATGCAAGGTTTCAGGGTACTTGCAAATACGTTTGAGCTTGGCCTAAATTCTCTTATTAACACAGAAAGTACCATAGACTGACTTTCTGTTTGGCTGGGGGTTCAGAGCCATCAGATTTACATTTTGATTATTCATTGTTTAAAAAGACAGCTCTCCTGCTAGGAAGATGTCTGTCCTACTCTTGGACTGCCAACAGAGAGCAGGTTAGATGGATGCCAGGATTTTTTCCTGGGACAAAAAGAGCAACAGCAAGAAACAGCAAGATGTTCCTTTCTTATCACAGTTCGGAGCAAGGAAAGAAGAGATCAGTGTGTCAGGCTATCACTCAGCTGTGGTGTGACATGGTCAAGGGCTATAGCTTTTTGTGAGGCTGAGATGGCTTTCATGTCTGCACAAGTGGCACAGCAAAAACAAACAAGCTGGTTGGCTGGGGTGATGGGTACTAACAAGAATCTGAATAATTAGCTTGTTTAATAGAAAAAAAAGTTAAAGCCAATTATTTTTCCTTTATGTTTTCAAGATGTGATAATGCCTTACAAACAGTAGTCAAGGAGTAATTGTGTGCAGAAGGTGTCTTTAGTCAGTCGGGCTGAACTGTAATTCAGCTGAGAGGCAAACTGAGCTTTTGGTATTCCATATGAACTTCTTGTAATGTTTTTCAGTGGCTTGCACCAATTTTATTTCAAGTTTTCTCATTTCACTTTCCTTCCTCTCCCTTCCTGGTTTCCTCATCAAAACTCATCATTTAGATACTGTATTTTTACCTGAATTTTACCAAATCTGTCCCATGCTGTAATTAGCTTCTTAGAAAGAAGATCCATCATTTTATGATTTGAAGACCCTGAGCAAGTTTCCAAACACAGCATCACTGCAAATGCCTGTGTCTTGCAGCACTGAAAGTATTCAGCTTTATGAATCTGTTTCATGAGCCTCATTGAGAAAAAAAAAACCCTATAAAATCACTTTGGAGAGGTTCATCTCTGCATATGTTATCACAAGGATTTCCCTTTTAATGGGGAAAATATTATTAAGCTCAGACTGTTATGAACAATCTAATTTGTCTGGGCATGTGATATCCATGAGGAACAGATAAAAGAAAAGATTTAATAGTTTCAATCCTTGGCAGTATATTTTGTTCCAGTAACCACACAGAATTTAAGCTGTTTGTGTTAAACTTGAACAAAGCTAAACAGAAGAGAGATCATGCTGATTTTCACAGCCAGTCAGAAGAATCCTTTTGGAAACTTACAAAAGGATGAAATATTCCCTTCCCCAGAAAAAATTCTTTAGTATGAGTAAGCTCCCATTTGTGGGGTTCCTCTGAGGTTGTTCAGGACAAGAGAGTATCTTTCTTCTTGATCACTTGAGTGGCTGCCAGGTACTGAATGTCACTAAAGCAAAAATGAGGTACCTCCTGCAATCTGAGTTTCCTACAAAATTACTTTATAAACATCTTTTTATCACCCTTTTGTGTGAGCATTAGATGAGTTCCCAAGGGGAATCTCTCTGGTGCATCAGTCATTTTCCATCTTTTTGCGAGTTTTTACTCAGACTGAGCACATGTCAGTGAAGCTAACTTGCTAGGGAAGCAGAGAGAATGATAATTTATGAAGGTTTTGGCACCACTGAAGTGCAGCTTAGAGGGGTGTGTTAGAGCTTCTGGACATACCTGAGTGTAGAGGAAGAAAATGTGGGCAGTCAGAAGAGGATTAATGGTTGAGCAATAAGTCCATGCTGCCTTGAAACACCTTTGCCTTGATGGCTGCCTGTGGCCAGCCGCTGGGGAAGGAATAGTCAGAGCAACTCGGTTTTTCACTTGCCCTGTCTGACTTCCCTGGCTCTGCTCTGTGTGCAACAAAATTCACATTTTGTGCAGAAAGGAGCAGAGGGGAGGTTTTACAGAAACTCTGTGATCAGCATGCCATGTAAATGAGGGATAGAGAGGTGATTTGCTCCCCATCTTTCCTGTGCTCCCTACTGGCAGCCCACCTTGTCAGAGCTGAATAAAACCATGAGCCATGGCAGAGATCCAGGTGAAGAAATTAGAGGGCAAATAGAATTTTCAGTTAAATGTTGGTAAAGAAATATTTGGAGAGTTTGCTAAACTTCTCCTCAGCTCCCATGCATTATTAAAGTCACTTGGAATTAATAACTTTCCAGCACTGGCTGGCAGCTGAGGAACTTCCATAAAGACAAATTAACTAAGAAACGAGGGAAAAGCTCACATCAGAGCATAATGGCATTATAATTTGCACAAGAACATTTGTCAGAGAGGAAATTATTACTAAATGCTACAAAAGAGTCCTATAACAAAGGAATCTTATGGGAGGAAATGTTCAGAGTTTTTTATGGTCTGCTCTCTATTTCAGTGCCTGATGTAACAGCTAGCTCTAATGTGCACAGTCAAGGTCATTGAGTGGAACTGGAGCCAGCAGCCATTTGTTCCAGCAGTCCCTCTATTTCTTCTCAGGTCTTACAGAATTCCTGGAAGATTTTCTCCCCATTGTTTCACAGAGGCTGTGTGAGGTCTAGGAGTCGTCTCCTATTCTTTTCTTTTTATTGCCTTCTTTATAATTTCTCATTCTCTGTTTTTGCTACCCCTCCACAGTTCGTATTCTCCCTGAGAGGCTATATGCAAATTCTGTCCCAGGAGGACAAAATATGCAGATATAGGTGCAAAAATCTTGTCTTTGCTTTCACAGTTTCATGCATCTTTGAGAAGTATGGTTCCTGTTTGAATTTCTCTAGCGTGCTCCAGAATCAGAGCAGCTTTCTGTCGCTGGGAAATTTTCCCAAGCCAAGAAATCTGGCTAGAAGTCATGATGTATTTTGCCTCCTGCTTGTGTGTCTCCACACTTGTGAGGTCCTGCAGTGTTTTGCAAGTTGTAATGCTTGGAGCATGGCTTGGGACTATTTGGCATTACTCAATTATAAAGGCTGACTCTTCAGACAGCACTGCCTCGTGTAAAACATGAATCCCTGAGCTTTACATCCATGTGTTTTATAAAAAAATTCCTCTCAGACATGTCACTGCTGCTCATTGGAGGCATCTGAGCACCCCACTATGTCATCTTGGAAACCTGCCACAGATCCTAAAACCAGACTAGCAGCTGTAAATTTAGTATGGAGCTGGGCTTGTGCTTTGGCAGGAGCAAGAACCCAGTCCTGTCCTGAGGAAGGTGGGAATGCAGCTTGTGACTACACATCCAGGGAGCGCTTCCTGCCCATGGCCATCAGGATCTGCAATTAATTTAAAGAAACCACATTTTTAAGTGGTTAAAAATATTTGGATCCAATAAATTAATCCAAGCTCTTTCTCAGACTGGGTTGTGCTAGAGTAACTCTGCTCAGCAAAATACCTAGTTGTTTTTTCTAGTTCCTATGATTTTATATTGACAGCGTTTTCCTGGTTATTTCTGGATTACAATATAGCTCTGTTTGAGCTCAATGAAACAGTAATATTTTCAATGTGGAGTTTGGAGTGGTAGCTAGAAAAATGACTAAAACTTTTCTGATTTTCCAGATCAGCCTGATCCTCAATCCAGAATTTAAAAGCAGATTCTCCTCTGTTTCAGTTTCATTTTGCCTCAGAAATGGCCATGTAACTAAGGGATCTTTCAAGACCTTGTTGTTACAAGCAACTACACAAAAGAAAATAGGTAGTTTGTAAAAGTCTCTCTCTCCCATCACCAAAAACTTAGCTACACCAGTTCTTATTCAGGAAAGTAAGTGCCATTAAATCATGAAATTGCTTATGATATAACCAAAGAAAGTGTGACTGAAAATGTAAACACAATGACGACTCGTTGGTGCCAAAATTAAAGCTTATATTACACCAGCTGATAGCTAGCTGCAAGTCAGAAATACGATACATTAAAATAAACAGTTTGAGATTAATCTTCAGCTATCTGGCAGAGCATGAATTAAAGCACATTTCAAATAATGTCAACATCAGTTTAATTCTCCTTCTTCCCTTACGCTCTCTTCCATTACCTAGCCTTATACACATGTTTTTTAGTTGAAGCCCAAGGTCAGGAATGGACTTTTAGCTGGTGGACCCACTTCACATGCCCAGACGTCTGGCAGCACAGCAATTTAGCAGGAAACCCCCAGGTCATCTGGGAAAAGACTGTGACTTTCCATCACTTGCTTTTGGAATAGATCACAGTGACACCTTGGAGTGGTTTTGGGTTTATTATTTATCTCAGTTTCTAGAAGGAATCCATCTGATGTTTGAAATTCAAGTTTGTCTTGGGGCTCTCATTACTGGATCTCACCTACAAGAAAACTTTAGGGTCTCACTGCAAAAAAGCTGCATGCCAAGCAAAATTGAGTAGTGTTTGAATTTAATATTGGAGCAAGGGCAGATCATAAGGAAAATAAAAACCACTCCCCTGTAATGCAAGATATACTTATATGGCTCTGTTCACTTGGAAATCTGTTCTCGTTGATCTTTGTCTGACTCTCTGCAGGGTTTCCTTGGTCAAGGAGGCTAAAATTGATTCAAGGCCCAAAGCTCTTCAGCTCAGTGTTGACAAAACCTAGAATCCAACGTCCTTGTGTCAACACGCTCTGGCTTTCTTGGATCTTCAAACCACTTTCTGCTGTATGACCAAAAATGGAAGGTGGATCACAATGAGAAACATATGGCTGGGAATGGAATTTCAGACTGGAGGAGAAGAAAGGAGGAGGAGTAGGATGGAGATTGAGAG
Source organism: Emberiza elegans (assembly GCA_024865655.1). NCBI lineage: Eukaryota > Metazoa > Chordata > Aves > Passeriformes > Fringillidae > Emberiza > Emberiza elegans. The sequence goes on from JALJVW010000158.1 coordinate 5,189,828, forward strand.
GAAAAGAGCAGAGTAAAGTAGAAAATGAGAAGAGAAATTAAATTTAGGCTCCTCTATTAGGGAGAAGAAAAACAACCCCCTCAACCTTTCTGGTGACCTTACATGGGAACCTCCTCGAGCTTTGTTTCATGTCTTCTCTCTCTCTTGCATTTATTTCCCTTCCCTGTTATTTCTACAAGGTACTAGACAAATTTTGAGTTATTTACCTGCTTTCCAGGGCATTCCAAAGGGGTGTGCAATATGTCTGAGTTTAGAGGCAGGAGCAGCTTTTTAAATGAAGATGTTTGGCTGCGACTCTGTAGTTCGAGGCTGTTTGCAGAAACGTCTGAGGCAAAAACTCCTTCAATTAATTCAAAATTAGAGCTGACTGAAGGGCAACAACAGCTCTGCTGTGTGGCAACTTGTGAGGTCCAGCAATTTGGGTTTGCTCAAACACGGCCTTATCTACTGGGAATTTAAAAATGTCCACTTTTCATCCTGACACGGAGCAAAGTTTGGGGGCTTTTTGTTTGCTTTTTCGCAAAACGCCGATATATTTTTACAGGGTGCTGGAAACGGCCTTTCAGCATGGAAATGTGCTTTCAATGTGCTTCATTCCTTACAGGAAAGGACAGGGCATCGTGGCCTTGCCTGGACATGGACTATGCTGTCCTTGGTGACACTGGTGGCCCTCCCTTGTGGCCGAAGAGGGACTTGTGGCCAGGGCAGGAGGAGCTGGTGCAGGTTTCAGCTGTGACTGACTTTGCTTGTATCATGTAGAGCTGCTCTTATCATGTTTTAAGCAGTCTTCTCGTTTTAAAAGGACCAGAGAAAATGGGACTTTCCCGGCTTGATGGAGATGTTTCTTGCTGTAGCTTTTCAAGCTATGTCATACAAAGAAATGGGGGGGAAAAATACCAGAAAAGAGATGCACATGATTCATACCAAATTTCCAGTTTCTGATGATACAATTACATTGCTAATAACACTTGATAAGCAAAATCTCGTCCCTTATTTTGACACAATTCCCTGTGGACGTCATGAGAGCAATGGCTCCAAGGTAACATTTTAAATGTAGGGTCTTCAACTGGATCCTGCTTCTAAATTCACTGCACATCAACCCTGCTCTCATCTAAATCCTTAACAGGGTTCCTACTGATTGCACCAGGTACAATATATACATAATTATATTTTATATATATTATAAATAATAAAGTGCAGCTGATTCTAAGTGATTCTTGATGCATCAGCTGAGATTTTAGGGGGGGAACACAAAATCAGGTTCCTACTGACAAGTGATTCTTTGCATGTTCTTGAGAGTGTAAAGAGATTTTCATATGGGTAAAGAGCCTGGTTAAACACTGATGTGTCAATCTGTGCTGAGATTTCCAATAGGGAATCAGATTATATCTTTAATGAGTAGCCCTACAAGATGTAATAAACACACTTCAGGTTTTGGTTTATAAAATTAATGATCAAGCTTTTGTGACTGCTAACTGCGTTTACAAATGGATATCTTGGAGCATTCTATGTTTGCTTTTCAAACAACAACAGCAAAAAAATCTGGTTTTGGGCAGCCTATTAAACACTACACAGTGCAGACTGCTTCAAAAATAACATAAGCTAAACATTGATGGTTTTTAATAAACCAGACTTAAACACTGAGTAAGTTTAATAAAGCGGATACTTAAGACAAGCATAATGAAAGGTGAAGGTCTGTTTTTTTTTTTATTTCATTTCTTAACTCTACTCTTCGATCCTGTGTTTGGTTTGGGGTTTAAAATAAATCATTCTCTTAAATGAAGTAATAAGAGAAGTAGAGTGAAGAGCCGACCTGTGCAGAGAAATTTATTGCAGAGAAACTAGCAGGTAGAAAAAAGTTCCTACATTAACTACAAAACAGTAAGTGCTAAGACTTTAATAACTTCATTGCAATGAAAATGTTTTCATAGAGTCAAAACAGATTAGTTGCAAAGAAAAAAATATTTAGCTCTTCTACTTGAAGCCAAATGGTGAAAAATTCAGTTAATCTAAATAGATTTATGGCTCTCATCATAGTCTGTTCCCTCTGATGATTTGGCACGTTTTTGCTGTAACCAAACACCTTGAGACTGAGCTTTTGGTATTCCATATGAACTTCTTGTAATGTTTTCAGTGGCTTGCACCAATTTTATTTCAAGTTTTCTCATTTCACTTTCCTTCCTCTCCCTTCCTGGTTTCCTCATCAAAACTCATCATTTAGATACTGTATTTTTACCTGAATTTTACCAAATCTGTCCCATGCTGTAATTAGCTTCTTAGAAAGAAGAGCCATCATTTTATGATTTGAAGACCCTGAGCAAGTTTCCAAACACAGCATCACTGCAAATGCCTGTGTCTTGCAGCACTGAAAGTATTCAGCTTTATGAATCTGTTTCATGAGCCTCATTGAGAAAAAAAACCCCTATAAAATCACTTTGGAGAGGTTCATCTCTGCATATGTTATCACAAGGATTTCCCTTTTAATGGGGAAAATATTATTAAGCTCAGACTGTTACGAACAATCTAATTTGTCTGGGCATGTGATATCCATGAGGAACAGATAAAAGAAAAGATTTAATAGTTTCAATCCTTGGCAGTATATTTTGTTCCAGTAACCACACAGAATTTAAGCTGTTTGTGTTAAACTTGAACAAAGCTAAACAGAAGAGAGATCATGCTGATTTTCACAGCCAGTCAGAAGAATCCTTTTGGAAACTTACAAAAGGATGAAATATTCCCTTCTCCAGAAAAAATTCTTTAGTATGAGTAAGCTCCCATTTGTGGGGTTCCTCTGAGGTTGTTCAGGACAAGAGAGTATCTTTCTTCTTGATCACTTGAGTGGCTGCCAGGTACTGAATGTCACTAAAGCAAAAATGTGGTACCTCCTGCAATCTGAGTTTCCTACAAAATTACTTTATAAACATCTTTTTACCACCCTTTTGTGTGAGCATTAGATGAGTTCCCAAGGGGAATCTCTCTGGGGCATCAGTCATTTTCCATCTTTTTCCAAGTTTTTACTCAGACTGAGCACACGTCAGTGAGGCTAACTTGCTAGGGAAGCAGAGAGAATGATAATTTATGAAGGTTTTGGCACCACTGAAGTGCAGCTTAGGGGGGTGTGTTAGAGCTTCTGGACATACCTGAGTGTAGAGGAAGAAAATGTGGGCAGTCAGAAGAGGATTAATGGTTGAGCAATAAGTCCATGCTGCCTTGAAACACCTTTTTGTTTTGATGGCTGCCTGTGGCCAGCCGCTGGGGAAGGAATAGTCAGAGCAACTCGGTTTTTCACTTGCCCTGTCTGACTTCCCTGGCTCTGTTTCTGTGTGCAACAAAATTCACATTTTGTGCAGAAAGGAGCAGAGGGAGGTTTTACAGAAACTCTGTGATCAGCATGCCATGTAAATGAGGGATAGAGAGGTGATTTGCTCCCCATCTTTCCTGTGCTCCCTACTGGCAGCCCACCTTGTCAGAGCTGAATAAAACCATGAGCCATGGCAGAGATCCAGGTGAAGAAATTAGAGGGCAAATAGAATTTTCAGTTAAATGTTGGTAAAGAAATATTTGGAGAGTTTGCTAAACTTCTCCTCAGCTCCCATGCATTATTAAAGTCACTTGGAATTAATAACTTTCCAGCACTGGCTGGCAGCTGAGGAACTTCCATAAAGACAAATTAACTAAGAAACGAGGGAAAAGCTCACATCAGAGCATAATGGCATTATAATTTGCACAAGAACATTTGTCAGAGAGGAAATTATTACTAAATGCTACAAAAGAGTCCTATAACAAAGGAATCTTATGGGAGGAAATGTTCAGAGTTTTTTATGGTCTGCTCTCTATTTCAGTGCCTGATGTAACAGCTAGCTCTAATGTGCACAGTCAAGGTCATTGAGTGGAACTGGAGCCAGCAGCCATTTGTTCCAGCAGTCCCTCTATTTCTTCTCAGGTCTTACAGAATTCCTGGAAGATTTTCTCCCCATTGTTTCACAGAGGCTGTGTGAGGTCTAGGAGTCGTCTCCTATTCTTTTCTTTTTATTGCCTTCTTCATAATTTCTCATTCTCTGTTTTTGCTACCCCTCCACAGTTCATATTCTCCCTGAGAGGCTATATGCAAATTCTGTCCCAGGAGGACAAAATCTGCAGATATAGGTGCAAAAATCTTGTCTTTGCTTTCACAGTTTCATGCATCTTTGAGATGTATGGTTCCTGTTTGAATTTCTCTAGCGTGCTCCAAAATCAGAGCAGCTTTCTGTCGCTGGGAAATTTTCCCAAGCCAAGAAATCTGGCTAGAAGTCATGATGTATTTTGCCTCCTGCTTGTGTGTCTCCACACTTGTGAGGTCCTGCAGTGTTTTGCAAGTTGTAATGCTTGGAGCATGGCTTGGGACTATTTGGCATTACTCAATTATAAAGGCTGACTCTTCAGACAGCACTGCCTCGTGTAAAACATGAATCCCTGAGCTTTACATCCATGTGTTTTATAAAAAAATTCCTCTCAGACATGTCACTGCTGCTCATTGGAGGCATCTGAGCACCCCACTATGTCATCTTGGAAACCTGCCACAGATCCTAAAACCAGACTAGCAGCTGTAAATTTAGTATGGAGCTGGGCTTGTGCTTTGGCAGGAGCAAGAACCCAGTCCTGTCCTGAGAAAGGTGGGAATGCAGCTCGTGACTACACATCCTGCCCATGGCCATCAGGATCTGCAAGTGTCTGCCTTTACATTAATTTAAAGAAACCACATTTTTAAGTGGTTAAAAATATTTGGATCCAATAAATTAATCCAAGCTCTTTCCCAGACTGGGTTGTGCTAGAGTAACTCTGCTCAGCAAAATACCTAGTTGTTTTTTCTAGTTCCTATGATTTTATATTGACAGCGTTTTCCTGGTTATTTCTGGATTACAATATAGCTCTGTTTGAGCTCAATGAAACAGTAATATTTTCAATGTGGAGTTTGGAGTGGTAGCTAGAAAAATGACTAAAACTTTTCTGATTTTCCAGATCAGCCTGATCCTCAATCCAGAATTTAAAAGCAGATTCTCCTCTGTTTCAGTTTCATTTTGCCTCAGAAATGGCCATGTAACTAAGGGATCTTTCAAGACCTTGTTGTTACAAGCAACTACACAAAGAAAATAGGTAGTTTGTAAAAAGTCTCTCTCCCATCACCAAAAACTTAGCTACACCAGTTCTTATTCAGGAAAGTAAGTGCCATTAAATCATGAAATTGCTTATGATATAACCAAAGAAAGTGTGACTGAAAATGTAAACACAATGACGACTCGTTGGTGCCAAAATTAAAGCTTATATTACACCAGCTGATAGCTAGCTGCAAGTCAGAAATACGATACATTAAAATAAACAGTTTGAGATTAATCTTCAGCTATCTGGCAGAGCATGAATTAAAGCACATTTCAAATAATGTCAACATCAGTTTAATTCTCCTTCCCTTACGCTCTCTTCCATTACCCAGCCTTATACACATGTTTTTAGTTGAAGCCCAAGGTCAGGAATGGACTTTTAGCTGGTGGACCCACTTCACATGCCCAGACGTCTGGCAGCACAGCAATTTAGCAGGAAATCCCCCAGGTCATCTGGGAAAAGACTGTGACTTTCCATCACTTGCTTTTGGAATAGATCACAGTGACACCTTGGAGTGGTTTTGGGTTTATTATTTATCTCAGTTTCTAGAAGGAATCCATCTGATGTTTGAAATTCAAGTTTGTCTTGGGGCTCTCATTACTGGATCTCACCTACAAGAAAACTTTAGGGTCTCACTGCAAAAAAGCTGCATGCCAAGCAAAATTGAGTAGTGTTTGAATTTAATATTGGAGCAAGGGCAGATCATAAGGAAAATAAAAACCACTCCCCTGTAATGCAAGATATACTTATATGGCTCTGTTCACTTGGAAATCTGTTCTCGTTGATCTTTGTCTGACTCTCTGCAGGGTTTCCTTGGTCAAGGAGGCTAAAATTGATTCAAGGCCCAAAGCTCTTCAGCTCAGTGTTGACAAAACCTAGAATCCAACGTCCTTGTGTCAACACACTCTGGCTTTCTTGGATCTTCAAACCACTTTCTGCTGTATGACCAAAAATGGAAGGTGGATCACAATGAGAAACATATGGCTGGGAATGGAATTTCAGACTGGAGGAGAAGAAAGGAGGAGGAGTAGGATGGAGATTGAGAGGAAAAGAGCAGAGTAAAGTAGAAAATGAGAAGAGAAATTAAATTTAGGCTCCTCTATTAGGGAGAAGAAAAACAACCCCCTCAACCTTTCTGGTGACCTTACATGGGAACCTCCTTGAGCTTTGTTTCATGTCTTCTCTCTCTCTTGCATTTATTTCCCTTCCCTGTTATTTCTACGAGGTACTAGGCAAATTTTGAGTTATTTACCTGCTTTCCAGGGCATTCCAAAGGGGTGTGCAATATGTCTGAGTTTAGAGGCAGGAGCAGCTTTTTAAATGAAGATGTTTGGCTGCGACTCTGTAGTTCGAGGCTGTTTGCAGAAACGTCTGAGGCAAAAACTCCTTCAATTAATTCAAAATTAGAGCTGACTGAAGGGCAACAACAGCTCTGCTGTGTGGCAACTTGTGAGGTCCAGCAATTTGGGTTTGCTCAAACACGGCCTTATCTACTGGGAATTTAAAAATGTCCACTTTTCATCCTGACACGGAGCAAAGTTTGGGGCTTTTTGTTTGCTTTCGCAAAACGCCGATATATTTTTACAGGGTGCTGGAAACGGCCTTTCAGCATGGAAATGTGCTTTCAATGTGCTTCATTCCTTACAGGAAAGGACAGGGCATCATGGCCTTGCCTGGACATGGACCATGCTGTCCTTGGTGACACTGGTGGCCCTCCCTTGTGGCCGAAGAGGGACTTGTGGCCAGGGCAGGAGGAGCTGGTGCAGGTTTCAGCTGTGACTGACTTTGCTTGTGTCATATAGAGCTGCTCTTATCATGTTTCAAGCAGTCTTCTCGTTTTAAAAGGACCAGAGAAAATGGGACTTTCCCGGCTTGATGGAGATGTTTCTTGCTGTAGCTTTTCAAGCTATGTCATACAAAGAAATGGGGGGGAAAAATACCAGAAAAGAGATGCACATGATTCATACCAAATTCCCAGTTTCTGATGATACAATTACATTGCTAATAACACTTGATAAGCAAAATCTTGTCCCTTATTTTGACAGAATTCCCTGTGGACGTCATGAGAGCAATGGCTCCAAGGTAACATTTTAAATGTAGTGTCTTCAGCTGGATCCTGCTTCTAAATTCACTGCACATCAACCCTGCTCTCATCTAAATCCTTAACAGGGTTCCTACTGATTGCACCAGGTACAATATATACATAATTATATTTTATATATATTATAAACAGTAAAGTGCAGCTGATTCTAAGTGATTCTTGATGCATCAGCTGAGATTTTAGGGGGGGAACACAAAATCAGGTTCCTACTGACAAGTGATTCTTTGCATGTTCTTGAGAGTGTAAAGAGATTTTCATATGGGTAAAGAGCCTGGTTAAACACTGATGTGTCAATCTGTGCTGAGATTTCCAATAGGGAATCAGATTATATCTTTAATGAGTAGCCCTACAAGATGTAGTAAACACACTTCAGGTTTTGGTTTATAAAATTAATGATCAAGCTTTTGTGACTGCTAACTGCATTTACAAATGGATATCTTGGAGCATTCTATGTTTGCTTTTCAAACAACAACAGCAAAAAAATCTGGTTTTGGGCATGCTTTTAAACACTACACAGTGCAGACTGCTTCAAAAATAACATAAGCTAAACATTGATGGTTTTTAATAAACCAGACTTAAACACTGAGTAAGTTTAATAAAGCGGATACTTAAGACAAGCATAATGAAAGGTGAAGGTCTGTTTTCTTTTTATTTCATTTCTTAACCTCTACTCTTCGATCCTGTGTTTGGTTTGGGGTTTAAAATAAATCATTCTCTTAAATGAAGTAATAAGAGAAGTAGAGTGAAGAGCCGACCTGTGCAGAGAAATTTATTGCAGAGAAACTAGCAGGCAGGTAGAAAAAAGTTCCTACATTAACTACAAAACAGTAAGTGCTAAGACTTTAATAACTTCATTGCAATGAAAATGTTTTTCATAGAGTCAAAACAGATTAGTTGCAAGAAAAAATATTTAGCTCTTCTACTTGAAGCCAAATGGTGAAAAATTCAGTTAATCTAAATAGATTTATGGCTCTCATCATAGTCTGTTCCCTCTGATGATTTGGCACGTTTTTTGCTGTAACCAAACACCTTGAGACTGTGCTCAGACTGGAGAGAAAAGTGATCACGCTTCCCTTTTATAACCTCCTGAATCCCATCTCCCTCGTGTCCGTGTGACTGCGATGCCCTCACACCTTTCTCAGAGCTGGTCTGGAGGAGGTGAGGGTAAATTCCTGCCTCTTCTCAACTTCAACAAGTTGAAGGGGTATTGGACTTCATATTTTAGGATGTTTGCCTGTTTTTGCATTAGTAGTTTTTGCAGCTGCTCCTAATTTCTTTTGCCAGCCCTACCAGGCTTCAGCAAAGGCAGAGAATTCCCCCCAGACCTTCTGTCAATCTATTGGGAACAGCTTTGTGCTTTGAATGTTCCAAGCAGAATTGTTTCTAGACACAATAAAAAAAAAAAAAAAAAAAAAATAAGGCAGTTTCAACATAAAGTGGAGAGGAATAAATTTCAGTTTTCTTTTCAAAGAGAGACATACATGTGTGAAATCTAGTTTAAATTTATTTACACGTGAGCATGAACAGAAAGGGTTCATTAGTCATATAGCAATATGAAGATACTGTGTATGGAGGCTTTCCTTTGGAGACAAGGTATGGAAAAGGCATTGGCAAGTGGAGGGAAAGGAGGGGGTTGTCTGTCTTGTGTACTTAAGTACAGATGGACATTCAGTTATGATTATTAATAATCTCTAACAAATTTATCAGGAGGTGCCTCTGTATATCACAGTTGTGCAAGATACAATTTGAAATTATTAGATGATAGTGCTGTAGTAACATATTACTTTAACAGTATATTTTTTTGTAATTATTTAGTTTCTAAAATTTCCTCCTAAGGACAAAAATCAAAGTTTTCCTAATAATGACATTTAAACTAGGACCACTGGGTTAATGGAAATATTTGGTTACAGTGGACTCAGACAACTGTGAGCTGGTGACTAGAAAAGATACCTAAGATATATGTGGGTTTTGCTTTATTGAAGAGAAATTTTAGAATTGGGGTTGCTTTTCCAAGTTTAAGAATGATGCTAAAGCAGAGGGATTTCAGTGTAGGTAAGAAAGAGATAACTCTTCTGGCAAAAGTGTCAGTGAGGTTAATTAGCAAAGTTATCCAACAAGATTTACTAACCAACACATTATTTAGAGGTTCTACTGAGCTTCTATTTAGTCTGTTTTCCAGACAGGCATTCCAGATGAAAGCAAATCAGAAAATTATGTAAGCTTCAGATGACTTCCCCAAAGAGGATCTCTTTTAAGTGAGTTTAAAATTTAGAGATAGGCAATGAGAAATATATGATTTGTACATCTTTGTTAGTAAGGCAGTCCACATGTCATGAGATTTCCGCTTGTTTTTGTTTTCCTGCAAGTGGGTATGAAATTCCCTTCTTAGATAATCTACACAGGCTTAGAACTCAATGGATGATGATCTGAGAATAAAGCTCAATCAAGATTTTGAAGAAATATAGTCGACAATTAGCAAAGCTTTTGCTTTTAGTTATACTGGTGTCAGTACTGTATTAGACTGACAGCTTCATTTATTTTCTCCTGAGTGGAAAACCATTTTCCTGTACTCCTACTGTCACCAAAGTGCTCCAGCTCTCCAATATTCTAAGCAGGAAAATATGTTCTCAGATAGGCTGCATTGTCTTTCCTGAGACATTTTGCCTGTCCCCTCTGTTAGTCAGAATTCATAAAAATAATTCACAGAAACAGAAAGAGGACCACATTTTAAGGAGGATAATCTCGCCTGTCAGGCTGATGCAGATGGGAGGTGGGATGGCTGCATGCTCAGCAGGTGAGGTGGGACCATTCCCAGCTTTCTTTAGCACCACATGAGGAAGAAAAAGAAAAAATAAATCTTTCATGTTTTTCCATCCCCAGTGTCGATAGGCAACGCTGGGAAATTCTGGTTGCAAGGCAGCAGCAATCTGGGGAGTTTTGTTTAGGTTTCTTACTGGTTTGCTGTGACAACAATCTCAGTTCCTTTGGGAGTTGTCCTTGTGGGAAAAGGGGATTTTTGGAACTGTGAAAATGTGCAAGTCCTGTGTAACATCACTGCAGCGGCTCAGACACTGCCTCTGACAGGACGAACAGCGATGACATGCAGAGAGGAATCCCAAGTGAGTGTTTATACAAGATAATCTCCTTGCAGGACACCAGAACACTCGTTACCCCTCTGCAGCCGTGCACACCTTCCCAGCCTCATCCTGGTCATTCATTCCATGGGAGCCTCACTTTCTGCCGGGTGGATCGCTTACTTTTGCCACTTCAGCTGCAAATCCTGAATTTGTCGTGTGGCACCCTGAAGTAACACCACTGCTGACCCCAAAATCCTGAACTGTGCAGAAGACTCAGTGCAGAGCCGTGGTAGCTCTGAGAAACCAGACACTGTCCTTTTAATTGGGCCCCAGACTTCTCTGAGAGGGGAGGACCAGTCCTTTCTTCCAAGTAACAGGCGACAGGACAAGAGGAAACAGCCTCCAACTGCACCAGGAAGGCTGAGATTGGGTGTTAGGGAAAACCTCTTCACTGAAAGGGTTGCCAAGCACTGAAACAGGCTGCCCAGGAAGGAGCTGGTGTCAGCAACCCTGCAGGTGATTAATGGATCTGTGGATGTGCCACAAAAACTGTACATCTGCTGCATGATCCTTCACTAGCTGGAGAGGATGCAGTTGGGTTGATCTAATTCAGGCATTCTGGATCTTTCTCTTGAGGTGTTTTTACATGGTCCAGGCTTAGAAGCTGAGTTATTTTCTTCCTGGTAGCAAGAGGAAAAAAATGGTGCAGTTCATGCCAGTTACCAAATGTCTTACACCTTTTGAAGGACTGCTCTGAGAGCTCCTGGGGAAGGAGCACCGTGTCTGTGAAGTGCAGGCACACACATTTCCTGATGTTGGTGATGCTGGGACCCTTCACTCCCCCAGCTGGGCTGTGGGGAGGGGAGCACACAGCTGTGCTGACTGCCCACCAGAGCCCAGCTGTGACAGTCACACTTGGCTCCTTGTTTCCTCACTGCTCTCAGGGGGATGCTGTCACCTGGCAGAGAGCTGGGGGTGCCTCTGCCTCCCCACAGCACCTGGGAAACCTCCAGAAAATCCCAGGATTTCCCACCCATTCATGCAGGAGGGTGGCGGTATCCTGATGGGGATTTATCCACCCCACATTACCCTGCTCGGAGAGGTTGGAGGCAGCTCTGAAGAAGGTTTTGTGCAGATGCTGACTTGGGGCTCTACATCAGTAATGTCACTTGGGCTCAGACTGGGAAACTTGCAGAGTTTATCATTCCCAGCTCACCTTTGGTGTCACAGAAGCATCTGGCACAGAGGGGACCCAGTTTTGGTGGTCCCATGTGTTTTATACACCAGCATTGACACTCTTGGCTCCCTGGTCATTCCGTTTTCTTCTCTGTCCACCTCATTTCTTTGATCCCATGGAGTTTTTTCTCTTTCCCCTTTTTTTTTTTTTTTCCTAGGCAAGGTTTGTGGTGGGCATAATGGAATGAGTTAAAAGGTGCCAAATTAAATCAGTTCACAAATTTGGAAGGAAGCCAGTCAGGAAATAGCAAGTGCTTTAACAGGAAAGCGTGAGAGAGAGGGAGAGAGACGGGGAGGATCTGTCTGCCTGTGTGCAAGTGCAAGTGCAAATGCAAATCATGTGCCCAAAACCCAAAGTCAAATGATTATAAATGCTTTGGATCGATGCAACACATTTGTGAGTGATTTCCAATACTTTTTCCTGGAAAAAAAAATCCCTTGTTTGCTCACAGAAACAGCCAGATGTGCAGGAACTCGTTGGGAACTGGTGAAATGGCATTTTGGACATTTCAGGCTTACCTTTGCTGTGCTGGTGAGTGAAGGAGCTCCATCTACACCTCATGAACTTGATGCAAAGGTAGAAAACATGGTAGAAAACGAGGAGGATGTGCTCACTGACTCCACAGCAATGGTCTACATGGCTTTAGCTCTCCTCTGAGCTCACAAACACAGCAGCCATGAGGAAATCTTTCCAGCCACAGCTTGCCTCTGCTTTACAAGTTGATCTCATTTCATCTGCTCATGTGACTTCCAGCAAAGTCAAATCTGTGGAGGCTTCCTCTCACTTCATTCTGCCCTGAACTTAAAATAGTCAGAGAGCTTTTATATGGCTCGCAGCACAAAACAGCCCTGGTGGCTTTCAACCAATTACATCATGATTATGCTGTAATCTGTGTTTTCTATGTGTTCAGAAATGTATTTTTTGCCACAAGTGCCTATTATAGTAGATTTATGGAAGAGCGCAGGGCACACTTTCTGCTGTGTAAACCGAATATTTATTATATCAGATGCCTGCCAAAGTTCTCCTAATGTATTTTGTGTCAGACTGTTGTGGGAAACAGCACAAAATGGAATACATTTTTTAGTTTCTCATGAATATTAATCTCTGAAGAGAAGCACAGACTATATCCCACCAGCTTATTCTTGGTGCAACGCTAAACCAAACCTATGAGATCTCTAGATGAGATTGCAGCTCTTGAGAAATTTTACTGTGCTTCTTTAATTCTCTGTTCTCCATGGCACAAAATGCATTGAAATACATGGATGAGCTATTGAAATTATGGTTGTTAAATATCTCATTTATGCACCTCTACTGAAGGTCTTCAGAGTTTTTTACAGTGTCCACCTTGTGCGTTTATTTATGTTATTATTATAAAGTGTATAATATATGCTTCACAATAGATATATCATACATCTTACATCAATGTAATGTTAGAAATCAGGAGAAACTAATTGAATAACTTGCCAAAGCCAGGGAACAACTGTGTGGAATCATTAGCAATAAAAATCAGAAGCTGTGACTCTTGGACCTCTATTCTAACCATTAAGCACTAGTTTCCAATTCTACAAGGACACTGGTTTGGGGAGGAAATACATAATAAAACTGCATTGAGGAAGTCTTTTTCAGCTTCCCAAGTCTGAGGTATTTTGATTGAAAGACTCATATAATCACCATATCCACACGTAACTTGTTGATAAAGGCAAGCAATAGGTGGGGAATCTTTTATGTCTTTGGCATTTGACTGGGCAGAGGAGAATTTGTTGCACTCAGAGGAGAGGTCAGAGCATCTTTCACAAGAGAAATACTGCTGGAGCTCAGTATGGGACCTGTCACCATTGGATCTTGGCTTTCTGCTCCTGTTTCTCCTCATCTTCCTTCTCAGGCACTTTTATTTTCATATATGAAGGTTATTAATAGAACTAAACACTTTATAATTTTTCATCTCTAATCAACCCTTGCTCTGGCACTTTTTTTACAACGATTGCTGCTGAAATCCTTTCAGGTATTATTCCGGAGCTCATAGCTCCTTGTGCTGAAACAAGAAAAACCCACAGAACACTTTGTAAGGACATCAAATGGGACACTTTTCATGTGCTTTCAAACTGAGATTCTTTTTTATTTATTTGGCTTTGAAAACATCTTTCGCCTGTTTCACACAGCTGCATGACAAAATTCTGGGCACTCTGAGATGCTTTTCGGGTGACAGCACCTTCCCTCACTGAGACCAAAATGAGAAAATAATCAACCTGCCTCCCATGGCATCCGATAAAGGGTTTGTTTAGTCACAGCAAAGGAAGGTTTTGTGAGCAGCACGTAGTATTCCAGGTTTCCTTTTGGTCACAGTGCTGTTCTGACTGTTCTGCTGCACTCACCCAAAGCTCTTGGATGTTTTCAGTCTGTGTCACCACTCTCAAAAGCCTTTCTAATGCAACCAAGGGATGTATCACAGCATCTTCTTCTGGTAGATTCCTTGAAAGCATCCTAGTGATGAATAAAAATCAGATAAAAATACGATACATCATCCATGGTGTATTAAAATGGGCCCCAGAGTTTTTTGAGACTGGTACATAGTTTGCATTTCATTTAAATGAATGCTTTGCCTCATTACTTAAGTAAGTAGACAATCTTGGGAAAACCTCATGTTTAAACATGAGGTTTAAGCTTTATTTCAAGCTTAAGTTAATTATTCATATGATTATTTTTCTTTCCTAGGTACCACCTTTCTCCTTTTCATAGTCTGACAATAAATAACGTACCTAACATGCCTGTATTTTTGGACCAAGAAAAACACCCTCAACAGTGAAGTTATTTTGTGTATGGCAATCAAAGTTCAATAAATATAAAAAATTAATCTGTTTTTCATTTGTGTAAGCACAAAAATGTATTTAAGAAAATTCAGTCCCCTTCATATTTTACACTCTTTAAACTCCAACTTGGCTTTAGTGACATTTTTTCCAACTTAAAACCTTGTTTGCCAAGATTCAAACTGAGTGAATTTTTATTGCACAGTTATAAACCATTGGCAGGGGGGGCGGGGGGAGAATTATATAATGGAAAAAAGTTGAAATAGCCTTTGCTCTAAAAGTGCAAATAGCATACAGCACCCATTAGAGAGGGAGAGAAAGAAAGGTCATTGTTAATATTTTCATTGAAATACTCCTGTAATGCTTTAAAATGCACCCAGGGTGCTTTTCACAGATGGAACCTCTGCACATCATTAAGGAGTAATGACCAATGGAGAGGGCAGCTAATGACAGAAAGGGGCAAAAGCTGTGGTGAAACCACCAGCCCTGAGTTTCACTGGTCTTTAGCAGCCAGGAAATGCCAAACCTTTGGAGAAAAGAGGAATATTCTGGTCCTGATGCTCTTCAGGTGTGATGCTTTGATGGCCAGGTGAGAGCACCCTGCTGCTCCTGGCTGTACCAGAGGAGAAAGAGGAGGTAGAAATACCCAGGGACGTGTCAGTTCTATAATAATCACTCAGGAAAGTACTCAGTTTTATAATAATTGCTCAGGAAAAGCTGGAAAATATTCAGATTCTGTTAACAATAGTTTGGATAGGCTTCCAATTTATTTTTTTTCGTTTCAGGGCTG
The DNA here is from genome assembly GCA_024865655.1 of Emberiza elegans. Lineage (NCBI taxonomy): Eukaryota > Metazoa > Chordata > Aves > Passeriformes > Fringillidae > Emberiza > Emberiza elegans. The sequence continues at coordinate 5,204,973 of JALJVW010000158.1, forward strand.
GCAGCTGCCAAGACCTTTGCTGGTTGTTGCTTTGCATTCTGGGGTGCAGCTCTCAGTGATTATTTATCCCAGCGAACCACAGGCTCCAGTATTTTTCAGCATGACCTGGATGGTCAAATCTTTGGCTAGGTCAGTGGTTTAAACTGAAATACCATCTGGCAGCAATATAAAACCCAGGCTGGTAGGGGGTGAAATGGAAAAGTAGGGAAGGATCGGTACAAAAGATATGACTGGACAACAAAAATGTGTATCAGGATCAGTGTCAGAAATCCCATGGTAGGTCTTGGTGCCATCTTATGGTTAAGTTTTCTGAGGCTTGTCTTCATGAAGGAAAACAAACAGATTTGAGGGGAAGAACCAGGGTTCTCCTATGGTAGGGAACTGTTTTCCTGTGGTGGAACATGACTATGGGAGTTTACAAATGCATAATAATGAAGGGGAACAAATAGCATTCACTATAATGCTCTTGAAGCAACAATCAGAGCCTGTTTTAAAGTCAAGTGTCTCACAGTACATGAATTAACTTGACAGAACTAGGAAAATACCATGGAAACTGGAAAATGTACTGCATAAAGCTGACTCTGTTTTGCCAATTCGTACTCCAGTGCATTTGTATAATTTTTATACATAAATGAAGCAGTGTGCAATCTGTGTAAATCATTTGTAAGTACTGGGAGCTGCAGTATCTAGAGCATGAAGTGTATGGAGCCAGAGAAAAAGCTCTGAAGGAGCAGCAATGTTAACGTGATGACTGAGAAGTAACTGCACGTTTAACTGTCTGTGAAACAGAAAAAGGGTAACTGTTACATGAGAAACATAATTATTATGGTGCAGCTTCCCCATGGCTTTTAAGGATGCTATATATAGATATGTGTATAGTCATGATTTAATAAAAATGTGTGCATCAATCTATGCACAAGTTTTGGAGCAAACAAAACATTTGACTTTTTTTTATTTTAACCTTTATTTTTCTATTATGATTTAAAATTTATTTCTGTTATCCCATCTATGAATGGGAGAGCAAAATGTTCTCAATTCATGCAGTTTCATGTGACTTTTATTAACGTTTGGTCTTTAATTTGGTGAAATTCCTTTTGCAATACGTCTTTCCCACGAATATGATTTAAATCAATGTCTTCAGGTTTCACTGACATAAAACTTTAAAGAGAAGTTTGCTAATGCTTGCTCTGTTCAGAAAGACAGTGGTCAGGACAGCAGGAGCTTTAGGTTTCAGTCTTTAAAAGAGAAATTTTTAGAGGCAGAGTATGTTCAAAAAGCAAATACCCAAATGCTCCACACTCAACACCTGGGGAAAAAAATCATGGCAAACTCTCTCAAGGTGCAGTGCACAAAATCTTTTGCTTGTTCAAGGGAAATCTCTTCATTTAAAACAGTGGAGCCTTTACCCTCCATTGTTCAGTAATTCTGAATAACTCCTTTTTCTTACAAATGGGATTTTTTGCCTTCAAATCCTGCGAAAGTAAAAATCATAAATAAAGGTGGGACAATCTCACACAGCAACAGGGTGGATCTTCAGTAAGCTTCAACATGAGATTATCCAGAAGCATAAAAATAAGTGGATATTCGTATTCAGTAAATCAAACCAGGCTTGTATGTTGCAGAAAGCATTTGGAAAAATTAAAAAAAAAAAGAAAAGGATAAAATGGCTTTATAAAGAAATGAAAGGGGGTCAATAGAAAAAATAAGTAGAGATGATTAGAGGAGAACATGTAAAATTTCTGTGGAAGGCCAACCAGAATAGAGAAGGAATAATCAGTTCATAAATTCAATTTAACAGTTTTTAGTTAAAAGTTCAATTATGCTGTTTAAGGGCTTTCAGATGGTCCCACAGGATAGCAATTTCTTTCTTCTCCCTTGGATAACTGCAGTCCACTCTTCCTAGACTGCAATCCCTTGGGTGTGACATGAGCAGTGGCCCAGATCTCCAGCACAAACCAACCCATTCTTAACGTGGGTCACACACCTGACATGAATTTCCTTGGAATGAGCTGGCGTGTGAGTTTTGTTCAGGCAACGTTATGGTGTTTTAGTCCCTAGTACTCATAACCAAAGTGTTTCCTGTTGGGTTTCATGCACAAACCTTTTCAAGAACCTTGTCTTCACAGTATATGAACTGTGCTTTCCCTCAGGTTTTGACAAAGTAGGAAGCATCACTACCCATTTCTAGGCCAAAAATATTTGAAACGTAGTTGTTAACAGAAAAGATTTTTCATGAAAACTATAAAAAATAAATTTCCAAATTTTAATCCATATTTTTCCACTGAGCATGATTCCAAGATCCTCATTTCAATGCTCTGTCATGACTGCAGAAAGGTGCCTCCCTCTGATGGAGTCTTGCTAGATTTTTCTGGGGTGTAGCTCTGAGCCTGGCTCTCTCACTTTCTCCTTTTTCAGATCAGAAGGAACAAAGGAATTCATGTCAGTGACTGGTTTAGAACTGTTTTCCACAGCTGCTGGAGGAGCAGCAACCCACCCATTCCCGACACAGGTATCAGATTAACCAAAAACTTGTTGGGGACTATTTTTCCTTGACATATCCCTACGAAATCTCTGCCTCCAAGAATTAGATGGGTCAAAGAACCTTTTCATGGTTAAGCTCTTTGGTTGGAAATGGGATTACCACGGGACAGAGTGGTCCTTGGGCAAGTAGGCAAAGACTTCAAAGGCAAACTTGGCATTGGAGGTTTGGCAAGTAAAACACTTGAATCCTCTGCCAAGCACCCCATGTCCAACAGTGCCCAGCATCCTACACAGAAGGAAGCCAAGGGAGACTTTTGATACCTTAATGAGCTAAAGAGACTATAAAAAAGTAGTGTTTATAACATGTGTGCTGTGCCAGAGACCAAAAAGAATCCACTTTTTCTCTCTCTCTGTGCAAAGGATAAAGAGGTAATTCACGGCAGAGAAATGAGTAAAATTTACCTCAGGCTTGCAAGACTTTTGTTTTTTGTTTTGTTTTAAACTTTTTTTAAACTGCCTTATCAATTAATGACCATAAAATAATGTTTATCTTTGTTGCATTTCAGTGGCAGCTCTGGCTCTTTGTGATTTCTGTCCAAAGTAAATGTTTGAGCTTTCTTGGCCAAAATGACAATATACCATTTCCATTAAAATCCAAAGTCATGAAAGACATACAAGCAGCTTTAACTGGCCCTGTAACCACCTATCTATGTTTCTATAAGTGGGCCAGGGGGAAAATAATTAGCTGGTGATTTGGACAGCCCCTGGCACTGCAGCCAGGTGTGCATGGGCAGGTGCCCGTGCCACTGCCTGTGCCATGGGCAGGGAGGTGATGGCTGGTGCCCCTCTGCTCCAAGAGCCCATGGAGGCTCCCCTGGATGCAGCCATCCCCTCCTGGAGTGCTGCTCATCCAACAAGCCTGGGCCAGCTTCCACCCTAGGCCAAAACTGGTGGGAATGGTTTTTGTGAGCTCGACAGCGCGGTGAGACGCTTGATGTGAAAATTTGCATTAGCAGGCTGAAAGGCCCATTGAGAAAACATATTATAGGGTCATGGAATGATTCTACAATGAATGAATAATACAGGTGATTATTAGAATGTTCATACATTATTATTAGAGTATATGATAATGTAGATTATTATTAGAAAGCCTGTGTAATACAGATTATGTTAGAAGGCCCATTGAGAAAACATAAGATCATATAGAATCACTCATTACATCATGAATGAATAAATATAGAATACTTTCACTTTGCAATGAGATAGTCTGTTATCTGTGGAATTTCCATTCCTTTTCTTTCTAACAATATTTTAAATATATAGTTTATTTTATTTTGTTTTAAATTTTGTTTTATTTCATTTAATGTTTTACTTTATGTAATATTTTATCTCATATATATTTGTATATTTGATTTGTCTTGATGGAACTGTGTCTTGAAACTTGCTGCATAAGCCACGTGCCAGTGAGAAATACAAATATATACCTTCTTAAAATGCACTGGTGGCATTTTGAAATAAAGTAGCAAATGAACACATCATCTTTGCCTCACCTCTCCTTCCCTCTCTCTTCCCATTAATCAGTGCTTAAGGTCTGATATGCTGAGTTTGTCATCTCCTGCAGGGGGATTAATTGTCCCCCTGCAAAGGAAGTTGAGAAAACAAATAATAGTGTAAATCATCACATTTTGTTGCTCTTTTGTGCATTTTGTGTTACTTAAACTGCAAACTGGTTTCGTGTTGCTTGGATGGAAGCTCTTTCCCCACTGCAATAATGTCTATTCTGACTTCAGCAGTTCAGTTTAGCTGATTGCTACAGGCCTTACCCTAATTTTCCTCCTCCATTCATCCCTAATACCCAAAAAATAGTTGTAGGAAAAAAATGCTCCATTGCTTTTTTTGTTGTTGTTTCAGTTGAAAACATTTGCTGGCATGAGCGCTGCTGCTGAGAAATGAATTGTGGCCATTGTCTGTGTAACCACTGCGCCTACTGAGCATCACTGCCCCTTGGAATCCAAAATTTTGCTCGTGGCTGAAAGGAGGCACGTGATTGCCAGGCAGAATGTCATCCTCCTGGCTAGAGATTCCTGACCCAAGGGGCTCTGCCTGGGATTTGCCTTTGGAGTCCCAAGTGCCATGCAGGGAGCTCTTTGCACGGGGCACGTGAGCGCCAAGAGGACAAAACCCCGGTGGTCTGAGGCTGCTTAAAGCCTTAGGTCAGAGTTTCCATCTGTAAACATTCTCTTGCCTGTTTATGCTTTCATGCAGCTTGATTTATTGGAGGTGAAACCCACTGTATACTAACTAGCTGTATACTAACTCTCTTAATGAAACTGATTAATTACTGTTGATTGCAGAATATGCTCATCAGCGCTAATAACTCAGATGATCAGCTCATAGCCCCATACTATTAAGTTCAGCTGCATGATGAGCTCATTGGTTAAATGGCAGAAAAGTGACTGTGGGTTATCCCACCTTTTGGAAAAAAAAAAAGAAATTAATAATTATGATGTGGCTCTTTTACAACATGCCTCCAGAACAGATGAAAAGTGTCCATTCCATTTCTGTCTGGGTGACATCACAGACCTCTGGTACACTCAATGCATGTTTGTTAACACAGTGAACAATTTCAGAGTTAACTTTCACAGTGAAAAGAACTTTATATCAGGAGCTGAGGGTCATTCCTGATATTCAGACACACACACACCTAATTAATGTGTATCTCAATGTATATATTTTTATTTTATATTTATTGGTTTTGTGGTACTGACATGCATCTTCTCAAAAAAGGTTGGATTTTCCAGTAGCAGCACTTTAGGAAAGGCAGTAGATCTTCTGCTAAAAGTATGATTTACCTTTTCCTTTCTAAAACAAATTTTAACAATTTTTGTGCATATTCTTGCCTTAAAGCAGCACAAGCAAGACCTTTCAACTTTCTGAGGAATTTCTCTTTCCAAGTCTGTGTCGTGAACTGCTCATCTTTTGCAAATTAGTCAATGTGTAGCAAAAGAACTGTTTTTTTGGCCCAACTTTTTTTTTTTTTTTCTCAAAAGCCAGATTCACTCCCTTCAAATCCAGAATGTCCCAACGTTATAGCTAAGTTATAATACCATTATTGCTGTTCAATCCTGCCCATCAAGCTAAGTTCCAAGTACATAAATGTAATGAAGTGATAATGCAGGGATGAAAAATATTTTGTTGGGCATATCCAGCAACCTGTCTGTGTTTGCTAGCAAAAATAAAATCACCACAAAACATTGTGGTGAAATGAAACCTAAAATCAGTAAATGTTTTTGAATTTTTCTCCTATTTTGATAAGAAATTAACCATGCTGTTGCATGTTTTTTTCCTTTTTCTGATGCATTTGTGGATAGAAGTGTGTGTTGACTATTTTACAATGTGTGGTGTGATCACAGGTGCAAACAGTTTATGGCACTGCAGTCATAGCTAGAAACATCCAACACCAAAAAGAGAACAGCCTCTCTGGCTTTTACTGTTACACTGCTCAGAAGAAATTTAGTTCCTGGACCTGAAGTAGCAAGCAGGCATGAAATGTGATATTGTTTAACGGTGAATTTGAAACCTTTCACAGGGGGAATCCAAGAGAAAAATGACCTCTGAGCAGCCAGAAATCACTGGCTGCCAACTGCTGACATCTGTACTCCTGGTGATGCTCTGAGATTCCTGACATATGAGGTTGAGTAAAGCCGAGTAAATTGATAAACCAAACATCACCGCTCTGGATTTCAGCTCAGTTTCTTCCTATTAAAATAGTGAACAGAAAGCTTCTGCAGGGCAACTGGTTTTGAAGGGGACACATTTGGCTTTGATGTTGCTGCAGCCCCACTTCAGCTCTGTGTTTGAGCTGGTTAATGCCTCCACATCCAACCTTTCGTGCCATGTGAGGAAATGTCCCCTCACTGACCTGATCTCACATTCTTTCAGTGTGAGATTTTCTCAGTCTCAAAATATCCTTTATTAACAACCCAGAATTTCAGGGCCCAAATCAAAACTTCCAGCGCAGCCGATCCAGATCCAAACGTTACAGCTCAATTTCTTTCTGTTCATGAATTTCCTACCGATACTCAAACAGCTACAGGAAAATCCAGTATATTACCCTCATTTTCCACTTTCTGCTACAAAGTTTTTATCTTTCTGCATTTGTTTTTATGGTAGGACAGTTTCTGGTTTGAATTTTATCTAGCATAAAAGCTGCCTGAAGGCGCAGAGCTCGAGACTAGCCTGTTATTCCTTTCAGGTTTTGGCTGAAACTGAAACATGGAGGAAAACCAATTGTCCTCCTTTTCCTGCTCTGAAAGATAAGTGTGACATGAAGCACATGCCTCTCTTAAACGCTCTCGCATGTGCCTAGAATTTGAGGTCAATAAACCCAGCTCTGGAACGGGGCTGAGGCAAGCATTATGGATTAAAGATTTGTCAGAAGGGCCACATTCCAGGCAGAGGTTTCTTTGTTCCTCCAGAAGGGTTTGCTCATGCATGTTCCTCCCTGTTTTATGGCTCTGCTTTTCAGTGCTTGGCCACCAGATCCTCACAGGATGCAGATGTGCTTCCCCGCTGCCCTCGTGCCTTCCCCACCCTCTTCATCCTCGCTGTCCAAATGCTCAGAGGATGTAGATATGGGTGTCCATGTCAAGACTCCCCTGGCAGACTGGAGGATGTCATCACTTCTGTGCTTCCAGGACTCCCAGCAACCCAGAATTTGCAGATTCTTTGTTGTCTTCAGCGCACAGGTGAACCTCAACAGGCACCTGAGCTTTTGGACAAGAGTTGTAGCACCTGGAAGACACACAAATGAGCCCATGGATTCACCCAGCTGCAGCAAATTTACTTAATTTCAGGCAGAAAAACTTGTAACACGGCTGGTAAATTACATCCACTTTCTACTGCTTTGTTTCCAAGCACTTTTCCATTCTCTTTCCTTCATATTGGTGTGGTTTTTGTTCTTGGAAGTGAAGTGGCAATGGCTTTGCAAGTCCTGTTCAGAGAGGGTCAGGAATTCTCATGTGAAAAAAGTCTTAGTTTTGCCTTCCAGTGCCTCCAGTCCAAGGGATTTCCTGTTACTAAATAATGCTCTTAATAATATTTAGATCTCCCATAAAAATAATTAAATTAACTCTGTCAAAAGACTGTTTTCCTTCCTGACACTAAGATGGGAGATTAATGATCAATTGGTTGCCTGTTCCTTGCTCTCACCCTTTACAAAAACATTATAAATATAGATGTTAAAAGATATGAGAGAGGTGAGAAATGAAAATTAAGGACAGGCTGAGGCTTGTTCTTGCTCTGAAGAGCCTCAAGCACCACCTGGGGCTCACCATAGGAAAAGCAAAGTGGCCAGGCTGATTGCCTTGCATTGCTCACCTTGCAGTTTGAATCAGCTCCTCTTCCCACAGTATTTTTTCCTTTCCTCCTCCTTGACATCTACATCATTTTTCACTTTTCTCTGGTGGCATCCAGGCAAAAGTTTTCTCCTTGATTTCAGCCCCCTGAGCTGCTTGGAGGTGGTTGAGGTGGCATGTGCCAGAAACAGGGACTTGGGCAACCTTTTCCAGGCAGAGAGTTTGGAGAGCAACAGTAAATAAAATCTGGGTGAGTCAGCCCTAGAGGGATTGAAATGCAGAAATATCCTCACACAAGGACAAGGAAAATTAAGTAAAGGACTCAAATAAAATGTCTCTCTTAAGGTTTGAGTGCCAGCTTAACACCTAGGTGCTGAAGTAACATTTCCAGGTAGAGAGATGGTTGCATCCAGATAAAACCATGCCTTAGTAGCCAATCCTGAAATCCCAGCCTTCCAAAAGCAGTCTTGACGGCTCAACAGTCCTTTAAACCTCTGCAATCCAGATGTACTTTGGTTTTAGAAGCTGCTGTTCTGATTTCACCTTGCAAGTATTTGCTGCCTCTTTTCCTTAAATTATCGTGCCTGGCTGGGAGTGCAAATATGTGCCAACATAGCTTCCACATCTAGTGGGTAAGAAGGGCAAACTGAACTCAAAATAGGGATTGAGGCTGAGCAGGAATTTTTCTATCCCAGGTACTGTCCTAATATCCAAGTAAAACTTCTTTTCTTTCTTGCTGATTCAGCCCTTTAATGAAAGGGATTTAACTTCAGGGCTCAAGGATGTCTTTGAATATGGCTTCTAGAAGAAGTAGAAGAAAATATGGTTCTGCAACATCTACCCCCTCTGCTTAACTAGAACCTCTTCCTCCACGAGGAGAACATGATGAATGGCATGGTCTTAAATGTAATAAAAGCCCATTAAAGTACAGGGGTCCTTTTTTTGCTTTTGTATTCTTTTGAAATATAAAATATTATTCGGCCCCAAGGTTTCCTATATATTTACTTTGGCCCTAGTGTAAAGAAGGCAAATGAAGTTAATTTCTGAGAGGAAATAACGTTATTTCTCCTTAGAAGAAAGGAAGTTACACACACTCCAAGAAGCTTTCTAGGAGCTAATTATCTCAGCACTAATAACTGCAATCTTAATGGCCGGGTCTTGCTTCTGGTCATTTAGGAGAAACCTTTCATAACACTGTTCTTTGAAGAATCTTCTGTACAATTTTTGAGTTGGGATTGCTCACTGGCTATTTTTAGCTGTCCTTTGAAGAGCTCCCATCTCTCCTGTGCCATTTCCTAGGAATTGCCTCATGCGTTCTGACATTTTTTAATAAATGACTATAGATACGTAGTTTTGCCAATAAAGGTAAATTCTGTTCTGTTCAATAAATGTATATTCTGAAAAGAAAAAAATAAGGGTTGATTCTGATGTTTTCTGTACCAACCAGAAGTCCATCAGAATCAATCAATTAATTTTACTGAGTCCAGAATAAAAAGAATAATTTATTTCTTGCTTTGAATATTTTTGATATGAAAGGTATGTTTTTGAATGAAAATATAAAATTATTGATTATTGGAGTTGCTGACCAAAATGCCTGTGCATGCACATTTTTATAACTAGCATGCAATGCAAATATTCAAAACCTAAAAATAAATTTCATTTCTCCAAATTCCTCCAGATTTTCTCTTTGAGTAAAAGCAGCAGCAATGGAGAAAGTGTGGTGTATTTAATAGTCCCTCTGTTACTGCTGGCATTTTCAAATTGAAAATTCCTAGAAAGTTCACGTCTTATTCCTGTTAATGTCTGCTTTGCCCCAAGGTGTTTGCTCTTTTATTATTAACACCTAAGGTCTGATTTCTAACAGTGGGCATGCAAGAAGGCAGAGTTTTATACCTAGAATATCAAATATAAACTTATAACTCCCTGAAGTGGCAGTCATGGAAAAGGCACAGAAATAACTGTTGTGCACCTCTGCGGAAATATCTAAATATTAATATTTCAGCTCTTGTATTCTTTTATTTATTCTCCTCCTATGTTTTGAGCTGCATGCTTAAGGCACAGACCCTTCCAGTGGAAGTGGTGGCACACTCCTGGCTGGCATGCCAGCACTGCCGCACAGCCCAGTGTCCTGGCACTGCCACTGTGTCCTGGCAGGGTCCCCAGTGCTGATCCTGCACCTCCTCCTGGCCCTGCAGCTGCTCAGGATGAGCCCACGGCAGCCACAGCCCTCACTTTATTTTAGAAGGACTTCCAAGATCAGTCTCCTTCTCAAGTGAATATTTCCATAGCTGATGTAGCCCTGTCACGGTATTTTCTGTTTATCTGCAGCTGAGAAGAGGCTGTATTGAATTACTTGGTAGCAGCTAGGGTGGACAGTTCCATTTTGTCTTTATTAAATCACACGTCGCTGAAAGTTTAAACTACTTGAGCGCAACAGTGAATCAAAGTTCAGGGCTGCTCCTCTGATTTCAGCTGACTTAGATCACTTTCACTGGACTTGAATTATTTGTGAAAGCAAACCCTTCAAGGGTATTATTGTGGTAAAAGGAATGGAATCCTACATTATTTTACATATGATATCTGTTTTTTTCCACTTCACGTCCTGGTCTTTACAAAAGTCTTTAGTTTAATTGGCTTCAAAGAAGAATTTGCCTGCATTTAAGTTATCAAAACTTTAGGCAGAGCAGATAGGAATAAAGCCAGTTATTTATACTTTGTTTTTAGTGCATCAAAATGATGAGAATATGAAAAGCAAAAAGATTAACCCAAACTCTCTAACATTTTAAGGTCTCAAAAAACACCCCCCCAAGATTAAGGCTTTGAAAAGCATCCAAGTAATAAATCCACAGAACCAAAACACACAGTTTTAATAACTTTACGACAAAGAAACACAGGAGCTGATGAGCACAGATGCTAAGCTGGAAAAATTTCAGCAGCCCTCTGTGTTAGTGAACTTTTAAAAATCAAGGGGCCAGGTGTAATAAGCTGATGATGCAGTTTGATTCTCCGATGGCAAAACCCAGTGAGGCGCTGGGGAAGGGTAAAAAAAGGGATGGGAGAAAAATGTTCCCAGCCTCCTGCCTGGTGTCACTGGCAAAGCCAGTGCTGTTCCTCTCTTTAGAGAAAGCAAACACTGAGACTGTGGAGTCATAAAATCCCTCAGACTGAGGGGCTCTTTGGGCAAGACTCCGATGATCTCCCCTGCAGATCTCATGTGGAAAGCTCAGTGTCCATGGGCCTGGGCACGGAGAGTGAAGTGTAACTACTATTTTCAGACAAAAATCTGGTTACAAATGTGACCATCCTGAGCTTTATTGAGATTTTTGCCAGCAGATTTGTTCCTGGGTTTTGCTCAAAATCAGCTGCTGGCTTTCGGGGGAGGGAGGTGTGACATTTATTCCCCTATAGCCTTGTGGATTTTGCTGAAAAGCAGAGGAGATGATTCTAATTCTTCTGAATACCAGCAAAGCCACTTACAGATGTTGAGTAAGCTATTCTTCTGCAAATCCACTGGAGACTTAATTTAGTCTGCTGCACTCACTAGAGAAAATAAACTCAGCTTTACTTTGAAATTTCTGGATGCATCTCAGGACTGACAGGAAACACTGCTCCAGAAATCAGCAATTTTGACACAGTAAAGAATGGCAGATAGGAACAGTTTTGAGTGCAATTCTTACACGCATGACACACAATTTGCATTACTCCTTTTCAGAGTAATACATATTTTGTATCAGACCTGGATCCTTTGTTTTCCTGCTTTCCCTCAAACCAGAGATCTGTGCAATCATTTCATGTAGTGAAATGCAAGGAATCAAACCCCTTTCCATCTCTTTCTTGCAGTCTTTCTTGCTGCCTCTAAGAACCTGGCTATGAGACTCACAGGTAGAGCTCCGTCCATTTTCCTGGATGGAGGAATGACAAAGGATGTTTCTTTTTCTTCTTCTGTGCTCTTTCACTTCTTCCAGCTTCTCTGCTATTTCATCCCTTGTCATGATCACAGTTATTTTGGGAAGTAACTGGATGGAAGAGGTTAGAAATGAGGCACCTATTCAGACCCGAGTGAGCCATCGCTGAGCATTTGGCATCACATTTTCCTGTAAATGTATATTTAGCTTTATTTATTGTCTGTTTTCCTCCTATGTTTTGAGCTGCATGCTTAAGGCACAGACCCTTCCAGTGGAAGTGGTGACACACTCCTGGCTGGCATGCCAGCACTGCCACACAGCCCAGTGTCCTGGCACTGCCACTGTGTCCTGGCAGGGTCCCCAGTGCTGATCCTGCACCTCCTCCTGGCCCTGCAGCTGCTCAGGATGAGCCCACGGCAGCCACAGCCCTCACTTTATTTTAGAAGGACTTCCAAGATCAGTCTCCTTCTCAAGTGAATATTTCCATAGCTGATGTAGCCCTGTCACGGTATTTTCTGTTTATCTGCAGCTGAGAAGAGGCTGTATCAAATTACTTGGTAGCAGCTAGGGTGGACAGTTCCATTTTGTCTTTATTAAATCACACGTCGCTGAAAGTTTAAACTACTTGAGCGCAACAGTGAATCAAAGTTCAGGGCTGCTCCTCTGATTTCAGCTGACTTAGATCACTTTCACTGGACTTGAATTATTTGTGAAAGCAAACCCTTCAAGGGTATTATTGTGGTAAAAGGAATGGAATCCTACATTATTTTACATATGATATCTGTTTTTTTCCACTTCACGTCCTGGTCTTTACAAAAGTCTTTAGTTTAATTGGCTTCAAAGAAGAATTTGCCTGCATTTAAGTTATCAAAACTTTAGGCAGAGCAGATAGGAATAAAGCCAGTTATTTATACTTTGTTTTTAGTGCATCAAAATGATGAGAATATGAAAAGCAAAAAGATTAACCCAAACTCTCTAACATTTTAAGGTCTCAAAAAACACCCCCCCAAGATTAAGGCTTTGAAAAGCATCCAAGTAATAAATCCACAGAACCAAAACACACAGTTTTAATAACTTTACGACAAAGAAACACAGGAGCTGATGAGCACAGATGCTAAGCTGGAAAAACTTCAGCAGCCCTCTGTGTTTGTGAACTTTTAAAAATCAAGGGGCCAGGTGTAATAAGCTGATGATGCAGTTTGATTCTCCGATGCCAAAACCCAGTGAGGCGCTGGGGAAGGGTAAAAAAAGGGATGGGAGAAAAATGTTCCCAGCCTCCTGCCTGGTGTCACTGGCAAAGCCAGTGCTGTTCCTCTCTTTAGAGAAAGCAAACACTGAGACTATGGAGTCATAAAATCCCTCAGACTGAGGGGCTCTTTGGGCAAGACTCCGATGATCTCCCCTGCAGATCTCACGTGGAAAGCTCAGTGTCCATGGGGCAGGGCACGGAGAGTGCACCTCAGTGAAGTGTAACTACTGTTTTCAGACAAAAATCTGGTTACAAATGTGAACATCCTGAGCTTTATTGAGATTTTTGCCAGCAGATTTGTTCCTGGGTTTTGCTCAAAATCAGCTGCTGGCTTTTGGGGGAGGGAGGTGTGACATTTATTCCCCTATAGCCTTGTGGATTTTGCTGAAAAGCAGAGGAGATGATTCTAATTCTTCTGAATACCAGCAAAGCCACTTACAGATGTTGAGTAAGCTATTCTTCTGCAAATCCACTGGAGACTTAATTTAGTCTGCTGCACTCACTAGAGAAAATAAACTCAGCTTTACTTTGAAATTTCTGGATGCATCTCAGGACTGACAGGAAGCACTGCTCCAGAAATCAGCAATTTTGACACAGTAAAGAATGGCAGATAGGAACAGTTTTGAGTGCAATTCTTACACGCATGACACACAATTTGCATTACTCCTTTTCAGAATAATGCATATTTTGTATCAGACCTGGATATAGTGGTTCCTTTGTTATCCTGCTTTCCCTCAAACCACAGATCTGTGCAATCATTTCATGTAGTGAAATGAAAGGAATCAAACCCCTTTCCATCTCTTTCTTGCAGTCTTTCACTGTACTTCTTGCTGCCTCTAAGAACCTGGCTATGAGACTCACAGGTAGAGCTCCGTCCATTTTCCTGGACGGAGGAATGACAAAGGATGTTTCATTTTCTTCTTCTGTGCTCTTTCACTTCTTCCAGCTTCTCTGCTATTTCATCCCTTGTCATGATCACAGTTATTTTGGGAAGTAACTGGATGGAAGAGGTTAGAAATGAGGCACCTATTCAGACCCGAGTGAGCCATCGCTGAACGTGGCATCACATTTTCCTGTAAATGTATATTTAGCTGGAATATCCCACCAAAGCTCTGTGGGCAGCACAAAGTGACAAAGGTGTGACATGATTGATGGGCGCTGCAGAGAAACTTCTGTTCCGCGCGCGGCCTCCACCAGCTCCGCATTTTCCGTGCGCCTGCGCTGCCAATTCTCACACCTAACGGGTCAGCCCTGGTTTGTCTTGCTGCAGCAAAATTCCATCAGCATTTCCAAACTGATGCCTGCACCCAGGCATTTCCCAGCCTGCTGAGCAAGGTGCTGGATGCTGCTGATGGCTCTCCAGTGTGGCATAGTCTCACTCACCAATTATTCTTGGAGGCGCTTCTCGCCGCCTTTCCAGGCAATCCCGGTGCTCCTTGTCTGTTTTATTTATTCTCCTCCTATGCCTCCTCTGCATATTTATTCTCCTCTCCCATAGCCTTTGACTGCTCTGTTTCATTTCTGTTTAATTCCTGCTGTTCTTACAGCAACAGCAATGGCAGAAACGCATTGATTCTTTCTTCTGACTTTTCTCATTTTTTCTTTATTTGGATCTCCTGCATGGGCTGTTTCCAGGCATGGCTGCCAGCAGCATGTTTTGGGTAGTGTTTTCATGATCAAGAGTTATTCAGTGCAAAACCTGGAGGCCTCTGGTATTATCTGCACTGTATTGTTGACAGATGAAAATATAAATTTAATTTATATTGAAGGTGAGGGGAGGAATTGTGGTGGTGTTCACAGGGGTCCCAGGATGAGGGAAGAGATGAGAATCTTGACTCCATGTTTTAGAAGGCTGATTTATTATTTTATGATATATATTATATTAAAAGAAAATTATATACTAAAACTATACTAAAAGAGTAGAAGAAAGGATTTCATCAGAAAGCTAGCAAAGAAAGAAATGGAATGATAATAAAATCTTGTGACTGACCAGACAGTTGGAGACAGCTGGACTGTGATTGGCCATTAATTAAAAACAACCACATGAGACCAATCAAAGATGCACCTGTTGCATTCCACAGCAGCAGATAATCATTGCTTACATATTGTTTCTGAGGCCTCTCAGCTTCTCAGGAAAAAAGATCCTAGCAAAAGAATTTTTTATAAAATATGCCATAAAATATGACAAAAAATGGCTCCAAAATAGGAGGACGATGTTCTGTCTGCTCTGATCCAAGTTTGGAGCAAGCATGGCTCCTCACCAGGGGCCCATGGGCACAGCACATGGGTGATAATTATTAAGCTAGGATCTTTGGATGGTGTTTGTGGGATTAATTTTCCATCCCAGCAGCTCAGCCTCTTTGGGGATGTGCCTGTGTATCCCATCACAGCCCTCTGCTGCCAGCAGCAGCAGGGAAGGCAGTCTCAGGGCTGCTGCCTAGCCCTCCTTTTGACTTTTGCTCATTCATCTGGGGGGGAGAATTTGGGCTGCTCGGTCAGAGGAAGGATGCAAGGGACCAGAGTGCTTGTAATTTTGTCTGCTCCGCTCAGACTGAGAAACCTGAGATACAAAACTGTAGGGTGCAAAGACTTTAAAAAGTTTGGCAAAGCCTAGAAAAGACAGAGAGGTTAATACATTCCTGTGCTAGGCTGTAGTCTTAAGTGGTTTTCAAGTATTGATGGATTTAAGGAGGGAAAACATACTTCCAGTTGTATTTTTTTTTTAATAACAGTTGAGGAGCACAGGATAAGAATTCTTCTTATCCCCATTTTTTTCTCTTTTATTCTCTGCATTGAGAGGCAACTTTAACCTCAAATTACCAGCCATGCACATAGTATTTGCTAAGCATAAACTCCTATAGAGGCTGGAACATCAGTTTATACATGCAAAAATCATTTCTAAAATGGATTTTCCAGGTGCAAGTCCAATCATCTGTTTAGCCAGGTGTGAGAATCTATCAGCTGTGCACGCAGGTGTCAATGCCTGAAAAACGACCCGGTTTACTCCGCCACAAAGGGCTTGCACACGGATCTGTGTCACTTCAGTCTGTTTTTGGGCTGTGTTTTGGGGATTTAAGTGGAATTTGGATGGTGGTTTCTGTGCTGGAGGCTCTCTGTGCAGGGCAAGGGCTTCACAGAGCGTACGCACAGATGGGCAAATTTGGCGGCCCCCGAGTGAGTCTGGGCTGGGTGCCCAAGGTGATGATCTTGCCCCAGATGTGCCTCCTTCTAAAAAGAGTGTACCTCTTGTCAGGCTCATTAGAGAGGGGTGGTTCTGGCTAGTTTGTCTCTTTTTTTTGAGTGAAAACATAGCATTTCTTAGTGTTTCAGTGTTCCCGAACTCAAATATTTAATAACCCCCACTGTCTAATACCTGGCTTGGCTTTGCATTAGAAACGATTGCTTGCAAAGTGTTTATCTGTTGAATGAAAATGATTAAAAGAAAACACAGAGTCCTTCATATACTATTTTTGGGCAAAAGAATGAACTTGCTGCTATTTTAAATATTTCAGTATAATTTATATTAGCTATAATACCATCAATAAGGCTGCTCGAAAATTAAGTGTCATTCTTGGCCTGAGCCACTGGGTGTGTTGTGGGACCAAATGCCATGTGCCAGAAAAAAAATTAAAACCAAAACCACGGTCAAGTAGCTGAATTTATGGAGAGAGCAAGCAATATGGGCCTGAACAGCACAGCTATTTTGGACAAACAGCAATGCTTCCACCTGGGGAAAACCTAAAGTTCTCCTCCACCTTAGCAGCAGCTGTGGCATGGAGGGGAGAGCAGCAGCAAGCCACAGCTGTCACTGGTGGTGATGCTGTCACCCTCCAGATGGGCAAAGCTGGAAAGCACTGAGGGGTAAGTGGATGGGAATTAGCTGCCATTTATGTCCCCAAGTGTCAAAATACAGTGATTATTTCTCCTTCATGGGGAAACTAAACCACCCAGCTCTGTCTTTCCCTGATTTATTCAGTGTCAGTCTCTCCTTTCCCCAGGAAGCTCCTGACTCCACATCTTCCCGCACAAGCCAGCTTTCCCCCAAAGCGGAGGACACTAAGTACACTGTGCCGGACAAGGGCCTTCTAAGGCATTAATGCTCCCTTATCTCCACTGGAAATCCCTGCCCTGCTCTGTCCCAGGAGCGCATTTTCCTCTCTCCCAGCTGCAGCACACTGTTGGTTTCACGATCCTCCCGCGCTCCGCCAAGGCGATGCGAACATTGGGGGATTTGGCAGTGAGTGCTTCCCAGCTTCTGGCTCCAAGTGCGGGGCCTGGACACATCCCAGACATGGGCTGGGATGGGATCTGGATGTGCACTTGAGGTCTTTTCCTCCTACCTGTCCGTTCCACAGTTTCCATGGAACTAAGTGCAGGAATGCTGGCCAAAAAGGAGCCTGAGCGCAGTACATGTTGGCCAGGTCTCCTGTCCAGATAATCAGTGAACACAATCTTGGAGAAGTCTGCTCCTTGTATCAGTTTAGACACAGACATATAAACCAAAATTATTTTTTTAATTTTCTCTCAAGTGTTTAGAACATACTCTGCTCTCCCCAGCCGATCCCATTTGACATCTGCCTTTTTTTTGTTCACCCCTCCTGCATCACATAGAATATTTTGTCGCTGCTTTTTATATAGAGCAGCAAAATCCATATTATCTTTCCATTTAATCTGTTTATCTCCTGGGCATCTCCCACTCTGGTATTTGTGACCTTCTCTTTTCTGAGCCTTCCTGAAGAACCATCTGTTAAAATTATTCTCCCTACTTTTGTGTAGCCACTTTGCTCCACATTTTGAATAAATCTAGCGGCTCTTTTTTCACACACTATCAGATTTCAGCTACCTCCGTTGTCTCTTATGCAATCTAGACTGACATGGTATAGCTGCCTGCCTTCCTTGTACAGCAGCCTCTTCATAATCATCTGAGGGTGACAGACTGCTTGAAATGATTTCTAAATTCAGTTCACTCACTGATTCCCCTCTCTTTTAAGGGCGTTGGCAGAAAAACTTACTGCTTTTGTAGCATCTCCAAAATCAGAGGCAGCGAGGGCACCAGGAAGAGCAGTGGTGCTGCTAAAATGTTCTCAGGGAGAGAAGTGATGTGCTCTTTGAGCTGATCCACTCACACACCGAAGTGTCAAGTCCAAAATTAAGATATAAATCCCTTGAGAGAAAAAGAGATGCACTGCAGTGTGTTTGGCTTCCAAAGGATCATTCTAACAGGCATACCAAATCACTTATAAATATTCACAGCTAATGCAGTTGTTTCCTTGCAGATTTATCCCACCAAGCCACAATTCTGGGCATTAATTTTTCTTCCTAAAATCTCAGAAGCAATCTGTTTTTGTAGCTTTGCAGTTATGCGTGGTTTTGCTGAGTTGGTGAACCTCTTTAACTTTTTAGTATGCACAAAAGACCCATGACGCTGAGATTTATGGCACAAGCCAATAAAAAAAATACCTCTGGTGGAATGCTAAATATTCAGAGGGGTTAGAAAAATAACAGCCTCTATCTATGTGTGGCAAACCAGTATTAAAAGTTAAAATCCCCTCAAAGAAAGCTTGAATTTAAAAAGTAGTATAGCATTTTACCTTCAGAAAGGAGAAAGAATTTTTTCTCTTGTATCCTCATATTTACAAAGACTTGTGATATACTGCAGGGGGAAACTTCAGACATGTGGAAATAAGACAGCATGTAAAACCTCATACCAGAGCTCTGGAATCATGGCATCACCAATCCACTCAGACACTCAAGAGTAAAATAAGATCTGAGCCATGCTGTCATGACATCACAGAGTTTTTCCATTAGCTTGAACCCCCCCAAGACATTTTACTTCTCTAAAACTCTCTCTAGTGGCAGTGAATGCACAGATTACCAATACCCTGCAAATAGATCTTATATCAAAACTCCCATTAAAGTCAATGGGAGCCCTGTGGCCAACCTGTCTGCTTAACACACTTCAGGTCTGGGGCTGGATGGCTGACTGCTTTATTTTATATGTGCAGGTCTTTTAAGAGCATTTAAAAACAAAGCAGCAATATTTTGCTGGAAACACAAGCTGGGTTAGACAGACTGGCGTTTTTCTTTCATTTTCAGTGTCCTTGCTTGGATCAAGCAGGGAACACTACAGAGGGGTCTCAGGCTCACACTGCTGGGAGGACTGAATTGCCCTAAGGGACAGAAAACAGAATCCAGCTACAAAGATTTGGGCTCCATCCCAGATACTTAGGCTATTAAATGAGCCAGGAGGTTGTGACTGAGGAGAAATAAATAAGCCCCTGAGCAGAAGTGTGCTTTGCAATCTGCCCTCCTTGGAAAGGTGCTGATGCAGGGGCAGGCTGCCAGCCAGGGGAGATGCACTGATGGATGTTGGACCAGGTGGGACAGCAGGAAAAGAGGGGGGAAAACAGGCAGGCTTGCAGGCTTGTTGATGAGGGCAAAAGTCATGCTTTTCTACACCTTTGGATACTGATTCCCCCTCCAGACACAGTTTCAGCAAGACATGACTTGAGGGAGTCACACTTTAGGTGGAGGCTGTTCAAGTTCTGTGTGAGGTGGCTGAGGAGCATGGGAGGTCTAGGAGCTGGGAGCAGAGGTCTGGGAGCCACTCAGTCACTCTGTCACTTTAGGGCAAGTTACTTGACCTTTCTGCATGGGCTTGAGCCGTGTCAGGTACAGAAAATGGCCCCAGAACAGCCTTTCACACAGTACCCGAAACCTAACCTGAAAAAAAGCTTCCTGCAGTTCACTGAAGAGGTCATCTGTATCATCTTGAAATGTCACCCACGTCAGCTGGGTGAAAAGACTGAAAAAATTGTCATTTCACCTCCCAAACACCATCCTGCCTCTACACTTATGTCAAAAATCAAGTGTTTGTAGCAGACAAAGAGCGTTTGTGGGCATAGAGGAGGGAACTGAATTGTGACTCTGCATTTGTGTGCTACAATTCCTGGTTAAAATCTGTTAAATTATACCCATGTAAATCCAAAATTAGATGCTGTTTCTGAAAGCATGGGCCCCTGTGGATTTTTCATATTAAATCAAGTAGTTTTTAAGCTGAAACAAGCCATATGATTAATATGCCTTCCTTTTCCAGTTCATTGTTAGACTGCATCAGCATGTAGTCAACCTGGTCTGAAACAAAATATTAAAGCATTTGAATAATTCATGAGCATCAAAATATTGCAGTTCTTGTTTCTCTTTGCTCCTTTGGTAGTAGAGAAAACCATACAGTCCTCAAACAGAATTTCTGCTTGCACTGCTTTCCCTCTGCTCTGACTGAAAGGCTGGGTATTTACACAGTAAATAATGTGATATAATAAAGTAAATAATGTGAATAATATTTACACAGTAAAAAATGTGAGCTGAAACTGCTCACAGGAATCAAACAGAAATCATTTGAGGGCACTGAGTAGGTAGAAATAACTCCTGTAATTTCGTGGCCACCATTGGGAAAAAGGAGAGGATATTAGGAAACTTCCAACCAAGTTAATCTGGGGGGCTGGGGGGGAAGACAAATGATTAAAGAATTTCCAATGAGAAAAGGGAAATTCATTGCATGTTAAAACTGGGGAAACAGACTTCGTGTCTGTTTTTCTATGCTAGAAACAATGCTCACTTTAAAAGTGTTTTTTCTCTTATTCTTCATAGAGAAAGCACACTTGGTGATCATATGAGGAGCCCAATCAAATGGTTGAGTTGATTAATATATTTGCTGCACCCTAATCCCTTAAAATCAAAATTCCTTCCACACAAAAAAGTGTAGAAAGCGTCCTATTTCAGCGTTTGAAATGGATTCCATGTGAATTTGCCTTCCACATTGAAGACTGTTTTTAAACCTGCAGTGCTTCTCCGCTGGGGTTACCGCTGGAGCGGAGGAGATCATGCTAAAACACCCATGTTGCTGCAGAGCAAAGGAAAGTACTGCATGCATGACTTTTAAAACCACGAGATGTTTCATGCAAGTTGGGTTTAAACATTTTTCCTGAGCCTGAGCAGGCAGCAATTAGCCCGCAGCTGAAGAGCAGAGGTGCCGTTTACCCTGCAGTTTCATAAAGCACCGCCTGTTCTATTTTTTAGTAACGATCCCCTGGCCTCTTTTTTGGGTTCAAACTCTTTGTGAAGATTGGAAAAACTGTGTAGGTGATGTTTTCAAATTGCTCCAAGGCTATAAAGGGTAAGTGCCTGGGGTGTTTCTGCTCACAGCACGCAGGTATGCTTGAGGAGTCAGTGGGTCTTCATACCTAAATATTTGCTCCTTAGGCTAAGGAGAGATCAAAAGATCACCTTGCACAGGCTTGTAAAACACACCATTATGCATCTGTCAAATATTCTGTGTCAAGGCCACAGATTTCAGTCAACCTGTGTGTTGGTGCCCAAAGTGCAAAACGTGACTCTGCAGGCAAAGCCCCTGCAGGGAGGGTGACTGGGTGGCTACAGGCATCCTCTGCAGGGTTTTCTTTCACCCTCGTGCTGCAAAGAAACCCAAAAGCCAGAAATCTTTCCCCGTCTCTGGTGGGAAAGTTTCTTCTGTCTCCAAATGTGGTATGCAAGGAGCCCCTGATGCAGGGAATGATTGGTATCTGCCTCTATTGATTCAGAATGCTGAGCAAATGCTTTATTAAAATTACATTATATTACATTAATACTATACTATACAAAAGATACATACTAAAGAAAAACCCTGGACTGTCTCCAGACAGTCAGGACCCAGGTTTGGCCCAGCTGGCTAAGGAAATAAAACAATCCTTAGTGGAATCCAATTGCCAAATCACTTCAGGTAAACAATCTTCCTAACACAATCTACATGTGCAAAAACAACAGGAGCGGCAAGCAGAGATAAGAATTGTTTTCTCTTCTTCTCGCTGTGTCTCTCCAGGAAAAATCCTGTGGGTGAGAATTATGCCAGGGGCTTCCTCTGTGATGGCAGGGCACCCTGTCCCCTGGGCCCTGGGGAAGGAAGGACAAAGCAGGCTCGTTTCTCAAGCAAAAATAATTCTCAGCCTCAGCAGGGAGCTCTCATGAACAAGATTCCATCACAGCTGTTGCACAAACAGAGGAGCCATCCTTTGAATTTCCAGTTTGCCATCACCTCAAGCACCCCTCTTTGAGAATGCCTGTATAGGTATGCTTCCCCACCTCTTAAAGGGGATGTCCATCAAGTTAATCTGAATTTCAGCACTGCATTCTCAGTCAAGGGCTTTCAGTTACACAAAAACATTTCAAATATAGCAGCAGCAACGAAAAATTGCCTTTTCCCATTGCTAAAGATTGGAGTGCTGCTTTACAGGTACTTTTCAGGATTCTTTTCTTAAAAACCTCTGGTGAGTTTTCTTTCTCAGCCTTCTGCAATAGAAAGAATGCAAGGAATTTGACATTACTGTAATCCTTTCCTTACTCAGCAGGTAATAGAAAAGCATAAAAAAGGAAAAAAAAACCCCCAAACCTGCTTCCCAGAATACCGAATAAGATTTCTAGGAATAGATCAAGCAGTAGGGTTAAATAATTTGCAGCCTTTAACTTCATCAGTTGCAATTGGATCACCATAACAATGTTCACCCAGATCTGAATGCCAGAAGGTTTCGAGGCTAGAACATCACAGATGACCTCTTTGCTCACCTCCTTGCCTCACTGGGGCCTGGTGAAAATTAAATTTACTTTTATACCAATGGAGGAACCAGCTGGGGCAGGAGACCGGTGTTATTTAGGAAAGCAAGGATGGAGGGAGCCGTGCGAGGTGGCCACCTTCCCTTCCCTGGGGCCCCAGCACACCAGCAGTGCCCAGCACACCAGCTGGAATCCCAGGCCAGGATTAGCAGCAAGGCTGGAGCCTGGAGGGTGCCCTGGGACAGCAGAAGCAAAGCAGGAATAGTGTTTCTACTTTCAGCATTAAATTCAATACTTGGAAGATCCAGTGCTGTCAGCTGACAGAAAATAATAGATGCTGGAAAATACTTCTGCAGCCAGACAAAGTGTCTAAATGCATGTTTGTCTCCAAACTGGTGATGAATGTAGTTTAAACAAGGCAAACTTTAGGGACTGTAACCTTTTTTAGCTTACTGTAAAAAACAGTTTACTGAGCTTTCTAATGGCTTTAATACAATTTGGCTATTAAACTTGTAACTTGAATGAAGACTATGAGATTGTTTCTGGTCTAGTGGGCTTACTTTCTGTTCCATGGATGTCATAAATAACAATTGGAAAAAAAAAAAAAAAGAAGACTGATTTTTTTTTCGGCATTCATTAGAATGGAAGTAGAATTTAATAGCAACTCTAAATCATCAGGATAAATATGGCTAATTTTCTGTTCCATGTGTTTTCTGGAAGCATCACACACTGGCTGAAGTCAGCTCCTTAAAAACACAACGCGCCCTGTGACATTCCCTGGACTCAGGAGCTCCGTGGTAAAGAGACTGTCTTGGTTTGGAAATTGCAATCTGGAACAGAGACATGGAGGAAAAGCCCATGGGAAGGAGTTTGGTGTCCAAGCAGGACTGTCCAAGCACAAACAGCTGCCAGCTGAAGGATTGGCGAAGGATTTCTTTTATGTCGCGGTTATCTTGCTCCAAAAGCCCTTCCCAGGCTCAAGCCAGAGACTCAGGGAAGGAGGCAGAGTGGGGCAAATGATAAGGAAATAATGGGAGAAAGGCAAAAATAGTGCAAATTCTGCATCTGTGGTTCTTTAGGGAGTCGTGTGTCAAGTGAGACAGTGCACAAAAGGCTCCCAGCCTGTGTCTCAGTGAGCTGGTGAGGCTGCCCACCATTTCTAGACAGAGGTTGGCTTTAATTTCTCCCTGTGAGGCAGTTACTGAGGCTGCAATAACAAAAGGATTACAGGGATATGTGATTGGATATTGGGAAAGGGCCTTTGTAACCAAGCAGAGGAGGGAGGTACTTAATTTGTTTAAAAACAAAAGCTCCCATTTCCAGGGAATCTACATCACAATCTGTGTGAAGCCCTAATTCCCCAAATCCATCTGTGCTTCTGCTGGTACAGGGAATTACTGACCCCAGCAATGCCCAGATGGCAGATAAGGATGCAGAAAAAGATTGCTTATTTTATTAACTCTAGCTACCCCATTGCAGAGTGGGGACACAGCAAATACACTGTGACAATTCCATCCAATTAAAATATCTTTCACATGACAGAACTGTGCTTCTTCTAATGTCTTTTTCTCTTGGTGTGGCAGAGGAATGTGTGTGAGGCTGGAAGAGTGATTCCTGCCTCACAAAGGGAAGAAGATGAATTAACAAATTTTGCAGCTGGGGTGGTGGGGGGAGGTGGGTAGAAATCTGTTTCTTTGGTGATATTTATCTGGGAGCTAAGGATTTCCATGAAGTCTAATTCTCAGAGTCTAATTTAAATGCCTGGTCTCTCTGTATAATTATTGGAGACACAAAGGCTTCTGCACATTCACTTGGAGCCCTCTGAGGAGGACTCTTTGATTGAATTTGGAACATTAGTTCCCAGTCAGCGTTCACATAAGACATGAAAAGCTTGAGGGCAAATATCCTGAAAGGTCCTTTAAGGTCCTCCGTTCCATTTTTTGGAAAAAGGGCTGGAAGTCTTGTACACCTGAGATGAAGGGTCTCATTTACTACATCAAACACAGAGCTTTTATCATCTGCCAGTGTTATATGGAGCAGCATATCTGCAATTTTATGTAATCAAACACTTTGGTACAAGTAGAAATTAATCTTTCCACAAGTGAACCTTCTTTCCCATGCTTTTGAGCATTTTATTTTCCAGTAATAGGAAAATTGTAGGAATCACTGATATGAATTTCCCAGTTTTGCCATTGACAAGGCAGATGCAAAGCTGGTTCGTCAGGCTTTAATTTTTTTTGTAATTGTTTTGGTGGTAGAAAGGAAAACACAATTGCATGATGGCAAACATTATTTTGGACCTTCATGAAAGTGAATTTTGAGTGAGGGGGAGGTGCAGACACACCATGTCTTCTAAAATCAATAAAGGGACACGAAGGCCAGAAATTAAAATAAAATTTTAAGAGGGGGTAAAGAAAGGTATAGTGTGTGATAAAATCTGTTGTAAAGCTGTACTTGCCATTTGGTAGCCTCTGAAATGAGCCCATGGTATTTTCACCATACAGTTTAGAATGGGCCAGGCTGTGTTAAGTTTAAAACATACATCAATGCATAAAAAGGCTCCTACAAAACCATCAGGGAGTGAACAGGGGAGTACTTGTTTACCCACCAGACAAATCCAGAGCCCCACAGAAATATTAGCAATAAAGTGATTAAAATATCTCTCTCCTTTTATGAGGGGCAAGAGCAGTGATGAGATGAAGAATAGAAATGAGCCTGAATCTCATCGCTGCGGTGATTTTTTTTAAATTAGCATTTCCAATCTTCATCTTACTGTGATTTTTTCCTAGAACCGTGTACTTCAGGGATGAGTGACACTTTTTAGAAACCAGCACCCTGTATTAAGATTGATGATGACCAAAGCAAGGCAGACTGGCCCATGTAAATCTCTTTGGTGATTGCAAGTCCAGCTGATGCAGGATGGATGCCAAATGTCTATTAACACTGGGCTTTGTGAATATTTTAGCATTTGCCTGATGTTCCAACCCCCTCCCAAAAAAAGACATATGAAGCAAACAAAACCAATGCACTTTGACCTCCCTTTACCTTTGTGGATAATTGTTAGTTTTGCTGGAAAGGTTTTATCTTAGTTTACTCTCTTAGCAGAAAACAGATATTTCAGCTGATGCTTTCCTTGCTTATTGAAAACAACTGTGCTGAGTTTAAGCAGAAAGGCAGAGCTGAAGTCCCTGGTGGTGTTTTACAGCTCTTTGGCCATGGCTGTGTGTCCATCAGCACTTCCCTGATGGGCCCTGGAAGAGCAGCACAGACCTCCTGAGAGGGGGAACAGTTTGGAAAGCTGGAGAGCCACACAGCTTTTGTGTGCACTGTTTATGTAGGAATCTGTAAGATCTCCAGGAGTGGGGAGGACATCCCAGCAGAACTCTGGGTGGGATCCCTGGAGACCTGGAAATGCATCCGGGTGCTGTGGGCACAGAAACACCCTTAGGCTGGCAGGGACTCAGTGCTTCAAGGAGAAAACACTTCAATGAAGGAAACCAAGCAAATTTCTAGTGGCTAAAAGATGTTTAAACTTTGCATTGTTGTTTAAACTCTGTACTTGCACAATGCAGTGCAATCTCTTTCATTGGGGATAACAGGAGATGCTTTAAGACCAAACTTGTAAGTGCCATATTGCCAGAAGAAAATGGCACATAGCCCTTTTACAGAAATGTAATTGAGAATACCAGGATGAAATAAGAAATAGGATATGGAGCCTAACAGAAAGACAAAATGATAAATCTGTTTTGTTAAGTGAGCTGTGAATAATCTGCTGAGGAATATAGTGGAAAGGTAATAGGATGCTGGCTGGTCAAAACTGGCATCAGTTTTGATCCCAAAACACTCATTAAGGCAACTTTGGGATTGCAGTCAGAAACTTGGCAAGAAAATATTAACTTTGTAGGACATAAAAGGGGCTGTGCCTGTACCTTACTGGGCAAATAAAACGGGAAGGAAACAAGCACTGGTGGGTCCCGGGCATCAGTGTTTAAACAGCTTGAAGAATTTGGAGCAGCTCATTCTGAGACACCCCAAATAAAAATGCGAAGGTAGAATTACAAATACATGACTTGTAAACAATCCTTGAAGGAGAAGAATACACAGGGAAAAATATTTGCCTGTATTCGATGATTTGATGTTTCATCTCCTGAGTGCTACTGAGAACTGAGCTGTCAGCACTGACTGTTAAACCTTGTTCCTGGGTGTTAATGAGCAGATCAGAGCCAAACATTTTATACATCACTCTAGGAATGTGTTTTCCCACATGAATTATTTTATGTTTGTGCAAAAGGGTTCATTTCATTAAATAAAAGTAGCACAGTTTCTTCTGAAATCCCCGTGGGAGTGCAGAACAAGGCATGGTGTAGATCATCAAAGGTTTCTGAAATCAAATATGCTCCTTTACCATGTGTACAAGAAAACTTACAACAGACACTTAGGAAATCATCAGCCAGGTTAACCAATGTATAATTTAGCAGTTAGTGGTCCTACTTCTCCCCAAAATGGGAGAGAACATAGCTCCTTGTAGTCTTTTATTATTATTTTTTTTTGTCATTATTAGCCTTACCTAAAAATATTTATCATGTACACCAATGTCTAATCCAGATGAGTGAGATAAACCTGTTCATCTTTTTTCACTCTTTAATTGTGCATTGTTGAAGGATGGCTCAGGAAAGCTTCAGCTACAGGAAAAGATCTTTCCAAGTAGTTTATTTTCCGTGGTACTAAGTCATCACTGAAACCACCCATAAGTTATTCAGGAATGTTTTACCTCTTCTTGGGAGGAAAGGAAGGGGCAAAACTCTCTGTGTCTCACTGAATCCAGCCTGTTCTCCTGCAGGTAGAAAGGCCTGTGCAGGGCAGGAGGAACCTGGGAGCATTAATTAGGAAAGGTGCTATCACTGCTCCCCAAAAGTTAAACAAAAGAGAGTGGTCTGGCTGGAACCTGCGGTCACCTACAGAGGAACAAAGGCAGGCTGGAATTGCACCACTGAGCTCTGCTGATAAAGCTACCTTTCAAACACAGGCCTGCATATTTTTTTCCTCCACCACTGAAATCTCTGGAAAGCCCTAAATAATTGACTGTTCAGGAGCCAGCAAGCTGAAATAGAAGTTGGAAGTGCTGTTTGCACAGGTGGCTGGCCTACCGGGAGACTAAATGCTCACCCCCCTTGCCCATATCAATTATTCTGAGACTGTCTGTTTAATGTCTGCCAGTTTTGATAACAACAAAATCCTTTCAGAAAACTGCTGATGCAACATTTATTGTGTTATCTTTATGGGATTTTAATTTTTCTTTCCCCCCCTTTTCTTTCCTGTTTTCCTTTTTGCAGCACTATAGTGAGCAAAGGTCCTGAAGGAGCTGCCAGGAGAGTAAGGTAACAAGTCAATTAAACTACCACCCCAAATTTTCCAGGAGTTTAAAAGTAAACAGTCTGAGAGGCCCTGTGGGGATCTAGGTTGGTTTACTTTGAAAGTGTGTGGTATGGGCTTCTGTACAAACAATGAAATTCAACCATCCCTCCTTGCAGTTACCAAGGGACTTACCTGTCGCTTGGAAAAACCTGACTAAGGTGAAATTTTGCCTTCTGGTCCAGACACTGCAGCAGGTCTCATACCACACACCAAGATTTGCTTTATATGAAAGCTGTGCCTTTTATTAGTTTGTCCCTGTGCAAAGCAATAACCAGGATAAATCCTGTGAGGTTCCCCCAAATAAGCAGATGGTGAGATCAGAGCAGTCCTGAAAACAAGCCAATGCCTCATCTTTCCATGGAGATCTATCCAAGCTGCAAGTGGAAAGTCCCCTTCAGAGCAGATTGGGACATTTGGTGGCATCACAGGCCCTCTGCGCTTGGTGTTTCTACCCAAGCCTTGACCTGCAAAGCCAAATGTTTGTGGGAAAAGCAGATCACTTAAGAAAGAAAAGTAAAAAGCAACAAGAAATTTCTAGATGTCCTGTTTAAGGAGGAAAGCAAAAAAAAAAAAAAAAAGAAAAGAAAAACCAACCCAAACTCTAACTTGTGGCCTCAGTGCCAAAACTGCACAGAATTTTGTTCCTGATTCCTGATTGCAAAACACTTGGGTTGCCAATTCCGTGCAATTCGGAGCAGCAACAGCGGATCAAGCAAATGCCACCCACCAAGTGGCTGGGCTCAGCAGCAGCTCTGCTCCTTCCTCTTGTTACCTCAGTTAACCTAGACCTGTTCCCTACCCAAACTGTTTGTTTAACCTAAAGAATAATAATGATCCAGCGCTGCCAATTTGTCATGTGGGAAACGTTATTCAGTCCCTTTAAAAGAGCTCGTGGGCCACAGCACAGGAGAAAGTGTGAAAGCCAGCAGTGAGAAACAGGAAAGCTCCAGTAAAGGAGAAGTGGTGGCTGAAAACTGCTATAAAATCCATGAACATCTCAGAGGAGAAACCCAAGTTGCCATTTTAAGGTCTCAGTAGTTGTCTTAACCCTGCTTGATGAGAGAATTTTGGATAAGGAGCCACTTGTACGGGGACATGGGCTGGTAATTAACTTTATTAACTTACATAACTTTATTTTATCCACGCCTTTGGATGCCACACAGGTGGCACAGGGTCATGGGTGAGTGACCTCAGGAGGAGGGGGGTCACAGGAGACAGCACTGCTTGTCAGGGCTCCTTTGTGCTGGAGCTTTCACTGCTGTCTCTGCAATCCAATTCTCTTGCACGTTATTCTGACCCCAATTGCCTGTTTGCTTGGCTGTGCAAAATTGGGACTACTCTGCTGTGGGATGGAGAATGTGTATGAGCAGAGGGAATAGCTGGGAAATAGGTGAGGAGCTGAGAAACCTTGTGTAGTGAAAAAAACTACTTAAAAATAGTTTGAGTGCTTCTTTCACACAATGAAACTCAAGCAGTGATACTGGAAGTTTTTGAGGCCACTGGAATGTACCCAGCATACTGAGATAATCAGAAATTCAGAGAATAACTATTTTTATTAACTCCAAATGATGTTACCCAAACACAGTCAAAGTGAAAAAATCTGGGGACTGTGCTAATCCAGTTAATGTATTGATGGATTTTCTTCTCCATTCAAAGGAAACTTGGAAGAGACAAAGTAGACACTACAGATGCAAAGCACGTAGGAGTTCACAGTAATTTCATGGCCAGTTATTTTTTCCTGATTTCTCAGGTTCAATGTTAATGAGAATGTGATGAGATATAGATTACTAAGAGGACCCTCAAATTTGCAGTCTCATACTAATGGTTAAAGGGGGGAATGCTGCTTCCACTGATGCCAGTTCTGCATCCTGCCTGAGTATGTGGTCTTACTTTTAGACAGAAAGGATGAGGGAGATCAAATGGAAGTGTTCCCACTGTACTATTTTGTTTTGAAGCCAAGTCCCTCTAGACAAGGAGCCCTCCTTGACAGGCTGTCATCAGGCTCCTGCAAGGTAGGGTTCAGAGCCCACCTACCAGTGACTAATATTTTCCTTTTTGGACAGGGCTGAGTGTGTGGTTTCCAGGTCAGACAAAGTGAATCCCCCAAGGAGAGAGATCCGACTTATGGATTTCCTGTGCTTTCCCATTGTCTAGCAGTGTCTGGGAGCTCGTGTCAGTACTGGGCCTAGTTATCATCAATCCAAAAATTACATTTGTTTAAAGGCCAAAATGTCCTCTCAGAGAGCTCTGCTTGGTTCAGATTTCTGAAGCAAACATTCTCCTTTGTCTGTGATAGTCTGGGCAGTGATGACTTTTCTCTGTGCAGATCACATTTTAAAGTTCACCCTGTAATCAGATGGAATGAAAATAATTCATTCTTCCAATGTTTCTTTGGGTTAGTGGGTTTTATGTGACTCGGTGGCATCTGGTAATTTCTTATCATTATTGTCCAATTGCTTTGTAAAAGAAAAGCACATTCAGCGAGTCAGCATCATGATTAAGAGCTGGAAGAGGAGCACCCATTTTCCTCTCAAAATTCCATGTCTTGGAATGTCCTGGGGTTAAACTGGCATTATCGATCCACAGCTGCACATCCTGGAAGTGTTTAAGGCCAAATTGGATGGAGCTCTGAGCAACCTGGTCCAGCAGAAGGGGTCCCTGCCCATGGCAGGGGGTTGGAACTAGGTGATCTTTAAGGTCCCTTTCAACCCATTCTGTGATGATCTGAGATATTTTATGGAGAAAATTGGCTTCTCAGTCTTGGAGGCCTGAGACAAAGAGCCAAAAGGAGAATCTCAGCTCCAGTTATGCTTGTGGACACAGATGCTTTAATACAAACCAGAAGAAACATGTATGGCCTCAGGCAATCTAAGAATACTGTGAAATAACAATCAATTTACTTAATTTCTTGACGTTCCAGCTGGATATATACACAAACATTGCCGGTGCCTGTTGTGTGCTTGATGTAAGTGATTGTGGGGAATGAAACGGGAAAAGAGCAGAGTCCTCCTTGTGAGTCTGCCTTTAAGTTTATAAACATGCACATACAGTACAAAAAACTGGGGGAAAAATCACTGCATGTAGATGTGTTGTATGCAGTATGACAGGGTTTGACACAGATGTAGCAGGGCAGCGATGTCACTTTGACAAATTGCAGGGTCACTGGATAAACTGAGCCCTCCTCTGTTAAAGGGCACCCCACTTTTGACCCCTTCACCTACAAAATATTTTTGCACCAGGATACTTCTCAGGGCACTGAGCGCCTCTGTCTAACAACAGCTGCCTTGGAAAAATAAGCAAAACACATGAATTGCCCCCTCCCACACAAGATATTTGTTTAAGATAAATGTATTGCTCCAGATTGGAGTCTGCTGCAACAGTTGGCGCTGGGTTTATTACAGGTTTCAGATCCAACAAGCCATTGCTTTCAGTGCTAGGAATGTGTTACATCCTGACCTGGTTCCCATCCACACAGTTTGGGTCTTTCCATGGTTGTCCTTTGCAATCTCAGTCATTGTTCCAATGGTCTGTGCACTCCTAATTACTGAGCACTTCTTGGAAAGGAGGCTCCTTCACGTCAGCTCTGCGTGTTTTTGTGAGGCCTGTTCATATGGTTTTGTGGTGCAGGACTTCAGAAAAGAAGGATGGAGAGCAGGAGCCTATAAAATGTATTTTGAGTCTCTAAGGAACGTCCAAAAGAAGGGTTCTATAAAATATGTGCCATACACAGAAGGCAGAGTGATCTCATTTTCTTTCAGTTTTACTGGCAGTTGTTTTAGCCAGTTTGTACAAACAACTTGTGGATGTCTACTCTTCAGGGTAGCTTCACAGATTCTACCAAAAAGCATTTTTAAGCTGTTCTCACATTCCACAGTGCATAAAGTATCCATTCTGAGGTTACTTTGAGACAACAGAAACTCTTACTGAAAAGCTTTTCAAAAATCTGGCTATTCAAAAGTATGGGGTTCAGGTGAAGATCAAAATAATTATTTTTTGCCCAGGAGATAATCACAAAATTCACTGCAAGGAATTCAAAACCTTGAGCTAGTTTTGTCTTTTCATCACTCATATCCTTGTGCTCTCCCACATTATTTCCAATTGTCAGAGTTATCCATCTCCAATGGTGTAATAATTAACAGTTATAAAGGCAAGGATGGATGGATGGATGGATGGATGGATGGATGGATGGATGGATGGATGGATGGATGGATGGATGGATGGATGGATGGATGGATGGATGGATGGATGGATGGATGGATGGATGGATGGATGGATGGACGGATGGTGTGTTTGTTCTTCCTGAAGCTATTTGGTGGTCAGTGTCCTAATTGTTTTTAATTAGAATTGATGAGTTGTAGAAGTCAAATTTTCCCCTTTGAAAGGACTAAGGACCATCAAGAAACTGTCTGCACTGCTAATGCAGCAAAAGCTAAGCATTTATCATGTAGTTTCCTCTCTCTCTCTCTCTTATTTATTAATACTGACATATATGAGCATTTCTTCCAGTTTTGGGTTGTGTATCAAGCTTCCTCTAAACAGGGTGTAACTGGGACCTGATCTCCCACAACACATTGACCTGCAGCTTTTAAATCTTGGTACCAAAGAGAGTTTTTGCTTGCAATATGCTTTAAAGTAAGAGGTGTCAAATGGGAGTGGACGACCAGTCACCAATCCACCTTTCCACATTTTTCAGTGGCAAGAAGTGAGCTTGTTTCAAGCCTCCTCACACAGCTTGGTGTCAGCTCTTTACAAGCCTGTCACAATGGTTTGATTTTTGTGATTCACAGAAATACCTTTTTTTAAAAAAATGGAATTGCCCAACATGCCCTGCACAAAGGCAGAAGTTGCAGACACTAGTAAAGAAATGTAAGTGAAATTCATTATTTCTGTGACTAAAATTCAAGTCCAGTCATAATCATTCTGAAAATAAGAATGATGAGGCATTTTATAATGCCTTTATAATTTAGGCATTTATTTCACACTGCATCTGTTAGGTGAAATTACCTGGGGCAGGCAAGAGGACCTAAGAAACCTTTCTTACAACCTCAACCTCCACTCTTCTGCTACTAAACCAGATCCAGAGGCATTTTCTCTTACTGGTGTGCATATTTAGCACAGCCAAGACCCTTCCTGCTGGGCCTTAACCCCTGTAAAGTCTTCACAGGGTAGGTACTGAAGCAACATCTTCAATACCTTCCCCATGAAGGATTTCCTCTTGCACAGCACATTGCCTAATCTGAGGCTGTTTGTAGCACCAGGAACATAATTAAGGACTGATTTTCAAGACAAGAGCTGTCATGGCAGTTGTGAAGTGTTATCTGTCATCCTGACAGAAATACATAAACAGAGAGTGTCCCTTTCTTTCAGCATCCCTTATGTGCCTGGCTAACGTTGCTTCCACAGGCATGGAGAAAATTAATCAGCCGCCCACTCATTTGTGCATCCCCTAATTGTGCACACAGCTGAAGTAGCTGTCACCCAAACTGCCAGAACAGAGCTGGGCTGGTTCCTGGAGCATTTGGAGGAGCCTTTCTAATGAGCAGCTCTGATGCTGATCACATAACGAGCGTGAAGACAGAAGTGTGACCGTGACACTTGTGCAAACACATTTGGCTCGGCTCCTTTTTAATTAGCGCCTGCGAGCAGGGCTTGCCAAAGTTCTGGGGGCTGCCTGTGAAGAGGCAGCTTGATTGAGGTCAGCATCCAGTCGTGTGTGCTGCTGAGCACTGGCTGCTGCTTGATCCCTGCTGAAAGCTTGCAAGCCTGCAAGTTTTCCCCGTGCATATCCAGCAGAACAAAAGCGCCTTGTCAGGCAGCGGAGGGAAATGAAAGCGGTGTGAGGGAGGCAAAGATTTTCTCATCTCTGCCATCCTTCCATGAAAATGGCATCTTTCAGCTCTGTGACTGAGACTCACAGCCTTTCTTTGTCATTCTAGGACATGAAATAAAATGATGCAGACATGGACTTTCCAAGGTAAAAAAGAGGGTGTTTAATTTCTGACTCCAACATTTATAGATTTCCAAAAGTGACAGTGGGTTGGTGGGTGACAGTGCCACCTCTCCAATGACACTGGAGGAACCAACAGTCCATCAAATTCCTCTTTCTCTATAAAAGAATGCAAAACAATAAGTTATTTACATAAAGTGTGTGAGAAAGTTCATTACAAGAATGTAAACATCAGAAGGCTTAGAAAAACTTTTACAAACAGGGCGACATTTCTTCCCTGATGTTATGTCAGCTAGGGCCCTTTTGATATTTCAGCAAATAAAAATGATTTAGTGCTGTTTCCTCGTGCATTATCAGAACTGAGAATATCAACCATAAGCTGTGTGGAACTTGCTTTCTACCACACACAAAACACAGAAAACGACTGAAATTGTACATAACGTGAAGCCCATAGGGTAAACTCCTTTCCATATACACATGTGCTATTTATAATTCTAAATTTATTTTCTGGCAGAAAGTTTAAGGAAAGCATGTGCAACATCCCCAAATTGCTTACACTACAACACTGTTTTTGGAAAAGAGTTTGAGGGAGGAAAAGGGGTTGATCTTCAGTTTTTATCCTTTAAGGATGTCATGGCCAGTTGAAGAATAAGGAGAGAAATGAGAAGACATGGAACTTTTTACAGTTCTTTTGACATGTCTTCTTGACAGACTTTGAAGGACTTCAGAGCTGTCACATGATTTGTGCATGCAAAAAAAAAAAAAAATCAGAAAGCCTTGGGAATAAAGTCTTGGAACAATGTTTTTGTTTCCCCAGTGTGGTATGGTCAATGCAGAATAACTAATGTTTGTGAGATTCCTGAAGAACAAGGTGCACATTATGGGCCATATTTACAGAGTAGGTTTTTATTTACTTAATTTCACAGAGAGTTATATGAGTAACTCACCAAGTTTAAGTGATGAAGCAAATTAAACTGTTGGGAAACAGAGAGTAGCCAGGCTGTTGATACAAGAAATTAGTGAAGAAAACTATTTAAAATAATTTTTTTGCTCTAAACTGAAGGAAATTGTACAAGAATTTAAGTCTGGAAACATCTGAAAATGTCTTCATGTATTGTTTTTACTTGCAGGCCTGGGGGCTCGAATACCAAACATAATGGGAAAAGCTCTGAAGTCTCTGTAACTAAAAGCTTTCAAAAAGTGCATTGGAAATCAAACTAAATAAAACAGCTCCAGATAAACAAGAGCTGGCAGCATCTAAGAGGCCAAATATCTCTTAGAAGATATTTTGTAAGAATCTGGAATAGTTGGTCAGATAAAGAACTTTGGAGAATTTGCAAAAGCATGGAGAATTTGAGGAATGGCCTGTTAGGCAGAAAGTGTTGAGGGCTAAATTGGTAGACATGATGGGTGATGTTTAGTTTTCAAAGCTAAACAGATGGGAGGAAGCAGTGAGCAATTGGGAATGGGGTAGAAAGTAAAGGAACAGCTATTTAATCAGTGCTCACAAACCACTGGGACCAGAACTCCCTGCCTGGCAGGTTCCAGCTCTAATTTTCAGCCTGTTGGCCCTTTCTTCTTTGCAAGGTTGTTGTGATTTGCAAAGGGAAGCCAGCCAGACCCAAGGTGTTCTGAACAAAGGTTTCATAATCTTGGCACTTTGTCTGTTACTTGGACAGAGGGAGGGACCAGCAGAAGATTGTTCTTTTAGAAAGTGAGGTGTATTTTGAATTCTGTTTTACAGCCTGTCTTCCTTCTCTGTTTAACCAAGGAAAAGTTCTTTCTTGACCAAGTAATGTTTCCCAAAAAAAGTTATAAGGCAGCTGAGAGCTGCTTCCATGGGTCTGTGCTTTACCCATCATCTCCTCACGGCATTGCTGGCATGGAATGCACAAAGCACCGGCACCTCGTGGAGATGGAAGAGGAGAGAATGGTGCAGGAAGGGGCAAACAAAGGGGAAACGGAGCCTCAAAAGCTGTGCAGGTTTGGCACCATTTTGAAAGCCTTGGTACTGGGCAGCCACTCTATCTGTAAGATTTTGCTTGCCTAAATTTACCAGGAATTTATGGCAGAAAAAGAAACAAGCTACTACAGGAGACACTTTGCCAGAAAGACTCCATCCTTTTATGAAAAGCATTTTTGAGTGAGCATATTTTATTGAACTTCCCATAATCTGACAACTGTGGTCTTAAAGTAAAAGACTTTCCCCTTTCTACCCCTTATAAATATATTTTTACCTTTTTTTTTTCTTTTGCCTCCCTTTACGGGACAAATGAGTTCATGAACTTTATCGATAAACAACATTGCTCCTATCTGGACTTTTGTTTTCCTTTCAAGAGTTTTGCTGAGCCATCTGCAGTTAAATCTTCATTATTTTGGACATATACTTTTCGAACTAGTCCCTTTTCCTAGCTCCTAATATAGCAAAGCCATTCCTATTCAGTCATGCTCATAAACATTTGCATAAAGTGAGTTGTGTACTTGAACTGGGGCCTCGGACATATCCTGTTTGATATAGCAGACCTCATAAAAACAAAGACAAGACACATGCAATTTGTGCCTGTCTGGAAGTGAAGTGCTTCTCTGCTTCCCTCACAGTCTGGCAGAGAGCAGAACATCTGGGTGCTGCCTGCTTTTCAACCAGCCCTGACAGAAGAGGAATCCTTTTATAATGCAATTAAGTAGTAAGTGTGTGAAAACCATATCTGTGAAATAGAAATAGTATCTGAGCAGTCCAAAGCATTTTTGGCTGTGGTTGGTGGTATGAAATGCTATATGCAGATTCTGGAAGTTCTCTGTCTGTAGTGCAGACTCTGCCAAAGTTAAAAACGTGAGGAGTGAACTGAGATAATTTTAATTATTTTTTTTCTTAACAAGGAAGCCATAAATGCCTGCAAAAGGGATAGGACATACAAAGTTGCCATTTTTTTTCCCCAGCACATGGGTGCAGAAGCACTTAAACAAGGTCACTGTATTTTTCCATTAAATTCTCAGTTAAAATGTAAACACTTTTTAGGGTGACAACTACTGTTCATGACTCTGGTCTCTCTAGTGAGTGTGCTTGGAGACCCTATTAATTCTCACTCTCTTTCCTGGGTACAAACCTGCCTTATGATGAAAAACTGCTCAATAGCAAGGTGAAGAAAGCCCAGCAGCCAATTTCTTGGTGCTAGAAAAAACATTTGGACATCTGATATGAGCTTGGACAGCCAGAGGATCTTCATGCTGGGCAGTTGCTGAGGGTGTTGCCTTGAAATGCACCCACCTTCATTCAGAACTATCTTACCCACTGCTGAAGAGTGTGGGTGGTCGAGTAGGTAGGGAATCTCTGATAGAAATTGCTTTAAGACATTGAACACCTCCCTGCAGTCCAGTGCAGACACCAGTGTTGGAAGGAAGCTGCTCCAGGTGTGTCTTTGCTCACCATCTCCTGCTCGGCCAGCCCCAAGGGCTGGGTCCTGTGCATGCCCTGGGAAGTACCAAACTCTCCATCTCCTCTTTGCTGAGTCACCGGTGCCAAAACTCAGGCTAGCCCTTTCCAGGGAATACAGACCTAAACATATGAAAAAGGGAAATTCTGCCATTCTGCCTTCCTGTAAAACCTGTGTTGGGCCAGAGAACTGAGCCTGGATCTCTGGAAATCAGCTTAT
This sequence comes from Emberiza elegans, assembly GCA_024865655.1. Classification (NCBI taxonomy): domain Eukaryota; kingdom Metazoa; phylum Chordata; class Aves; order Passeriformes; family Fringillidae; genus Emberiza; species Emberiza elegans. The sequence goes on from JALJVW010000158.1 coordinate 5,242,583, forward strand.
ATGGCTGGGCCTTCCTGCCTTTACACACACTGAGGACCTCAGACAAGAAAATTTATAGTTTATACATAAAGAAAGCAAAATCTTGGGTTGTATTTCTTGTGTGATGTGCAGCAATACCCACAAGTAAAACACTGAAGTCCATCATTAAGGATTAGCTATGTAAATATGACCTATCAAAGAGATTCAGTGGAGACAGTAGTGCTCTGTGGAGAACTGAATCATTTAGGTCAGGTTTTTTTTTTTCACTATTATTTTTTAAAAGAGGAAAACAATGGCAAGGTGGCCAGCCAGAAAGCCTAGGGGAACCATTCATGCTCAAGGTGTTAGCACTAAAAGGCACAATAGGAAGCAGATGTGCAGAAAAACAAAATAAAACTGCAGGCAGGAAGGACTACCTCAGGCTATGGCTGTTCCTACTGTTACTAGTTAATAGGAACTCCACAAGGAATTGCTGATTTAATTACAGCTCAGGGGCAACATGCTAGCTTATCCTTTTTAAATTATGCATTGGAGGTGTGCGTAGCAAATGGAGGCTTTGCGTGGTTGAACGTCTCACAAGGAGGAGGAGACTTTTGGTATTAAAAATATTCAGTGTGCAGGGGACAGGCATGGTGCCAGCTGTCCAGAGAAGAGCAAAATGCCACGTGGGAGCGTCTTCCATGATTCCAGGTGGGAGCTGGATCTGGCTCAGAGGCTTGCCCTATGCCGTAAGGTCAAGTGCTTGGGCTGAATTAGGGTTACTCTAATTAATTTCTCTGTCATATTTCAGCAAATATGGCAGATTCTAGACAGAAGTACACTGAAATTATTATCAGACCTGAAAAAATAACTTTGAGTGAAATTTCAAGTCATTCCCAAGGTTATATGAATCAGCAACTGTTCCTACAATGGAACTAAATCCATGACATTTAAGCTGAGGCATGAAGGCTAAACCCAGGTTGCTAAGCTATTTTAGAGACCATTTCTCTATTCAGATAACAAAAAAGAATTAAGTTTTTGTTTTGCAAGGGTATTATAGGAAATGTAACCCAGAGATTTTCCATGTTTTCTGCTCCCCTTGCCGACCTGGTCCAAAAAAGGAGAAGGCAGAAGAGTTAAAAAAAAAAAAAAAAAAGTCTGTTGTTATTATATGGTCTCCTGAATGCAAAAGATACCATTAGGAACTTTAAAGGAAATTTATGTACAGCTCCTGTGTGTCAGGGCTCAAATTTTTCCAAAAACTTTATTGTTCAACCGGATGTGTCAGGAACTAGACTGAGTGCAATTCTATGCCAAGAAACCGATGGTAAAGAGCATCTAGCACCATATATCACTGAGAAATCATTCCAGAGGGGATAAAGATATGCAATGATTGGAAACAAAAAAGTAAGTTTCCCTATAAAATGGGCTTAGGAAGCACTTTTCTGTTATTTCTTACAAAAATTCTTCTTAGTAAAAGATTATGGGCTCTCAGTATGAATAAATATCAAGAGGAAAAAGGGGCATGTTAGGCAGATTTTGATAGCAGGCAGAGTGTCACAGCAGTAGCAAAGGGTTGGGCACATACCTGGGCACTCCTGGCAGGGAAGAGCATTGATCCACGGATTTCTGTAAATTAGGGAACACACAGATTGATGCATGTATCAGATATTTGCACCCATGTGCAGACAGATTTTTAGAGCGTGGTTAAGAGATTTCTGTGTAAGGATTATCCTGACATTTGTTCCACATGAGATGGAAAAGGGCCAGGCTGGAAAAGTTGGAGGGAAGAAACATCCTTCCAGGCAGGGGCATTTGGGGTGTTGCAGAGGCTGCCCTCCCTGTGCTTTGCTCAGTTCCCCTAACATGAGGAGGGGGGACAGCTCAGATGCACTCATCCCATTTGTCACCCTAATTCAGTATTTGTTGCCTGGGCAATGTGCAAGTCAAAGAGTCCCTTGGGTGTTTGTGGCATGTGTGCTGGGCTGGGTGTGGGAGCTGGCTGCCCTCCTGCCTTCCTGCACATTCCCCATTCACTCCCGGACGTGTGAGTGCTTTGTGTAACTCTGTACGTGCAGCATGGGATCAGCCTGGGCAGCAACAAACAGGTTTCAGTTTGTCAGCAGCACCATGTTAATACATGCATGGGTGTAAATTTAGAAACAAATTTAGAAATGTAAGGATATACTGGCAGTTTATGAAGCTGCCTCAGGCGATTGCAGAGTCCTCGTTTGTTCTCACTGACCACAGGATGGTTTGGGTTGGAAGGAACCACTGGAGGTCCTCTAGTCCAACCCCACTGGAATGAGCAGGGACATCTCCAGATAGAACAGATTGTTCTCACCCAGGTCTTTTCATGCTGAACAAGCCACAGAAATTTTCTCAGAACAATTTCCTCAGGACCACTGAATAAATGTTTAGCGAAGATAGTGGAAGGCTGTGACTGAGCAGCCTCTTTCATAGAGCACACTGTCACCCTGGAGATAATCATCATTTTGGCCAACAGCAGCAGGTCAAAATGCCTTCCTGAGTTTGTTTTTTGTTGATGCTTTGAATTATGTTTATTTAGAAGAGAAAGGATCCTAAGTGATATTTCCATTGCCGCGTGTTAGACATTGTAATCCACAAACAAACACCTAGACAGCCAGATTTTTGTCAGGTGTTCAAAACTCAAACAACAAACTGCTTCAGCTCTCTAGGTGACTAACAGAGAACTGAATCAGGATTGCTGTGTTGCTTTTAATTTAGTTTTGCAGGTCCCGTCTGAAAACCAAAGTGAACTCCACAGGATGAGGTTCCCCAGCCAGATGATGCTCTGTTGAACTGTACAGTTCAGCCTGCCGTACTGAGTGGGCTGATATTTATTTCTCCCTTTCCTTAAACTGACTAAATGAATTAGGGTTCAAACTGTATATTTGCTCTAGAATTTCATCTAATTCCACTCTTGTTGCAGCACAACATTTAAACATAAAATAAAATAGTAAACTCAATCTTTCTGGGTCTATGGCTTGTTGACATTGAACCTCACACAGTCCTTACACCGTCTGCTTGGGACGACATGGCGCTATTAGATCAACAATACCAGCTGGTTTTTTAATTCTCTTGGGAGCCAAATTTTAAATAAAGCTAAATATTAGGTCTATGCTTAGATCTGTTCTATAAATATTGTCATTAATTTAGGAGACATTTGTTTTGAGGGTTTTTTACATTTAATTTTTATTGTTGATCTTTGCGATCTTGCATTTGTCATTGTTTTTTGAGGTATTCATAATAAGTGTTTTGTTTAGCATACTTCTGTGGTGCAATTTTTCTGTCATGATTAGATGTTTCTAATCTGCTCCGGGCTTTGTTTGCTTTGTCTCCGCAGTAATTTTAATTACAGGACCACATACTATTTGTCACTGAGTGTCAGAAAGAGCAGGGGGCTGAGACTTGAAAGGATTTGGAATAATTTGTCTTGTTCTGGGTGTGTCAGTGATGTTTTCTGACTGTCTCCAAAATCTCTTGCATCTGGTATCTGAAGTGTTATGAACTCTCAAATGGACAGCAAGAATCAGAGAATGGTTTGGGCTGGGAGGTGTGGAAGTTTGCAGGCAATCCTGACATGGGAAGAGATGAGAATCTGATTCCATGTTTCAGAAGGCTGATTTATTATTTTTGGTATATAGTATACTAAAATGATGTACTAAAACTATACTAAAAGAATAGAAAAAAGGATTTCATCAGAAGGCTAGCTAAGAATAGAAAAAGAATAACAACAAAATCCTGTGACTGACCGAGACAGTCTTAAACAGATGGACTGTGATTGGCCATTAATTAGAAACAATCACATGAGACCAATCAAAGATCCACCTGTTGCATTCCACAGCAGCAGATAATTATTGTTTACATTTTGTTCCTAAAGTCTCTCAGCTTTCCAGGAGAAAAAATCCTGGCAAAAGGATTTTTCAGAAAATATCATGGCTACAGGGAGGGACAATAGGGATTGTTTAGTTCCAACCCCCTGCCATGGGCAGGGACACCTTCCACTAGACCAGGTTGCTCAGAGCCCCATCCAACCCTGCCCTTGAATATTCCCAGGGATGGGGCATCTTCTCTGGGCAGCCTGTGCCAGGGCCTCACCATCCTCACAATGAAGAATTTCTTCTTCATATCCAATCTACGCCTGCTGTCTGTCAGGTTAAAGCCATTCCCTTCTGTCCTGCCACTCCAGGCCCTTGTAACAAGTCCTCTCCAACACTCCTGTTACCCTTTCAGGTACTGGAAGGGACTCTAAGGTTTCCCTGGAGCCTTCACCTCCAGGATTACCACCCCAGCTCTCTCAGCCCGTGGTGTGTGCTCTCTCAGAAGCAGGCAGAGTCATTCAGCATGATGACACATGATGGAAGAAAAAATCACGAACACCTAAGACTAATGTTCATTTGCTAAAAGTAAATGGCTTTCATGCCTGAAGGTGGTGAGGATTAATCAGCATTTAGTACCAGCATTTTAAGACATTTTCATAGCACAGCTGCTGATGTATCCAGCATGATGTGTCCTTTAACACAGAGCTCACGTACTGAGCATGGATTTGCCTCGCGCGCTCGCTGTACTTCTTTGGCAGAGTTATATCAGGTCATGCAGGCCCCAGAGAAACCATAGCAGAGCCTTCCTGCCATTGTGCGCCAGGAAGGGCCGGCTGAATGCCTGCCATTTCCCTCCCTCAGTTCTGGGATGCATTGTTTTGGAGCAGCCAGAGGAACAGGAACAGAAAGCTGCTCCTCCACAGCGTAGGAACAAACAGATCCCCGCTGCAGCCTCTTCGAGCTGGAACCAACACCTGCTTCACCAGTGTTATAATCCAACATCCTCACTGCACTGGGAGTGGAAAAATAACCCCACCTTCATGTCAGAGAGATCTTCAAGACTGAAAATCTGAGGCTAGATGCATTAAGACCCCTCTGGGCCAATCAACGTGAAAATCAGAAGAAAAATTATTCAGCCCTTGCATCACTTCCCATATCTTTTGGTCCAGGACATGTGAAGGGATGAAGCTCTGGCTTCACATGCCACCAATGAGCTACTATTCCCCTAAAGCTCAAATGCTGTCTGTCTGTGCTGTTTCCTGCAAGATTAAGTTATCATTTTGGGCTGGAAGGTTGTAATTTGTGAGGTTTCGCCAGAGATATCTGGGGTTTGTTTGTTTCTGCCTCAAATGGGAACATGGATAAGACTTAACCTCAGAAAATAGTATAATTTCCAAAGTATTAGGGAGGATGAAGGACAATGGCTTGAGAAGGGATGGTGATGTTCCAAACCTGACATTCCCACCATTTATACCACAGTAAATCCACAGGAATTGTGATTTTCTCTCAAATGCTGGGAGACACACCATCTTTAAAAAACTGTGAAACTGTGGGAGGAAAAATGTCAGGGAAAGGGCACCAAAAAGAGATGTAAAGGGCTTTATGTTGGAAAAAAGTAAAGAAATAAAGCCTGTGTGTTGGATGATTTGAAATGTCAAATAACTCAGCATGTACCCATTGATTAAAAGTACACTCCGTATACCCCAAATACCTGTGAGAGTCATCTGATGTGTTCCACTGCACAAAACAACTATGGAAAGAACTTGATATCAGATTTTTGAAGCAAATTAGAAAAGCAAGTGATTTTCTGCTAGTGATTTTACTGGCTGCCAAATAATTCTTGAATATATGCAGTTTCCCAGTCCAGACAGAGAAATAAGTTTATCAAGTTAATTTTTTCTTGTTATTAAAAACAGAATTTAAAATAAACTTATGTTTTATTGCATTTTGTTATATAAAATAATGATTAAAATAAATGGAAGAAATTCCAAATACACATTAATACAGAATAATGCAATTGCCCTCTTATGTGTTAGGCAACATTTTTTTATGTACAATAATGGTCACATTTTTTATAGACATTACTGCTCCCATTTTTTATAAGCATTTGAAGTATAAAAAGGAATGAAATTAAACAAAACAGTTTTAACCATTTTATACTTTGCTAATTGGTCAGCCTGTTTGGGTAAAAGCATCTCATATCCTGAATTTTTGTTTCTCAGTCTCTTTCAGTCACGTCCTCCTGTTTGTCACAATCGCAGAAAGAAGTTCCAAAGTGCTTTGGCAATCCTGTTTTCAGGTTTTAAAGGTCCCCTCAAGGAGCAGCTGTGTCCCCCTGAGCTGCCTAGAGAGGGTTTCCGAGGCTCCAGCCTTATCCAGTCTTGTTTTTGTGATGCTTAAGTTTTGGGAAAAAAGAAGCAGAAAATATCTGTCTAATGAACAGCATCCAAGACTTAAAGACAACCCAGATTAGACATTGCAATTAAATCCTTAGCCTGAAAAATCCATGCTAAGCCTCTGAGCAGTATCAGCAACAACAGGAAAAAGCTTTTCCTCTCTGTACCTCCAGCACTTAAACTTGGGAAAGGCTTTTGCTGGTGAGGCTGAAGTGGGATTTAACACTAAAGGCCAGAGCAAAAAGGGTGTCACGAAGGTAGGCTGATAAATCAGACAATTTATTCCAGCTGCAGATTTGGCTCCTAATAAATTGTTAGTTTTACAGAGACATATTAAAATAATAAAAGCCAGTGAATCAGCAATCTTCACAGCAAACCAAGTTACAGAAAGTTCAATCCCCACAAGAAGCTCTCTTTCTCCAAACATTTGGACATCATCACTGTCTGCTGTGTCTTTTTGAGTTTCCCCTTTCTAATTCTGAGTAAATTACTGCAGGGAGCTATTTCCATGTGTCAGAGGCAGTGCTGAGCAGCAGCTGCAGCCGGGATACACCAGAGCTGCACCAGCCTGATGCAGCCAGGGAAGCAGCAAGCTACTGTCAAGAGGATCCTCTTCTCTGGCTGTTTGAACAAAAAAGCTTGAATTTCTGAAAAGTGCAATACTTCCCTGCCTCTTACTCACCCCCAAACAGCATAATTTAACCAAATAAATGGCTTTTCCTGTGGGAATTATCTTCTTTCTATTGCAGGAATTGTCTGCAAGTCAATGAGGGAAGAGCAAGTGATCATTGGCAGCATTAGCAAGGAGCAGCCCTGGGCACCTCAGTGTTCTCCTGAACATTGTCTGAAAAGTGCCTTCAAACTGGTGGTTATATATTCTCCTAAGTAAGATTTGCCCAGGGAAAAAATAATATAAAAAGTCTCCAGTGCTTTTTAATGCTTGGTAATACAGATGTGTAGGTCTTGGGAGAAAAAGTTCTTAATTACAATTTGGAAGCAACAGAAATTTACTACAGATGTATTGGGAACGTAAAGAGCTATGCCCATAATCAGAATCCTTCTCCCACTGTTTCCACCTTTTTTGGAATAGCTAGGTTCCGCTTTTGAAATGGACGTAAAGAGTTGTGGGTGAAATCACACACATGACACATAAGTGGAAATAAGAAAAAGCAGCTAATTTTAGAATAAAAATCATTGGTGTCCCCTTTCACTCTGTTTCAGCAGCTAATCATTTTTAATGAAAACATCTTTGATGGATAGGAGAAACTAGCTGGCAACTAAACTGGAGGAAGCTGACAGTGAATACATTAGCTGGGGAGAGTCATCTGTTCTGTAGCTCTTTAGCAAGTGGCCATATATTTTAAATTTATGTTACATCAGAGCTGCTAAAATTGCTGAGCTGCTCTGCTGAGTGTAGTGAACATTGACTCATGAACGTCGCACGCAGAGATATTTGTTCATGTTAACCAGACACAAACATTATATTTAGTGTTGCTGTGACTTAAATCCATCTGTCTTGAAACACAGAAAGGAAGATTGAATATGCCCTGTGTTTATAATAGCAAAACTACATGTGTGTTATTGTATTTATATGCATTTATTACATAGAAAAATATGTAGGGATTATGACAGCTAAATCCAGGTATCTTATTGGTTTATGGACCTGCAGTAATACATACATTTAAGAGAACCTGTGTGGGATTCTTTTTATACATGGTTCTGAAGTCAACTAAAATAATAGTCATGACAGTGGGTTTTCCCACAAAAACTGACTTGTCATGCTCCTGACATATTTCTGTTACTAAATGATGCACAAACCTTATCTAGATCTGCTCCTGCTCACACATTTTTTTGCCCAAAAAAGAATTTATTCTGAATGAGTGTGAGCTATGAGTTTTAGTTACAGCTAATGAATGAAGAGGAGGGGGAAGAAACCAAGTGTTGCTTTTCCATAATTTCTTCACATATTTAAATTTTTAGAGAAAATCAAAACTTTGTCTTCTTAGATATAAGTGAAGAAAAGTCAGTATTGGGTTCTCCTGAATACAGAGAGATTGGTTGCAGATTTCCTTGCAGTTTGCTGCTTTGCAGAGATTTTTGTATGTGATAAGAGAACAGATGATGCTCAGGCCTAACTGTGGCACATGGAACAGAAGAAATCACTATTTTGGTTAAATAAAACTGTTTGCATATCATGGTGAGCCAGGTGTTAGACTTCTCATGATGTTATTTAATTTAAAGTATTATTGGTGGAGGAATACCACAGGAAGAGCAATTTAGAGGAAGCTACCTGGTGCAATGATATATATTACTCTTCAACTAATGAAAAAGCTATTAAAAGCTGAAGATCATTTTTTCCAACCCAGCCCTAAACCTTGCACCAGTAGCAACAGAGAGACCAGAGAATCCCTTGGCCCACATTATTAATCAGGGCCCTAATATTTAAATAAACCTGCATTTGAAGACCTGCCAGCCATGCCAGAGCCCATCTCCATGGCTGTGTCAGTGATGCTTCAGGTTTTCGCTTTTATATTTTTCAGATTCTGTGCTGGTTCAGTGTGTGGGTCTGAGCTTCATATGAAGGGATGGTGAGCTCCTGCACAGAGTAGGTGGAGAAAAAATTCCTTCTCTAGCTGGGGACCAAGGGCAAATGGTCCAAATGCCAGGCTCAAGAGCATAAACAAGGATTGAAGAGTGGAAAAACAAGAAGGATGGGACTTCATGGGCTAGAGCTATAAATGGACAATTAACTCCAATATCCTAATGAACCAGAACTTATAAAAGCATGAGACCCTGTGACTGGTCTTCCATTTTGTGCCCATTTTGGGTTCACCTGGGGTGTAGCCCTGGCTGGGCCTTTGTGCTGCCCAAGGTGGATCCATTGAGGCCTCCTAATAAATTCCTAATTTATTCTTTAACTCCATCTAGCCTCTGTTCTAGGTCAGCCTGCACAAGGCACCATCAGTGCAGCTCTAGGGCTGCAAATGCCAGATGGGGATGAAGCAGAGCAAGCAATCAGGGAGGTGTGATGGCAGGCCAGTCCTCTCCTGGAGGACTCTGAGTGTATTCAGTGTGCTACAGAGCCAAGGGAATCATTTTAGGATTTATTGGCTTTGCAGTGACGAGTGGATGCTGTAGGGAAATGATGAGTGGAAAAGAACCAGAGCAAATAAAGTCGTGAAATATGGCTGCAACTGTCCAGCCTGCACCTTCCCCCAAATAAATAAAAGCAACTTCCAAGTCAGAGATGGGAGCCAAGAAGTTGTGGAGAGGGTAAAAAAAAAGGAAAGGCATCCCTTCCATCTGGGCATGGGATTTATATCCATAATCTCTGAGGAAACCAAATAAGAGAAGGATGCATTTTTCATCCCTCTCCCACCCTGAGAACTGCAATTGTGGTGGAGGTTCATCCCCACTTTCACGTGGGAACGGAGAGGGAGTTCCACCAACCAGCGAGGAGCCTTCTCTTCAGCATTCCCTGGAGAACAGAAAAGATGAAACCAGCAAAGCCCCATCAGGTTTCTTTATTTCTGCTGGAATGTGGGAAACAGAGCTTTTAGGTATTGTGAAATCTCAGCTCCTTCTACCCAATGAACTTAGAAGAATTTATTGCAAGAAGAGATGATATTGAGGTTCAGTTTTATTTGTATTCAAAGATCTGGTTTTGAACTTGGCAGGACAAATTTTTTGCAGGGTTTGGCTGTTCTTGCAGAACCTAATCCAAAGCCCATTGAAGTCAGGACAAATCTCTCCCTAGACTCCAGTGAATTCTGGGTCAGACCCCTACAGTAACATTGATTCTGATGGTTGCAGAGGTTGAGATTTTATTACTGCAATCAACATAAAATATGTCTGGCTTTCGCTTTGGATATTTCTCTCTTTCTTTTGCATAGAGTTCAAGAAATGATAATATTTGCTTTTTCTGGGGAAAATATTTATTTGTCGCTTTACAAAATTATCAAGTATAATTATTGTTATGTGAAGTTACAGGGAATTCTATGAAAAACTGTACTCAAAGTTCTGTGCATTTCTCTTGCTTAATTTCCTCTTATGTTCTGATGTTTATTCCATTTTTACATTACAAGACATGCAGTTTTTAATTCCTTTTCCAGATGAAGATTTTGCCCCAGAAAAGAAAATAACATAAGCAGAGACTACAACAGACTTCATCCAGGCTGGAGCCCTAATTCTGCATATAATTCTGGCTATAGTTTTACTAACAATAATATTGGTGAATTTTGCACTCAAAACATGGCTATTAATAAATATAAATTAGGGTCTGCTGAGCCATTTTGAGGTCATTTTAGAGTTTACACCATGGCAAAGAACACAAGCAGGTGGTCCTTCCCTCACAGGGGTTCTGGGATAATAACAGGTTTTTTTGTTGTTTATGGCCACATTTATGTTTAAGGAGCTTGGTTAAGCTCTAACAATTTAGGGTTTAACTTTTAAAGAAAATTATTTTACTTGATCTCAAAAAAAAGTTGTTAGCCTTTTTGCCTTTTTTTGCATCTTTCTTTTTAAATTCCTGTATTTGACAGCAAATTTTCAAGCTAGAATTCTACTACAAAAAATTGTTTTCTTTTTTTTTAAATTTACTTTTTTCCTGTTTTTAATTGGGATACAAAATCAAAGACCTTCTGCATTTGGGGTTTAAATCGTGTTGGGTCACATTTCCAATCCCCGTGCCTTTTATTCAGGTGACTCCAGTAATCAGTGCCTTAACATTGTGAGGTTTGCAATTTCAAAACCAAAATCGTTAAGACAGGGAATTCTGGGAGGAGTGAGAGGCTGTGGAAACTGCATATTTTCCTTTGGGTTACAGTCTCAAAATCTGTACAATTCGAATAATGGGTAAAATATTCTGCGTCTGGAATGACAAATTTACACAGGGGAAATTGTCATGTTGTGAATACTTTGGGTAAGAAAGGTGAGGTGAGTTTATACCCAGTAGTACTTAATCCCCAAGGTTACTTTCAGATGGAAGACAGAGCATTTACATATAAGTGTTGTGCAGCTCAAGGAGTGATGGATAGTGCTGTTATAAATTCAAATCACCCAGCCCTTGATTTATTCAGGAATTTCCAAGAGTATGGCAATATATACTTCTAATTTCCACTGAGGATGAATTTGGTGAAAGGAAAGAGAAATTATTTGCTGAAGTCTAAGCTGGAATGAGGTAGTGGACGCCAATGTTAACACTCCCAAAGAAGAGCTGTTTCCTGAATTAGGCTGCAGAGCAAGGAGCACTTTCGGCGCTGGATTGCCAGAGCTGCTGACAGACAGTCCCCCAACAGGAGGGCTTGATTAAAAGCTGCTGATGAGGGCTTTCACTGCCAGTCCTAGCAGAGCTCCTGCCCTCCACAGCAGCCTCCTGGCTGAGGAGACAGCAGCAAGCAGGGAAAGAGGCTGTGGGCATTCCTCTACCCCCTCTGGCTCCTCGTAGGATTATGGAAATTATGAATTACAGCTGCATCAATATGAGAAGTGACAGTCACTTTGATGGAAGGTGTTCAGTTAGCTCAGAGCTCTGCATTTCAAGCAAGGAATAAAAAAAGTACCTGAGTTATAGACAGCTGAATATCCCCATTATCCCCAGCTCCAAATATAATAATCTGAGCATGAATAGCACTTTTCAGCTGAGAGGCTGAAGTGCCTTGAAGATATTAACAGATTCGCTCTGTCACTTATGGAGTCAGGAAGCACTATTATTGCATTTGGGATTTGGGGAAGATTGAGATGCCTAGGAGTTAGTTTGTTCAAGATGGCAGGGGGAATCAGTGGCAGAGCTGTGAGGACTGTGCCCGTGTTCCTGAACTCTTGCTGCTTATCCTTTCTTAGCACATCTCTGATTTAATAAAAAAAATAAAATACTTTCTCACAAGTCAGATTGAAGAAAGGGTCATGTGAGGCATGGGGTGGCCCTTGCTGACCAGCAGACAAGGGCTATGAATGACCGTGACTGTGCAATATATTCAGTTTACAACTTTGTACAGTGAGTACAAAGTGAGCATAAGGCACTGTGACCACAATATGTTCTCTTATTACTCCAAGAGGTGGAAGACAAGGTCAGGCTTTTAGAATTGCAGTCATTTTTTTAGAAATTGTTTTATTTTTTATTGCTGCTGTGAGAGATACCAATAAAGCCAGTCTAAGCACATAGGAATTTCAGCTCTGCCTCTACCCTAAAATATTTAAATTTCCTTGAAACTCTCACTCATAAGGAACAGAAAGCCCACACCAAAGTGAACTTTCTAGAGTGTTGTAGGATGCTATTAGGCTTCTCTCAAGCTTGGTCAGCAAAGGGCTCTGCAGCTAATCTCTGCATTTAAAGAAAAGAAAATAGCTGATGCCTTAACCTCAGGAGGAAGACTAGGAACACAGAAATGCAGTGAGGGAAAAGCCTGTTGCTGTCAGTATTTAAAGTGCAGAGGTTACAGCCAGCCTCTCTGCCCGAACCTCACACCCACAGATTGCTGTTTCTATCAAAAATTTCTAAACAGAAAAAGGCAGTGCATTGGTCTAAACTTCTGGGTCACCCACAGTTTCTTATAGCATCCACCAGCAAATGGAGGGTCTGGAGCACAGGTCTGGTGCAGAGCAGCTGAGGGCTCTGGGGGTGTTTAGCCTGGAGGGGTCTCAGGGGGATGCTCTCACTTCTCTGCATGCACCTGCAAGGAGGGCGCAGCCTCCCAGGTAACAAGGGACAGGAGGAAAGGAAACGGCTACAAGTTGTGCCAGGGAGGTTTAGATTGGATATTTGGGGAAAAAATTCTTCAGTGAAAGGCTGATCAGGCAATGGACCAGAGGAATGGTCAGGCAATGGAACAGAGAAATGGCTGGAAGTGTTCATCATGCTGGGGATGTGCTTTAGCCGTGGGTTTGGCAGTGCTGGGTTAGTTTGGCTCAATGATCTTCAGGGTTGTTTCAAACCTCCCCAACTCTATTCTCTGTGTCTGTGGGCCATTTATGATGCAGAGAAAGTTGGTGGCGAGCAGTGTTTTCTTGATGGAAAAATACCTTGGGAAAATATGAATCTACAAACTCTGAGAATCTGTTAACAGACTGTGGGGAATATAAAATAACATGTATTTATTGAAAAGGCCTTGATGAAGCCTTTTTGAAAGCCTCTGCATTTAAGAACCAGAGTCTTTTGTGATTTGACCTCCCAACAGCAAAAAAATTTTTTTTTCAGAGGGAAAGAAATGTTAAATGCTGTGACTGCTGGACTGGGAGCTTAGTTCAGCTAACATCAGGTTTATGACCCAGGATGGAGGTAAATGGCCAAACCCGATCAACACCCCATTAATCCAAGGATGATCAAGTAACATTGCATTTGGCAAAGCCACAAATAACCATGTAATAACATTGTAATTCTATGGTAATTTCTTACACATGGTTATTGATGCCCTGTAAAATAATGTGTTACCAATAATCCCATATTACCTCTCTGCTCTTAAATATAAGGTCACTGACAGACCATGACTGTTTAATGCACTTTCAGTCTCAAACAGAAATCTTATACAATGGTTATAAAAATGAGCCTTAGTAGGTGACCCTCTTTGCCCTCCTTTAATTGTTTTTTTCCTCAGAGCATGTCACATGTACATCAGTGCTACTCTAGAAGTTTGCAGGGTATTGGATTTCGTTGACATTCAGCATTTCCTTTCCACTTTTCACCTACCTACTTAAAATTAGGACTCTTCTCAGAAATTTGGATTGTACCCACTTTCAAAGGTGGAGACTGAGAACCTAGCTGAGAGGCAAGTGACTCCTGCCCTAAGGATTCAAACCATCCCAAAACCAGCCAAATACCACAAAATTGTGCCATGCACCTACAGCTTATTTCGAGCATCAATCATTGCTGAATGGGTAAGAAACCTGGGTGCTCCCATTCCAACCTCCTACTGTGAGGATACCTAGAAACCAGCTGGGAGCCAGAAAGATTTGTCAGTACCGGGAGAACAGGCAGGGAGACTTGCCTAAGAGATAAACCAGTGTCATGCTGGGTTTGTGTCTCTCAAACCTGGACCCTGTTTGACTCAAAAGCACTGTAATGTTTAATATAATCTTTTCAACCTGCATGCAGAGAAATCCATATTCCTCCATATGCTGCTGTTTTTACATGGAAGAAGTTTTGGATCTTTCTTTATAGTAGGTCTCACTCATAGTTTAAACTTTTTTATCTTAGAATCATGGTTTAAATAGGAAGGAACCTTAAAGATTATCTCTTTCCAACTCTCCTGGAATGTTCAGGCACATCTTCCACTTGACCAAGGTGCTCAAAGCCCAGTTTTTCCATTTCATTCTTGTCAGAAAAAAATTGAAAAAAGATATTAATTCTAACCTTAAACTTTGGTCTTGAATACTCTTAAAATTATAAAAAAATTTGAACTGAATTTACCTTGTATTTTAGGCCTAAACCTCTTGTCTTGGAAAAAAAACACTGGAAAATACTTATTTGAATCAAGTTGTGTTTTGTCAATTTATATGTAGCTTTAATTAAGAACATCTAATGAATTAGCAGTGTGGCCACAAAAACCTTGGTGAGGCACACAGGCAGGAACACATTGTGCTCCCACAGCTGAGGCACCTCAGAGCATCTCCTGCTGCTCAGCTTTGCCTGGGCTTCCACCTTCCACAAATCCACAGCCTGGGGCAAGGGAGTGCTTTCACCCTTTCAAAACCCCATTTTGTTCTTTTGCTTGTGTCCAGCTCTGGGATTGTGAGAGTTAGTTTTATGTCTGCAGTTCATCAGGGCTGGTGTGTTTTGTGCAGCAGGGTAGCAAAATTTAACAGCAGTTATTATCATTCCTACACAGAGGAGATGTGTAACTGGGGGTTTGTAACATTCTCCAAGAGCAGGTCAGGCTTTTCAGGGAAAAAAACAAACAACAACAACAACAAAAGTGCTACAAGACAGAAGAGGAATCCTGAGAATGGTAACTGCCCTCTACTCAGAAAAGAGTGGAGAAGCCAACAATCCAGCAATCCCACCAACTTCGTATTCCCTAGGGCCGGACTGGAATCAGCATCTGACTGGGCTTCCTTTCACCAGCTGTGACTGTCAGGTAAACAGACCAAGGGGAAAACAGAGACATCTGTTCCTGGACATGGCAGAGGTCCCCACTGAAGTCACCTTTACAGGGCAGTGCTGGGCGCTAATGAATGAGAGCAGTGTCTCTGGCCCAACACCATGTTCTTCAAACAGCACTTCTGAATTTAATTAGATTTTAGGAGCCTGCTTATGTGTTCCCTATACAGCTGTGGAGCACAAGGAATCATGTGGTTTCTGTGACCTTTTGTTGCTCCTTGCAGTGTTTTCTCTGATGCTGCCTCTCAGCCATTCCTTCCACCCCATCGTGTTATCACGTGCACTGCTCATACCTTTTAAAGGCACAGCTGGGGATGCAAACATGATTTATGTGTTTCACAAGGTCTTCCATACCAGTAAGGAAACCTCAAGGCTCCTTTCCAGTGTTGCTGACTAGGACTTAGCTGGTGCTGTCTGCTGCAGCACATGTTGCAGTATAGATGGCCACGATACACTGAGCACCACCATAAAATTCCAGAAGGCTTCAACCCACACAGAGTAACACCACAGCACTTCAGAAAGCTGCAAACATCCACCCTTGTTGTCCCTCAGCCCAGCCTTTTATCCCCTCCTGCTGATGCACTGCACCTGTGTGCCCTCTGTTCCCTCTGGTGGCTGGGCAGTGCCCCTGGGCACTCCATGGCTCATTGCTGTCAGTGCTGCTCACACCTGTAGCCCACTATCCACTCCCAATCACCACAAACTCTGTGCCTACACCAAGGTTCATTCAGAGCATCTGAGCAATATCTATAGCTTAAAACAGCTAACAGAAATAAAACAGCAAGTAATTGTGACACACAGCTGACAAAGTCCAACAGATGCCTTCAAGACCATATAAAAACATCTAGATTATAATCCACATGAAAACTACTATGTCTCTTACTAAGCCATAAAATTGATACATCTAGCTGGAGGAAAAAAAGTTGATAGTGCAGTCATAACATTCCTTCCTTTTGTCTTATTTACCTAATCTGAATAGGACGAAAAAAACCCCAAACCTCTATTTTACAATTGAGACTAAAATGTGGACATGGCAGAGAAAGCCACTTGTGCTCTTAGGGTAAATTGATCAGAACAGAAACACAAAGCTTGGTGAAAGGCATTTGTCACAAAATGCAGAACATTAATTACTTTTACAGAAATACACAGCAATTAAACAAATCCAATGGTCAGGATAAACATGCACACCTAGAAGTCCCAAAGCAGCATTTTGAATTACATATTACTTGATCTATTATAAAGTAACAGTTTTAGAAACACCAGCCCTTCTGCATTCCTTTTCCCCACAAGTGACCCAGAAACAAATCAAGTCACTTCTGACTTACACGTCTGCTAACCACAGCAGCCAAGGGTGGAAAAGGTGATTTGGCTCCCAGCATTCCCAGCTGGTCAGTGGTGGCACATGGCACAGTTGAGGTGGCCATGACACACAGAGTGCCACCATAGAATTCCAGAGGGCTTCAACCCACACAGAGTAACACCACAGCACTTCAGAAGCTGCAAGCATCTGCCCTTGTTGCCCTTCAGCCCAGCCTTTTATCCCCTCCTGCTGATGCACTGCACCTGTGTGCCCTCTGTTCCCTCTGGTGGTTGGGCAGTGCCCCTGGGCACTCCTTACCTTCAACACTGCTCACCTGCTGCTCACAGCTGTGCCCATTGGGGATGATGCTC
Source organism: Emberiza elegans (assembly GCA_024865655.1). Taxonomy (NCBI): domain Eukaryota; kingdom Metazoa; phylum Chordata; class Aves; order Passeriformes; family Fringillidae; genus Emberiza; species Emberiza elegans. The sequence continues at coordinate 5,259,547 of JALJVW010000158.1, forward strand.
TGCTGCAGCCCCACTCCAATTACCTACAGCTGTCCATGGTGTGGAAACCTCTGCTGGTCTTCAGAGATGCGAGCAGCACTCACTCTTCACTCAGACCACTATGAGACAGGTTTTGGCCTGGGCAGTGGCCGATCAGAGGCTGTCACTCACCCTGGAAGCTCTGCTCTGAAATGCCCTACTGCAGTCACTGGGTGAGCCAGTTCTGGTCATCAGAGCTAGGGCTGAAATTAGGAGTGAGCCTCAAGGCTGTAATAGTCTGTATTTGTTCTGCAATGTACGGCAGAAAAGGGCACAGCAAAGCAGGTGTCAATTCTGGTCCCTTGCAAGCAGATTCTGCCTGCCTTTGTATAAAACTGTCATGTAAAAACACATGTTCACGTGAAGTTAAATCATGAAAATATGATTCCTCTAACTTTTAAAACCAAATTTCCTTATTTACTGAGTCAAGAAGAGTCTTTTAAACTCTAAGTTTTAATTAATTATTGTTTCTACTAAGAGATTGGATAAAGAGAGATTCTGTATGACTTAAGATTACATGCCAAGCTTTTGAACCTGCAATGAAGATACAAAGTTAAAAAGCTATTTTTTATCCTAATTGTCAGGCTTATAGAATTTTTTTGGGTTTGCTAAATCTATTTACATGTGTGATAGTCAGTAGGATCATTTACTGGCAAGACTACTACAGGCAGCAGCACTTCCCTTTTTTTTCCCTGCAAGTTCCATCCCTCTTCCATAATAATCCTTGGTCCTGTCATTGGAAATTGGCCTTTTCCCACATAGAAATATAGCTGCTCTTCTCTCACAAGTGCAATAATACATAATTTCTTTGGGGATTAGCTGAAAGTTGCAAACTATTCATTTAAAAAATTTTGTTTAATGAGGAGAGAAAATAACCATATGCGCGTTGTTCAGGTTCCTAAGCCACCTTACGCTCTGAAGGGTATACCTGGGCATAAGGGCACAGAAAAGGTTCTTAGCCGCCTAGGATTCAGCATGAACTTCCAGACACTTGCCAGCAGTGAAGTGCTAATTTAAAGCCTTTTGATTTGGCACAACTCATTTCAACAAGCGGAGAGAAAGAGCGCCAGCCCCTTTGGAAGGGACAGCGTTCCAGCACCAACAAAGCCTCATTGTTCTCCTGCCCAGAGAGCCTGGAAGCAGTGGTGACCCCAAAGCAGTCCCTTTGGAAAGGGAAAACTGCTTTGCAATAATAATTATTCCTAGAGTTCAAAAGACTTAAGCCTTTCCCCGAAAGAAATCGAATGATTGAAAATTCGCACAACAGCTGGCTGGGGTTGAATGAAGACGTCAATTACACTGATAAGGAAGAAAGGAATGGTGCCTTCCAATGCTTCAAAGGAACAGCCATGTATAAATGTGTTTGGGCTTTGTAAAAATAGATCTACAGTGCTATGATCGGCCTAATTAATGTTCCTCTTTTGTGTGGCATTCCTGCCTTAAATGCTTTCGGTTACTTGAATAACCACAGATTTCTCGGAGTGAATAAACCCTCCTGCTACCTTCTCAAAGTGCCTGAGAGCGTGATCTAAAGCATTGCTTGATCCTCTCTGTCCTTCTCAGCCAAATCAGCTGTTCACGGATAGATCAGTGTCTTGTGCTCACTTTATGAACAGCACGAACAGGCTCATCCACCGTTTTCCCTGAGGAGAAGACACAATTATTTATTCAGTTACAAAACAGACCTTCCTGCCTGTAGTTAAAGGCATGGTTAAGTGGCACAAAATTTGGCACGCAAGATACAGCTGAAATTTAAAATAAAGGATGGCTTTCTGAGCACAATTTAAAAAAAAAGAGCAAAAAACCAGCAGAAGCCTGGTTTGGGTATTTTTTTTTCTTAGTAAGACTTTATGATCCTTCAATCAATAAATGTGTGAAGTGTGCATGTCCACTAAGAATTAAAATTGATTCTGTGTTTCTTGCCATTGCTTACAACTCTGAGTGTGGCAAAGTTGGTATGCAGAATCCATTGATTATGCACTGGGGACAAAGCTGTGCATGAGAAAGGGGAAAAGGAACTTCTCAGGCTATTTAGACAAAGTGTTCCACATATTAACACCCTTCCCCTTATCTGTGTGGGCTTTGTCTGACTCAGAACGGGGTTTACAGCAGCCCCCACCATGCAGTCACTCAAGAGTGAGTGATTTTTGTATGTGACCATTTCCAAGTGTAAAGCTTAGGGAACATGAATGGTACATGATATCCAAAAGGAACTGGGTTCTCAGTGGCATTTCATTTTTTTCTTTTTTTTTTTTGAAGGGCACTGGTTTTGAGCTTGTCTTGCAGCTCAGGTAAAGGGAAGGGCTCTGCATTAAATAAATATATGGATCCTCTGCAGCCCTGACTTCCCAAATAAGAAACCAACCTTCAAATCACACATGCAGTTACCAGCTGGCAAATTGTAAAATATGCTCTCTTCTAATGTAATCCACTTGAGATTTTGTATCTTAGTTTATTTTTTTCTTAGTGCATTTTCACAGATGAATGATCTTGCCGATGAAGTCCCCTTCCATAGGGAAACTATTTGCCTTCCATAGGTTATCTATGTGTTTTATTGACTCAGTCAATTTCTTTTAAAAGAAATACTGGTAGATGTTAAAATCCTTTTTGAGGCTTTCCCCCCTCTTTTTTTGGCTTCTCCACTTCTGCATATAAAATTCCCAAAAAGATGTCTGTGCAGTTCCAAGCTGTGCTTTCATCCAACTAGAAAGCGCTTCTTATAAAGATGCTAAATATCAGAAGTGCCTTGTACCCAAGCCTTGCTAGCCAAGTATAGCTTGACTTAGCTTGGAAACTCCTAAAACTTTGGTGAAATATTAGCTGTACTGATACTCAAGCAAATTCTGCACGTGGATGGTCTTCAACTGATGTGGGAAATGAGGTCTGTGTGGATGGCAGAGGTGGGTGTATGGAAAATAAATTCACCTGGGAAATTTAGGGAATAGAGTTCAGCTTTGTATTGGTTATCAGCTGGAAATATTATCAGACTATCCAACTTATGCAGTGAGTGCTGCTGTCTCTAGAACACAAACACACTGGCTCGGAGCAGATGGGGGTGATGGAATAGTAATTCTTGATGGGGTTCATGCTCCTGTATGTGTATATAGGACAGCATTTTTTCTTTTTGTGTGCATGGCACATTCCTAAGCTGTAATTGCTAGACTCTCCAAGTTTCTCTGGCTGCCAAATCCCCCCACTGTGACTCTAGCAGTGTTTTGCATTAGCTGTACCGAACAGTAAATATTATAAAGAAAATAACCAGCACTGAATATTCTGCTAATGCATTTAAACCGCCAACCCCCTGAAATTCCTTTTGACCAGTTGTGTACAGCCCCAGATTTCAAGGCCATTTATGACAGAACCCAATTTATCTTTGGTAGTTGTAGTCATTACTCTTAGTCCACCAGGCCCTGCAAACTCTGATAGCCTCTTTATCTTCCTGTACCCAACCTGCACTATTTAAAATGTTAACATCTCTCCTTTGTTACTGGTTCAGCACACTGAATATTGAAGCTGTGCTTAAAATGCTGAAACCTTCAGAATATAATACAAAAGAGGAAAAAAAATAGCACTTCCTGTTCTGCAGGATAAAATAAGGACAACAGAAATCTGTTGACATAGTCTCCACTGAAAGAATACACCGCATAGAAGGAAGTTCAGCAAAATGAATGGGTACCAATGCTTGGCAGCATCCCAGGCTTTAAAATTAAACAGCAACTTAATTTTCTTTAGAAAGAATGGAGAGATAAAACTGAAATTATTCTTCCTGCAGTTAAGAACCCTGAACTTCTTAAGTGCTCTTAAGACTTTCAAAATCTTATTTGAAGAATTAATATTTCTTGTAATACTTTTTTTTTTTTTTTAATATGGAGACAGCATGTACAGCACTACTTTCTTGGAATGTTTCTATTTTTATTTTATTTAGGGGTGAGATCTAATGATCAAATAAATTACACAAATCATTGTCCAGAAATTTAAATAAAGTTACCAGAGGTGCCAGTAGAGCAAATTAGGAAACACTGCAAAGAAAATTGCTGTCGAAAAAGGTATTTCTTCAGAATTGCTAATAACACTGAGGTGACCTAGAAAAGTCCAAAAGCTCTGATACTAAAGTCCTCTCCTTATGATCAGCTGTGGCAAAATCAAATAGTCTTGACTGAGAAAGTAATGGTGAGTGTTGGGGACTGTTAAACTAAACCTGTGTGAGTAATGGAAGGGGCATTGCTTAAGGTCAGGCAACAAATTTCTTAGGTTTTGAAGTATGGTCAAATTTTTCTCATGAAAAAATGCCTCTGTTCCCTGTGTGTTCTTTAAATCAGCTTTTTGCAGAGATGAGGAAGCATTCTGTGGATACAGAAAATCAGCTTGGGAAAACTATTTTGGATTAGGAAGATTGATTTGGTAATGACAGAGCTTGCTGAGGACCAGAGGAGTGGTTTTAGTAATGAAGATGGGCTTGATGTTGGAAAAGGGATACAGGGCAGAAAATATATATGATCAGAGGAGGGGAAAATATGGGAAGGATTTCACCTGCACCATGGGAATGGGGTTTCCTCTGTGGGGCTGCTTCCCACACACTCAGAAAGCATCCTGTGAAACAGCAGGCTGAGCATGCCCAGCCTTTTCCTCTCAGTTACGTGGACTCCTGCTTTCCAGAGAGCTGCAGGGAACACCCTCCCAGCCCAGGAAGGGGCTGCAGGACCCATGCTTCAAACAGCAAGCTGGGTTGGAAGAGACATTTTGCCAAGAGCAATAATAAAAAGGTGTTCTTGCTCACCTCGGGGAAGTCCTATTTCATCTTTTGGACCTTTTTGAGACAGGCAGAGACAATAACTGTTTCTAAACCACTCTTTTTGGAGTGCAGTTTTTGTCACATAAAAACCCCAAAAAACCCCAAACAAAATAACCTACAACTTTTCCCAGTTAACTGTGATACAGGAACATGTGGAAGCCAGACCTTCCACTATTCAGAAGGCAGAAAACAAGAAGGGCTCTTTATTTGTTCCACTGTATTTGGAACTACAGATCTTAGTGGATACTTAGAAAGGCAGAGCAGAGCATCCATGATGCTGCATACTTATTTTCCTCAACTGTGAATTTGTCCCTATTGTCTGAAATTAACATTTCTTTCCTGCTGGGTTGAAACAGTAAGGAATGGAACTGAACTTCATCAGCTGAAGTGAGGAATGGTTTGCAGTTCAGCTGGGAATTGGCAATCCTCAGTTTAATTCTCTCTTTCCAGATACACCAAGTTAAGGAGAGCTACTTGCTTCGTATTTATGTAATGCTCTACTAACTCTACACAGTTTCAACAAATCAAGTCAGTTAAGTGTTCTCTTTGCAGGCCGAGGATGTCAGGTTCCACAAAAGAATATATAAATCATTTGCATCATCCAGGCACGGAGAATGTGGTTGTGGCTCTCTCTCCTTGCCTTTTTTTTAAAATTAAATGCTGTGCTGCCCCACTCAAGCGGTGTGCCAAGTGACTGTAGGCTGAGCTGTATGGTCAAAATGCCATGCTTTGTCAGCTAAAACTCTCTCTCTCTTTTAAAACAATGTTACATCTTTAATTTATTACCACTTCTCTGTGCTCTGGGAAAGCTCCTGTGAAGGAGGGTGTCGATTTCCAGACTCAGCTCCTGAGGAGTTTGCTTTATAAGGTGAACTCAAGCAGTGCTGTGAACATCTCAAGGTCTTCCTTCATCTGCTCAGGGGTCAGGAAAGTGTTGGTATTAGCTTTCCCCTGCCAAATGAGTCTCAGGTTCCCTCCTGTTCAGTGATGCACCACGTCTTGGGAATTTCTCCTCTGAGACTGATGTCCACTTGTGCCAGCTACTGTGCCACTGCTTTCTGCAATCTGCAAGGAATTTAGCCTGGATTAATCAGATTGTCTTGTCTTTATTCTCTATCATGCCAGGATGGCAGGGAGGCTTTACACACTGATAATGGCCCAATGTTTGAAAAGCAAATGGCAAAGTTAAATACTGTAGCAGAAGCTGACTAAAAAATAAAGCTTCTGAATCACATTGCAAATACTTGTGGTTTGCAAAGCAGCAAGAAAAAGACAGAACTGCCATTTAAGAAAACATTTATAATTCAACTGGATGACTCTGTGACAGATTAAATGTTTTCATCCTGGAAGAAAACATGGCTCACTGGCCAGAATTAAGTAAAGATGAGGAAATTCTTTGCATATATATAAGTGTTATACTTTATGAGAAATTCAGGTGTTAGATATGATTTAAGGTGGCTCTGATATCACATGAATGTAATGGGGCAAGTGACAGAGGAATTTTTTTCATTGTGCAGTCAAAACTAGAGGAAATTGCAAAATGACATACCAGATTTATTTAATGTTCTTGTCAGTTATTTTTGCAATACCTTCAGCTAAGCTAAAAACACTTTTGTTTAGGGGAAAAGAAAAACAGTTTTGCTTAGTGCAGAGTTTTGATATTTTGATTTCTTGGCTCAGGTGCTGAAATTCATTCGACTTCATAAATTTCTTCCTGATGTAGTGAGATATCCTTCTGATGGTCATGAGCTTTTCACAGCTTGGAACACTACATCAACATAATGAACTGAGCTAAATTACCTGCTGGCATTAGGCAGCTAAGCCTGTCTGCTGCCATTATGCTCAGAGGGGCAGCAGAGCGTGTGTGTGCAAACACCAGCCTGGCCACAGAGTGTGACTGAGGGCAGCTTGGTGCCCTTTTCTGGGGAAGGCAGAGCCAGAGATGCCATTCTGGAGTGCTGGAATATCACCCTGCTGCTTCAGGCCCTGGCTTGTGGTCCAAGATGGCAATCACCAATGAGTTTGGGTCCTTTTTACAGTTCATTTTTATGTTAAACATCGCACAAGGTAGATTGGTTAATGCTTTCATTCCTGTGCACACTGGAGGATTTAAATACAAATTTGGGAGAGCTTTACTGTGGGTGTTTTCTTAACATGCCCAACACAACCCTTTTTTGCCCTCTTTTCAAAATCTGGATCCTTCATGCTCTTTCCCACTTCTTTACATGTTCATCCTTCACCAAAAGTCAGAGAGCTTCTGCCCAGAGTACAGTCTCAAACCAAAGGCAGATTTAGTCTTCAGGAAGCACAAAAATGTTCCTGCAGATTCATAGCCACCACAGAAATCACAGACAGCAGGACTTTTCCACTGTTGAGAGGACACTCAGTAAACTCCATAGTATTTTTTTCAATTTTGTCATCAACAAAAGTTTTGGAGAAATCTTAATAAGGTTCGGTGTTGCTGGAAAAAATTCTGTTTGTCTTGTTGGAGATGAAAGGTGGATGGATTCAACTTATGCCTCCCCTTTAGCCAACTGTCATTAAAGACAAACTCCGTCTTCTATATTTCATGTTTATTCCATACAAAAATATTGAAGAGAATTTGAGTTGCTCTTAAAATGAAAGGTAGGAAGGTTGCACAAGCACATGCCACACCTTGGTAAGCGCTCGAGGGACATTTTTAAAGTCTGAAATGGACACACAAACCAACTTTTTCCTCATATTCAGCAATAACCTGGAAATGGCTTGTGGAAATTAAAATGAAACTAAAATTCTTTGTAAAACTCACAAAGTGGAGACCAAGCCACACACAGATGACATGAAGTTCCTCCCAGCATCCTCACTGTTCTTATTCATACTCAAATTATTGACAAGAGTCCTAATACTTTCAGGAAGAAAGAGACTCATACTCTGAGACTACAAACAGAGGCTGAAATTGGGGGCTTGGTTATTAAACAAATAGGTTAGTCAGGAGATCTGAAAGGGGAGATGTAAACAATTTACATCCCTAGTGAAACTGGAAGCCTTTCCACAATGTTTTTTTTTTTTTTTTTTTTTCATGGCTCATTTGAGCTCCCTGGAATCCCACCCAGTAAAACACGAGTTCCCCAAAATGAGTTTGGTATGTGTCAGACATGCACCAGCTTTGAGTGCTGAAGGTCTGCGGTGCAAGGCTCATCATTCAGGGTGCGCACCTTTGTGTTCCAGCCCCTTTGTGTACAGCTGGAATGCTTCCACTAGGGCTGAATTTGCTTTTTGCCAACAAAAGGCCTAAAAAGATTTGCAAATTTAGCAAAGGGTGGCTTTCATAACAAATATTTTGGCTTGTGCCCTGCCTGATCTGTGAAACACCACAGCACAGTGATTTCCCTCAAATCCGTGCAGCACAACAATAAATCAGCTAAAATCTAATATGCTGGCTGCTAAAATGGAATGTGCCGTATTTGTTTTTTGTAAGAGGCACAGATTAATCTTAAGTCTTCAACCAAATACACAGTAAAACTTCCAAAGTCTTCAGATATCTTTAGCTGTATTTCCACTGCTTTCATTGAGCTTTGTTTTCCAGACTCTGGTAGCTCTAAAATCATGGTGATAGGACAAAAAAGAGCAAAACTTCTGCTGTATCTCACTGTAAACTGTATTTAAATTGTTTGTTAGGTCTAAATTCTTTTAGAAGAACTTGTCTTTTTGTGGTTTTTTCCCTTTGAAGAGCATGGGGACACCTTAATGGTTTGGCTGTGATAGTATGTGTAGGATTTTCAGTTAGACATCAGTAACATCCAACATTGTTTCCTACTTAACAGAGAAGACAGAGGCAAAGACCTCAGAGCTGAGTGGTTGTCTGACTTGAATTTCTAAATTTCTGAGTTTTTTCTGACCCACAAAGTGCTTCAGTTACCAGTCTCCCTAGTCCAAAAGTTTTGAAGCCAATTCACTGCTGTGTTTGAGCAGTCATACAGAAGTGCCAACTCAGTCAGAGTTATGATTTTGCTAAGAAGAAATACTGGCTAATCCCATTTATTTCAGCATGACTTTTTCTCTCACATACTAAATCTTGCTCTTAGTATCCCCAGACGGGATCGGGAGAACACAGAATCGTGGTTAAGGCTAGAAAAGACCTTATCACAGTCTGCTCTTCCTATACCCTTCCACTTGCTCAACTTTTCCTCTGGGTGAGGGGAAGGGTACATTTTTAGAGGTGATCTTCTTCCAAAGGGACCGGCCCTCTGAGACCATATAAAATTGGTGTTGAGATGCCTAATTGGAAGTGATTTGGTCTTGCTAATTACTTGCTTGGGTGTTTTATTTTCAGCTGTCTGTCCCCAGTGTTCAACAGCCAGCATCATCAGGGCATTGTTTTTGCAGCTCCTTCAAATTCCCTTTCAAGTGATGTCTAAACTTCAAACTGTTTTCCTTGCAGGCAGGTCTACAGAGATTTACTGGAATCATGGGAACCACAAGCAGTCAGCAGGCGAGAGGAAAAGGCCCCATTATTGGCTCTGTCAGGAAAACTCTGCTCGTAATTAAATTCTGCTTAAGATTTATGAACCCAGGGCAGTGGGCTTGATTGGGCTGCTTATCAGTTATGGGGAACCTCATTATTGCAATTTTCAAGTGAAATCTGTTTCAGAACAGACACAGCTCAGCAGGACTTTTTATTGAAGTATTTGGTCTGCTTAATAACGGGTGGCTACTTGTTAATTATTGGGGTGGGGAAGCTGGGCTCATTATTGGGATGAGTAGTCACGTCATCCCAATATTTTTCACATCAGTTCTTTGAAAAAGTCAAGTAAGACATGAACAAAAACAAGAAAGTTCATGCAAGCTCTGAACTTTCAACTGGAATAAGTATTTTTTCACCTCAGAGTAAGAAAAAAACTTTTTTTTAAATCACAGAAGAATTAAAATTTCTTTTTCCTGTATAATCAGTACAAGGACATTAACACTTCTACCAGCTACACCAACAATAAAAATAAAGTAGCAATTGTTTCACATTTGGAATCAATCTGTTAAAACCTAAAAACATATCTCTAGTCACTTGTTAAGGCAAATACAAGGAAAAGATTAGGCAATTTGAAAACACACTGAGATTTGGTTCAAAAACCAGGAGAAAAGTGAACATCATTGGAGCAAATCCCCGGTGTTCCTTGAGAGCCTTGTTAAGGTTTTGCAGCCAAACTGAGAGGAATGTTGGGGCGGTTTTCTAGCACTGCTGGAGCTGTGGCACCCCTTAGGTACTTGTTAAACCAGTTTATTTCTTTTCATCCTCTTGTAACTATATTATCTAGCGACCAGCCCCTGTACAAAATCAAGAGCAGAATTATTTTCATTTAAAAATACAGACTGGTCCAGAGTCTTTTATCGTTTCTTGGTTCTGTGCTGCTCCGCTCCACTGGAATGGAGGGAATTGCTCAGGACAGTCAGGTGGTGACCACTTTGTTGCCTGAAGAACCTCTTCCCTTTCACCCAGCCAATTGCTGTTCTTGTCACACTTGAGAACACCAGTTTTGTTGCTTTTCAGACTTTTTAAAAGGGTGCTTTTCCTGAGTTCTCAAAGAGTGCTTCTCAAGGAGTGCTTCTCCTGAGTTTTCACAGAAAGGTAACTCCATATCTTTGCTGCTACCAACTCTGATATCACAAGTCAAACACCACTTTATAAGTGCTCCAGTTTTTTTTTTTTTTCTTGTTTTCCTTCTTTTTTTTTCTTCCCTTAAACAGGAATGAAGTGAAGTATAAACATTTCCTGAAAAAGTACATATAATAGAGGTTTGTTTGCCAAGTGGTTTTATTTTCCTCCTTGGCTGTGACTCTCAGAAAATGTTTAAACAGTAATGTAAAAATAAATGAATAGATTTTCTTCATTACTATTTTCTTTCCCTGCAAGAATGTGTGCCTCAGGGACACAAGGGTATAGAACAGATTAATAGGGAAATTTTAGCGGGAGCCCCTTCTTAAATACTGGCAGTACATCAGTGTACTGGAGAAAAATGAAAGTTGGTGCCCATGGAGCTCTGCCTGATAACTGATTGCAAGACGCCTTCAAGGCTGCAATTTATCTTCAAGAAATACAATAATTAGATCTGTGTAAGCTTGGGCTGTCTCTCTGCAGCAAAGAGGCAGATATGATTTCATTATTCAATTCCTGTGAGGTCATTAGCGAACCTGGAAATCTCTTCAGCCTGTCTGTGTTAGCTTGGCTTCCAAGAATGAGAAGAAAGGATAAATCTATCCCTAATGGTGCCAGATGAGAACCAAAGCCCTACAGTTTACTTGGACACACTTAGGAAGGAAAACTGGGGTTCCTTGGTGCTGCCATGCCATCAGGAATCTCACCAAAGTGCTGCCCACACAGGGCTGTCTGCTTCCTAAATCTGAGCTCCTCTCCTGCTCACAAAAGTAACTTGCAGGATCTTGCAAGTTCAGTGATATTAACACATGCTTCTTCACTCCTGGGCATCATCAACACCTACAGTGGCCAGGTATTTCTAAAGTAAAAATGAGTACTTACCCAATCCTTTCCAAATACCTTTTTAATTTTTTTTTTCAATAAGAAAAGTTTTTACTGAGCGAAAACTCTTCCCATGGGGAAAATGGTATAAAAGCACACAGTTTGGGGTTTTATTTTTAAGCGTACATTTACATGTACAAGGTTATCATCTATCACCATCTCAAAGTGTTAGCTCCTGTTTCAATGAAACAAGGTGTTACATAAGGCTTCAATCACTTCACCAGCCGCAGAGAGGAAAATCAGATGGTGTGCATTTGACCTATCCAAACTACTTCACAATTATTGCACAGGGGCAGCACCTAACACCTTCACCCAGCCACAGGGCAGCCGAGGAATGGGTTGCCTTTTTTGCATTACACCAGTGCCAGGTATTGTAGGAATTTTTTGTCTTACCCAGGAATACCTGTAAGGAGAAGACAGCAGGAGGTAGGAGCATAATTAAGGACTGAAACACCTCAGGGGGAATTCATTCTGTATTCACAGGAGCACCTGTATTTCAGGCTAACCCAATCCAGCTCTCCTGATTTCAAAGTGGCAGCAGAGAAACAAACGTGTTTTCATTGAAAATGCCAGGAAGGGAAATAAGAGGAAAAAAACTGGAGTGGGATCCAAACCAAGAGCAGGAAGATCTGAGCAATAACAATGAAAAAGCACTTAAAAAAATATAAAAGGGAAAGCAGGGGAAAAGCAGAAGAATCATGTTGGGGTTATGATAGCAGAATTTGGAGTTCTGTCCTTTTTGTATTTTTCCTGGAGGCTGTGGACACAGTGAATAGAAAAGCAGAGCATTAATTCAGTCTAAAAAATCCATTTGTCAACTGTGAGCTGGAGGAATCCCTCCTATTGTTTTTTCAGCTTGAACTATCAGAAGTGTTAAAAGTTACTTTTTAAGTGCCTCTCAAATCTTTCTTTTCCCCTCTTTCTACCTATATGCTCCCAATAATTATTTATTTATTTATTTATTTATTTATTTATTTACATCTATACAAAGGGAAATTATAGCTCTGAATGCAATTAGGTATTAATTACACTGCTAAGGCGAAATGTTTCCTTTCATCATCTCCTTGCCCGTTCAAGTGCTGTGCTGGGCTTTTCTTGCCAGCTGTGTCACAAATGGAAACAGCCAGAGGAGCCATTTACGTGCCATTATGAGGTTGTGAAACAAGTCGGCCCGAGTGCCTTGTTCTGGAAAAAAGTCACTGGGATGTCACTGCTCAGGGCAGTGTTACTGGTTCAGTGGGCTTGGGCATGCCGCTGGAACCAGCTCAGGAAGGAGCAGAGGGTGTGCAGAGGACAGCGCGCAGAGCAGCGCTTGCTCCCATTCCCTGCTCCCTGGTTTTGATTAGGCAGCGCAGGCTGAAACCCCCTGACTTTGCCTGTCTCCTGCCTAGGAGCAGCTCGCTGTTGTGTGCATGGCTGTGCCAGTTTTCCAGCCTCCTTTCTGGACACTTATTTAAATCAGATGTCTGTACTGTGGGTCCTGCAGCTTGCCTTGGCTCTAGGGGGAAGGGTAAACAAGCAGCATACATACATACATTCATGGTATCCACACATTCATGTATGGATACCAGCCTCAAAAGGGCTGGAACAAGGATTTTTCTGGTCAGACTGGAGAGAGCTTGAGTGTGAAATCCCACTGCAGCATCTGAAGGAGTTTGTGCCCAGAACAGACAGCAGTCATTGGAACCCCTGCCAGGGGGCTCAGAAGCCCTGGCACAGAGTCCACAACACCTGTGGGTTTGATTATGACCCATGGAGCAAATTATCAACCTCATATGGAGATCAGCAAGCCACAACAGTTTAGGTAGAATAATAGTGAAGTTATCACGGGGTGGAAAAGTAGATGTTGGGGTTTGTAGAATGGGGGTTCAGGAGGCAAGATGGAGGGAACTGGGCGTGTCCAGCCTTTCTCCTTCTTCTTGGCCTCCATCTTCTGCTGTGATGTTGGCACTTACAGATTGGTTTAGAGTAGAAGCTCACTGTCTAGCATGGGTGATAGGTATTGGGAAGTAATTGTGAACATTGTTCACGTAGTTTTTAGTATAAAGACATAACACCACCCTGGGGCAGGCAGAGAGCCCTGGACTCTGAACGGACCTCGGCAGGGCAGGAGAAAATATTTTATAGATAAGGAACAATAAACAGCCTTGAGACTGAGAAATTAAGAGCTCTGACTCCTTCTTTGAGCACTGGGCTGGGAAAAGAGACTTTCTAACATTTCTTGGGGTGACTCTGACCAGCGAGAGATCCCAAGACAAAGAGCGGCCCATGTGAACTTTCTCAATAAACTCTTGTGTTTCCTTCAAGCACACAAACCCCTTCTGTGAGAGAAACGTGCAGAGCTGGTGGCAGCAGCAAGAAGGGAGCTGATGGAGGCAGAGAGCAAGAGTTGGTCTGTGTCAAAGAGCTCCCTGCATCAGCCCAGATGCTGGAGCAGACGGTAACCACACATAGCCTGGAACACAGAATTTCTGCACTGAGCAGCAGATTTTGTGTTATGACTGGCCACCGAACAACAAAGCCATCCAACTCCACGTTTCCCTTAATCATCACAAGTGCTTACTTTGTATTAAAATGAAATGCCTCCAGGACTAGATCATAGCAGGAGAAATGATAAATCTTGTCAGAAATCCTGCTTGCCCTGGCAGGATGCAGGCTCTGTGGTTTTGGCCATAGCGCATCCGCGCCCTTCGCTGCACCGAGGGCATCACACGTGCCTATTTAAGGTTCACGCTTGGTTCTCCCCCAGCTGCCCTGGAACCTGTTTAATTTTCCCTTTAGAGACCAAAAGGTTCATTATTCCAGGGGCAAACTGAGGGCCAAAGGAGGTGCTACAGCAAGATGGTCTAGCCCTCTGTTTTTGTCAGCTGTGACTGTTTTTGAGAGGCTGGCGGCAAACTCGGAGCACGTGCTGGGTACCTGTCCCTTGATGTCCTGAGGTCTTGCCTAACCCCAGCTCCACACCTCCCTCCTGCATGCCAGGGTTTCCTTCCCAGGGAAGGCAAGGCACAGGCAAAGAAGAAATATTTGTGGGCAAATCCCATCCTGATGTAAGTTCAGAGCCCAGCTGGGCTTAGTAGAATTCCTTCTTGCCTGTGTGTTTTTGATACAGCCAGTGTATGAAGCTTGCCACCAAAGGCATTCTCCTAAGTGCCAGAATTGTCTCTGGGAAAATAAACTGTGTGGCAGTCTGGATGTTTTCTAGTTTTTATCTTTTTGTAGCAAAATGCTTCTTGGAGGCTTGTGTCTTCTTGATATTTTATCAGGGGATTTCATACTGTCCTTGGAGTTATTTTGGTTTGCAGGGTAGAGAACAATGGGGGAATGATAATATCAATTGCTTCCTCATATTGTTTTTATTTATTTTTTTTTCCTCTCATGTTTTGGGAAATAGTTGAATTTTACATGAAGCAGCACACTGAATAGTCATCTGTTGTCCTGGTTCAGTTCATGCCAGACAAATTACTCTGGGAAACAATTCTCTTCTGACCTTCATTTTTATGGATGCTTGTATTGGTTGCTCATGTGGATTAAGTGGAGCAGTTTCGTAAACATATTTTTACCCTGTGCTTTTGATCACATATTTTGTGAAGTGCAGTAAAAGGACAGCACATCTTTGTAGAGTTTGGGGGTATTTTTGCATGATGAACTGGTAATGAATCTGCAAGTTAGATTAAGGCTTGATGTGAATTTACCATAGATAGCAATATAGGTTCTATTCAAATTACATAATTTTTCCCAGGTTTTATTTTGTAACTCACAGTATTTTACTGAGACTATTCAGTAAATAAAAATGATAATTCCACAGCATTTCATAAGGATTAGTTGCATTTCATTTATTGGTAAGAAATGCTGGCCACCAAATTCCAGATGTGAAACCGTAAAAGAATAAAGTGAGTTCCAAAATCATCCCTCCAGGGACTGTATTCTTTTTTCAGAATAATAGCTATTCACTGATCTCAGAAAGCAAGAAAAGGTGCACATCAAAAAGTTAGAGGGAGTTCTGATTACATCCACTTGTACCCACTTCTTGTTCCTTTTGTTTTGTTTTCTTTTGGTTTTGCCAGTTTTCAAGCAAGACGACAAAAAAAAAAAAAATCCTTCCCTGCTTTTGAAAGTTTATAAAACAATTGCACAAACAGGGTTTATTCATCCAGCTCAGCCATGGTTCAGTGGGTCTTTTCTGGTCTTGGGGAAACAACCTCAGCAGATGTTTTTCATCACTGCTACAGTACCAGGAATGTGACCAGGAAAGGAGGAGGTGTGCCCAGAGAATTCCAACTCCTCGGTCAGCCTGGGCGCTGCACTGGCTCAGGGAACATGCAGAGAGCTCCCTGGCAATACATAAAGGATGACTTGACTGGCACCAGAATTATAAAGGAATTAAAGTGCCTTATCCTAACCTTTTACACCCTCTCTCACACTGGTCTGTGAGCATAAAGAACCAGAACAAACAGTGCAGGCCATTGTGTTAGGAAAGTAAATCTCTTAGCAGGGATGCCCCTAGTTTGTCATTTTGTGGTTTGATAACAATTTTCTCCACTAATCTGTCTTCCCTAAATAAACTGAACTGCTTTGCTGTTTGGATTGAGATAGCCCAAACTGGCTGTGAATAATTTATTTTTTTCAATTAAGACATTTTATGATTTTCTACATTTGTTGACTTGTCTATGAAAGCAGGTTCCCAGAAAACCTTTGAGAAGCTGGGGTGAGGACAGGGTGGGCAGAGGGAGAAAAAGAGATTGTTTCCTCCAGCATGTTGGTTTCACTGTGACAGCCACAAACCAAACCCAAGAACCCCTCTCTGGCTTTTTGTTTGTTTGCTGGATTTTCTTATTTGTTTGCTTGTAGGATGAGGTCTACAAGGTGTGTTACACAGATTTTCTTTGACGTCAAATGTCCTTTTCACTTTTGCAGCAGCAGTCAGGCCTGTCTGGTAAGAGAAGTTGTATATAGCACACGCCTTTGGTGGAATCTCATGCCTCTTCCAAAATTCTGCTTCTTCATGCACAGCTGTGCCCTGGACTGTCACAGCCTTAGCTGCTGCCATCCAGCCAGCCACATTACTGCTCCTTACCTTAAAATGAATGCAAGGAGCCAACTGTGTTCTGCATGTCAATATTTTAAAGTCAAATCAGGCAAAATTGGCCCAAGTACCAGACAAAGGGGCAGGAACCAGGATGGGCAGGTGTTTAAGGTATCAGACTGAGGCTTGGCAGATCTGGTTTCAGTTTTCAAACCTGTCAAAGAACTTTTGTACTATCTCCAACGAGCTGCTAAGTCTTTTGGGCATGGGTTCTCCGGCTATAAGCGGGGGATGATATCATCTTGCCTTGAAGAATAATTGTGGGGTTGGAGTTGTTTGCTAGGGCTCCACGGTAAGATGGCAAGGGCTATTGCTTGCAGCCTGATCTCACAGAGATGATCTCATTGCTCAGTGGTTTAGGTTCCAAATCTGCCAAGTGGGAACAATAATTTTGCTACCTCTTCAGGTCTGTTATGGAACTTACTTCAGGAATATTTGAAAAAAAAAAAAAAACAAAAACCACTTTGCTTTACATTCTACTTTCTCTCAAGGGACTCCAGGGTAAAACAGCAGCTTCCTCACAGCCACCAGAGAGTTTAATGCTGAAGGGGCTTGGCTCAAATATCTGAGACAGTTAAGACTTTCCAATGTAAACCCTCAAAGAAGGGATCATTTAATGATTACCATCTTCATTTAGAGTCCTCTTCGTCTTTTGCCTTGTATGTTGCAACTCTGGCTCGTAAGTTCCCCCAGCAATTTTCTCAAGTTGAATTTGTTATTCCAAGAGCAGGAGAACTGGATTCATTAGTTAAACTCCTGTACAGCAGGAAGAATTATGCCAACAACAACTGATTGTCAGTACTTTTCTCTTCAAGACTGTGCTTAGTCTCTGCTGTCATTTGAGCACTAAATCACTTTAAAAAAGGAACAGAAAAGTGATTCCCAATTAAAGAAGTAATAAATAAAAAAGATGATGATACCTCTCCCAGCTTCTTCAAGTTAGAATCTTGGAAATAAAGATGGTGCAATAAGTTTGAAAGATGCAATCAGATGTCTTATGTGCACTACAGGAATATTTCCTCTCCCAGTATAAATTACACTGGTGTGTTTCCATACACTTTCCCTCTTTCTTGTCAAGCCACATTTTGTTGCATCCTGTGGATGTCCAGCTGATCTTTTCAAAACTTTCAACCAAATCACAGTAACTGGAGTGAGATTTGCATTTTGAGGCAAAATAGGAACCCTCACTTCAAAGTCTCCTGAAATTCTGAAGTCAATTCTACCATTATTGATGGCAATACAAAAGTGCAGCTTTGATGGAAAACAACCCCTGTACAGAGATGTCATTTCTTACAAAAAGATCTATGGACTCAATGTGTTTACTTCAGTAATCAGAATATGGGACAACCCCAAAATTTTAGAAGCTGCCTTGGTAGCAACACACACATGCAAGCTATGTTTTTGTTAATATTATTTATTGATCACTGTTTAGAAATTACCTGTTCTAAGTTCAGCTAAAAAAATCCTGTGTCCTGAACCTTCACATCCCTATGCAGTGCCCAGTTGTGCTGTACTAACCTTTTATTTCTCAGCAAAACTCCTACAAAGGGAAATCATTTATTCTAGAACAGGGGAGGGTTAACAGGATGCACATTTCTTTCAATTTTTTTTCATGTTTTCTAAGCTTTCTTTTACATTTGGCACCTCTTTTCCTGTGTTTTTCAGTTTTTCCAGTAAATAAAGATCTGTCTGTTGTTTTTATTATTCTGGTTCATATGAGGGGTCTCCTAAACAAGTTATTACTCTGCAGGGGAAGAGAGAACAAATTTCTTAAAGATTTTTGGAATGTGAGGATGTCAGCCAAGTCTCAGGGAATTTGCTGGGGGTTAACAGCAGTGCTGGCTGTGTTTTCTGATATGACCTGTTTTAGAGGGATTTCCCTTCTAGAAAACCTAAGGAATTGTTCATGAATCAGGCTCTTCTTCAGGGCACATCAGGAAAGCAGAAGGAATTGGCACTCAGGCTAAATTAGCGCTCCCATCTCAAGGCCAAACAAGTTTGCACAAATGCACAAGGGGAGCTCAGTCTGACGAACAAATGCCAGTGGTGCTCATGCTTACAATGCCTCAAGGTTGAAAAATTAATGCAAAAGATACCTCAGTCTCCAAAGCAAGTTGCTGAAATCTTTCAGGTTTTTAAGAGAAATAAAAGCAAACAGATAACAAGCCTGAACTCTGATTTAGTTTAACACGAGCCAAGTAGGACAGCAATGTTTTGTTGTCCAACCATATTTGAAAGGAGAAGATATGGAAAAGGGAATCCCCTCAAATTAGTTTTGTTTCTTTGTTTGGTTGGTTTAAAAAAAAAAAGAAATCAACTATTTTGTTGAGTTATATGTTCTTCAGACCTAGATTTCTCAAGGAAATTGACACTTAAAATTTTAGAAATTGTCAAAGATTCTCCTCTTTTTTAAGCAAAAATATTTACTTCAGCTTATAAGTTAAAGGACAGAAATAACCACAATTAAAAGTCAGCAAAGGTATACAAGTTACTGAGGTTTCCTTTGCACTTCTGTTAAAAATAAGAGCTAATTAGCGAAATCACACATAATTGGTGAGAAGAAAGAAAATATATCTGTAATATATCTGAAAATATATTTGAAAAAAAAATCTTTCTGCAAATTTTTTAAAATATGAGAACATATTTACGGGGCTGTCTCAGGTTTTTAAAAAACACAGACCAACTTAAATTTTTTATCATAGAAAAAACAACGGGGAAGGTTATATTTGTGAGTCCATGTGAAAAGAAAGACACAACACAATGTGATTTCTGTCACAGATGCACATGGTTTTGGCAGACAAAGAGTCACGGATTGTACAAATCTCTCTGGCAAATAATGAGAAGAAGAAAAGCCCTCGCATCGCATCCGCGTTAAATTATTTCAGCTCTGGTTTGCATGCCAAAAGTTTGCACTGCAGTTAGATATTGTTTCTTTTCCTTGTACTTCTGACCTCGCCACTCTGAAGAGCCAGAAAATCGCCTCCCTTTGCAGAACAGAGCAATAATTCAGGATGGAGCAGAAGGAGCTGCTTTAAATGGCTGGACTTTGGTAGTCCATACCCAAAGCTGACCTCACCTAGGCTGGTCACTATGTGGGATCCTACCTATTCCTTCAAGCGTTAATTAATTAATGAAGGAATATATAGTTCCTTCAAGTATTAACTAAAATATTTATACTCCACAGGCGTTAAGAGCTAAGTTTGCTTAAAACTTTGGGCTACATTGAGCAGGACTGGTGAGTCCCCCCATGGAGTGGCTGGGATGCGCCCTAACCAACTCCCTTCAGGCTTTTGTGCTGCTCTCCTGCTCCTTGTGGGCTGGTGACCTTGTCCCACTACAGTTAGGAGTCAGAAAAGGGCTGGTGGATACACCTTTCCACAAGAAATGAGAAATATCCTGGGTCCCACAACGTTGTCATTGTCCCTTGGGCTTGGGGGTCCAGCAACCAACAGGGTTGTGCTGCACAGAAAATACAAAGCACAGAAAATACAGTGCCCTTGCTTGAAACCCCACTCTAAGACTGAAAACCAAAACCAGCCTTTTGTATAAATGTTTTGTTTTTCTCCTCAGAAAAGATTGTATTTCAATCCTCTCTAACCCTGCTACTATCACAGAATGACAGAACTTTGGCCTTGCTTCAGTTCTACTAGTATTAATCAGAGGGGTGTCTCTCCCTCTTTTTTCCTCTTGAAATATATTTTCCTTGTAAGAACCAACGCTCCACTTTATCCTAAATAAGTCCTGTTGAAAATGATGCAGTCTGAAGTATTTCAATATTTCTTTTGTAGAGGCCAATTTAACCATAGTGCCTTGGTCCTTGGGATATAAACAAGGTATCAGTAGTACAGGAACAGATCTTTAAATAGCTTTCTGAAGAAATTTGCTGCATTTTACTAAGCAACACTTTCTCAATGCCAGTATTGCAAATTTCAAGAAGAATACTGCCCTTACTTTTAAATAATTTTCAGGAGACAAACAGCAAATTCCCTCTGTCAGTTTGTCACTTATATGAATGTAGCCTTCTTTCTACATTTTTTTTTGGTTATTCCCAAGAGAAGTCTAATTTTATCTCCCTTCTTTTAGAAGCCCTGCTAGTACTGAGTGTCTGGTTTAATCATGTTCTGATCATATGGGTTGTTTGATACTGAATTAGAAAGCTGGCAAGCAATAACTTAATGGCTTACACAAGTGTTGCAACATTTTCCCTTCCTTATACACACTCGTATTCCCTCTGTATTCTTTGGGGTACTAAAAGCAGCAGTTGATTTTGGCATTGGAGCTGCTTGTGGCTGTGTCTGCTCCAGCCACGGAGGCCTGCAGATGATTCCCTGTCTCAGTGTCTCCCTTCTTTCTTCGATGTGCTCCAGCACACATGACTTCACTGAGTGAGTGCAAGGATAAGGTTGAAGCAGGCTCTCCTTTCCAAGCAATAGGTGGAGGAATAAAATGAACAGTTTCTCTGACTGTGGCTGATGCTCTGGTGGATTGCAGCCCAGCTCCTCACACTGAGGCTCTCATGCCTCCGTTGTTCATTGCCACTTCCTCCAGGTTGCCTTTAAGATATCACAGTTGTCTACAGCCTAATATTAATACAGAAGTCAAAACAACACAGCTCCCAAAGTTCTCTCCCTGTTCTCATCGGGGAGGCAATATCCAAATACAGGATTTTGTGACTTTAGGTGGATTTAGAAATGTTAAACTAATAAATGGATCAAATCCCCTTACAAAATATCTCCTCCAAATTCCACTGAAGTTAACTAGGAAAAAAATTCCTGTGTGGCTCCTGAGGGATAACAGTTGTTAGCATTCACAAGCAATACTAGCTAGATACTAGGTTTAATGCCATGCCTGCTGGGTTTTAACCATCACTCCACAAGCCCTGTGAAAAGCTTTTCTTAACAAAGCCCTACTTTCCCTCCACCATTCCCTCTGAGTTGCAGCCCTGCAGTGCCACAGATGTCAGGGCAAAATCCCTTCCCCTTCAAATTGCTATGATTACAGGCTGAAATCTCCTGCTCCTCATTTTATCTCCACAGATTATCCATGCCAGATAAAGCTCAGTTAAAACAGTCTAATGATCATCTGATCAGTTCCTAAAGTCAGATTCATCTTCAGAGAGAAGAAAGATAGAGCAATTATGAAGAGGAAGGGGCATGTTCAACAGGTCTAAAGAGAATTTCAAGCTAAAGCCACACATTGAGGGTTTATGTGCAACACAGATATAAAGCCTGGGGCCTTGCAAGAGCATTTACTCACATGAGTGCTCAGAATTTCTTAAAATGAGTGTGAGTTTGGGCATAAAAGGATGGAACACATGGTCAGCAGCTGGAATTTATGAAGACCTCTATTTAATAAAACAGTAGTAACCACTTTGTGCTGCTGCTGCATTCTTTTCTTGGTGGCAAAATGGTGGCACACCAGAAAAAAAAATCTGTGGTTTCAATAGAAAAAGCATTTCCCAGAGGCTGAGGGGGTGGAGAGAACAAGGTTGTAGGAAAGGGCTGATTTTCTGATAGTGTTCTAAAGTTGTTGGGTGGTTTTGAGTTGGGTTTTGGGGATTTTGGGGTTTTTTTTATGGGTGATATCCACTGTCCCCACTTGTGGCTGCTCACACACACCTCTTCCTCTGAGGTTTACAAGGCTTTTCTGGGCAAAGCCACCACCGACTCAGTTTAAGGTTGGTTTTAATCCTGTTTAGGAGAGAAGGCTGGAGTAGACGGTGACCAGAAGTCCCTTCCGAGCAATATTTCTATGACTCATTAATTTTGTGCTGAATTTGAAAATTTTTATCATGTAATAAGAAACTTCTCAACACAAAAATTGTGATTGGGCCTTCTGCCAGAGGGAAAAAAGCCCCAAAAGCTACGTATTCCCCGTTTCAAGTAAAACTAGCTAACCAGCATGTATTTTCCCAGATGCTGGGGCTTCCTTGACAAACACTGCTTTTCTCAATTCATTTCTTTGTGGGAAACCATTTGTTTCAAATCCTACTCCGGCTTGCACCCAGAAACCAGCCAAAAACATCCACTTGGAGCTCAGGAGTTGGACCACTTAAAACACAAAGCCAGCAGTGCCAGCTCTGTTGTGTGCAACAGGCATGCATAAACAGATTGAAGGACATTTGTCATTGTTTCAGTATTGGCCTCACACTAAAGACCAATAAACATTTAAAATAATGCAGTTATGGGGGTTGTTCAGGGAGGCAATTTTCTGGCTGTGGCAGCATAGAGGTAAAGAGGGACAGTTCTCAAGCCCTACATATGGATTTGTGTCTGGATATGTTAAATAATTCATGTTTGAAACAATACACAGATTTATATTGGAACCCAACAGAGAAGGTAATATTGGGAAGTCCCTAATTACCTAATCCCAACATTATTTTCAGCATACCCCATTTACTCAGCCCTCGTGATAGTGTACAACAGAACAAAAATTGTATAAATTTATAAACAGTAAAAGGAAAATATAATGCCAGGTTCTCCAGACAGAAACATGAAAAACAGTGTGAGATCCAGTAAGAAAAATAATAAAAAACTACTGGAGAGGGGAGTAATAATACAGAGCCAACAGTAGTCAATCTGAGAACACCTTTGGAAATTAAAGAAAAGATGTAGAGGTAGGGTTTAGAAAGTTAGAAGGGAATAAGTAAAATCAGTTCTTAGGGGGATTGTAGTGCCCTCCGCAGTTATAAATACCATCACCTGCCAATTCCAGAAGTGATAGCAGATTCTTGAAAGAGCAGGTATTGTGTTACCCCCTGTCTAAAACCCAGCCAGGCCCAACACCTTCAAGGCTTTCAAAACTAATAATCCCAGTTGAAAGCCAAGCAGCCACACTGCAGCAGGCTGATGGAAAGAACATAAGGGGAGCATAAATGTGGTTACAATGGCTCAGAGCAGCTCTTGCGCACTGATTCCATTCTGGGCAAGGCCCAACCGCTGACATACCCCCATCAAAGGTTTGGAGGGAGGAAAAGCTCTCTCAAACAGTACACTCAACAATGAAAAGTGCCAAAAGAAACAGTGGGAATCAACAAACTTCCCTCAGTAGGTTTCTTAAAGTTTCCCTGTGGTGGAAGGTATTGCTGATGTATTTTTCATCCCTCCTGTTTTGCCTGGGAGGTTCTGGTTTGCTGCTGCTTTCAACAAAGGAGTTACAAATGTGCCTACCAGTGAAAAATAGGCAGTGCCAGCTGTTTGGTTGGTGTTAGTGAGAACTGATTAATGACATTAAGTGGTATTTCCAACCTGCACCGACCAGGAATTCCGCAAGGAGCAGCTTTCACTGGAGAAACCTTAATTGTGACTCAAATACATAGGGCAATTTACAGTCAATTTGGTAGTCTAGAGTTGTGGAAACAACAAACCCAAAAAAGTTGCACTATTTACTCAACATTTTCCTTATGTTTGTTTTTCTTTTCACCACTGTTTGCCATTAATACGCAAAAGAAAAAAACTGAGAGACAGAAGTGATCACAGAAACAATTTTACCAAATAGAGACGGATTCATGTAAGACATAAAGTTGCACATTTGTGAACCAGTGCTCACAATGGATCTGTCACTTGTAGAGTGTGGCAACGCTGCAGTGACTTCCATTAATGCAGGTGGCCAAGGTAGGTAAAAATACCTGGTTTTGGAGCACACTAATTCACCTCTTTTTTGGCTGTCTAGTAGGGATAAACTACAAATCCTTGGAGTGTCCAAGGCCAGCTTGGATGAGGCTCTGAGCAACCTGGTCTAGGGGAAGATGTCCCTGTCTACTGCAGAGGAGTTGGAACGGATCCCCTTTAAGGTCTCTTCCAACCCCAACCATTCCATGAATCTGTGATATCCCAGACCTGATCTATATCCTAATGTATATTTCTGTAAAAATAGACGTGGATGTATGCAGAGTGTAAGTTGCATGTATGCCTATAAATCCATAGATGCTCTGCCAGGAAATGCAACTGCTTCACGAGATGAAAGCCAGCAGAGGCAGGACTGCCTGTGATAGTTATGTTTGCCAGGCCCATGAACTGTTTGACATTTCTCCAATGAAAAATGATAACCACAGACACCCCACCAACGGGGCACAGCATTAAAGGCCACCACCAAGTCAATTGTCCAATGTGCATTGCTTCTTTTCAGTAATATGTCACAGCTTGTGCTTTCTGTTTGAGATTTAGCTGGTGAGTTAAATGGAAATGGTATTAATTATATGCTAGAACTATGTCAGGCTTCAAAACAGCTGTAGGCTTTTAGTCCAGGAGTAAAAAACCATAAAAGCATTCTAAGCTTTTTTCTTCCAAAGGGACGGGGTTAAGATATGACCACAAGACTTTTCATTCCTCATGAGGAAAGCTTCCAGTGAGCCCATCCTCATCCCCCTTTTTCACCTCTCATGGGTCTCAATTCCCCCTTTCCAGAAGAAAAAGGGAACACAGGGAGTGAATTTGGGTCCAGATCCTTCCTGCTGCCTGTGCTCAGCTTTGTTTTCGTAGAGAACCTGATTAAAGCTGCCAAATTTCTTATTCTTTTCTTAATTCTGCCTGTGTGCTGCTACATGAGCTTCATCTGCTGGTAAGCTTGGCTGGAGCATGTGGCTGTGAAGGACCCAATGGCCACTCTGTGCTTAGGCTTTCTGCTCACCCTGGGGTTATCCTTGTGCTGTAATGAGGCTCTTGAGGCCACTGGCACTGGCAGAACACTGCTTTTCTAATAGCCTTTCAATAGGGAAGGAAAGTGTTGACAGCCAGGGACACAACCACAAAGATGCAGAATTTGAGGAATGGAGAGGGTTTTTTCTCCCCTTCCCTTTTTTTAAAAATTTATTTTGCTGGTGGGCTGCTTTTCCAAGCCAAGGCACATATTTTGATGATGACTGCATGATAATGAGAAACTTGTAACTCTTCTACAGGCAACTGCATCACTTCAGAAGAGCACACTTGGTTTCTTGTCTGCTCTTTTATTTTACAAAGTCAGGGATATTTGGTCCAGATATCACCCAGAGTTCGGCTCTGCCCTGACACTGCTTTGAGGAGACTCCTGTTATCACTTGGCTTTTTACTGATCTCACAGCCCCTTGTCACTGAGACATCATTTCAAGAGGAGTTATGTGCTCCTTGTAAGAGGCAGGGGTCTGAATGAGCTACCAACCCAAGGAAGGTGGCAAGCATGAACCCAATGCAAGTTCTAAGCCATCATCTGATCACATTTGAGATGTCTGACTGGGAGGCCTGTGCAGTGATAACCACATTTTAATTCCCCACTTTCTCTCCCAGTCACTACTGGTGGGTTTTTTTCTGCCTTCTACCTTAATTTCATGCCTTCTACCCTGATTGTCTACTCTGAGCAGCTCAAATTGTGCATGTATGGCATTTCTGCCATGGCACAAAGACACTTTTGTGAATGTTCACTCCAGCCAAATACCAACAGCATGGTCAGCATCTGCTACAGATAGTACATGCAAGTGTAGAGATGAATTTGCTAAAACATGAATTTATATTTTATATTTTACCATGGGTAGGCATGGTTCGGTTCAGTTGTCTTTAAAGGTTCATTGGTTTAATTTTTTTTAAATGTTGCAGAATTTTTTGCCTGATTTCTTTGTAAAAATTTTATAAAAATCTGCATATCTTTGCCACATGCTTGTTTACCCTCTTTGTGTTTCTTCAAAACAATATCAGTGTTACCTGATGTTGGAGCATTTCAGTACTGTTCCTTATGCATTTCACTTTTTACCATTTCATGAAAAAGCAATCTGCCACCTTCACTGAGTCTGTGGTCAAGCCTCAAACTTTCTACCCAAAATAATTCAAATAATTCACTTCTGTTACTTGGTGGAATCACTGGTTTCAAGTAATTTTATGGAAATCTGTCTGTTGGTTCAAGGTCCCCAGAAGGTGTGAAAGTTCAGAAGGTTTTAACTTCTATTAGGGGTAAATTGTGAGGAAAAAAAGACTAAACTCCCTGTTATTTTCTTAATCTCCTAAATTTAACTTATAATGAACAGAAAGATATATTAGAAATAAGGTGTAACTGGGATTTGGTTTTAAGGAAGAGGAAAACCTTTTTAGAGGTACTTTTTCCCTCTGAACAATTAATCTGCCCAGGGAATCGACCTGGGGTGTTGAATCTCAGTGCTGAACCTCCTAAGGGAAGGTTCAAAATCAGTCACACCTTCCCAAAGAGCAAAACCTGCCATAAAATCTTTTCATCTATGTGGCAACTTTCGAAGAAAAAAGTTCTGTTCTCTTTGTAGCCACAGAGCTACATTAGGGATGTCTACCTTCCAGTGAAAACTCTTTATGGCCTTTTCCAGCCATTCCTAGGAAAGGAAGTTTCTAACCACAAACAAAGTTCATATGAAAAACGTGAGTCACTTACATCTGCAAAGCCACACTGAAATATCCTCCCTTCTGAGGTACCAAGCTGGAATGGAACATTTGGGAAGTAAATTCAAGTGCTGTCCTTTTCCTCTCGCTGCACGGAATTGATTTACTAGGATGGACTGCTAAAGACTCTTTTAAAATCAAAAAATTATTCCATTTTCCTTGCACATCTTGAGAATTATCAGCATCTGCAGATAAACGAAGGTATCAGGCCTTGTATTCCCATGAATTCAAAGTTAAAAACACTCCTAAGTAAACCAGCATGATTTAATGCTCTCTGTGCATTTAATAATTTAAATTATCATGCAGATTTAAAGCCAGAGATCCTGGAAAGTATGTGCATGTACTCCCATCTTACTTCTCTGATCTGCTCTTTCTCATTGAAAAACTCCCAGGGGTGATGACTTCTATTCTCTTATTCTAATTCATAGATATGGTTTGAAGTTGACAGATACACAGCTTTTGATCATGGCTTGGAGATTAAAATTAAAAAAAAAAAAAAAAAAAAAAGGAGCATAAAATGAAAGAATACTTTTCTCCATGGAGGATAAAATACCATGTGAGGCTTTAAGTGATAGTAATTATAACATGATTTAGTTTTCATATCAAGTAAAAGGTTTTTAATGCCCTTAACTTAGCTTGAGTTGTTATTTTTATTCCTTTTTCCTAAGTTTATTATATCCTTTTCCAAACCTTCCCAAGGTTTGGGGTTTTTATGATTTTCATGATTCTGGACTATGAATTGATGACTGTGTACCATTCTTGCGTAAGTTTACAGCACACAGAAGCTTTGACAAGCAGCCATATGGTATGAATTGTTGAGATTCTTTGCTGTTGGGGTTTTTTCCCCCTATTCTTTATTTTTTTATTTATTCCTTCTTTAGAATAAAAGAATCAGAGATTAATTTGTGAAGCTGAACTGGGGAGATTAAAGTCAAAGAATTTAAACCTGATGAGATACACTTCAGTAGTTTTCAGTGGCACAAATGGCCTCTGAGATTTTATCAAGGCGTGGAAATCCATTTTTCTCTCCTATCTTTTGAACATGGTGCATTAAAATGCAACTGGACCAATTCAGACAGGGCCAACAATTCCAAAATGTGCAATCTGACCACTAAAAGGGGGACCTTGGGGTTCTGTCTTCTTGTGTTTGGGGTTTTTTTGTTTGTTGTATTTCACTACATAGGGATGAGCAAAACCCATAAGATGTTTATCCTGTCTCCTGCTCTCGAAACTTTTGCTCAAATGAAACAAAACTTAGATTGAATTACTCCCTGATCCGGATTCCAAATTCAAATCCAGCCAAAAAAAAAAAAAGTGATAAACTCCAGGTTACTTAATTTCTAATTTTTCTACTTCCAGAAAAATTATTTCTATTTCTATATGTTGAAAACTTGCTGCTTTTCAACATATATGTGGTTTAGTCAATCATTTTCAGGTGTGCGGCAGAAGCCAACAGATTTGAGCCAGCAGTGCCCTGGTGGCCAGGAAGGCCAGGGACACCCTGGGCTCCCTCCCAGCCTGATCCCTTCTGTGATTTTGTGATTTAGATCAGAATCTACTCGAATTTTTGCATGCTTGATTGACAGGCTGGTTATCAGCAGCTGTCAGATCAGTGGCTAAGATCACAGCAGTAAAAAGCTTCAGCATCTGTCTCTCTTCAGTTGTATCTTGTTAGAGGAACTAATGAAATAACTTAAATTAATCCCAATAGAGAGGAAACCAGTAAGTGCTGTAGCTGAAACTCTTTTGTTGTATTGATAAAGCAGATGCCAACTGATTTTTCCCATGTAACTTCCTTAAAATGGGATTACACTACAAGTTGGGAAGAAAATCTGCTAACTTCATGCCACTTGGCTGAGTCTCCAGAAAAACAGACCCACCTGAAGAACTATTTTAACCAATGAACAGACTTTATGTCTAAATTCTTCCCTGGTTGTGGTGGCAAAAATAATTGGTCCATTGAAACCGGCAAATACAAGAATGAGGGAAGAAGCCATAGAAAAGGTAAAGCTTTTTGGATGTCACCTTGCTATAAAAGCTGATTTT
This sequence comes from Emberiza elegans, assembly GCA_024865655.1. Classification (NCBI taxonomy): domain Eukaryota; kingdom Metazoa; phylum Chordata; class Aves; order Passeriformes; family Fringillidae; genus Emberiza; species Emberiza elegans. The sequence goes on from JALJVW010000158.1 coordinate 5,288,370, forward strand.
CTAGAGGTTCTCAGATGCTCAAAGATATCCTTTATACTTTTTTTTTTTGAAAGGAAAATGTGGGGAAATAATTATTTTTAAATTTTGAAAAGAAAAAAAAAACCCCAAAACATGAAGAAAATTTATGAACTAATATAAGCCTGAAACTTCAGGCTCTGGAATCCTATGTCCAAAATGCTCTAGTAAAGCTAGGAAGGCATAAAGAAAATAACAGCTATGACCAAAGGCCAAAAATGTCTTCCACAAAATAAGTCTTGTAAGGTACCTAGGTTCTAACCAAAATAAATGAAATTCAGTGGAAAACAGTTGAAATGGAATTCTGCTGAGAATGAGGAAACAAAGCAGGGGTGTGTGATAGAAGTCTGTACATTAATGAGTTCTATTAAGATGCTGAGTTTCTGGATATTAGCTGGTTTTCATAATTGAGAATGAAATCCTCTTGTGGAAAAGAACAGATGGAGGAGAAGAAGAAGAGGAACCATCTAGGTTTGAATGCTATATGAGGTATTTTTCTGCTCCCTGCTTTCCTGTACCTAAGCTGATCCTCCTCTCCTGGTGAAGGAGCAGCAAGAATCCCTTCAATGAAAAATAGTTTTTATCTCTGCTCAGCTCTTCTCACTTGCAAGCATTCTTTGCATACCCCACACACCTGGCAAGGGATTTGCTGTTTTCCACACAAACTTCCCAACTTTTGCTCTGGTGATTCCCCAAAGTCACCATTAGTGTGATGGGGGTGTGGGATGGGAGCGCTTTTCTGCAGTTTCATTTTTGAAAATTGGGCACAGTGGGAATTAATTTATTTTTCATTTTAACTGGAATATCAAATGCTGGAGGAGAAGAAAAATACACACTGCATGTGGGATAACAAAGCAACATTAGAGAAGAAAACAAAATGGAATAAGCTACCTTGGTTAAATCAGCCAAAATTCCTGCATATCATTAAACACTATGGTTTAAAGTTGCTATAGTTGCTGCCCTGGGATGCCCAGAGACAGCTCAGCAGGAGATTTGTAAACTCTGTATTTCTTCAATTTCATTTCTCAGCAATTATTTGTCAGTTATTTCACCTTCCTGTGCAACTGTTAAAAGCATCTTTGTATCAAAGAAGGAAAGGTCACTAATATTTTTGAGCATAATTTCATCTGATTATGTCAACAATAGGATGCCTAAAATTCTTAGTATTACATTCCCTGAATGATTAAAGGACATGGGACAAAACACAGTGAAACAAGATAATTTATCTAGAAATACATGGTAATCTTCATATGCAATGCTTATTTGAGATCTGCCACTGGTCTGGGTTGATTTTGTTGTTATTGTGGGTTTTTTTTGCCTTGATGTATGAATGTCAGCCATAAATACTAGATACCTTGCTTAAAAATCAGTTATGCCTATTTACACATATATATATTTATTTTCTTCCCCCCCAGTTTTCTTTTTGTGGTTTGAGAAAATGAACTTGTTCTTTATCTAAAGAAACACTTTGAAAGACAAAACACAGAAATAGAGGGATTTACTTGTGTTCTTTGGGGAAAATTTGTATTTCCCATTCCTTTTGTGTATACAACAGCATAATCTACCAACAAAGATGACAAGGCTTACATTACAAGTAGCCACAGAAATTGACACAAATATTAGTTGCACCCTTATTGAGTTACAATACCACTTAAAATTAATTCAAATTAGCACAATTTTGCTGTGCACACCAGTGGATTTGGGATTAATTCCATAATTGAGCATGTATCTGAGCTGATGGTTTATAAAATCATAAATGGAAAAGGGGCAAGATGGTTAAAAAATAATAAGAAATATGGCAAAGCCTGATGGGATGTGTTGATTTAGGTTTTCAGCACATCATCTAGCACACTGCTCCCACTTTTGGTCAAATTTAAATGGCATACATGATTTTATTTGCAGTTTTATATGCTGAGATACTGTTGGAATAGGCCTAAAATATTTTCATACACAAACAAACAGGAGTTTTAGGGATGAGATAATTTCTGACCATTGTGGAGACATGCAGAAAGTAAACTACCAAGGAAGAGGAAAGTATATTTTAAGGGTGTTAGACTTATTAAAGATTTCATACCTTCATTCATGTGTGTGTTTCAGTAAAATTCAACTGCCACAGGACCCCATAAAGCCCAGCCTCTTTCCTTTTTTGTGAAAAGCAAGTCTCCATAATATTTTCCATGTAGAACACAGCCCCAAGGCGCATTTACAGAAGGGCTGGGGGGACACCCCAAAGTGTTGGAAATCCTCCTGCAGTGACTGGATGGATTTCTGCGATTCCTTGAGCGTGAGCTGAAATGCACCCTTGCTTTGTGCTCAGCCTGTTTGGATTAGAGCTTTTAGATTATTCTGGGCCATGCCAGAGGAGAAAGGCTGGGAACTGCACGATCGCTATCAGAGCCCTTCCTCCTCAAATAATTTCTGCTGGTGCTGGAGAGAAAGCAACCAGCAGACACCACCTTGTGCTATAACAGTGCCATTGCCAGCCAGGCACTGAGGTTAAAAAGATACTTTTATTTTTAAGGGCAATTTTGGTCAGTTTAAATTAAACATACATCTATATCAGTATATTAACTGCAAATAGAGTTTCACATGGTTTTAAGGAGTTTTCTGAGACATCTAACCTAGGCTGAGCACAACAGCAGGGGTCTGACAGACAATTAGACTTGTGGCTGTGGTATTTATTCATTGTTATCAGAATTATTGCCACATTTAGGACTCTTCTATTTAGATGGACTGCAATTTTCACTCTGCATTTCAGTAAAAAAAACCCAACTCTGATTATTTCACTTTCTTCTTTCTTTCCTACAGTTTTCCAGATTTCCTGTTGTTCCTCTTGCCTCTCAAGTTCTTTTGTTTGGTAATTATCTCATTTCTCCTTTGTCACTTTGCTATAAATATGTATTTCATCTCCTCTCCATCCTTTTTATTCTAATTTTTCTCCTGCTATGCTTTAGAAAATCCTTCCTGCACCAAGTATTGGACTACAGCTCTTTCCATTGCTTTTTCAAAATTCTCTTCTGTTAATCCAACCTTACCAAGCTACTCAGGAAACTGATTTATTGATTGCATTCTTATTCATCCCTTAAACAGGGAAGTCATATTCAGGGCACATGTCATCTTGTATGGCTTATGTACACCACAATTGTTGGACAAATATTTTGGCCTTGAAAAATGCTGCTAGTGCAGGGTGACCAGGCATTAAATTCAAAAAAATGGTGCTAATCCTCTGGCAAGTGAACTTTTTATAAGAGGATATATATCCATGACAATTCTTCACTGCTGTGATAATCATAAAAAATAGTGTGTGAGGGTTATTCCTTCTTACTGCTTGGGATGAAATAAGGATAGCTTGCTTTTGGGGAAAAAAAGTATACCAAGGCCCAAATTACTGAGTATATTGGACAAATTTTCTCTTTGTCTCTGCCTTTTCAAATTATTTCATTAAAATTTATGTTAAGCTTTTAGCTAGGGGGTTGTAATGAAAAAAATGGGGTAATTTTTTCAAAGTTTGCCTACAGTGGGATTTCAAAGATAACCCTCTGAGAATCAAATCAACCACCCCTTCTCTTATCAACATCATCTAGGTTGCTAAACTTGATTGCTTCAAGTTTTAGCAGGTTAGAAGGAGCACTTTCAAACTTTGAAGACACTTTTTAGTTGCTATTAACCTGCAGTACTTTTTCAAAAGTAACATTTTCCTTGGGGATCAAAAAAGCAGCAAAATTGCAGAGTTTTTGACAAAGAACACTGCAGAAGATATCCATTGCAAAAATAAATAGTGAGCTGATTGAATGAATAATGAACTATAAAATATGCTTTTAATGCATGCTCGAGAAAAATGTGCTAAGTTCTAAAACAAATATGTTCTGTGGTCTTCAGGAATTTTGCTAAACTTCTGTGCTTCTGTGTGTGTCCTATTCCTTTTCCCAGCAGAGTTTATGTCAACATTTATGTTGATGTCAGCAGGAAGGGATCAAAACAAATTGGTAAAGCTGATGATTTGTGTCTCCCCTAATTGGCAGCTTTTAAAATCTATGGTCTTGTAATATGATTAACTTCTTGGTTTTCCCCTCAAAATTATATTTCATACATAATTTAATGAATACAAGTAACATAAAAACAGGGTTTATATTTCAATGATCAGGCCTTTCTGTCATTTTCATTTTAAAGCCTTTAAAGCTTGTTTTATTTCACTACTGTGGGGTTTACATTTTAAAAGGATTCAGTCTCACCCCCTATTTTTCCATGGAAAGTTTCTCTCAAATTCCAACTGCAATGAAGCCTATTCAGGGAAATGCTCATTCTGAGGAGTTATTTTTGCCATTTTGCCAGTGCTATTGTAGAGCTACAGTAGAGAGCAAACACCATAAATATACCAAAGGTAAAATTGGAAAGCTCTGCTGCTGCTTGAAGAGCAAGAAGTGTGTGATCTTTCTGTTGCTATGTGCATATATCTTCCCAAGTTCTAACAAACACATTTCAATCTCCAAAATATTCCTGTTCCCAGTGATGTGAATTTAATTTTTCCCCATGTGTATTTTTTTCTTTGCGCTTCATTCAGGTTTTGCTCGCTTTCTCCTCTGCCTGTCTGTAAACTTCATGTGACTGGCTCAGCTCTGAAATAGAACAATACTTTTAAAGCATGAAATTAAAATGGCCTGAGTTAAAACATGTTTGTGTTTGACCAGTCTGGAAGTGCTCCAGGGTTCAGAGGGGCTCTTTTGAGTGGCACCAGGCACATTGGATATCACATGGGCACTGCTGCCCGTGATCGGTGACTCGTGTGTCACTGCGACTCAACACACACACTCAGTGTCTTATGTACTCCACTGATTTTTTTTTTCCTAGAAAAATAAACTTAGACCTCTGTTTTCATTTGCTGGTTTGCTGGTTTTTTCCCCTACTTTTTTTTGTTGTTGTTCTTCAATCTCTAAAAAGTCCGTGCAGATGGGAGGTGCCTGCTCCTGCTGCTTTACAGCAAGGCTTCCCACTGGCATAGACAGCAGTAATTAGCCAGAGAAACAATGATCACATTTATAACACAGTCATCTCTGCAAGGAGGATGGTGGGGGGTTTTTTGGGTAAAACAGCTCAGTTAGAGCTGTTTGTTACCTGCACTGCTTTATCAGACAGTCTATTCAGCCTCTGCGATCCACTTTAATGTTAAACAGTTATTTAGAGCACTTTATCAACCACTGTGTGGTTGATAAATAGTATTATTTTGTGCGTTATTGTGCTATGGGTAATGCTCCCTAACCCCTACGAAGAAATTTGAAATAGAAAGAATTCATGACATTAATAACCCAGTTCAGTCTCATGTTTTCCATGGGCTGAGCTCACAGTTCAAATGACGAGCAAATTAACCTATGCAAGACATAACATTCCTTCAAACTTAACAATGCCCATCAAAATTCTTCCAGTTCAGACATTCATGACCTGTATTTTAATGGATTTTAAAGTCTGTTTAATGTTAAGCTTCTTTTCTTCTATCCTCTCTCTTTTGTCCTTTCCTTTCCTCTCCTCTCTTCTCTCTGCTTTCCATTCCCTGAACAAATGCATCTTAATTTTTCCTGACCTCATCTGAGGTTGATTAGTGTGTAGGAAACCTTAGCAAAAATTTAAATTTTTAAATTTCTGCTTTCCTTCAATTAGTCAAAGTATTCCTAAAACCACAAGCAACTAAAATTTTCTTCTTTTCCCTCAAAAATTTGAATAAACCAGATTAAATTGATTATTATTCTGACAAACCACTGACTTTTTTAAAACTCTTTCTCTTTCTGAGTACATATTTATATATATATATAAATATATATATATATATCAGAGATGTTTCAAGTTTTGGCAGTTTCATTTTGCTGAGCTTTGTGCCAATATTTCCTTCGGTTTTAGTCCAGATGGGTTCACACCCCTGAATTTAACTTTGACTTTCAGAATTGAGAAAACTCAGACTCTCAACTGAAATTTAAGGAAAATGACCTGCACTTGAGAGACATATGAAACCACTTAAATGCAAACCTTGAGCTGCCTCATATTTGTTTGAAATGTAGGCCAAAGGTATGCATTAAAGCCACAAAGATTACCTGTCTTTTGTCAGATTGACCCAAGTTTCAACTAAAATCCAGATCTATTTTCTTTGCAAGTATTGAAAATGGTGCCTGTGGTAACATCAGAGCCTACACCCATTTTTTAGCACCAGGATGGAGCAATTCAAATCCCTTGTTTGTTACACAGCCAAACAATATTGGGGTGAGGTTGTTTTCAGCTTCCTGTTGGAAATTAAGAAATGAAAAGCCAGCCCAAATCACAAATTTTAACTCAAACAATAGTCTTAAGCCATGCTGAATGAAAAATCATGGGATGGGGTTTTTTTGGTTCTTTTTCCTAGTTTGTTGTTTTAACTCTGAATGGTCAGTTGACTCCTTTGGAATGAAGAGTGAATTAAGAAAATATATATTGAATTTACAGCCTCATGATCAGAATGAATCTCATTATCAAGCACTTTCCTTGTGGTATCTCTTGCATTCCCAAGCTTGGCTATAAACAGACTTTCACACACACTTTTCCCTCTGTACCTGAGGGATCAGAAGGACTGATGGGTAAATCTGGCATACAACACTGTGAGTCTCAATCTACAATAAGCATTCCCATCCCAGAGGAGTCATTTGTTATCCTGAGTAAGTGTTGGACAAACCTTCGGGTCTGTTTTGAGATTTGGGTTAAGACCTTTTCTCCAGCAGTGAATTCACTGGTAGCATGTGTGCACCTTAAGAATGATGGGTTTGTTTTGAGGTGCCCTGCCTCAAAATGTCTGCAGGCAGGGATTTGATAACTTCCCCACGTTAATCTTGCAGAAACCCCCAGGAGTGACTTGTCCAGCGCTTTGGAAGATTGCTCCATGAGGTGTGTGAACTCGCCCACTTGCCTCAAGGCGTGTGTTTTGACCCAGAAAACTATTAGACTTAAATGAATAAATTATAGTTAAAAACTGCTCTTTTCCTTTCAACAAATAATTCTCACATTTCTCTCTCTCACTACTGGTACTTGGGAGCACAGCAGATCCAGTCTGTGTTTCCTTAAATCCACTCCCAATTCCTAACATTATTTCCTCGGTCTCTGATTCCATTCTTAGCCACCAGCTCAGAAAACTCAAGCTTCACAGATGTGCACGTTGAGCAGACAGAAAAACCAGGGAATTCATGTTCCCCTAGAGGAGCAGAGCTCCATGGACACCCATAAATCCTGGTGCACACCCATGCACAGAGGGGGAAAGTCGAAGCTTTGGGAGAAACAAGAAACATCTCAGGGCTGTGCTCACTGATCCCATCACAGGCATCAGGAAGGACAAAGTGGCTTTCCCTGTCTCTAATTATCTCATACCTCCCCCTCCCTCTGCACATGCTGCAGCCACAGGTCCTCCATGGATCCAGGAATATCTTGGAAATCTATATTCTGTCCATCAAGTGAAATCAAGGCTGGATGCCCAAAAAAATAGGATTCTCTGGATAATACTCAGAGGCTGAGTGCATAAATCGAGTCTGAGACTGTGCAGGACTGACAGGCAAGGCACACTTACATTCCCTGCTGCAGCTGCTTTTGCATGGCTGTTTTGTCACGTGGCTGATTGTCCTGTCAACTGAATTTTCCTAAGGGGGAAAAGGGGCATGGAGGGTTGGGGGATGAGCAGAGTTAGTATTTTGTTTTAATTAAGTGCTGTTCAACAGCTGCTCTAAGACTCACTGCCATGAGCACAGGAGGAGTTTGCTGTATTTTTGCTCATGCTGGAGAACTGAAGGGACAAACAGATCACAACTTTTACCAGGAATCCAGGGACATTTGTGTTGTTTGTAATGAAGTTCTGATGATGAATGGGATATGCCAGTCAATGTTAAAATAGGGAACTCCACAGAGTTAACTAAAACTACCTGTAAAATATAAATTGCCAAGGAGGAAGTAAGGATTGTGTATTTCTTCTTTTGCTTTACTTATCTGTTCATATCAATTTATATGTTATTTATAAGAATTCAGGAAAATAAGTTATTCAGCTAAGAACTGTGATTTATTAATTGCTACCTTTGGCATAAAAGGAGAAAAACCAAATGAATGCCCTCCTTTATCCCAGTAGAGACATATGAGACATTCCTGCCCATGGCAGGGGGTTTGGAACTGCATGATCTTCAAGGTCCCTTCTAACCCAAACCATTGTTCTATGAAGGAGAAAGTGGCATTCCTCACTCATTCCTCCTTTAAGCTACATCCATGTAGCTGCATCATCATTATGAATGCTCTCTTCATAAAAAAACCATGAGAAGTATGAGAGTATGGTACACTCTGCCTGGTAAAAATGGATCTTTATCACCAGAAAATGGATCTTGCCCATTGCCAGAGCAGCAATTTGTAGCTCCATTCTGGTGGAGCTTCAGGCTGTTCCAGTGAGTCTGAAGGAGCAGCTGCCCCACAAGAGCTATTCCTGCTAAAGCTCTGGAATGTTTCAGTGTGCTGCCTGGCCCCAAAGAACACATTGGGAAATACAGTGTCTAGCAAATGCTTTCAAGATCTGGGATGAGATAAAGGCTCCACTAAAGCAATGGCAAATTTCCCAGTGTGTCTGTGGGGCCAGGACTCCACACCTTCAGTTTTCCACAGAACACTCAGACCTGCTCATGTGAGATGTGAGCAGTGCTTAAACTGAAATAGGATCTGCCTGTGGCAGCTCTAATGCACATAATGCCTCAGTTACTTGCTGCTTAATTCTGGCCATTATATAAATGTTGTGGACAGGCAATCTGCAGCCACTAAATTCTGTATTCTTTTTTGGTTTGGTACACACTGGGGCTCAGTTAAGTGCATGAAACTGGCTGTGCAGGGACAGAGAGATCCCATGTGGTACCTGCATGTGCTGGGTCCTAATTAGAGATGTAATCAGCCTGATGCATGTGAACACCTTCCAGGTAATTCCTTTCACTGTTAAAAAAGTTGACTTTGTGTCATCTAAAAGCCACAGAAGAGTTCTGAAAACTCTTATCTCATGAGAGACAGAACAGGTTTTAGGCCACTTTAAAGATGAATTGGCCTGAAGCCTTGAACTACAATAATTTTCTGAAGATCTTCACTGCTTTTTTTTTTGTTTTCTTAGAAAGCTTGAACTCAGATTCAGCTGAGTACATTCTCAGCTTTAGCTTCACATCAGCTACATTTATATGGACAAACTGTACAGTTCTCAAACTCCTTTGATTTTCATGTGGTTTTCATGTACATCTACATCATCTTGTATAAAGTCCAGGAGATTTTCTGGATTTTTTGCTGACAGCAATTTTGTGTCTAGTTGACATGCACAGGACTCCTTTACATATTCCTCCACAAGTCAGTTTTGAGGATTTGTTTGTTTAAGTTGATATAAAGTAAACTTTAAATCTTTTTTTCTCCTATTTTTTTATCATTTTAAGGTTAGCTCCTGGAGCAGAGTTCAGAATAAGACAGTCAGGATTCCTGCCAGCAACCTATCGATTTTATAAAGACTGGAGAGATTTTTTTTTTTACATTTTTTAGCAGTCTAAGAAGAACAAAGAGCAAGCTGTTATTACTTATTGAAATCTTTACACATTTGGAGAGGGAAGAGAATGGTTTAGTAGCTGGTGACTTATATAAACTGAAGGCATAGCCTCTGCACTCAGGTTCTGAGTGATCATTTTCCCCAAGTATAACTTTTTTTAACACACTTTTTCAAGTTAGAAAGTAAGCTGGTTTGCTGCCACAGTGCCTAAAAGGTCTAACAGAGCTACACAATAAACTAATATACTGTCTATCAAAAGTATTCCAGTACCAGAAGGGCCTTCAGGAAAAAAACTGTTCTCAATATTATTTGATAGGATTATCTAAGTATGTCTATTTTTCCTGTAGTAAAATAGTCTCACAACCTCTCTGACTTCATATATGACAAAGAGGAAGAGGCTCAGAAGAAAAACAGCTTATGGCAGCTCAGAGGTGAGTATTTAGCTGTTTCAATCTACTCATACCAGGCCAAATTTACCATGATTACAGTGCTGAAGAACAAGTCTTTGTGACTGAAAATCAGCTAAATTTTCCAGCCTTCCTTTTTCTGTTGGCTTTCTGTGGGTAGCCAGTCATCAAAGAGCGAGACAAATCAGACTTGGGTTCAATTCCTTGTTCTGCTAACGAGCCCTACCCCTAGGATATGTCTCTTTGCACCACTCATTGATGTGTGAAGGTCATTTTCCAGTCCTCAAGAGACATCACATATGTCTCATGGCAGAGTCTCTCGGAGTGTCCTGAGGCAGCATGCCCACTTGTTCCCTGTGAAGTTTGACTTCGGACTGGTGGGATGTTAATTTCTTTCATTCCCATAAAGCAGAATGCCAGTGAGCTGTGAAAGCCATGCTCATCAGCACGCTCAGTTAACATTTCCTTCCCGCAGCAGCGTGTTCCAGGCGCTCCACAGGTGGCCTCCTCAGCCGTGGTCAGCAGCAAAGCAAGATCCAAACGCTGCAAGCACACATTTATTCCCACCCAGTGGTTTGGGTACCTGCAGGCTGAGCTGGGAGCCAGTTCCTCGTGGCTCCAAGGCTTGGCTAAGGTTTTTGGAACTTCACTCGTGACAGTTTGGAAAAAATGTTCAGTGTTATTGTCAAATGTGTTGGTCATTCACCACTCCAAGCCTGCAGCTCATCCACTGAGCAGAAATAGTACCCTGTAAGATTATCTGCATTATTTTCTCCCCAAAGGTTGGAGAATTCACTGAACGGAAAGAAGTTTGGGAAGGGCTATTTTATATAATAGCCCTGTAGTCAAATTCTTATTGATGCTGAAGACACTTTTCCTCTATGCAGTCCAAGAGGAACAAAATAATTTTACAGCTGTATGAGACAAGAAATATGATTTAAAAGACTTTTCTGAGTATTACAAGAACTTCTGGAGAAGTTAAAAAAAGACCTAGAGAAATGTGTCTTAAGGGTCCTTCACACAAATATTTTCCCTTAAATTTCAGTCCCAAGATTAATTGTCTCCAGTCTCCAGCCTTACTTCCCCTGCATCAGAGAACAGTCCAGAAGCAAGCTCAGCATTTTTTTTTTTGCCTGCTTAGTGGAGCATTAATCTGTAATTTTTGTGATTTAATAACAAGCTTAAAGAAGTTTTCTTGGCTAAAATCTGATACACAGTGCTGGAGACCTCCAATGCCCTTCCTTTCCCTGAACCAAAGGCTTTAATTGCTCATCCTCTAATACATACAGAGAGGCCACTCGAACGGATGGGATCCAATGTAAATAAATGACATTTGCTGATGAGGTCAACTTTCAATTTAAGATTTATTTCACCCAGATGCCTGAAATGAGTGGCCAGACTACATTCAAGGTTCAGGGAAAACTCAGTAGGAATTTACCAGTGCATTGAAGGGGTAACATGTCAAAGGCATCTGTGATAAACTACATTTTAGGGAAGCTACTCTGTCTTCAGCATCTTCAGGCCTGATGATGCCATCCTTTGTGCTGAGAATGTCAGATCTGAGAAAATGGAGAGCTGGTAGCCAAAACTAAAAAGAGGTTATGATAAACAGGATCCAAGGTGTAGGTGTATATTTGACTTCTGCAGGATGGCTAACAGGTCACTTCTCTGCTCCTGCTAACGTCAGAGGGATGTAGGCTGACATTTCCGTGGGAATGGACTCAGGTTCCCACTCAATCCACCCTTAAGTGAACTCATTCAACATGAAGATCATGTTCATTATAAGTGCCTTGAAATCCTCCACTTTCCCACCCTTAAACAGCATTCAACTAAACAGCATTCAGATGTGCTGAAGACCTGAACCCAAACAGCAAACCAAGGGACCGTCCAGTTGTGTGAGAGTTAAATGCATGTTAAACTGTATTTGTATAGTGACTGGGGTTTTGGTCTTCATTCTTGCATTCCTTTTCCTTGTATTTCTGGTAAATATAAAAAAAAATCTTTTTTTGTTCATAAATGATATCAGTAATCCTATTATAATCTAATTTACTTCATGCTACTTATGACATGTTTATTCTCTGTAATTCACTTGGCTTTAGTACTCAGGAAAGTACTTTAGTAAAGTTCATTTTGTTTTATTTTTGGTTCTTGCTGTAGCTCTTTCATTCCAAAATGTCACTGAAATGTTTACAGAAAATAAAAAAAAATAAAAAAAACCCACAACTTTTCATTTAAATGTTAAATATATCATTTTACATGAAATACCAGAGATATTTATAGGCAATACCCCTTAGCAAATCCATTTTTTCTTGTGGTCCTACATTAGGACCTGAGAGTATCCATTGCAGGTGTCTGGGATGCTTTTGGATCTTCACAAAAGGCACATTCAAGGGTGAACATCCTCAGGACACGGAGCTCACACAGAACTGTCCTTCCCCATCAGCATCCTGGCCGACCCCTCTGACCTCTCCCAAGGCAAATGGAACACTTTTGTTGCCATGTCCACATCCCAGTGTGCTGGAGGAGGAATGCCAACACTTAGATATCCATCACGTATCCAGCCAATGCCACGTTTGATATTCATCAAGCAGAACAGCCTGACAAATGCATGGGTAAGGGAAACACATTCTAATTGCTAGAGAGGCACTCTAGAGAGTCAAAACATTCCCACAAGCAGACATAATGAGTCACAAGAATTACTGAGAACTCTTGAGAGGGTTTTTCTCTAATATTGAGACTTCATTCTTCTTAAAGGATTGCTGTCTCCATAAGGACATATTTACAAGGTGTCTGTTTCTACAGATCTGCTCGCACAAAACTTTCATTTCTGCCACTTCACTCAGAAGACAGATTGTAAAATTTACGAAGAATAACACAGAAGCTGCTGAACTCTATCCTACTTTAACTAACTGGCTTCTAGGATGATATTAATTATTTCAACTGAGCTCAGCTATACAACATACACTATCTGGGACCCTATCCACATCAGAAGTCACCGAACCTGATAACTGAGTGTTGGTGGGTTTTTGGTGGTTGGTTTTGTTTGGCTTTTGGTTTGTTGTTTTTGTTGTTGTTTTTGTTGGGGTTTTGTTTGTTTGTTTTTGTTCAGTTTTGGTTTTGGTTTTTTTTATTTTTTTGGCCATGTGCTGTTGAGCTCTAATAACCAGGGTCTTGATATTTTGGAATAGGTATTTCAGAGCCCGCGCCTTAAATTATCACCCCTGACATTCTTAATTCTGCATGTCCAGCTTCTGAGAGCAAATTGAGAATAATGGGTCCAGTGAGAATAAATACACTGAAAAAAATGACTAGTGCCATGATATAATATCTGAGGAAATAAATAGTTCTCTCAACTGTGTTTAAATAACATTAGAGATGGGAGGGACACTGGAGTCCACTCAGTGATATACTGAACAACTTGCCATTCTGTCAGAGTTCCTGTGATTCACTGAGGTCCGAGGGAAAACAAAAATATCCCAGGAACCAACAGGTTTGACTACCAAAGCACACAAGGGGGCTGAAATGAAGTTATATGGAGAATCTCCTTTCTGGCATTTCCCATATTCCAAGTCCTTGAGTTAGGCTGCTATTGTTCTTCCAAATTTGTTTAAAAGAGGAGCGTATCCACACATCCTGTGTATAAAATATTACTGCCCACAGAGGGCTGGTTTAGCCAGGCTTTCTCATGAGAACTGCTCCTGTTATGGCCCTGTGGAGATCTGGATGAGAAATCCCAAGGCTCTTAAATTCATTTCAGGTTCACAACTGATTTCCACAGTGGATCAGAATTTCACCTTTAATGCTGCTCAGGGTCAAAACACAACTGAAGGAAATGGGAGCACGTGGTAGTAAAACATCGGCAGTAAACCTGTCCCACAAATTTCTCGTGGTTTTACAAGGATGTAGTTAATACATTAAGTTGTTGTTACCTAATTAGGTGACTTTTATTGCGCCATCAAACAGAAAACTGATACCAAATGGCATGTGCATATGAATGAGTGAGAGAATGGAAGCAGCGTTATCAGAGCGGAAAATAGTCTTCATCTCAAGCATGGGAGCAGAGACATTCTGAAGGACAGTATATTTATATGGAGGAAACAATTAGTGAATGCTAATTATTAGGAAGTTACTGGGGTTTTTGTCTTTGTAGAAATAAATAAGACTGATCAAAAATTCATATTTGCAACATTAAATAATACCTGCATCAGTACTGTGGTTAATGTCTCCTCTTTCTCCAAAAGTCACACCAAAAGTATCATGACACCCTTTGAGGGTTCTGCATCCCTTACTCATTTTTATACAGCATAAATCAAAATAACTGAGTCAGGGTACAAGGTTTTCTCACATTGTCCCTGTTCTCTTTCCCACTGGGGCCACCAGGACTGAACCAGAAAAAGAATGGGACACAGCAGTAAAGAAAAATATTTACAAGTTTAGTGAAGGCGATAGAATTGAGAGGTAAACACTGAGCAGATCTTTAATGCTACTTTTAGCACTCTCTGTGTCATGACTAGAAGTTCTTACCTCCATTGAAAATGCACCTTTATAACAAATACAAAAGCATTGAGTTGCTAAGGTTGTAAAAGACCTCTATGATCATTGACTGCAACCATTTACCCATCACCAGTGTGCTCACCACTGACCCTGTCTCAAAGTGCCACATCCACAGGACCTTTGAACATTTCCAGGGACGGCAATTTCAGCGTTTCCCTGGGCAGCCCACTCCTGACTTAGTCTGTGACATTAGACCCTCTGATAAAAGCAGCAGCAACAACAGATGCAAGGAGAACCTCAGGAAGGTCGGGGTACCAACAGAAATACACCAAGCTGAGCAGTCCTGGATGCCCATTCACTGCCTCCCTCTCTGCTCACAGGAGCAAACCAGAGTCACATTCACAGGCATGGTGACAGCAACTCCAACCTCAAGGACACTCAGGCTGATGTGGCCCCTGAAACACGTGCTGGCCCAACTTTTAGGTGTTTAAATCCTAACCAGCAGCTCAGCTGAGCCCCGTCCTCCTCCCACATTAGCTGTGCCTCTGTCTGAGCTGTCCATTTCAGCTGGTGAAACCTGAGACTGGCTGCGAGCCGCCATCCATCACTGCATGGCCAGAGAGCCCCTTTGCACTGGTGATCTGTCACGGGACAGGGCTCAGCCCAGTGCCTCAGCACTTTAACTCCACTACAGGTGTCTACAACGAATCATGGAAGGGGATTTTAATGCCATAACAAGTCTGGAAGTAGCAGGTCCTTTCTGCTGGAGGTGCCAGTGTTTCCAAGCCTGGTGGTGGCTTTGGGGAGGCTCTCTTTAAGTTGAACAATTTATTTTTTTTCAATATTGCTTGATTAACATTGCTATTCACAAATGACCTAGAAATGTTGATCTAGTGATTTATTTGAGCAGAGCACTTTTATGAGACCTTTGTTATTTTCTTTTGAAGCTGTGCATTTTCCACAGCAGGGAAAAATCTCAGTAGTTACCTCTTGTCGAGTTTCTACTGTAACAGCAGAAAAGAGGAAAAAAATTCCAATTGCTTTTTCAGCAAAAAATCAGTGGAAAACATCAAAGGAAGATTTCCATATGGAGGTTACTTGTAAGTTGAATCACAAGTCGTCATTGTGCATTGTGGGTTATAAGAATCAGATATAAACTACTTATTATACAGTGATCTCTCTAGGAGGCATTTACAAGGAGGAAAAATCCAAACTCTCAAATGAAAAAAATGTACTTACAGCAATTTATCAATCTTTAATAGCTGTCCTGCTATTTAATATCATGTTTGAGGAGACTCACCATGGCTTTGTGGATAAACATTTGTTAAACACAGTTTGCTTCTTCTTTCAAACAATCAGGTTTCAAATGCAGCCAGAGTGTTTAATTTCCCAAGAAGCATTTCCATTTGTTTGTACAATGATTCACTCCTCTATCCTATTTCTGTATATTTTTAAAATAAAACACTTCTTTCTCTTTTGTTTTTCTAGTTATGGGAATGACATTATGTGGAAGGGAGCAGTGTCAGGAATTTCTCTCTCGCTATGGTATTGTACATGCTTCACCCTTTCATTTCTTAATTTCTAATGACACAAAGCATGATGTCATCCACGTAAGTAATATGGTCAGAATAGCCAAGTGAAAGTTCGTGTGAGAAATTTTTTCATCAATTGCTGCTATTTAAGGGCTCTTGTTTAAAATAGGAAGTTATACTGGTACAAAGAAAATAAATACCAGTAGCATGTTATAACCGTGTTGTTCAGAGAAATACAAAAGAACTCAGGTGGGGAAAGTGAGTAGTTGTTAGCAGATAAATTTAAATATTTTTGAAAAAAGCTTGGTTGAATGAGGCTGATGTTGGCCTTGACATACAGAAATATATTATCAATTTTATTATAAAACTTTTTAAACATTATCTGTAATTAGAAGACTGAAAAAAGCCTTTACTCTTCAGCTAAAGTCTAAATTCCATGTTGAACATACACATTAGTAGGAAGAGGTGAACTGTTGCATGGAGAAAGCTGTTGCTAAAAAAGGGACTGAGCTGTCCCTTTCTTTCAGCTGTCCTGAAAAAGGGACTAAATCTTGTGGTACATGTTTATTCCTGAATTTCCTTGAGCACAGCTGAAGCTCCTTCTCAGAGCAAAAGGATCTGTAATTCCTGCTGGACACGAGATGCCTGTTAGGGGCTACCCAAAGGGCAAGTGCATTCGTTTGTAAATGTCACCCCAGTGCAGACTTGGAGAAGGAGAAATAAGCTCTGAGAACAAAGCTCTCCTAATGCCACATGACACAAAGCTCAGCAAAGAATATCTTGACAGGTAGGGGGTGGAGGAGGGAAAAATCCCACAGCCCGTCTGTCTCAGCAGGAGCACACGAGCAGCGTGGCGTGAGGCTTACAGGAAAAGTACTGAGAGTCTGAAAAATGTGTGCTACACCAGCTATGCACTGCCTAGCACACCCTGTGCCGACTCCTCAGCTCCTTTAGCCCAGCATCTTGCACTAGGGACCCCCTGAGGAACATTTTTGAGTTTGCAGCAGTATCTGCCACGCAGAGGTGCGAGACTGCGTGAGGATGATTCAATCCGTCAGCAAATTCTGCTGTCTCTCAGTAAATTCAAGAGATAATTCTGCATTCATCTAATGTCAATCTGGCCCAAATGAAGGATTACAGGAGTGGAATTTTATGTGTGAGAGAAGTGAGAAGGAACTTTGATTAGCAAAGACATCCCTCGGTTCAGGGGAAAAAAAAAGGCATTATCTTGGACAAAAATATGCATTAACTTCTCCTTCACATCACTTTTAAAAATTCATTTTTTGTGTGTGTTCCAAGTAACGTTAATGTAGGTTTTGCATCCGTGGCTGCTTTACAGAGTCTTTTCCTTCTGTCATCTCAGACTGCAAAAAGCTGTAGTGATATAGCCAAAGATTATATATATACCCTGTGTTATGTACTCCAACTGCTCAGACATTCTATACTTTGAAGCTTACTTATATTCCAATAATCAGTTTTAAAATTGTATAAGAGAAGTCACACAGCACTTTCACTGGTGTGACTGGTGTGAACCTGTTGAATTTCAACTACTCTAAGTACCAACATAAAGAAACTTAAAAAGTTTTCACATCTGGATTGGTTCAAACAGTAAAGGATTACTTACATTTTTTCTACATATGTCAGCATTTTTATATCACTGCTGCAACATACATCTTTGTGTTTTGCTGATAAAATGCCATTGGTATGGTTACAGCATCTTTAAAAAAAATTAAATATCTATCAGTACTTTAATTTGTGTGCCTGTATAAGACTTTTAAAGCAAAAAACTCCCAGGCATGAATGTTGTCTTTCCTTCCTCTCCATTCCTGGCTGCACTCCACAAACATAACCTGGAGCTTTAGTGTCTTTTCTGCAAGCAAAGAATGGCCCTCAAATCGGCTGGTGTGAATGTGGAGAGAAAATTTGGGAAAGTGAGGGAGATGCCATGCAGTTTATCATGAGCTTCAGTATCTAGGAGCTGGAAGAACCGCAGCACCTCAGACATTTTCACATTTATGGAGAGAAACCGCTGGAAAAATGTGATAATGAACAGATAATCAGCTGCAGCTTCTTGAAACCTCCCTGTTTCTGGAATATTCCCCCATTTCTCCTCCTTGTAGCACAAGCCTAACTTCACAGCCCATAAAAATATTTCTGTTTGTTTGAGCAGCCTCCATTAGCCTGCACAGCAGGAGGGTGGTAGAAAAGCAGGGTTATTATAAAGGTGTTTTTGGGTCCCCGAGGGGCAGTTCACAGCTTCCCAAGCTTCCTCTGCTCCTGCTGTCACACTGCGGGGACTGGTGGCCAGCAGCAGCTCCACTGAGGGGTCTGCCTGCTGCTAGATGCTCTGTTCGACTTTGATTCACCCCCCATGTGCAGGCTGAGGCAGTGCAGAGCCCCAGGGCAGACACCAGGCAATGATCAGTCTCCTCCAACAGCACCACTGCCAAGCCAGCCAGTGGGATGCCAAGGGCCAGGGCATGGCCACAGCTTGGCTGCCTCTCTTTTTGGGCCAAAGAGGAGGCTGACATATAGGAAGCCTTTTCCAGTTTTAGTTTCCAGTAGGTGCCTTGTTAGAAAACTGAAAACTTCTTCCCCAAAAAGAAAACTCTGTTTTTCAATCATCAATTTCATTCCGTTTGAGGATTGAGAGACCTCCAAATTTTCCTTTGGAAAACGTGAGGATAAAGGCATTTCAATCCTATCTTATTTTCCAACCCTCTATTTCTTCTCCTAGTCTGGGAGTATCTGTTATAATTAACTTCAGAAAGCTATTGTTTGCTGAATGATACAGATAGCATCACCCTTTCATGTTCATGAAGGAAACTCTTGTTGCACTGCTGTAGTTTAATGGCTTTCTGTGCTGCTGCTGCTGCTGCTTTCACAGGAATAGAATATAAAACTTGGCATGGTTCTCCTGCAGGTATACACAGGCAACTTGTCTATCATGCTTTACTTACGTGGAATTATGGCCTCTATGGGATGTGACAGTCTGCCACCACAGAATCTGCCTGAAAACTTTGTATGCCCCACAGCTGTAGTGCTCACTCACACCATCTTTCCTCACTGAAGCCTGGGTTAGGTGCATCTATAAAAGAATATAGTACAGAATAAATAAAGGAATATGTTGTACAGGTTTAGCATTTTCTAATTTTCTTTGGGCAGCTTGCAGAGGTTGACTTGCCCAAGTACAGGAGCCACAGATAAGTGATTTAACTGAGAAAATTTAATGTATTTTGAATGGAAAGTAAACCAGGGAGAAAAGTGTTAATTTTTAAACTGTTTGGGGTGAACTATTGCCCTTTTGTGTGTGTTCATGTGTGCATGCACACACACCAATTTAATTTGCTGTGCTTGGACTTGGGGACAATTCCAGTTATCTGGTATCCAGGTAGAGACTGATGTTGTGCCCCTGTTATCAAAAGTCAGGGTTGCAGCTATCTTGAGCAGACATAATTCCTGACAAAGCACTTCCCTTCCCTGGAGTTCCCTGTGGTGGAAGGACTTTTCAAAATGAGTCAGCCACTATGAAATAAGGTTTGTTAATATGAGTCACTCTGGTTTTGATACCTTCTGGTTGTGTTTTGCCAAATTAGTTTGAAAAACCTAGAAATAGGCAAGAATGTTTTAGAGTAACTTTTCTGAACTTGCTCACCACCAATGGCGAGTAAGAGGGAATTCAGGAAGTGAGTTAGATGAGCTTTTTAGTGGAGTTTGCTGAATGTACTAAAACACCAGTCAAGGCAAGGAGAAACTCGTGGATCTTCACCAAGTTGTACTGCATAACCAGGGAAATAGATACACCCCACTTTAAAGCCATGAACTGCACCACTCTGATTAATCCTAGATGGATTTTCCATGTTGAAGCAATAGAAGCTATCTTATTTCAAGTGTAAGTGGAGATTTTAAGATCTCTATTGAAAGTAATTAAGGAAAATAATTTTGAAAAAAAAAAGGAATCTCACCCTGTTGCTTTGTCATGAAATACGTTTCTAGGTGGTAGTTTGTGGCCTTTTTTTCCCCATTTCTTTCATAGCTTTTATTCAAAAGCAAAGTGATCCATTGATTAGGAGAGGACCTTTATAGCAGCTTTGTTCTCCCATGCTCTCACAGTGTCTGCCTGAGCTCCCACATCCTTATTTGTGCTGTCAGTGGCACAGATTTGTTCCAGCTCATCCCATCCCTTCATCACTCTCTGCTGCTGTGTTTAAAAAACCCTCTTATTTGTTATTCCCATCTACACGTCCTCAGAACCCATAATAAAGAGGAGCATTTGGTAATGTTGTGCTTATTCAGAAAATAGATATGATCTATAAAAACATGACTCTGGTTGTAAGGGGAAAACAGCCCAACAGTGAACAAAAGCAAACTGTTCCTAAAGGAATGCATGACTGAGAGGACCATTTGATGAACTTGAGCTTACTTAGCAAATAGAGTATTACAGGCTGTTTTGAACTCAGCATCCAATAAAAGTAGGGTTATTAGATATTGACAGCAAAACATTGCTGTTTGTTCATGTTTCTTGCTTTTCACCTTGTTTTTAAGGTGTCCTTAGATATGGAAGGCTGCCTGAAGACAGGAAAACTCCGAAACAATAAGTACTGAATGCATGAAGTAACCAGCTGAGGTCATCTAAATAACCACAAAGTGACAGCCAAGAAATAATTATTCAATCTTGTTAGTTTTACACAAAACCTTACTCAACAGCAAGGACTGCGTGTTTCTGAGAATGGAAGTATTTTCCATTAATTAGGAGTTCTCCAAAAGTATATCATGAAATGCAAAACACATGTCATTAATCTTCACTTGGGGCTAAAGAACAACTCTGATAATATCTGCGCTCATTAAATTTTTCATTCCAAAAACTGTTTATCATACAAATCTCTTGCATCATGAGTTTTCTATCTGCTCCGATGAGCAGACAGAAAACTTCCTTCTCCAAGGAAAAGCTCTCCTTGGAATGAAAAATTACTCTTTTTTCATGGAGCAGAGAGATGAAATGGAGAAACAAGGTTCCACATGCTTGAAGGAAGTTTCTATAATGTCAGGATGCCAGAGGAAAGTGTACTTCTTCAAATATGAAAAAGTCTCATTGTCTACAGAGAACAAAATGAGAAAACCAGCTATTTTATCTTGTAGCTCAGTAATAGCTTCTATACTCAACTAATCCTTTGTATTGTGTACTACACTAAAGCTCTAAACAAAGGAACACTGCTTATATGATTAATGAAATGCAAGATTTCTTTGCAATAAACCTTTTCCATGCTGGCCTCTGCTTTCTCTTGGAAGTCAGTTGCACTGAACAGATGGCGAGTGAGTCCGTGATAAGGCTTTTATGACTACTGTGTCTCTAAGAGATTTAATCTCTTAAAACAAACACGTTCCAGTGTAAATTCACAAGGCAATGCATATATACACATAAACACACAAATATGTGTACGAACAAGCACCTAGAAGTACATGTAGAAATATGTATCAAATCAAATACCCATTATCAAGAAGTTTCTGTAGAATGTAATGGAGAAAAAGTCTTTGGAGTTTCATAGCTATCCTTGCAAAATGTGCAAATGGTTATAATGGCGAATGTTTTTTTCTCCCATTGTTTGAATCATTCTTCAGAGTCTTACCATAGACATTCAGCAACTTATTACATTCTATATGAAGGTCATCAAAAGAAGATAAAAGAAGTAATTTGTTGCTTGGTTAATTTTTAAAGTATTTTTTTACATTTCTTTTTAAATTTTTAAATTTTTTTAAGGAATTATGTAGGACTTTCTTACAAATATATCTGCTTTTTAATTCTTCACTGCTGTGATCTAATGACATTTTTTGATAGAATAGATAGAATTGGTATTAAAATGAATATTTAAATTTAATCTGTAGCACTATTAAAGTCATAAATTTTAAGCAACACAAGAGTTTGGAACTGTCATGGCTATAGCTGAGCAAATAATTGGATATATTAGTCACAAATTATTGTTTCAATGGATCTTTGGGTGAGTCATTATGACAGCCCTACTCTGTTCTTCTAAGAGCAATTAATAAAGCAGCTTCCATCCCCTTAAACAGGAGTGAAAAGAGAAATCAAGAGCCAAAAGCTATGAAAAAGCACCATTTACAATTTTTGAGCAGGAAAAAGTAAAAGGCTCCCTCTTTTACTGACTGGCCTGTCTATATTCACGATTGATACATTAAACCTGTTCACAGCCATTGTAGAAGTAGCCATTTTTTATAGAGTTTTGATCCTACAAAGTCATTATTTTATACTTTATTGAAGATGCTTTAGTTCAAAATTGTCTTATAAAACTCTTTTAGGGACTCATAAAATAGCAGTAAAAACATTCCTCTCAGTACAATCTGCTAAACTGCAAAAAGCTTTAAAGTGAAAATAATTTGTAATGTTTGGACTGGGTGTCTTAGTGAAAAAAAAAAAAAACCCAACAAGAAAAATTTTATGTATAGAGCAATGCTAGAACATTCTATTTTTCCAGGATGTAAGGCACCCAAAAGCTAATGTGCATATGTACTGTTCCTAACAATTTCAAGGAGATCATTCAATACCAAATAACAAAATTTAATATTGTCAAAGACATTCCTAATCTCTTTTTCCGCTAGCTTATTACTTATTAAACATTTTACAAAATAAATTATACTCTCTCTTTGCTCAGATTTGGGCTGGTTGTTTGACAGTGTAATTCCCCTGTTCTCCTTTTTTTCTATTTTTAAGGAAAAAAATAGACATTTGCTGCCAAAGGATTTTCCTAATTCCTCCCTTTTCCACATAAATCCTTTTCTTACTTGTCTGAGACTTACTCTCAGTACAGGTTTACCTCTGAACAGGGACACTGATGATGATAGTAATAGAAAGAATAACGAGCAAAAGGCTAATGAGAGGAAGAATCACTACTGAGGGAGTGTTCCACAGTTTGAAAATATTGTTCAGATGTTGAACTAATTTCATCCCCAGAATAAATTTTTCTTCTTCACTGTTATTACATCTGGGAGCTTTATCCCTGACGAGATATTTTTATGTCTTGGTTAATAAAGCTTGATGGCTCTCCTTTCAGGTATCTCTAGTAGCTTCTCCTTCCCACAGCCATCAATCGTCTCCAACTTTATCTCCCCTTTTATTTACATTGGCAGGAACATTTGTTTTGTGATTTTGCAGCGTCACTTTAAATGTTGCGTGGTGGTTGGAAAGGAGCAAGCAGGAGCGAAATCTTCAATTGCTTAAATTTCTTCAAATTCCTATAAAGAACTTGCATTTTTTTTTCTTGGCTCCCCCATACTGTTTGTTTCTTAAGAAGGAGGCAACAAGGGGGTAGAAAAGGGGGTGTTTTAGAGTTTTATGTGTGATTTAAGACCTTCATAGTGCTGGAGCAAGCACAACCTCCAAAGGACAGGGGTGATGAAGGGGCTGGAGCATCTTTCCTGTGAGAGGCTGAGAGACCTGGAACTGATCAGCCTGGAGGAGAGAAGGCCCAAGGGACCTGATCAATACCTAATGGAGCAAAGAAGACAGACCCAGAACCTTCCCTCTGGTGCCCAGTGACAGGCCAAGGGGCAATGGGCACAATCTGAAATGTTTCTTTTGTTCAGAAGGTTCCTTCTGAACGTGAGAAAAATCTGTCCTGCAGTGAGGGTGATCAAACAGTGGCACAGATTTTCCAGTGAGTTGGTAGGGTCTCCATCCTTGGACATATTCAAAACCCAGGTGGACAAGGTCCTCAGCAATCTGCCTCTAGCTGGCTCTGCTTGAGCAAGAGACCAGACTAGACAACCTCAGCTACTCTGTGATTCTGACATTCTGTGGAAGCAAACACTACTCAGGCCACAAACATGTTTTAGAAATGCCCCCATGAAGCTATTGGCTTTATTGGTTCTTCTCAGTGCTGATGGGATGGGAGCAGGTGTGGAAGTAAGCTTTCCTGCCTGATCATGGTTTCTTGGTGGCTTCCTCGCCGAGATAAGTAACTGAATCTCCCCCT
Source organism: Emberiza elegans (assembly GCA_024865655.1). Lineage (NCBI taxonomy): Eukaryota > Metazoa > Chordata > Aves > Passeriformes > Fringillidae > Emberiza > Emberiza elegans. The sequence goes on from JALJVW010000158.1 coordinate 5,312,356, forward strand.
GGAAGTCCTTATGGCTGTGATAAACCATCAGAGGAGATATTCCATTGATGCCAGCAATGCCACTGATGTGGTTAGAGCCCAAGCACACACACAAAACATGTCCAGAAGATAAGATCTCTAAACAGCTTTTTCTTTGAGTCCTGTTGGTGGTTTTGGCGGTGGAAGCTCTGGACCACAGGAATGCAGAGAATACCATCTCATTTTACTGCTTGGCAGCCATCGGATGATGACAGCACCACCCCTCCAGGGAATCCAGCATCACTGCAAGCTTCTGTAACTTCAGCTCCTTGGAAGCCTTGAGTTTCAGGCCAGCTATAAATCTCCAGTCAAGCAATCACCATCAGGTGTGGAAGAAACAGGAGAAGGTTTCAAAGGCTCTCTGGTGCCAGGACATCCGGCGCGCTGCAAGGAAAGGAGAATGTGGAAAAGCTCTGGACTTCCTGCCATTATTTAAAGTAGGCATTCAACTGTCAAACGTGAGAGAAGTGAGGTATTGTAACAGCCAGCACTCTCACCTCCCAGGGGAAAGAATACTTCAGTGCTTCATTACATCTCCAGATATGCCATTAGCTGAGCCCCCACTAAAATACCTGCCAGGCTTAATTTAGCCCTTCAAGCAATCAAAACTGAAAACAGTGCAAAAGACTATTTTTTTTTTAAAAAAAGGAGAAAAAAAGGAGAAAAAATAAAGCCCATTCATCCATAAAGTCACTGATGTTTTTCTTTCTCATTAAATAAAGAGTAATATATAATATATAATATTATAATATATTATATAATAGATATAATATATTATAACATATTATATATTATATATTATGTGTTATGTATTGTATATAATATATAATATATGATACATTATACATTATACATTATATGGTATATATTATATAGTATATAGTGTATATTATATAGTATATAGTATATAGTGTATATTATATGGTATATACTATATAGTATATGGTATATAGTATATACTATATACTATATAGTATATAAATAAAGAGTAACATAAATTGTTACATGACATGAATTACGTTACATAATTCATTGTAAATGAACTTCCTGGAGAGCACTGGGTCATTTCATGATCACTGGATGCCTGAGCAGTGGCCAGAAACAGTTACTACATCCTACCTACTGCAGCATTTGAGGCCCTTCATGTGCTTCAAGTAAGATGTGGATCTGATATTTCATATACCTGAGAGATGCACATCTCAGCCACTGAGCTATATGATAAAGGAAGTAAAATATAACCTAAGGAAATCCTGTGCAATGTCAGTCTGGGAACAAGGAAGGCTTCTCCAGCCACAGTCCTCTGAGTGGTAGTAGCTCCACTTAAATACTGCTCTTGGGTTTAGTTTCACTTTGGGTGGCAGGGAAAGCTAGATTGCAGGCTTTTTCAATATACCATAAAAACTATGTGTTAACAAAAAAATAGATTTGGGGTGCCAGCCAGGATCAGATAATGAATTATGGGCAAAACTAAATATAGTGCCCAAATGCAATCCATTTTAGTTACTGGCTCGCAAAGGAAGACTGGCTGGAGGCATGCAGAACTCCCCTTATCAGACCACTGAATCATTCTTGGTCTTCTGTGTCACCTCTGGGGAAGATTTAGACAGAATAAAGACAGTGAAGTCAGTATTTAACCCATTTATCTTTTTATGCAGATGGATACAAATACCTCATTATGTTGCCACTCCTCTTAATTTCAATTGTCACCATATCTGGTCACTTCACAACATGTGGAAGCTAAACTAAAATGATGAAAGGACTTTTATCTAGCTTTTCTTAACCTAAAGATTTATTCTTTACAGAAAATTAATAACATGCAAGAAGAGTGATGCCAATTACTAACACAAAGATGTCTTATTTTCCCCATACAGTTGCAAGCTCTAACAGATTTTCTTGCATGGAAAAATATGTTAGTTTAAGTTCCAGAACAAGAAAAAAAATTACCAATTCAGTCCATCTCCTTCAGAGATAATTGCTTTCTTATTGTAAAGGATTTTCAGAAACAAAAATGAATGCAAAGCTGTAAGTCAGGAAACTCCCCCTGAATAGGAAGAAGTCATCAGCTGCTATTTGAGAATTTAAACAACCCATCAGCTAGGTTGCCTTATTTGCAGTTTTTTCAACTTTCCTTCAGCCACTTGCTGCTAACAATCCTGTAAATGTTTGGCATATGTTTGACTATTTTTCTTATTTTTTTAAGAAAACTCCTCCACTGAAATAGTGCTGTTTGATGGTTTATGAATTATTCATATGTTAAATTGTGACACCTGTATTTAACTGCAAATCCCAAATTAATTGGAAAAACTCCACAACGCTGCTTGTTTTTCTACTCTGCTGCTTAGCAGTGATGTTAAACTAAATCAAAAGCTCCTTTAAAAGGATCAAGACCTGCTTCCAATATAAGAAAACAGGAGCAAAAGAAAAGCAGCCTGATAGCTGCATGACACTAAGAGTTAAACCGCTGTTAAACAGAATTAAAATCATGGACTCCAGTTCTCCAGGCAATCACACACACATTACGTTTTTCTTTAAATGTGCCAGTAGTTCTATTGGCTTGCATCACTCAGAGGTACTGAAATGTTGCACACATGCCTGAGAGAAAGTCTTACTGAGCTTTTTCCTCAAGAATGTGCCCACCCATTTCTACACTTGCTCGTGGATCACAGTCTGGGCATTTCAGGATTGGAGGCATTGCTAAAAACCCTCACTGCCAGCTGAAAGCAGGGAACACCCACTGCAAAACTTAAATTCAGGGACATCTGCTTTCAAAATGAACTTCTCTGCCCAGAAGGCTACAGAGATGAGTAAAGAATTTCCCAGACTTTTTGTTCCACATGCACTTTCTCTTATTTATGATCCTAATTTGTTGTGATATTTCATGTTAATGCAAAGGTATTACTTTTTCTGTGTATAATAGAATCATAAATATTTGTACATAGATTTATGTATATTAGACATCTTGTAGGTAGAGACTTTCTTAGGTACACTTTCTTTGGTCCAAATAGCACACATGTGTCCTTCTCTATTATTTTTTTTCCAAGGTAATGTGAAAATATTGGGCAATTGAACTGACTGAAACAATGTCAGTCATGTCTGATTGAATGGTTGCCCACCTCTTCATGTGGAAATGAAAGCTTTTGTTAAAGTACAGATGAATTACTTCACTTAAACCCTAAAAAAAAAAAAAAAGGAGGATATTTTGACTGTGCATTTGTTCATTAGATCCAGATGTACATTATTCACTGTCCATAGTTGGCTTTACCAATAAATCATGCCTGAAGGATTTTGTTTTGCAAGATGGAAAGAGCAGAGTGCTCTTGCTTGTTTTTTGTTGTTTGTTTTTTATCACAGTTGATTTATTGGTTTTGTTTCCCATTTTCCCATTTAGGACCTCCTGGCAGCAATGGCACAATATTGGAGCAGCCTTCAGAAGAGAAGTGTGAGCTGCACTGAGAGCCGTGGCTGAAACGTCGGCAGCGCGCAGAACAGAATGTGCAGACCTTGTGCAAGGCAGAACTAAAAATAGGCCAAAACCAATCCTGCACATGGTTCAGCTGTTTTGTTAGCACCTACCCAGTGACTGAGGCAAAAATGTGCATATGTGTGTTCTTCAATGCACATGAAAAAGCAGCAGTTTTCCAGCCTGCCCGCAGCTGCATTTAGCAGAAAACCCCAAGAGCATCAACAGCTCACTCTTACCTCCTATGCAAGAGGAGCCCTTCACCAATTTTACATTTGTCCTAGCTTTTCTCTGAAGGGAACTCATCTATCCTGCCGTCCCACACAAACCCCAAACACCATTAGTTGTGCTGTCTGAGCCATTTGTCCATGGAAATACATGCTCATTTCTCTTTTCTAAAATCTTTCTAAGGATGTAAGGAACACTTATCTCCTGCAAAGGGCTTAAGTGACTCTTTCAGGGAATTTGCAGTGCTTGTGATAGCCAAGATAGAATGCTCCGTGACAGCTTGCAGAACTGGACTTTATGTCACTCTGTTGTAACCTATCTTGTCTTTTCAATGATAAGCTTTCTCAGAGGATGGAGTGGGTTTCTCACAGAGAAACACACACACAAAGCCCCTTATGTTTACAGCATTTTTTACTTGTATAGTAACATTCCACAAACATCATGTGGTTATACAGTGTATAACTTACCCAAGAAATACAGTGAATTTCTTACCCAAGTTTATTAAATAAAACCTGACATTTGAGATGCTTAGAAGATATTATTCCTATTTTGAAACAGACAAGAGTGCTTTTTCCTAATATACACATTTTTTATGACAACCACTTGTGCTCTAACTGAATTATTTTCCAGAGCTAAAGTCGTAATTTTATTGAAACCCTCTCCTCCCCTGGAAACTTACTTTTTCTGAACATTTTGTGATGCTTTGGAGGTATTTATTTTCCTTCTCTTTGATTGCCCTTTTAGACAGACAGTTTTTTACTCTCTTGCCTCTGTTATACTGGCATCAGCAATTAATAGGCCACTTAATGAACTCTATAGATATGGAAGACAATTAGTATGACAACTATTGCCCAATATTTCTCAGCTTCCAAGATTTTTCCTTCACACATGTTGTTGAAAGAATATGTAAGTAAAATCTGAGCAAAGGTGCTTTTCTTACCATTTCCCTCTGTTGAAGGCCTTTATACTTGGACACGAGCAATTCCATGGCATTAAATTGATTTTTTACCAGCAGCATTTGGCTGCAGAGCTGCCATGACACAATGTGAAGCTCTGCCTCTGGAATTTGTCCTCATACTCACCTGTAAAATCTAAGCAGCATCAGCAATGATGGAGATCTGTGTAGATCCTGGATGCCCTTGCTTGAATCAGCCATGCCCTGCTCGTGCTGGAAAAAGCCAAAACCTACCACCACATCGAGTGTTTCATGTCCAAAAGAGTTGAGGTTTTTCTGTTGGTGAGAAAGATGAGAATTCAGTAACAGTGGTTCATGTTTCATCATTTTTAATGAGAAACATTAAAACTAAAGAGAACCTAAGAGGATAGAGCTGCTTTAGACATAATTTAGGAGCTTTGGTATGGCATAAATTAGGGCACATTCAAGAAGTCCAAAGATTAAAGCTTTAATCCAGAATTGCCGAAGGACCTGGCCTCACTCCTCTCCATGCCTTCCTGACAGGATGATGAACTTCCTAAGGAGAAAGAACTGGCCTGAAGGCAGCCTTACAAAAGCCAAATCTTCCCAGAGAGTCCTCCCAAGGCTTCTGCAGAGCCACTTTTACAAAGCCCATCACACTTGGGATTAATGGTGAGCAAGCCTTTGCACACAAGCAGCTGCGAGAGAAAGGAGCTAAGGCAATGAACTGCAAGTGCAACTTGCAGAAAGTGAGCACCATGAATGCAGCCTGCATTTTCATTTAAAAAAATACAGCAAAACCCGACAAAACTTAAAAAAAATTATTGCAATCCAATTTTATGGGAAATTAAGCATATTGCAAAAAGGAATTGAGTCTGCTTTGCATAAATTGGCTAATAATGGAGATGGTAATAATAATGCAGAGATATTTTCTGGTGGAAAATTATTCAGCTTTATCTTTTCCTGAACACTTTGATTACAAACAGTAAAAATAAATAAAAGTGAGCATGTCAATTGACTGAAATAATTTGAAAACAACTATTTTTTCTGAGAACCATAACATACTCCTAGTATGCTTTTATAGTCCTGTATTTTAGGACTGTTTCACTGTCTTTTCTACAAATAACAGGTGCTGACTACTCCTGCAACTTATGTCAAATACTCAGACGGGTACAGCCACTAAGAGTTTCCCAGGTTGTTCAGGGAGCACAGTTGCTATGTCAAACAAGAGTTACTGGTTTCATGCTGTAGAAATAAAAACATGTAGGCAGGGCAAAGAAAAGTGAGACTTGTTAGATATCATGCTTGACCCCATGATATCTTTTTTTTTCCCAGGGCTTTTGACATGTCACTGTTTATCACTCTACTTTATGCAGCAAGGAAACATATTTACAGACTCCTGGCCCTTTGCATCGTGTCCCTGAGTACAATATATAAATTTATGTGCATACCAGGAATCCCTGTGCATCTAGTGAAATCCACACAGAACTTTCCGTGCCCATATTCCATCACATTTTTACATGAGCACATGGCTTTTTAGAACAGATCCCACTCATAATTTGGGGCCCTCCTTTTTCTGTGATCCAGCCAGATCAGATGGATTTTTCATCACGACCCTAAGACTTTACACTTGACTTTGGAAAAAGAGCAGCCGACCGGTGCCAATTTATGAACCGTGCAGTCATTGCCATGCAGTTTGTCGTGCTACACCCATCCAAATACATAATTCTGGGAGAAAGCAGCCTCCAGATCCCAAACTGGGCCTCTGTGGGCAGCAGGTTTTACAGTGCGTGTGGCAGCACCAGTCCTGGGCACGTTGCTGTGGATAATTGATGGCTCAGGGCTGAGCTGTCAGTGTGCTGGAAGAGGAAATGCTGGGGCATTTCTTCACCCAAATAAGTAGTGGGTTATGATGCATGCATGCCTTGGCCAAGTGCCTCAGTTTTAGTCATTTAGCACAAAAAAACCCTTCCTTTTTGTCTAAGGTTTCATTCAGCTGCCTTCTAGCTCCCTTTATGGTAACAGATTCCCACCCATCAATGCCCAGCCTTAGGAGGAAAGCGTGCTTCCATATCAGAATTTAATTTGAAATAGACCTTCATTTGCTGGAATTCAAAGATTGGGAAAATTGGAAATATTGAGAAATTGGGAATACTGCCAAGTGACTATCACTAATACCTTGAAATGTCATCACACCTTCCATCACAGGATCTTTGGACCTTATTAGGAACATCAATAAAGTTTATGATCAAGTGCATTACATGCTTACAAAACACTGATGGTCATCTTTAACATTATGTAGGTACTGATACACCTTGAAGGAAACCTTGTCTTATATAGTTTCAGAGTAACAGACAAATTTTCTTGCAGAAGAAACTCAAAATATGGAGAGTTAAGAAACAGACAGGAAATCCTTTGGCACAGCCAAGATAATTCCTACCGTGCAGTTACCTTACATTTCTTTCCTTGAAGCTAAACTGGTTTTTATAAATGAATTGTAATTGAATAAAGTTTAAAAGCTTTCTCCAGGGTTGACATCTTAGAGGCTGGTCTAAGCAGTGCCTGAGATGTGGGACACCATGCAATAAGTAAACACATTGATGATAAGTTAGGAGGATGGTCAATATCTCCTCTAAAGTACCTAGTAGAGCTGTCCATGGGGTTTGTGTTGGAACTGGCCACCCTTCTGCAATTATTTTCTGACAAAACCACTCAAACAAACCCTTCTCTCCTCTACATTTTGAGAAAAAAGGGCTGAACTGCCACCTACCAAAGATGAAATTGTCAAATCATATGAGATTTGGGCATTACACATTAAAACTTGCTCCAACCTGTCAGTTTTTGAAAAGCAGCCCCAGAGATACTATTCCCAGAAGGGAAAGTCAGTATCCTGAATGTCCTTGGAGCTTGTAGAGAGCTAACCAGTGCTTATTGTGGAGATGATTTATTTCATGTACACTCCAGAACCTGCAGTCAGCAAGGCCAAAACCATTGACTTGTTTAATTCAACCTTTATTATCTGTTTATCATTATAAGCATTTACAAGATATGCATCTTTGCAGCATCTGGACACACTTTGCAATTCCATGGACTGGAACTGCATCTCCTGGCACTGTTAATATCACTAAGAATTTTATATTCCCACATTGCTTCTATTGCCTTGTACACAGTCTGAAACCACTGGAAAGACAGACTTTGTCACAGGGAGCTTAAAGTACAGACAAGCAAATTTCTCCAAGTGGTACAACAAGGCATTATGGAGTTTAGCCTTAGCTTTTTTTTTTTTTTCCCTGACTTTTAACATTAATAAAAACACAATTCAAACTAATGAATTTTCTCTGTGAAGACCAAGACAAATAATAGACTCAGCTCTTGCATAAAGCTGAGAATGAAACAGTTTTTTTAATACTTAACAGCATTGATTCCCCAAAAGAAAACCACATGTCAGGTATGAGGGGTACCTCTCTGTAATGTATATTCTTTTAGAGTAGACAAATCTGGATGTATGAAACTAATGGGTATTTCACTTTACCTCCAGGAATTGCAGTTTATGTTTCTGAGTAACTCCTGAGTTACACATATTCCGAGAACTATGAAATTATACTGCCTGCAGCCATGGCAGTGTGGAGCTCTGAAATCAGATGTCCAGTGTCCCTAGCTCACCAGGATCTAATTTCATTATTTTATTGAGAAATTACATCAGGACTTCTAGTATTTCCCAGTGAATACATGGCTCTATATATGAAGTGAATACACGCTCTATATATGAAGCATCTCGGAGTGTTGGTAGGGCTGATGCAGGTTGGGAAGGCAAAGCCATGATGCTGTTCTGTGGTAGAAAAAGAAGTAAAAGAGAAGTGGCCAACTATCAGATTTAAGATTTTAAGGCTGAAGTCAGGCAGTAGAGGTGAGGTAAAGTCTTTCTGAACATATTTTAAAACTTCTGTTGAAGAGAACAGCTTTATTAGATTTCATTGTTTTGTGGTGTGTGAGGTCACTAGAAATTTTGGATGTGAGCATAAACCAATTCCTTTAAATTTTGAGAATAAATTTTGCTTATACATTACTCATTTTTGACTGGATATTATCCTGGACTACACATATTTGGACACTCTTACATCCCAGTAAAGCATTTGCACATTGCAATTTTAGAACCTCACATACAGCAGGATTTCACTGCTAAGGTTCACTTGCTGTCCTCAGAAAGCACTTAAATGTACTCCCTTTAAATATATTGGTATTTCTCACAATTCCCTTTAAGCCAAAACAAACAGTATCTTTAGATTAAAAAGCAAAACAAAATTCAAACCTGCTGTGGTTTTCCTTAATTCACAAGAATCTAAAATAAGGATAGTGGAACTAAGCCAATCCATAGGATCTGCTTTTGTCCTTTGAAATTTCCAGCTAGTATCATGAATTGCAAATGGAAAGCTGATATTCAAGGCTGAAAGGTCCTGAAAGAGACAACTAGCAATAAAGTGGAAAAGGCAGGAATTATCTCCAAGAATACTGTGCCCAGATTTCCAGGAGTCTGTTCACAAGGAACAAAAATCTCGAAAGCAAATGACTTGGACCAGCCAAAGTCTCTGTGGATGTCCAGCAGGGCTGGTGTGTCCCCCTCATGTTAATGGTGCCTGTGTGTGAAAGTAGGATAAAAATTTAAAAAAAATAGAGATTTGGGGCTGCTGCTTCTGTTAGGTGCAGAAGAAGCTCCCATTTATCTCCTAAGAAAAACCAACTCTTAAACATCTGTAGAAATGTGTGGAGAGACATGGATTATCTCAGCTGTTGTACTCCTTGTTAGCTACAGGTCTTGGATTTTGGACTTGCTTTAAAAAATAGTAACAAATAGCTATTTTTTTCCCTTATTTTCATTGTCACTTGAATAATTTGTAAAGGTGAGAAGATTGTCCCCATTAATACAGTTTTTTCTCAGGCCAGACACAGTGGCTGAACCTCTTCAAACTCTGATTAGGAAAAAAAAAAAAGGATGTGCATCTGTAAATATATTGGTATTTCTCACAATTCCCTTTAAGCCAAAACAAACAGTATCTTTAGATTAAAAAGCAAAACAAAATTCAAACCTGCTGTGGTTTTCCTTAATTCACAAAAATCTAAAATAAGGATAGTGGAACTAAGCCAATCCATAGGATCTGCTTTTGTCCTGTGAAATTTCCAGCTAGTATCATGAATTGCAAATGGAAAGCTGATATTCAAGGCTGAAAGGTCCTGAAAGAGACAACTAGCAATAAAGTGGAAAAGGCAGGAATTATCTCCAAGAATACTGTGCCCAGATTTCCAGGAGTCTGTTCACAAGGAACAAAAATCTCGAAAGCAAATGACTTGGACCAGCCAAAGTCTCTGTGGATATCCAGCAGGGCTGGTGTGTCCACCTCAAGTTAATGGTGCCTGTGTGTGAAAGTAGGATAAAAATTTAAAAAAAATAGAGATTTGGGGCTGCTGCTTCTGTTAGGTGCAGAAGAAGCTCCCATTTATCTCCTAAGAAAAACCAACTCTTAAACATCTGTAGAAATGTGTGGAGAGAGATGAATTATCTCAGCTGTTGTACTCCTTGTTAGCTACAGGGTTTGGATTTTGGACTTGCTTTAAAAAATAGTAACAAATCCTATTTTTTTTCCTTATTTTCATTGTTACTTGAATAATTTGTAAAGGTGAGAAGATTGTCGCTATTAATACAGTTTTTTCTCAGGCCAGACACAGTGGCTGAACCTCTTCAAACTCTGATTAGGAAAAAAAAAAGGATGTGCATCTGTCGTATAAAACTGATATGTACAACAGAAAACCTCAGGTGTGCTTAGGGCAAATCTTGTCAGTAATATGCACCTGAGAACAACAGGAAGAAAAGTGAAATGGATGGGAAAAGTCCAAGATATCATTGTGTATATATATATATATATATATATATATATATATATATATATATATATGTATATATATATATATATAGATGTAGATAGATAGATAGAAATATAGATACATATAGATATATATAATATTTATATATTAAAATATGACATTTTTATGACAAGCTGTATTTTTGTATATTAAAAATAATGACATATATGATCTATAGTATAGTAGTATAATATAGATATAACTATAATATATAATTATAATTAGTATATTATATAGTTGTATATATAATCTATACTATATAGAATACATATTATGTATATTTTATACACACACACACACTATACTATATAGAATACATATATATATATATATTTATATATATATATATATAGACACCAAAATTAACTCATAACATCAACAGATACACAGGTACTCACACACAAATATTTACAATCACATGAGACTTTCAAAGCTGCAGTTAAATGAGCATTGTTTTACAGAACTTAAGCAAAATTTCTGAATGCATTCTGCTTTCCAGAACTCCAGCTGACTCTGGTATTTTGTTAGTGGGTAGTGACTGCAAGCAGGGGATTTGAATAAATATTTATTTATGTACAACTATGTCATCTGCTGGATGCTTGGTTATTTTTCTGGCAAAAGGGCCAAATAAATGGAAAGGGTAAAATGCATGAATGAACGTATGGCTTGTCACAGTTTTGTTTTCCTTACAGTGAAAAAACAAGGCAGTGACACAGAATTCCTCACCCACATCATGTCAATGTCCTACATTGGTCTTACTGTTGCCAGTACATTCCCAGTGTAAATATTTTCCTGAAAAGTTGATTAAGCTGAAATAGCTCATTTTATATGTACATATTTATATATTTTTTTTTCTTTGTAATTGCAATCTTTTCTTATAAAATGCTTTCTAAGAATTGGAGAAAATGTGTTGTTTATTAAAGCCATGCTTTGCTTGTAGCATTTTGCAAGAGTTCAGATTACATGGTGCACTCTTCTTTACTCCTTTTTTAAGGAGGTGTTGTAATTTGGGGAAGCAATGTTGGCCCCATTTGAATCCTGGGTTGCCGTGGCAAATTCACATTTTGATTCAATGGTATTGTAAATAATAACATGGAATTGTGTGCAAATAGCCAGGATGAAGTTCAAACAAACCTCCCAAATACCCTTAACTTGGGGCAAGATGCTTTTTTTCCTGTCAAGCCTCACAATTCCTGAGACCCTTCCTGTACAGCATCCATGTGCACTTTTAATTACATTTCATGCTGCAGGCTGTTCTGAACCCCTTGGCTCATGGACAGTTTCTGGATAAACTACACAGGAAGATTCTTTGGCCTGGTTGAAGATGATTTTTATGAAGAGGCAGGTTCCAGACACCGTCCAAACCAGCTGAATACTTTCAGGTACAACCTGAGTACCCAGTCAGCTCTCCCTGACACGTGATATGGATGAGTGATGCAGGGTAGAAGAAAACCCCCCAAAAGCCATCAGCCCCAGTAAAACCTGAGCTGCTGTCCTAGCCTGACTCATCCCTTCATGGATTTATCAGTCTGGACAAGCACATGGCTGTTGGTTCTGCCCCAGTCTAATGCAGCACTGGAGGGGTTTTTGTCTCCCAAACTGAGAGGAGACTTGGTGGTGTTTAAAAAAAAAATTAACAATAATAAAAGACACATCTCAGGGCATTCACTTGTTTGCTCTGCTTGTACCAGAGGTCAGCTTGTTTCAGCACACATATTTTCTTTGTTTCTTTGTCAATATTTAGCAAATATCAGGGAAAGCAATCATGGTTTGCAGATAGTTTTGAGTCCAAAGAATAATGAAAAGATGTGTATTTTTGAGAGGAAACATAAATAGACTCTGAAGAAAGAACAGATCATCCTGATAATTTTTGCCGTGCCTGCAAGATAGTGGGAAGAGGGCAAAAATGTAACTGTGAAAAAATTTTGCTCTGCATCTCCAGTGCATTCAACCCTGTAGGATTTTGTGCTCCTTATGAATTGCTGTTTTTTTAATTTAGCAGCTGAAATGTAGAAAGGGAAGAATTTTTTTTTCCTAAAACATAAAGGTATCAAGTTACCAACAGATTTATAAGATCACCTCGTGCCCTTCTGTGCAGCAGAAGATTGAGACTGAAGGGCTCTTTTCAGGAGGCAATGCCAGGAAGCACTAGGTTACACTCTGTGCTCTGCCTGCTTTTCTCTTTATCTCGCTTTTTCTCTGTCTTTTGGGTTCCCCCTCCCAACGGGAGCTGCAGGGGCTTTCCATCACAAGAGCAGCCTCCTGGGGAAAGCCAGGAGGGATGAGCTGGAGCCAGAGCTTGACCTCCCACCTCCTCCCATCTGGCTCCATCTGAGCTGCCCGGAGATCCTGCTCCTCATCCACTGAGGTCTCCCAGGATAAATAAACAATGCAGATATTGGCAACAGAGCTGCAGAGAGGGTGGCAGCTCAGAATTTCTGCCTTTTGGGAATGGCGCTATTTTTAGACTTGTGTTTAAGGTGTGCTGGAGTTGAGCAATCATATTGATCCTCCACACATCTTCAATGATGTTTTGAAAGTTGCATTTCTAGAGGAATGAATTTTTAAATGAAAATCAGGCTGTTGTTTTATTGTCTTCCTATAGTTTTCATTTTCCCTCATTTTTTCTCTACCAAAACTAGTCTGTATCATCAATGGAAGCAAAAGTAAAAATATAGTTTTTTTTCAAAAAAATGCAATTATTTTAATAGTTTAAATTCATTTTAATAATTTCATATATCATATGGCATGAGATTTAGAACACCACAACTTCTCTTTTTTTTAATGAAACTGCATTTACAGTACTACTTAATGCAAACTGAAATAGGAGTTATTTTCAGCTCTTGTTGCAATAGTTTAAATATGAAGAAAATAAAAAAAATAAGTAAAATTGTAAGAGTGTAGTCAATCTTGAAAGTACAGATTTTCCTTCAGTCCGGTTTTCTCCTCAGTTTTTTCCAGAAACTTCTGTAGTCCTTCTGGTGTTTTTGTTTTGTTTGGGGTTTTTTTTGTTTGGTTGGTTGGATTTTTTGGGTTTTTTGGGGTTTTTTTTGGGGTTTTTTTGCTCTTGTTCCCAACTGCAAAACAACACAACATCAGTTTTACTGGAGGTGTTTCCCCAACAGATATTACAAATTGCCACTTCCCCTATCCCTCCTGCCCCATGATGTGATGACACTGATTTACTTAAGGAAAGGAGGAAAATTGATTTACTTAAGGAAAGGAGGAAAATTGAGTCTGATGAAAACTGTCTCTCATCTGAGAATTGCATCAAGAAATAAGAATAAAATTCTGGGTCTTTGCCAGCTCTACTGTCTTGGAGCAACCCTTGCTAGGAAAGCTCACACCACTATTATTGCTGCAAAAAGAAAAAATCTTAATGTTGTCAAGACGTTTTCTCAAACCTTACAGATATCCAGCCAATTGCTTTTTCTTTACTAACAATGGTGCTTAAATCTCTGCAGGTCTGACCACCTGCAGAAGCCACTAGCTGTTGAAATTGGGAAAAATAACAACAAGTAGACTACATTTCCCATGATTTAATTCCAAAATCCTTGCACATGTGCTTAATTTAAAGTGTGTGTGTATTCTCAGGGGAATCAATGGGAACAGGCAGATGACTAAAGGTAAGCAGATGTGTAACTTGTGGGATCCGGGTCTGAAATTAAGACAAGCTTCAAGAAGTGAAAGCTGCAACAGAAGGGGAAATCAAAGATGACAGGAGCAATAAACAGCAATAATGTCATGTAGTCAGCCTCAGACATGTCTGTATCATGGCCATCGTTACATTGCATTTCAAATTTTAAAAATTAAAATAACAATGTATTCCAAATCAAAAATTGTTTTCTCTTCTTAGAGTGGGATACCTAGAGGCACAGGGGCTAAGCTTTAAGGATGGAGTCAAATGAGGAGAAAGCAGGTTTTTAGAAAAGCTGTTGAAAAACTACTCTTCAAATATCATGCTTACTACAAAATACAGAAATAACAACTCAAAATTTTAGCAAAGGTGTTATGAAAGTAAAGAGGAATTGTACGAGAGATGACCAAACAATCAAGAAGAGGTGAATTTGAATTAGTCTTTTGAAACAGGACAAGCAGCAAGCTGCCCCAGTGCTGCAGTGAAGATCCAGTGTGTGGATTCAGTGGGGAGCTGGACCTGAACCACGGTGGTGAGGCAGGAGGGTCACCCATGCATCTGTACCCAAATGAGCTTTAGTGATGGCAGAGAACAGGGGGTGGCCATTGTCAAAGCCAGAGACAATAAGGGCATAGGTGAACTTCTCAGCTCTCTCAGCACACAAGTATTACACCCAAGAGTACTCCAAAACACACTTCAACCAAAAAAACCACAAAACACCCAAAAAACTGCAAAACAAATACAGCAGTGTAAAACTGAGGATGAATATAATAAGAAATCGCCAAAATATTTTCTTTAATTTTGATTGATTGGAAAATTCTTCCTTGCCACTCATCTACTTTTCAATCAACATTTAATATCTGAAGGGAAGATTAAACAAAAAAAAAAAAAAAAAAAGAAAACAAGAAGTGAAAATGTTGTTACAAAATACCCTGATTGACAGCATCATTTTGGAGGATGATACTGGTCTGACTGCTTTATATAAACATTCCTGGTACCACGCTGGTGTTTCAGAGCCGATGCTGTACCTCCTGTTGATTTCTTTACAGCAAGAACTCCTCCTCTCAAATGTCCAATCTCCATACCTCTCTGCAGTCATTCCTTTGTTATTGCACACATATTCAACATCCAAACACTTAGCAGGATGTAAACACTTAGATGTCAATATCCATTCTAATAATATTCTGATGATATGAACTGTGGTTTTGACACTGAGCACCTGTTTAAAGTTATTTTTCTGATTGAGCACCTATGCTCTCAGGATTAAGATAGTGAGAATGACAGATGACCTCTGAAGACCATGGGGTGACTGGTCTGTGGGTGGTATCTGCGGGTGGTCTGGAAGGGGAAGGAGATAGGAGCTCGGTAAGATTTACAAAGGAAAAACGCTTAAGAGAGAATTTCTCAGCTCAAATTTATGATGTACATTACCTGTGTCTTGGAAGTTTTATGCTGACAGAGTCAGGGTGATTTCTCATGTCTGGCACTCAGTGGGAGCTCTCAGTACAGCCCAGAATGGAGCTTTTGCTTAGATATTAATTTTGACATTCACTCCAGCGCAGAGATGGAGCTGAGTCACAGCTTTTGGAGTCACAGCCACATCAGAAAATCCCTACAGTTTGAGGGCACTTGGACTGATAGTTTTGGCTCAAATCATCGCTGATCCTCTTGTAAACAACTTGGCATCCTTCCTATTTGTACATACTCGGGGAATGATGTGAACTAGGAAAGAAAATAAGTAGGCTAAAATAATCCTTTCCCCCCTGTTGTGCATACGGATGGAGCAGAGTCGGCCAGAAAGGCAGATATCTGCCAGGACCAGCAGGGAGGTTATTATCTTTGCATATGTTTTTTCCTAAGAAAATCCCCGTTAAGGACCATTGTGGTGGTATGCAGAATTGCATTAGGATGCATTTGCCCTCTACCCATTGGCATCCATCTGACTTTTTAATTTCCTGGGTCTCTAAATCCTTCCTAGGGGAATGGTGTGACATGCCTGAAGAGATTACCTTGAGCTGCATTCCATTTCACCAGTACAGGACAGTGTTCATCCCAAAACAATGGTGCCAAGCAGGTCCCAGAGCAGTGCACCCATGAGCAGAACCCCATGATGAGGTTGCTGCTGACAGCAAAGTTAACCAAAGCTGGAGGACTCAGGACTGTGCTTTCCATCTGCCTGTTTTATGTCCCTGTGCCGCCGCTGTCTTGCCTTTGTACAGACCTCCACTTGCAATAAAAGGGCAAGAAAAACAAAAAGTATGTGTTTTCTAAACTGCCTGATGTCTTAAATTTATCAGAGGACAGCAAATGGCCAACAGGTGAGAGAGAGGGAGGGAGGGAGGGAGTCAGTACCATCTATTTGTGTCTGTGCCTGTTTGTTCACATCTGTTCCCAAACTCCTGCACAAACCACAAGCAACTGCTGAAGGCTAGAGGAGGGGCAGCACAAAATTAGGGCACATGAAATCAAGATCAGTCCTTAATATGGGACAGAGCTGAAGAATACATCAAAACACAAGAAACAGCTTGAAAAAAAAGGAGTTTTAAAAAAAGTCAATAATGGTAGCATTTTTTTTTTTAAGAAAAAGAAGGATCCCAAAATAAAAACCACACCATTGGTGGTCACTAGTGCTGTGCTTAAGCTGTCATCTGTTGAATCTGGCAGTCTGCATGTCATTCAACAGATAAATGCCTTTAGCAGAGCCCTCAGGACACGGAGAATATACAGCACACACATTTAAACCAGACTGCTAGGGCTGGGGGAAACTCTGTTGGTGGCCACAGACACCGAAGAATCAGGTATAGGAAACTCTGAGTAAAGCAGATGAATGCTCAGAGGAAAAAATAATGAGAAGCAAACCTTTTTCCCCCCTTCTTATCCCACATTTCGGTAATCCAGACTAATTGCAGGGCAATGCAGCCACTCATAAATCTAAGAATACACACGGATTACGTCTGTGTGGCTAAAGTGGAAGTGGTCTTTCCTTTCAGGTAGCCACAGAGCCATACAATCTGCTTTGGGAAAGCAGGACGTATTTTATCTTCTCTCATCCCTGTTGCTCCAAGGAACCACACGCTGCCTACTCTGCAACCTATTAAACATGCCACAGCAAAGTGTTTTCCACCCCGTGCCATGTGGGAGCTTCAGCAGAGCAAAAAGAAGTGGGACTTTTTTGCAGATTATTACATGGGCTCAGAAATCCCGAGCCTGTGCAAACATTAAAGAATACTCATAATATTTGAACTGGAAAACATGCTCATTTGCTGTAAGGCCTGTGGATTTCTTAAAAAAACAGAGGATCTTCTTTTCCAGTCATCCCCTCAAATGTGAAGTGGGATAATGAAGAAGAGTTCTAAACTATTTTATTGTACCATGCCTTCATAGGCTATTTACAGCCATTTCAGTTTATCCATTTATGTACACTTTGTCTCAGTTTTCAAACAAAACCAAAGCTTTCTTGGGGGGGATAGATTCATCCAAGTACTGTCTTCTGCTCCATTGTTCTTTGACTTACTCCATGGAAATGGGCACATTGGTGGAATCTCCTCCAGTCACATCAGCACTGGCACGATGCTTTGAGGGCACCAATTATGCCTGGGGCTTTTAGAGGGCATTTCTGGGGCACTGCAGCTCCAGAAGGAATGCTGAGTTCTGGAAAAACCCACCATGTGTACTATTTTCTGTGTGATGCAATACAGATTGAACAGCCTCTCTCCTGGGCATCTGCTGCCATTGCTGTGCCAATGCTCTCCGAGAATGTGATCCAGATTTATTGCTTTAGTCTTGCTGCTTTTCTTCCCCTCTCACCATCCTACAACTGGGATTAGCATTTTCTGCGTTATCTGCTGAGTACACATGTGAGGGGACAAGAGAACAAACCTTTTTATAGCAAAAGGCAGAGGATCCTCTGCAGACCATTCATGTTCACAAGGTATTTTCCACCATATAACGTGGAAGCACAGTTGTTCAAAAGTTACCTCTACAGAATTTTCCAGTTCTTTTTGTTTATTCCTAATCTACATCATCCGGGCCTCCTGTGCTTTTGGGTGAGCAGTTGGTTTGTAGTCCAGCACATGAATTATCTTCACATGCCAAAGAAAGCTTAGGAACTGCCCAGTATATTTCAAAACCTTGAAAAAGTAGGAGGTTGTATCTGGCAGCAGCAATAAGCATTAAACATTCTCAAAGAAATCTTTGTTATTAAAGAGAGGTAACCCATTTGGATCAAGAAAGACCAACATAAATCTTCATTCAGGGCTTTAAGAATACCAAGAAGTATTCTGAAATTAAATAAGCTTTTTTCTTTCTTCTATTTCTTTTTCCCCTAAGTGTTTTGTTTGGAGGGGCTTTTTTCTGTATTTCCTTGGTCTCTGCACTGCTAAATTTTAACCTCTTAGGAAATAAAAGAACTCTCTGATTGCCATTTGGATTGTATGTATTGAGTAGAGCATATTAAAAAAAAAAAAAAAAAACAAACAAAAACCTCATTATAATTATGCATGGTATTGTTCCTGAAATCACTGCACACTTCAAGGGTTCTTTTAGACTGCTTTCCTGAAACAGACAACCTCTATACCCCTGCAGCCAAGGTAGCAGTTCTCACAATTTCTTTTCTCATGGAATATCCTGTGTGGGAAGCAACCACTGAGGAGCCAAACTCCTGGCCCTGCACAAGACCATCCCCAAGAGTCACACCCTGTGCCTGAAAGCATTGTCTAAACACTTCTTGAGCCCTGTCAGGCTTGCTGCTGTGACCACTTCCCTGGGGATCCTGTTCCAGTGCCCACCCGCCGTCTGGGTGAAAATCTTGTCCTGATGCCCAACCTAAACCTCCCCTGACTCAGCTTCCTGCCATTTCCTTGGGTCCTGTCACTACTCTAATCTACAGAACTCGAGCCCTCAGACCCCTTTCCTCTGCCAAATGGCACAGAGAGGGCTACAAACCACAGCAGTGAGTCAGACCAGACCTGACTGCACCTTCTTTGAGATGTGAAATGACACCGTGCAATCATTCCACTTGTCGTTTCTCCACTTCTGTTTCTCTCCTTTCCTTTCTCTCCTTGCTGTACTGGAGGTTTGGGTGTTCTGCTGGAAAGCTGAGCCCTACAGACCATAGATAATGAGTGAATAGGAAATACTCCTGCCCAAAGGGTTGATCCTGAACATATTTTGGGTAGCATTCTGCAGTTTCGTTGGCTGAATGAAGAGGAATGATGAGGTAGGGAAGAGAAGCAAGAATTTGGAGATGGTGCCTCACATCTGCCTAAGAATCCAAAATCTATGGAATATTTTGAACCTCTGTGGTTGCAAGGCTCTGGAATGTGGTTGAAATAGTATGCAAATTGAAAAATAAAAATCCTGCTGAAACATTTGACTGAGTGTACCTTCACTGAGCTGAGGCCAGCTGGGAATTTGCTTAAGGCCCGGAATGAAGTGAGGTTTCTGAGGCAGATAGCCCACAGTGGAGCAACAATGTTCCATGGATTTTATGAGTTTCAATAACTCTGCTTTAATCAGAAAATTAGAAGTAACCAAGAAACCCCCCTAAGGCCCGATTTGCGACTCTATTAAACCAGTGTAGCACCAGAGTAATATCATGGTTTTCAGCAGAGTTACACTGGCATAAATTTGATGTCAGGGACGGGTGAATCGAGCCCCAAGACAGCTGTGAATTATTTTCTTCCTATCTGACATGTTAATGCTCAAGTGAAAAAACCACGGTGGAGTTCGGAATGAATCCCAAATGATCTCAACCTGAAAGTCCAAGAGAGAGATGTGATTTTAGTGCTGGTTTAATCACTCAGACACATAGAATATGTCTTAACAAAACCACCAGCTAAACAACCAGGATGCCACAGTTCTTAATAAATTAACAACCTGCATTTACATACTGACATTAGCAAGGCTTCGTAGGGTATTACAATGGACAAATCCAAATATTTGTATAAGATTGAGTGATGATTACTATTTCATTTTTTCTGAACACAAAGTTGAAATATTTACCCTATGGCACTAGGAATAATCTTGTAAACCGTAATGGAAGCAAAGAACTTAACAGTGCTTTTTCTGTGCAATTTATCTGCAAGAAAATACCTAATTGCATTTAATTGAAGGACATTATGCTAATTAAAAACAACGAGAAGGAATGCACTTTACAGTGCAGTAAGATTTTAACTTAAGTGAGCCATTTTAGTTTTGCCCCACTTTTAAAATCACAGTACATTAATGTTCAGTAAATATTTGCAAAATTGCACAAAATCACTTAAGAATGGAAATCTGCTAAACAAGCAAAAAAGAAAGCATCTGTAAGTAATCTAACATCTCAACGTAAAAATATTAATTGGGAGAAAAATGTTGCCAAACATACACATAATTATTTTTGTTCATTAGACCCAAGTCTGATGAATCTCAATGAAACTCACAAATACATTTGAGATTCAATCCATTCTTGCACCACTTTTACATCAACAGAATCCTATTAATTGGAGGTCAGTGGAGACCTTCTGGTGGTATATGAAAGAGAGGAAATCAGGCACTTGGCTTAGAGTTTTCCAGGAGAGACATAACCACTTATGATTTCAGTTTCTTAAGTAGAATGAATACAAAAAAGAAAAAAAAAACCAAACAAAGTGCAATTTTCACCGCCAGGAATTGTACAACTCAAGCATGCAAAATGAAGCAATATAGCATTTTAGTGCCAAAGTAAGTTCACTTAAAAATTCTGAAAAACTGCAGTTTGCCAACTCCATGTGTGCTGCACACAACCAGGCAGTAATGAGGGATAAACACAGGAAGGTAAATGGCCAGCTTCCTGTACAAATATTTGACTTCATCTTAAATATTAAGCTGAAATCCCCCTACAGCCTTAATTCAAAACTGAGTCTATCACTTTTATGTCCTATGCTTACATGGGGGTTGTAGTATTTGTGCAACAGTTGGCATCACAAAAGGAGCAGAAGTCAGAACTAATCCTCCGTGAGCATCAACATGCCTTGGGCAGGTCCAGAGTGGTGGGACTTCCAGGATTTCTCTGCTCCATGCCACTATCAGAACAGCTTGAATTCTTCTGCCTAATTTTGGTCTGGATAATTATTTAGAGTCACATACACGTGACAGTGCAAACTTTATACATTTTTCCTAGAGCTAAAAGCCACCTGAGGTACCAAACGCCCTCAGGTGACCCACAATGTTCTGTTTCATGTCACATTTACTGACCCACCCAGGTGAGGACATCACTGCTGAATTTTGGTGCTGTGCTCCCAGCTCAGTTACACACATTCATTAGCCAGATAAGCTGTAATCTTTTCAAAATTCTACGGGAGTAGTTGCTTAAAGAGAAAGAAGAAAATCCATCAAACATCAAACTCACTTTACATCTACATTCCTAACCACTCTCTTCAGAGCTAGGCAACGAACTCCCAGGAAGAAATGAAACAACACAGGTTAAGAAATGGAAGGAACAGGATTATGATTCTACTGACCAGATTATGCACAAGTACGCAACCTTGGATTTTTTTTCTAATAATGCATTTATGGTCCAAAATAACTGGGAGGGCAGCATTTGAAAGAGAGAGAAAGGAGAGAAGACTGAAAATTCTACATTGCCTAATAATGAAATAAACCATTGATTCATGTGGAAATATATCTGGAAAAATTTCAGTTATAATACTACAGCAGAGAAACAATACTATTGTATCAACAGAAGAGATGTTAAAAAATTTTATCATCTGTTTCAGAAACCAATGAGGCTGCCTTGTTATAATGGTTATTTAGGCTGTCTAGCAGAGCTCTAGATTTTAAAAAAAAGTCTTGCTCAATTAAGATATTTCCACTAAAACCAAATGATTAAACTGTACATTGTTTATCTTACTTTGATCAGCATAGACTGAGTGTTTCATTCTTGAAAGCAATGTTTACAATCTACTGTACCATCTCCTGGAGTGCAATCCCAGTGTGTCTTGCAGAATAAGGCTTTTACTCCAACTTTCAATGCCACAGGAAGTGATGTCTCCATCAAATTGTCACTAAGATAATTTTCCAAATATCCACGTCTGTTTCTGTGTTTGTCATTGAGCCTGCTGGTTAAATTAATTACTTCCCCAGTTAAAACTTGAATGCATAACTAAAAAAGAAAGTTATCCTAGTCTTTTTTAGAGCATTCTTCAAGTGTTTTGTTCAGATGACATTTTTCAAAGAAAGCAGGGGAATCAAAGGCATTTGAATTTTCTTTTCCTTTTTCACTTTCCAATTTCTACCGGTTGCCTGACCTGTGTAGCCAGAATGATGCTGCTAAATTTTGCAGTACCCAATTCACTGTCACTATGGCTGGAACACTGGAAGCTCATGGCTGGTGAGAGGAAACCACAGTTCCCCTACTTTTTGTGCTTCAACGTCCAAGAAGGAGAGAAATGTTCCTTTTACAGCCTTATGAGCTACTAAACACATAAACTTTGATTAATGTGTGTCTGCTCAGTGGTTCATGTTTTTGGACTGGATTGAGAAGAGCGACTGATCCCGTCAAGCCAGATACCTAAACTGGAAACAAAATATCCTTTAACAATTTCAATCCACAGGTTTCATTACAAAAAGATTTTTCAAGTTGTCCAGAAAACTCATGTTCTGTTCTCTGGAAGTCATTTCCCATGCTTCAGGATTGTTTATAGTAAATAAATCATGTGCTGGATTAACAGAAAACCCAAGTCAGGTTTTAGCTTGAGTCTTTAAGCTTGAGAGTTTACAAAGAGATTCAGCAAACATTTTTTTTTTTTTTCATTCATTGCTACCCAAGACCAACTAAAAGAAATCTAATCTCCAGCAAAGACATGACTGGTAATTTCATTTTGTCATATGATGAATACTCCCCAAAAGATGACTTAATCAATTATTCCAGAGAAAACCCCTGTTTCTCTTACTTCAGGTCTAATTCAGCAAGGGATGTTTCTTAACATCCTAATGCAATTAACCTTGAATATGATTTCCAATATAGCCACAGTATTACTTCAATAATATATTGACACAAACTCATTTCTCACATATGATGCATACATATGATGCTGAAAGAAATCTTTTTCTCAGTATCAACAGCCATTCCTCCCCAAGAGCTTTAATACCTTGTCCAATAACAACACCAAGACCACTCATGAAGAACAATTTCATGAGTCCCCTGGGCCCGGGGTTTATTGAGCGTAGTTTAGCCGACCTGGCAGTAACTACTCATGAAAACAATATCTTTATGGCACATATAATTGTGATAACAATTACACTCCATTTTCAATTTCTTCCAATTTAGAAGGACCAGTTGCTTTTGGAATCTGGCAGTTCCTCATATTTTCTGAGATTTTAGTTGTTGAAGTTGCACAAGTTTGCCATAGATTCATCACAAGAGCCATAAGAAAATACACTGGAAATAGTACATAATATGTGCTAGCAAAAAAAAAAAAAAAAATCTAACTATATATTAACTTAATCTGGATCTATTTTGACTTTCATTTTTCAACCATTAAAAAAATTTAATACGTTGAGGTATTGAAACTATTAACACCAGCCAGACTACCAAATCAAACTTCCATTCCACTCAATAGAATTGAAGCACCATTTCTTCAAATTCCAAAACAAAGTCTAACATACATTACCATTTCTCATTCTATTTCCTGAAAAAATTACTTTTTTTTTTTTTTTGTAATGGAGAAAGAGCAAGACATATTCTTCCCAGTGAAACTACAGGACTATAATTGCCTTGCAAATTTAAGGGTTTTCCCACATTGCAATTTGCACACAGCACAAAGCTTTATGAAAGACAGAGCTCGCCTGTTGTTTTGAAACACCATTTCTTTTGTGTTCCCAAGAGTCAAACCAGGAAATCTTTCCCCTGGAATCCTGGATTAAGAGTCTCACTCTTGAGTGCATAATTAACTTTATTAATTGTGTCTGAAAGCTGTGCAACAGAGTTGCCATTTTCAAAAGAGAGTACCAAAAGTTTTAGCTCTGTGATATCATTCTCATGGCCAAAGCTATGAATTTTAAATCTCTAACTTGTTACTATTGTTCCCAAATCAGTCAAAGGATGGGAAAATCTAAAATGTCGCCTGACTTTACTAATTAGGGCACAATAAGAGCAAGTTATAGCATGTGATTTCCTTTCCCTCCCGTAGAAACTTCAATCTTGCCCTGACATCCAGAGCAATACCAAAGAGGCCAGCAAAAACCCTTACCCCTTCTGAGGTGTTGGGTGTATCTCTGCTTGTCTCTGGGCTTCCATACAAATAATTTCCTCATATTTAGTGTACATTTAGACTGGAGAGTGTATTCATTGCAGTAGAGGGCAGTAGTATTCATTCACAAGCCAGACAGAGCAGTGTACAGTACATATAAATACCAGTGCAGTTGTCAGACAATTTAGGCAAAGGGAGTGTGTTGAAGGAAAAGCAGTTCTTCTCTGGAAATTAATTTTATTTTTAATACTTTGATCAGAGAGCATAATGAACTCACATCACACTTTTTACAGATAAAGGCAGGTAATCAGATTTTGTAATCCCAATATTAAAATCATCCTCTACATGTTAAAATTAGTAACCTCTTAGGAAATCAGCCCAAATTTATGAGTGAACAGAGACTGCAACCACTTGTGCTTCATGCAACAATATGTGTAATTTAAAAATCTGCAATATTGAACTTGGGGCCATCCCTACCCCATTAAAAAGAAAAGTCTCCTCTCCAAGCCAGTGGAAACTGGCAATCTTCACCGAGCAGCAACAGCTTACAGAAATATATCTCCATTTGTAATCATTTTAGTGTATGGATGATGACATTTGCAAACATCTGGATCTGATGATGTCCACAGGAGATTCCAAAATGGTAGTGTCTAAATGTGATGATACAATAAATACAAGATGTTTTATTTTAGATTGAAATAGCAGAATGAAGACAAGGGCAGATTTAGATAAAGCATTCAAGCATGGGACTTCAGGTGGCAGCGTGCAGACCTCCTAACTCAGGAGAACACCTCCAGCTACAGCCACCTCCTGAGATCTCAGAGCAGCCCCGCAGCTGCTCTCCAGCCAAAATTCTTAACAGCTCTGTGCTCACCAAACTATGCGCCTGTAATTTAAACCATTCACTGCTCAGCATAATTAAGAACCAATCTCTGAGTCCAGAACAATAGTCTGCTCAAGCACTAGCACATGGGAGCAAAACGAGACTTTATGTCTTGGCTCATGTTTGCTTTCATCAATTTTTTTTTTTTTCTCTCTTCCAAACCTTAGCTTCTCCTCTCCTCCCTGCAGCACACCCGTGGGCAGTTTTCAGATTACTGCAGCCTCCTCCAGGTTTTCCTCAACACTGAAACAGGGCTGCAAAGTTACCCCAAGTGTATTGTCACGTAGGAGTGCTAAAGCAATAAATTTTGGGTGCCTGACTTTGCAATAGCTCGCTTGGAGACCTGATGGAGACACACCAAAAACCAACCTGGAACTTATTTCTGGTCCACTCCACTTCCAGTGCGGAACAGAGGGGAGATGGCTTCACACAAACTCTGCTGCTTCTCAAACTCCAGTGACTCAAGAACGGCTTTATGCCTCAGCTTGACCAAGGGCAGCCACAGGGACAGCTCTGGCAGCCAAGAACAGCTCATACAGAGGAGCCCTGGGAGATTTCTGGTTTCCCACCACATTCCCTGCTCCACCATGCAAGGCCTGAGAAGGCCGAGGGAAAAAAAATTGGTTTCATGACACAATTTTCCTCAGTCAGGAAAATTTTCTTCTGGACAGGGCAGGCACTGCTCTGCTTTGTGGCCAGGAGGTTTCCAGTGACCAGAAGAAGGCTTGGGAGCAGGTCCTCCTCACGCCTGAGGTGTGTGACAGCGCTCAGCCAGCTCTGCCCAAAGCCCTTTGGCACAGGCTACACAAGGCTCTGCTGATGGATGCAACTTCAGCACTTATGGTTAAGGGTTTAAACAAAGAAACAGAGCAATGAAGGAAAACAATTAACACAGACAACAGTGTGAGACTTCCTGGGCCACAAGCTCTTATTTCTGGTCCACTACACTTTCCACAGTGCGGAACAGAGGGGAAATGGTGGGCTTCACACAAACTCTGCTGCTTCTCAAACTCCAGTGACTCAAGAACGGCTTTATGCCTCAGCTTGACCAAGGGCAGCCACAGGGACAACTCTGGCAGCCAAGAACACCGCATACTGGAGAAGCCCTGGGAGATTTCTGGTTTCCCACCACATTCCCTGCTCCACCATGCAAGGCCTGAGAAGGCCGAGGGAAAAAATATTGGTTTTATGACACAATTTTCCTCAGTCAGGAAAATTTTCTTCTGGACAGGGCAGGCACTGCTCTGCTTTGTGGCCAGGAGGTTTCCAGTGACCAGAAGAAGGCTTGGGAGCAGGTCCTCCTCACGCCTGAGGTGTGTGACAGCGCTCAGCCAGCTCTGCCCAAAGCCCTTTGGCACAGGCTACACAAGGCTCTGCTGATGGATGCGACTTCAGCACTTATGGTTAGGGGTTTAAACTAAGAAACAGAGCAATGAAGGAAAACAATTAACACAGACAACAGTGTGAGACTTTCTGGGCCACAAGCAGAGAGGAGAGACACCCTGTCATGGAAAGCAACCAGAAATGAGCTGCTCTTCCTTCGAGTGCCGAGCTTTTTCAAAAGGTCCTTCCTCACTTCAAGCTACTGACAGAGACATCAACTCAGGAAATATTTTCTGTTTTGCGAAGGAGGCCAGGGAAGGAACTCAAAATATGTTTTGAAGATCTGAAATCAAAGCCATGTGGAGACTCGCGAAAACATACAGCAGACAAGGGTTAACAAAGATGAAATCTGCATGAGGTTCGTGTCCTACTTTTTCTCTGTGTATTCCTTAAAAATGACACAGTGTCCTTCCCCACAGAGAGGCCACCAATAGTCTCCCTAGGCCTGGAGACCAAAAAAATTGTATTTGCAGTTCAAACCCCTCAACCCTCACCACGGGGCACTGCTCATTATACCATTACTCTAACTCCAGCTGATTAAATTTGCATTATTTAAACTCAGAATAATAGGTAGATCACATTCCAGCAGGGCCTTTCTATCCCCTAATTAACCTTTGCTATCATTAAATTAGACACATCTGAGATTGTCTTTGTAAGACGTACCCACTGAGGCTGAGCAGTAGCTGTGCCTGTTTACTTTGCTAATCAAAAATAAGGGATGTGCACAGTTTGTGTCATCTTGCCATGGAAATACGGAAGGAACTGGAAGCCAGGAAAAATTGGAGCCATCTACTTCCCAGCCCATAGCTCATTTCTATTAGGGAAGCAAAAATTTGTATTTTTAGTAGCTTAGACACTATTGTTATTTCATTAAAATTGTTCCTAGGCTTCCCAGTTTCTGTGGTGCATAATGGGATGTGTATGCTGCTCGCTCACGGCCCAACACTTCTGCACAAGGCTGCACATATGAAAAGGAGGAGAAAATCACCACTGTTAATGTCAGCCTCTATTGCTGTTGGCATCAGTGTTACTTCTTTTTAAAATTAACATTTGGCACCAGAACTACTTCTCCTCAAAATTGACATTTTTTCTGCTGAAGGCACCTACGCCACTTGTGTGTACAGTAAAGTACATAGAGCATTTCAAAGTCCAGAGCCATCAGGGCTGTCTTTGTTTCAGACCCTGAATTCAATTGCCTGATGCTTCTGCACATTTGAGCCAGAGGATCAACATCAAATGATTCTTAGGTCTGAGAGCACAAAGCTCTTTGTTCACAAGTTCCCTTCTGCCTTCGGAATGCATGTTACATAAATTTATCATTTTCCTCATTTCTTTCCTTCAGACTCTTTAACATCATGTGTTTTCCCCAAATTCCACACCATTATGCATGTTTTAGCACACACAGTCTGAATGACAAAACTAGTGTATCACATCAGACATCACCCTATATCACATCAGAGTTTATCCTGCAACAATTTTTCTTTCTGCATTAACCAGGTGATAAAGTATGGATGAAAGAGGGGTCTTCTTCCCAGTCCTTTAATCTATGGATTGTAACTATTATCAGGAAAATGGCGACCCCCCTTCCATCAGTTTCCCATGAAAACTTTATTGGATTTGTTTAAACAAACTTGTGTCCCAGGCCTCTGACACACTAACATGTTTGTTGTAGAATCACTGCAGCTGCTGGTAAATCATGTATTTTACAAGAGCACCACTATATCAAATGTTTTAGATTTGGCTCTGTGTCCCTGACAGATTGGACAATGAGCACCTCACCATGCTAATGAAGAAGGGTAAACTTCAGAGTAGGGAAAAAAATCTCTTGTGTGTGGATTTGCAACAGGAGGGAAATGAAAGAGAGGTCCAATGCAATCTTGACATGCTGTTTTTCAAAAGGTGAAAGCCACCAATCCTGCCCCTCCTTTCCCTTTCCCTCCCCAGACCCTGGAGGCTGGTTTTTCCCTTGCCACTCTTATCAGTTCCCAGGCCCCACCCTGTTGAGATGGAGGGACTTTTCTCAGAGAGAGAGAGAGAGCATTTTCAACATGAAAATCTCCTTGCAGCTCCCCATGACTCACAGGCTCTGCCTCCCTGGTGCTGAGGCCTGGGGTTTCCATGAAGGGTAATGGAAATACTCTTCTACAGAGCACAGCTCCTTTTAGAGCCCTGCTTAATTTACTGGTGTGACATTTCCGGGGAGAAAGCAGCTGTGCTTCTCTATCCTGTGATTTGCTAAAAAGTATGAACTATGTTAAAGCCCAAAACCCTGCAAATACCTGGAAAGCCCTTGTTGGGGCATTCTTGACCAATTATTTCCTTGGAAGTGGCTCACATTAACGAAGCAATTAATGGAAACCTAAAGAAAACAAGAAATTTGGAAAAAGCAAACACTGAATAGCTGGCAGTCAAGTGAATGTTGGTTCTTTTCTACTCACGGGCAATTTTAATTCCAATTTTGTGCACTTAGTCAAACACTAAATCTAGGTACCCTGTCAATCTCCTTTTTTAAAATTCTGGCTAATTTACAGCTTCTCACTGAACAATTTATAAATAATATATGCTGCCCTGTTTTTACAAAGCTGTTGAAAGCTAATGCCTGCCCCTCTTTTGGTATTTGGTGTGGAAACTGAGAGGAGGAAAGAGCAGCAGAGAAAGTAAAAATTCACTAAGGTAACACCCTTCCTTCTCAAGACAGCAAAGTGGGAGTGGAGAGCCCTTTTCGCTATCTAACTCTGGAGCTAGGAAGTATTCAGATAGCCATAACCTTTAGCAGAAATTGTGCTCAGCCCTCTCCTGGGGTGAGGCGAGCTGGAATCACGGCCTCAGCCTCTTAGGAAACGCCAAGCCTGTATCTGCTGCTTGTGCAGAGATTTATTTCTCCGTGGGACTTGGCTGGATGGTGCTGGAGATGAGCCGGTTGGGCTGACTCCCACTGCCCTTTTAACCTGTGCAGTGATGCAGCACCTCCCTGCAAGGCAATTGGAGAAGAGATAATCTGTGCTTATCGGCTAAAACTGATCACTTCTTCCTATGGAAGTGAACAGGACCTCTTGCCCAATGCTGGTTTGAAACACACCCTCCCTGCCAGCACTGAAAGCCATGAAAAATGGACAATGCCTGAAAGCTGTGAGGCTTTGATTTTTATATTTTTTTAATTGGTTGTGTCTGCTGTACACCTGTGCCCAAATGTAAAATTCCACTGGGGGTGGAATGCCTTCCTGTGAATTCCCACAGGCAGAGTAGCACATAAAAAAATAAGACTCTCCTGGGCTTTTGCCAAAATAATTGGAAATCTCAATTTATAAGAGTTTTAAAACCCTGTACCAGCTGGCAGCTACTGTTTGTAGGAGATTCATTTTGGTTAGGATAACAAATAACTACTTTCTTCTGAGATAATAACAGAGTCTAGTTTCAAGTTGAAATCCAATAAGGTAAAACAACCTTGTAGCAAAATAGCTGCTACTAAAGTATTTTGGGAAGAAAGGTTGTTATTCCTACATGGTTGTCCTTAGGCCAACGCCATGGAAGAGACCAGCATGCCTAGAGTTTGTAACTTTTACAGCTAAATGCCATTAGGTAAAACTATCTTATAAACACAGCAGAGAATTAAGTGTGCTCTGCCAGAGCTTCATATTTAAAATGAAATTTAAACTCTTGTCCATCAGTGCCAATGGCAGAGATTAATATTCCGTACTGAAGGAAATTTGCATAAAGAAAATATTGTCCCAAGATCACTGGATATGCCAGAAACAAAAGAGTGTGAAAGCATGAAATAAAGAATTAAAAGTATAGGATGAAGCTTAAAATGCCACATCAGCAGAGAAAGCCCCTTACCCTTTCCCAGCTGAGCTCCCCTCTCTGCTGTGTGAGTCATTTGGTCCTGACCCCCCCTCCAGCACTGAGAATATTTGTGAGGAACTGTGGTATCAAGTGAAACCACTGTCAGGATGGCCAGCAGCAAAAACCCTCAGCAGGCTTATGTCACCATCAAACCTTCTTGAGTCACTAAAAAATCTTTTCTTTGTGGCTTTGCATCACTTGTAGAAAATGACCTGGTAGATGTCTGAAATAATACCTGATTTTCCCCAGAGTCAGTGATTCTGAGGAAAAGGAAACTTTATGAATCACTGTAGGAATGCTTCTCGGTCCTCTCTGGACCTCCTCAGGAGGTGTCAAGAGCCTGAATAAGGTAAAATACTGGCACACAGATCACTTGCCTTTCTTTTATCAGGCTGGACATGAGCCTGATAAGAAAAGGGCATCACTTCCAGTGTCCTGAGTATGGATGGCTGCAAAACGTGTCATTCCAAGAACTGGGGAGACAGTACAAATGACAACAGTGATTGGAGCTAAACTAGCATGGAGGAATAAAAATAAAATACTGAAGCTACCTGTGCTTGAAATTCAGACTGAGAGATGGGAAGAAGAAGAGGAGAAGGACAGGGAAAGCACAGCTGTCACAGTGCCCCTGGGTCGGGGGAGCAGGGAGCTGTGAAGCCCTCCCATGAGGCTCAGTTCAGGAGCCCAGGACTGGTGCATGCACTGGGCAACAATTTGCTGGTCACACAGCACAGCATCACCCAGCTCATGGCTTTAAGAAGGAAGAGTGTATAACCTGCTGAGGTTTTTAAAGAGGATTTTAACATCAGAAGATGTTTTTGGGATCCAGTTTAGGGAACCTAGCTCCAGAGTGGAATCATATTAAAAGTATCACCTTCTTAATATTCTTATTATTCTCTTTATCCATAGGCAGTCTCTTGCTGATCATGGATGAGGTTTTGTGAATCCAGTTTAAATTAACTCTTATGTTGGCTTTTATGCACTACTTTAGGGCCATAATTAATCATTTTCTTGGACCAAATTCTTGATGCTTCACTATATATATGCCCTGGAACTTGGAAACAATATCACTAACAACTTTGGGTACCAAGATAAATATTTCATCAGCTACATCAGTGATTAGAGACCTTTTCAGAGTATATGCCTGTCTTTGTAATAAACTAAAATGGACACAGCATAGCCATCTGCATCTGTGGATCAAACACGAGGTTTAAAAGTTACTAAACAAATACACCCATGGTTGGAACTTCAAGGGACCCCACAGTAAAGAAACTCTTTACTTCACCTCTTTGTGGTGGAGTAGATATTTTCCACATGAAACAGGGTCATGAGCCACCATAATGCTAAGTAAAGCGGTGGATGCAAAATCTGGGAAGCAGATTGCAAGGAAAACTTTCTCAGACTTTCCCAGAGTAAGAGTGCTCAGCTGAGTGCTGTCTCCCCAAGATTCTGCAATCACAACACAAAACCTTTCACCTTTTGTTGCAGTAAATGGGCTACACCTGCCAGGCACAAGGAGTTCTGACAAGGGGAAGCGATGATTTGAGGAAATGCACTATTTGTTGTCACTGATGTTTTAATAAAACCAGTTTTGTCCACTTTACAAAGACCATGTGTTGAAATAGAGACAATACATCATGATAAGACCCTGAGAGCTATTGTTTATTATCTCTTCATACTAAAGAGAAAAACACAGTTTTCAATGCTCCTCAAGCTGTTTCTGTCTTTTCCTTGCTTGGTTTTGTTTTTTGAGTGCCTTTTCTGTGACTTGCCTATTAACTTTCCTCAGGAAATCTTGTAGAGTAGAGCTTTCACAAAACTCTTGCAACTGTGAACTTGAAACCTTTAACAAAATTTTAAACTGAAACATGACAAGAAGCTAATGCTCCTGCAACATTTTGGGAATCATAAGAACCCCACAAACATGCCTGGTACCAAGGGCATCAGCAAACCTGGAGGAACTGGCAGGTCTTTGGTGCTGGGTTAACACTGGGCAGAGCTGTGTGCCCAAGAAGAGACAAAGAAATAGAGCAATGGGAGAGGGAGCCTCACTGCTGAAGCAGCACTGAAGATTCTTGGTTCTTTTTCTCTTTATTTACCCCAGGCTTATGTCATCATGGACATATAATCCCATGTTTTTAAAAGAAAAAGACTTTTCTATGACCTCATGTTGACTGCCCATCCTGGGGGTAAATGCTTTGTACTTGATGATTTGCAGAGTCTTCACAAGAAGAGGCAGCACACACACCAAAATCACTGGGATAATTTACTTGTGGGTACCACTCAGAGCCACATCTCACAGGGTCCTGGTCAGTACTGGTAAATGTGCGTGACTGTGGTATGAATTTCTGACAGGCCTTTTGTCTCAGATTTGAAGAACAAAAAAGATTTTGTGGCATCCCAGGGATGCCACCGAAAAGAATTATTGTTTTTCTTTTATTTCTGTGTTATTGTTTTAATTAGAACAGCAGAAAAGTTATTGCAATGAACTGGACATCTGAAAGAGAAAGGTAAAATTAAATCTGAATGTCCTTGGTAGGAGTGCTTTGATGTAATGTTTAGTTTAGCCGAGAGATAGAAGTGCAGAAAAGAGGGGTAGGATGGCTTATGTCTGTCAAGTCTCCTACCATAGCTGAAAAAAATGATCTGAACAGTCTGTTGTTAAAACAGTCTGAGGCAGATGTTACTTTTACCACCACAGTCAAAGCAAGGGTCTTCAGTGTTTGACTTTCCAAATCCCCTCTAAGTTCCTTACAGAGACATAAAATGGTTTGTTTATGAAATCTGTAATTTTACAAAACTTGTGAGGTCCAGAATGAAACGGCGAATTCTCTGCAATCTCTGGTGGGACATATATTTCCCATTATCTCTTTAAGAACATACCTCCTTCAGCTCACACCAAGTGCCACACTAATAATCTAAGGAGACCCTAAATATTCTTTTTTCTTTCATTATCATTTCTGCTATATTCATCTTTAATACTTTCCAAATTAGCCATTTTATTCTTGTGAACACATAGTGAAACTCCCTTTTATGTCCATTTCTAATGCCTGAATATATTCATGCTTACTTGCTGCTTTCTCAAAGGATTTCAAAGCTGTTTTCAAGCCTCATATAGGAAAGATTCACTTTAAAAGCCACAAAAGATTGATCATTGCTCAGCAGTAGAGCGCAGTAAAGCTAAGCACTGAGGAAGATCTCGTGTCAAGAAATACAAGTGGAAGCTTTCCTGAAATCTATGTTCAATTAGGATGTTTTTATTTCCTCAGCAGTCTGATTGGGCAGTTGCCTCTTAGCGCCCCAGAAATCAAAAATGGAGGAGCACCCCAGTGGCAACACTGGGAAATAATGCAGCTAAATGGATCTATTGTCTGCATTTAAATTTCTCAATGGTTAGGTAATAGTGATTAATTCACATCAAACTTTTAATTTAAACATTTAAATTTAAATTAAGCATTTAATAATGTTTGATAATAATTTAATAATTTAATTAATATTAAGCATTATTTTAAACATTTAAATTTCTCAATAGTTGGGTAATAGTGATTAATTCACATCAAACTCTGAGAGACTGAATACAGGCAGACTTCAGGCAGGGAGAGGAGCTATGGATCCAAAAGGGTATCGAATCTCTTAATGTCAAGCAGCATTTAAAAGTCATGGAGGAGACTCTAAACCCACTGAAACTGGATGGAGCTTTAGGTTATTTTTGGCTGTGTTGCAGCCACCCACTGTTCCATGTCTAATGTCCCACAGGAGTTTAAAGACACGCACAGCAGCGCCACAGAGCCCCAGCACCACCCCTAATTCCGGTGCTGCAGCGATCATCAGCCAGCCCCGAGTGTTTAGGATTGCTGAGACTAATTGGGATCAGGACCTGAGCTCTGAAGGAGGGTCTGAGCAGACTGACAGATGAGAAACTCATCAGGATGGCATTGGGCAGCCGTCATCGATCCCCCGGCGCCGCTGGAATGTCACCGCAGTGTCACCGGAATGGCAGAGGCTGATTGCCCGGATCTGACACTGAACTGACATCAGCCAAACTGCTCTAAAGCATGGCAGCCTGTCCTGGGATGCAAGGAGAGCTGGGAAGGGCAGGGAAGAGAGATGGAGGGCATAGAGTAAGGATGAGGAGTCATCTTGCCAAGGCAGGATGGGTCTGATTGTCTCACCAAAAAAGAGAAACAGAAAGCACAAGTAAAATAAAGCAAACACCACCTGGAGTATACTTCAAAAGGTTTCCTACTTGACCCTGAGACACTGATTGCTACTTAAAGACATGGAGTTTACTCTCCTGTTACTCCTGGGAAAAGGAAACAGTAATGGGCCCCCTCAGGATGGGAATCTTGTTTCTTTCCTAATATTGTACAGATTTTTATATGCCTTGGTAGAATTGGTATGCAAGTGTGCAAAGAAATCAGTGCACAGATGCCTCTGTTCAGGCTCTTGACATGTTTATACAGCAACAAGAAGTCAGACACAGAAATAAGAGATAGAGTGGCACCCCAATATCGAGGCTTCCCCAGAAATATTTTTTCACCACTGATGATTTCCCACATTGTAAAAGTATGTATGTGATATATGTAAAAGTATATAAATATAAATATCAATACCTATTAAGATGTGCACTGTATATCCCTGACTTCTTAGAAATCAATACAGAATATTCTCTGCTGATTCTAGGAACAAAACCACATTGATTACAAGAACAGAAATTCTGCAGTGATGTAAGGAAAACTACGTTTTATGAGAAGGATCAGTAATTCTGTATATAAATACCACGTGACTTGCATCCTTTGCTTGTTGCACCAGCTGGGAACAAGCACAACCTCAGGTGGCATAAATTACTCCTGAACACCCTGACTCAATCCCCTGAGATCAGTGGGGTGAGCTGTTGCCTCCAGTAGCTGTTATCCCTTTAGGCAGACTATAAGCAAGACATAAAACTTTTCCCATCCACGTCTAACCATGGCAACTTTTGGTCCCGTTCCAAACGCGTTGTATTTTTCTAGATGCGGAAAAAAATTTTATTTCCACTAGTCTCAGCAAACAGAGGAGCTCAGAAAGCATCACAGAGGAACCTACTGTTGACGGAATCGCAGCAATTTTTACGGCTGAGCTTACATTTACAAGCAGGAGCAGCAGCAGGGTCACAGCCCTGCTTCATGTCATGTGACAGCTTGTGAGCAGGGCTGGACACACACAGACAGAGCTTTAGGTGGCCAGCTGGCACGGGAGGTGAGCGCTGCAGCATCACTTTGCCCACCCACCGAGACAGTGCTTTAAAACCAGCAAATAGAAACACAACAGTAGTTTTATAGAATGGCCAGACCATAAATAATTAATCCATGGGATAAATATGCTTACATCAGACAGAAAGGCAGAACTCACCAGCCAAACTTTACCCTATATAAAATTTTCTGGAGCATGTACTGTTTTCAAGCGTAATAATATGATAATACAAAAAAATACTGCTCTGAACTTGTTGTATCATCACTAGCAGAAGCCTTTCTTGAGAGACATGCTGTATTTTAATACACAACCAACTCTGCACCACAGAAACAACCCTGCTATCCATCACACAGACAGTTAATGTTCTTGAGGACAATTATGATAGGTTTAATTCTTCAAAAATATATGAGAGCTATTCAACAATACATTCACTTTTTTGTTTTCAAGATCAAACATGATTTTGATAATTTGAACTTTATTTTATGTACAAAGGCCATGTCCCTTCCCTACATAACTACTATGTTAACCCTAAGTAACTGCAGTGTTTCACTATGCTGGCAGTAAAGGTGAGGAGGGGCCAAGGAAAACTCATTTTCTTTCTATAATGCTCCGAGATGAAACACAGAAATTTTAAATACAATTTTTCCCAATAAGCTGGAGTGAGGTAATCAAACTTCTGGTCTTCCAATTCCTTCCCAGGGAAGGCACAGGGTTCACAAATGGTGTTCTGGGCCACCATGAGCCCCAGGAGGAGACAAGCAAAGAAACAAACTGGAATTAGAGATGCAAATATCAACACCTACCAATAAATCTGGGGTTTTTACTGTGTTTTGAGGTTGATGCATTAAAAATACGATCCATAGTTTAGAATTTCCTAAGAAATTCCCCTATGTGCTTCCATAACTTTTTTCTTAGCTATTTTCCTCCAGGTCGTAAAAGAGCAAAATCAACCAAAAACCCAATAACTACTTTTTTTCCAAATCAAACTGTTTTGGAGACAGAACTTTATTAGACTGCCCATATGATGGAGCTTTACAGACAAAAGTAAACACTTCTTAAAGCAGGGCACAAACAGTCTTTATTTGCAGCCAGATAGCATCAAAACTAAGAATTTAAGAGCATTCCAGAAAATGCTCTTAAGAGAGTCAGTCAGAAAGGACTGGAGAGTTAAAAGACACCAAGAGTCACCTTCATAATGAATGAAAAAAAAACCAAATTTGGCTAGGGCTATAAAAGAAACCAGAAGTCCAAGGGATCCAACCCACACCACATCAGGGAATTAAGGAACTCAGTCTCACATGAGATCTAATATTGACTTTTACAGAATACTTCTTTTCCAAGTGATACAAGTCAACGGGCAGGATTTGATCCTGGCCAGATTGATGCACCAGGTACCCACATTGCTGATCCAAGTGTGAAATGAGTTCTGTATTTTATGTGTGCTGGGGATACAGCAAGCCTGCAGTGTGCTTTCCTGCAGCTGCTCCATGAATCCTGCTCATCAGATTTGCTGCATGTTCCTCTAGGGATTTTAAAATAATTCTGCACAAAGAACCAAAGTTTAGCTCTCCCAATTCCCAGGCTGAATCAGGAAGACTACCACTTACTTGTAATTCTGATTGGAAAATAATAAAGCTAATAAGAGGAGGGCCTCACGGTATTCTTCCACATATCTCTGCTTTTGAGAGAGAAGAAACACATTTTCACGTGTCTCAACGTTTCAGGTTTAGGCACAATTTCTCTTCAATTCTCATTTCATCTTTTCTTAGTTTTCACCTGGTTTTACTAGAATTCCTGAAGCTTTACGTCATGCATCTGCCCCCTTGCACTTTATCTCTCCGGGATCCCAGGCAGGGTTTCATGCTGGCCTGCTGCGCGCAGCTACCGGAGCATGGTAGCGATTAGGGCAGCCCATGGGCTGGCTGCGAGGAGTGGGAGCTGCAGGTCTCCACGTGGGATGAAAGCAGAGCCCTGGTGTAGCTGACACCTGGTTCTCCAGGACCACTTTCCCCTGGTCACACAAAAGAAAATCCTCTGCAGAAGCACGAGGCTGCCACTGACGGCAGCCGCTGGCCCATGAAAAATCACTGCCAGCTTCAAAAAGGGCTTTGAAGTAAAGGGACACTGATACCAATAAAAATCTGATAACGTCTTTCCCTTCCTGAGTTCCCTCCTGGGCCCTTTCCCTCATCTTTTTTCCCTTTCTCTCACTCCATTCTTCACCAAAGCCTCAGACTTATGGTTGGACCCGATGATCTCAGAGGTGTTTTCCAATCTTAACAATTTTGTCATTCTAGAATTTTTACCACTGCACTGCTTTCCCCTCTACTTTATGCAGCACATGTGAAAAACTCATGTCTCCACCTGCTTTCCAGTTAGATTATGCATTTCTTTCTCATTAGTACATATCAGATATAATCATGGTTTTCAACAGAATGGGAAAATAATGTGAATGGGATCCATATGTAAAATGCAGCCCAATGTTTTGCTTACTTATTTCATGAATTAAGGCACTCTTTTCTTTCCCCAGCTGCTGGCAGGTTGTGTTGATAATCATCACACATGATAGCTACTATTTGTTGCATCTTCTATTAAATTATCATGCATGCAATCAAGTTGGTGGTTTTCTCTGCAAGAAATGTACATCACAGGAAAACAATATTTGCTAAAAATCTCTCCACTTTCGTGGAGGCAACAAAAGTATCTGGCTATAATTCCACCTGTAATACTGACAAAGTGAGAATGAATAATGAAAAATTTGAACCCTCTGTGACATGATTTTCAATGCCAACATCTTTACAGAAACATGGTGGGTTGAGTAGCACAAGAAGAGCATTAAGAATAGAAAGCCTTGAGACAACATTTTTAAGGAGGGATGTTTGCAATTCATATTTCAGTATGTGCAGAAACCTCACCAAGCAGCACTTTTACTACAACAGCTTATAGAGGTTTTCCCTTCAAATTTAGATGTTTGATGCTTAAAATAAATACCTGCTTATTACCTACCTAATCAAATACCCAAACAGTCAAAAAAGACCTTTAGGTCATAGAGAAAATCTAGTGATTAGTATTATCTTGCTTTACTTCCTAGTATTCTTTATTATATTTAATTTTGCTTGTTTTGTCCTGATAAAAAAGTGCATTTTGAATTAGGGATCTGATATGAAATAAAGGCTATTAAAGTATGCTTAGCTAAAGACATACTTGGTGAAAGAGTGTTTCAGTAGTTAAAATACACCTTAATATCTGGGTTGTCCTATACTTTACATCATACAAAATTATTTCCAGTTCAACACCTTCATTGTTCGCTGTAATCATTTTTTGGCATGGAGAGAGTCAACAGGTCACAAAAGTGTCTTTCCCCTCTACTGTGAAATTTCATTTGGGTCTGAAAAAAAGCCCTGAGCTCATGGGGCTGTGACCTCAGTCAGGAAGTCCACAAGTTCTAGTGTTCATCAGCAGGAGGGCAATGAGCTCCTCGGTCTCACAGCCAACCTCAGCAACAGCCACATCCCCTGGGACTGAGCCTTAGAAAGGGCAGCTTTACAGATCAGCTGGTTAACATCTTTGCAAAAAATTCTTCACAGGAACATGCTGTATAGTGGCGTTGTTACATTTGCAGTAATGGCATTTTGTCCAGGCTGAACTGATTTTTTTCTACTCAA
This sequence comes from Emberiza elegans, assembly GCA_024865655.1. Classification (NCBI taxonomy): domain Eukaryota; kingdom Metazoa; phylum Chordata; class Aves; order Passeriformes; family Fringillidae; genus Emberiza; species Emberiza elegans. Next base: position 5,351,748 of record JALJVW010000158.1, read on the forward strand.
AACCACACACCTCTAAATAGGTACTGTTTCATCCCATGAAATGAAGATCAGGCCTGAATTTAAGATACTCTACTCTCTAAGCTTCTTCTCTCTCTCTATTTTTTTAAATTTTTTTTAAGTCAGGTTAAATCCACCTTGATATCATTAAATATCTCTCCTTCCTCTCTTAAAGTTCTGCCTCTGTAAGATGGAAAATAGCAGCCATGCACGTCAAGAGGAGATAAATGCCTTACTATTCTCCAGGTACTTTGCTGGTACATTGATGGATGTTCTAAATGAGGCTAAAAGTAAATGTACAATTCCACATTTAATTCCAGCCTTAAAGACAGAAAGGACTCTGCAGTGAATAATGAAAAGAAAGAAGAAAGTTGGAAACTGTCTGGAGTACGTGTGAACACGTAATTAAAGACCGCACCTTAATGCAAAAGGCAGATGAATTAGAACTGCAAATCCACTTAGTGTTAACACTCCTTGCTTCATAGAACTTCACAGATTAATGTACTTTTAATGTATTTATGAGCAATGATGTACAAGCCTATATATAGTTAAGTATTGAATGAGCAATGGATCAAGTCTGACTCAGGAGAGATTTACTGTGTAACAACTACAGGAAATAAAATCTGGATGAGAAGTGTCATTTGTACTGGAAATTAATTTCAAAACAGTCATCAATTTTATTCATGGAGCTCTAATGAAAAGGATAAATTTTGCTTTCCAAGTTAAAATTAGAAAAGTCATTATTAAAAAAAAAACCAAACCAATCCTCACCATTACCTTAAACCCATTCTAACCAACTCAGTCAAAAATTCCATTTATTACAAACTGTAGCTTTGCAGCCATCGTTATTTCCCCACTATTGTGATAATTTACACAGCTGCCACTCCTCAACATGCATTCCCTCTGGGTCCCTCTCCCTTTTCCCCTTGGTGATGTCCTGATGGCAGAGTTCAGATCTGATCAACCCCTACCTACCCTGCATGGTGATGTGCATTCGAGTCCTGCTCTGAGGCTCACTGCAGGCAGGGTTGAGAAACCCACAGGGAAGGGAAAACCACTTGAGTTTTTGTGGTTTTATGGAGTGTGGCTATGACCCTATCACCCATTCTAGTATTTTATTTGCTGAAGATGTGGTGCCACCTCTTACCCACATCAGCAATGAGTCTTCCCTCTCAAGGAACTTGTGCAGGGGGGGAAAGGTGACAAGGAGACACACACAAACCAAACCTGAGAGCATGCACAGCTACAGTCTTGGTACACACTGCCTCTTCTCTCTGCAAGGCTTCCTCAGGAGCTCCCCAGCCTGCCCCTTCCCTCTCCCCACAGACCCATAACAGGGTGCACACTCAGCTGATGTTAATTCAGCTCAGTCGACTCAAAGCTCAAACAAAGGGAACGAACAAAGGGTAAAATAAGTAAAAAATAACGAAGCAATTGCTCAGTTAGTGTAATTGCATAGGCTTCAATAGGACTACACTAATTTCCAGCAGCTGGAGTTCTGGCTCTATATTTTTATTTACTTTACCTCCTGTACTTAATTTCCTACCCTCCCATTTGTTTGTTATTTTCATGTCCTATGGTGGCTTCATTTGGAGTGTAACTTTCTTGAGGAATCATGGGGGATAGGGGGGGTTAAACAGCCACCCAAGTCTGGGACATAAAATAAATGCATTCCACCGAAAGATAGGCAGGAGAGATGTGGTAGGTATAGAGACAGTATAGAACTGGAGCAAAAAATTATATCTGTATCCAGCTCCACAAAATTTTTTCTACCTTGGACAAGATCTGCTTTCATACACAATGTTCATTGTTCCATTTTACAATTCATAATTTAAGAATAATATTTTCTTGGTCCGGTTTTGTATGAAACAGTCTGTGTATGTTTTTGGACAGACATGCTTTGGTTCCTTGAAAATATGATAATTTAACAGATGTGTTTCTTAATGACCATCATATAAATTGACTGTAGAACCCACTTCCCCACCAACTATTTGAGAAAGAGTGGGGTGGATGACATACAAAATGATGTTTGGAAAGTATTACAGGACTCTCTGCTGCCTGAGCTACTGCCAGTGAGCAGACAGACCTAAAAACACAACAATTTGATCTTCCACTCTCAGGGCTTTTTCCTACTTCTCTAAAGAAGGCGCTTTGAGAGGACTGGTGGCTATTTTTCAGCTTTGGTGATCTCTTCTTCTTGTACTTGTGTCTCTACCAAAGCAACCAAAGGTCTAAAGGAGCCAAGTTGTATATTTTGGTGAGAACTTTTTCTAGAGAAAACCCTAATTCGAGCTCTCTAAAGTTTAAATCTGTTGAGCCACAAACTAAAGTACAACAAGGTTAATGACACAAACAGATATAGAAATGCACTTAAATGCAGTATAATACCCTCACTCCTATAATAGATCCCCAGAGGCCTTGCTGTTGTTGAAAAGCAAAAAAGAAATTCATGAGGATTGTTATCCTCACCAAACTGTGACAAAAGTCCTCAAAATGTTTAAGTTAATAAACTGAACTCTGCTTCAAAGCTCTTTCTGAATAGTCAAGGTGAGATTGGTAAAAATGTTTTTATTTCTATATAAATGTTCCCATTTTTTTCTGAGTAATTATAATACCTTAGATAGAAAAGATTTAGGTATCATTAGGTATTGTATAAATATCATTGCAAATTACCAGGTTATTTACCACTTACTTAATATTAAGTAAATTTCATTGAATCAGTTTTATCCATTTGAGGGGAAAAAAATATCCATAAAGCAGTAACAATTCCTAGTCAAATAGTTCTCTTGTAGCAGCTGCACAAAATGCTTAGGACTAGCACTGAAAGGACATAAACCCTGCAATCCTGTAATGAAACTGTAATTAGACCCTGACTGTTCCCAAGGGGAGGAAAGGTTTTTCCAACACAAAGCATCCCTGTGCACGTGCAGGGGGGCTGGGAGTCAGCCTGTGTTGTCACTGCATGGAAATGGAAATGTTTGATGTCATTTAATGTTAATAATTGTCTTTATGCAGATAGACACACTGGTTACATCTACAGTTTTTCTTTTTGCTCTCTTTCTGGCAATTTTTCAACTATATTCCTCAGGTCTACCTGTGAGCAGCTAATATTGACAGATAATAATGTATAAAACAAAACAGTGTTTTTCTCACCCCTTACATTCATCCTTTCTGTACCACGCTTCCACCAGTAAAAAAGAAACTTCTGGTCACAATCTGTGAAGATATTTTTAAGATATAAGTTTTTACCTTGGAGTTCTATTATACAGCCAACTTAATGATATAAAACACCATGTCTTTATTTCCTAACATTGGGTTAGGATACAACAATTGAACTATACAGGTCAAAGTAATCTTGTTTCATGGTTTCTGCAGCAAAAGTTACAGTCATATTCTGCAAGCCAAATCCATTATCAAAGTCCTGTTACTCAATGCTAACAATGAAATTTTAAATAGAAATAACAAAGCATTTTCACATCTTGGTGCCAAAGCTGGACTTGTTAGGCAAACCTGCTCCTAACTTTCACCTAACTTTTCAAATAACATATTTTTAGTTAGCTGGAAATACCAATATATCCTTTTTAAAAAAAAAAAATTAATTAATTGAGTATAAGTCATTCTGTCACCCACATCCAAAGATTTTGCTTATAGTTATTTTTGCAGACCATTTTCATATAAATATACCATAAATATTTTCCCATTAAGTTTCCATTTCCTAAGCTACAAGTGCCATTCTGAGATGTAGTTTACAGAATATCATCATGAAAATTTGCACTGGTGTGGCAGCATAGGTAGAGGCAAGAGTGAAAGAAACTGGTTTGTGGAAGAGAGACTGATTGCCAAGGAATGTGGTGCTGCAGTCTTTTAATAAGAGGAGCCTAATTTCAGAAACTGGGCTATTTAAATGCTGGGTATGGATTAGATTTTTGACAGAAGAGCATTACTCTTGTTTTCTAAGAATCTGTTGTTTCTAAGATTTTGCTTTAATGCCTGTGGATGATGTAAGGCTCATAAAATACTGCAAAACTCACCCCATCTTCCCCCAGATCAAAAGCACCAGTATCCCCCCTGAAATTAAGCCAGAACTCCTGTAAGGGTTTAACAAGGACAGTGGGTCAAACGCTGAGCTGAGGAACAGAAGCCGAAATGGAAGTTGTAAAATTTGGTCTGGGGACTATTACAGAGCCAGTAGTTAATGAGTTTAGTCCAGCAGTAAATCAGGAAAGGACTAACAGTGAAGGGACTAAAGAGCTCAGTGGTGTCTGTGGTGTTTTTCCTATACTTCATGAGATTTCACTTTCAGAGTCATTACACGAGATGAATTTGTTCAAACAAAGCCTCAAGGGATTTGCTCTATTATTCCTAGACAGGAAGAAGAGTCTAATTTCTCTGGTACAGACTTTATCCAGCTTACAATTCCTCCAAAATATCTTTACATACACATATTTATCTCTATTTACTGTGAGAGCCCTTTCCTTGAGAAAAAAATATAAACAGCTTTTACCAGTGATTCATTGTAATTTGTAATATCTTTATATTGTAAATATCTGTATTAAATGGCTCCTAAAAATAAGTGACTTTATTACTGGAATAAAAATTGCTATCAGTTTTTGAAAGTTATTGCTCTTCTCAGTTATTTTGTGTTGCCTGCATGTACATCTGATGATAGCACTCATGACCATCTTAAAATCCCTGGTGAGACGAACTTTTTTCCTGGGATGAAGCCCACCTAAATGAGAACAGAAAGAACTCGTGAAGCAGGAGACAAGGGATGTAAGGGATGTAGAAGTTGAGGGGTCTATTAGGCTTGTTTTGCTCATCTTCTGTTTTCGTGTTAAACCTTTCAAATATTGCATCTTCCTGATCATCAGAAAAAGCTCAGTTATAAGTTCATCTTGGTACATCCTGCACAAGACCCCTTAATGAAGTCTTTTATATGAAAAAGTTTTATCCTCTTTCATACTTTTATTTTTTATCAGACAAAACCAAATCATAAAAAAGCTTGCAGTTCCTGAAACCATATTAAACCCAAAAATATGCAAAGTTTTTTTCTTCTTTTCAAATTAGCAACATGACTTTTACATCAGTATCAAACTGAACAGCACTGAGTAACATTTATAGATGACTTTTCAGCTTAAGTACAGGATATGACGTGTTTATTCCATTTTTAGTTTAAATATATAATAATGTTCCATTATAGGAAGCATTAAATTCAAACCCAGTCCAATATAACTGAAGAGTTTATTTAAAAATAGAACAAAAACTTAAAGAAATCATTTCCCCTAGAAATGATTTATCACGCTGTAAATTTGTATCACATGTATAAACCCTGGAAGTATCATTTAAAATGTGTATTTCCCAATTATTAACTGCTGCTGTCATCATGAATTATTTGGTCCTGTTGGCTAAGTGAAGTTATCAATTAAAGTAAAATGAGAACTCATCCCTTCTGACTCAGTCTGGTCACATAATTAGTTGTCATTTATAGGGTCTTCCATTCATAGTGTCACTCCATTTACAGACTACAACAGTGAGGGAAAATTAATGTCCCAAATTGTTTTAGGCTGATATAATGTGCAAATTGCAGTTCCAAGTATAGTGATAATGTCATTTATGGGACAATTCTGCAGGAAAAAAAATTGTAATGACATATTTTTATAAATCTTTTTGCTGCAAGTAGAGTCAAGACAGGAGTCTTTGAATATTGAAGCTTTTCCAATTTTAGGAAACAATTATTTTCCTCTAATGATAAAATTAAGGGAACCCAGACTCCTTTAGAACCAGTCAAATATGTTTTAAAAGCCATCCAATACAGACTGTAAAGTAAATATTACTTTACTGTAGCCCACACCATTTTTCCTTGTCTTGCTAAAAGTTGAAAATGGATTCCTCACAGGAAGGTTTTATGTGTAAAGTCTTACCCTTAATGACACCAAAATATAGAAATGTGAAAAATTTTAGATCTTTTTTTCTGCCTTTTCCAAGCGCAGAGACTTCTTTCTATGTTTTTTCCATATAGATTACTCACTCAGCACTGCATGAATTTTGGCCCATCTCAGAGGCCAGGAATGGCATAAATATATCTAAATAACAGTTTAAATGTCTTTTAAATGTCTTTTCATTTCCCAGAGAGTGAAAAAGGATTAGAAGTAGATTGCTGACCTTCAACAGGTAGATTTTGCCATATTTTAACATTTCAAAAAGTTAATTAAAAATATGTTCTGCTAAAGAGACTCATCTGAATAAATATTTAAAACTTCAGAATTTTGAAACTCAAGCCCATATTCCTTATGTTTATACACTAAATGTAGCATAATTGGCATTTAAGCAAAGATCAATTTACGTTTGAAAAGGGATAAATGAAGCAAATTAAAAAATGTAGAGAGAAAGCAGAAATGTATTTATGAACTCTGAATTGTATTTTCTTTAAAGTTCAGAATTTTGACTGTAAGACTATGACATGATTTTTAAAACAAACAGGGAAACATCAAAAAAAAAAACATTTTTCTTCCCCTTCAGATGGTATGGGGAAACCCATCAACAAATTCACGTCTGCGTTTGCACAACAGTTTCAGATTACGAGCTGCATTCTCCAACTTTTACAGGAAACCACTGTGCTTGGTGGCAGTATTAAGTTATTTTTTTATTGGCCTAGGATGTGTACTGGTTACAGCAGCGCTGTTTGGTGAACCACACATCCAGGAGTGTTTACCCACAGTTAATGGAGCACACATCCATCACGTGCGAGCAGGACGTGCAGACAGAGCCGGCGCTGACTGCAAGCCCCAAGTTTTACCTCCACGATCTGTAAATTTTCTCCAGTCAACCGCACAAGTGCACAAAGAGATGGAAGGGCAGATCAACTCCCAGTCCTAAAGAATCAGCTCCCCAGATTTTTTATGCTGTTTTTGACACCTTCTCCTTCCCAGCTGTGTTGATCTTACTGCTGCCTGAGTGGGCCAAAGGATGCAAAATTCTCTGTTCATTTAGTGACTACATAAAGCAGAAGAAACTTGGCACCATAAACTCAAAGCACTCTGGAAAAAAGTACCAGTTACATTTAATTCTAAATCAATAGACCTTCCAAATTATTGTTGAAAGCCCATGAAAAACCACAAAAAAAGAGAAATTCTTCAGAAACTGGAAAGAAAGTAGGGCAGAAGCTTTTTACATTATACACCCAAATATCCTTTTTCCCCTCCTGTCATTGTCTGCCACAGAATCAGGAGCTGGATGGAAATGAGCCTGCAGTGCTAGAGAAAGAAACCCTCCGCTGACTGAAGTAGCTAATGCAAAGTGGATGGGGACAAAATGCACAGGAACCTGGGAACACATCCCCATCCTGTTTTACAGGCACCACTGTTTTGTTGCTATTATTTTTCTCTGTGCAAAAAACAATGCAAAAGCTTTCAACATCCAACATGCCTTTATGTGACATTTATAAATATGTACATGTTTGTCCTTGGGTTTGCTCAGACTGTAATTCTTAATTTAAGGGTCATATTCAGAGATAAAATACTGTAAATAGCAACAGTGTTTATTCATGACAATAGTTTACATCACCACAGCCCTTGATGGTTTTAAGATAAAAGAGAATCTACTACAAAAGACATTGTAAAGTGATGCAAGACACACTGAAATTGGTGTAGTCATAAAATAACCCAAAACTAGGGAAATGCAGAATCTACTTTGTTATGTGGCAGCAACTAAAGAATGGGGAATGGCAGATAAATCCTATAAGGCTGCCTGGAACACCTTCAGTGGGTTAAATCTATGTGCAATCCTGCTTTGCATTTCTTACATGAATATTCACAACATCTTAGGAAATCTTTTTTGCTGTTTGGAAACTTTGGTCTAGTGGCAGATTGTAAGGGACAATCAAATTTTCCTAAGTGCCCTGAATGCTAAATTCTAGATGTGGCACTTTGAAATAGCTCATTAAAAGCCATCTCATTTCAAATTCAAGATATAAAAGCTTTCATTTCTGGAATGCCTGGGAAACTCTCCAAATAAAACCCAAGATTGTACCATCCACATTTTGCAAACATTTCTCAATGTTCTATGCTTTTTTTTCACAAGTATGGCAGCCAAATAATCCCTCTACAAATTAGCAACAGCCACTCATCCAAAAAAATAAAGTTAACATTTTGACATGTCAAAGCTTCTCTTTAGTGTGAAGTTTAGATAATTTCTAGATTTTTTTATCCCAGTTCCTTGTCCTCTAAGGTACCACCCAGGCAGGCTTTTGGGCAACCTTGTGTGCGTTTGGGTCACATAAAAAGAAAATTGGACCCTCTTCTTTTCATCTTATTGAAATCTTGGGACTGCAGTCCATGCTTTTAATCTTTACATTCCAGGATGTACAACTATTGTTCTCCTTCGGATTTTTCTTATTATTTGCCAGGGCAGTTGGTATTTGGACTTCTGCATGGACTTTTACAAAAGAACAATCCCAGGCTCGCTCCCATTCTCATTCAAGCGAACGAAACATTTGCCATGACTTCGGGAGAGTGCCAGGCCCTCAAGGGGGGCTTTCTCAACATCCAGCTTCAGCTTTTGAAGTTCCACATGGCTCAACCCAAAAGTCAAGTCACTGGGAAGGAGCAATTTCTTGAATCTTTGCACGCTGAAATACACGTTCCAAAAATTATAGGGGCCTGTTTAAAATAGAAATAATTTTGCCAAACGTGCCATGCTTCTTCCTCTGTTTTTTTCCAGGATACCAGCACTTTACTGTGACCTGGGCAGTTCAGGTGTAACTTGCTGTTATCACAAGAGGATACATTTAAAGAAGTGTGGACGGGGATCTATGTTGCCTGGAGAAGTCATTTTCAGACAAAAGTAGTTTGTTCAACCATTTCCACTTCAGTGCAGGAACAGGGTGGTGTCCCCCCCTGATGCCAAGGAAGAGTATGGCTGCAGTGGCAAGGGTGAAACAGCTTTCCCAGGGGAAGCTGACATGCTATTTCTTTTGCAAAAACCCTCAGAACTTTCTGCAAAGGGACTCAGTATTTGGTGAAGCATTAAGGACTCTTTGGAAAATGTGCTTTGCTTCATAAGAAGTTACTCAGAATGTGGTTCAAAATGTGTTTTTCTAACTAAAGAGAAATGTGTGGAGCATATGAAAAAATAGAGAAACCCATGAAAGATATCTTTGTTAAATGTCAGTGATATGTGTCTGTTATTTTTCTGTCTTGCAAGCTAATAAACTTAAGACCAGTTGCTTTACAGACAGGGTAGTTATTAGCTCTCAGTAGAAAATAACATACCACAGGGAATTTACAGTATAAGAAAAATGCTCTTAAATATTTGGGGCCATCTGAGCCACCCAGGTTAAGTGTTTTCTGGCAGTAGAGGTGTTATTGTTGCCATAGCCCTGCCACATGATGTTATTCTCCCAAGTAAAATGTACTTTTCCTATTAAAGACCTCTGCTTAAGTCCATGATTTCCTTCTCATACCCAGGATGGAAGAGATGCTTTTGAGGATTGCGCAAAAAATAAAAATAAAAAAAAACAAAATTGCTATCAGTATTTTAAATAAAGCAGATGGACTCCAATAAAAAGGCATTTCATTTCTGACTGCTGTGACAGCAAATAGAATTGTTGAAGGGCCACATTACTGAGTAGAGGGACTGTAAACTTGTGGCTTCTGCCTTTCAGGAAAAGCAGAAGACACACAAACCCAAAAATAAGACACCAGAAAACCAGCTCTGTGAGGAGGTATCAAACCTTAATGGTTTTATTTTTCTGGAACCCTCTTCCTGCTATTAGACATCTCCTGTTTTTTTCTTAATTGAAGCTTGAATCTAGTTAATGAACATCCAGATTGGCAATAAGAACAGCTACCATTGCAAACCCAACAGCCAGGCTGTGTGGTGATTGTCAGGATTATCAACCACCTTCCAGACAGAAAAATAAACATGAAATTGTGTTTTCAAACCCCTCAAATAATGTCTGGATATACACATTCTTGGCCTTATTTTCTGCTTTTAATAATGTAAATAAAAAATTATTCTGCATTAAAACTTGACAAAACTGCTTCATCACTTATTCCAGGGCACCTATAAGCAAAAAAGCTGAGGTTTTATGAGTGTAAGTAGATTAGACCTGCAATGTTATTTTTAGTCGTGTAGTTATTCCTGAGCAAAGGGTTTTTTAGATGCAAACCAGGTGCAGACCAGCTGCTTTGTGTATCTGTGAAAGTGGCCTCAAACTGAACAAAAACATTGCAGATACCTATCTCGGAATAACAGCGTTTCTGTGACACACCATTCCTCCACGTTAACCTTGCACAGCGTTTTTCCAGAACTAGATAACTGGTGGGCTCCTCAGCTGAGCTCAAACCATGGGTGTCTGCCTGAGCAGAGCCTGCACAGGGCCAGCCTGGCAAGGCAGGGAGTGCAGGCTGCTCCTTCCCAGGCCCATGGACCATCCTGGGATAGAGGGAGCCCCCTCCCAGCCCCTGCTACGTGCTGACAGAGCCATACAACAGCAGCACAGATAGAAAAGCAGCAAGTCCTGCCAAACAAAACAGGCTGCTTGAGACAAGGGTTGTAAATCCCAGCGTCTCCTTGACCGTAAACAAACGATAATGATTGATATTAACACGTCAATTCGTATGGGGAAGGGAAGAGATGCCTCAAGGAAAGCTGTGGTGCTCAGTAATAACCTAAACTTCATTTCCCATATCTCACAGTGATTTGCACTTAGCTTCTGAATAAAGGCAGGAAGCAATGCTTGATTGGAAAAATATTGTGCAGCCAGAAAGCAAGAGCTGAGAGAAAGGAGCCTACAGCACTTGAGACTAGGGGCTGAAAGTTCCATCTGATAGAAGAAAATGAATGCCTGTTGATCTGGAGCAAACATAATGTGAAACATGTTTGCTGAGTGAGAAAAAAGTTGCTTGGGCAATATCAAAAGCAGCTGTGGTGTGACAGTCGAAAACCAATTAAGTAAATGTGACATGGCAGCAAAAGAGTCCGTGTGGATTTGGGTCTGTGACGTTACCAGAGGGGACAGGGATGTACAACTGCCTCACTGAACTGTAGCTGTGACGACAGCACAGGGGTCCTGCCAAGGATGGCGAGAAATATCTGTATTCCTCAGATTCTGTGTATCGTCCTTTTATAATTATCATAATTATTCATTAAATCTCTCACATTTCCAGCTGGTCAGACATATCTCATGCTATGAGGGTAAGTTAACAACACATGTAGCCACGCTCACCTGATATTTATCTAATAGTCTCCATTCCCCGGATTTCTTCTTGTTCTTCTTTACACCAATCTTTCAAAAAAACCCAAACAAAAAAACCACATAACCAAAAAAAAAAAAACAAACCCACAAACAAAAAAAAACCACAACAAAACAAAAGAACTCCAAACCACTGATATGCAATTTATTCTGCCAGACAAGGAAAGTGTTAGATTGACTGTGCTATGATTTTCAATTCTGCAAGAATTGAATAAAATATTTGTACATTTTTACTACTGAGAGCAGATCTACAGCCACCAGTCTTCTCCTTTGCAGGAATATGCAGTGCCTGCAATGGAATGGGCTTCACCTGCTTCTATGTGCTTTTTGAGGTATTACTAAAACAAAAAATTACTGGTTTGTCTAAAAAGACAAGATATTGACATGCTGATCAAAAACTGGGTGGGTAAAACACAGTATATATCACTATTTTGTAAAGCATGCACGGAGAAACTGCTTTTTGTACTTGAAAGCATTGGAAAGCCAAAATTCAAACACAGACAACAAGGTTTAGGTCCTTTCTGTCTTTTTTGTGGGTTCCTCCTTGAACAAAGAAACTAGTATTCAATTTTTCTGCTTATTTGAATCACATAAAATGTTTCGCCAATGAGTCACTGTCAAGAGACTAGATGAAAAACCTTAATCATCAAGAGATAATGCAACAAAGCAATGCAAGCTTATGTTGCAGATTATTATGTAGGAATTTCAACATACTAGGACTCTTTTGCAATGTCTGCTTACAATAATTCTGTCAAACATGGGCTTTTTTCTATGTCCCAAATGGTGTTAGCAGCTCTTTTTCCTGAAGCTTCCTGCATTTCCACGGAACGGAGGCCACTTTCTTTCAAGCCTCCCCGACAAACTCCCACCTTTTCCTTAAGGGAGCACTTTGGGATGAATGGATGGTTTAGTCTCCATGACCCCCTCGTTCAGTGGTGCCACTGTGGCTGCCAAGAAGTGGCTGACGTTGGCTTTAAGTGCCAGGCAAAGGCCAGGAGCAGACAGACGGACACCAGGAATTCACCCCACTCTTAGTGCACATTCCTGCTGCTGTTAATCTTCCTGAATCAGTGACCTACAGCTAATGCATTCAATAGCCCTTCTGCTTCAGTCTGACCAAGCAATTACTGACACAGCTGGGCAAAAAAAAAAGTACAAAAAATAGTTTAAATATGTATAGGACCTTTTAATGACCTCCTCTATTCCTAATGCCTTCAGCCCACTTGCTTCCAGGTCAGACTAATGTCTAAAGCAATCATCCCAAGCAGCAATGGGTTGTCTTTGGTACCTACAAACCTTTCCACACGGTGAGCTTCCTTTTTTTTCCCCAACAGCAGCTGGGAAAGCAATTGCTGGTGGAAACACATGGACTCAGTGAGCTTCAGCACCACCAGGGCTGCATTAGGCCATGTGGTTAACTGGAGCTGCATGGGTTTGGATTCCCTGTCTTAATTTTGAACCCACAACATAAGGGGAGCATATTTCCCTGCTCCCACATCATTATTTGCAATCACTGCTATCCAAATAATCTGGTTCATAGATAAAAACTGTTTCAAAAAAAACGTTGGAAGAAAGACAATAGATCAGCTAACAATAGACTGGCTAATCATTTAGGAAAACTAATAAAATAATAGTGACATATTAATAAACCATTCCGACTCCTGGCTCATCAAGTATTTGGTCTATAAGCTACAACAAATCCAAAATCCATCTGCTAAATTCTACCGACACTGAAATCCATAGGAACTCTTGATTCTTGTGTAGGGTGATGGGTCAGTTCAGCGAGTTCAGCCAAGCACTAAGGTCTGAATTTGGCTTCGGGATTTCTGACATGCCTCCAGCTCCAAGGGATTGCAAAGGTTTACCAAGCACCATAAATAGCCCAAGCACAAGGCTCTGAGTGAGCAAAGGACACAAGAAGCAGCTGCATTAGGTTTTAGCAATAAAAACCTTGTTACCTTCTGCCTTACATAGATTTGCTACGTGACGAACATCAGAATTAAACAGTTGCAATATTCAGCACATTTTTATCCAGATAAATATTGAAAACATATTTAATGCAATATTGAAGGGATTACAGAATTCAGAAAAGGGAAAGTCTGACTAATGCTGCAGCTGTGCAGCATTCCAGTGAATCCAAGCCATTGCCAGCATTTATTAGCCACTCAGCCTCTGACAATAAACAATCTCCAGCTCATGATCATATATCCAGACAGATAGATGTACAATATTGCCTACACAGACACATTAACGCTGCTCCATGTGATTACTTTCCAGCATTAGCTTAAGGTCAGCGAGCCTCCTTCAAAAGGTGAAGTTCAATTTTGATTTTATTCTCTTTAATGACTGTAAACAATTACAGTATTACATGTTCTGTTGTACATTTACTTTTGTTTTCTGGAAGAACGACTGTGGCCTGAAGTATGTGAAGATTGTTTATTCCGGACATTAAAATGAAGACTTCAGCCATTTTACAAAATCAGATTTTAGGCTGGAAAAGGTTTTTCCCCACAACACTTGGAATCAAACTACTTAAAGTCATGATAGTGACTTCAATAGGGAGCAGGCTTTCATCCACTGGAGTAGGGGTGATTTGAAAAAGAAAACACCAATGGAAATGTCTAGGCATGCATTTCTCAGGGAAAAGCACAGAAATATACCAAATAAATAACCATGATACTATCCCATTAAATCAGATGAAGAAAAAAACTCAGGGATTTTTTCCCCACCCTTTTGTGGGACAAGTAACATAATTTTTGCGAAGTCTCTTCCATTTCGGCATGCATTCCACATTGGATTCAGATAACCAGGCACACACGGGATGGACCCAAAGCTGCCTCTCTTATCTTTGGCCACCACCATGTTATAAACTTCAGTTAAGAGCTTTATTTATGTTTGGTGTCTGGTGAACGTTCAGAAGAGGAAGCAAAAAGAGGATTGTCATTAACTAAACAGAGCTTTGCAACGTGAGAGGGTTTTGGTTTCTTGAAATACCTGCTCTGCCAAGGACATGCTCAAGGGTTTATAGCAAACAAGCCAGGACACTTGCCTTGACTGATTAAAACTGGGCTGATACCAGCCAAGACGAATCTCCAGCCTCAGAGACTGCTCTGAGAATGGTCTAAACAAGAAAACAAGAATGCTCTGCAGAGGAAAAGCCAGGGAAATGATTCAATGCTTCTGATAATGCAAAGCAGAAAGTCACACAAGAGAGCCCCTCTATAAAAATACGTATTGTTTCAATACACAAGATAAAATAATTACTTGGCCCTCTTTCTCTTCTGTTTCTTTTAGGAGATGAAGAATGAAATGTCACCAGTATTATTCAGCTATAGTCTTGTCAAAGTTCAACATATCAGAGTAAATCTCCAATGATACTGAGAAAGATTTTGTTGTCAGCTGGAGAGTGTTTTATTGTGGTACCTTGCTATGATAGTTTTATAAATATAGTCCAAGAACAAGTGGAAAAAGCAACAGATTTCTTGCAATATATGGAAGGATTAGGGTAAGAATAATACATCTACTTTCATTTTTCCCTGGTGCTGAATGGTTCCAACATTAAATACAATGGGAAAGTATTTTAGAAGCATATTTTTCATTAACATAAAATTTTCCATTCAGTGCAACCAACCATCTCTGGGTTTGCACTTAAATTTATCACTTAAAATGATAATTCTCAAAGTAGCCTTAGGTGGTGAGGATGCAAACCAGCAGTGGTAGGACCAGGCTCCCAGGTGGCGACCCAACTGACAAGAACTCACTCCTGGGTCCTTCACATTTGTCTAAGCTGCCAGACAGGCAGAATGCAAAATTGTTGCAGCTTGTAGTGTGTTTTAGGACAAATATTTGGAGGCAAAACAAACTGGATGAAGTTACATGCTTAGGACTGGAAAAGGCAAGCAGATCAAACAGGTCTAACTCATGAACAGGATGGGCAGGTCTAAGTTATACTTTCATCACTCATCCCAAATTGCCAATATTTGTTTAGTCATTGCATTTCAAAACTTCTCTCCTGGAAAAAAGATGGACCCATATATCCTGGTCGATATCCCAGATGTACAAAAATTGCAGTTGTATGGGCTTTGATGCTCTGACCTCTCAGCCAGCAGAGCAGGAATGCCAGGGAACTGCCCCAGGGAGGAGAGAGACAATTCTGATCACACCAAGCCATTGAACTGCTCCTGAAGCTCAGCTAGGGAGCTTGGGACTGGATTCAAAAGGAATGGGAGGATTAAACACTGGGGTTGCAACACTACTCTTAGATATTTTTGGTAAAACAAGCATTGTTAAGATAGCACTTCAACCCAAACTTGCTCGGTGGCACAAAGGTGTCAGGTGGTCAGCCAAAAAAGGTCAAAGTCATGGAGTCATAGGAAATTGTTCCATTGATAGCCCTTGCACCCCTTTCATTAATGACTGCAGAACACAGGGGAATTACAGAACATTAATTAGTTGTGGAAGCCCCAACATAGCTAATGGCTCACATTTACTAGAGTGTCACTATTTCAAACAGAATTCCACCACGAAGAAGCAGGATATCACCCTGAGTTCACATCAAGTTCAACTTGCAAAGCACCATGGTACAGTACGTGCTGCTGGATATAACAAAATAAAGAAAATGACTGCAGCTAAACTGAGATTATGGAACCTGAGAGAGTTGCTGGAATCAATGATATCCAACTGAAAGCCTACCACGGTGGTCTGATCCAGAGGACAATTATTACTGTATAAGGAGCACAAGCCCGAGAGACTAGACAAAACTCAGTAAATACATTTTTTATTTATGAGCAGGGTGATAACCTGGACAGCCAACTAAGATCCTTTAACAACAATAAAAGAAAAAAAAATCATTCATTTCTCTGGACTTTTGTTACATTTTTTTGATGCTCCACAGAGGTTTAGGAGAAGCTGTGGTCAGGGATCAGGAGCTCAGATGCAACTGCCTGCAGGTGACAGCCATATAAAAGATAAAAGGGCCACAGTACAATATGGAATCCAAGCAATTGAAAAGAACACTGGTAGAGAAGAAAAGTAAGGAAAAACAGCCTGAGGTACACGATTCAAGTTCTAAGTTTACTTTAAAAAGAGATACAGAATAAATCAAACTTCTTTACCATTAGAAATTACTCTTCCTTTTAAATAACACATGAAATTATGACAATTAAGGTAACATCTACAGGTCAAAATGAAAACAGCAACAACTTCTAGGTTGTCTTCTCCAGAAAATAAAAAGGATAACATTTGCAACAAAGACTTTTAGTAGAATCTGCCTACAAAATCACATTCTAAAGAAATGCTATTATCATGAAACAGTATTGGCTTCTTTCCACTCCTGAAATCAAGCCAAGTATTTAAACATATAATATGGTTTTTGTCATAGCCATTCTAAAAGCCCAATTCTTCGCATTAGGCCTTCCTTAATGAAATGCTGCTGAGATTCTCAGCTTGATCTTGCAATTATTTGGTTATGAGCAGAGTTCATCATGGTTTAAAGATCAATATTAGCTTAAATTAAAATTCTGTCAGATTCTCAAAATAGTCCTTAATTGCTGAATGAAGGAAGTAAAGGTTGACCAGGACTGCTGCAAGGAGCTGATATTTTGTCTCATACCGCTCAGTGATTGCTCCAACTCTTTTTGTGCATCTGCAGGATAACACACTTTGGTAATCCCACAACAATAAATCGTTTGAGGACTCATGGCTACATTTCTATAAAACATCAGATAAAAGTTTGCACAGACTTTATCCCTCCTTTTTCCCACCTCAGATTAAGCACCTGCATTGGAAGACAACCCACTCCAAGCACCTTCTTATGGTGATTCAGACAACTTGTATTTCTTTAGAAGGCCTTTTAGAAACTCCTGCATCTTTCCAATTCATGGGCTCCAAGCTGTTACATCCCAGGAGAACCCTCTGGTTAAAATCAGATGAAATTAAACAGGGCAAAGGGCTGATCAAAAAAAAAAGTCTTCCATTTGCTTTAAAAGTAGCCTAATATTACAATTCTATAGCTTTCTCATCCCCCTTCTAAATCAAGATGAAAATTCTTCTGTAGGTAGCAGAATTAATTATTGGTATAATTTCTTTAGTGGTTTAAAATTATGTCTTTCAGTAAACAAGCATTTAGGCAGGAATATATTATTATAAATATATATATATAGTCCTCTTATCAACTTGCATTTTTTGTGAAATTCAGTTCTTTAAGAAAAATGCCCTGCCTGAATTTTGTGCACTTTGCAGCATTTGGAGTGAATTTGAAGATCAAAAACAAGATACAAGTAGCAACAAATTTCTGTGAATTTCTTATTTCATTATATGCCCTGCAACAGTGTATATTCTGAATAAAGAAATCTTGCTAGATTGAAATAAAAAATAAAAATAAACCAAAAATCAAAATTCCTAGACAAAGAAGTGTGTTTCCTTACATAATAAGGAACACTATGCATATATATATATATATATATATATATATATGACAGTGGAAAACTTTAAGAACACTGTTTTGTGAATGTTTCTTGTAGCTCTGAGGGAAGCTAGAAATATTAATACAGGTACAAATAAAATAATATTATGCACACATTTTTGGGCCTAAAAATGGGTGTCAAATTGTAAGACTGTATTTTTTCTGATTAATTCATTAATTTCTTTATTAAGCAAAAGCTGAGGAGGCCTCACACTTCTATAGCTACATTCATTAGAAAGAAATTTTTCTAGACCATGGGATTCCTTCCTATTGCCAGTTTTAAAGTAATATAAGGGCATATTAAATGAATTAATGAAAGGCATAAAACATTCAATAACACTTCAGACAGAAGATTATGTCTGCTATAAATGCCAATCAAAGGGAAATGCAAGGGGAAGATGTCAGCTGGGGTAGCTGATAAAGAACAGGCATACCCATTTCAATTTTCTGTGTCATTGCAATCAAAAGGGAATTCTAGAAAATCCTGCTGCTCCAGACAATTTCTCCACAGGTTATTAGCAGGCTGAGTTCCCAGCAAGCAGTCATCTCAACCATCATGGCTGTGGTATTAATTCTTTGAGAAAAAAAAACCCAATTAATCAAACAAACAAACACAAAAAACCCCACCAACCTATTTTTTCTGAAAAATAAAGAATCAATGATTAATTCTTTAGGGAAAAAAAAGTGCTACTTTGCAAAATGAAGTATTAAACCATGCTGAAATGTTGCATCAAATACAAGTGATTTCTGTCCAGTTAAACACTGCAGGAGACATTTCCAGAGCCTCACAAGGACCACAGATAACCCCTTTGCCATTATTGGGTTTTCAGGCATCCAGACCCCACATTAGCTTTGAAAATTTCAAAGTTGATGAGGGGTATTTGTTCAAATTCCTGTTTCATTTTTAGAGAGTCTCTTCTGCTTCAGTTGAGTAAAACCAGATTTTGTGTTCACTTCAGCAGGATTAGTTTCCTTCATGAGAGGGGACTAACCAGGATTCATGTCTTCTTATTGTTCTCTGTTCAAACTTTATCAAAAAGTGCAACCCCAGAGCACTGACACCTGATGTATCCAAACCAGAGAGACTTTCTGTGCTGCTCTGACCTCGTCACATCCTGCTGAGAACCACCAGGTTAATCCAGGCTAAGTGAGACACTGATGTTTGGAGCAGGTCTGGTTTACAGCAGAATATTCATCTCCAAAAGGGATGGGAAGAAGTGTTCAGAAGCATTATTTATAAATGAAGATAAGTGCTGGCTGACTTTCCTGCCTTATGCTTATATCATCTAATTACTTTGGCACAGCGCTTCACTCTTTCATGTTCCAAGTCTGGTTTCTGCTCGAGCAATTCGCATCATTCTCCTCCCTATCTCTGAAATTTTCTTTCCCCTCCCTTTAGATACACCATTAACAATCCTAAGTAAACTGATCTTCAGGGGTTTATATGCTCAATGTTACATAATTTCTGCTCCCGGTTTCCAAACAGTTTCTTTTTTGGCTGCGAGGCATGACGCTATGACGGGCACCCTTTTAACAGGATCTCCCAGACCCCCACATCCATCTCAAAGCACCCCAAAACCAGTTAGAGCTATGAATCTCAACTCCTAAGTTCTATAATTTAGAGAAAAGGCCATCTACAACCATTAAATTCTTTAAACAACAATGAAACCAAGCGAAGCAAGACCTAAGATACCGGATTTATCTGGTAAGTCTAAGTGTTCTCTTTTACAGCACATCAAGTTAAATGTTCAAACAACAGCACGGTTTAGGGCTTGCATGTGCTGTTAAAAAGGGTTTGCATGTGACACAGCCCTCTCAGTCCCTGCATCTGCAAATCTGAGTCTTTTAAATGTCTCTTTTCTTTGATCTTCCCAACAGGAGCAAACAATTCTCTCAACTTCGCTACCTACATCTCGTGCTTTTTCAGTTAGCTCTGAGTTTTAGTGGCCTGCTAAAGTTCCATAGATGTACTTTATGTAAAGAACACGTCTTAATCCCAAAATGAGGTAATGGAATATAATTCCTTATGCAAATTGTCTAAAATTGTCTAATAAATTCCTTACAATAATTGTCTAATTAAATTAATTGGCTAATTAATATTGTCTAATATTAAAAACTTACAAATCACTCTCTTCAAGTACTAAAACATCATCAGGTAGCTGGCACAATAAATTATGTTTAATTACAAATATTTGCACTCCACTGTCAATAACACAATTTAGGAAATAGATTGAAAATGCAATGTAAACCTTTTTTGCATCCATTTTTAAACAAATCTTTGCTTCTTTACACAAATCCATATCTTATCCTAACACTAGTTTGTAGAAACTACATCAGTACCGGGGAATCTTTGATCTGCACAATTATCAATTACATAATTAAAATCAGAAGAATGGAGATGCTTTGAAGATTTATTAGTAACTTAATTTATTCTCAGTTATTAATTTACATTTCCTAAGATTGAGAAACATGAAACAACAAAGTGTGCATGTTGGCTCTGTAGTGGTCTCTGAACTAACAAGCCTCCTATGAGTTCCAAGAAGTATATTTTGGGTTATTTAATAATATAGTACATGGGTTCCTGGGAAAATACAGGCAGAGACTGTGAGGGGTGGATCTGTGATCTGTTGAAAACATTTATGTCTATATTAGAGATTTTATGAAAAAAATGGGTGTGTTCTTGAAGATATTAATTACATTTTCTCTTCAAATTTATTCTAAAGATGCTTTTTATCTGAAGTAAGAGCAGGGCGGATACTAATATTCCAGTCCAGTCTCTTTCTTCACTACAATCCTTTGCATTGAGGGGAATTAAATATAAAATATAAAGCAACTCAGATCATCTTGCGATAACACACAGTGGCCTACTGTTTAAAATGAAATCATGTCACTTCAACCTTTCTTACATGGAATAAAGATTTTTAAACTTATGCAGTTTATTTCTATTTCTATTTATTTCTATTTCCAAAGATGCTACAACAGTGATGTTGTGCCCTCACAAGCAAAGGTAAATCTTGTGCCATACAATTTTCCTCTGGCTAGGCAAAGTGATTGCTCTAAATTACTCCTTCTGTGCAGCTGAGTAATATTAATTAACCAAGTGGCTACTTGCAAGCTGGAATATCTGAGGAAATCTCTGGACTAGCTGGCACAGTGGAATCACAGAAAAAGGAATATACCTGTGATAAAAAAATTATCTCCTTTACTGAAAAAGCTACAAGCCAAACCAAAACACTCAGATACATAAAAAAGGCTCTTTGGGTATGAATACTATCAAGAGGCACCAGGTTCTGAGGGTAAAGTGTTTTTAAAAGAAGACAGTGTGAAAATCAAAACAATGGAGGTGGATATTGTATCTGCACACTGTAAACTCTAGAAGAAGGTAAAAACATTTCAGTTTAGGAATCGTGTTCTGGATTTTAGAAGAAATCAACTTATTTGAGGGAGTTTAAAAAGAAAAAGAAGGAAGTGTGCCAGAGTATTTAATCAGCAAGGCCCCAGCCTGATACCAGCAGACTGCTTTTTATCATTTAAATATCATAGAAAACTGCCAGAAACAGAGCTATGCATCATACCAGCCACATAAATCTACCTCCTTAAGGAAGGATTTAAAGTTTTGTCATTCAACATCTGTTTATGAGCCTGAAGGCTCATGTCAAGTATTCTGCTCCTTCACCTCATATACTCCAACAGGGAGATGGCTTTTGTAACTGTTACATACAAAGAGAACAAGGGAAAAAAAAAGCAACAGAAGTTCAGAGGATGAGCATTCTGCCTCCCAGCCCATGGAGTCTCACTCCATGCATGTAACTTTGATTTATGTGTAAAGGGTGAGTAATTGAAGATGAAATCCCAAAAGTCGCCCTCTACAGCCACAGACATCTGCAGTGATTTCTTCTAGGAATCAGGCTTTCCAGCACCACCTCATACACATGATATTTTTAGTATTTCCTGGTTTCAGTTAGGAGAGAAATCACAAAAACATAGCTTTTTAAATGTATTTTCCCATGTATTTCTCTTGCCATTGTACCTTAGAAGTAAACCATAGCAGAGAAACAGAGCACAGCAGTACAATAAGCATCTGGAGCATAAACAAGAGTGAGTTACTTCTTCCATTTCAATGCATATTTATGTAAATGTAACTTTAATCAGATGTGATCAGCATGCTTTTTTTTTAATGCTAAATGCAAAAACCCAGCCCAGTGAACTGTTATTGCAAATGGGAAATAGGATCAGCTCTGTCTGAAGTTCTTCCCAATGCCATGGACCTGAGCAAAGACAGACTTGTAACTTCCACTTAAAGCTCTCTAATACAAACAACTAAATGGCACAATCTGTGGCATTGACCTGCATTTTGCTAAGTTAACTTAATGGGGTTTTTTTTACCAAAATATGGATCACTTATTGTATGGAGAAGTCAGGCACTATGACAAAAAGCAACAGCATGAGTTACCCCGCTCCACTGTAATTTTTTTCAACAAAGCCTACACTATCCTTCTTTTAATTTTGTAATTAACAGCCTGAAAAAATGTGCACATTGCTATGTCCTGCTTTGGACATTCATGACAAATGGATTTTCACGACAAATGAAATTTCAATGCTTTAGATCTAAATAAAATGGTTTTAATATGGCCAAGGGTTTGGTTGAGAACTCAATTTTCAAACCAATCTTTCCACTACAGAACATGACCTGATCATTTTAAAAAAATGCGGGAAATGTACCTCAAACATGAACACAGTTACTTTGAATTACTTTTCAAAGATCCAGAATGCAAAGCAGCCTTTCCAGTGGTTTGTGCCATTCTGATAACTTGGAACAGACAGGAACTGAGTTCACAGCTGCTTTACGTTCCCAAAGTGGCAGAAAATGAGTTGGTTGTACCAGGGAATTCATCCTTTCTGAAGTACTCTTCTCATGCCTATATGTGAAATAACTACTACACAAAAAAACCACCACCAAAAAAAACCCCAAAACAACAAAAAACCAAAAATACCAAACTTTTACTGAAGAAATAAGATAGCAACATATAAAAGTCACAATGTTGCTTCACCACTCATCCACTTACACAGAAGCTCAGCAGAAAGGGAAGAGCTCCGAGACCTAGGAGAGAAAATGGGAGTAACAGTTTCCGGAGGACCTCTAAGCCAACACACCATTAAATGTATGGTCTGACATTGTTCTATTCTTCCACTCTTGCAGCTACCACATGTGATGGACAAAATCCAAGTTAAACACTCTCACCAGAGCATGCTCCAAGACAGACGACCGGGCCTCGCCAAAACAATGCAGTTCTATTCTCTATTTATTTTTGTAGTTCAAAGACCTGGCAGTAGCCCATTTGATGCCTGCCATAAGGACCAGAGCGCTCCTGATTACTGCCATGAGATTTCCAAGCCCACAGAAGCATGTATTTCCAGCCTATGCCAGTCACCAAGATGGACTATGTACAAACAGCAGCGGGATCTTCTGAAAGGAAGAAAAAAGCCAGCTCCCATTTCCACTTTGAAGCCACCCATCATAGGCTGCCAGCTTGAGGACCTTGCTTTAATCACAGCAACCACATGAAAGGGTTTATTCTGTTTATCTTGGTACATTTAGGAAACCAGTGATAAGTCTGCCATGAAAAAAAATTCCATCTTCCCCTGGAAGCTGGCATACTTGTCCCAAGATGCAGTCTTTGATTCCATTTTAAGTGTGGTTATTTACAGTCATATCACTGAGGGCATGAGTTCTCTCATTCTGCCAGACAACTTCTTTCCCCTAATAAGCAAGCTGTGATAGCTTCAAAATC
The DNA here is from genome assembly GCA_024865655.1 of Emberiza elegans. Taxonomy (NCBI): domain Eukaryota; kingdom Metazoa; phylum Chordata; class Aves; order Passeriformes; family Fringillidae; genus Emberiza; species Emberiza elegans. Next base: position 5,375,254 of record JALJVW010000158.1, read on the forward strand.
CTGCTCAAGCAGAGTGGCATCTCTGGGGGGAAGTGGTGGGGAAAAGGCAGCAGATCCTCCTAAAGTCTCCAGTGTGCAGGCTGCATGCTTAATGCACACAGCCAGCCAGGAGGCAAGAGGTGCTGGAAGAGCTGTGGCCCACACATGGGAGCGGGATGAGATGTGCAATGAGACCAACTTTCCCTTCTTGCACTAAATTTTGGGAAGAAAATAGGACAAAAGTAGTCTTAAATAAAGATATGAGATTGGGCCCAATCGCTGAACATGAAGATGGAGTAAAAAAAAACAACAGACATTGAGGCTCATGGAAAATAAAGTAATACAGCCCTCTTCTGCATGGGCTAGATGTGAGTTTCCTGGCTGTGGAGTATCATGGATAACCAGAGAGGTTCTCTTGTCCCTGTGAACCAGAGCAGTGGATATAGAATAGAGCTTAACCTTGGTGGGGGCTGCTGGCTGAGCCCAGTGGTGTTCCTGCTGCAGCCAGCCACCCTTGCCCTGGTTTTTGGGCTCACCAGGTGCCTCACAGGGCTGAAGGATCACTGGGCATGGTCCTCTCATTGGACACAGATGGTAGCAGTCTTCTGTAACCAACTGAAAGGCATTTATGGACATATTGGATTCCTGGAAGCCACACGAAACTTCAGCATCTGGCAAAGACATAAATGAGAATGGACAGGAAAACTCTTCTCATATTCACTGAAAGGTGCATAGTTTTCAGATTCTGAGGTATCATTATCTTCAACGAGACCATTTTTCATCTTAAGATGTAGGTTATATTACTACATTTACTTCTGGCTTCTAAGCCCTTGGCACCTATAATTCAATTTCCCCATTTAAAAAATTGCTGAGGGCTCTATGCTGATATCTCAGCAAACACAATATTTCATTCCTAACCGTACTCTGTTAAATCTGGATTTGTTCGTGTTCACAAGCAATGGATTTGAAATACAGCCTTGCAGAATAATCAGTAATAAACATACAAATGTGACAGGCAATAATTTCATAGTTTTCATGTGAGATAACATATGATATTTTGCAAAACTTTGCTGTATCGTGTGATTGTGCCAATTTACCTCTCACAGTAAGACAGAGTTATTCGTGTTGCGAGATATTAGGAGATGCTGCTATAAATCTTGCAGTATCTTGCAAATGGTGCAATTACTCTTTGCAAGTGCCCAGATGGGGATTATATCTCATTATATCAAGTGGTATGCAAAAAACATGTCTGGCTGTAATTAATGGGGTTGGAAACTTCAAGAAGAACAGATCTGCTGATGAAAAAAACACAAACGTTCAGAGTTTTGGTTTGAATAACAACTCCAGTGGGTGGATGTTTATGTTAGACTTGTCCAAAGTACGTAATCACCCTGAGAATGAAGAACTGGTCTGAATCTCAGGAGTGACCTTCCTTGTAAGATTTCCACTGTGTCCTTTATCTGTGAGTCTAGGCCTTAGAAGTATGTCCAAAATTTTTCCTTTCTGATGCTACAGTAGCATTTAGATTTCTAATCTCTTTTTTTAGAAACAGAAATAACAGACCCCTAAAAAGAAGAAAAAGAAACAAACAAAAAAACCAAAAAAAACCCCACAACAAACCAGCCTTCTATACCTTTAAGGTCAGAAAAAGGCGCATTTTGTTGGAAGCTAAAATGAGTTTCTATTTCATGTGAGAACCGATTCACTCTAGCACCCAGACTGTGGTTTGCTCACATAGGTGTAACAAGGTGTTGCCAAATTCCCAATAATAAGCCCTAGCCAAATGTTTCAGCACAAAACATTCCCATTCCTCCTGCCTGGAACCTTAAAATGCATCTCTGAATTCTCAGCCCCCTTCATGTAACATCTGTAAATAGACAGTATCCCTGGTTTGTCCTGCTCAAGAAATGCTTGTGTCCAATTCACACACTCTGCAGGATTTCAGTGCCATTTGCCTCAAAACCAGATTTCCCCAAAGAAACATCTTTGGATGATCTCACAGGCAGGTCAGAGACAGTCAGCTTGGGGTTTTCCCTAAAGTTTTCTGTAACATTATTAGCCAAACAGGCTGAGTGTGTATTCATATATGCTTCTATTAAAATTGACTTTTAATATTAGTCATGAACAGATCTTCATACTTTTATACATATTTTCCCTGAGAGCCAACATGGTTAAAGAAAACTGCATCTGAATAAAGTTATTCTCATTGTCTAATACATATTTTTATTAAGCACACCATGGATATGAATCCATCTCGAAAATATTTTTAAATGGTTTGAGATGTAAGTTTTCAGTTTTCTCTAAAAATTACATATTAGCTATATCCCAAAGGAAACATGGGACAAGTCAGAATCAGATTTTTAAGGTGAAAAGTGAAAACAATATGGAATTTTTGAGAACGGTCATTTTTTATAATTTACAGTTCTACAAAGCAAAACTGGCAAGAATTCCTTCTCCTTGCTACTGCAAAAGGAGTCAAAAAGCGGGGACGTATGAATTTCAATTACCTGCCTTTAATTTCACCTTAGCAGTGTCATTTGTCAGTCAGAACCAACGTCAGTGCTGCACAATTATTAACTGAGCTCCTTCTACTGAATCCTTGCAACTTTTACTGGTGTGTAAGCCACGAAACATCGAAGTTCACATTCATTTTGAGCTGAGTTTGCAGAACAAGCAACCAGGAAAACCAGCTCTCTTGCTTGCCTCTGCCTCTAGCTCCTAAAATCTGTCTTGAAAATGTTCAGTAAGCCTGCAAAACCACGGTGTGTAAATGGATGCTCCCTTTTAAACAGACTGTCATAAGCACATGATGAACAAGGGGAGCTGTAATGGCTATTTTGAGATGGATGGCACCAGTTTCAGAGCAAACTGACTTTTTTTAAGGAAGGCTTACAGACCACCCTATCTTGTATGCAGCTACATCGATTTACCTCAGCTTCTTCTACAACAAAAATGAAAACAAAACCAACCAGTCAGTGATGTCCAGCATTATCCCTCCCTGGGCTTCCTGTTGGATGCAGAGGAATTGCCCTGCCAATTCCACGGACTAACAGCTCTCACTCAGCAAGGACTTGGCTGACAGTGGGAAACTCCAACCCACACATTCATTCTCCTGGCTTACTAACTCACTCCTCTGACTTCTCCTTCCAGTTTCTTCCATCCATTTTGTGCATAATCAACTCTTTCAGTGCTTCAGGTTTCCTTCTTGCTGGAATTCCTCCTTCCTTAGTCCCACTCGCTGTGATTTTGTACTTGTTATATCTAAACATTGCTCTGAGCAGAGAACTGGTATGCCTGCAGTAATTGGCAATGAAAGTTGCCCTTGAAGGACCACTGCTGTTTTATGTTTGGAAATACCAGCCCTGACAAGACATGCCAACACTTAATTTGTACTTGAACCATTTAGTAGGTGAATTGACTTTGATCACTGTAACAGTTAAAAGGACCCCAAAAAAAACCCCCTAACAAAAATAATATACAATGGGAACAAATATGCTGGAATGTCTCTGCATGCTCAAACTCTTTTGGTCTCTTTTTCTGATCTGTGCAACTCTGAACAGCATAAGAGGCTTTTATGTGCAGCCTGTTCAGGAGAATCTCCCTGCAGCTGGGAGAATATGATGGTGTGTACTTACCATACAAAACACACAATACTGAAAGGCTGCTCTGAATTTTTAATGGGTAGGGAGTTAACAAGGGAGGGCTCTGCCTATGGATTAACTAAGAAAGTGTTACCTGGATGTAATGATATGCTCTCACTTTCAGTAAAATAGGATAATGCAAACCAGAATAATACTCTGGCTGTGTAGCCACAAAATATAATTTTTTCCACCAGAAACTAGAATAATTTAATGTGTTGATTTTTACATCCTGCTACAGCCCTTTAATAAAATCAGCCTGGAGTTTGGAGGGTTTGGTTATTGTATTTTAAACGCATTATTGTCCAGATTGCAAACTTGATCATTTCTCCTTTTGTTTGTGCCCACAACAGTATTACAACAGAAAGAAGTGAACCAAAGTGTGCTTGTTAACCTACTTACACAATTTTCATCCTAATAAATTCATGGCTTTATGTGTTCTGCTAATTTTTCTAACAAAGCCAGAAGAATTTATTTCTAGCAGTTAACTGAGGGGTCTAATCCAACAGAACACTTAAACATATACTGAATTTTAAGTACCCGAGCTGACGCCTTGACACCAACTGAAATTCCATACAGCAGAACTAGTGAGAAACAGTAATCATAGAATAAAGAATGGTTTGGGTTGGAAAGGGCCTTTAAAGGCCATCTAGTCTAACCCCCTGCCATAAGCAGGGACATCTTCACCTAGACCAGGTTGCTCAGAGTCCTGTCCAACCTGACTTTTAGGGATATTTTTAGGGATGGGGCATCTGCTTCCCGACAGAAAAAAATCCTAAAGCCCACCAAAACCCAAGAACACCTTTCCTCCACAGGAAAAAAAGCACAAAACTAAACTTCTAAGAAATTAATCCCAAATCTGTACTCACAGAAATCCCTAAAAATATTTATTTTTTCATTGAAATGAGAAACAAACAGAAAGTTCTGGCCTTCTGAATGCGTGCCAGGAAAGCTCCTGTCATCTGCCAGAAAGTGAACTTACAGCAGGAGAAAAGGTGGCTTCAATAAGCACAAGAAGGGAGCAATAAAAGCAACAAAATTATTATAAACAGCCTGGTAGGTAGTAATTGCAGCCATAAAACTGTTGCTATTTACTTACTTGGTTTTTTATAGCTATTGTGGAAAAAGAAATGGGAAAATGTTGAAGAGATGGTTTTGAGAAGCTTCAAGTGTTGGAGAAGGTCACAATGTTCAAAAGAGCTCTTAAGAAAGAAACACAAAAAGGTCCAGGAAACATGAAAATGAGACATCTCCACATCTCTTCTGGTTTCTGAGGAAACCTGATAAAGACAATTTTATGCAGGGGGGGTGGGGAAAGGTATAGTTATGAATCTAGAGCTACTTCTTGAATCAATAAAAACACCAGAAACCATGGGAGAGTTACATAAGTGAGCTCAATATTTGTATTAACTCTTTAGACGTGTCATTGCCAATGCCTGTTAAACAGTTTGCTGCAAGTAACTTCAGTGGGGTGGGGTAGAAAGATTATTTTCACTTTTATCATGAAAAGGTAGCCATAAATTGCCTTTGATCCTGTGTTAGAGAAACTATAAAACTGAAGATCAAATTTATAAATGGAGGTTTTCAAATCTAAACAAGTTCCTGAGGACCTCAAGGCTTCTGTTTTACTTGACATAACTGAGATCTACTGAGTTAGAAGGCAAAAATATTGTTTATTGTTTCAGAAGGCCATTTTAAAGAGCTGCTGTGGTTTGTGCCCAAAGATGCTGAGAAAAAAAAGGATTAACATTTTTCAGAGGAAGCTAAAGTAATATGTGCAAATAACATACATTTGTAATGCATTTGGTTGAAAACTAATTGAAGATTCAAGGTTTAAAAAAAACAAAATTAAAGGCAAAATAGATACTTGACTATCTGATTTGATACAACCAATCCTTTCATTCTCCTTGTGGCAATGTCACTTTAGAATTCAAGGCCACAATACAAGAAGTAGCCATAAGAGCCAGACCTATCACCAGGAGCTTTCCATGACATAGCAGAAGACTGAGTTGGGCTTACGTGCTTTGCCAGTGGGAGCAGAGATGGAGATCAGGAAACATGATGCCTTCAAAGTTTATGTTGAGGACTTCTTTTAGCATTTTTCCTATATTTTTGCTCATCACCAGCTAGATAGCAACAGGAGAAATGATTCCTAATTAGTTTAACTATGGATTAGTCAAGCAACAAAGCCAGCCTCATTCAGCAGCGACATTAATATCCAATAACTAGGTCACATTATCCACAATTACTATGGAGACTATAGAGTTCCTTGTGGAAAACAACTTCCTATAGTATCACAGGACATGAATAAAATCTGGGATGCATCTAGTTCAATAATGGACTCAGCCAAGCAGAAAATTAACCAACACATGCTCTAACCACTAATCCCATAGCTCTAAAAATCCTGCAGGATGTTAGGTATCTGTTTCAATCAAACCAGTAGTGAGAAAAAGTCCAGAGTTGTCTCACAGAATGTTCACAGGGAAAGAGAATCTTGTTCAGAAGGGAAAAACTGGATGTTTTCACCTCCTGATCAGCACTTGGTGCAGCAGGTAGTTGGGAAGGACCCTGGGGACACTTGGCTCTAGTGATTCCTTAAGGTGAGAGCGGATTTGTTGTGTGTGCCTCATCCCATTTGCTGGGTGCATCCTCCAAAATAGTTCCTCAACCTGGTACAGGCAGCCTTGGCAATCAGCAGAGGAGCTCTCACTGGCAAGGAATTCTGCACGTGGGCTAAGCAAATTTAAGAAAATCCAGATCACAGAATTCCTTGCTATTTCAAATGTCTTCCAGCTGTTTTCTGTCAGTCACAGTATTTCTGTATAATTGAAAGTACCATGTTGCTGAGGACATCTGCTAATGCAAAATATTGTCAGATGATGAACAGCAAGAAACCATCAGAAAGGATCTATATTCTTACCTCCCGAGGAAAATGTGACAACAGGGCTATGCCAAATCCGTCTAATCTGCACACAAAGGGTATTAAGGTCCTGATCTCACAAATTTCCAACACACTCCAGGCCTACTCTCCTGCTTTGAGGAGTGTTCTGCCTTGCAGGGAGAAGTGTGAAGAAAGCTAACATTGCTTTGCTCCCCTCCGTGGTCATAAGAGGACAAGATGGTGCCAAAGGACATGAGGCAGTGGCTTTAAACTGGAAAGGGGTAGGTCTAGATTGGATATTAGGAATGAATTATTTATTGTGAGGGTGGTGAGGCCCTGGCACAGGCTGCCCAGAGAAGCTGTGGCAGCCCCAGCCCTGGCAGTGCTCAAGGCAGGGTTGGATGGAGCTCTGAGCAACCTGGGATAGTGGGAGGTGTCCCTGCCCATGGCAGGGGCTTGGAACATGGTCTTCATGAAGATGGCCTTCAAGGTCCCTTCCAACCCAAACTATTCTAGAATTCTGTGATAAGCACTCAGTCCCACAGATATAGCTAAGGATGACCATAAGGCCCCCAAAAACTTTTTTTTTTTTTGTTGTTCATATACTCTGAGTTAGATGCTCAGGAGAAATACCAACAAGATATTCCCTCAAGGTGAAAACCACAAACAAACCCCAAAAAACCAAACAAACCTCTTTTCTGGCAACTTCAGAAAATCAGAGCTTTGGCAAAAGGTTTAATGCAACATTCTATCAACATAAAACGCTTCTGAAAGCATTAGTTTATCCCATTTAACTCAACAAATTCTAAGCCTGTTTGATTTTACGTTCCTCAAAAATTCTGAGAAAGGGAATGAGGAGAAGAAAAAAGAGATGAGAGAAAGACTGCAAAGATACAGAAAAGAACACATACAGCCACCAACTCTTGGTTTCCAGTAGTGGTCAGATGACAGAAATGAAGGTGTGGACAGGTATAGGTTAACCCAAGAAACTGACACAGGGATCTCAGGAGCATATCGGGTACCATATCCTTAAGTTCCAGCTAAATATAGAGTAATCAACAATAAAATAAGGCAAAGTTTTCCTTTTTCAGTTTAACAGTATTGTATTGATTTTTCTCACATGAATAGAAGCAAACAAAATAACAAAAGTTCCAAAGCCAGCCATCAGTAAGTAATCAATAAGTGCAGACAAAATAGCACACTTAGTTTTCACTGGTTTAGGCAGTAGATAAGGAACCAACTTTCCCCTCATGTGTATTACTTGGTTTTTACCTCCATTAAGGTGCTAATCAGCTTTGAGAAATACTTTGCTTCTTAAGTATGTTACCCCAACCTTTAAAAAGAATTGTAATGAACAAAGGAAAAAAAAGCATAACTGAAATTTTTCATCTTTAACCAATTTATTTCATTCTTTTCAAGGCCTAGACCAGCCATATTAAAGTGCCCTGATATGATATATGTGATCTGACATTGGCATGCCTGCTCAGTATTTCTGGGAGATTATGTGGCTATATACCAGACAAATGTCAAGGTCCTTAAATTTTCACTGAGGTACATTCCCTGTGGTTTCATTGCAGAGGTCAAGATTTTAATTCCCAGGGTAATTGTATTTTTAAGGTGGAATTATGTATTTATAATGTTTCCCATTGCGGGTTACTCTTTCTTGTAATAAGAATTGTTAAGAGCTCTAGTAATATATAGTTTATTAAAAATAGGTTTTTTCCCTCAGTCATCTTTGAAAACATATTCTGTTTTGAAGCTATATCTTGCCTTCATAAAATGACTGCAAGTAATCATGATATGCATCAAGATATACCTTTAAGAAAAAAAGTTTTCAAAACTGCTTGTCTCATACTGAAACAGAGTTTGAGAGAGGTGTAGTGTTCAATTTGCATGGTAAAAATGCAGAAAGCAATTGGAAGGCAGTCACTGCCAGGAACATTTGGTGTCAATTACAGCAGGGCTGAGGAAGAAGAAAAAAAAAATATATATATATAATATGGGAGAGGCGGTTCTTGGGTTTTTCAGAAGTGAGAATTTCCTGCACTTTCTGTTCCATCAAAAGGCAGTTTGTCCCAGCAAAAATGTCAAGATGCCTCTTACTGAAGTAATTGCCCCACTTGCATTCTCAGTAGACCAGAAAGTTGTACTATTTTCATGAGTAATAATGAGAATACTAGAACGTGATTATTAAATGCAGACATCTGAGGGACAGAAATTGTAAAAATGGAGGACAATTTTCCACTTATTTAAATGGCTGCCACTATTATTCCTGGAACTGTCCCATGACTGCTGCTCCTGGTAGCCACACACCTCAGAGACCAGGTCTGTTCCTCCTGCCATGAGTAACTCACCCCATGAGGAGTCCCACTGATTTCATTCCCTACCCCTCCAGTGGGACAGAATCAGGCCCTTTTGATCTAACAGAAAAGTTCTCACAGTGGATATGTAGAGGTGCTGCACTTTCCTAAAAGAGCCCTTTTTAAGAAAATAATAGAATTCCATGCACCCTCGTTTTCAGTTCATAAAGAAAACTAGTGCTTTCTGGGTTGAAAAAATGACCCCCAATGAATAATAATCTCCTTGCTTGTGGCTTCAGAACTTAACACCCATAGGTTTTCCCCATTTTCATCCCAGAGTGCAATTCCTTTCCCCATAAACTAAAGCTCCAGCCCACATCAATTTTATTACATGCTTTTAAAATGTCGTTTTGGTCCAAAAATGTGCAAAATTAATTTGAAGTATGTTCTACCAATCATAAAAAGCACACATAGACCTCCACAGACAACGTGCAGAAATTGTGTCATGTTGGGAAAGAAAGCAGCCCTGGCTGCTCACCGACTGGTGGTGAACCAGCAGTGAATCGATCAAGTTGGTCTTGGTTCCTCCAAAGAAACCCTTGATTTCTCCTTTCACTCTTTGTGTCCCCAGCACATGGATGCTCCACTGCTGTGCCTACAGCCCAAAGAACCACACCTGACCCCTGAGCATGCTCTTGTGATGAAGGCCTGGCATGAGCAAACCTCAAGTGGACAATTTCTTGTTGGAAAAAACCCACAAAAAACCAACCAACCAACAAACCCAACAAAACAAACAAAAAAGAGCAAACAAACAAGCAAAAGGCAGATTTTTGAGCTGGCACAGTCTCTTGGGTAAGTTTAGCATTCTTGTATCTCGCCAGAGCTATAAAAGGAGGCCCTGTCCGTGATCTCATTTCCACCAACATCTGGAATGATTCCACTGGAGTCACTAAAAATCCCTCTCATGCCTCTTGTGCAATTATTCCCAAACCTGTTAGCCACCAGAAAGGGTGGTAGGAATTCTCCTGATTTAGGGGCACATTTGGCTACAACATGCAAACCCATGCCCCATACCTTAGACTTCCATGCACTAGAGCAGGGCACCAGCCTTTGGAGCTGCTGTAGATCCCTATTTTGCTCCAGTGGACCTCAGATAACTTAATTTTCAGATGTGTCATGGGCAGATTACAAGGCACAAGGTCTCTGAAGTTTTTAGCTCTTGCTTGTAGGCATAAGGTGATCAATATCAATGCACAAGTTAATTACAAATGAAAATCTACTGGAAGTAACTCACTTTTTTTCCTTACCTCTTAGTACATCTGGTCCCATAGCCATGAGGGCAATTCACGTTTATAAGTGCAGTGTGACAAAATTACTTCAAATTAATTTTTTTTCCAGAAGTCCCTAAAATTTTCCTTAGAGGAAAAGTGTATTTTCTGTTAATCTGTGTTAGTCCTGATTATTAGGCTTTCCACTACCTTTAAAAGTAATTGCTGCATTTATTAGAGAGGATAGCTGCCAGGTTACATTCTCTCACAGTCATATTAGCATAAAAATTGTAAAATATCCTAGTCTGATATCCTACTGTCATAAACCAAGCACAACCAGCGTAACTCTTGACATAGAAATCTCAAAATAAAGGCCAAAATTTATTCACACTTCTTTATTTATGTGAATTTTGAGAAAAACTTCACATATTTCTGTGCGCCAGACACATTTCTTGGTCCAGTTAACCTCCCATTAATTTTTTCTTTTCTTGTCAAGATTTTATCAAAAATGCGTGATAAAAACCTTTTTTTTCACTTTCATGTCTTAATTAAATGAAAGGTGTGAATTCCATTTATAGAGATGAATATCCAGATTTAAGGGAACAGACATGGCAATTTTGCTGGTTACCTGCTGCCAAGATAGTTTCTAATTTTACTTTGGTGAAACCTCGGAAACATGTTGTTATCACTTCTCTGTCTCCTTTTCCCAGCATTATCAGGGAAGAATTGGCATAGTCTCCTTTTATTTATTTCATTCAAAGACCTCCTCACCTTTCCTTGCCTTCTTTTTTTCCCCTTCTTTCTCCTCCCACCCACCCCCAGTCATAAAGCTTTCTGCAAATTATGGTAAGCTTCACAGCTCTGTGGATTCAGGAAAAACCCTCACAAAATAAAGGTTCTTTTTTTTTTTTTTTTTTTTAAAGCAGAACACATGCAGGGGGCTTAAGAGAGATGTGAAAACCCTCTTGTTTGACTACCCTCATTTGAGGGCAATTTTTGGCAAGCTACAAAAATCATAAAGAACACAAGGAGTAAATTAGCAGGTCATCAACTTCTTTGCAGCCACAGAGCATAAGGAGAAAGTTAATGAGGAATAGTTAGGTTAGGTGAATCAATGGAAAAGTAGATGTAAAAAAATAAAAAGACAAAAGGGACATTGTTTGTTTGATCCTCATGAAACTATTAAGACAATTTTGTTTTTCTTTTAATTTTACTTTGTTTCTTTCCCACATCTCATTGCTGCAGAGCCTGCCCTCAGATTATTATTTTTGCAGTTCCAAACAAAGTGCTGTGTCACAGCCAGCTTTGATACACCTCAAGCAGTCACCCAAGGCATGTTACCCAATCTTAGAGGAAACTTTGGGAAATAAGAATCTAAGTACAGAACACTGTGTGAAAAACAATAATCTGAAACTTTTACCTTGACAAAATTCCACTGTATATGTAAACTAGGTACTTTATGAGCATTGTTATATCAGATGACCTAGACTACTTAGAAACGTGAAGGGGTTGTTCTTTGAGTAGAAAGCAATTTTACCTGTTTTCAACTGTTTTACTGTCACCAGATCTATTGCTGCCGCTCCAGAAACAAAGTGAACACACCAACAAAACAACAAGGGAGCATTTATTTTTCTTAATAAGCTAAATGAATAGACAGCAACCCATCTACAGTGCTCTCATGCCACAGCTGGCAGCTAAAAACAATTGCATAGGAGTACAGCACCTTGCTGATGCAATTTAAACATTCAGAAACTCACCATATGCTTGACATATGCTGAAGGTCAAAGACAGCAAATGGCAAAACATAAGAGAGTTTTCTAAATGTTATAAATTATCCTCTCGCAGCTAAAAAGGCACCGAACCCAACACATAATAGATTTTAACACTGGAATGACCTGAAGCACGATTATCTTCCAGCCTGATCTTCTGCAGTAAGTATTTGGGCTGCTTGTAGCTGATAAAAGACGAATTACCCAGTTTTCCATAAATCACCCACCCCTTGGATGAACCAGCATCCCCTGGAAGAACAGTGTGGAGATAACCCCCAGAAAATGTGCAGAGAGCATCTGGCTCCAGGCAGCAGGCAAGAGCTGCGGCAGACTCCCTCCCTCTCAGCCTTCTCTCCACAGGACCCTCTTCCCCACCCTCCACCCCACTCCCACTCTCTCTCCCCTTCCCCCTTCCCTCCCACCACTTACAGGTCCATAAATCAGCTCAGCACTCGGGGTCCTGATGGCTGCTGGAGGCACAGGGAAGCCAGGAGCAAGGGAAAGGCAGGAGGGTCCAGGAGAACATGAGGGGAGGCAGCACCAAACATCAACTGGGACAGCAAGACCCAAAGGAAAGGGAAAAGGCTTTTCCTTGTAGGGCAGTGCATGACATGAAGGAAAAAAATCACACTGACTTTTACTTTTATGGCTTGACAGCTCACTCTCCTTCCTGGGGTCAGGTTGGCATATAAAAGAAATTCAGGAATTTAAAAAAGGTCCTTGGTATTGTGCAGCAGAGTAATTCCTACATATGTTAAATGCACAGGCATGTGTGACCAAGATAATTTATAAACTGTCTATAAATATTGGAACTTCATGTCAAATGAAAGTTTACATTTCCATAATAAGGTAAATCCAAAAATGAGCCCTGATTTACTGTGCATTTTGTGTGTAATTTTCTTCAGTCCTTGACCCCTACCTCAGTTTATTTTTCTCACACCATTTTTAGGTTTCCCCCCCTAATTTTATCCTTTCCATACACACTGATTGTTCTCTTTATTAATTAAAAAATGAATGAGAATTTTCTTCCACTTTAAAATGTTTCTGAAATTGCCAACCAGGTCACAGACAGATGCAGACAGAGTCCAACAGCACCATATCATAAACTTTGTTTCCCTGAGCCCTCAGTTTATATCCTATGCAAAACCACTGTCTTTCTGTTTTCTCATTTTTTTTTCCTTGTAATCATTAGAACTCATATCATCCTTGCAGTCAGGAAAATAAAAAAAAATTAAAAATTAAACTAAAAACAACACCAAAAAACCACCAAGAAACCCCCACATTTTGGCACATGCTTTGGTCTACACTTTGATTTAACTCACCCTTATTTGATGCCAAAGTTGTACTACAGCTGTAGGATGTGACTCCATGTATGATTAAACTTTAGAGCTCATGAAATGAGTCTAAGTGCATTAGAATATTTTCTAGTATATTTTTCTGCAGGGTGTATTATGCTTTATAAAAGGAAGAGGTGGGAATAGATTAAAAAAATAAGTCTGGCTTTGGCCACTGAATCAGTGAACTAAATTTAGGAAGAGAGTTGTGAACATTTTAGCTACTGAAGATTGACTCAGCATTGTATGAGGAGAGAAATCTGGTTAGACTTTGACATGAAAGTCACTCACTGTGCGGGTCCCAGCTCCCAATATATTGTCAGTAATTCTATTCAGTTTATCAATTAATAGACGATTAATCAATTACTACATACCCACCCTTGGCCTGATAGAGCACAACACATTATTGCCTTTCTTGTAATTGGACTCCTCTCTGGTGGCAATGGTTACCAAGCAAATGACATTTTCCTCTTTCGGCCTTTGGCACTTCCAGAAAAAATACCGGTGGACAGAGCAGTGCACAAGAGGTTTTACATTGCTTTGACATTAAAAAAAATCCCACCCATTTAAAATTCCTAGAGTTCCAAGACTTCCATAGGATGCAAATGCTTATCTCTTGCTTTAGGACATAGCATCTTTTAACAAAATAATTCAGTTATAGATGGAACAGTCACTTTCATTTATCTCTTTTGGGCCAAGACCACATCTCACATTACACAGGATAGTTATAGAAAACTTTCAAGTCAGGTTTTCCATGGTTTTTTTTTTTTTAACCCACAGAAAAAAAAATTCTATTTACAAAAAATGAAAATCATAGAGGCCTTTGGTTTTAAGTTATTTTATCAATTTTGAAAGGGAATCATCTGAGCTTAAGAGGAATACACTCATTTTCCCACATCTTGCTTTTCAGTAGGAGCATAGAAGGAAGAAGAAGAACATATGACAAAAGGAAATATTCAACTTTTCCCCAAAATGTCTAAAAATTTTAAAGAATTTTGGGCAACTATATCTTTGTGTTCCAATAGATTTTTTTAAAACAATATTTTTATCCTTGCAATCCAAATTGGAAGTGAGCTTATATCTAAAATAACCTTCCAGAATTCTAAAAGAAGAATTTTCAAAAGGGGTTGCTAATCTGCTGTTCAATTGTTTTTAATTATAGCCCAGAGTAAGAGAAGACAATTCCCTGCTCCTGCCATCCTTTTTATGGGAAGATGGACTGAATTATTTACAGTTACGCTCACCAAAATAATCAAGCCATTAAAGCAAAATTGGGCCACCTGCACGTAAACGCCGAGATCAACAACAAGCCAAAACTGCTTTGGCTGCCATCTAGCACTGAAAATGTCTAAACTCTCCATTCACAAGCACATTTGACCAGAAAGCACTGAAAATAAGTTTGATATTTTCTCAAGGTCTTCAGGTTGATCTTTATCCACCCAAAAGACATTTTTCGTAGTGTAAGAGCAAGATACAAGTGCCCACGAGTAAAATTTCTTGCTGATGCTGCCACACCAGAGGTGCAATGCCAGGGCCTGGGGAGGTGGATGCTCCACATCTTCAGTGCAATCGGAAGCTCAGGATGGAAAGGAGGGAGGGGAAGGATGAAGGACAAGGATGTCAAGGGGTATCTCTTAGAGGACACAGTCTCAAGCTGCGTCAGGGAAGGGACAGGTTGGATATTAGGAAAACATTTTTCACTGAAAGAATAATAAAGTATTGGAATACCCTTCCCAGGGAGATGGTAGAGTCACCATCTCTGGGTGTGTTTAAAAAAAGACTGGACATGGCACTTGGTGCTATAGTCTGCTTGAGGTGTTAGGGCATGGGTTGGACTCGATAATCTTAGGGGTCTCTTCCAACCCCACCATTCTGTGATTCTCAGAGTGCTCTTGTTCAGGATTTACCCTAAGGTGGCAAATCGCAGAGAAAAGGAAAGACTGCAGCTGGAATGGGGAATACCAGCTCAAAGACTACTTTATACCTTGTCTACAACCAGCTAAACCCAGACACAGGCTTCAGTAGAGCAGGGACATAACCTTCCCATCCCAAACTGGATGCCACGACCACTGAGATATAGAGTTATGATCGCCAGTGGATGCATTTGCATACAGATGCATTCCCTGCTCTGCTCAAACAACAAACAAGGGGGCCAGCAGGGATTCCACCTTCTAAAAGTTAAATCAATGCCTAAAAGCACATTTGACAGAATTCTAACTTTTGACAGGGTCCTAGGTGCCTGAGCCTGAAGGAGAAGGTTCAGGATCTGCATAGGTGAATGGAAATATCTTCATGCGATCCAAAGGAGAAACCACAGGGATCTGTGCCTAATTCTGGAGCATCCCACAAATGTGATGGAGCAACAGAGCCCTCAGATCTGGCTGTGCTGTCCTTAGAGCCCACTCTGCTGATCCATGCACTGAGAGCTCTCTCTGCCCCGAGGCCCTGCACACCGAACACCTCTGTGCAGAGCTGCCAGGCTCCTTTGGCACAGGCAGCTTGGAATTACTGCCCTGGGGTGACTTTATGATTCTCATATCCCCATTTGTCTGCTCAGCCCATAAGTTTTACACCTTTAGAATTGGTTCTGGAAGTGAAGGGGGAGAAGAAGAAGCGCACAATTTGTTTTCAAAAACTACACTCACTCCTCCACATTCCCACTCCTAAACTGCGTTATCTACACACAGACAACAAGGCAGAGCTCTTCTC
The DNA here is from genome assembly GCA_024865655.1 of Emberiza elegans. Lineage (NCBI taxonomy): Eukaryota > Metazoa > Chordata > Aves > Passeriformes > Fringillidae > Emberiza > Emberiza elegans. The sequence continues at coordinate 5,391,132 of JALJVW010000158.1, forward strand.
TACTTTTAATTAATTTTTAGCTAACTACAGCAAAAATGTCCCTAGACTACAGTTTTTCCTTTTTCTTTAAATCTATTTAAACCTACTCTAGACTGAATAGCCCAAAAGAAGACCAACAACTTGTACCTGCAACCCACCAAGCCAGGCCTGGGCCACAACATTTCCAGGGCCTAAGAGTCTAATAACAAAGTAAATAAGCCAAGCTACAACCCGAAAACCAAAACTTTCTAAATTTATCATCTCTTTAAAAAAAAAAAAAATGTTATTGTTTCATATTATTCATTTTTTATGCTAGCAAACACTTTATCTATTAAATAAAAATTTTTCCACTTTTCTCAAAAAAAAAAAAATCTTCTCCCAATTAAAAAAAAAAACACTTAAATCTACTTTCTAAAGAAATCCCTTCAGAAGTTCTCTCCCAAATTTACCAAAGCCAGTTGATTTGCCTGGAGAACATCTGCAGTGGGACTTATAAATCCCTAGCCACCTTTGCTTTCTCTTCAGATGCTAACTGTTATTCATCTGGGAGAGAAATAAATAAGGTACTCTCTGCCATCCAGTAAGATCCAAGCTACTTTGCAAAACAGCAAACACTTCTTTCAAAGAAACCTCTCATCAGAGCTGCCCAGAATGTGTCAGAACTGCATTTCACATCATAGGCAAAAATGTTTCTTATTTACTGCACTACATGTGCTTTTTCACACAGTGCTGCCCACAAGGACCAGCTCTCTTACAGATCCCCTGGGATATCTCCTTACATGTGGCTTTGTGATATCTTTTAAAATTTATTTATGGCTTAATGATTAAACTTCTTCCTACTTGATGTTGTTGCATTCATTTAACCTAATTATGATTTTAACATAACAATCAGCAGCTATCCAGACTCTTTAGATGATTCATTATCTATTTGCTTCTAAAGATCAGTGTTATATTTTTTAATTCATCTCCTTTCTTTTGGCTTTACTTCTCCAAAGTAAATACAAATGCAGTAACTCAACATTTCCTGATGGATTCTAGAAAATGGGCATCTTTTCCTCACCTAAAATGAAAAGGCAATTGAAAAAGAGCACTTGTTATTTTATTTCTATTACAAGTATCTTCCCACCACCCACCCTCATTTCGATTTTTAGGTGGAGTTTTTATTGCTCCTCTTTTCTACAAATTAGAGTAAGTGCTTCAGCAGCACAATCAATTGTGTGTGTTATGGAGAGCAGCCTGGAAAGCTGCCAGTTTGATACTTCACTACAGAAACAAAAAGTCTTGTACAAATACTTACCCCTCATGAAATCTGAAAATTAAACCCACAACAGCCTTTTAACTCTAAATCTTATTTATTTCTCAATATAACTTGTTTAAGCTCAACACGGGCCACATTTTGGCACTATTTTTTTTTTTTTGTTTCATTTCATCACATATGCAACAAGCAATCATCCAAAGTTCTGCAATGGCCAAAGATTACTGAAGCTTTTAAACAGTGGCTTTTACTGCAGACACAAATCATACCTCCTTGTAAAACACTAAATTCAGTGAAGAATTGCATGGGACATACCCCTGCAGCCAATAAATTGCAATGAAATTAAAATCTGCTGGAAATCCACTGCATTTCTCACTTTTTGCTGTTATTTTTGCCATCCCTATCACTGTCACATCCACCTCCCTGTGTCCTCTGCCATGGGCCAGGTCTGTCTGCTCCTCACACCTTGGAACCATTAGGCATTTTTCAGCCTAGGAATGTGGCTAGGGGTAATTTGTTCTTTTTCTTTGCTGTACCTACATTTGTTTTTCCTCCTGATAAAAGCAGCGCAAGGCTAGATCAGATCTGTAATGGTGTTTTCCAAAGAAAACATGCTATTGCCTTAGCTTTGCCCACCAAGGAGGGCTGCTGTCCCACAAAGATCGTGCTAATTGACTCCCTTTTAGGCTGCCAATTGCAGCAGGGCTATTTCCTGCAGATAATTGATCAGAGCACAAAAATCTTCATTAAGCCCTGCAAGAGCTCTCCAGATTTGCATGGGAGAAGTCTGCCAGCTGCAAGGCTCAGGTAATTATGCTATTATGTCCCCAAAGTAGACAAAACAGAGCTTCATTTTCCAGTTAAATCTATACGAGGCTTTTAAAGGAAAAGACTGTATTCAGAGCCACACACTGCAGCACCTTCTCTGCAGTGCTCTCTCCAAAGCACAGAAATTGGAGTAGACACTTATACGAGAAATAATACTGTACAAGTCCTTTAGTGGAAGCAGAAGTGCAAATAAAATCTCAGATTGTCTTTCTCAATATATTAGGCTTGCCTGGTTTTTAAAATGGAAGATATGTTTTCTCCATCTTACAGGTATCCTAATAATCACTGTATGTTCAAAGATAATACTTCAAACTTTTACCAGGTTGCCACTTTTCTAAATCACTATTTCTATTTGGTTTTGAAAGCTGCTTACAAGTTTTCAATGCTCAGAAACCTTTCTGAAAACAACGATGTGATGGAGGAGACAGTAAAGAATCTCAGTCTTCCACAAAGCAATTAATTACTCAACTTGGAGAATGATTTTCTTATTCTATTTAAGAAGAAAGGAAATAGAAACCAAAAGGGTGAATATAGCATGGCCCAGTGGACTAGTGTTGTTTACATAGCTGAATAAAATTCAAATCCATAATGTATCAGTATTTCTTTTTTCTTTTACCCGGAGGTAACTCAGTTCCACTGAGGCTGGGGGAATCTTCCTTGATGTACAGCACTGTCACAACAGGGCTGCTCTAACCCTGCATTATGCACAACATTTATTAGCAATACAATTTTTCCCTCATTCTCTTCAAACACTTCACAGTCATTAATTCTGTTTTCTAATCAAATAAAGCTCCACAAGGAAGCCTGCAAGTGCCAGGGGTCAGATTTTCAGCTGGTATGAATGAAAGCAGATCTGCTGAAGCATCAGGGAGCCATGTCTACACACACATCTGTAGCTGTGCCTTCTCTGGGGCTCCCCTCTCCCCAACACATTCTCTGTCACTTAAATTGTGAAAGCATTTCAAGACTCATAAAAAGATCTTGTTCTTTTACTTGGCACATTTAAATTTTTCTCCAGATTTAGTTCAATTCTTATTTTGCCTTCAGACAACCCTGCCAGATGGACGTTTTGGTAGGTATTACAATAGACATTCGTTATCAGAAATCTCTTTTTTCTCTCTTTTCTCTTTTTTTCCTATCAGAAATATCTCTTTTCTAAACTAGACATTTATTATCTGTGATCAGCTGATTCTGCATCATTAACTCATGCCTTCATGGTTTCTTGCATTTGTTGCTGTGGTCTTTCTTAACTCTTCCTCCAATCCTGTATTTTTATTAGGCAAGATTACTAAACTAGTAATCTAATCTAGGTTTGGTTTATTTGCATTCTGTATATACTTTCTGTTTCAATACAGAAGCATTCTTAGCAAAAAAAAAAAAAAAAGTTCGTAGGGGTTTTATCTTTACAATCCCTGGCTTAGCAAAGTCAGTGCTGGTAGATAACCAGTTCTTCAAATAATTAGTTCCCCTTCGACTCACCACACAGATCAGAAAATTAAGAAACCCTTACCACATTATAAATTCAGCTAAAATTCATATAACTGCAGAACAGCTGGTTTAGAATGTAACTCTTTCACAAAGTGAATGGTGGTTTATGTTATTTAGCATTAAACAATGGGCCTATGTTACATCAAACACATGCATTAAAAACCAGAGTACAAAGAACACATTTCAGAAATCTTGGAAATTGTGCTTAAGGTGATCTGTTCTTGTTTCTAGTTGAGAAGGCTTCAAATACAAAGTGATATTACAAGGTTTACAAAGCTCTTCTCTCAGCATCTAATATTTACAGTAAGCAGCATGCTGTACATTCAAAGAATGTAAACTTCAAACTGCAGCTACAAATATTTACTATAGATTAGATATATAAGGAGGATGATCTAGACACGTTAGTACAAATTTCTGCTTTTGTGCAGCACAGGGCAGGGGCATAACCCCACAAGCAACGTCAGGATTGCTGTCCCTGCTTCTTCACTGCTGTAACACAGAGGTTTCTTATCCATTGTGTCCATGGCACACAGAAGGAATTATTGAGAGGGCATTTAACCCAACTGTCACAACTTCTCACCTTTCCCTTCCACTGATAAGCTTCAGCTATAGCAAAATGAAAGCTTCAAGCTCCAGAAAAATTACGCTTTTCTTGCAAGTTCTATTGCCCAAATTTGAAATGTAGTAAAAAAAAAAAAAAAAGAAGACAGGAGCAGGAATATTTACAAAGACTTTAGAAATTCTCTTATTAATAGGATTGTCCATGCCAAATGACAGCCCTCTTTCCCCCAGCACCAACCCTTTCCAAAAGCTCTTCACAGTCATTTCCAAAACTACTTTTACACTGCTGTTCCAAAATGGAAAGTTTGATTTTCAACTGCTCCTGCTTTCATTTAGTGGATTGTCTCATTTGTATAATCCAAATGAGATTCTGCTTCTGCTCCTTGGAAAGTATCCTGTTGTTTTTTTAATTTAATATCTCTTGCTTTCGCCAGATCTTAGCTGGGACAAAAACTTGCAGCTGCATTTGAAACTAAAAATAAAAACCAATATATGCTGGAATAATTGGTACAGAGGAGTTTGGTCTTGTTCCTAGATTCTGTTTGAGACATTGACACATGGATTGCCATATCATGACACACACCTGCTCAGAGAAATTTTCGTCACTAGCAGCCAAAAATAACAAATACTGGACCACTCCAAAGCTTTCGTTATGTCTGGTCTCACACCCTGGCTATTCAAGTCAGACCAGAAATTAAACCCATAGGCCACGAGAGATTCTTGGGTGTGTAAAAAGCTTCTTAAACACTTTGTCCAGAGACAAAGAATTCATCATGCAAATGGAGGGGTGGGGTTTTTTTTATTTTGCTGCATTCATTCTCTTGCACATGAGCAAGGTTAGAATTGAGCCTCACTGCCTCTGTGTTTGAGGATGGGTTTATCTTTCTGAGGGCTTCTAGGTCTAGATGTTTTTGGGAAAGGCTGAGGGGAATGCAAGATTGGATAGGAACCTCCAATGGCTATTCATGCCTTTTGAAAATGGTTTCTGAATGAACACAATGTAGTCTCTAAAATGTGTCTGTCTCTTGCCTTTGAGTAAAAAGCAAGATTTGATATATGCCTTATATAAAGTAGCTATTTAGGTGGATAAAAACATGTGAAATACACTGCAAATTAAAGCAGTACATTGGGTCTCTATGTATGGGATAAAATTCATTCTTGTAGAAGCAAATATAGTTCTTAACACTCATTTACACACAAACATTTCAGGATTTCCTGGGTGGTACTTTTCTTATGCTATAATATCACACTACACCATTCTTTATACTGTGACATGCAAATAACTGTTCAACAGTTCCAGTAGAATTTATATAACGGAGACATTCTTTAACATACATTTTACCAACAGAGTAATCACTACTCCATAAATTATTTCAGACTAATTGCAGGGCAACACTTTTCCTCCTCACCTGATCCAGTGGAACACACTTCTTTAAAAACCCCATTAAAGCTTTTTATCTTGTATTCTAAAAATACACTGACTGCTCTCGTAGACCCAACAACAAAAAGCACTCCCTTCGAATTCCAACCACAATTTAGAAGGGTGCAAAAGAGCAAAATGGAGTCCCATTTTAAATAAACACAAATCTTTGAAGTCTGTGAAGAATTTCCTTCCTTTCAGCAATTTCAAGCACAGTGCCAGCAGTCATCTCTTGCACAGCTACTTCTCTGAAGTAGCTCCAGTTCCAGTAGATGTAACTTCCTCCATAGATCTCTGCCTGGAAAATCCAACTAGGCTGTCAGCAGAAAACCTCAACAAACAAAACTCCAGATCCACATAGGTGGATATGAGGGAGTAAGACACCCTAAAAGGAATTGGGTGTTTTTACAGATATGCGTCTAAGTTGTTTATTGTTTATAGCAACCACTTCTTATGAAAACACTAAAGTTACTTTCACTGATTTGAAATTGTCTATTTGTTCAGAGAATATGTGGATGCCCCATCTCTGGAAGTGTTCAAAGCCAGGTTGGATCAGTAACCTGACCTAGTGAGTGGCATCCCTGCCCAGGGCAGGAGGCTTGGAACTAGGTGACTTTTAAAGTGCTCTCCAATTCTATAACTCTGATTCCATTTCAAGTCACATTTCACTTCATTTAATGCTCCTGTTACAAAAAAACCACTTGTGAAGCATGACTAAAACAGTATATTAAAATCAGGTTTGGTGATTTACAATGTTTTTTAGTATGGAACCATTAATCAAATGAAGTTTTCAGGTTTAAATTCTTGTATATGAGAAGAAGGCTAAATTTCTCGACATTGGTAGCTGGTCATGACATTTAGCAGGCAGAAGACACGTAGAATTAATTCATCTCAGGAGTTAATATTTCCTATACATAAATATGCCTAGAGAGAGAGAGAGGAGCTCAATTGCAGCTGTACAAGGGAAAATTCTGAAAATTCTGTCCCTGCCTGCCACCAGTTTATATCTACCTTATATATAAACTGTGGATGAAGTCCTGTATCTAAAACACCATCATCTGACACTTAAAGAACAGGCTGGTTTTAAATCATCCCTGAAGTTCTGAACTGAATTTCAGCACCTCTGTCAACTATAGCAGTATTAATTTCTACACAACCTAAATTTCATTATTTTAGAGAGTCCTTGTGCAAAAACCTCAGCAGTTAAACAAAAAAAAAAAAAAAAAAAAAAAAACCAAAAACCAAAAAAAAGAGAGGGTTGCGATGGTGGCAGGCATGTTGTGTGCTGTGCTTTCTTCCCAGGTTTTTGCAGAAGAATGTAGAAAATACTACTACATCTCCTACCATCTCAAGGGAACAAGCTTCTCCAGGAGCAGCTGCAACAGATCAAACATCTCATCCTTTTTGGAAGGGCTAAAAAGACAACTCCTGTCTCCCACCCTTGTAATTTACAAATTAATTTCAGCAGAAAAAAAAAAGAAGGATCCTAAAGGGCCCTCCCCTCTGCCTTGTGTAACTTAATTCTCACTTCAGATGTAAAGGGTCTGTGGCAAAACTCCACACTTGTTTACAGAAGTTAAGCCCCATGTTTACCCAGTTATAACTAAATCAAAGTTTTCTGCCACAGTATTCTGTTTACTCGACTCACTTGGCTCCCTTCACAGTGCCTTTAGTGACACATCAAAATGTTTTGTGGTTGGTAGCTGTTGTCTCCTAATCTTTAGTGACAGCTCAGCTCAATCTGGTGTTTTCCAGGCTTGGATAGAAGACAGAAAAAATAAATATCTTTTTTTCTTATATTCACTGACATTTTTCCTCTTTTTCTTTTTTTTTTACCAAATGCTCTCTACAACAGAGGTTCTCTGCTTTTCACTTTTAACGACTGAGCTTTCAAATTCTGGATTTTAATCCATCTCTGTAGCTGATGCTTCTCACCATATACTCATGCTTAGGAAAAAGAGGTTTCTAGTGACAAAGACCTTAGAGCAATTATTAATTTATTTGATGTCTGATGTAGTAAAACTCCTGTATAAAGAAAGAAGTAACTTTCCCCCCTTGCTTTTCCTCACCTCCTTTGCTTTCCATTTTAGAAGGGGAAAAAACAAATCTCAGCTGGAGATGAGGGGGCAAGGCTGAAAGAAAACTATGATGAAAAGCAGCCTCAGAAGATGACCTGTGCGACAGAAAGCCAGTAGTTTTGAAGAGCTCTGGTCACTTGTAGTCACACAAGCGAGAAGAAAGGAAGAATTTATCAAGCCGACACTGTCTCCCTGCCCCGAGTGCAGAGACCGATCATTTTCTGTCTCTTGGCTAGTCTTTGTAATAAATATAGGCTTGGTGCGTAATGAAAACCAGCTGAGTGTTTCTCAAGGTACAGATGCTTTCTTTTCTTCTGATTCCAGCTAAGATTGTTCTTACTCTTCATAATCTCTCGCAGCTGCCAAAAATCCATCTTATCGTTGCATGAGGTGAAGTTTCCATTAACAGCTATTATGGTAGCAGGGGTCAGGCGACCAGTGTCAAATGAGCTGCTAAAGAGAAACACTGGGCTAGAAAATCCTATACCGGGGAAGAAAGCCTCATCTGAGGTGTGTTTTATTATTAATCTGAATCGTTGTTATGTGCAGATGTGGCTGGGCTGTGCTGCTGACGGACCAGTTTCTGATGTCCGGGAAAAAGACAGGGAAATTTGGGGTGTGGATGAAGTGGGAATACACATCCACTTGGCTGGCTGAAGAGGAATTTTAATAGTTTTGATGATGTCCAATCCGTCAGCCAACCACACTGGCTGCTGCTTAGGCTGAAGGGCTCTAATGAAGGAAGCGTTGGCCATAAACATCACTTGCACACACACATTTCAGCACTCACGTCGCTGCAGGTGTGGTTCCCGACTCCCAGTCATGGCTGGGGAATAAAATAAAAGCAATAATCATAATAGCCCTTAGTTTCCAATCACCTAATGGAAAATGAGAAGTTTCCCTCAAAAAGAAACAGCTCCATCTCAAACACTTTCTCTTTGAAAAGACCTTCCTCTAGTTAAAGCATCTGGATTGAACACATTCTTTGTTGATAGCAAATAACAATATTTTAATGCCATTCTAATATGAGCATATGTTTTCTTTTGGAATTATCTACCTGAAAAACATATTTTCCTGGAAGACATTTTGAATAGGAACATCCTGAATGTGTCTTTATAACTTTCTCTCTACATAAGTGCACCAAAGCTAGAATCATACTGGCAGACGTACTTTGCAGTGCCAACTGTTAATTGCCAGCGTGTTACACAGTGAACAAAGAATTAAGCAAATAAAAAACCAAATTTCAATAAATTTAGGAATTGTTTTGCAAACTCCCTCCATTTTAAAATAACAAAATGCAGAGTTATTTGGAAAAGCCTCACCAAAATATTGACTACCACAATGTATTTTAAAAATTACTTTTGACATTTCAAAATATAAAGGAATAAAATATTTTAAGAAAATACTGGGTATTTTTCAAAGAATCACAACATTTTTCTTCCTACATTACCTCAATATTGAAGGCCCTAGATTCTAACTACAGACTACCAAAAGTACCACAACTGTCAGACACCAACATTATTGCAATATATCAGCAACATCCTGCAGAGGCATGGCCACCCTCCCTCTTCCAAAAAGTCATCTAGCAAATTTATGTGTCAGGTTATGTGGAGAATTAGACTTATTTTGTCAGCCAGCAGCATTTTTGTGTGACACTGAAAACCATTTCCCACACAGAGGTGTGAAGACTCTACTGCATTTAGTCTCATGTTTTGCAGCTTAAAAAAAAAATCTTTGCTCTAATTAAATCATTACGAAGTTCTTACAAAAATACCCACAGCAAACCCCATTGTTGCAGTCGAGATGGCCACGACACACAGAGCATCACCATGGAACTCCAGAAGGCTTCAACCCATGCAAAGTAACACCACACCATTCCAGAAAACTTCAAGCATCTGCCCTTGTTGTCCTTCAGCCCAGCCTTTTATCCCCTCCTGCTGATGCACTGCACCTGTGTGCCCTCTGTTCCCTCTGGTGGTTGGGCAGTGCCCCTGGGCACTCCTTACCTTCAATGCTGCTCACCTGCTGCTCACAGCTGTAGCCCATTATCCACTCCCAATCACCACAAACTCTGTGCCGACACCCATCTCTGCTGACCTGTTGGAGCAAGTCCAGAGCAGACCAGGAAGATAATTAGGGGGACAGAGCACCTCTCCTGGGAGGCAAGGCTGGGAGAATTGGGGTTGTGCAGTCTGGAAAAAGGAAGGCTTTGGGGTGACCCAGTCAGAGCCTTCCAGGACCAGGGAGCCTACAAGAAAGATGGAGAGAGACTATGTACAAGGGCCTGGAGTGACAGGACAAGAGGGAATGGCTCAATGCCTAGACTTAGCATAGGTATTAGGAAGAAATTCTGTACTGTCAGGGTAGTAAAACACTGGAACAGGTTGCCAAAAGAAGTTGTGGATATGCCATCCCTGGAAGCATTCCATACCAAAGTGGATGGGGATCTAAACAACCTGCTCTAGTGAAAATTATCCCTGGCCATGGCAGGGAGGTTGGACAAGATGATCTCTAAGGTCCCTTCCAAGCCAAATAATTCTATGGCCTGCAGCTTTGGCAGTCAATTTGAGCAAATCCAGCATCCAAGACTCAGCCACCAGAGCCTGGGGAGCGGCTTACTCTGAGGAACAAATACACAGGTGCTCTGTGGCAATGCCATCACCACAGCCACCTCGACCCATGGTCCCAGGGCCCCACAGGGGTTGGCAGGGAGGGAACAGTGTGGGCTCTAGAGGATAACTGGGAAGCACGGAGCATTCATTATCTGTGGGGTCTCCACAGAGCCCCCCAAACAACACTCTTAATCTGTGATGAACAAATGCCATAGGAGCAGAAAAATGCAGTACTAAGTAGGTTTTTCTCCCCTCTTCCCCTGCTGAAAGCAGAGGTGGGTGTTCCATTGATGAAGTCAAATGATCTGAAATAGTCTGCAGCCACCCCTTAGTCCACACACAAATATACTGTCTTCCTCAGTGCTAAAATGGCAAGAAAGGCATTAAGTCATAGGTTTGAATCAAAAGGATGTTGAATAAAAAAGCCACTGCCTTTTAAATGGATTGATGAAATTGTTTTCTGCTTGTCTCAACCACACAAAACCTTGGTTTATAGAACACACAGTTAGCCTGTAGACACCAAAGTGCTTTGGGTTTTTTCTTTTCCTAACTGAGAGAAGTCTTACATAGATATCATGATTTCTGGTGGAAATCTGGTCTGTTTCAAAGTATGGTGATAATAGGAATACCAGCTTAATGGGCATCTCACCTGGATTAATGGGAACAAGGCATGAAAACGTACATTACTGAATAAAGAAGATAAACCCTACTTAGAATTGCACTATGAGTTACTGTGAGTGACCAATAGATTACAAAGAACATTTCTAAGATGCTGTTTATGTTGAAACAAATATTTTGTAACCTGTGCTCTGCTCCTTAATGCTGGAGTCCTCCTTTAAATTTAAGAGTGAGATTACACAAGGATAAAGTGGTTAAACAGTTACAACAGTAAAACAGATACAACAGTTGGACTTGATGGTCTTAAAGGTCTTTTCCAATTTAAATGATTCTCTGGTTCTACAATGTCAGCACTTCTATTGTCCTCTCAATATTATGAGCAAAAAGAGCAGTCTGCATGCACGAATCTCTGACAAAATGATTTTCAAGGCTCCTGTAGTTTAGCACGTTTCTGTCTTCCAAGCAAAATGGGAAGTGAACCCAGACTGAAAGCAGAACAAGGTGGGTTGGCTGAGGAGGGCTGTCACAGCCTTTGCCAACCAGCCTACAGCCACCTCTTGCTGAAGGGCTGGCAATCTTTTAAGCTGCCCTTTACATGCCAAGTCCTTCTTCATAAAGAAGGGAGGATTTTACCACCCTACTTGCAAATACATGCAGAGAAAGATATAGGGAATGGCATCTAAGCTGGACAGGACCCCTGAGAAATTCTCACACAAAACACTGATGGATGAGATCAGCAACAATACATGCATGATAAACTCAAGACAGGAACTAAAATAAGGGGGAAAAAAGTGAAAACAAACTAAAATCTGTTTCTACCATCAAGATGCAGCTGTAGACATTAGTGTCACAGGAAGATGCGGAGACAAAACCTGATAATAAAAAGTTATTGCAGGATATACGAACATTAAAAAAAATACAGATTTGAAAGTAATGTTGAAAATGCTTGGCTTTTATCAGCATCAGACTCAATGTAGCTCATGATTCTTTTGCTTCCTTAATATTACACACTTCTTTGTGGACTACCACCAAACAGCTGCAAGGACAAGGATGGGGCTGATTTAATGTAGCAGCTCCCCTACTCCCTCTAGTTTGTCTTCCTCACAGTAGGAATCCATCACATTTATATGCACCAGAGCAGAAATAACAGTATTTCCAGTTAAAACTCTAACACAAATTATGCTCTGCTTTGTTGGCTGTTACTAAGTCAGATTTTTTTTATGTATTGAGAAATTTTTTTTTTAAAGTCAGATGTTTTAATCCATGTTTCTTAGACAGACTTTTGATTTCATTAAAAATTGCATTAAAAAATAAAAGTATGACACTTGTTTAAAAAAATTGATTGAAACAATATTAGCCCCATCATGGTAAAAAGCCTTTTGTCATTGTATTATCATCTCTTCATTAGGGTTCTTGATCAAGCACCTTCTTTTTTGATGCTTTACAATGTCTTCTCTTGTTGAACCTGGTGCTTCATGAGAGCTGTCTGAGCCCTGGCCCACAGGGGAGCATAAAAAACCCAATGCAGTTTTCATTAGTCATCATAGCCACACTCCCAGACAGATTTTTCATTGGGGCACCTTTTGGGTTTCTTTCCACAGATAATTGAATATCCAAGTAAAACATGAAATGAACAGTTTTCCATTTAAAACCAGCCTTGATAAATAACTTTCAACCTGCCCTACTCATTATTACACACTTAGCATTTCCATGTGTGCTGAGGAGCTGATGTTATGCCTGGGTTAATCATACATGCACTGAAACACATAACTGCACCTTCAGCATCTGCAGGAGAGCTCTGACAGGCTGGCACACAAGCCAGGAGCTGCAGCAGACCCTGTTTCCAGGTTTAGCAACTGGAAAATGAGAGCATCAGAGGCACCAGGGCAGTAGAAGAAGACAGTGTGTGCTGGCAGGCTGAGCAGGTTTTATTCCCTGCATGAGCAGAATGGTGCATGGCTTGTTTTTCTGTCAGTGAGCCAGAAGTTCATAGGTAGTGGGGCTGAGCTGACCCAGAGGTAACTGGAGGGGATTTCACTCACACTCCAGCATTGTCCTCTCAGCACAATCCTGGCTACTTCCAGCAGGAACTTTCTTCTCCCCTCCACCTCCTCTGCCCCTTTCATTATTACTGCTGCACTCAATAAGGTAGCAACATATGTGCTGTTTTTTCCCAGTCCAGCAACAGTAAGTGTTAAGTAGATGATAGCTCCAAAATGCGACGTGTATATCATATTTTGTGACTAACACAATCTCCCAATCAGGACATTTTGATCTTCCAGTTATAGCTAGGGACTTTGGCAGGAAATGATCTTTTTACATGCTCTCATAAACTCTCAGAAAGTCTGGTTTTGGTTCACTCTTTCTGCTAAAGAACACCAATAGTTTCTCTTTGGCTTCCCAGTGTATGTTTACCAAGCAGATAAAGGCTGCAAGGCGGATCGAAAGAAACACTTGGTTTATTTTCTTTTACTTTGGCGCTGATAAGAGTGTGGAGTCCCATTTTAAAACCAGGAGAAAAATAATTGGCACGTCCTAGTTATTTTTTATACACAGGCACACATGAATGCATGCACACACAGATTTTAGGGTTTTTTACGGGTACCTTCTTGACTTGCAGCCAAGCCATGTCAATGCGAGCCAACTCATGTATTTAATTGTATCAGCATATAATGGCAGACAGATTTTCTTCCTTTCTGCGCTGCAGCACGAGAAGCTTTCCTAGGAAAGCTTGGTTTTTTACTAGGAAACAGGAGAGTGCACGGTAAAAGAAGCAAACCCCCTGCTTCCATCATCCAGGAGAGATTAAAAACACAGACATATCTAGATGATAAACTGAAATACAGTATCGTGCCCCCTGTGTAATTTATGGAATACATGCCTGAACTAATAAACGCCTCAGGGAATAGTTAGTGGTGAGTGGAAGCCTTAAGTGCAGTGGTTACATTAAAATCAGGCTAGACTAGCTAATGCTTTGCTCTTAGGTACAGGCAACAAAACAGAAGCTGCAGTCCAAAACTCAAAAAAAAGATCTGCTGAACTTTCAGCCCTCTGTGTCTCTGTCTCCCTTTCCACAAACACACAACCCCCTCAGTAAATTCCAAGCAGGAAATAACAAAAAATTGCTTGGAAAACACAGATATTACTGTTCTCTTATTATAGTCAACATTCAGCAGAATATGCAAAATAATACACTTTATGCCTTTTAGGCTTGAAACTGACGTGAAGAGAACAAAAAAGACTGCAAGTTCTTTGCCCAGCATGTTGGGTTGAAGGTAAGGTCACTGCTTGCCAGCAGGCTCTGACTGACTCTAATTAAACATTTTTTATACCACTCATCTGTGGCTGGGGAACATGTCATTAAAACACAGGAAACATTAATCTACAGATTAATGCTACAGAAAGAAAACTTTTACACAGTCTTTACTCAACAATTAAAAGAAGCTTACAAAACTTTAACCCTTGGAATACCACAACACCCCCACCTAGTAAGAGCTCCAAGTGGATTTTGCTTTGAAAATTACCTGTTTCTTCATCAAGTCTCACCAGTTTTGCACCAGTGTGAGGGTACTTATCCCAATACTGTTCCATTCTTTTGCCTCCATACTCACAAACCTTAAATTAGGGAATTGGCTGCATGTATTTACTGCCCTTTTGACTGTTGGGAACAAACTTCAAATGCTTTTCAGAAAAATGGTGGGTGATCACTCTATAAATCCCTACGTTTCAGGCTAGTCAAGAGCCCAGCATATACTGTTATTTATTCATTATTTATTTTTGTCAAGCACTGTGGTCCATCTTGAAGCAATTGCATTGCTGTGTGAAGGCATCTCCCTGCTAGCTCCATCTGCTTATGAAAACAAGTAGTGCTTTGGGGTAGGAGGGTAGGCACAGAGGGGGATTTATGGATGGACACAGATTTCTATGCTCTTGTCTCTTTACCAGAAGTGCACAAAATTTGCTGTTGCTTCTGAGGTGCTATTCAGTTCTTGCACTGAATGCCCCCATTTATTCTCTTTTCTTTCTGTAAGGAGCCATATTTAAGTTCAAACCCTTAAAAAGAGGTTTATAGAGACTAGAAATGGTGTAGCTAGTAACGTTCATTTTGTCTTAGATTTTATAAATCTATTTACCTGCAGAGAGCAGATTCAGTATTTTTGTAGGTATGCAATTAATTTGAGGACATTTTCTTCTATTGGTTCCTATATATGAATATGTATAGATGAAGAAAGAGAACATTTATATTTAACATTTCAATCTGCACTTTTAGAAATGCAGCACACAGTTTCACCAGGAGCATATTATCACTGCTCTTACTTTTCAGGTTTTTTCATAACAAAAAGTCTGTCATCCAGTCCTCACTGTTACAAAAGCATTTAGTTAAACTAGTTAAACAAGTTGAGATTGCTGCTGGAACCACGGTGAAAATATTTACAGTAAAACTCACCTGGCTTCAAGTATTGTTCCAAAGTTGAAATTCAGCCCAGTCTTGGAAGTTCACAAAGGTTCATTAGCTTATTTGAGCAAAACCCAGGCTCGTTTTCAAGTAAACTTTGGCTGATATTTAGTTCTAGATAAAGGGCACAGTATGATAGCGATATGATTAAAATGGCTTGAATGCAAACCCTCTGCTCCCTCTTGTGAAGTGGAAGAGAAACATTATTGTTTTGGTTACCTATTCAACACTCATAAAATCGGCCGCTCACTTTCAGAGGGAGGTTTGCTGCTCATGCTCACAAATACTCACTGAGCAGCCAAAGGATTTACACAGTCAGCTAAAAAAAATACAAAATGTGGGCAAGGGAAAGCATGGCTGGTTATTTAGGGAGTTAAAATGTCTCCAAAACTGGAATGAGCAAAGTGTGTTCCACCTTAGCGAGAGACAAAAAGGGAAAATAGCATCCTCAAAATCCTTACACACTTAAAAATCTATTCCACATCCTTATCATCACTTGACAGATTTATAAATTAATTGTTTCTTATTGTCTATTAACCCAGTGAGCCAGATTTTACTGAAGCTCTGATCCAAACAAAAATCTTTCTAATCAAATGGGAAGATCCTTAATGAAGTTTAAGGACACACTGAAACCTGGTCTGTCCTACCATGCCATATTGCATGTCACTAATCTGCAGAGAGCTACAGCTAGTTTGTCAGGATTAAACAAGAGAGGAATGAGAAAGTAGTATTATCTCCTCTGAGGCTTCAAATCAGTTTTCAGTCTTCTGTGATGACCCTGGCCACCTTCAAGGCTCCCTGGAGAAAAGAAGGAAAGGAAATTAATAAATAGGAGTTCATAAAGATGGCTGTAGCTCTAAAGAGCATCCACGGCTCTCTTTTTTCATCCCATGGTATATTGTGAAGAAAGACTGCCTCAACCATATGAAAATATAATAAAATGCATATGTTTCTTTTATATATGGAAAAGGTATGTAATTAGTTTTAGTTTAAAATAAGAAAAAATGGGCTGGGTGAATGTGTGCTCACAATAAAAGAGAAAAGACCACTTTTTTTTTCTTTTTTTTTTAGAAAGGCTCTTCTTAAAAAATTCCTAGTAAAACAAGCAGATGGACTAATTTCACTTAAGCTAAAAATAATACACAAGTGCAGAAAGCCAAGCTTGAGTCTCCCTTTGTAAGGAGTGTCAGGTATATATTTAGAGGGATCCACATTTTCCTTGGCAGCTTGGGACAGGAATCAAAGGAATACCTTTGCTGCTTAACAAATCATTATCTTTACCTTTACTGCTCAGGAAAAGAGGACCAGAAGTCTCAGTTGAGTACTGAACCTTCTGGTTGTCCGCACAGTTTTTGGTTCATTCTCTGGCTCCACTTTGGAGTCTCTCAGCCAGCTCTCTCCAAGACAAATGTGGAATGAAGAATTTTAATCCCGATGCAGTCTGGATTCAAGGAGGGACTGCTCCATGACTCTGGGTCTAGAAGCTCTACCTTGGTTTGTGCTAGATGATAACAATGCAACTGAATGGATTTTTCCAAGGCATGGGAATGTTTTCAGGGGGGAAGGCTTTTAGGAAACAGCCTTGCCCTGTGCCCTTATGGGATGTTAGAAATCCTGCTGCAAGTTTAATTTGCATATATTCAGATATGACCAAGTCCCAGTATTAATTTTCTATAGTGCCCCTCTCTTTGACAGGTACATCAGGAAATCAAGGAAACATCACAAAATTCCAGGTTTGATTGTGGATACTGTTTGATACAGCGCAAAACTAAAAGACCTTCTATTTAAAGCATAGAGCTGCTCTTCCTAAAAACGTGGAATACACCAGATTTTGGGCTCCTCCTAATCAGCGACTTGTAATTTTTCTGCTTAAATACGGGAATTTTCCCTCTTTCAGCTCAGTCTGAGTTTCTCCTTATATTCCCTCTCCCCTGACCTGCTAAGGAGGGGAGTGACAGAGCAGATTTGGTGGGCACTTGTTGTCCAGCTCAGGGTCAACCCACCACACAAACCAAGCAAACAAAGTCACTGGGTCTTATAAGCATGAGGAGGAAGGGGAAGGGAAAAGGGAAGGGAGAAGTGGAAAAAGAGATGAACTTTTTTTGAGAGGTGGTAAAAATCCACTTAAAACAATCATTTTACTTATAAAATCTAAACCAAAATTAATCACAATCTCAAAAACATAGACCTTGCGTATTTATACCAGGTTTCCCTTTGGAATACAATCACATTTTAAATCATGACTGTGCAGACTAAATAGTACTAGGTACTCTGATTTCTATTCATAATTTAAAGTATTTCTGAAGTGAGCAATCCCTGAGTGAAGAAAGAATGTAAACTCAGAATATGTGTTCAGTAACATTTGCTTAGTGAAAAAAATAAAATCTTCAGAGTTGCTACTGTGGCTCACTGTTAAATCTGAGTAGCTGGGTCTGAATGATTTATGTGCTAAGTTATTAAAAGTAAATCAAATAAACGCATGGGAACAGTCCTTTGCTCTTGCTAAATCCCCCTCAGGTTATTTCTCATATATCAGCAGCATGGCCAAGAAGGCTGCAGGACTGCTCAAGTGTCATGATAATATTTTGGCATCTCCAATAAGCAGTGACAAAGGGGAAGACTTGACACTCTCAAAAAGTGTTTTGGAAGTGTTTATTCATGTAATTATGACAAGCTGTGTTAATTAATGCTGAAGGACCCTTCTCATTTTCCCAAAATTACGCTTATCTTGGTGTTGTGAACATTTTCAGGGCGTATTTGAGACCCTTAGAAATATATTTACGCACATGAAACATAAAATACATTTTCAGAGTTGCAATCCTGCAGTCTTACTCTATTTTCTTCTTCCAAGTTTCACAGTGATTAAGTTTCAACATCAGTTTCCTTAATGAGTCGTTATATCTGAAAGTGATTTTACTATAATTAATCTTGAATCACAGAATGGTTTGGGTTGGAAGGCACCTTTAAGATCAGCCAGTTCTAGGCTCCTGGCCATGGGCAGGGACACCTTCCTCTAGATCAGGTTTGCTCAAGTAGAATGTGTCCCTGATTATGGCAGGGACAAATTAAAGTTAAGTTAACCAAGTTTAAAAGATTTAAAATATATCTTCAGTCAAAAAGCCTTACTGGCATCGTCTCAGGCTTTTTCCCTATGTGACTATTTTGCACAGAATATTGCAAACCATACATAAATTACATTCATTTTTATAAGGATATCTTTCACATTATGTTCTCTGTTGTGGAAACTTTCCCATACACAAAGAACTTCCATTATATTTTACTTTATTCTAATCCCAGTTATGCTTGTCAGGATTCATGAAAGCTCAGTGCACTCATTCAAGCTGTGAGAGAACAGACTTTAGAGGGCTATGCCTTTTTAGACTGCTCTTCTTTCAGGTTCATCTATGATGAAATAAATAGTTTGGGTCCATGTTGTTTCTCAAGGAGGCTTACAAAGAAATTGTCCATGTTTAGGATCTCCGCCAGTGAAATAATTTCCCTTTCATATTCTTTCTTACTGGAACACCAAGATGGAAAGTTCATCATATTTGCTGAAGGAATAAAAGATTATTTTCACGTATGAGCATGCTCCCCAGTTAACCAGTTCCCATGGCTGTCATAGACACACACAAATATCACTGGTTTCTATCACTAGATGTGTGTTCTGACCTGGAAAATTGTCGCCATTTCTAAATGGGGATGTATCTATCTGTGAAAGTGCCTTGAAGAAGTCTACCCATCACTTCTGAGGGCACACCTCACAGTGCTCTGCAGTGTGACCTCTTAGCACACAGGACTGGGGAAAATGCACAATTAAAGTCATTTGTTTGGACATTCTATTCCCACTCCTATCATCACTTCTCTCTTAATTCACAGCTAACCTTTATACTCTGAAACAGATCATGACTTTTCCATAGAGTTACTTCTGAGAACCAACACTGCCAAGCATTTCTATTTCCTGTTATTTATTAATAAAAACAGAAGTTTCACATAAAAAGGATGTTAGTTCTCAGTGTTTTCTAACCACATAAAATGTTGGCTTTCTTAAAAAACAGCAAAGCCCATTGATATCCCATCATTTTCTTTCACCTGTCCTGATGTCCCATGGAAGTTGGTGGGTTTGTATTCCCAAGGATCAGGTTCTCAGCTAGACTGCAAAATAAAAGTTACTGGGAACCTTCATGAAGAGGGCACCATTCTCCTCTGAAGGCCAAAAACTGGCAGCTGAAAGTGGCAGTACATTTATGCCAGCACATTTACCACAGACAGTTCTCTTAAGCAATCCTCACATAAACTGCAGCCAAAAAAGATATTTCAGCTGAAGTTTTCAGTATGTGGATTGCCTCTAAATCAACAGAACACACAGAGAAAACAGTTTCTCATGCTGGGAAAAAATACTTATTTTTAAATAGCTTCCATTTTCCTACTAAACAGAATAGCACTTTCATAAAATAAAATATTCACATTAATGAGTCCTCTGTAGTGACCAAAAGGAAAGAGTGAGGAATCAAATATGAGATTATTCTTATTGATTCTTGTGCCATTACACTTGAGGAATAGTCTGCAGATACCATTTGCAGGTAAACCCTGGAATTAAATTGACACAAATTACAGCCCAAGACCACCTTCTGAGTTCAAAATTCAGTCCTACCCATTGCATTTTTTTCAAGCCATTTTCAAATTCCAGAAGAATTTAAAATCCTCACAAAAATTTTTAAATCTCACAAAAGAGTGGAATAATGTTATGATGGAGAAAAACAAATAACTATTTACTAGTGCTACGGCTCATTTCAGATGCCATTTCAGATTCTGAAAAAGCTAACTTGCATTTAAAAATTTAAAAAAAAAAAGTTGCCATTGGGCATTACAAATGATATATAGCTAATTCTGTAAGTCTTTGGAAGTTCTGAAGAAATATATGAGTTTTCTTCTCAAAGTACAGGCACTCTATTCCCATCCCTACAATCAGAAAAAGGTTAAGCTGTTCTCTGAGCCACTTATTTTTGGGTCAGCAAAGTAAGAGCACTGCTAAAATGTAAGGTTTCATCTTTCAACAGGAAATGTCTGCCTGGAGTAAGATTTTCTTTCACAGCAGCCCCGAGTTTATGGTAGCAATGGCTTGCAGTGCAGGGAAAGTGAGGGGGAGAACAAGTACCAGGTATTGTGCACAAAACTGGATGTGAACAACTTTTTGTAAAGCTGAACAACTTTTTTCCCTTCCATTCCAGAGGGAAAGTGCTAGGTGTTCTCCAACACTGCCTAATTTATTTACTTTTATTTAGAAATGTATAAGGTGCTCTTTTCTCGAGCACAGATGAAATCAAGAAACAAGAGACAGTTTTCCACTCACTTTTCCAAACCTCTCTTAGCGCAGCAGCTGCTTCCTCGGGGACACCTTCTCCACACCACACTAAGCTCTGTCTCCTTCCTTTTACCAGCTCCTACATCAGATTCTTTCATCTTTTCCTCATCTCTCCCACAAATAGGGAAACAACCAAAAAGCAGAGGCTGGGAGAACTGTTCTTGCTTCCCATTGCCTTCAGTGAGCCTTTCCTGCATCCTGACACCCTGGATGGGTGACTGCACGTCACCTTTTTGGGTGGCAGCAACATCTTTACAACTGCTTAATTTCCTTTAAGGCCCTAAAATTGCATTGATTCACTAATTTCCTTAGGTTTTCAGGAAACCTAGTTACGGCTATTGAGTTTATTTTTTCTTATTTTGTTTCTTACATTTAAATAATCTTTACTATGTTTTAACAATGCATTTTAAAGCACTGATGATCAATAAGAAGAAGGTATTCCCCAGAAAACAGGACTATATGAAATAAGCAACTTTACCAATAAAGCAACTTTAGATTAATATATAAAAATGAAATGAAACTATATGAAATAAGCAACTAGATGAATAAAGCAACTTTAGATTAATAGCTATCACTTGTTAACAGGGAAAAAAATTATCAGAAGGGAATGCTGTTATCTCAAAAATTCAGATGGTTGGCCAGGAAAAGCCAAGAACCCTTCCAGAGTCACTAAGATGAATTGTAGATTTCGGAGGGACTGCCACTCTATTCATTGATTTCGTGGTTTCTCATGCTAACAAACCTCAGAGCATGAAAGATAAGGCTCTCATTTCATCAGTCACCTCCAAAGCACAGGTACCACTGGTGTCTGTATGGGCAGAGAAGAAAATCAAAGCACACCATGGGTGATTTTCATGAGGCATTGGTACTATTTTTTTTTTTTGAGCCCCAAAGGCAACCAGCAGCGTTAACTTTCTATGAATATCTCAAAGTTGCAGCAGCAACAAAAGCATTAGATAATTCTGACACTAAAAAAAAGCTGAGGTAGAGTCACCTCCACTGTCAGGATGGAAGTGCTGTTTAAGCCCAGCTGGACTACCAGCTCATTTCAAGCTTTCTGCTGAATTTATATTGAGTGCTAATGATCTCCAGCTAATTCCAGATTGGAGTTAAGAGCTTACCACAGAAACTGACCTTTGCTGTCCCAGAGGAAGAAAGGGAGTGAAACGATTATCTGAGGCTGTTTGTAAGGTCTGAAAACCCACTTAATGGATCAATAAATCAAACAGTGACTGAAGCTGGTTGAGAAAGCAGGTGTGTGGATTCTAGTACTGAATAGGTGTTTCATGTGAGAGAACAGTGTGGGTTGTGTGAGACTGAATGAAATCAGCTGAACTGTGTCCTGTAAATCCCTAAAGCAGGATGACATTTGTTTTACCTTCTTGTAAGAGCACAGTAAAACACCCTTGGACGTGTGGATCGCACAAAATGCGTCAGCATTACACGCATGTAACATGTGGTGAGTTTTAATGCAGTACACCAGTAACAAATAAATGCATGAGTGTTCATCAAGGTGGATCAAGAGTTTCCAAGAAGCATCAAAGACTGTTCAATGCTCACATTTAGGATATTTTCTCATTTAAGACAGAATAATATATCACTGAACCACCCTCAAAGGAAAATGATGGACAGGACAAAAAGAAGGCCAGCTTGCTTAGGAAAATTAAAAGCAAGTGAAGCCCTAAACCTCATCTTTCCTGTCCTGCCCATGGCATGAGGGAACTCCAGAGAAAACTGTTTTTTCCAAGTGATACTCAGCTTGCCAGCAGATACAGAGAAAACTACCACAGGAAATGCTGCAAGAGCCACCCACATTATCCCAAGAGAGCTTCATTAGCCCATCAATAAATCAGTGGTCTTCATTAAAAGAGTGACATGTATCAGAACATCTGTCCTGGAATATTTTAAGATGGTTTTGTCAGTTTAGGGTTTTTTAATTATGAAAACATGCCAGACTTGGGTTTTGTTACAAAAATGGTGGAAATTAGTAGAGAAAACAGGCTTTCTCTCTGGAAACATATAATACTTTAGTTTATGTAAATTTGAAAGGCACTGCACAATGTGCTGTAGTGTACCACAATGCTCAGTGTTCACCCAGCAGAAAGATTTACTCAGGAAAATCACACTTTTTCCAGCTCTTCTCATTCCATGCTGATGTATTACAGTGGAATAAGGCCAGAGCCTTGTTCTATTCCATGTTCAATAAATAAACACAGAACAAGTAGGTAGCACACAAACTTTTTTTCACTTCACAGATCTCTTAAGACAGAGTGTATATGAATGTCCCCTTGCCCCTAGAAAACTTTGTAACAGCAGTTTGGAATATGATTCTTGTGGCAAAGCCAACTCCAAGCCAATACTTGCTGATATTATCACTGCAGAACCTTCCTCCATAGAAATTTGCCCCAGACAGTACATTTTTGAGCTAAATCCAATAATCATCCTGAAATAGCATTTTCCAAATGTTTTCCAGTCCATAACAGGCAGTGTCTAGTAAAGCATTTAGTATAACTTTGGTAGAAGGAAACCTGTATTTCCAGTAAATCTTTCTAAGCATTCAGAAAATATTAAATTGGAAGGAAATGTTAGTCTGTGATAAAAATTGAGTATCAACCTAGACAATTACAGAAGTTGCTCAGCATCAAATAAATTCAGGTGCAAAATTCTTAGCTTAAATCAGGGAAATTGTGTGCACAAAGCCAGAATGAAGAATGATTAAGCAGCAGCTGCTAAGAGGTTTTTAGGAGCACCATGGATCACCAGCTGAACATAAATCAAAGTTGTGTTCTGTGGAGAGAGCAGGCATCACATTGGGATGTGTTTTACAATATTGCCTGAGAAAGGATGGAGATGGAGCCCTTCCTGTGACTGTGCCAGGAGGCCTCTGGGTGCCTGCCCTGGAAACACCAAACCAGCAACAAAGTTCACCATTTAGAGAGTCTGCAAAGGGGTGGTGAGGGTGAGAATGAGAGATAAGGGGAAGGAAATGAGGAGACAGGGTTGGGGAGAAAGAAGGAAGGAAAGGCTGAAGCTCCTTAATTAAGAGAAAACAGGATGAGGGCGAGAGCAGTGTTCAAATAACAGAAATGAGAACAGCTCTTAAACCATTTGGACTTCCAGGAGCAAAGAGCCATGAAGCTATGGAATTAAACTCCAGCAGCAAAGATGAGTTATGCACTGGGGGGAGGCTAATAAAGCTATCAGGCAGGCCCAGGGAAGGCACGGGCCCTCCATCACTGGGAGCCCTGAAGACAAATGTGTTAAGAGACGCAGATGCACTTGATTCTCCCACTGGGGCAGCAGAGACCTCAGCAGGCACTTTCCAGCCTTACAGTCAATTATCCAGTGATTCTACAAAACCATTGCCATCACAGTATTATTCATCTCTTTAGAAACCATGCAGCCACTACTGAAATAAAATAAAGGGAAAAGAGGGGGTGATGAGTTTTTTTTAAATAAGTTTCTTGTGATGGATGTGAGTCCCTGATAGGCTCCTGGGTGCCTATTAAGGAAATCTCCAGATGGACACAAGTCTAATATTTCCCATTTTGTCTTCTTTTTTACCCTCACTACGATTATTTAGATTCCATTTTGTTTATACTAATCTTAGTGCATCACATCGTCCACTCCAGCAATTTTCAAATACAACCCCTCAGAACAGCCCAAGAGATCCCCTGCATGATAAAGATGTGCCAGGAATCTTTTTCTTCTTCTTCTTTTTTTTTTTCCCTTTTTTTAAATGAACATGTTTTTGAGTTAATAATATGCTGAGGGAGCAGCTGCACTCAGCAAAACTCCAGCTATAAAACCCTGAAAAGCTTGTGTTTCTTTCACATCATACTGCAGCCAAGCCAGCTGAGCCTACATCTGCCTCAAATCACTGGCAGGTAAAGTTTGTGTCTCGCTACAGGGATGTAGTCCCACTGGGTTATTTTATTTATTTGAAGCAGAGCAAACTGAAACATTTGGTTTAGCTTGAAATCATGTTTCTCCCCAAAGTTCACATGAATTTCAACTGACTTTTTTCCCCCCCTTTTTTTTGCACTGTTTTGTTTTGATGTGCCTGGTTTTACTGCATGTGCTGCATGCCAGCAGCCACAAACAAAAGCCACAGAAGTGGTGGGGGATTGCCATGGCTCTTTGTGCTGCCATGTGCTTCAAGGACCATGACCAAGGAACACGGTGCTTGTATTTGGGAATTCTGAAACACGGAAACCCAAGGTGGGCAGCACCAAGGCCCATCTGAGTTAACAAACTCTAAAACTGGTGGGGCATATACACATATAACAGCAATCCAAATATCTCAGCTTTTCTCTTTTTCCAGCCCTGTTAGCTTTTATGGGCTTTGACGTTCCTCTTGCTATTTGCATCCACATTCCCTGAAATCATTCCTGTTCCCATAAATCCCTTCTGTATTGCCAACACTGCATTGAGTTTGTCTTTTCAGATGGTCATTCCAAAGAAATGCTGTGAAAAATCATTTTCCAAGCTCTTAAATCACGCCTGCACATACCACCCAACTGATCTGGGGAGTACTGCTCAACCAAATCATAATATTCAAGGTGAACAATGCCAGCTAAAGCAAACACTGGCCACTGGGTCAATGCAGATCTTTCTTTGCTCTGCAATCCTCCCTGCTCATCCTTGGTTACCTTCCTGCTCCCACCTCCCCATGACTCAGGAACTTCAGTCACACAGATTTAAAGGTTGCCTTAAATAAGCTCCTTTAAGCAGCCCTCTCCTTTCTCCCACCTCAAGAAATATCAGATGAAGCTGTTTAAGGATTTTTCTGATCTGTTCTGATCTACAGTTTTGAAATTATACTTTGTGCTTATCTTTCCACAAGAGAGTTCTGCATTCTGGAGTCATTGAGTCAATGCATTTAGCCAGAAAAAGTCATTTACAAAGGAACTTCAACAACTATACTAGAGGAAATAAACATCAGTAAGTTTGACCAGATCAGTTAATTACAAATATCAGAAGACATTGATGGGAAATATTTTGTTGCTTCTTGGCTGCTTTGAGAGGAAGAAGAGGGAATTATTTGGGAAAAAGTTTGAAATTTGTGAATAGATTTCACTACATAAATATAAGCAAGAAATTAAGTGCCCAAGCCCAGTGGAAAGACCCAAATAAAATTCTTGCACATGGAAAGAGAATTAATTTTATTTGTGTTTATAAATAATGCATATAAACAGTTGATTTTGGACTTTGTAACTCAGTGGAAATGTGAGTCAGAAAGTGTGAATTAATGCCATCAGATGCAGCCACTGACCTACTTGAACTAAAAAGACAATTTTGACACAATATCAAGAACAACAAAGAAAAAATGAAAGCCAACAGAAAATGAATTTTAAAGAATTTGTATGATCCCAGCTTTGAAAGCAGACCTCCTGCAGCTTTTATCAGACTTTCATGGGACATTAATTCATGACCCAGGGATGAATGACAGCTGCCAGTTCTGCTCATAACACTGACAGTGGTTACCTGTAGGCCTGTGCACCTGTGACCCTGCAGTGAAAAAGTCACAGAGATCACAGCTCAAGCAGCATTTGAGGCAGACATTAGTAGGAAAAATAAACAAAGACACAACATGAACCACGTGTATAATTTGGCAAACAGAAGCATAAAAGTGCCAAATGATCTTTCACTGTCATGGACTCAGAAATGTCAAGGACTCAACCAGTCTTCAGCACAGCAATACTGTGAGGTGTATTTTGCTCATCCTTCACCCATACTGATCCTCCAAAAAATCTCCAAGGGGTAAAATCCTACAGTCTCTCACTAAGGATTGTTTAAAAGCTTAATTATATGCTTAGCTGTCTGCAGAAATCCAGGTGGGAGATACTTTGTGTCATTTATTGTCATCTATACACGTGGCTGACGTTTTGGCTTTTCCCCTTTTGTTCCTCATTTATCTCATTGCATCAACCATGGGGACACACTGATCCTTGCTGATAAAATCAAGGAAAAGGTCTTGTCACCTCACTCAGTGTCCTGTCACAACTGAGATGGCCACAATGCACAGAGCATCACCATACAATTCCAGAAGGTTTCAAGCATTCACCCACACAGAGTAACACCACAGCACTTCAGAAGGCTGCAGGCATCTGCCCTTGTTGTCCTTCAGCCCAGCCTTTTATCCCCTCCTGCTGATGCACTGCACCTGTGTGCCCTCTGTTCCCTCTGGTGGTTGGGCAGTGCCCCTGGGCACTCACCTTCAATGCTGCTCACCTGCTGCTCACAGCTGTGCCCATTGGGGATGGGGCTCAGCCACAGCCCCACTCCCAATCACCACAAACTGTGTGCCTACAGCTTGAATATTGAAGGATATTATTCCTACAATAAGTATGTGCAAGAAATATTCGACCCAATTTTTTTATTTTTGCTGTTGCTTCCACTGCCTCCAACTAACTCCTGATCTATTTATAGAACCATTACTTTATGCTTTTTATGTACATTTTCCCAATTAATTGACTCATGCCAGGGCATCTGATTTTATTCCTATAACCCTGTTCTTGTAATTTTTCATGATTCCTTTTGGATTTTCAGGACCATGATTTATTACAGACACTTCCTCTTTTTGTCACTTTTGAGATTAAGGTTTACCTGCCAGAGTGTTTGTGTTTTCTCCTGACTCCTTGTCCTTATTTTCCTTTCATAGACCTGGAACACTGCAACCCTAATTTTGCTAAAATAAGCTTTCTGGAATCCCTGAACTGTATGATTCTGACAATTTACTTTTTTTTTTTTTTTTGGGATGGGGTGGGGATAAATACTTATTAAGGATGGGAGTAGGTATTAATTTTGGAAATAAAAACATTTTCAATATGACATTCTGTCTTCTGTAGTGCAAAATGGTGACATGCATCTCACTGCCTGATCCCCTGAGTTTGAAAAACTTCCTTTTTCATGCTGTAACTCACATGTGCTGACATAAAAAAAAGCAAACAAGCAAAGGCCAAAGATGTGTAAGAGACAGTTCTTATGGATATAAAAGGAAAAAGGGCAAGGTAAACATTGCCTGACAAATCCTTCCCTGACTACCACCAGTGGATTCACAGTGAGAATTATAGACCACTTGCTGTAATTTGCTTCTTAACTTTCAAAAAAGCACTTCTTTTGAGACATTCAAATTGACGGTACAAAAGGTTTATGGCATTTATTTGCCATCATGCACATGAAAATGTACAACAGTTGCACAGATGGGCAGTTCCATGTGCTTTTCATTAACTCTTTTCTTTTTAAACACACCTTCTTTGCTCGAGCTAGTTTCTGCTGGTTTTGTTTTATGACATGATGGTTTATAAAATTCCTGTCAAACCATGTTACCGTTTGATCATGTTAAGAACAATCAGGGTAAGTGCTGCCAGCTCCAGTTTTCCATCCCAGCCAAGTCACAGTGTACATATGGTGCAAGATGTGAAGGAGCACAAAGACTGATTAGCGTGCAAAGTGCAACGCCGCGGTCTTTACTATTCATCATTAATGCCAGAGTGGATTTGCAGAACCAAGAGACTTCTCCCACAGCCATTGCAGTTTTGCACATAACCACACGGAGAAAAGCCAACCAGAAATTATGCAACATGTGTGAGCATGGTCTTCAGCCATGAGCTCCTTTTCAGAATGGGAAAGATTGTTCCTATCACATTTTCTTGCTAACTCCTCCTAAAGGTTAGGGAAACATATGTCAGAACAGCTTTCCTTAATTCAGAGCAAATTCAGAGCACTGAACTTTCCCATGCATTTCCTGGAAAAGCTTCACTTCCTGAAAATGCTGCTGCGTCTGCCCCAGAACACCTGAAGCCCTCTCCTTAAAGCTTGCCACAAAAGAAATGATCACTGTCATCTTTGGACTTTGTGTAATTAGATCCCAGAGATTTCACAAGTCTCTTTTTTCTTCTGTATTTCATAGTTAAATGTCCAAGTGTTCTTTCTGATTATGCTTTGCCTTTTTATATGGGAAAAATCTAAATTCAGACTGATCTCTACATTTAAAGACTTATTTGACACAGGAAATTCTTTGTGTGCTTTAAGCATTCTGCATGTGCAGACATTAGCAAAGAACACCTGCTCAATGGCCTAAAAGGCATCTCTTCAGCAGGAACTTTCAGAAGTGAATCCTCATGAGATTACTCACACAGTGACAAATTTTAAATATCTTTCTTGCCAGGCAAAAATCTCATTTCAAGCAGCCAGCACACTTATATGCTTGACAGGAATGAGCAACAATTTATAGCACATTGCCTGCTTCACTGGTTAATATAAGAAACTGACACCTATACATGTCAAAATTCATACAGAGCTGTGTCACCACAGGAATTGTTTGGGGAGCACTGCATCAGGCACAATTCCATCACAATCTCCAAAAAGTGTGCATATCCACCTCTTCTGTAGGCAGTCTGGCTGCCTGAAATCACTTAAGACCCTCAAGAAGATCCATGACTTTTGGGAGAAGATGGAAGACACAAAGTTCATAGGCAACAAATTAATAAAGAAGGCTCTCAAACGACTTCTGTGCCAGATGATGTTCTTGAAGCACCCAATGAACTGTAATCAAATAGATCTGATCAACCAAAGGTTGACTCCAAATATATGGAAACCAAATAAATACAGTGGCTTGTAGCCTCATCATTTTGCCTCGTGAGCCAGTCAGACCTCCCAAGTCAAGCAGTGCTGAGCCAAGTGTGAATTTAAACAGGAGACCCTCCAAGGAAAACTGAGTGCATGTGCTGAAGGAAACAGTGCTGGTAGTCCTTGTCTCTCTGAGTTACTACTGAGCTAAGGCACTTGCATGATGCCAACAACACAGGACTGAGGCTGTAGAAAGAAACTCAAATCTTTGAACCCTAGCTCCTAGAGCTTATTAAAAGTCCCTCAACAGTTTTTGAAAATTAATGATATCCATGTAGCAAAATTTCACAGTAGATAATTATAATACAACAAATATCCTGGCAGTCTGGAATGGACACAGCATTTTCTTTCATTTCCTCCCTATTAAGTTTCATGAAGTATTACTGTAAGGAATTACAAAGTTCTACTCAAGAGGTGAGTTCACTCACGTTCTAGTGTTAAACAAAAAAAAGATTATAGCATATTGTGCTGGAATCACATTCATTATTTTTTTTAAGCCCCGTGTTACTACTTCTCTGACGTTTGTTT
Source organism: Emberiza elegans (assembly GCA_024865655.1). Lineage (NCBI taxonomy): Eukaryota > Metazoa > Chordata > Aves > Passeriformes > Fringillidae > Emberiza > Emberiza elegans. Next base: position 5,420,951 of record JALJVW010000158.1, read on the forward strand.
CTCACTCCCAAAGAGCATAGTAAGCAAATTTCTTTGGAGGACTTGGTAATGCATGAAGCTAACTAAGGAACTCGTGATTCTTAGGGCCAGTTTAATCTGGAAGGGTCCTCAGGAATTCATGTAATCTAATCACCTGGTCAAGCCAGAGCCAATGCCAAAGTTAGGTCTGGGTGCCCAGGGCCTTGTAACTGACAGGCACAAATAATACTCTCCCAATTTCATATGTCATGTGAAAAAAAAATAGCTAGGGAAAAATTGTTGTTCTTTACTTGTTTTGGGGAAAGCCTGTGCTATAGCATTCCACAAATTCCTATTTGAATGTTGCCCCATTTTGTTGGCACTTGAAAGTTTTTGTGCACTCACAGCCTAATGCAGGGTGATGAAAGTTATCATTAATGCCAGCAGTTCAGAATGTTCACTGGCATGAGTCTGTGAAACATACACATGAATTCAGGATTAGAGACAAAGAAAACATAGAAAACACCCTAAAACTTTGAAGCATGGTCATATTGTCAAGAATAGCAAATGAGATTTTGACACTCTTCTGAAAACTGCTGGTAATTGATTCCCAAGACATAGATGTTAAGTAAATACATTGATATTTCTGGTGCCAAGTGCAATGCCAATTACCAGTAGATTGAATTAGATTTGTAGATGTTCCTTGCATAGAAGAGGCAATTAGCAGTACCTCAGGCAAAAAAAAAAAAAAAAAATACATGAAGAAAAAAGGTGGGAGAGAATTTTGGATTTGTACACCAAACACTATCCAAATGACTTATATTCAGTACGTTTGTCCTTTACATAGCTGCAATACATGGACTGTTCATTTGATCATCCTTTATTAGTCCTAAAAGTGTTCTCCTCACTGCAAAAGCACAGAGACAGTCTGGGGTGTAAGCTCTATCAGCCAGACTCAGAGGAGCCAGAACGCACCAGGAATCTGCAGGATGGGATCATTCTGACTGGTTTTGTGCACGGTTCCATGCATTTGCTGCTTAATACTTCTTCAGATTGCTGTTACCATGGGACAAAAGGAAGGGTTTTAGGAGCACTTTGAGTGAGAAAAGGATGATTCCTTTGGCTATGACTAATGTAGGATCAGTAATACCTAGCCAGAAGCATTTCCTGACTTTGTACTGGGGGAAAACCTAGGGTGCATCACCTCCCCGACCTTCCTGTCCTGGCTGCCATGGAAAGAAAGGGACAAACATAGATCAGAAGGTCTGTGGGTGGTGTGAGACAAGAGGGGATGGCATGCTGCAAACAGCACAAGCCCATACTCAGATTTTGTGAGGACTGGAAATGATTAAAAGTTACAACCAGCCCGTGGCACAGACACTGAGCTAGTCCCGCTCTTCCCACTAACACAGATAACCAAACCAACGGTGTGCCTGAATATGAATTTACTCAACTCAGTATACCTGATTCTATCTTTGCTTCCTCGCATCTGTGTAATTAGGCCTCTGCTTCAGCTTGCTGAGCCCATGAAGTGTCATTTGCATGAGCTCAGCAAGTCTTTGAGGCACACCTTCCTGACAGCAGCCACAGCTGACCACCACGCCTGCCAGGTGATGGCTGCCAGTGCTTACTGCTCCTTACCTTTTGTGCCATTTGGATCTGGTTCTCTTCTTCACTTCTGCTCTCCAACTCCAAGAAGTAACCTGTAATTCATCAGCTTTGGGGAAAATATGTGTGATCTCATGAATGCTGGATGTTGTAAAATATTGTTTTGCTGGTGAGGAGACAGAGGTCTGTACACCATTAGTCTAGCAAAACTCGCAATTCTCCAGGGTTTTGCCAAGCAAGTCTTGAATGCCTCAAATCTTCCACAGTCTGTTTGATATACCAGGAGGGAAAGACAGTAAACCATCCATGAGGGTAGCTAGCACAGATCATAGCATCAAATGCATGACATTTATACACTATAAACTCACTTTAAATACCCTCCTACAACAAGTACTGTAACATTAGAGAGGGCAAAGTTGGAGAATACTGATTGTGACCATGTGTAGAACAAGGATAATTTATTCTTAGCTTTGTATTTCTGTTTTAATGCAATACTACCACCCAACATTCATGCATATGGATTTCTAAAACATCATGCTATATTTTAAAAAGCTGCCATGAGCAAGAGCCAGAAAATGAATAGGTGCATGTTTGGTTTACATCATGTTAGAGGTGCATAATTCACTGAGGGTAGGGAAAACTTATATTCCCTTCATGGATTCTCATGAATTCGTGTTTTCCTCTCCACCCCAGGGTGCAATTCCAAAATTTATTCCATTATAATAACAGGCTGTCAATACCTCCATTTCAATATTGCAGAAATTGGCAGCCTTTGGAAAATAGCAATTAAATCCCTGCCAGCACCATCAGAGGGCTTCCACTCTTTGCTATGGCACTGAATAGTCTGAGGAGAGCAAAGGTACAACAAGGATGGCAATGAGGAGGGAAAAAGACAACTTTCCCTTTACACCTCAGTTTAGTCACAGGTTGTTTTACAGTTCTTCACTGATACAAAGGCCTTGTGCAAGGGTTGTATACTGAATTGGTGAAATACTTGAAAGGCAGAAGTGGGACATTCACCTTTAAATTCCTGCATTTGGTATTTGCTTGCATCTTCTGTAATTCCACTAAGAGGAAGGGCCTACCAGGAGAGGAAACCTCACAATCATCTTCTGCTCAAACTTTTATGACAGAGACCCTTAGTCCTTCTCATCCATCATGTACAGCTCCAACTAAAATCCCTGTCAAGACAACCAGAGCATGCTTTAATCCAAATTGACTGTGTCTTGTTCTGCTGCTTAAATCTATATGCAATTACATTTTCTATTCAAGTTACTGAGACCTGGAGACCTTGTTATTTGGATGAGTTCAGCAAATCTCTGAGGCTCACACTTCTGACAGCAGCCACACTTGAATCTTTCACCTAGGAGAAAATTATGATTGACAACCTATGTAATGACTAAAGCATAGCTTAACTGGCTGCACTTTCTCTCTCTGACCCCCCCCCAAATAGTTACTCAAATTTTTTCCAAAAGAGTCTGAAGAGAAAATCTGACCACAGCTGACTGACTGCCTACTGCAGAAGTTACTTACCTGGTGAAAATCAAGCTCCAAATGCATCATTATATTTGTTTTTTGGGCTAGTGATTATACTGAAACAGTGATTCTTGCATTTCCTTTGAAAAACTGCAAAAGCCTCCATAACCTGGAAAGAAAAAAAAATTCTGCATGAGTTTAATCTCTTTTTTTCATTTGTTTTTGTCCCTGTCATTGGTTTAAGCCCAGCCTGCAACTCCCATCCCTCCACTGGTGCAAAGGGGAGGAGAATCAGAAAAAAGTAAAACCCACAGGTTGAGAAAAGAGAAGTTTAATAATTGCAATAAATTCAACAATAATCATAATAATAGCCATGAAAAGGGAGATAACAAAAGAAAGAGGGCAATCAAGGCAGACAAGTGATTCACAAGACAATGCTGAGTGATGCCCAGCCCATCCCCAAGCACTGATCAGCAACTCCCACCAAACTTCCCCAGTTTACATACAGAGTGTGATGATCCATGGTGTGGGATAGTCTATGGAACATTCCCTTGAGCAGTTCCGATCAGCTGTCCTGGCTGTGCTCCCTCCCAAGTCCTTGTGTACCTGCTGGCTGGCAGAGCACTGGAAAAATCCTTGACTTGGCAACAACTAAACCAGCAATGTGCTACCAATGCCATTCTCACGCTAAACCCAAAACACAGCACCAGGAATAAAGTTGACTCTAGCCCACCCTAAACCAGGACAACCTCCCATCCTGAATTTTTGTTGTCAGGCCAGACTTGGCACGCAGCGCCTTCAGTGGTGGCTCCATCCATCCTGAAAATGTGCACAAAAAGGGCTGGGACAATTTGTGACAACGTGTGACTGTGCCTAATGAGGTGGGAGGAGAGATTTTGGCCAGCAGTATGTTCATCAAAATGCTGAATTTCTACCCCAGGAAAATGCCATAGGATTTTTCATCATGAGGCAGATGTTTGCCTGCCTCCTTACCCAATTTCCTTACCTGCTCAACAAGGGAGAGCAGAGCCAGAGCCAGAAACTGGTATTTGAGTCCAGATATGGCATGTATTCCAAATTTGATGACTCAGTCTCAAATTATTCCCTCTGGGTTTAGATTTTAAAAGGCCACTGTGGTCTCTGCCAGCTGGTAATGTCAGAAACAAGAGCACTGCTGTTAGTGTTTAACAGGTAATACTGCTTATTTCATGGAGTGGGTTTTGTTCCAGACAGGGATTTAAATTTATTTGTTTTAATGACTCAACTTGTTGACAAATAAACATTTGACAAAAAATGTATAATATAATCCTGGCAAACTACACCACCACAACTTTAGCTTTGCTTTAAATTTGAATTCAGCTATTTATTACATCACCCTTTGCCAGAATTGGGCAGTAAACCACTTTCATATTCAGAAGAATGTTTCCATTTAAAATTTACATTTAAAATTGCAATAAGATGCTGGATCTCATTCTTTTGGAGGGAATTGTATTGCATGACATTAGCTACATTTCTAGAGAAATGCATTCTGCTTCCTGTATCAGCTTCAATTATCTGGGTGCATTACTCACCCATTTTTATCATGGAATGTTAAAGTTAGTGTAACTCCAAGTGTCACAAACCACAGCTACAAAACAGATTGGTTAGCTGTTAATTATTTAAATACTGCATCCTGTACATAATGAATTTCTTACCTACAATCATGATGTATTATTGACAGCTTGGAAGACTAAATCTATTGCTGCCCAGCATAATTCTGAAATATAATTTATAGCGGTTATTTGGAGAACTATATTGAGTACATTAAAGCCATATGGTACTGTGGTTTCATCCCCAAGAGATGCCTCATCAGCTAAGAGAAGCATTATGATCAATATGTATATTACTCATTTTTAATAGAGTGTACTAAGCTGTAGAAGATTATTCTTCCTGCCAGTTACTTGAAAATATGAGGTGCAACAATTATTTTAAGATTGTTGGAGAGTTACAGTATTCTCAAGATATAGAAAATATGTCTTTGTTTTGTTATGCTTAAAACCTGAAACATTCTCTAGCAGCTGAAATCCCCCAGAAAATAGTCTGTCTAACTAGAAAAGCTAAAACCTATAAAAGGTAAAAATCTTATTTGAGCTGTAATGCTCAAACAATTTGCTAAATATGGCTTCTCGGAAGGGAAATAAAATGAGTTAGAGACAAAGAGATGAGAACATTGTTTGTCATTTCTCTTGGCAAAAGGATGTAGCATCTGCCACAATTATGCCTATTTCACTGTTAAAAATAAAAAGTGGCAAATATTACAATGATTGTTGCAGCCTTAGCAATCAGAGAATGCTGGATCTTTTTAAGACTCATGTTACATATTCCTCAGCACATTAAGAAAAATACCACATCAATAGCAAGTTTTTCATTAACCTCTGACCTGGTGGAAGCCTTTGGAACTGCAGACAAAGTAAACAGCTCTGCATAGCTAAGCATGAAAAACCACAGGCATGAAAAATGAGCATTAGTTAAAATAAAAAAAAAAAACAAAAAAACAAACAAAAACCAAACAAACAAACAGCCACAAAGCCAAAATTCAGTTATTCCAGAAACAGCAGAACTGCAAATGTTACAAAGCTGAGTGTGAAGAAGATAAGACAAGGCCACATCAAGAGCTGGGAGCAGCAATGGTGAACAAGGAGTGGGAAAGTCTGTGCCCCACTGGTGACCCAGAAAGTAAATATTACCTTCTTACCCAAAATACAGATAAATATTATAGGTAATATAAGCTAAGGTAGTATTTATATATATCAATATATAAATATTACCTTATTGCCCAAAAGGCAAAAATTGCCCACAGCACAGGGCAATTCCTCCAAGCCTGAAGACATGGCTAAGGGTCAGGTTTAGAGGAGTTTCAGCTGGAATGGGAAGCTAAGGACTAGATGGAGAGTTTAGACTTAAAACTATGTCAAGAAGTGCATTTGCATGGTGCTCCACCCGCACTAATAAATCCTTCAGTGACAATTCAAGTCCAGCTCTTTGAATGTTGTCTGCAACTTTCACCCATTTCTGTTTTAAAATCAGATTCAATGAAAAGCTTTTAAATTGAGTTGCTTCTTCAGCTTCCAGTGGGGAGGATGCAACACAGCTCAGCAGTCAGTTAAGCTTAATTAACTTTAAACACCCTTTACAAAAGAAGTAGCTCCTTACAATTTGATGTGACTGGATGGTCTTAGATTCATCTGTAATTTGTTTCAAGAAATGTTCACTGTTTCTTTGAATACTTGATTCAGTATTTTCTAAAAGCTGACTACATGAGAAGAAAACCACTTTCATTCTGAAATACTATCACAGGAGTATGCTACCAGGATACTGAAAAAACACCATAGAAGCACCATGACAGAAACCCTCACGTCCTTTTTGTCCTCTTAAAGGCCCCGGGTGGACTTCAGCTCTCATGATGCATGATGGCCCGCAGGCTTTTCCCATTTGTGTGTTCCTCACCAAAACATTCAGCGGTCAGTGATCTGCTATTTGAGTCACTCACCTGCCCTCTGATAAACTGGGGGTGCCACAAGTCCCTGGGAAGTTCAGCAGACACAAAGAACAGGGCTGACAGATCAGAAATGCCACACACTTGTGAGGACAGCTGTAGCTTTTCTGAGATAGCTCTTTTACAGGGAAAAGCATTCTCCAAGCCATCCTATTTGGGTGCCCTAGAAAACCATTAAAAAACTGGAAACAAGCTTACAGACAGTGGGAGCTAAAGCTAGGCAGAGTTTCTAAGCATGCATGTGTCTTTTTTAAGCAATTGACATGTTCTTCCACAATCCTCAGTTTTATTTGTTTCCAAACCTTCTCTCCCATCTCTTCCCTCCTGCATGATCTATAGGTTATGTTAAACAATCATCCCTAGCACATTTTTTTGCTTCCTTTCTCAGTTCCAGTTACATTAATGATGCCAATGCTTTTTGTGTATCCCTAATCTCTGTTTCTTTTGTCATGCATCTTGCATTCATACAGATGCTTTCAAATGCTTATCAATCCTCCACAACAATACTAGTTCTTATTCCTATTTCACAAATATTCTCTCTTGATAATTTTTCCTTTCTTTTTTCCTCCTTTGGACACAGAGTGCCAGTTTCAGTGCTGAATCCCAGTTTTTCTGGGACAGATTCCTTCCCTTTTGCTTTGTTTTTACCCCCTCAAAATTTATTTCTGTGCCAGAGCTAGAGGTTCTTTATCAAGACCCACCTCCTGAGACAGTTAAATGCATTAGTGCTTCTTTTCTTTTCTTGCAATGCTGTGTGCCCTGTGAAATATTCATCAAATAAGCTTAAGCAACTGTTGCATTAATTGCCTCTGCAAACTATTTTGAAACACTTCAGGTTTTAACCTCATGTCCATGCTACCAAGTTTTCCCTGTGTCACTAGAAGTGTTCCTGCAAAAAATGTTTCTGTTACTCTTTTCCAACATTAATGCAGGAGTAAGGCTATATTTTGGATTGGAACAAGTCCAGTACTGTTATTTTTGATGATGGACAACACTTTCTTCCTCTGGGAGATAAAAAGGTCAAATTATAACAAGCTGTTTTGCCTTGCTGCTTCAGGCTGCCTCTGGTCCAAGAGATGAAATCATAACAAAGCAAATGCCTCAACTAACTAAATAATCGAGCACATCACTGCTTAGAGAGAGGAGTAGAAAGCTTCAGGGTTGAAGAATCAGAAGGCTTGCAAAAATTAGCCTGTGTACATATGGCAATGAGTCTTCTTGAAGTTTCCCTGTCTGTTTAAAAGAGAAGCAACAAGTCAGTGCTACAGACAGACAAAACCTGATGTACAAAACACACTGCAGACACCCATTTGGAGGGGGAAATACAGAATTGTCATGAATAGACAAGGAAAACACCACAGAGAGAAAATTCATACAGGCTGTGAGATTTCACCATTTCAGGAACTCTTAACTGTCAACCTCTTTTCCCTCTTCTCAAATCTTTCAGTGGAGGCAGCATTTGACTCTGGAGAGAGAGAGAGAGAGCCATGGGAAACACAGCTGACAAAACTAAAGGAAAGCCATTGCATTGTTACACAGGAGAAAAAGGATGACATGAGAAAGGCACAGGTGCCCAACAATGCCAACAGTGCAGCTCAATTGTATTTTGCTAACAGAGGACTAGAATTGAGTATGACATATTTGGCAAGTGCTCAGAGTCCAAATAAAGTGTTGAAATAACACTTTATAACAGTTATGACACAGTTTATAACACACTTATAGCACAAAATTAAGAAATTTGCATAGAATTTGAGAATGAAAGGGCATATCCCAAACACCACCTACACTCACTGGGCTATATCTAGTCAAATTTGAAACCATAATTGAAATATTTTGTGCTACCAAATACAAGAAGGAAGATCACTACAACTGGCACAGATGCCATGGATGTATCCCCTAGAATTCCTAGTGAAACAACTGTGAATGTTGACAGGAGAGGGATTGTCTTCAGAGGGCCCCGTGACCATCCTACACAGAATTTCTTTCTCTACTTACCTGATCCAACAAGGCCCTTCTCAGGCTTTTACATGTTTTGAGAGAATTAAAATCAAACTAGCATCCTTGGAGATGAAGTTGAATACATGAATAGTAGCTTCCACCCCTAATGACAAGGCTATGCTCAAAAAATTCCTCTGTATGAGCTGGTCTGAATTAGCAAGTCAAAAGAAATACAGCATATGAACAGGGCAGAGGAGAGCTGCTAAACCTGACACAGCCAAAAATAGACTTCTAGAGGCCAAAAGCAATATCACAAGTCTGATATTAGAAGATGAAGTTCCTGAAGGTCAGTGTCTGAAGTATAGGACCTGCAATCACTCACCAGTCCCACTTGTATCCTGACTCCACTCTGCCCAGGATCCATGTCAGGATGAGGGCTGAGCACATGCCACCTGCCAGACAACATGATTTCCAAGGGAAAAACAATTAACAAACCTCGAGGCTTCACACAAATCAGATTTACTGCTCCACCTGGACAGAGCCTTTAAGTTCTCTTAGAAATGAGCCAGTTAATTAAATCAGCACAGAGCCCTTTCACTGTTGTTAACCAGCCCAGACTGCTAGCACGGTCTCATTTTCCAACATGAGCAAACCCATGTCCCGGCTCCTGGATGCCCTGAAATAAGAAAGATCCTGAGAGTCTATAATTAACATTTTATCTCAGTTACACTTGCATGAGTCTGGAGTAAATTCAGGGAGGAAAATGGAGATATTTCTGATTCCAAGCCATGTAATTCAGGTGAGGGTCTGACCACCCAATATGTCTGCAGACAAACTCTCATGCCCACTTAGGCATGAGCCACATTCATTTAGGCAGCCAGCTTGCACCTGGCTGGTTTACAATTTCTACCATTTCCTTTTTTCCCCTGTCAAATCTTCTTACCCTCAATAGATGCAATTCATGTTCTTTTGATGGATGGCAAAGAGAAGGTTAAATTCCTGTCCCCGATTTGTGTGTATAGAGTTGTTAAGCGTCAGAAAGGAGACTAGCCAAAAAGGCACAGCATATCATCCTGCAGATCATTAAGTGGAAACGTAATCTGCCCCACTCTAGGTGTCACATCCAAGAAAAGACCACAGAATTAGAGAAGCACAGAGCTCTGAGCATGGGAGGACTCTGTGTTCCTCTCCCTGCCCCATGTGCAAGCATCATAGCCAGCAGCCAAGCACAAATCAGCATTTTACACAAAATGTCTGAGAAGCTGATAGCAGATCCAAACAGCAATTCAGCCTCACGCACTCTGAAGTGGTCATGTAATTTATGTATTATGATAATCTGGTTTTCATCTAACCTGCTAATTCAACCGTTGTTCCATTCAAATAATTGGCAATCTGACTCCCCACCCATGTTGAGGAACATGCACACGGCTCTCTTGCGAGGATACCATTAACCTGGACAAAATGTCATGAAAAAAAGAGCAAAGATAAATTCCCAAGGAAAAAAAACAGCATTCACTTTCACAGGAGTTTATCTCCCATTATATATCTTAATATAGGTAAAGTTTTGAACATTTAGAAGGAGAAATTATTTCTAACACTGTTTGAAAGGATCACTTTCACCACTTTATTGTAGGAAGGGTTTGGGTTTTGTTTTCTGGACTTTGTTTTGTTTTTTAAACATATCCAGAGTATATCTACAGCCATGAGCCTCTTTTCTAAAAGTCTTATGTACTGTTCTGGTTAGACCCCACCTGGAGCACTGAGTACAATTCTGGTGTCCCCAACATAAGAAGGACACAGGAGTGTTGGAGCAAGTCCAGAGGAGGGCCATAAGGCTGATGAGGACTGGAGCACTTGCCCTGTGAGGACAGGCTGAGAAAGTTGGGGCCGCTCAGCCTGGACAAGACTGAGTGGAGACCTCAGAGAACATTCCAGTATCTGAAGGGGCTGCAGGGAAATGGGAGAGGGACCCTTCATCAGGAGCTTTAGTGATGGGACAAGGGGGAATGGCTTCAAACGGAGAGAGGGGAAATTTAGGTTAGATATACAGAAGTTGTTTGCTGCGAGGGTGGTGAGGCACTGGAACAGGCTGCCCAGAGAATTTGCCCCGTTCCTGGAAATGTTAAAGCCAGGCTGAGTGGAGCTCTAAGCAACCTGGTTTTGTAAAGGGTACAATGGCAGGAGGCTGGAATTAGATGATCTTTAAGGTCCCTTCCAACCCAAAGCATTCCTTGATTCTATGATAATCGGTCTAGCGGTGGCTATGGAACATCTACATGGGACTTTCTAATCAGCCACAATAAAGACAACGAGGATCACAACACTGCTAGAGACATTCCTTCTGTCACGCATTCCTTGACCTGGCTCTGCAAGGCAGTGTCCAGCCTTGTCTTTAAACACTGCAACCGAGGTTACAGCATGCAAACACCAGGCTTTCAGCTTGGACAGTCATTTACACAGAGGGGACACAGCCCCGTGCACTCTTACAGCATTTCACACAGCCAGCAAGCAAAAGGCAGTGAAGAAGCCCATCCACAAAATGCAATTAAGCATTCTTACCCTAATTACAAGCTTTGTGGGGTTCCTTTCAGTTTTCCACCTCAGTTTGTAGTGGTCAGCCACCCTCACAGTATTACAAGTAGCATAAAGAAGCTGCTGTCCCTTTCAACACATGAACTAGAGGGTACAAATTGCAATTAAAAGGCATGCTCACACCATTCTCCACTTCTCTTCTTCTGTACCAGGGCACAGTTATTCTGTGGTGGTCCTCACCGAGAGATGCACTGCCATGAAAGGAAGCAAGAGAAGTTAGTAATGACAAGTTCCTCATTTAACAATTCTATTAAGAATATGTAAAAATGCGTATGTTGCAGGGAATTATGTACTCAGTTTATTAGGAAAGAGTATTGAATATGCCTGTTGTACTTTTTCTTTATGTATTTATAATTTTTTTTTAATTGGAAGATTAATGGTATGAAAAGAGAAATAAATTGGATCTTATTCCAGAAAAAAAAATGCAGCCTGGATTTCCTAAGTGTTATTCAGCACAGTGCTATTTTCACAGCTCATTTCAAATTTTACAAATGGTCTTTTTCATTACAAATTTTCAGGCCAATTCTGTTAAATATAATAACTGAAAAGTTTCCATAGACTCACAAGTTTTAAGAAGTTTTTCTTTGCCTCATCAAAATTTTCTCTTTTCCCCTTGTTTCCTTTCCACCACATAATTTAAACCAATGGGTGGAAGTTCTACTCCTAAATAAATCTTTTTTTTCCCCTATTGATTCCACTGCCACATACATTTTCTATATAGTGGAGATATTCACATTTTAGACGGGTTTGTGAGGTTTGTCTTTAACTTGAATGTTACTTTCTTTAGCCTTCTCATCATTTTAGGCTTCCTCTCAAGACTTAGATCTCAATATGAGCCAATCTGACTCTTCAGGACTTTCAGATACAAGTAGTGAAGCACTAGAGCAATTTGCCTGAGTCATGAAAGACTGAAAACAGGAAAGCACAAGGAGCTGTGTTTTGTTAATCATTTAAGCAGGACTTCAGCTAAACTTGGAACTTACTTGAGGAAAGCCTTAAACTCAAGGGTGGTAGGTACACACAAATTGCACTGGTGTGGAAAGTAGTCCCCTACTTGACAAAGAAAATAGAAAATACTTTCAGTAAAGGAGTTGGGTGCCAACACTGAAAACATTTCACTCCTGCAGTAGGCAGGCTGCTACGTTTGGGCACAGAGGGAAATCCTTGATCGTGCTGCTTTGTAAATGCACGTCAGTGGGATCTGGGTGTGGAGAGTGTGGATTAGGCAATGGGGGAAGCTGTGTGGACCTGCCTGAGCTGCCAGTGCCAGTAGTCAAAAATCAGACACAAAGATCCTTCCCTGAGGAATTTTCGGACGTGAAAACTGCAAGAACTTGGGGGCACATGGACTGACACTGAGCTGAGATTGCCATGGAAAGCATTATGAAACTCAAGTGCCAAAACCTGGGGAGCAACATGGGCTTTGATGTCTCCTGGGCACTGTCATTTGGGTTTAGCATAGCCTGGTGCTTTTGGCTTACTTTTCATGATGGTCCCCAACTGTTCTGTGGCCTTTCCATGGGACTTCAACTTCCAATGCCCTCATGGTTTATCTTTTTTTGATTTCAAGCCCTCAAAAATCCACCAGATGTGAATAATGACAAACAAAACCCATTTATCTTGGGAAGATGAACCAAAAGCAAACATGAAAATAACCCTGCATGTTGGCTAAAAGTTCCCTCTGGCATCTCTCTTTGGAAATAAAAATGCAAGACAGAAATTCTTCTTTCTTATTCTTACAAGCTAAGCTAATTTTCCTCAGTCACATAGAAAAGATTGAACAGGACATCAATACCAAGCTTAATAACACTCTCAACTCTTTTGCTTTCTGCTGAAGCAGTTGGGATGAAAAACTGGTTCATTCTTATCACAGGATCTTGTTTGCTTTCCCCTCTGCAACATTAAGTTTTGTTACTGTGGGATTATGTCAAATAACACACATTAAAACATTTCACTCCTGCAGTAGGCAGGCTGCTACGTTTGGGCACAGAGGGAAATCCTTGATCATGCTGCTTTGTAAATGCACGCCAGTGGGATCTGAGTGTGGAGAGTGTGGATTAGGCAATGGGGGGAAGCTGTGTGGACCTGCCTGAGCTGCCAGTGCCAGTTGTCAAAAATCAGACACAAAGATCCTTCCCTGAGGAATTTTCGGACATGAAAACTGCAAGAACTTGGGGGCACATGGACTGACACTGAGCTGAGATTGCCATGGAAAGCATTATGAAACTCAAGTGCCAAACCTGCAGGAGCAACATGGGCTTTGATGTCTCCTGGGCACTGTCATTTAGGGTTTAGCATAGCCTGAGTGCTTTTGGCTTGCTTTTCATGATGGTCCCCAACTGTTCTGTGGCCTTTCCATGGGGACTTCAACTTCCAATGCCCTCATGGTTTATCTTGCACTGATTTCAAGCCCTCAAAATCCACCAGATGTGAATAATGACAAACAAACCCATTTATCTTGGGAAGATGAACCAAAAGCAAACATGAAAATAACCCTGCATGTTGGCTAAAAGTTCCCTCTGGCATCTCTCTTTGGAAATAAGAAATGCAAGACAGAAATTCTTCTTTCTTATTCTTACAAGCTAAGCTAATTTTCCTCAGTCACATAGAAAGAAGTTGAACAGGACATCAATATAGCTTAATAACACTCTCAACTCTTTGCTTTCTGCTGAAGCAGTTGGGATGAAAAACTGGTTCATTCTTATCACAGGATCTTGTTTGCTTTCCCCTCTGCAACATTAAAGTTTGTTACTGTGGGATTATGTCAAATAACCACACATTATTTCTTAGTCCCTCAGTTCCAAGCCCTGCACATCCTCTGCCTGGGCTTGGTCCTGAACCACAGCTGACAATTTCAGAGCTGCTAAGGCACTCATCTTGTTCACTCAGCTCCTGTTCCCCTGTTCCCTGAGCAAAAAGTCAGTGCCCAAGAGCTTAAATTCCTGCTCTCTGCTCACCTGCAAGATACCAAGAGAGAAAGGACAAACAGTACTTGTTCTACCAACCACCACACTGCAACTATGTCATTAATAGGATTTGTTAAGGTTGGAGAGAATAACCAAAACAACCTATAATTTCCCTGACAGCTCCAGCTGAAGGGCAAATTTCTTCTGCCTGTTCTGCACTGTGGAGCTTTAATTGTATATTCTATTCCCAGAGGGCTAAATTATACTCTCAGTTACAACCATGATATAATTAAAGTTAATGGAGTTGCTCAGGTCTAATTGAGGGCGTAGTTTATTGCAGCAAATGTTACATTACAATAAATCATTGAGAAGGATTCCAAGCTTTATATATCACTCAGTTTCCAGAAATCTGAGTTAAAAGTCTTTAAATAAAGCTCCACTGTAGTGGATAATTGTCCTCACCAAAAAAAAATCAATGGCTATACAGTAAGCAGATAAACACTGAGTAGCACATTCATCACTTCTATCAGCTTCTATAACTGTCCTATTTTTGGTAGTTTGTTTGGGTTTGGGCTGTGATTTTTTGGGTGATTTCTTTGTTTGTGTGGTTGGGATTTTTTAAATACATTTGAAATTGTTATAATGCAAAGGATCCTATTTACAAACAGATGTCTGATAAAGAAGCAGTGCCACAAACATACCTGCTGTGCACTACAGAAACAGATGTTAATTCCTGCCTGTATGTGCATGCACAGCAGAGAGAAAGGGCTTGTCCTCATCTCAAACATGCCAGCAAACCAAAACCTGTGGACAGAACCAACACAACTGAGTTTTAACCCAGCTAGCCTTGGTGCTAGTAACAGTAAAACCAGGACAAATTTGCCCATTTAAAAGCCATCCTTTGGTAAATGTGCCTTTACATTCCAGTATTAGCTGCATGAGCTTTGCTAGTATTCCCACAGGGCCCGTAGCAAACCCAGTGCTTTATGTCTCTATCCTGCTATTACACCTTTCAAAGTAGAGTGGACAAGATCTGGAACATGCAAAGAGAAACGTTTTCATGTTCAATTGTCACAGTTGTTTAGTCTGCATGAACCTGACCGGAAATCTTCATCACCTTGTTCTTACAGATAATCCCTTATCTCTGCCTCAGTTCTACTGATCTGCCATTGTTACACCTTCAATTCATCACAGGCACATTAATCTAAACCATCATTAAAATAAAAACTCAGTGCTTCAAACATTGACAGATAATGCTGAGATTCGCCTCCTTAAATGTGGTTATTCAAATTAACTTAACATTAAAATTAGCTGCTTGCATTCTTATAATTTTAAAGATTTGGAAAAGATAACAGGGTTTTTTTTTTAGTGTTCAGATTTTATAGCCAATGCTCAGAAAAGCCTCTTCCTTTCATTTAATTTTGCCTCATATTAACTTTTTGCTTCACGCTGCACTTTAACACCTTGAGACAGAACTCTTCATTTCCAGGTCTGATGTAGCTGGAAACGCTTTGTGTGTGTGCGTGTAGCTGTGTGATGCCTTTGTTCTTTTTATCTTAAATTCTCTGTTTGTGTTTCTGGTTTACAGAGGCTGTTTCAGGAACTGCTGTCGTCAAAAACCACTTTCTCTCCTCTAGGCTTGGTGTTACCACAGGGAGTCTTGAGAGCCGAAACCTTGTCCCCAGCTATTAAATAACTCTTCTTTCTTTAGTTCACCATTTCACTCTGTAAGCATTGCTTAACCACACTGGAGTTTTACAATACAGGCCTGAATGGATGAATGATTAACTTTTTTTCCCTTTTTGGGGGGAGCAACACAAAGCATCGGCTTTTAAAAGTTCAACAAGGATTATCTCCTGTGACTGCGAGTGATAATTGTGCCATTAGCAGTCGTGTATCCCAAGCTTATCCAGTGCCTAAGGGTCTCCAGATTTCAAGCTCTGGCTCACTTGAACTCTTGTTTTATTGCCTGAAGCCAGGGAAAAAGCAGGTCAGGATGAAGGTGAGCCTCTTCAAAGCTCTACTCCGGCTCAGGTCCCTCTGCCTCCCCTCCTGAAAGGAGGAGGAGCACAAAATATTTGAGGATCCTTTCAGCAGGGATCTCTCCTCAGGTAGTCGGCTGGCCAGCAAATTGGAAAACATATCACGTCTACTTATGCTTTTCCCCTGATATTTTGTACTGCCTCACACCACTGCATCTTTTGAAGATTTCTTATTTTAAGTAGAGCCAGCAGTTGGAGACTGCCTGTCTGGTTCTACCACCACTGAGCAAGCTTTCAGTCCTCAAAGGTATTTTAGATTAGTCTCTCTCTCTTTCCATATATATATATATATATATATAAATGTGTGTGTCTGTGTATATGGAAAAATATAAATAGACAAATGAAAACATATATAACCAAATAAACTGAGACATCACTTATTTAAAAGTTATGTTTTTACACTGTTTATGTCAGAGTTGATTTTTTTAAACTTCAATTCTTTCTTTCCAGGTCTAGACTACCACAGAATTGTGTGCCATTTGCCTTCAAGTTCTTCACTGCTGGGGTTTGGTCAGCTTTGCACAGATCAGAAGTGGCTTTCCAGGATTCCCTGCCAGCTTTCTTTGGTCTTAAGAAAAATTGATTTGTGCAGCTGCAATTATATCCTTGTGGGTAACAACAAAAGCACAATTAGTTTGTTTCAGGAAAGGAATATACTCACTTTTTCCTGACAGGATGAAGTACATGACGATCCTGTTGGCTGGATCCCTATCTGTCTTGGAATGGTAAAAATGGATATCTATTATAGATAGCATATAATAATTATAGAATATGGAATAGAACATATAGAATAAATGATGATAATAACAAAAATAGATACAAATAGTTATAAACCCAACGGGGTCATCAGTTGCACAGGAGCAGCCTGCACCCTTCTGGAACTGCAGGCACGCCAAGAGTTGCCCTGCACAAATGGTAAAGCACCGGCCCAAGTCAACAGCTGAATCACATGGCCAGTCAGAAGACTGTGCTGGCAAGAGAAGGAAGAGGAATTCAAGTGTCTGGCCACGGAAGGAAAAGAGCCAGCAGCAGCTGCTAAAGCCAAAATCAATGGGCTGCTCAGGGATGCAGCAACAGGGCTGGCATGAGGCAGACCTGCTCACCGTAAATGAATGGCTCTGCTGGGAGCTTTGTCAGCTACTGTCCATGGATGGCTCCAGCAGCTCCCATTCCCCTCAGCACAGAGAGTCTGCATCTTCTGTGGCTTTTGATCACACAAAGCATTTGGTGTGAGACTCAGGAAGAAGGAGAGTTAGGCTAACCCCAAACTAATATCCAAATGCCATGCACATCTTGCAGCATAGGTCTTCCACACTCGATGGAATGAGTGAAATCAGATATTCCTGTGTTTAGATTATTTCAGGCAAAAGCATCTCTCGGGAAGATTTAGTCCTCTTCCACTCTCTAATATCAACCACACAGTGATCATGACAGCAATCTTTATCTGAATACTTTTAGCAGCTGTTTCCACAAGCCAGTTTGGGAAATGGAAAAGCATCTTTTAAACTGAATGTTTATTTCAACACTTTTTTTTAGGGGCCATCTTCATCACAAGTCAGTGCTTCACTGAACTTTTACTGAAGATTGGCATGAAGCATAAAATATAAATACATGGAAATATTCCTGTTGGTCATTAAATTCAATTAACTTAATTGGAGCTGCGGGTTTTGCACACAACCATACAAGAGGTATGAAAAATTAAAGGTCTCATCATCAGCTGCAGGTGTGCGTGCCATTATACAGCATTTTTTAGGAGAAACACATGACATGAAGTTACTACAGACACACTGTTTACTGGCCAAGTGCACATTTGATTCATATTTTCTGGAGAGGTAATAAGCAATAATAATACATATAAATGGATTATAATGGGCTTGAGAGATCATATATGGCTTTAGAAATGCTTCAAAGTGCTGCCTGCCACTCCCACAGACAGGAAGAAATTATCTGCCTTATTTATTTTTTTAGTAACCATCTATTTATCCAGGATTGTATCAGACTGTTGCTGTAATGTCTAGCCATTTTCCAGGGAAATTATGTGTGAGCTTGCCTTTTTTTTTTTTTTTAACCTCTGAACATTTTTGAGCTTTTCACTGTCTTACAACCAAAAGAGCACTTAGTCTAAGGGTGCTTGAAAGGACTATCAAGGGAAAGCTACTCTGAATAATTGGGTTCTTGCATTGAGTGTTTAGAGTGGCACATGTGCTGGTCACTCTTATTTTTTCTGGCAGCAAGCTCCACAGCTTCAGCCCAGCTCCTGTGAACATTTTGCTTCCTGTGGTTACGAGACTTTTCCTATGTTGTTGACAGCTTCATTTTTTTCAGAGAAGCAAAGCTGTAGCATGAGGTCATCCTGGTTCCTCTGCTATCCCACAAAAAAAGAAGGACTAGTGTACTACAGACAGTACTGGTGTACCTTAGAGCATACTTAGACTCATAATGTGGGGTTATTATAATATATAAAAAATGTGTTTATTCATTTCCCAGGAGAAAAAATATAATGCATTGATTTATAACTACAGAATTAATACCCAGCATATTATGTGATTATTCTTTCCAGTTTTATACAACATAACAGGCAGCAAAATCAAATCCTTTTTGGATGAAAAGTCATACAGTGAATATACTAAAATGCATCTCTCATCTTTATTCTAAGACATGGTGTCACATAGCTTAAAACAACACTCTCTGGAAATTATTTATCTTTTTCCAAGATTCTTTATCTTTTAATTTTGTTTATGCAAGACCTGCCTTGTACAGACACAGTATCATCCAGGCGTCCTGCTAAAGCTCTTACTCACCATAAAAGTTGGAGAAATTGTCATTACTGTTGTTATTATTATTGTCACTGGCAGTGTAGGAGAGTTTCCCACAAGCAGATGCTCCTCCCTTTCCTCTGCTGTGCTCCAGAGACTTTCCACTTGGACTGAAATACAAAAATGGGGCAAGACAAAGGTGCAAGGCACAGGAAAGCATTCCAAAATTCTTAGACTGGGACTGTGGTGTTTGTGAGGTCCCCAGGATGAGGAGAGAGATGAGAATCTGACTCCTTGTTCTCAGAAGGCTGATTTATTATTTTATGATATTCTTTGACATTAAAGAATGCTATAATAAAACTATACCAAAGATAGAGAAAGGATACATCAGAAAGCTTAACAAGAACGAATAATAAAAATTCATGACTGACCCAGAGAGTCCAACACAGCTGGCTGTGATTGGTGATTGATTAAAAACAATTCACATGGAACCGATCAAACATTCACCTGTTGGTAAACAACCTCCAGACGACATTCCAAAGCAGCAAACACAGGAGCAGCAATCAGATAATTATTGTTTTCATTCCTTTCTGAGGCTTCTCAGCCTCCCAGGAGAAAATCCTGGACAAAGAGGATTTTTCAGAAAGTATCATGGTGACATGGGACAAATTCCGAAACTCATGGTATCATTGAGATTTAACCCTGTCAGTTTCCCCAGCCATCCACGGTGTCCGTTATATCCTGGTTTCCATGTCAATATCTACAGTTTAACAGAGCATTTAAGACTTGGTGGTGTAAAGGGAAGGGCTGAGCCCATTCCCACGAATGGATTCATTGGCTCCTCTTTCCCCATAATCAGAGAATCAGAGAATATCCTGAGCTGGAATGGACCCATGAGGATCATCAAGCCCAACTCCTGGCTCTGCAGAGGCTGGAGATGGAGGCTGTGCAGGGAGAGGGATGCCCTTATCTGTGGCACTCTGTTCCCAGGGCCCCAGCTGAGCTTCCCAAGTTCAAGCTGAGCAGCCAAAATGAGTGTGGGTGAGATGAGGCTGCACAGTTCACGGCATCCTACCAGGCTGCACAGTGCCCTCTCAGCTATCATTTCAATCAAAACCAACTCCTACCAAACATGAATAGCTGCCTTGACTATTTAAACTGGTAACCTTTTTCTAACATTGCTGCTCGTAATTAGATTTCACAGAAAACCAGACTGGTGGGTTTCTCCAAGCCTGACATTTTTATCATGTGAAATATGTTGGATCAGGTAATCAAAAGGCCTTAAGGTCAGGTAGCATGACTGAATTGCTGTTAGTAATTAAATGTGCAATAAATAACAGTATCTGCTGTAGCTAGCAAAGACCGTGTAGGTAGCTTCGTGTTCTGTTTTATAAATCATATTAAAAAAAGTGTAGGGGTTGTTTTATATTAAACATGGTGGTTATATGTGCCAAAGATTTATTAGTCCAGTCTGTCTTATGGTGAGTGGCTGCAGTCCAGATTCATGTGGTAGAATAATAAAATATTTTTAAATGGCTGTAGAAGTTGATGGACCAAGATGGAGTTAGTTACTCCATTGGCTGCCTGTGATGTCACAGCCATGGCTGCAGCCCCATCTATGTTTACAAGAGGTTTATTCCCCTTAATTCCCACCTATCTCATAATAGCAATCAGACAGTCAAAAGCAGACTGTTCCTAAGAAATCATTACGTTTTCCTGCTGACTGGAGTGTCTCAGCCCCATCTATTCACCCTGAACTCAGGGTCTGCAACTGTGCCCCTGAATTTCTCTGTTCCTCAGCCTTTGCCTCCACACTTTGCTGGAAAGGAACAGCTGCATTTAGGGTTAGGGTTTGGGCAGGCTATGGAAGAACTTTCTGTTCCAAGCACTTAGCATGAGACCCTGCAAACACTTAAACACATATATAATTTCCCTTTTGCAAGTAGCCTCACTCACTTCAATGTCACCATTATGTGAACAAAGTTATAACCCTGCTTAAAGGTTTTCAGGAGACTTACTACCTATATTTTCAGAGGCCAAGAATGCTGACGGCTCTTAAAGAAAATAAAATGAAATAGAGACACGCATGATTTGGACTATGTTCAGAATTTTCTCTAATTGCTTTAATCAAATTCCCACTAGGCATTGAAATTAAATTGTCTACGTTTGCTGAATTCCACTGGTCATTACTGGCTGGCAGTGGTTGATGTATCAGATTTTCTATTTCTTGTTTTTCTTATGCATGGGTGTATTATACATAGACGTTACTGGGGTGTCTGGCAGTCTCCCAAAGAAACTGCCTTAACTTCATGGCAGGATTTTTTAAAAATACACTATTTGATGCTTCAAAATGGCTGCAAATTCAAATTTTGATCTGCTTTTTTAAGGCTTTCTATCATGCAACCTGCTGCATTAATTTTGAATTGTACCTTGTACTTTTATCTGCCTGCCATGAGTAGGCAGATAGGTATCTGCTCCATAGAGTACAATTAATTCAATTTGAGGAATTTCCTTATAAATTCAAAACTGGAAACTGGAGAACCTGGTCTGCACTAAGCAGAATACTATATTGAAGGACATGCAAAGTTTCTGGTGCTAAAAACCCTAGCTAAAAAAAAAAAAAAAAAAAAAAAAAAAAAGATAAAAATATTTTGATTTTTATTTAAATGAAAAAAAAAACTAAAAAACTATATCTTAAGAGCAATAGTTGCTCAGTTTTTAAATGAAAATTTAAAAAAGACCCAAAGAGCAGGAGTCGCTCTGGTTCATGTTTTGCTTTTTTTTCTTTTTAAAACTCCTTAACTTTATAGATATGCCTTCCAATTAGCATTACTTGTTATAAACAGTACTTTACAGGTTCTTTTCATTAATCTATTTCTTAAAAATTTCTGAGCTGATTTTGTGGGGTTGTTTTCCAGTCAAAACTGTTTCTAACCACAGTAACTACAAAACAATAAGATTCCTCTGCACAAATAGTAAAGGCCTCTTGTGTCAATACCACATCTCTGCATCCCTGAGGAGCAGACTCTTTGTCTAAATTGAATTATAAATGATACCCTGGTGAAGGAAGTAATAGTCTAGTAGCACTTTAGTCTTAATGCCATAGCTGTGTTTATTAGTTTTGGCTGTTTGATAAATAGAGAGAGGTTTTAATTTAACATAATCGTTCTTTGCCTAGATAGAGAGCCATTTCTGCTACAGCCAAGCAATATCCCTTCCCATGGGAGGCCCTGTCAGAAAGGAAACAATATCAATTTAATTATTTTGTTTTCTGAACACACTGCAGCCTTGGGTATTGACTTCACGTTTTTCCTCAGTAAATGTAGCACATGCTATGGCACCAAATTTAATGAACCTGCACTCTTATTTTTTAAACTGAGAAATGAGAGATTCTTTATTAAACAGACATGTAAAGAATTGTATTAGCTTTCTTCTATGCAGCTATGATTCTTCTTCCAGCTCTGTAATTTCATTGTAATTTTAAGCCATACTTTCGCAAAACTCCAGAGATTCTACATACAGGGGTGTTTAATGTTCAAAATGTCTTTAGCTGCGCATTACTAATCACAAAGGATTTGGTTTAAAAACTGCCCTTTCAAGCAGCAAGATATTTTCAGAAGTTACCAAATAGGACAGGAAAAAAAAGAAAACTGGCTAGGAAAAAAACCCACACTCTTCAGAATACATTTGAGAGGCCTAATTATCACGCATGAGCTCCTATTAGAAGGTTAGTAACAGCAGTAGAAAACTGCTCTTGGATTATTGCTTCCTGTGCAAGGGAGCGTTACTCAAAGCGTAATGGAGACAAATCCAGTGCTCGGCGAGTGCTGAAATGTGTGTGACTGGAGAAGGCCAGGCCTTGGAGCTGACCCCACAGGCATTTAAAAGGCTCAGTGAGACCGTGTGGTGGCTGTGCCGGGCGCGTTTCCTGACAGACGGACACCACCGGGCTGGTATGCCAAGGATCTACAAGATTAATCTCTATTTACGCTCGCTGGGATTTCATATTGCATTGATAAGAGGACAAATGGCAGCCTGTGATGATATGGTAATCTCTGTGATATAAGCACTCACAGTTTGGAAATATTTGTGCTTTAAGTGGTAGCTGTATCTACCGCTATGGCTGCCAAAGAATTCTTTTTATCTGTTTTCAGTTGCTCGTGGGATTTTTTTCAAAATGGATATTTTAGCCTGATGTGTTCCATGCCAGTTATTTTGCTTAGACTCAGATGTTCAGGATAGACTGGCGAAATTCTTGAGACATATCTTGTCCAGAGTGATCTTTATTCTCTGTCCCAACTCCTTTTTGAAAAGCTGTAGTGCTATTATGCTGTGAAGAAGAAATTTAATTTATAAACCAAGCTGCATAGAGCACTCAGGTTTCTGCCTGACAATCCACCTGAATTGAATACATCAGTTCAGGCTTAGACACATTCAGCAGAGCTTCTCAGGGACTAGCTGTGAGCAATTTTTCCCAGACAATTTGCAAAGAACAAGCTGCAGCTGCCAGCAGCCACCAGTATGCTAAAAAATATGGGAGTGGACCTGGGCTGTACTGCACAACTTTCTACTAAAAAAAGGTTCTACTACTCACTCTCATCTCAGAATAGGGCATCAAATTACCTCAAGCTATAATCCATCTCTTTCTAGTAATTATACTTTGAGTACTATGAAAAAAGCTCTCATGAAAAGATCTAACCAGCATTTTTATTATTACTATTACTTGCCTATAGTTCTGCAAGCCCAGAAAATGATGACTTTCCACTTAGAAACCCAAGGGAAAGAGTGTGAGATGGGGCACTCAACTAAAGCACAAAGATCAAACATTTTCACAGAAGGTAGACTTTCAGTGGAAATTCCATTTGGTCAAGAAAATCCATTTTCTCTCACACAGCCAACTATAAAGGAAGCAATTTCAATCAACTCTACTTATTTCCCTTTGCTAGGAATAGATAAATAGCAACTGCTCAGTTTTATTAAGGAGGAAGCTGGAAGGCTGCACGGGAGAAAATGGGAGGACTGTAAGCTGAGCCCACCTTTCTAATATGATTTGTGACTGCCACACTTCTTTTAAGCATCTCTTCTCCTGGTGAGCTGGAAATACCATCTTCCCCATATCCTTCTGCCAGGAAACAAGTGACAGGACAGGAGGAAGTGACCTCAAGCTGCTGCCAGGAGAGGTTCAGGTTGGACATCAGGAAGAATTTTTCGTGGGAAGGATTGTCGGTCACTGGGACAGGCCACCCAGGGAGGTGGTGGAGTCACCATCCCTGGAAGCATTCAAGAAAAAAGTGGATGTGGCACTCAGTGCTGTGGTTTAGTTGACATGGTGGTGTTGGGTCAAAGGTTGGACTCGATGACCTTGGAGGTCTTTTCCAGCCTTTATGATTCCATATAGATCTCTATGGGCTCTGTGATTCTATAGAGATCACTGTGCTCATCTAGTTCCAGAATGCAAACCAGCATTTCTGGTCCCCAGCCGTTATTTGCTGCCCACATTTTTGGACTTCAACCTCTCCTCTGCAGTACTTTATTAATCGTACTTACAAAAAGACCAAAACTTTCAAAAAATCTACAAAACAGAAGGGAATTCAGCTAATTTTCAGAGTTGGTGATTTTTTGCTTATTAAGCACACATTACTAAATGTTATTATTTGGTTATTCCTAAAATCCAGGAACTCGGTTCTAAAAAATATTCATTAAGAGAAGTGTTTCACTTGCAAAATCCAAACTTCAAAGCTTAAAAAAAAAAAAAATCTACAAATAGTCTTCCCATGCATCCACTGGGAAAGATTCTGTAAAAACAAAATCTACCTCAGCAAACTCTAGAGGCTGAAAAAGCAGGCATAAAGTCATCTAACCTTGTAATTTGGTTCAGTAGATAGAGAACATTAGGGATGCAGGCAGGGTAGGAGAATTGCTGTCCAGTGGAGTATCTCTCTCTTACCTACTGACTGAGGCTGGCTACTCTCAGAGATACAATGGATCCCACCAGACCTGTCACTGGGAAAACTAATTTGAAACATCAATCCACATGTATGGTACAAGTCACCATGTATTTCACAAAACCTACTCGAGTTGCACTCCAAGCATTCTAAACCCCTCTACAGCACTCAGGCACTTCCAATATGATTTTTGGAAAGAAGTCTGTAAAATAAAGGGTAAATGGCAGGCTGACAGGTACAATCAACTATATGCATCAATCAATCCAGTGACTGGGTATTTTGAGCTATTAGCCAAACCCTGCACCAAACCCTAGAGACAACTGCTTGAAAAACATTATCACAAAGGACAAGGAAACACCGGCCTCATTGTTTTTTAAGTAAAATGGGTCATTTTGGAGACTATAATGAAAAAAGAATAGTCCCAGATGGCTTTGAAATGTCATCACATTGCTCAGTTTAAATGCTCTGAAGGGGATAATGCCAATCTGGCAATCCTTTTCCTCTAACCAAATAACCTTCATTTGAAATTACCTATGAGCTTTGCTTATACTGAAATGTTTGGAAAAGTAAGGGACAAATTTAATCACCCATTCTTCATCCATACAACCAACCAACTTGGGTGGCCTGCCCCAATAACACCATCAGTTTCCTTTCCAATTAATTCAACTCCTTTGAAGACCAGATAATGAAGAGCATGGATCACTGCAGTGTTACTGGAAAGATTACTGGGACAAGACTTGGCTCTCAGAGTACCTCCTTGTTTCATTGAGAGGCCCTTCTCCTGCAGCTGATTTCTCATCTTACTGATTACCTGCTACATGAGAAATTTCAGTCTGGCCTCAGGGCTGGACCCAGCCCAGAGGCTTCTGTTGAGTTCGTTATAATTTAT
The DNA here is from genome assembly GCA_024865655.1 of Emberiza elegans. Taxonomy (NCBI): domain Eukaryota; kingdom Metazoa; phylum Chordata; class Aves; order Passeriformes; family Fringillidae; genus Emberiza; species Emberiza elegans. Next base: position 5,446,596 of record JALJVW010000158.1, read on the forward strand.
TTATTGTAACTCAGAATCCGATTAAACCAAGCCTCCCTCTGGCTTGCTGCACTGGCAGCGTTTGGATCTGTTGGTCAGTGAGTTCTGGACCCCCTTCAACACCTGATGAAACTTTCAGCTTGGAAGCTAACACGAGGCAGGACCTGCTTCTCAGGGATGTGAGTATATGCTTAAGTCCTAATGTAATGAAGGGGACTTAATACCTGCTAAAAGTTAAGCACGTGCTTATGTATTTTTATATAGAGGGTAGAACTCCCCTGCGCCTACAGAAATGGAAGTGCTCAAATGTTTTGGAGCCTTGAAGCTTTGTTTCTGAAAGAAAGGGGGTTTTGTGAGTTTTTAAAACATTTTTAAACACCTTTTCTAAAAAAAAAAGTATTTTCAATGAAAGAATTTTCTCGGTGATGTGTCAGGCTAAGGAGTCTTTCAGGACTTAATAATCTACTCTTTTTTTTTTTTTTTAATAGAACTGTGAAAAGTGCAAGTCAAATCAGATTTTTCTTCTAGTCTGTGTTTCAGGGGCTAGAACCAAATTGCTTTTGAGCATTTCTTAAAGATTCTGTTCATCTCTGTTATATTGTCACAACATCACTAGGTTCATCCAGAATTCACCTGCATTTTTCACTAGTCCATAATTTGGGATTTATTCCATTACTTATCCTAATCCATGTGGTTCAAAGATGAGATCAGTGGCAGAATGATTCTCTTACTCCTCTGCTACTTATTCTGTGTCAACACATATAGTTCAAATATGAAGAAAGAAAAAGACATTTAAGCTTCTTTTCAGGAAAGAAATGGTTGGAAATTATGAAAAACAATTTGGGATATAAATGCTAGAAAGGAACTGATGCAAAAGAAGCTCACCTCATCATTGTTAGTTGTAGTGGCAATAAATATAGCTTTACATACCTTTCATGTTCCCCCTGTGAAAAGGAAAATCAAGGGATGTAATTAATGCTATTTAAAGATTGTCTTCCAGATGTTGTCTCCTTCCATGGAAGAAAGAACCAACACATTTCTTTTGCCAGTTCAGACTTCATCCCTAGAACAAGAGAACAATGTTTCCTTTAGAACAACATATATGAGTAGGAATAAAGATCCCCAGAGCAGTGGAGAGAAATAGAGCTGCAATATTACATTTCAGTAATAAAAACCAGCTAGGAGATTAGAGGTAGAGCTTTATAAAATACAAGAGCCAAAAACCAGCTTCCTGAATCTCCTAAAAGAAATATCAGTATGTTGGCCAGTCTACTTTTCATTATCACTTCATGGTTTAGAAGTTGTTGTTTTTGCCCCCTGATCCCTCTCCATTTGCCTTTTATGTCAAGTCTTTGGGTCCAAAATTTGTCAATGCATTTATCATACATTTTAGGGACACATTCAAATAGCAACAACTTGTATGAGTGCTTTAAATTACCCTAAGGCCAGCACAACTTCAGATGTTTCTGGCCTCAGCCATTAATGATGTTACACACCATTAATGGCGGAATTCGCCCGCACAATTTGCTCCAAAGAAGCATGGAATACACATAAAAATGGATGTCCTGCCATTCTGTTCTCCAGAGGAAGGCTGCTGTAAGCTCACCACTTCCACAGCTTTAACAAAGATAGCACACATCTCAGAGAGAGGAGACGAAACAGCCAGCGCCAAAAGCTGATTGAACACACAACTTTTGCTTTATGGCTTCTTTCAGATGCATGACACACACAGACAAAACTCAGGGACAATGTAGGAATTAAGCTGCATTCAAATATAACAATTCCTTTTCCTTCTGATTCCTCTCCCAAGTCCTTACACCAAGTGCCTGTTAACTTATGCATTATTAATTATGCAGTTCTAGAGTTAGAAGATCTAACTCAAAAAGCTTGTCAATTATCAGCTACCCCAACCACAGACTACACAACTACACATCTAAAAAATCATTCATTATTTTCAGAAGACACTAGAAGAAAAATTTGACAATCTGGTCCTATTGAGTGTACTGCCAGCACTTAATAAATAAATAAAATTTGTAAAGAATGAATAGCATCAAATAAAGTACAAATTCTGCAACTTGGAACATACTATTACAGCAACTAAATACAGAATGGAAATAACTGATTAAATGCTGTTTGCTGCATGTTAAATTATGAACATAAGGTGAACAATAAATTATTTTTCAACACACAGAAACAAAGGTTTTCTGTGTAATTACTCATCTGTGGTGCTGACAGGGCAGCATCCCTTCAGAGCACCTGGCACCACAGTCGGGGCTGTGCTGCAGGAACCACAGTTTGCGGAGCTGCCATGCCAGAGTGACGGCTACAGCCTGCAAGCACTAAAACATTTTGGGATAGGCAATAAACACCCTTCAAGTCCTTTAACAACACTCCTCCACATCTATCATGCACAGTGCTCTGGACTGTCAGCATATCGTCTCCCACGCTGCAGCAAGAGCAGCACAGAGCAGTTTTCACTTAGGATGATTTTCAGCTGTCACGCATGAAGAGCAGGCATGTGTTAGGGCTTGGGAAAACTGCACAGGCCAGGGCTCCCCACTCTGAGGATATCTCCAGAATTATCACAGACCGAGGAGACAGCAAGAGAAAGTCTAGGAAAAAAAAAAAGAATGAACAGTAGAAAATTGCAGATCCGGATAGCATTGCTTTGAAAGCTCTTCTGATACTTGCAATGTGAACTTGCTGAACTGTAGAATGCAACCTGATGCTTAAACTGGTCTCAAAAGTAAATTTCATAGCAAATGATCCCCCTACAAATAAAAACAGAGGACATGCTTGTAGACTGCCTGTCATCTGGCAGTTATAGAAAAACACCCACCTCCCAACCCATATAATCCTGTCTTTTAATCTGAATACCTGTCAAAACCAGGGAAACAACAATCACACAGCAACTTCTAGATTTTCACAATAACTGAGCAAAGTTTTATTGTTTATGGTTAAAATGTTCATAGTAAAAAACAAACAATGATTTGCCAGTGGTAAAACTCAGCTGTGTACTTGATTTTACTTATCATAAAGTAAATTGCCAATTAATTCCTTCTTTTCCTTTTTTCAGCAGTTTTCCAGACCTTACTGAAGAGGCCATTATTAAAGCACCAAAGACTGTGTAAAGAGTGAGCAGAAATCAGGGGGATTTGGACTGTAAGATGATAATGTTAGAAAGTTGTCAAGCTGTCAAAATGTAAAGCACTCCAAATACTGAAGTGTGAGGGTTTAGGTATTTGTTTCCACTGATATCAGGAAGAGTTACATGGCCTAAATTCTGTTACTTCCTCTCATAAGCGCTCACCTCACTGCTCATCAGAAACTGAAGGTGACTCAGCAAGAGATTTTGAACCCCAACTCAAACCAGCAATTTCACTCACTGCAACAAAGGCATTCGTGCTCATCAGTGGGAATGCCCAGTTCAATGTGATCCCAAAAACGCTTTGGTCAGGGGAATAAAAAGCATTACTGCTGTCATCTTACAAGGCAAGAGAATATGGAGCAGAGATGATGACTTTTCTGAATGTAAAAGGGAACAAAAAGTAAAAGTGCTTTGTGCATTAGCAGTTTCAGACTATCCTGTTCAGCAATTCCCCTGGCATTTTTCACTTCTATGAATTAGAACATAAATAAACAGAAATCGGAAAACAAACCAGAGCCTTTGGGCTAAACTTTCTAAATTTGGCCCAAAGTGGCTTATTAACTTAGGAAAAATACTGAAGAGTGTGGAAAAATCTATTCTTGTGACAAAAATTTCTCAAGAATATAAACTGGCAGAGCATTAAGACACTCTGGTGGTATGACTGCAGTATGGAAACAATATGTGGAGAGACCATTGTGATACCAATGAGAGGAATGTAATCAGATTGGTATCTTGTGATCCTTTTGGATGCTACCTCAGAGCTCAACACAACACAGATGCTTCACTTGTTAAAACATTTAACATCTCATAATATACATCATGCCAAGGCATATTTTGCTAAAGGCAGGGAGTGTCTGTCACTTAGTTCAGCAGTAATTCTGTGCAGCTGAATTAATGCATAGGTGGGGCCCCGCCCTGAAGAAGTAAATGAAACAAAGTTTTAATTATTTCAGCAGGACTTGGACCAGCACTTTCAGTAACAGAACTGGGAGAATAGCCAGATAAGATCTACGCAAACTGCAGTTCATAGATTATATTAACTGCATGCATTTTGTCTGGTGTGCACTGCTGTGAACATTGACAGCCACAAAGCACAAGCCCTGTTCCAGGACAGGGTGTGATGCACATGGGCCATGCACGTTCAGCACAACTGCTCCCTCAGCAGCTTCACTCTCCTTTTCTGCTCTCAAGCACAATGACAAAGAATTTACACATGTGCCCAGGCTATTCTTCATATACATATATGGCTCCTTGCCTTTCATCTGCTCCTACATCTTATGCTGACAGATGAACAATGCACAGCATCACAAATGGAAGTAACACTGTTTAAAACTAATAAAGGCAAAAGGACAGTCCCAAAAATAAAAGCTTGAATACAAAAGTATATTTTTCCCTTAGAATGCCACTCATATAACAATAACAAGTCAACAACAACAATACTGAGGATCCTTTCTGTGAAAAATGCATATATTGTATGATTATCTTTTCGCAAATATTAAAATGAATATTATATGTGTTGTGTTAGAAAGTAAATCTGTATTAATTCTCTTAAGTAGTGTGTTAAATATAGTTTTAGGTTATAAAAATTTTTAAAATAGAAACTATGCTATGTAAGATGCTTTGTTTGAAATAAAGGACTTGCAGTGAGATAGCAGCCACAGGACACCTGAATCTTTCAGAGGAAAAGAATTTATTGCTCCATTATCAGAAGAAACGAACTTCTTCCCGCCTGGAAGGCGCTGTTAGGACTCGGAAGAAGAAGCTGACACTGACCAGACAGAATCCTGTATCTGAATGGAATTTATGCCTCATGTATGAAGTGTATGAATATGCAACAGGCTATTGCTTTTCAGGGTTAATCCTTTCTTAAGCCGGGTCCTTTTTCAGGCTTGTGATGCCAGAAAAAGGTACCTGGCCATCCGTGACTCTTTGCTTTTATTGTCTTATATTGTCCTAATTTAGTTTGTCCAAATTGTTATTGCTCTAATTGTGTTACTATTCTTTTTAACCATTTTATTATTATTAAACTTTTAAAAACTTTAAAAACAAGTGATTGGCGTTTTTCACACTTTCCAAAGTAGGCAAAGTGATATCTGAAAGTGCAGCAAAAATCCTATGATTTATTTTTCACAGGCTACATCTTCAGCTGCTGCTATTTGCTTCAATTGCTAGAATTCTGCAATTGAAAATCTGGCCCAAACTTTATAAAATTGCAGGAAGGGGTGTTAAAGACAAGCTTGGCTCTATCACAGTGCTGCCATTAAACTACCTGCAAGAGATTTTGGTAGCAAATACCAAGGGCCAAAACATTTTAGTCCTAGTCTAGCCAAAGGAAAAGTAAACTTGTTTCCAATTAAATAAAATTAATGTGTGGCAGTCAGAGATCTTCAATTCCAACAGAAACATCACTAAGTACTGTAATGTACATGTCTGCATTTTGGAAAAAGTAAAGCTTTGAAAATATCTAGGGCAGACTAGAATCAAAAACTAGAATCAAAAACCTATAGTTCTCATTGCAAAAGTTCCTAACAGCAGTGAGTTCCACAGACACTAGCTCAATTTAAATAGCATTATAGCAAAAAATTGTAGGGTTTGGATGTTCTATTCTATGTTTCTGGTAGCCATGGGATGAAAATTGTTCATGACTACAATTTTTTTCCCCTAGAGAGCCTAAAAAGATTGTTCACTACATGAGTGATTCAGCTGAAGATTTAATTTGTATCTGTGTCATTAGGATTTCTTAATAGTAATTTGAAAGAAACAAATATCATGGACTCTTATAATCACAGAATGGTTTGTGCTGGAAGAGTCCTTAATAATCATCTAATTCCAAACCCCCTGCCATGGGCAGGGACCCCTTCTGTCACCATGATATTTTATGAAAAAACTCTTCCACCAGGATTTTTCTCCTGAGAAGCTGAGAGGCCTCAGAAAATAAATAATTAACAATAATTATCTGATTGCTTGGAATGTGGTCTGGAGGTTGCTTACCAACAGGTGCATTTTGATTGGTTCCATGTGAATTGTTTTTAATTAATGACCAATCCCAGTCCAGCTGTGTCAGGACTCTGGTCGGTCACAGGGTTTTATTATCATTCTTGTCTGGCCTTCTGATCTCTCCTTTCTCTTTCTTTAGTATAGTTTTAGTATATAATATCGTATCATATCATATCGTATCATATCATATCATATCATATCATATCATATCATATCATATCATATCATATCATCTTTCTGAGAACTTGGAGTCAAATTCTCATCTCTCACCTCATCCTGGAGACCCTCACAACAACACTGCAACAATTGGTGACCACAACCTTCCACTCAGGTGGGCCCAGAGCTCTGTCCAACCTGGCCTTGAACATTTCCAGGGGTGGCACATCCACAATTTCTCTGGGCAGCCTGTTCCAATGCCTCACCACCCTCACAACAAAGAATTTCTTCCTAATATCTAATCCCCACACAGGATTCCCATACTGGGTTATGGATGAGTGCAGCCTGGACAAGAATAAATTGTAAATTGTTCCATAATGACTCATGGATTAGTGGGGGCTGTTTTAAACACAACATTCCCGAGGGGTAAAGCAAAGCTGCCTTTAACTCAGGCTTATCTGGAAAAGAAAGAAAAAGGAGCATTTAGCTGCTTACCTGGCTTGCACTGCAGGATTTTTAAGCTCCTCTTTATCATCTTGTAACTATTTCAGCATTGTTCTGTAAGCCAACTGAATAGAAAATTTGGATAAAATATGCCCTTAACGGGTAGTGACTGATGGTCAGTAAAATCTTGATAAGAGAAGAACCATCTCTCCTTATCTTTTCAAGACACTTTGAGAATTATTTGGTTAGACAGCCATACGAGCGAAGGCAAGAAACTTTTTTATATGCTGACTCCTAAAGGTCATTCTCAAATATAGCGAAAAATTTAAAGGAAAAATATTTCAATATCAATAAAAATTACAGATACCTCAGATTTACGAGTAATGTCTTCAATTTTCAACGTGAGGAGGATCAGACCTAAAGGAAAATAGAACACAGAATGTCATGTTTTATACAATGCTCAGGTAGCACCCTTTGAAAACACACTTTAATCCAAGAAAAAAAGTGGGTTTTTTTAATTTTTCCTGTCATCTTCTAAGCTTTAGAATTAGATAGAAGAATTAGATTTAGATAATTAGATAGAATTAGATAATTGGGTAGAATCAGATAATAATTAAAATCTCTCTTCAAAGGAAAAATATTAACGGAAAAAATCAACAAACTATCATCTGACTTTTCAGCTTTGCTAGCTCCACATTCCCAATGCCTGGATGAGGATCATGGTCTTGTGGATGCTCGCCCTGCCACTGATATGAAAAAGTTTTAAAAATGCACAATTCTAAAACAGCTTGTAGAAAGCAAGAGAAAGATGCCACGAAAGGATTTAAATTTTTGGGTTCTGCTGAAGGCATTTCTGTTTCCTTAATCAAGAAGGCAAAGGGAACATCTCTGAATATTTCAAGCCAGATAAATGGAGTTTTGTCTGTACAGTGCCCAACATTTGAGAGAGAAATCCAACACAGGAAACTATCTCCTGGGTTAAATCCAGTTCCTCACCATGCCAGCCACTACATCACCCAACCCTTTCAAAACTGCACTAATTCCCTTCGAAAAACTGAAGCACAGATATTTTGTCATCAAAACATGCTGTTTGAAAATACACTAACCCTTTTGCTTATTCGTGTAAGTGTAATGTTTGAACTTTCCAATTGCAGCTCAGTGGACACTTTGATGACAAATATGAATCACAGTGCTCCATACACCAGAGGGCATTCCATTAATTTAGTTTCAAGGTGACAAGGGAATGAATTATAATGATCAAGACTGCATTAAAAAAATAATGATGAAAACTCATAGCCAGATGGAAATGCTCAAGAGCAGTATTCTAAAAAATAGCTGGAGACCAACTATCACCAGAGAAAGAGATCTGTGGAAACCCATTTAGTGGTTTAGATGCATATTTTCAGATATATGTAGATGCTATCCAACACTTTGCCAAGATTAAGCCACAAGTTCAGTCTTCTTCACCTTCTTTTCATCCTACCTGTAGGAAATTCACTTACCTATTCTGTCTAGCTCAGAAAAAAAACACACAGAAGTGCAGTGAAATAGCAATATAGTGTGGAGGATTTCTTCAAGAAGGGGATATACATATATTTTCCAAAGATTTTTGGCACTGGGATCCATTTCAGATTTCCTGCAGTGGTCTACTTCTTCAAAAACCTTTAATCATCTTAACTGCTGGCAAGACATCTGTTGGAAGTGCTGGAAAACCAAAAATGAAAAAGCTCATAACTCTACAGAAATCACTAATAGAAAGTGAGAAATAGAACCTGCACAGCATTACTTGAAATGTCAAAATGTGCTGATAATAAATGGAATCTGGCTAGAAACAGTTTGGAGCTGAAGCCCTGCAGTAAGCATCTCCAGAGCTAGGCAAATCAGTTCTTACAAGGATTTAGGAATCTACCTACACTGCAACCTCTGTCTGAACCCTAAAAAAAAAGTCAAAAGTTATTTTTTACTCATGTAGACAACATACTTTCCTTCTCTGAAACATTCTTCTATTTATTTTCTCCTCTTGCCACAGTTCCTTTTTCAAAATCTTCTTCAATTATGATGGAACCTGTTACTGTGTCACCCTCGAGCACCTGCTGCCAAATGAAGCTCGGTACTCCCATAAAATGCTATTCAAAATAGGTATTTTACAAAAACAAAATCTCCAAATATGAGAATTTCAAAGTCAGCAAGGCTTAGGAACTTCACTGAACTTCTTGCTCCTCCACCAGAAAATATGAGGCATGTATGGCCCGTGGAGGGGTTGGAAAGGTGCTGAGAACTTCTGAAAAGGAAAAAAAACCAACAAATTGGGGCTTACTGAGGAAAGACTGCCTCAGTCCTTGAACATTTGAGGAAAGTGACATTAAAATTCAGATTATAATCTCCATCCAAATGGATCATATTTAAAAACCTTTGAGAGCAATTCTGCTCTGCTGGCAGTTCCCACATTGTGAGACTGTCCTCAGTTCTCTCACCACTGCTGGTCTTACACTCTGTAACTGCAAAAAACAATAGGTTTGAAATTTTATCCAAGTTATGTTTGCAACTAACATCTTATATTATTGAATGATTGTTTGTTAAAGGGAACCACAGTCCTTATTTTCTAATAAAAAGAGCTTAAAATCTACGTAGATTTTGACAAACTCAAATGCTACAGTTGACTCAAACAATGAGCCTCTTGAACTTTGGGAACTAAGTCAAAACCTGGAAATTTTCCAAGTACCATGTCTACTATGTGGATAGCTGTCCAAAGAAGTAGTGGGTAAGGTCATGCCTTATACTCTGCCCAGAAAAATGAGGAACAGTTTCCCACCCCCTTGGCAACAGCATGGATAACATAAGGGACAATACTCTTCCAAAGTCAGAAAAGTTAAAGAGAAAACTGCTATTTCTCCATATTATGTAAATCTAAAACTAAAATCTAAATTTTTATTTTAACAAAATGCAGTAGGAAAAAAAAAGGATGAGTGGATCAAAAGCACAGAGCCATCTGAGCAGACTCAAAAAGGAATCTAAAGCAGTATATATTTCTCTGCTTAAAAAAAAACAAAAAAAAAAACCTAGATGACACATTGGAATAGAAATATAAATTTGTATTTAGAATTTACATTTTGTAAAATACCCACAGGTATGTATTAATAAACACACACACACACTGCAGATAGAGTAGACAGATATTTTTCATGCAGATGATTGCTAGACTTACCTTTAGATGATGTGATTTATAGCAGAGGAATAAGAGCAGCAAATCTGAAGACATGCAGCTATTTGCTGCAACACATGCAGAAACAGATACATATCAGCTGATTTGCAGTGTGCAGTCACCGTTATGCCTGAGAGGATTTAGAAATGAAAAGTTGGGCAAGAAGTAATTTGCTTGCCATATGAAACTTTTAAATATTAGAGGACTGTTACATTGTGCCAGGTTAAATCCAAACTCCTCAACAATAAAACAGCAACTCTCTGGCACAGCAGAAGGACCCAGGGTATCCATTTGGTTTTGACCTTTCCTGACACCCCGTGGTGAAAATTAATTCAGATGTGAAAGAGATGGGCAGCATAGTTATCACAAGTATGAGCAGGCAAATAGATAACCAGGGGTTTACTCGCTCTCCTTCATGTGTGGAAGGAGAATGTTTTGAAAATTACAGGCTGTACCCATTGATAGGTAGTGACTTGGTTCCCCCTTGATGCAGAAAAATAAATCCTTGCTTCAACTGTTGACTGATTAAAACATTCTGACCAGACATCTGATGGGATCCTACCATAAATGGAGTCTCCAAATTCACTTTGGTGTGCCTCTCACCAGGTAAATCAACCTTCAGTTGTGCCTCAGCCACAGGACACCAGAGCAATGTGTGCAACTGCTCTAAAAGAGCCCTTCACAATCTCAAACAAGACATTGCCAACCTTCTGCTAAACTTCATGGGATAATTTAAAACATATGCAAATAGATTAATGGCTTAAAATTCCTTTGGATTCTGTTATAAAGACAGCATGCCATCAATTGCAGTAACTGCTTTAACATGCAGAAAATGACAACAGATATGGTCCCTGAAGTAGAGCAGTGATTAATCATACAGGGTTGGGGGAGTGTTTTGTTGTTTAAATTTGCTTCACTCCTTGAATTTGCATCCCCTAGGCCACCAGTGTTCGAATGGTGATCACAAAGGAGAGGTAGTAAGCTGATAGAAAATATAAAAAAGGGAAATGTTCTCCCAGTGCCTTGATTCCCAAAGCTAATCAAGTACATAACTTGACCTTACCTATAAACTAAATCAGTTTTGCTGAACGTTTCTGAGATACTGAACTGCATCTACTATCCACTCACTTGAGGCAGTAATCTAATATCAAAAAACATTTATAAGTAGGAATACTCCAAGACCTCATTACTTTTATGAGTCTGAAGGCTAAATAAATAAAGCTGACATAGAAAAGCCCCAAATATACTACCTTACAATACACATCCCTCGTTTCCAAATTCTGACTCAATTTATGAACACAAATTACAAACATGCAAGGTGCTCCTCAGAAATGGAAGGACAATACATAGACAGACAGCTACAAACCCACAGCCAGCAGTCAAACTGATTTGTGAAAGGCAGTGAAATTGCAAGCAAAATAAATTTCATCCACAAAAGAGCCCCAAAAGTGCTACCTGGATTCAAGCAATAGTTGAGTGTTTGGGTGTTTTGACATTGCATCATCTAACAAAGATCTGTATTCTGTCCACACTGTAGCTAATGTAGCCATGCTCAGAATGGAGCAGCTTTACAATATTGACATTGTAAAGCAGGCTCAAGTGTTGGCAAAAGAAAAAAAAAAGACATAATGGTACACATGGATTTGAAATCAGTAATGTTTCAGAACTCTCAACTTTTTGAAAAATCAAAATACAGAGTTAATACATCATGCAGTACAGTATGTGACCCAAATAACAAAGTTTTCTGCATCCATCTGTGAGCCATTGATCTAAAACAAACTCATTTAGATAAAATCTGATTGTTTCTCTCCACTAGCTCTCTATATAAAAGAGCATGATAATGCATCTCTGAAGTTAGAAACCTCTTCCAAGCTCCAAGCTGACCATGAAATGGGTGGAAACTTCACTTTCCATATTCACATAGACAAGTCTCTTATCATTTTGCATTACATTAAATGGAAACTCTATTTCTATTCTGAATAAACAGAAATGTTTCTGCCATCAGAGAAGAAACAAAGAACATCCACACTAATCTTCTGGAAATGAGTGAACTGTTTTTCTTGTGAGTCAAAGCAATGTCCTTTGAGACCACATCTTTAGCAAGAACAGAATTCCAGTTTCAAGACAGCCCCAACCTGAGCAGGCTCTTGCTGGATGGGTATGGGGCTCCTAAAGGCAACATTTAGTTCCCAAGTGTGCACTGTCTCTCCTTCATCCCTTGCTGTGCTCAGGACAGGAAGGATTCAGGACATGGCAGAGAAACCCCTATCCCACCATTCATGTTGCACAGGAAGACTTTTAAAAGAAAATAACGACCACATGGGTAAATGATGTGGAAAAAAAAAATCTTCGTATTCAGTTTTACATATGTAGGTGGAGTCTTTTGTTTCATCTAGGCCAAAACATCAGACTAAATAAATACTGATTATTACTATTAAAAAAAAAAAAAACAACCTTGGGCTAGTACATCCAGAAGAGGAAGAATTCTCCTGTACCTAGTTGTGCAATTAAAAATATTAGAGATCCATGGCCTGTGTTTCACATGCAAAAGTTATGCTAAACATGCCAACATTTGCTTTAGTCCAAATTTCACAATGTTTTTACCAACACTTCTAGCACAGGGATAAAATTTACCCGGCTCTATTTCTATAAAAAAAACAAATGGAAAAAGAGATTACTGGAAGGCAGTCTCCCCAACAGACAACACTGACTTTATGAGTGATTTTATAATGGTGGTTAAAAAAAGTAACTTTTTCAGTGGCTTACCAGGAAAAGTTGCATTTTGTCTTGTGTCAAGATGCTCAGTGGACATACCTGGCTTTGTCTCTCCACACACAAGATTGCAGTACTCTCACACTCAGGACCAGTGCATTATCCTGATGTAGGTATGTGCTTGGCCAGAAACAGTAAAACAGTCATTTTGTGACTAGCTGGAATCAGGAAACACTTTTGAGGCTTGGCCATATCTGCAAAAACAATTTTTTCAGACAAAAGGCTGCAATTAGAAAAGAGATATTCCGAAGGGATTTCCAAAGAGCATTCATCTAGGTCAGCATTAATCCAGTCTCAAATGGGATTCACCTTTTTTTCCAGCGTCTTTCCACTGAAATGCTCATTTTAGTGAAGCTTCGAGAAGCCCATAAAATGGCATAAATAACCTTTGCAATTTAGAGAATGAGATTTAGAAAGAGTTGCTGTCAACCCTTTTTTCTTCTGTATTTCTCATAGATTTCTCTTGGACATTGAAGGTCTTAGAATGGAGAAGGGAAGAGCACAGTGGAAATCCCTGTGAGGGGAAAAAAAACAACAGTGAAGATTTTGATGGAGCATTTTGCTTAGTATGGGGTCCTGCTTTTCCAAGATAGCTGAAAAGTAAAACATACAAGCATCAAAAATCAGCAGAAGGGTCAGTGACATTTATGTACTCCCCTGCATGCACCTGGAAGAGCTAACACACCAGGATTACTGTGTGCTTAGTACCTAAGCCTGACCTCAAAGTGATCCATGAAATTCACAATAACTTCTTGTTTTGATTATTCAGAAAAAGAAAGCCAAAACACTGAGACAATTTTATGCAATTGATTTTTTAGATCTCACCCATCATCTCACCCAATGTACATTTTACTTGCATTATCCCTTATCTACAAGCTTGGAAATCAGGTTTCCTCAGTGGCTTGATATAAAATTTCAGTTCTTCCCATCCCAAAAATCCACACTGCACTCCCATATGGAAGCCCCCAATTCCTCAGCATTAACTATCAGATGTTTCCAAATGTTTCAGACTGTGCCACAAGTATCTCTCATCAGGAAAGATGATTTCTTTTTCTTTTTCTAGAAAATATCCCATGTTTTAAATACCTGCATAATAAAAGTTAACATCAAAACAGATTTTAAAATATTAATTTAATTGCAGTATCTGTCATGGCAAGAATGAAGCAGAAATATCTTTCTCTGTTTGGATTGTAAAAACCTCTCCTCTCTGGAAGCATCAGTGCCAGTAAAATCTAACCTTTCCTTTTGGCCCCCCAAAACCCTGACTTTGCTCTAGCAAATTTCAAAAGACATTTCTAGAACACACTCATGTGTTTTGGAAAGCTGCCACATTCAAGCAAAAGGTCATGAGGCTTAACATACAAGTGTATCATAAAATCAAGTTTGAAGGGGTTTTGGGAAAAGGAATACAGAATGCAATTCATGAGGCTTGTCTCCGCTCAAACCTCTGTGATACAGACCATGATAACCTGCCAATTTGCCAGCATAAATAGGAAAATGGTTATAATTGTATTTCCCTGTGCTGTTGTTCTGGAAAGTTCTGACCATTTAGATGTTTCAGAGGCAGTGGTTTTCCAAGAAACACAAGAAGAAGGAATTGTGCATCACTAAGAGCGAGGACGCCAGTCCAAATGTGGGTTAACAAATGCACTGAGATGTTTGTAAGGAGAAAAGAAACTGCTGAAAGGCCTCAAAAAGGCTGAATTTACCACTGGGCTCCCATGAGAGCCATATCCTATGGGACAATGCAAAAATGTGACTCAACTACATGACAGCTTTCCAGAGAGATGGAATCAGGATGATTACATTGGTGAATTGTCTCATACTTTTACCACAGACTGCTCAGAAATGACCAGCAGAGTTCTCTTGTGGATGATGACAGCATGAGGAGATGGTTGTTTTTTACTTTTTTTTTTTTTTTGCTTTTTGAGTCTTAAGACATCTTTTATATAGACACATTTGAAGGAAAATGGGAAGAAAAATTAATTCACACCTCTTGACCCAGGCATCTACTTTCTGCATAGCATAGGTTTGTTAAAAAAAAACAATTGTCAGACTGAAAATGTAAATTTAGTTCCCTAAAATTAAAGCTAATAATATCTCTTTATGTGCCATGTCACCTTCAAATTTCACTCACATTAAATAAAGAAAAAAAAACAAAAAAAAAAAAAAGGCCTTGGTTTGCTCCTGAAATTTGTGTCCACACGTGTATTTATGTGGTGAACACCATCTTTGTGTAAGCAGGCAAATATAAAACAGACTTCACCCATTTACATATTTCTGGTTCACACAATATTTAACTGAGACTGGATACAACAGGCATGAATAATGGAGGCAAACCAAAACCATATCTGTATATTCAAAATCATAATTAAACACATTTCCATTGATACTTTGTTGATTTTTTTTTTTTACAGTGAGCAACTGACAAAACTGTACCAGAGTAAGTTACCAATTTATCAATTTTTTCAGAAAAACTGGTCTGCTTGAGAAATATTAGAGACAAATTCTCTGGGTCATTTAGGGATGGAAGAAAATTGACAGAGAGGGCTAGCAGCATTCATTTTGGTCTCCAATGAGCAGCAATAACAGAGAAACTGCCAAGGCTTCTTTCCCATGCCAGAAACACAAACCAGATCCTATTCATGGACCAGGAAAATTTAAGTCAGCACAGCAAAGCTGGCCAACTAGCTTACCTTGGGCAGAAGTTGTTTGTATAGAAGTTCTAGACTGTATTTCTAGTTTATCTGAGTTGTTATAAAGTACTTTCCCCACCCCATGTACCTCTGTGTAAAACCAGTTTTTCCTAAGGATTTTAAATTTGATGGCATGGGCTCCAGACGACTGAGCATAATTTCAAGCATTTTGCAGCAAAAAATGGGTTTAGACCAGCAATTTCTACTCCACGTCACCAAAACTATGTCAAAATGATAAATCTCTTGACAATGCTATAGGTCATAATCCATACATTTAGCATTATCTGGTGTAGTAGGTCATCACCTACTGACATTTTTATTGAACTGAAAAGCAGGAAAATGAATGGTTTCAATGTCAGGAGCTGACATTGGAGGAACCAGGGATTTGCGGATGTATAGAAACCCTAGCTGGGCCAAGAAAGAGGAAACAACAACCTGACCTGAGGCCTCAGCAGTTACCATTACTTCGAGCTGAGACAGAACAGTTGGATTGATGCTCTGTTTTCCAACCTGATTCTGTGATTCTCTGTCTACAAAGGGGACAATCTGCAGTGCCAAAACTTGTGTACTTGGCTGAAGTTGCCACTTCACCCAAAGTGAGGAGCTGGCAGTACATTTCACATCTCTCAGAAGCAAGGCAGGCAGCAGTGTGAAAATCTTCCTCTGCTCCAGGAGCCCTCCAAGAGGAAAACCAGAGCAGCTCGAGATGGCGGCACTCACAAATCGTCCGTCACCACAAGGAACAAATGTCCTGCTCCTGCCAGCAGCCCCACTGGCTGCCAACAGCTACCACAGCAAGAAGCAGCTCAGGGATCACCAAGGCCAGAATGGAGGGATCTCTCTTGTGCAGCATGAAGACAGCTGGAAGCAGACATCAAACACAGCGGGTGCAGGTGGAGCACCTTGTCTGAGCCTGTCCCCATCTCCTGGCTCTGGGGACGTGCAGGCAGGCTGGCTCAGGGCTGCGGTGGGGACAGCCCAGCCACTAAGGACTCCCTACAGGATCTGGAGAGAGGAAAAAGCATGCACAGGCCTCCACATAATCCTAAAGATCGCTGCTCACAAGATGATACAAGGGCACTGTCCCTTCCCTCCACCCCTGTGCGTTTGAAGTCACAACCTCATTGCACAGGCTGGCATAAAGGAAAAGGGTAAACACCAAGCTCCATTATTATTAGGCCTCTCAAAAGGACACAAAACTAATCTTACCAGGTCCAGAGTGTGGGGGACACATTTTTCCACACTGAAGTAAGAAGTATTTTCCAGAAATGTAATTTTAAGCTCTTTATTCCATAATTTCTCACCTAAATCTTTTTCTCTCTAAATCACTGACTTCAGTTATCTTTTGCATAAATATTTGTCTGAATGCATTTCAAATAAAAATTATTTCAATTTGTTGATCCGCTAAAAAAATCATTCCATAATTCAATCAGGGATAATAATTGTTCTTGAAGCTGTGAAATGCCTCAACTGCAATTTTCCGTGTAATGAACTATAAACTTTTATATTAAATAATAATGATGTGTACATTCACTGAGGCATACATTTCTAACCACATAGTTTTGAGAGGAATGGCATTTTTAAAAGCAGTTACACTCCACACTAATTAATTTTGAGAACATAAACACTCTCCAAAGTTGCAAAATTAGGCAATTATACAATAATATGTTATAATCATAACAGCTTTTCAGCTCTGAAGATTTTTTTTTACTTATTTTCTCACCATTGCTGGGCTCTTGGTGCATATGTATGAGCACTACAGAGCCAATCAGCACTACAAAATGTATGCTTTGCATTTTAGCTCGGACTTCTGGTGTTTGCAGAACAGTGTGTGTCTAACTGCTGTTCCCACAGCTGTAAAGCTTTAAGACTTAAGAAGGCATTGAACCAGAGTCTGTCCTCACATAATTGGAGTGGCGCAAAGTTTTGTTTGGGGGTGCTCATTTAAAGCACAAAGCCCCATCTGACCAACCCCAGGTTGTTCCCCACATGATAAAAGTGAGGGGTTATTCATTACCCTGTGACATGTAATTAACATGATGATTGGCTCTATACACCTTATAAACAATGAACACTTTTCTTATTTCCTTTTAACTACCACCATTTAAAATCGCTAGGAGAGAGGGGGGTAAAAAAATGTGTACAGCCACCGAGGGAATTTCCAAATTAAGAGGTCCTTGAGATTCCAAAACAAACCCAAAAAACATAACAGACACTCTTCTCTTCATAAAACACTCACAATAGCAGAGGCCCAGCTTACAACTTCTGACTGCTGCAGTGCTCACACGTCAAGGCAGGATGCTGAGGTCCTACAAAGGGATCCCACAGCTAGTGCACATCATGGGCTAATGAATCTTTTCCCATGACAGGTACAGACCTCGGGACTGGGGTGGGAGCCAGGCTGTCAGAGGAAAAGTTGAGAGAATCTGCAGTGGCAAAGTCTCAGTGTGCAAGATGCTGCCCAGTCTGGAAGATTTACCCCCATGAATCTATGCTATACCACCTATTTTGTAAGTCCCAGGGCACACCTACCTGCCACCATATTTCAGTCAAACGTACACAAAGCAAGATGCTGTCAATCTTGATGTTACTTGCTGAAGATAAATATACCCACCAGAGCTGAGAAAATTTTCCTTTTGTCCTGTTAAAACCTTCCTTACTGCCTTGGGTAGTTCAATCTCTTACGGGCATTTGAGGGGAATGTGGAGAAAACGTTCTTCAACTCTTTTTTCTAGTTGTCATTTACTAAATATAATACAGTAATTCTGGCCTATTCTTAGTAATTAGTGAATAATATTATTAATTCTATTTGATATGCAGCCTAGGACCCTGAATATATTCTCCAGTTATGTACAATGTAGCCTTCAGTGTGATTTCTGAGAACCTGGGTCCCAAGCTTGCTGCTGGAGCTAACGCACAGAGATGCAGCGCAGATTTTGTCAGCCTCTACTTCCTCACAGAACACCAGGATTTCTCACACTCCTGCCACAAAACAGCACTGGCTTCTCCTGAGCCAATCTAATGAATCTTTTCCAATCTGAACCAATACCTTTCCTTTGACAGCTTTGCTTGTTTCTGAAACTGAGAAAGCCTCAAAAGGATTTAAAAGCAGGGTTCTTCTTATACCATTTCAAATGTCACTGTATGCATGTCTGTTATGAGCCAGGCATCAGAACTGACCCTTTAGCCAAGAGGGGAGTAAGCACTTCCAGATCTCACCTATTTTAATTTAAGTAGAGATTAGTTATGTGCTAGATGCTCCTTTTTTCCCTGTGCCGATTATGAAGACCACTAAAATGATAGAGAAAGCATGGTTAACCTATCAGTTAAAATAACAGGATCCCTACAGACATCTTCTAAGAGCTGTGTAGGGGTCTCTCCATTAAGTCTTCCTTTCAGCCTCGTCAAGAAGAAGAGATCTGAGTGAAACCTATTTTTGCCAAACTTGTCCTGAAAGAAATCACAAACTCTGGTTGACAAAAAATCAATCAATCAATCAATCAATCACAAACCAGTTATGATTTCTATTAATTCTTTTCTGTTATACTCCAAAGAGGACATTTCCAGTTAGACGTTTTTCTAACTAAACCTTTTGTAATCAGAGCCACATTTTATTTTGAAATTTGCCTGCACTTTAATCACAAAACAAATTATATTGGAATGAGCCAAGCAAAAAAATCAACAGCTCTAGTCTGTTTTAAGATCATGTTCCACATTTAGGTTGTTGTCCTGCCGGGGAGCACAATCTCTTTTGCAACTGTACCCTGCCCTCCTTCAGCTTCTTACCTTGTGTCTCAGGGCTTACAAAGGTGTAAATTTTTTGGCATTTCAATTTACCTTCCCCTTCAGCTCTTGGCTCATCCCTAGGGCATATCTGATGGGCGCTAATCCACCCTAATTAGCCTACTGGGAAAACAACAGATAGTTTGCAAGACTTGAAAGGCTTGTTCAGGAAAGTCGACATCTCTGGCAAAGAGCTTAATGTGTCTGCAATCAAGACAAAAGGAGAGATTGGATCACCATAATGAACTCTAATTTTGTATTGCTCTAGAAGGATAAAATGAGGGTGAATTGAGGCTCTAAAATCTTTTAGCACAAGAGCAAATGAAAGCTTTAAATTATGCATTTTTTTTCTGTCAATTGAATAAGCACGACTTTATAAGCGTGATTTAATCCAAAAAACAGATGCACTCTTCCCTTAAGACAGAAATCTAAGCCAACTGGCTTGCACAAGCATTTTCTGTGCGTGATTATTGGACGTGGCAGGTTGAAAGAACCAAGAAGCAGGATTTTGAGCCATGGCAGGAGATGCAAAGAACAGAGGTCCAAATCTTCACAGGAAATAAAAGCAGGCGAGAGAGAGAGAGAGAGAGAGAATAGTGGGGGGAAGACATTCTGCAGCATTCAATCACAGAGTTCAGGAATCAGGCTCTGAATGCAGCGATGACATGCACAAGTGGCGGTAGGTCCTCTTTGTGCGCCTTCGCTGCGCGGGCAGCATTGCAAGCTGTCCTGCATCACCCATAGCCATGGTTACAATTTTTACCTAGTAATGATTCCATTGTAATTAATGGATGTTCCCACTGCATAAGGCAGAATACTGATGAGGAATGTGAAGGGCAGACAATAGTTTAACTATCTTTGATTAAAGTCTCACTTTGGGTAGAGCAAGCTGCATTCATCGCGTTGCCTCCCTCAGTTTTCCATTCTTACCGATTATCAATAAATTGAACTAAGAGATTTCTACCCCAGTAGATTTTTCTTTATTCTGTTTCTTTATATTGATATTTCTTTATTCTGCGCCCTGTCTTTCCTTTTTCTTTTCAAGGCAGACCACAGATAGAAGTAGGAGCCCCTTACACTCTGAGTTAACTTCACTTTTGTAACAGAATGGATGCAATTCTCTGTGTGTTGCTGCAATCATGTCTCAAGCTTATTAACAACTAATTACAGAATATCCTGGATAAAGCTGAAAAACATGGAGTTAGATTTAATATTATCATATTACTGTATGCAAAATTTACTGCTGATTGAACTCCTCAGTCAGCAGCAAACAGCCTGAATATTTGGATTGTGAACACTTATGACTGATAAATTGACAAAGTACAGAGGGAAAATTCTGGCCCACAGTACACCTACACAACTGTCACTGTTTCAATGGGAAGAGCAACAATTCTCCCTTCAAATTTCTATTAATTACTGTAATTTTTCAGTTTTGCTATTTCAATGTCCCTTAATTTTGTCCTGATGTTTCCAGCTGCTCTTGAGAGCTTCATGAAGATTTTTGCAACAGTTTGTGACTTTGCTGCTTGGTTAATAAAACTAAACACATGTTGGTGCTTTTCCTCTATTTATTCCCATGTCCCTTGTACCCAGTGGAAAGGAGAGAGGCCAGAGGAGCAGCAGATGAAGCAGGACCACAAAAAAACCAGGAAAGTGAAAGCTGGCTGCTGCCAGCTCCCCACCAACACTCACTACATGAGAACTAGTGCCTGTAATCCCAAATACGTGCACATGCATATGCATGATTGTAGTGCCACTGATGAATAGAAATGTTTGTCTCCCTCATGTGAAAAGACATCAGCTGCTTTTGGCTTCAAAGTCAAGATGTCTGGTTTTAGCCTTTTTTCTGTCAGAGACACCTGATGGATCTGGACTGAATCCCATAGGGGTTCAGATCAGGAGCATTTAGCTAACTTTTCTGTAGATCGTGTAGAGCTAAGGGAAAAGTCTAAAGTCGATATCAGTGGTTTTAAAACTTTTGTTCAAGTCTCTCCTTTTTCTTTCTTAAGGAAGATACCAATATGCTGGGAGCTGTTAACAGACAATGGAAGAGCTCAAATCCACATTTGTTAGACAGAGGAAATAGCCTAAATATCATGCACAGAATAAGGAAACCTCTTTAATCCTGGTTGGGTATTTACAGGTAATCAAATAAATAACAGCCATGTTAACATAAATATTAACTTAATATGAAAAAGAAAACCATGAAACCAGTGGGGTTTTCTCCATCCCCAAAGAACTTCAAGTACTTGTCAGCTTTTGTGAACCAGCAAATAAATTTATCTCCAAAAAGCTTCCAGTTATGATGTGCCACACAGGGATACAAGAGTGATGGACTACTGTTCAGTCTTGTGTCCTGCCCTGTTTTCATATTGTTTGACTCAAAAGCTGCACAAAGTACTTTTAATATGCTTCTCAGAACCAGAGACAAAACAAAGTTTTTAACTAGCTACAAATCTAAACACAGAAACTCAGTTGAACAATTTCATTTTCCATTTTCTTCTTGTTCTAAAAAAGTAATTAAAAACTCCAACCTTACAACCACAATCAACTCCTTGATTTGTTTTAAAATAAAGAAGGTAAACATTACCCGATCATTAACTTGGAATGTGGTGAACAGAAAAGGAAACTCTAATTTGATAATATTTGTTAGTTTTAGGCAAGCCATTTCATGCATTATTGGAGAGATCCAAAATTACAAAAAAAACTTGACCATTTGAACTATTTAAGTAAAACATGAGAAATACACTGTATGGAAAAAAGTGTGCAGAGGTAATGGCAAAAGAACCAGATGTTTCTGTGGGGCTTTTCAGTCTTTAGCTTCAGCATTAGGATGATAAAGAGCAACATAAAAACCTGTCACTGCTACGGCCAAGCAAATACACACACATACACACACACACTTCCAGCACGGCCAAAATATGACATTTTTAGGAACATGGAGTGCATCCATTTTGTTCTCATGTTTGTACATTTCTGTGAGCACAGCCAAGTTTTTGCAAGGCAGAACTCAAAGAGAAAGACCAGGAGGCTGGATAATGCTGAGTGTAGTCTAACAGGATGTACCGGGCTGTTGGTTTCCCTCCAGATGTTTTTCAATGGAACCAGTGTTTCAGTGGCCAAGTTTCACTAAGCCCCATGATGTCAAACATAAGGTTCTCCACCACGTGACTCAAGAAATTAAGGATAAAAGCGCTGACTTAAGTGTGATTGTGAATCTGGACAAACTCCTAGGAATAAATTCTTGTTGCAGAATGCACATATTGACTGAAGACACACAAGGGGATGCTTAACGAAGATAAGTGAAATATTAATAAAGTAAAAATCCATGAACATATATTTTTAAAAAAAAGGTTGTAACAATAATTAGGAAGTTTTCCAGAGGCACGTAAGTTTTCACTTAAACCAATGGATAAGTTTAGGTACACAGTTCAGCTGGAAAACCTTATTAATTACTATAATGTCCAAACTCCAGGGCCTAAATTTTTATGTTATTCCTTGACATTATGATTCATATGATTGTCCTGTTCTGGTGACCAAAAAAGTACCAAAACACGTAAAAACTTTGCACCAGAAAAAGAGAGACTGCTTTAGGGTCACATTCTCTTCCCTCTTTTAAATTGAAAGGAGGGATTATCAGATTCCAGCAGAACCTGTCCTCAGAAAGACACTAAAAGATCAGAAGTTGAAAGACACACAGAATTTTCCTCTTCAACACAGTGAAAGGTGTAGGATGAAAGGAAGGAAACAGCTCCTGTTTTATTGCCGCTCTGATTACTATTTATGTATCACTTACTGAAGGATTTGTCATGCTTGACACAAGTTGTGACCTCATCAATGACAGTAACTGAAGTATCAGCTGCTGATTCATGGGTCAGCCATGTATTATTGTCTCTGTAGGCTACAGAGGATGTATAAAAAGAAAAACCACAAAGAAATCCCACCAAACAAAACAGGTGGAAAGCTACTCATGGGGTTTTTCAGGCATCCACCTGCTCCCACGTGGAGCCCATTCACTGGCTGCAGAGGGCTCTTTGCTCTTCCAGGAGCTGCAGGGCACAGCTGTCTCCCCATGGCCTGCACCACAGAGGGAATCTCAGCTCTGACACCTGGAACCCTCCTGCCCTTCCTTCTGCACCAGCCTTGGTGTCTGCAGAGTTGTTCCTCTCGTGCATTCCAACTCCTCTGGCCTGTCTGAAGCTGTTGTTGAGAGGTCTATTCCCCCTTTTTGGATCTGTTATCCCAGAGGTGCCACCACGGCCGCTGGTGGGCTCCAGCCTTGGTCTGCAGCCCGTGTTTGCTGGAGCCAGCTGGCATTGTCTCCATCAGATACAGGGAAAGCCTCCAGGAGTTCCCCAGAGAAGCCACCCCAAAACCCTGCCCTGCAAACCTAATACATTCTCCTGCTCAAAACAGACACGTTCTCAAAGCCCTTGCCAGCCCTGTGTCAAGGATATCTGTTCCCTTCTACACAGCGCAGAGACAAAATGTAAGAATTGATGGATTGCACCCTTCTTTTTCCTTAAGAAATTCTTTTGTTTCACAAATGCTAAGGTTCGAGAAAATGGCTTTGTATCAGTTCTTCAGGAAAAAAAAAGAGATTTCTGTAGGATGCCTGATAAGCTCCCGTCACTCTTGTATCACACTCAGGCAACCTCAGCTAAGGGCCTTGCCACTGTTCCATCTATAAGTGTAAACCACAGCATCACATGATTTCACAACTGGCTCTCATTATTTTCCACCACATAAAATCCTTGGGATGAATGTGCCATACTTAGTTAATTCAGTATATTTTTTTCCAGTTATGGAGAAATGAAGAACATCTACATACCAGGTTAAGATTCCTTGGAATGTTTGAGAAGAGGATGCAAGTCTATAAATCATTTGGAAATGGACATGCACAGATGGTTTTAATTGACATAAGGACATGATTCATAGCAGAATATAAGGAAAAATCTACAACTTTATTTTGGTCTACTGATTAACCCTCCTGTGCAATCTCTGCATGCAACCAATGCTGGGTCTTGGGGTTTCAAGCGCTCTGCTGACAAATGTCCAGAAATACAAGTGTCTGACACCTGCATGTCATTCACATTTTCATTGCAGACTCTACCAACAAAAACGTTTTCTAGAGAATCAGTTTGCTAGAGCTCTATCTAGTTTCAAAGCTACACCCAGAATTTCAGAAATGCTCCAGACATTACATTGCTCTGGGAAATACTCTACTACTGAGACTTGAAGCTCTGCTGAATGTTAAAGAAGCTCAGTACTTCCTGCAACAACGTTTCTCACTTGACTCTGCCAAATGTGACTTTTAGGCACTGATTATTCCCAAAGCAGAGGGTCTGCTTCACAAAACTTTTGGAAGATTCAGCCAAAACCATTCACCTGTTTCTAAGGAATAGAGAGGGGAAAACGTGGGATTTTTTCTCCTGCTGGGAAACAAAAATTAATAAGCTTTGCTTATTAAATTGGTTGTGAAACAAAGCTTTGCATTTAGACAGGAAAGTTGTTCTGTGTCAAGGATAGCCTTTCAACCACACCTGTAAAAATTTGCCTATACTTGGCCCACCCAGAATCCTTAAAAAAATAAAAGTCTATTTAAGCAAGTCCAACACGAACTGGAAATTGGAATTGAACTGCTAATTTCCCTGAAGACTCCTCAGCTCACTGGAACATGCAGCTGAGCAAAACATTTCCTGCAATTAAAGAGGAGAACTTGTAATGACACTTTTTATCCTCTGTGACACTTTGGCTTAAGTCTGAAGGAGGAAAGATGTGACTGGATGCACAGTTTGGAAATGTGAGGATGGAAACCAGCTAGAGACTGAGGATTGAAGACATTTTTTAAGAGAAATCAGGAGTGCAACTGAGCCTGCTTGGCCAGATACCAAGGATGGAAACAGATACAACAGGTAGGAGAAATTGCCCAGTGGAAACATGTGGGAGCAGAGAAGGGAAGGCAAAAAATGTTAATACACACCTTCAGGACAACCAATATAAGGAGCATAGATGGTGTAAGGCCTTGCAGACAATGGGAATTGCAAAAGTTAGAGCCTTCTAGCAAAACTGGGCTTAGGCTACTTGAATATTTTAAAATTCAGCAATTGAGGTAGTGAGAGAAGTAAATTTCTCTGGGCAATACATGAATTGGGTGAAACTAACTCTCCCTTCCAACCCAGCATCCTCCAGTGTCCTCCTATAGCCATGGGCAGGTATCTGGGGAGCATGAGGTGGTACTTTCCCCAATGCACTCACAATCTCCGGTGGTGGAAACAGGATCTTCCTGACCAGAATCCAACCAGGGCAGTCTTTCTCTCTCTTCAATGAGTTTACTTGATTACCTTTCAAAGCCAAGTCAATTTTAATCATCCACAGGGCCCCAGGCCAGAGTACTCCTTTGTGTGAAGCTGCTCCCTGTGGATGGTTTTGAGCCTGCTGCTGGCCAGTTGCATTGTGAGCTTTTTTTCTTATACTGGGAAAGCAATCTTTGCCTTTTTTGCTTCCTCCTCTATCAAATTTATCAGTTTATAGGCCTTTACCCTTCTGTTTCCTGAATCATCTGCAGGGCTGTAAAGATTTGATCATTCTTATACAAAAAAAAAAAAAAATTTACTCCTTATTGCCTTCCCCTCTTTCTTTTCCACATCCTCTTTAGCAGACACAAAAGATCAGAGCATCCATAAATATTAAAAACCAATTATATAACTGCAGATACAATGCACAAATATGACATCAAGATTTTTTATTTTTATGAATAACACACAGTAAATAAGGAAACATTGGCTGCTGCCATCTGTGCCCAATATTCAGTGGTTTCATATAGGTATTAGATATTAGAGATGAGCTTTTAAAAAGAAATATTTCTAAGGGAAGGGAATACCAGCATCCTTCTGAAAATGCTCTAGTAAGAGAAGATTTCAAATGTATTGCCCACATCCACACAGTGAGGGAGGAAAGGAAGAGGTTGCTTTGAAAAGAGAAGCAAACAAGCAGATGGAGCCTCCAAGGAGGAGAATAAGAAATTTTAATTTAGTTCCAGAAAACTCACTGAGAATATCAATGAGGAAGGAAGGACAATTACTCAAAGATTAACAACTGTGCTCATTCTGGAGGTGAAATGGAGTCAGGGATACCAGAGGAGCTACCAGGATAATAAAGAAAGAGTGAATTGTAGAAAAACTTTGGTATGTTTGAGGGCACAAAAACTAATGTTGAAAAATAGAATAAAAGACTGAAAATGTAAGGAATTTGTTTCTGAAGGTGTGTTTCCTTCTCTTTCTCCCAACATATTTAGCTTCAATCAAGACATGGGATAAGCGCACACTGGGGTGACCTTGAGAGTAACAAACCATTCAGCAAACAGCAACATCATATAATGAGATTTCAAATCATAGGGGAGTTTTTGACATAGTCAAAAAGCAAGATGAAGAGAGGGGGGTATTGGACACATTGAATCAAAACATATTCAAACTGTTCTGTGTTCCTGAACATCAGCCCTCACATCACCCTTGCAATCACGCAGGACCATCATCTTAACAAGAAAAAGCTTGAAAAAGTAGAGCTTAAAAGCATTTGAATGGGCTCCAGGGAGTCAGTACAACAATTTTTAGAGAAAGCAGATCAAGCAAAACATCAAGGTCATTACAGATTCCCAAAGCAGAAATTAAATGTTTGCAGAATACCTTGCAACCCTGAAAAAATAATGATCTCCAAAACAGGCAGCTTTTCACCAAAGGGCCAGTTTAGATCTTCATCTGTTTTCAAGAGAGTTACCAACATTTTCCACTGCTGACACAGAGATCAGTCTTGGGTTCCAAGTGTGGGTCCAGAAGCCATTACACCAAATGACAAAAACTGCCACACAAAAATTACACTGGAATGCATATTCTGAGGGCCAAATTTAACATCATGTATTTGGCCAAAGCATTCTGGAGCATATTTCCAAGTTACCGGAAGGGAAATCCATTTTTGAAAGGATAGAAAACAAATACCAAATGCATCTTTTCTGGTATAAGCATTTGCAGAAGAAAAATCCAACAGTTCTTGAAGTTCATCTAAAGGAAATTTCAGTCTGCTTAAGCTGCTGATCTGAAATTAAAAGAAAACAAAAAAAAACCAACCCCAAACCAACTTATTTTAAATCTTTTAAAAAGAAAAGTGGATGAAAGAAAGCAGAAGTAACATTTCAGCTTTTGGGGAATGAATTACACAAGTGCAAAGTAAGATATACAAGCCATGGGCAGAGATCTTCCTCCACACAAGCAAGTTGAATATTAATATGGAGGAGAGCTGAGGGAACACACTGAAGTGAAAGATTAACAATCCCTGGCACCTGGCATTCACAAGCTCTATTAATACAGAAGCTTTAAAGTGCATAATGTCCCTTTAAATCAGACATGCAGTTTTATACAAACCTCAGGGTAGAACTTAAATCTACCACGGATAAAGTTACATAAACTCTGTAACAGATGCTTTATATTCATTTTTTCATTCTTGTTTAAGGTTTTATTCATTCCTAATCAAATGTTTATATGACTAAAATTTGGGTTAACTTGAAATTATGTGTTTTATTTGAATTTTTGATAGCATGCAATGCCCATAGTTGTCCTGGCAGTGTTTAAAAACCGAAGTCATTAAAATATTTTCCAGTCCAATAGGGAAGGGAGCATAGTTGAATGTGCTGTATGGCAACATTTTTCTACTGGACATGCTGTGGTATCTGGCAATCAAAATTCAGTGTTTTCTCATACCACAGAGGAAACAATATTGATGCTTTAAGTAGGGTTATAAAATGCAAATCAATATACATCAATAACAGATCACAAGAAAATAAAGTCATCAGGGCTATATAATGAAATACATAATGCATTTTTATTTCTTTTCTGCAAGAAAAAAAAGTGGGATAAGAGGAGTTACATAGATTTTATGGCTTTAAAAAGTGAAAGCAAAGAAGATGTTAGCATGGGGATTCTTAATCTGAATTTAAAGGTTATGTATCAAATTCTTATGACTTGGATTGCAAAAAGAAATCTTTTCCCAAGTTACCATGTCTTGAAACTTTAGAGATCAGTGTACTTAGATAAATTCAAAACTTCCAAAATAATGTTTCCAAACAGGTTTCTAATAGCCATTAGTACCTGATGGTGTAAGAAACCTTTTTCAAGCATCAACCTTCACTTCAAGAACTCAGGCTACAATGCTTATCAGTATGTTAATCAGGCAAACATTGATTGTCACTTAAATGGCAAGGGGACACCAGAAGAGAGAAGAGAGAGTGCAGCGATGACATGGTCTTCTAACACAAGGGCTAAAGCTTTTCGAGGCCGTGGCACCTGCAGTCAAGGGACCTACACAGGAGATGGTATTTGAGAGCCACCTAAACCAAACATCTCCATATACACTTGGCCCCCAATTTTAGGGACCTGGGCTTGTTGGCCCAGCCTCTATTATTCTCAGCTTTTTTCTTGAGATGAAGAATAATCAAGCAATGATTTGTTTTTTTCTTAATATTAGAAATATGACAAATGTTAGGGGAAGGAGTGCCCAAACAAGGGAGGAGAATCTGTGCACGTGTCTGTTAGGATGGCTGTTCATGCATTTTCTATGTTCCAAACTAGTTGAGTTTGTACCTCAGCTTCAAGCCTCTGAACATTCCTGCTCCACTAGCTACCTTGACCAAACCACTAAGCTCTTCTTGGTGTTGTTCCCATCACACTATTGACTGAAACAAATTTAGTTTAGATGCAAGCATAAACTTCCAAGAAATTATTATTTTTAGAGATAGTTCCTTCTCTGAGTATAAATGGAAGCTAGTAAAAGAAAGATGATGATGTGATGCCATAAAAACATCAGTGAGTAATATCCATCCTATGCTCTTTCCAAAGATGGTACAGATGTTTTGGAAATAATAAACTGGTAAATGTTTAAAATGTTTAAATTGCATCATTCTGCAAATACAACACCTTATACCTTGCCAAAATCAGTAACTATGTGGCATTTATAAATCAGTACTCATGGTGTATGCCTGCAATCCCGCGAGGGTAGCACAGAAAGAACAGAAGCTTTGAAGTTGTGAAGTTCAAATCCAGACTTTGCCCATATTTAAAGACAGCTGAAGCCAGATATTGTTTCAACACAATAGAAAGTTTGTAGCCAGCTGCAAATTTTTGGCCATATAAATGACTGTTTCTGAAATTCAAGCATGTTCATGAGTTAAGCTTTGGTTTGAGCCATGAGCAAGACATGGACCAGCCACAAAAGTTCAGAAATTAATTTGGGCCCACAGTCTGTGTCAAAGCTTTCTGCATCCAAAGTGCACAAAAACTAGCACTAATTTTTATCTTTGGTGCAGCTAATGCAAAGAACAAAAAATACACTTTGGATGAATGCGAATATTCCAGTTTTCTTTTCCAAAAGTGCACAATCTTGATGTGAAAAGTTAGCACTGTGGCATGCTCCACAACAGCCTTTAGAAAATTTCTCCAATGGTGATTAAAACTGTTATTTTCCTTTCTAATCTAAATTTATCCAGGTATCAACATGCAGTCATTGGATCTTCTGACAGATTTCTTTGCTACACTGGTAACCCAAATTTTCAAGTTTTGTTCACCTTAGGAGTATGCATTAGCACAGACTGAAATACACATTAGGCTTGTCATAGTCAGCAAAAACAGTATAAACATAAATATAAAACACACATATCCTAACTCCTCCTTGATCCTGACATTTGTTTTCTGATCAGCTTTTGACCATCCAACTTGAATTCATGGTGTTGGGGCACACTAAAACCTAACAGACACTGCATCAAGACCCTGGATTCCTTTGCTTATTTGTGTATGGATCATATCAGCTTTTTTGGCCACAGCAGTAGTCCAGAAGGTAGCAATCAGGTATTATCCATTTGGATTCTCAAGTCTTTATTTACTCTTTCCAAGTTTGAGACCCTTCTCCTGTAATTAGAGCTGTCCTCTTGGCTGGTGGATGGAAGAGGTATTTGGCCATATTCAGACACACTATTTGCTGCAACCAGATGACCAGATGATCTAGATTTTCCTTTCTCATTAATCACTCCCCAGACTTCATGCCACTATTACACCATCAGTAAAGCTTTTAGGTTTCATTCCAGCAGGTTAATATGGATCAATGTTAAACACAGAGTTAAGGCAAATTACCTAAGTAAATACTCTTTGCAGATACAATCCTCTTTATGGCTGTGGAGGAAGATGGTATTTTGACCAGAATGAGGACAATAACATGACCTTAGAAACTTCTTAAAAACTCCAAAATCCTCAAGTATTGTAGTCTGCCAAGTTCTAAGGTCAGAGTTTCTCAATGAGGAGAAGATATGGAACAAGACAAGGCGCTGAGAATTTTGTGAAGTTCTCAGGTTACTTATGTCAATATTCCAATTCTCCTTTTCCAACCCCCCATCCAACATTACGGGTTGAAACCATCTGAAGGAATGAGTTGGAAAAGTCTGATGGATAACTTGAAACTCTTCTTGCCCTCTGGAAAATTCTGAAATCCCTCCTATTTAATTACAAGACAGCTTGTATAACACTTTGGCTGCCTTTCCTCCTCTGCTTTGTTTTGTTTGCGTTACTAAGAATATTTGCATGAAAACAGGATATTTGTTTATTAAGAGCTCATCATCTCCTGCTGTGTATTCTCCAGTTTAAGTCATATTCCTTAACATTTATTAGCAAAAGGAGACCATAAATCCTGTTTCCTGTAAGAGTGCCTAATAATGAAATGAGTGAAGAAACTAAAGTGAAGTAGAGAGATCCAGGAAGAAAGAAAGAATGAGAAGGAGCCACTACATGATTGATTGTGTAACTTGTGTTTTCCAGAGGAAATGGCCTAAAATGTTCCCCATGAAGTGTGAACTTTTCTTTAGCACTTCTTATCCACCCTTCTAATTCCAAGCAGGCATTTCTCAAACTGGGCAGACACCCATAAAAATTCTATCTTGCCATCAGCCTCCTCATCCCTTTTGGTTCTCCTGATTTTCTCAAGAAAGAATGCCAGCCTACAGGAGGAATATACAACATGGGAAAGAAGGAGTCACACAGCTGGCACCATGGATATGGAACAGCAGAAGAAAAGATCTAAGTGCTTGCCAAGAAAGGACTAAGCAAACCTCAAGTGCAATCTTAGGTTTAGCTTCATACTGTCTTCTCATTTATCATCTTCCTTCAAAATATGGTTTGCATTTCCAAGATGTACTAGATTGATAGATTCCCACATGACTGAACATGTTTACAGTTTTGCAGGCTTTTTTTAGCTCTAAAATCTGCAAAGATCTACAAGCAGTTGGCTAGAGAAAATGAGCAAGGAACTATTCTGGAGAGGTAAGCAATAGTCCAAAGCATCCACATACACAATACACACCCAAAGGATTTCCACTTATTATCTGTGCAAGATAAAAGTGGACACTACATAGAGACACTAAACGTTTTCAGGGCTGTATATTTATATACATATAAAAATGGGGGGACATTTTTCTTCCAAATAGGAATCTAAGCATGAGAAAAAGATGGAAAGGGAAGGACTGGAAATGATTCCACAGCTCTGGCATACAGTGTAACCAATATTATATCAACATCTCTTCAGAGGTGTTACGCAAACAAAAATGCCAAAAATAGGATAAATGTTGCCTTTTCAAGATGGGGTGATTGGCTTCATAGGGTATAAAGTACATCTATCCAGACTGGTCTGAGCTAGTATAAAGGCAAGGGCCCTTTTACTTAATAGAAATATTTTAAATGCTATCTAAGAATGAATAGTTTTTATTGGTTTCACAAGAAACTGGCATGTCCATTATATCCTTCCCTCTTTCCTTTGTCTTTCTTAAAACATTACTTTGTTTTGCCTAAAGTTAGATTTGAGCTCTTCTGTCATTCTAGACCCAAAGCACATATTTTCATTGATCTGCAGTTACATCAAATTTTTCCTCAATATATGGTTTCACATGCACAAAGTGAGTCCTAAAATTCTGCCATTTAAAACTCTTTCTGGTACAGGGAGCTTGAAAAAATAGGAAACTTGGCAGTTCCCTATCAGCCCAAATATATCTGTAACATTGGGGGCACCTGTTTCCATGAGATGTTTCTTAGTTTCTTGGGTCTATCCAAAATGTTGTGATGGACCAAATCCCAGGTTAAGGTATTGTCTCTTACATTATCCAGTACTAATTGCAAAAAAGCCCCCAGTATTAAACAAACCTACTGCAGAGAAAAGTCAATTAAAAAAGATAACAAAGAACAGGCTAAGTGCTTGTAATACATAATAGATATCTATACAGATGATATAGATAGATATAGATGATAGAGATAGGTAGATGGTTAGATAGATATACACGCTGCTACAGCTGCATATACATAAATGCATACTAAAAGGCATGCATATGGAACACACATACAATCCCATATTTGGTTCTGTAGTACCCATTATTCAGCATCACACCCATTTCCTTTGTCCTGTTCAGTGAACCTATGGGAGGCCCTTGAAAATATATGTATTGTGTAAGTGGTCTTTGAGTCCATGTAAAATATATCTGTACTGTATTTGAATATCTTTGCCCCAGAAGGTCCCAGTTATCCTTGATGGGCTGCAGCTGTGATGTCCTTCACTGGGCTGCAGCTGTGGCCAGTCAAGGTAACTGGGATAAAAGGGGGTGGGCTGGCCAGTCAGGGAGAGCCTTGGAGGAGCCCTGGCTGAGGAAGACCCAGAGTCTGTGCTGTGAAGATCTGCTGCCCACAATACAACACCAGAAAGGTACAGGACTCATGAAATATGCTAAATACAACATGAACCAAATGTTCTTGTAGAGACTCAAATCTCTTGTCTGGGAGAGCTGATCTCCCACACAGGGTGACAGCACCTGGGATGAACTGACTTTAGGAGACTCAGATAAATGGACAGAGAAAGTGTTCCAGGAGGTACCCCAGTAGAAGCAGCTGGGTCAAGACCACCGTCTTACTTTACAGCTTGCAAAAAGCAACCAGGGATGCCTTCTCTTTTTCCATTTGCTTCCTTCAGGAGGGCTGAGGACAAGACCTCTACTGACAGCTTCTTACCTTTAGTAGTCTTTCCATTCTCACTGGGGTATAGACAGAGAGGTACAGGCTAAAACATGGATTGCTCAAATTTTAATCAGAGACTTGACTACCTGCCAAACCATCCCAGAATTGGTAAGGAATCAAAAAAGTCTTAAATCATGTTTTAGACTCTAGCTATAAATCATTTGGACTTTACATTTATAATAAACTAGATGCTTTATATTTTCATATAAAAAACTCCATCAGTAACAACTCAAGCCAACTGCTCACTAAAACCAAATTATTCCCATGACTACAAGTGCAGATTCTTTAAATGTAGTTGAAAAGAATTTGAACAAAAGAAGTCATAGCACTATTCCAAAATTGTAACTGGCAAATTCTAGAATAAAAAAGTGTTAGTCTCAGATACCTGCTCTGAGACTCCTAATTCCATACTTGTACTACTAAAACACAATGTATTTACTTTCAGAAGCAACAAGACTCTACAAGTTCCTCTGAAGATAGAGATCTAAAGAGCTTGAATAATCATCATTTAGGATAATCTCAGCTTTAGAGCTCTTGCTATTTTCCATTGTAAGGATATAAAGTGCTAACTATTATGTCTGATGCATCTTGTTGGGAATTTGGGACCCACATGACTTATGCTAAATAATATTTGTATATTCCATGTTTTTGTTGGACTTACCAACACATCTGCCTTGTGCCAGAATGGGGAGAAATTAGAAAAAATATTTAAAGGGATCCCAGTTCTCAAGCCATTGAATTTGCAATCCTGAATATTTTCTCATTACTTGACTCCAGTTAAAGAAGGCCAAAGGGGTGCATGGAGGCTTGGAAACAGGTACCATATTTTATTTTAGAAAGAATAACAAGCACCACAAACACAGAAAAGTGATTCCTTTGCATTGTGACAAGAGCAGCAGAGATCACAGTCTGTGACATAGGCCAAGAGGGGAGGACATGTATTTTTGCCTGGGTGCTCACCCACACCCTCTGACACAGCCCCTTCAGTATTTTAGGACCAGACCTTACAGTAGGATCTGCCTGTGCAGGCTCCTGTTCCTGTGTGGCATCTCGTGAAGTTCGGTGGGAATGTGCATTTTTCCAGTACTTGGAAACACTATTCCAGTGTCTAGAGTTTTTATCTCTGAACAATAGCTAATCTAGGTGTACATATATGTCTCAGATCAAATTCCACCAAAAATATCCCTTAAATATTTACTGGAGAAGAGAGTAACTTTGATTTTATATTTTTCTCCAGATTTCTGTCTTCTATCTTGCAAGCCTCTGGCAAAATAGAGATAGATAAAATTAAAGGATTTTCCTTAAGATTGATTTTCTTCTTCAAGACAGCTTCAAGCTTCTTAATCATCCAAAATCACATGAGGAAAAAAGGCAACACAGATCCCAAACTCTGAGTAAAAATATTCTCAAAAAAATTCTCAAGGTTGAGACTAGAGGTCTCTAAAAGCAGCTTTTTTCCAAGGATCAGCACGTTCAACCAACAAAAGACTTCTCAAGGTGAAAATTTGCTGTTGAGGACCCAAAGTCCACACACTGAACTCCTGAGGGGTAGGACTATGAGTCTTGCGGATATTTTTGTTTGGCTGGTTTTTTGTTAAACTTTGGACCAGTCAGGTTCCATGGCCTGGAAGCCCTTTAGCAGCTGGAGTGCATTACTGCAGTGCTGGAGTGTATCTTCCAGCATATTTTCACTGGAAAGGAATCTTGTTTACCTTCTCCAAGACCTTCTGCCAATGCACATCAAAACAAGGTAGGTGTGGACAACTGGTAGATTCTCCTCACAAGTCCTGAGCTGGACTAAAACCTGCAGGCAGATGTTCCCTGTGCAAGTGCTTTGCAGTGTGAAGGAGTGTTTCATAGGGACAATGCCATCACTGATATGGCCTTGTTATTAAAAACAAAAAACCAACCAAACAAAAACCAACAACCAAACCAAAAACCCCAAAACCCTAATAAATCATACTACTAGAAAAATAAGATTAGCAAAGTTTTTTCCAAATACCAATTTGTCTGGCTTCATCAAGTCTGCTATGTAAATATGCATGGGAACTAGAGACAGTCAAGCAGCTATGAAACAAATAAACTGATGGGTTATGTAATCCTTCTGTTAAGATATGATCACATTATGGAAAAGTCTGAGAAATCTTACTCAAAGTGTTTCTTCTCCTGTTTCCTTTCAGTCTTCCTTGCAAACAACACATATTGGCTCTGGTGCCATGGCAGGAGACAATTCATTTACCTTGATTTACTTAGTCTGTTCAGGAAAAAGTCTAATAAAAAAAACCTTCATGTTCAAGCAATCTGACATAATGAAGCAGATTGTCTCCCTGTAGGTGTTAGTATGTCAAACCAAAGGTAACAATGAACCTTTTTAAAATTAATGGGAAACTGAAAATGCCTTCATACACCCTTCTCTGTAAAATCTAAACATCTGCTCAAAATCCTAATGCAGTAACACAATATGTCTGCAGCTTTCATAGTTATGAATAAATGCATCTTAAAACACAATACTGCAAAACCCATTCTTTCTCCATTTGCCTGCCAGATTCAGAGTTCACAAATCTCTGACCTGGCCCTCTGGCCTCCCTTGGGAGCTGCAAAGGTGAAGGGAGCTGGCTGTGGCCAGCATTGTTCCCTCCTCCTGCAGGAGTGTCCCTCACTGGCACATGAGTTCCAGACCCAGAAACATTTTGTGCTTCCCACTGCCAGCCCTGGTAAGCGAGAGGCACAGGCAGGAATGATGTCAAAATCACCTGATTGAAACCACACCTTTGAGCTGTCATGCTGTGGTCAAAGGTGTCCCCTAAACACAAGCACCAAGGGCTTAACAGGTATGAAAGCCTGAATGTTATTTTCAGCATACTTTATCATATCAAAAAGGAAAAATCACAGCAAATAGAGCTTTGAATCCATGAAATTTAAAAAAAAAAAAAAGGATTTTATTCATTTGTGGGCTAATCCCAGATGAAAAACAATTTAACTCACTATTTTTACCAAGGGACAAGGGCTGTGGTCTTTGTTGCCTGGGGTTGCAAAGCAAATTCATGTAACTCTCTTTAAGCTCTTCTTTAGCTATGTCACGATTGCTTAATTCAGATTTGGCTCAGTCAGTGACATTTCTGTACATTGCTTCATGGATCATAGCTGTGTACCAAGGTAAATGTATGGCAAGACTCTTTTCATTTGATGTTTAGTATCAGCACACCTTGTGACTATCACAGTATTAGAGCAGCTGCTCTAACAAGAAACACCTTGAAGTTTGGAAGGCCTTTTAGCTGAGTCCAGCTTGTTTAGCCATGATAAATTATTTCTGATTTGTTACTTAGTTTGGGTTATAGAGTTATCAGCTCGTCATTAAAGGGCTAAACCCCCAAACCTGCTATTTTTCAAGGGGGCAGGGATATTTTGTTATTGTGTTCCACTTCATTCCCTTTTGTTTTGTTTTTCTCCTGGTAGAAGACTCTGCCAAATATTTCAAAGCCCTTCTTGGCAAGTAATAAAATAATTTGGACAGAGTAAAGTGCAATTAGAATTTTTTGGCAGATTTCATATTTTGGATGCTGATGAGAAGGGTATCAGTTTTAGTGTACTTGACCAGTTCATTATTTCAGATAATTTCCTGCCACACAGCACCATTGCTACAGATTGTGTTTGGTTGAAAAACCAGCAAGGTCCAGTTTCTGGGTTTTTTCAAGGGCAGATAATGTTAAATACATTGTTTTTTCTCCCCCTTCTGTCATTCACTCTAACTTATAAAATCTTATTTCTCTCCTTAATATCGTGTATCCAAAAACTGTTTCTTACACTCCAGAATGTAATAATGTGTCACTTATTATACAAGAAAAGGTTGTAAAACACACAGAGGAACACATTTGCATTGCTGTTATTAGGGGCCAAATTCAATTATTCCCTCTTTTGCTTGGCTTTGGCACCAAAAAAATCTATGTACATTCCAAGGAGACAAATTTTTTGTTTGTTTTTTGGGGGTGGGGGGCTTTAGACAAGGGCTGTGACCTTCTGCACTTTTCTGCACACCAGAAGTCATAGGTTTTTATTGGATCCTGTTCTAAATTTGTGTCAGCACTTCCTTTATAAATCCTTATGTTGATATGGATTAGAAACTGTTCTTTAAAAATCCATCCCAGACTAAAAGCCTATTTTGTTGGCATGCAGAGTGTTAAGTATCAAACTTGATGATTTGGTATTTCTAGACCCTAACTTTACAAACAAAACACACCTCGTGAGAGCTCAGAAACACTTTTTACCAGTCAGAGATTTCTTCCCTGCATGCTTTAAAGCATTAGACAAGCTGTTTGCTGGAGGTTTTATTTCCCCTACACAGCTTTTGCAATAAAAACTTCCAATGACACCATCAGTGACAGACCACAATGCAGGACATGCCATTATGCCCATCTCTCCCCCTGCTAGGAGAAGTCCTAGTGGTTTGTTTATTTCTTCCTCCCAGAGTTATCACTTTTAGGGAAAAATCACAACACTAAATGAGGGTCAGAGAGCACTGAGGGAAAAGGAGGTCAAGATCCATGTCCTCATTGCCAGGGAGAGTTGTTTTTCTCAAACTTTCTGTCTATATTGTGATATTGCACAATAAAAGAGAACTGGATTTTTTTACCTGTTGCTGTAGACAACATTGCTCAAGGATCAGCACCTGGCTTGCCAGCATTCTCAGTCCCTCAGCTCCATCTCCAGCACATGCCATGCCTCTTTCTGCAAGTGGAGATGTATTGACCAGACCTTTATTACATGGCTAAGGAATATGTGAGACAGTTCTAAAAGTGCACCTTTCCCCCCTTTCTTTGTTCTCCTGTCCTCAGAAAACACGCATCTGCTTTGGGCAGGCAAAACCTGATCTGTTAACACCACAGGCAGTGATTTCTTCAAAATTGCAGGGCAACCTAAGGCAGCAAGATGGACTTTCACAGTGCACTTCTTGATCACAGAGTAGCTTTGCTGTTTGCCTCTCTGTCCTCCACACACTTTGAAGTTACTCTGTTCAAGGAAAAGGCACACAGCCCTCAATCTGTTTTCCCTGCCCAGCAAAATGTGTTTGACTGATAACACAGAAGTCGCGTGCAACACCTGCAGGAATGAAAAGCTGCCTCTGAAAGGCCTCAAAGAGAAGGACAAGCACATCTTAAGAAGTTCAAAGCTAACTATAACTTTAAGGACCAAAGTTCTTCATGGAAAATGTATGGAGAGCTGACACTGATCAATACATGCATTTTTATAAGAAACAAGAAGAGAAGCCCACAAGAATTCATAGTGCTTTTCACAGGGCTGCACTGAGTTCAGCTTTGTGGAAGCACCACACTGGAGTCCCATGTTGCAGGGAGAGCCCTTCGTGTGGTCCCTTCTGGTGGTGTTTTCACAGTTCTTGTAATTAATTTGATATGAGTGTTCCTGGCAGTGCTGGTGGCTGAGTACTGCAGAAGCTGGATATCACTTCACTGATGATTTGCAGAAACCCTTGGATGTTTTTATCTTCAGCAGACCATCAAATCCACAAAACACTTTGGTCAGTACAATAATTACCCTGGGAAGCAAAGTAGGGCTGCCATTATCAAGATGCTAGCTTCTGCCTAACGATTTGAAGCAGCTTTCATTCCTTGGGGTGACAGATGTGCTTGAACACTATGCAGAACGCATTACTTCCATAATGGGATTGTGACTTGTTATTGATCTCCATTGCTTTCATCACCACATCCACATCAGCTATTTATGTCAATCTCAATAACTGGTCACATGCATGTCTATCTGCATGGCTACATGAAGGCTCTCAAGAAAATTTGTGAATCTTGCTCATTTTATTCTGCCTCTGTTTTACATTGCTTGCTTCTTAAAGCAAAGATTTTTCTTTTTTTTTTTTTTTTTTTTTTTCTGTTGTTGAATATTAACACTTTCATCGAAACTCTCATAATTGTTGACCTCCTGTAAGGAAGTGTTCTCCCTTAACAGCACTCAGATCTTAGGGAGTTGGTGGAATCTTAGATTTCAAATTAGTGTCACATACAAAATCACATGCAATCAGTAGGGGAAGAAAATCTGTGTACTTACAGTAGCTGCATTCAAAAGAATTAAATTTTAAATATGCATGGACATAATTGCCACATTCCCCACTAAAAATACCAACCCTAGTTAGACTCCATGGAATGCAGAGGATGGGAAAAAAGCAACAAAAGAGAATGTCAAATGAATTGCATAATTTCCATCCATGTCTTCAGCTTCCTTGTTTAAATGAGGATAAGCCAGGCTCTTAACAAAATCCATGAGGTTTACCTGTCCCATACCTACAAGGCCCTCAGCCTGTCTTCTTTGCATAGTTTCAGCTCCTGATGTTTCACTTTTTCCTGCTTGCAATATGTTGATAGACAATAGAAATAGAGCTGGAACTGAAGAATTTTTCAAAGGTTTTCCCTTTTTCTTCAGTTTTCCTGAAATCCAAGGCCAAATGTGTGATTGAAATAAAAGAATTATACAAATCCCTCCATATTTTACTAAAGAAAAGGCAACTCATGTATACTAACGACAATTGGAAATATAAATCACAAATAATGGTGCCCAAAAGGCAAATTCTCCAGAAGACTGAAGATGGAGTCTAAACTGCAGCTCCCTCTCCTAAATGAAGGGAAAACTTGCTTTTCCTTTGTATTATTTCATAAGCATGTAAATGAGCAGAGGTAATTTCTAGCTCACTTCATGCTTCAAGGAAAAGAATTTTCCTCTGCACAGAGTCCTGTACACTTAGCATACTGAATCTAGCAAAACCTCATGATCTTAATAAAGACAATTACGTATAATTAGATATAATATAAAATAATGAGAGAGAATGTCAAATCTATCACAGGCTGCTACACCAAACACACAAGGTGTCCCATATTTTAGTTTCTTTCAGACAACTGTATCATAATATTGCTGCTAAATTATACTGAAGTTACACTGTGAGATGTACAAAGAAATGAGCTAAATGCTGGTTCACTGAACTCTGAGATATCAGCAAAATCTGGCATTGAACCCATGCTGGCTCAAAAGCAAACCTTCAAATTGAAAAGGGAGGATACACGATTAGTCATCCTCTGCAATTAGGGGGATGATGATGCAGTCTACTGTAGATGACCTTCACTAAGTCACTACCATTGTGAAACATTGTGTTTTTAGCTTAAAAAGCACGTAATTCTTGCCATAAAACTGTCTTTCCCAGGAGTAACTTGTTTCTGCCCCAGATGAGTATTTTTGGATGGAATCAGTTTCAGCTTTCAAGTCCAGAAGGAGTTAGTTCAACCTGGTCCTTATTCTACCTGCTGGATAGTACCATTCTGTATTTTTAGGGTCAGATTGAGGCCCTTTAGTGAAAGTATACCACAACACGCCATGTTTCCTCCTGTCTCCAGTCTCAAAACATCATTTGCCTCTCTTGCACTTTAAAGCAACAGGCTCCTACCTTAAACCTTCAAGTATTAATGCAGATG
The DNA here is from genome assembly GCA_024865655.1 of Emberiza elegans. Classification (NCBI taxonomy): domain Eukaryota; kingdom Metazoa; phylum Chordata; class Aves; order Passeriformes; family Fringillidae; genus Emberiza; species Emberiza elegans. The sequence goes on from JALJVW010000158.1 coordinate 5,487,344, forward strand.
AAATTTCCTTCCACTGGGCTCATTTCACTACAATTTCTAGCTATTTTGTCCCTTATGGTCTCTCCCTGCACCCTCTAGAACGTGACCACGCTGTTCCAGTGCAGGCCCTCTCCCTCCCACTCCATCCAGAGGATGAAGAAATGCTCACAGTACCCACAGTGTGCTGGGATTTGCAATCTCCTTCTCTCCTGAGGGTGTCTAGCCCAAGGCCAGACTTGCATGCAAATAATTTTTACGCATTTATGCAGCACCAGACTTTTGTGGCAAAGGGCCAAACATAGCTGTGTCTCATTGCAGGCTCCATACAGATTATGGTATCAAACCCATTGACACTGTCTAAGAGGGTACACGTTAAAAGGTCCAAAGAGAAATGTAAAGTAAAACGTGTGGCCTCCATATGCAACTCTGTTCCCCAAACAGGCAAGGATGTAAATCTCTGGTTTCTCAGCAGTTGAAAGGAAAAGCCTGGGATCAGAAACCTGAAGTCCACTACCTCCCAATGCCTATTTTCCACTGGCTGGCTGTAAGTCTTCAGAAAACACCTCACACTTGACAGGGATTAATTGGAGATTAGTCTTTCTGACCTGAAACAGAACTTCAGAGAAATTCTGACTAATATTCCCTGTAGCTGTAACAGACTAACATGAAACTGCAGACCCTGGGGGGAATAAAAAGCTCAGCTGAGTAGAGGAAAAACTACGGAATGCTCTTCAGGAGATCCTGTGTAGGATGGAGTTTATATCTAGCCAGGCTCTTCAATAAACCTACTTGATTCTTTCTGTAACCCCAGCTGATCCAGTTCCCAGAGCTGCCATCCCACTGGTGAGGAAAGTAAAATTTGTCACGTGCACTTAAAACTGCTTCACCATAAAAGGATGCAACCCTACCTGTTGATTCAAGTAACCTACAACATGGTTTTTCCAAAACACTGGATGCACTGGGTTGTACTGAATGGGAAACAATAAGAAAGTATTTTTCTCTGTTCACATGTGAGTAGAAGGCTGAAGCAGTTTGGGTGTTTCTAGGTAGAAGCAAAAGGAAAAAGAAAATCAATATCTTTATGCTCCTCTGTGTCCTCAGCCTATTCTACTGCTGCCATAATAACACAAACACCCTACAGGGTGTTTTCTGTGACACACACACGCACTGATGCCAATTAGCAACTCCTGGAGTTACCCCATTTTCAGGGTGTTTATGGATTCTGGATGGCAGGTTGGCATCAGCTATCGCCAGTTGAAGTAAACTGAGCTAAGCATTTCCTCTAGAAGAATGAAAAATGAGTAACTTCATGGTACTGAGTTGGGGGGCCCAAAGCACTCTTCTGCAGGGTCTCTGCTCCATTTTGGCCCCAGCCTGATCTGAGCTCGTGTTTAACGTGGAGTTGAAAACGCCCTACAACTGTAAGCCCGAGCAACAGATGAGTTTATTTGACTTACACCATATGATGAAAAGAAACTCAGCCAGATTAGATAGTTTAGTTTACAAACAATAAATGAGGTCATTTGACCCAGAAATCTTTGCTTAAATGTTTGACTAAGTAGAACATATGGAATATGCATATAAACATATAAAACATTAAAAACCCGCTTTCCCATGTGTTCCCGAAGGTGTTTCACAAATATGCACTTTTTTTTTTCCCACACAAATGCATAAATAGTCATCTTAGCTGACATAAATAAAACTGGTAATATGGTTTGAAAGATACCTGAGGGTTGTTGGTACTTTTGTAATTTCTACAGGTGTAGTTTAAGCACAACTGTTTGCAAGTCTGTTTAGCCTGTTTATAATTGCATTCAGTCAGAAAAACTTCAGAGCAATGCAGAAAATAGAAGGTCCTTCCACATTTGGAGGGAATTATGGAGGTTTTTACCTTATAAGAAAGCAGTCTATCTAGAATTTCTTTCAGAAGTTTGTGTTTGTCTTCCAATATTCCTCCCTGAGAGAGCATCCAGAACTAGAGAACAGCTCTGTATTATGTTTATGAATTATCTGAGAGTACGCTGCAAGTTATTACAATTTTACTATCTGAAATGATTTAATGGTCACCCGAAAATTGTGCAACTGGTTACCTAATATACAGCATCTCACTTTCTCTTCCTTGATTAGATTAAGCAAATCTGAGCCAGGGGCTCAAAATGTGCTTTTCATGAGTGTTCTTATGAACAAAAAGGTACTTTCACTAATATTCACAGAAGGAAAATAAAAGCCTCAGGTCAGGAAATCACTAAAGCATGTGTTTAATTCCTCCCCTCCTTAAGAGAGGAGTTATGCTCACACTTAAGTTGCATTGCTTAACTGCTGTCTGAACGCTTTTCTGAACCAGAACCAACAAAGAGGCAGCCACAGTTCAGTCATCTTAAAATGGTTTAAAGAGAATGAAGTCTTCTAATTTACTGCAGCAGCCATGTCCTTTTAAAAGTTACTAATTTTGCATTTTTCTAACCTCCACTACTCTGTTAATATTGGTTTTCAACCCTTTGTCCTTAAATTCTTGTGCCCTCATGTGATTGAAACATGCTTAATAGGATAGCCTCCATATTTCCTATTAGACAAAATTTGTGTTATAAACCTAGATCCAAGAGTAATTGAAGTTAATGGAAAGGCTTAATTGTTTTCAATGAGAGCTGGATGAAGAACTGATAGTTTAACTCTGGACACTCTCTTTTGAACCTACTCACCAAGGTGCTGATCCAACTCCCAGTGAAGTCAATAGAGGGATTTGTGTTGGGATTTGGATAATAACTCTGTTCTTCTTGGAGTCAAATCCCCTTTGTCAATATGCACACGCACAAATACAGAGATATAAATGAAAACAAATGTTTGGCAACTTGTGACAGAAAGTCCAAATCTGTATCTGTGTATTTGGGCCAAACCAAAATTGTTATGCTTGACAAAAACATCATTATGCTGATCTGGTTTTGGTTTTTGCTTACTAGTAATTGTTTGGTGAGTATAAATCTAACTTCTCATATTTTATTTTTTTGCATAAATATATTCTTCTGTCACTGTAGACAGTAAAATGAGAGGGATTTCTATGTAAAACTTTCTGTTCAGACTTGTCATAACTTTGACAAACATAATCCTCTCAGACCAGAATTTTCCATGCTTGGTCTCCATCAAGAGCAATTCTGTTTTTGCCAAGTATGAAGAAGTTTGCTTCAGCTCCTTCTTAGTTTCCAAAATACAAAAGGTTTCTCATTTAGGATCGATCCTACACTCAAAACAAAAGGGATGTGGGCTGGATTCCCAGAGGTGCAGTGCTCTCGCAGTTCCCATTGGCTTTAGTGTTGCTAAAATCAGCTTCTGTGTTTTTAAAACAAGAATTCCAGGCAGATGAGGGAATTCTGCCTTGGACACAACGAGCCAAGTGGAGTCTTGGCTAGCAGAGCTGCAGGGAGCAGGGATGCTGCTGGTTGCTTCATCCGCCCAGTGTGTGCTTTACGTGCCACACGTTGGTTGTGCTCCGTGCCAACAGAGCAGTGCTCGTGGTAGCACACAAGGAAAAGAACAAGGTGGATATCAAGGGAAGACAAAGGGATGGGAAATCTCCCAAACCTTTGCAGAGCTCTGTGTTCAACATAACTGAACTACAGATAAAAAATTTCCCAATTTATGCCAATAACAGTTTGGGCCGTTCCATACCCCTAAACAGACAGATTTTAAGACCCAGTGACAAAATAACTGGTTCAGCCCCTGGCATCTTTTGCAGAATGACGCAGGCAGTCTGTCATTTTAGGCTAAGATGATTCTTTCTGGATTTCGCTCCAAAATACCAGCTCAGCTTACTCATTAAACATTGAGGCCACCCTGCAGTTACTTAGCTTGTGTTCTCCAAGACATTGTATTGCTGTAATTTTTACTGCATGAAGCAAATATTATCAGATTATCCATCTTACTGTGTCCTCAAGATATTAGATGGCCACCTTTAAAGTACATCCATATCCCCTTATGATGATATATGAGATACGTAAGAAATACATAGATATTTAAAAGTAGTAGTCAGACTCTAAATTTATGCTTGACAAAAACATCATTATGCTGATCTGGTTTTGGTTTTTTGCTTACTAGTAATTGTTTGGTGAGTATAAATCTAACTTCTCATATTTTATTTTTTTGCATAAATATATTCTTCTGTCACTGTAGACAGTAAAATGAGAGGGATTTCTATGTAAAACTTTCTGTTCAGACTTGTCATAACTTTGACAAACATAATCCTCTCAGACCAGAATTTTCCATGCTTGGTCTCCATCAAGAGCAATTCTGTTTTTGCCAAGTATGAAGAAGTTTGCTTCAGCTCCTTCTTAGTTTCCAAAATACAAAAGGTTTCTCATTTAGGATCGATCCTACACTCAAAACAAAAGGGATGTGGGCTGGATTCCCAGAGGTGCAGTGCTCTCGCAGTTCCCATTGGCTTTAGTGTTGCTAAAATCAGCTTCTGTGTTTTTAAAACAAGAATTCCAGGCAGATGAGGGAATTCTGCCTTGGACACAACGAGCCAAGTGGAGTCTTGGCTAGCAGAGCTGCAGGGAGCAGGGATGCTGCTGGTTGCTTCATCCGCCCAGAGTGTGCTTTATGTGCCACACGTTGGTTGTGCTCCGTGCCAACAGACCAGTGCTCGTGGTAGCACACAAGGAAAAGAACAAGGTGGATATCAAGGGAAGACAAAGGGATGGGAAATCTCCCAAACCTTTGCAGAGCTCTGTGTTCAACATAACTGAACTACAGATAAAAAATTTCCCAATTTATGCCAATAACAGTTTGGGCCGTTCCATACCCCTAAACAGACAGATTTTAAGACCCAGTGACAAAATAACTGGTTCAGCCCCTGGCATCTTTTGCAGAATGACGCAGGCAGTCTGTCATTTTAGGCTAAGATGATTCTTTCTGGATTTCGCTCCAAAATACCAGCTCAGCTTACTCATTAAACATTGAGGCCACCCTGCAGTTACTTAGCTTGTGTTCTCCAAGACATTGTATTGCTGTAATTTTTACTGCATGAAGCAAATATTATCAGATTATCCATCTTACTGTGTCCTCAAGATATTAGATGGCCACCTTTAAAGTACATCCATATCCCCTTATGATGATATATGAGATACGTAAGAAATACATAGATATTTAAAAGTAGTAGTCAGACTCTAAATGTCAGTGAACAAGCACCAAAAAATCCAAGTGAGACTGGCAAAGTAAGATTCCCTCCCTGAAAATAATTTAGTAATTCACCAGTTACATAACACAGAAAAGTTTCTGGCTATTCATTCTCCGGCTGAAATAGGCATAAAATACTTCCCTCAACAGGTCTATTTGTTGCAGAAAGAGGGCTTGGGTAATTTTTTGTATCTTTTGACATGTTTGTTTTTGAATAAAGCCTGTAGTGCCTGGAAAATCTGTGAAGTAATAATTATAAAATATAAGTTGCAATGAGAATTTGGAATTATGTTAAAGGTAAATAGATACTAAAAGGGACTAAAGTGACTGACAGTCAAATCCATGACTTAAGAGTAGAAAAGTCAGAGTCAAGAGAAGGAATTCCACCTCCATGGGGACAGGAGAAAGAACAGAACAGTTCAGTAGGAAAGGACCTACAATGATCAGCTGCATATGTGATAGGTCCAGCTGCAAAAAGGTGATAGTGATTTGAAGCCATCTGCAACTGGAGAGAGAAAAATAATACAGGTCATGCCAAAATCCTGCAGTTTGAGTAGCTACTTATTACTTATGGATGAAAACTGGGTCCCTAAAAGAGTTCACCAGCCTGCTGTGGTGTTTATTTAAGCTTTTGCTCATTTTATAGACCTTGCTACTGCTTTTAATGGCATAAAGAAAACAAATCAAAAGAAATGAAAAGAAAAACGTCCCTCACAGCAATAAATAGGCTGTGAATTACAGAACAGCAGTAGCTGCTTTCGAAGGCTAGAATGGCAAATGCACGCATGCTGTCACGGCCCCAGGGGCTGACAGATGCCAAAATGCCTGGATGATCTGTTCATTCATATCCAGGCAGGTACTGACAACAGCTCCTCTCCAAAGGGGAGGCTGCATATTGTGCTGACATCCCCGTCAGATGACTGAAATCTCACCAGGGATTTCACTATCTGATTTATAAAAGGCAGCAAAAATGGAGAAGAAAGAGGGGATGCCCTTTCAAATACATCTCTAAATACAGTTACTAAAGTCTCGCTCGGCTTTGTATTTTTCCAGACTGATCACTTATTTCAAAATACCAAAAATATGCCATTGGTGGAAAAACAAAAGGAAAGCATTTTTCCAGAAACAGTTTTTCTGGAAAGGGCATGTTATCATGGTAAAGGGAATTTTATATTTCTTAAATGTTGATTAACTTGATTACTTGCTATGAGACTCCCTACATCTACTGAATCAGGTGAGTACCTTTAGCCTAACTCCTAATTTAAGTCTGAAAACTCTTTTCTGTACCCACTGTGCATTTCAAAACCAGATATTAGAACTCAATATATTTCTTGGGGAACCATCAGTGTTCTTTGTATTTAACCCTGTGACCTATGCCTCTGTATGGGCTAAATTACACCAGCCTCAGTGGGAAGAAGGTTGAAGTCACAGGACTGGAGGGGCCTGTCTTTAGAAGGATGAAATTAAGCACACACAACTTTTGAGAAAGTTCAGATTGGTAAACTTGGCAGGACAAAAGGACAAGTCTTCAAACTTGCTTTACTTAGCAAGATTCGGGAGAAACGCGCCGACTGTACATTCTCTACCCTCATTATATTCTTGGAGTTTTGACTTCCTCTGTTGCTCCCCAGCCACAGATAGGTATCTAAACATGGGGAAGGCAGAGTGTTTTCACAGCTGTGAGCACCGTGTTACACCTATGGGCTGCAGGCCACACAGGGGGAGCGCAGCCGCTCGACTGTTGGAATAATAAGATGTTGCTTAAATCAAAAGGTTTTAATTGTGTTGCTTTACATTAAGTTCTCTACCTAGACAAAAAAAAATGTTGTTAGCAAAAGGAGAGTAGTTAGATTTCTTTGGGAGAGTCAGAGCAGGAAAGAACCCAATCTTATGAAACCACCAATGCTTTGCAGCTCTTTGTCTATACTTGACATGGCTCTGCATTTCAGAATGTACCAATGCTTCTCAGATATCTAAGCACCTGGTAGGGCAAAATGGAACTTCAGGAAATATTTTTTTGTCTCTTCTGAAGTATCACTAAGAAGATGAAGAAGAAAGAGAGGAGTCCAAACTCTGAGACTTCAATTTTTTCCAGATGAAGACATCATCCCCTTCACAACTAAATATTGCACTTAAAATGTCTGAATTTCATCTGAAAAACAAACCACCTGTATTTGACATAGGGCTCAAAGTATTTTTAACACATTCAGAGTCTCACTTCACTATCTTATTTTGGCTCATATTGGCCAATGTCATCTGTGCAGTGGCCCAAAAGAGCACTTACTGCCCTTTATCTATGGAGGGGAAGATTAGCATCGCAAAAACGATGTTGCAATTGGTACTGTTGGCAGTGCCAGATGAAAGACAATGATTCTGAAACACTTAGGAAGCTATTGCCCAAATCTACAACTTCTGGAAATTCGTGTAGGTCCATTACAATGAATGGAGCTTTGCCAATAGGCCAACTGATGACCTGCCTGTTAAAACAAAAGAAACCCAGCCTTGATCATTCTTTTATTGTTCTGATTCTTTTGCAGATTTAGAAAATGTAACAAAACTTCTTAAAATAACCCCACCATTTATTATTCCAGGAGCAATGTTTTCTTAATAATACAGTCAAAGTGTGTCTGGAATTTTGAAACACGATTTATTTTCCCACAACACGCCAGGCAATCAAAAAAGTTACATTCCATATCCAGAACAAAAAATCGTGGCTGTTACAAAACAAGAAAAAGTAAATCATTAAAAAAAATATTGCTAAGCCTAAAAATCTATAAAATAACACTGACCTTTTTATATACCTCATAAACAGAGAAATTCTTGCTTCTGCCAAACACTCCAGTTTGCAATGGTGTTCCAAATTTTCATTAGCACAGCAACCTTGCTGCCTGATACCCAGTGGCCCAAACTGTTTTCACATTCTTCCTTCTGAAAAAAAAAAGAAAAAAAATGAGAGGGGAACAGGAACTAAAAACCAAGCAGACAGGTTTATTCCATATCAACAGGACACCTCTAGATAGTGAGACATCTACAAGTGATGCAGTTAGAGCTGAAATGTGTCCAACCCAGAAACTCAGGTTATAACTCAGATTTTGGAAAATACTGCCTTAGGCATAAACTCTTTCCTTTAAGGTTCTTCAGAGCTGGTACCTGTTGTTAGCGCAGCACATGCATGGACTGGTAAACAAGGACAGTATATTTAAGACAATTTTGAGAATAACTTGCAGGGAAACATTTGGAAGTTAAACTGTTATGTTAATAATGCCTATTCTTTTTTTAATAATACTCAGTCCAAACACATTTTAAAATTTCTCAATTTCTCTACCATGACATGAAAACAAGATGTCATAGAAAGCCTCTTTGTTTCTGAGTTTCTTACTATAAAAAGAAATTTAGGGAGCATAAGGAAGAGATAAAAATATTGACTGTATAGGATTCAAATTAGGATTCTGATTTTACCAATCCCAAAATTCCAGATCATTTGATCTAGGACTTTCAACCAATAAGCAGATATCCCTTCCAAATTCTGCTCTCAGTTTTGAAGGTCATGGTAATTACCTATTTCTCTCATGAGACATTTTGATATGTGAGATGTTCCAGAACAAGAAAAGTAGATGGTGGCTGTTCAAGTTTTTCATGCTGCTCATATTGGAATAAAAAAGATTGTGCTAGAATGAATCTTACTAAAACAAAATAGGAATGAGATAGACCTCCCTTATTCTTTTTCTAATGCAAAAAAAAAAAAAAAAAAGAAAATCAATCCAAACCAACAACCAAAAAAAACCCCAACCAAACAATTAAAAACAACCCAAAAGATGGGAAATAGGAATAAAGAAGAGGAAAGAAAAACCTGTTGGTTCAATGTTTTTCCAGTTCTCTTCCCTGTAATATATAGATGGAAAACAAAACTAATGAAGGGGGCTTTGGGTTGCTGTATGACATTTAGGTGTCACCAAAAGAGTGTATTAAATCCTCACCAAATATTGTTTCAGCTGCCTCAGAGCACAGTCTGCAGCCACATGATGCTGAAGGTACCTGATTCCTCATCAGCAATGTTCAACACCTCTTGGGCCTGGCTCCTGTTACAAGAGAAACAGTTTAAAGGAACTGGAAGTGAAAATAATCTTTGTAGCAGATGATGTGGACAACATAAGCTCATTGTTAGAAAATACTGGAAAGTAACAAAAGGGAACCAAAACTGCACCTTTGTACAAAGCGAGCTAAGGATTATGTCAGAAGACAAAGAATGCCAAATAATGGAAAGAAAAAGGAATAATCAAATTTAATTGAAAGATGCAGTTTTAAAGGAAAGAATTTAATCTGTTAGACTAGGAAGAAAAAAGCATGAAATACATAATTACATATAAATTTATTCTAGTCAGAAACATATTTAACAATGCCATGTAAGTGAGTAGCAGGATAATTGGAAATATGTGGCTAAATAGGCAACATTTTATTATTTCAATATTAAATACAACCATGATTTCTTGTTTTCCTAGTTCTTTCTTTCACAAGGACAGTCATAATCCATCAAGTCCCAAATTTGGCATGCGTCTCTATGCGACTTTGTGATTAAATTCCACACTCAAAATTCACAAAGAATAAACCCGATGAAGTGCACGTGCATCTTAATAAGTGAAAGGGACAAATGAATTCATTGTCTATTGAAGCAGTTTTATAATATCTAAACATATGCTGAACAAAGCTGCAAGCTATTAAAACAAATCATACAGGCTTTAATTACAATCTAAATCTGCATTATTAAAGTAATAAAATGACCCTAAAATAAATGTTATGGAAGTCATGTTGTCCCTACAAATGAACACAGCGTGAGAGAGTGATACAATAAAACACCCTAACATTCATGTTGCGTGTACCACTGTGGCTTCCCACAGAGCTAAATCGACAAGACCTAACTCTTCTCTTCCATAGCTGTGGGCAAAATTCTCCTCTCCCTTAATTTGCCTTTGTTGGCCGCATTCATCAGGGCTGCAGGAGCCTGTGTGGGGCAACATGACCCTGCAGGGCACAGCCTCCTCCCCAGGGTCCCTGGAGATCTCCAGTTCTGGGGGATGTCAAGGCACAAATCCTGCCAGGAGCCAGATGGGGCAATGCAGAGCTGGGGAATAACTCAGCTTAACTGCAAAAAGAGTCCCAGTTTAAACAATAAATTTTGGCATTACTGTGTGGCAGCCAATTACAACGGTGGAGTCATTGTTGAGATTATACATGTGATGAACATTATTCATATGACATTTACATGTGAGAATTTGGAGGGTCAGCCATAACTGTAGGATTTTTTTTTTCTTCTGGGCAAGCACTGATCTCCAAATGCATGATCTGATATTATTTCCTAAAATAATCTGCTATTTTAGAATACTCGATATGCGATCATGACATTTATGATCTGTTGCAGAGCCTCTACTGAAGTCTAGAAGCATTTTAACCACAGTACTTGCTGCCATTTCCTAAATCATCACATCCCACATTGCTTCTGACAATAGAAGAAAGGATGACAAGGGCACTGAAATAGTTGAATGGGAACAGAAGGACAGAGTTCTTACTTAACCATGTATTTGCCATGGACTGTGAGATAACACAAATAAATAATTTCCCCTCCTCTGTAACCCAGATTGGGAAATGTCCAAATCCTATTCAAGTCCAATTTAAGCACATTTGGCCAACTCCTCAGGAGGGTCCCTTTACAAACAAACACTCACTGGTCTCTGTACCTTCTTCCAAACCCCACAAGATCCTTTCTCTTGAGACGTGGCAAACAAGACCAATCTCACATGGCTACATGTGCCTTTGAGATAGAAAGCCATAAGGTCTCCCCAGGGTTCATTTTCCCCAGATTAAGACCAACATCTCCCTCAGCCATCCATCAGAGATGCTTTCCAGACCTTCACTGCCTGTCTTGGGACAGGCTCCAGCACCTCAGTGTTCCTTTTTGAAGCGAGGAGCCCAAAACAGAACGCAGCACTCAAGCTACAGCCTCACTGTGACTGCGATATTGGCTCTAAGAAAGAGATTTCTGCCTTCTCCACTATTTCCTCCTCCCCTCCAAGGCCAAATACTTGGAAAACAGATGAGAAAGGAGCAGATATCCTCTGTACCATAAAACATGAGATTTAAACAGACATTAGACCACTTAACCTTGTTGAACACACAGCAGAGATCAGCAGGGTTTTCTGCTGTATCATAGTGGGCCTAATGTGCTCAGGCCTGAGTAGAACAAGAAGCTGCTCATAGTTCCTGCATCAAGTGTGGCAGCCTTAATTGCTAATTCCTTCAATTATGAGGCAGGCAGGACACTGGGAATTCATTCTTCTTCAGATGCATTGATAAGAAAAATATGAGTGTGTGAGAAAAGAAAGGGAGGAAAGGCAGGATGCTGTAAAACTGTGACTGGCGGAACAACAGGTGAGCAAACTACCAGAGCAAAATTAAAAACTACTACATGGCAATGGTCCCAAAACTGCACGCCATGACAGAATTATATTCTATATCTTCATTATAATTTTAGGATATTGATTAAGATTATTGGTTGCACCTGAGTGAGAGTGTAGACTGGTGCCTACCTCTTTAAAATATACTAAAATTCTTACCAGCTTCACTGAAGACACAACAGTTAGGCATAATTAAAACATTTTAATTTCTCACAGTAGCATGTAAGTCTTTAAAGTTGAAATATACTAGAAGGCTGAATGCTTAACAGATGGCTTTTATGGTTACATTCATAATTGAATGACTTGCAAAATAACCAAGCCATAGATTTTTCATGGCATGATCAGATATTTTTTTTCCTATTGAAATTGCTGTATTTACTATATGGCAAAATGTTGATTTTTCCAGTTTCACTCAGGGAAAATAAAACCATTCCACAAGATTCAAATATTATGTTTTTAATGTGCTCACATTATCCTACTTGACCTTGCAATGGAAGGGGGTAGAAGAGCTCACACACTTCATCCCCACTGCACGGTTCTGCCTTTGGAAAATGTCTCTCAGCAAACTCCCGGTCTTTTTCTGTGCAAAGTCAAAATGCTCTGCTTAAACCACAGGTGAGCACCTCAAAGCAAAAGGCAGCTTTACAAACCTCCATCTCTCTTCTTCTTAATTACCACACCCATGTTTCTGTAGGTTTATAACTTTTTCATGACCTGAAGGACAGAAGAATCACAAGCTCATCAATGCCAGCTGGCTTTCCTCCCTCTCCAGGGGTGATGTAAGGGGAGGCAGAGTTTAAGATGTTGGTCAGTAAATTACAGCTCAAGATCAGCTGCCAGCAGAGGCTCTGTGTAACAGGAATACAAGAGCCTCTGTAAAAGGCACCTTACTGAAAATAAAAAGTGTAAATTAATTCCCATGCTGGAAGCTGGCTCAGAGCAGCAAGGATACTGCAAATTCACACTGCTGTTCACTGCACATTCATTTTTTTAGGTGGAGGACTCTAATTGAGAGCAATCTTAGAACACACATACTGTAATGATTATGGCACCCTCCTAGAAGGGGAGAGATCAGATTTCAGCTGGGAGCTGTAACAGGGGTCTCCTCCTTCCATGCAACCATTCCAAAATGCCAAAATACAAACTTGGTGTGCAGTTCAGTCATGCTCTCTGGTGCCTGCCAGATGAACTCCTGAAGGTGAGCTGTGTGAAGTACCAAAACTGCACACTGAGACTTAGGCAGGAATTAGAGGCAGCTGCATTCAACTTAGGTGGCTGAGAGCACGTCTAGGAACAGAAACAGAGGTACTGCTGGGACATTCCTAGAAAGCGTTGGCACCTAAAAGCATTACACACTTCTGAGGGCAGGTAGAATTGAATTTTTTGCAGACAAAAAGTACATGGAAGTGTTGAACCTGCTGCCCTATATAATTTGCTTTAGTGATAGCCCATGTATTAAGGCATGTATAAAACATCTGAAACCTCATTTCATACCTGATGCCTTTCTCATCAGTGTTAAGTTACAAAATCCTGCTCATCTCAGCCCTGCAAATGCAGATTTTGGACAGAACAGATGACAATGTCTAATTAATGTTAGATGTTACCTAACCTTTCATGGACGCATTAGTAGGAGGAATTCATCCTTTACATTTTAACTTATTAAAGAGAAAACAATCATATAAAAATAAAAAAATAGACCACTTTTAAAGATAGCTCTGATTAACTTAGTCCTTGTCACATTTTTATTTTTCAAGATATTTACACAGCTTAGACATTTAGAAATTTTTTTCATTTAAATCTCTGATATATACTTTGTAACATTTTAAATGCACAAAAGCATTTGCATTCCCTTTTCTTTCATTTCATTTAAGATTTTGGCAAAAGTCCTCTTCTTAACTGCAGTGTATCTATACAGTCCATCATTTTATTCTTTGGAGAAATGACTTCAGTAAGGTCCCAGCAGCTATAAAATCTGTTCTTTTATAATTTCAGGGTATCAGTGGGATTAATCACTCTTAACCAGCTATTTTATAGCCACGGTGTGAGAATGCCTAAGGTTTATTTGGAGTATTGCATTTTTTTCAGGATAAAGCATGGTAGACCATGTCAGCCATAGAAAAATATTACTCACTTCCTTCTCGTCACTCTTAATTGGGATCAAGTGGTTTTAGGTCAATCACTTTGGTCAAGAAAATGTATGAAAAATGCAGGTCTATTTATACTTGATAGAGGTAACTAATGCTTTTTACAGACAGTCATTGTAATGAAAGCCTTTCATTCCTCATCCCTCACTGCATCACTGGGAGAGATTCTACAGAGGAGATGAATGTCTGGATTGCAATATTGATTTCCCTGGGTTTTCTGGCATATGCTCAGGGTAGCACACAGCTCAGTGCCACTCACTTGTTAATCATCAAACAAACACATACAACACAAAGCTTGCTTCTGTTGCTAAATTTGTGAGATTTGGCCAGATGGCAATCTCAGCCTGACAGGTGTGTCCTGAAAACTCATTTAAATATTTGTAAATAGTGGCACCATTCCTGCTTTAGGTGATTAATGCTGCTGATCCTGTCACTCTCTTTAACATCATTTCTGTCTTAACAAATGTTGAACTTCATAACTCAAAGGAAGCTTTAACAAATACCTTTTCAACCTTAACTTACTTGTCTTCATTAATCATCCAGCAACTTCTTTCCCACAAACAGTGAAAATTCTATCTCTAATTCACACAACTACAGAAAGTCAGGTTTTGCTTATCATTTTAGCAAACATGGGTCACTGGGCAAAAAGTTTTGGGTATCTATCTGCATCATGGTGAAATATCCAACACAGTTCATTAATTTGAAAAAATATAATTTAAATATATTTAATTTTTATTAAATATCTATTTCTCTGGGAAAAGTTGTGGGGAAGGAAGGAAGGGAAGGGAAGGGAAGGGAAGGGAAGGGAAGGGAAGGGAAGGGAAGGAAGGGAAGGAAGGGAAGGGGGGAAGGGAAGGAAGGGGAAGGGGGAAGGGAAGGAAGGAAGGGAGGAAGGGAAGGGAAGGGAAGGGAAGGGAAGGGAAGGGAAGGGACTTTGGGAGGAAGGGAAGGGAAGGGAAGGAAGGGGAAGGGGATCATGCAGAACAGAATGACTTTGGGAGCACAAGGCAGGGAGGAGTGCAGAACCAGGCTTTGAGGACAGAAGGGCAGAAATGGAAGGAAAAATAAAAGACACAATAGGAAGGGTATCACAGATGATGCAAGAGGACAATTTGTGGGAAGGAGCAAAAGAGCAATGGGAGAGACTTGGGGACAGAAGTGGACACCAAAGTTGGGCAGAATAAATGGGAAAGAGAAGGAACAGACAGAGCTGTGAGAGAACAGGCACTTCCAAGACCCAAGGCTGTAATCAGGACACCACTTTTCTAGGGGCAAAACATGTGCTTCCATTCCCCTCTAGTGGCAGGTACACTTAAAAAAATCACCCATCAGTGAGCATTTTACTCCTGAGGGGTTCAAGGTGACACAGTCACCTAAACTTTAAAACCTGCTAGTGACTTATGTAGGGTGATCACACTGCTTGCTTTACCCCCTCATCCTTCCTTATTCTGTAGCCTTTTAAAAACCTTTGAAACTGCAATGAAAAAATTACATTGCTATTAAATATGCAAAATCAAACAAGAGAAGTGAGGAAATTAAGCCTGTCTTTCAATACCTACCAAAGGGCAGAGCTAGGGAAATGCACTTTTTAGTAATGCACAGACATTTCCCAAAGAGTGACAAATCTGGGTGGTTGCAGACTGGTTGGTTCCCAGTGAAAGAGCAGATAATTATGACTGCTATCCCATAACATATATTGGGAAATTGCCACTTGGCATTCTGGCACTATCCCTTCTGTGCAATGATATCTTTAATTTGCATGTTAATAAATGTCAAAGCATGCCTTCTGCTCTGATTTGATTTCCACTTTTTTTTGTGATCAAATTCATATTTTTCCACATACATATTTCCTGCGTGACACCAACCAAAGTATTCATCTGGAAAAGTCATAAAAAATAGTTCATTTTACTCAATTTGGATTTTTTTAGAGGAATAGGTATTCCAATATACACAGGGATTCACATTACATAGGAATTAAACAATGATCACATCAAATACAAGATTTTTATATATCCTGCACATTCCAGAGAACCACTCTTCAATAAGTCCTTTTGTTCTCTTCTCATTCCAGATCCTATTTTCAGAAATAAATATGCTTAAATGAATATTGCAGTAAAAGGGGAACTATGCTGCTTACTCTTTCTATGCATTATGTTGATCCTCTTTACTGACATTGAATGGAGCACTTCAAAGCGAGTTAATTTTTGCCTTGGAGTTTTGTGTGAAATTAAAGTGAAAGTAATTATTTGCAATCACTAAAAATTAGTAACTGTTTGCATTTTACAAATGACCTGATTTGAAAGTTAATCAAGAGCAGGCATTATTTGTAGGGTTTATCAAGTGACCCAAACCACATGCTCAGCTTAATAGCTTCTGTAGGAATCCCTACTTTTTCTCTTTTCTTATTGTTTAAAGAAACTCACCAGGGGGACATATTCTAAGAGTTAACAAACCATATTAATTCCATTCACTGTAATTGTTCTTGTCCTGAGTTTCATTACAGACTTCTAGAACCCTTGCTTTCACAAACCTGAGTAATTGTGTTTTGATCCCAGAAACCTTTCTGAAGCAGTACTTTATACTTCAGAACACTAAGTTTTCTACTTGACACCCTGATTTTCACGAAGCACACAAAATCACTGACAAAGGCTGCACCTGAAGCTGCAGCACAGTCAGAAGGTCTAGCTTAGCAGTCTGATTTCTAAAGTTCAGGTTGCTAAGTCAACCAGAAGAGAGAGCTTCAAAGACAAATGTGATAAATGGTTTGGAAAGCCTCAAGCCACCAAATGTCAAGGTTTTAAGAAAAGTAAACAGAAAGGAAGTTCATTTTTGCTGACACTACTATGGCTTACTTTCAGTTACAAGGCAGGGAAAATGCTCTCTGCTCTTTAATTGAATTCTCATAAAGTTTTAATTAGCAAAGTTTCAAAACATGGCAACCGTACTGCTGAAAATCAGCCACAGTTTTGATTTATAAGTCTGCAAAGGATTACTTGGTAGCAATCAGGATGGATTGCAGTGCTTAAACCCAGAAAGCTCTAATATGTTATAAACACAAGCAAATGATGCAGTAATTGCCCTTGATTGCACTACTTAGAAGATTTCTAGAGGCAAGCCAAAGAGAAGCTGATAGCACCTATGTGCCTATGGCAAACAGTTTGTGACAAGATCAAATCCATGCAGGAAATCCTGGAGCACTGTTTCCTTTTTCCCAAATGCAGGTGATACTTAAAAAGCCAGCTCTGGGACAGAGCATCATCAGGTGTGAGGGCTCCTGAAACTATCACCACCCAAAAGGGGCTGTGGAAGCAGAGTGTGGGTTGACATAAGGCTCCAAGAGAACCATTACTGCAGATACCACAGTCACAGAGGAGTGGTTTTCTTCCCTACCTTTGTGTGACGGGAGAAAGGGGATGGGTGAAAGTTGGGAGGGAGTTGTGAAATTTGTTAGGCTATGACATTACATTCAAAGTAACTTCTGCGCAAGCAGTAAACAAAATAGTTCACATAGCCATTATTTATCAATCTGAAAAATCCACATTACTCATGACCAATGTACAACTCTTCCTTTCTCCTTTAAAGATACCCACTTACTAAGGACTTACTTACTAAGGAAGGACTTGCATAGGGTGCCCATTTCAAAGTTACAAATATAAATTTCCATAAGTTTACACTGCATGAAGAGATTACTAATTTGCCTTTGTGTAATGACCTTTATCATTTATTTCCTAATTGAATTTCTAAGAGTAAAATTTTCCTGAAGCCTGGGGCTGGAGGGGACTCTGCTCAGGAACCTGAGGCAACTCCTCCTCCTCCTCTCCTTGAATTTACATCAGAGGCACCAAACTTTAAGAAATCACAGCTGTTCTGGAGACCTAATATCCACACATGTGAAACTTAGCAAATAATTGCACACAAATTTGAAACTCCTTGAACTGCTGGTATTTCAGGTGGTTATGTTTTGAAATATTTCACGAGCCATTACAGATGTTGGATTTGACACAAACTATCAGTACTAACTTCAGTGGTGACAATACTGTTTAATTTCTTATCAGCATATTAAATGTCTGAGCATAAAACTCAAAGTTGATAACACAAGTCAGTCTGATGGAGTTCCTAATGACATCATAAGGAATTCTGATAGCTGCAAAAAAAGTTTTTACTCTGGAACCACATGCTACCAGCATCAGATAAAATGCCTGTTCAATTCTATTGTCAGATTTGAGAATACTATTTCTTGAACTGATATTGGGATCCTAAATGTTTCTAAAGAATTATTTGAAATCAAGAAAGAGTTATACCCCACAAATTCCCAGAGAAGAGCTCCCTGTGGGGCTACAAGGATTTCCCTGCTATAAGAATTTCAAAATCTCATTAGAAAGCATTTCCACAGCTCTTTGAGCTCTAGTCCCAAATGTAAAGAGCTAGATAAAAAGAATGTGGATTTAATAATTTTTATGTCAGCCATTCTCTTTTTTTATAGATAGTTTATATTCACCCAAAAAAAGATTAAGGTGGCCAGTGAGCTCCTAAATTTGAAAGTAGCAGCATTTCTCTGGTGGCTCAGCTCTTGGCTAAGTTTGCAGAAATCTATGAATTTATATTTTTTTAGGACAAGTCACAAAGACTCAATTCCATATTTCATTGTTTATTCTTCTGTTCAAAGCCTTAAGCAAAGCCAATATGCATAGCTTTAAATCAAATGCAAAAGTACATATCAAAAAAAAAAAAAAAAAAGAGACATTTCTTTTAATAGCCTTAAAGAAGGCTTAAAGAAGGACAAATAATTGCCTTAAAGCAGGACAATTATTTTCCTCCAGTTAGTATCTGCAGCAATAAAATTACTAAGATCAAACATGCTTCATGTCCTGAGAATCTTGTTTATTATTCAATATAAAATATTTGAGAAATGCACCACCTTTACTGTCTCCTGATTCTTTTCTTTGTCCTTCTTTTGGTGACCCACAATAAGTTGCTATTTCAAGATCACAAACATAGCACTCCAGCTTCCATTTGACTCATGTGTATACATAAAGCAGGCCAGTTCCTGAGTTCTTTTATTTAAGGATAACTGGCTACAGTCCCAGAAGGAAAATGAATAAGTCAAATCCTATCTGAAGTCTTATGATCTTGTTTATGATGACTATGATCTTGGACAAGTGGCCTGGTGGTGCTGAACAAAAGTTATATAAGTGGGCATAGTTATTCACTTCAGCATTCATCTGGAAATGCCATAATCTTTTTTTAAAAATATAGTCACTTTTATCCTTAAACCCTGTTTGATCTATATTACTGTACATGCACACAAAGGGGAAAAAAGAGAGAAGTTTTATGTTCTATAAAAGTTATATCTTCTTATAATAATATATTCTACTGAGGTTAAAGAAATGATTGTAAATATTCCCTTGAAAAATTTAAAGAACCCTGTCTTCAAAATAAATGGAGGCATGTTTATTTGCTCTTAAACACAGAAATTTGTTTGTGTCACACATATAAAGTGATTCTCTTTTGATTTGAACTCAACTAAGACCCACTCTCAGTCTGAGGGAGTTCAAAGGAGCCACCAGTTACCTCAAACACAGCCAAAAAAAAGGGTTTTGGAGGGATTTGTACATTTTGAGGCCAGAATTACACTTCTGATTATCTAGTCTGATTTCCTGCATAACAATTAACATGTAGCTTCCTGTACAGCCCCTCAGCAAGTGATTTCTTCATCAAGCCTTTATTTTCTGATTTAACTAGACCACACAGTTTATAAAAGAATTGGGTCCATTTTATTCAATATTGACTTATATTTAAAGTTCTCACATGTAGGAAAGGAACCAGCTGACTCCTGTGAGTGCCAGATTTAAAATGAGATGGTCAAAGTACACAAAGAGCTTTCCATTTTCCTGTATTGCTCCTCCTCTGAAGGAAGAATCAATTCTAATTTCTTTGGTTTGGTTTCAGCTGCATCATGGGCTGCTCCATGCTCTGTCCTGCAGTTCTCTTTTTATATTCACTTTCTGACTCTTTCCTGTACACACATACCCCACCACTAAAAATATTCCCTGTATGTGCTCAGACCCCAGGGAAAACTCCGGAATCCAGCCTGGTGCTCTGGGCATTTGCAGGCTAAGGAGAGGCTGCCTAAGTAATAGGAGGATAAAATGCTTCTGACATTTTGCTAACTGACCTCTCATGCTTATCAGTTCCAATGAGATCTGCAGCTCCTAACATCCTAACAGTGAGATTCGGTCAAAAGTAAGAGCAATATATAAAAATCTTAATTTGAGACTTTTTAACCTATGTCTATCCCATTCCAAAGCTTAAGCAATTGCAAAGTGTTAATAAAAGCATTGTGCTTTACTTTTAGTGGTTAAATAATAGTGAATACTTATGAAATATACTTAAATACTTTAATATACTTATAATATTATGAAATATTTACTTTAATAAGAACAAAAAAAGCTCCCATAAAATAGTGCATAAATATCTCCATCCATAAGCTAAACAATGGTCTTGAGGCAGATGTTTTGGTTTCCCAGAATGAAACTTGGGAAACTACAGTCTTTCCTTGAAGATTACAGTTCTGTCCCTTTCTGTTTTACAATGACAAGGGGAAAGATAACACTTTGGTTAGAATATGATCTTCACCAGAGAACAAAGATAACAGCCAGAGGGAAGGCAATAGCTGAGATTTGTTTTAGAGATCTTCCTAGCCAGCAATGGGAACACCACTGCTTACCACTAGAAACCAGGAGAAAACAAAATACACCCAGTGACAGGCATTGTGAGAGCGAATCTGAATTTACAAAACTTTCTGGTGTGAATTTCGCTGCGTTTCGGACATTCTCTATGCAAATTTATATTTTTCTGACAAGTACCTTTTTCCCTTTGCCCACAGCTGCTGCACAAGCTCCAGCTACAGAGATGACCCTCCATCGCGCTTGCTTCTGAGAAGATAATTCAGAGCTCAGGGAGGTGGGTCACAACCATCTGAAATTTCGGACCTTCCAGCACTCTCCAGGAATTCCCAGCTCCTTCACCGCCCATGGGCATCTTACTCAAATAAAACAGAGACTATCTTGAGTTAGAAGGATGTAGGGATCGCTGGCTCCAGGTCCTGGCTCTGCACAGGACAGCCACCAAACCCAGTTTGGGCTGTCTGCTAATGGCCTGACCTTTCATCAGACACTCAGCTTCTTCCACTGCCAGGTGTGACCCAACCCAACCAAAACTCACCTGCACTTGTTCGGAACACTTCAGCAAACTCTCTCCTTCCCGCTTTCAGCTCCTACCATCTGCACTCGGGTTGGCTTTAAAGCAGACCAGCTGATTTAAAAAGTACTTTCTCCTCACTCCTCAGTAATGTAGAAGCCTTGCCTTGCTAGACTCTCTTATTAATTTCAGGCCTTGGCTTTCAACCTGTATTAGCATCAACAGCAGCCTCTTCCACAGCTTTTAAAGGATTTTTTTGTTCAGTTGTGCCGTAACATTAACTATTTCCTTCAAATGTGGGCACCTCCAAGTGACACTTTGTTAGTGTTTCTATTAACTGTGTTAAAGGCTCTTGGTCTGATTAGCAACCCAAATAAAATTTCAGCTTCACGTTGCTGTTGTTCAGTTCTTGTCAATTTTTCTCACACTTTTACACTTAAAAAAATAGAGAAGTGAGCAGGAAAACATTTCAGAGGCTATAGAAAGGTCAGCTGGAGAACAGATTACTAGAAAAATCAAAGACAGAAAAAGCATTAGAACTGAGTATCAGTAAGGCCTCAATGTCAACTTTAATGCTTTTTGATATTTAAAACCCTCACCCAGAACCCAAAAATTTTTTTTTTTGTTGTTTTCTTTTCTGGTTTTCCTTTTTGCTTCTTTTCTTGGACACACCTTTTTTTTTTTTGTATTTTTCCCAAATGAGAACTGGAAAAAGGCCAGTTGTACAGGGTCTTTTCTGCAGATCCTCAGCCCTGGGGGATCATCTGGGACTGGGGACTCCCCTGGGCAGACGAGCACCTTTCCATCACCTGTAAGTCTTTGAGGCAGCAAACTCTGGTAGAAATTTATATCAAAAGATCTGGGGAGCTGGACTGGGGGCAGTGGAACCCAGAATTAGAGTACTTTGGTGCTATTTCAAGAATACCACTGGGATGGCACCTGCTTACCTTAGCTCAGTCTATTTTTAACTTAATTCAGCTGGATAGAAAACTTTGCTGCATGCAGATCTGTCTCCAAAAAACTAACATAGCATTAAAAAAAAAACAACACAGGGTAATTGGAAATGCTTCTCTGTCTGGTTATTTGCTGACTTATAGTAATTTCCAAGGAGACATTCTGAAAGCTGTCCAATAGCTTCTGGCATTTAGGAGGGAGGCCACACTTACTTTATATGGGTCAGCTCTGCCCTCAGATATGTGATTTTAATTTTAGTGAGATTCCTATGGTGTACACCATCATCCAAGAACAAAATTAATTAAGCCCTTTGTGCCCAATTATCAGTTCTCTTAAGCTGTGCTGAATTACATCTCATCTTCCCAAAAATATCTGTACAGAAAATTAGGAACAAATTCACTGACAGATACTTCCCTGGGAAAAAACAAACACATAAAAAAAAACAAATGAACAAAAACACCCACCAAAAAATCCCCATAACCTCCCCAAACAACAAAAAACCAACCAAAACCTACAAAAAAAGACAGAAAAACACTCCTCTCTTCAATCCCATTATATCTCAATGTGAATGAGAACTAAACCCTCACTGTTTGTGCACAGTTGAACTCACTATGATGAGAATAGCAGTCCTGTGACTGCCACTCTTGAGTCTTATTTTGAATAATTTTATTGGCAGTCTGGTTGCTGTCTGTAAAGATGAGGCCACATCTGGTCAAGTGCACCGTCAGTGGGTTCAAGGCTTCAGCTCCCAAATGAATATTGCAACATTCTATCACTTTAGTGACCAGTTTCTCTTTTTATAGACCCTGGGTGTAGAGAATTAAATAGCATTTACCTCCCAGAAGCTGTTGCCTTCTTAGCCCATCTGGGTAATGAGATGTATCATTTACACCACATAAAACTGTGACATCTGGAAAGGAAAAGGCCAGGCTGATAAGATCACACATACAAGTAGAGTGAACCAGCTTTTGATCAGCCTTTCACAGTTTGTGGGCTGGCTTGGGTTTTTATGTAGTTTGTTTTGCCTTTAAACAGTGGAGTCAAAGTAAATGAGTGCTAAAACAAAATTAGTTGAAAAATAGACAAATAAAGCATTTCCAAGAAATAAAAGCATCTTCAGTTCACACTGCAAACTTAACATGTGATGAGCAACCGCAGTCAGGGTTTCTCTAAAAGACAATCATGAACAACCCAAGAATATACTGGAAGCCTAAGCTTCACAGGCATAAAGATCTGTACTTCAGTATTACCAGAGGATGAATGTTGTCATGTCATTACCATTGGAGAGGCTCCTACTTTCTAACACTCACATATTTATTACAGAATGCAAAGCTCATCTTTAAAATAATGTCATTTTACTAAGAGGGTTACATCACTAAGAACTCCAAAAAAAAATCACACAGTAATTCCAGTTCTGTTCCTCACAGTAAATTAACATTTATCAGTTATCATAGCTTTTTCTTACATTTATCAGTCCAAGGGTAGGCATTTTCTGCATATTTCCCCTCTTTATTTTATTGGAGGGGACTCACAAGAGACACAAAAACCATCTCATTGTGCCCATGTCCAGCATCCCCTCTTTGCAGTCAGACCAGCTGGACAGTGACATGGAAAACAAGTTAATACAAGTTTATTCCATCCTAAAATTTTTCCTTATCTTCTTTTTCTGATGACAAGCACAATACCAGAAATCTTACAGGAAATGGCACCACCTCTATCATTTTGTTTCTACCTCTGTCCAGTACCTGATTTACATCAATACAGTGTAATGAACATCAGAATTCTTAATTAATTAGGTTTATTTCAAATCTATTTCATTTTGTTATTGAAACACCTCCCTGAGGACTACTTCTTAATATATTGAAGGGCATGAATAAGCCAAGTAAATAGTCCCAAGGGACATCAGAGAGACACATGAATTCAGTTAAATATAGCCTAAAACTAGACAGGAACTTCAATGAATCATAGAAATATCCAGAAAACTCATATCTAATCCTTGAAGTATCCATATTCCTAAATAATAATAACAATATTCCTAAATAATAACAATAAATCCATGTTTTTCTCTGCATGTTTAGGTTCTGTATCTGTTCTCATAAACACAGATATTTAATGCCATCTCCTATTCCCGCACTAATGGTTACGTTTGCTGCACAATAATTTCTTAAACACCAGTCCAAGAGATCAAGAGTTGAGTGATCAAAATCACCCAACAAGAGTTCTTGTTTTATTAACAACAAGAACTAATTGCACTAACACATCAAATACAACCATGGCTTTCTTGCTGCTGTTAAAATTGTTTAAAAGCAGGAATATTTCTTCCAGTTGGGGAAAAGCAAGACCAAGCTGTACCTAGGTTTTCAAATATTTTCTTTATATAAAAGCCCAAATAATTTTCTCCTCAGAGGGTCTAGAATAATTGTTCTGGAGAGTGAACCAATCAAAATCTCTGTGAAAATTATTCCTGAAGAAAGAGCACTGATAGCTAGGACATGAGCCCCCACCAGGGTCAATTGTAACTAATGATGATGATCATAAACCATATCCTGGCATCCAGGAGCATCCTTGGCACATCCTGGCAATGCCCTAACTTCAAAACAGGAAGCCTGACATGAACCATTTCCTCTTCCCACTCCCTGGTTTCCACATCAAGTGAACTCAGATTGGGTTTAGAAGGTTTCCTAAATCAATGATTTTTGCTCTGTCAGAAAAGTTTCAGTATCAGAAAATTCAGTAAATATGCAATAGTTTTTTAACTCATTCAGAAAAATGCTGGTCAGCTACAAAGATCTTTACAAGGGCTACTTAATGACAATATGTGCATCAGGCTGCAGGTAACTATTGCACAAAGTTATTGTCCTTTTAAACTATCAGTACTGAATCTGCACAGGCACAGCAGATATTTGCACCAAAAGAACAAAATCTAGGGAAGATGTAGCAGATACATTTCTGCTTTTCTGTGTTTACTGTTCCACACCCACCTACTGATTTTAACATGGTGCTGATTTAGCTTTAACTTTTTTAGCAGAATTTTCTGCCCCTGACTGACCAAAATCTTTGGCAGCATCGCTGCTTGGAAAACGGAAACTGCACTGCCAAAATAATTGCCTAGGATAAGGATAGATCCAGTCTCTGGAAAAAGCATCATGCTTGCAAATTGCCAGTTTTCACCTGTCCAATACACTGTGCACTTTGGCTTAACACAGCCTAAGCTGACTCCAGTGAAAACAGAAAAACTCAAGACCAAAGCTCTGACTTGGGAAGGCAACTAAGAGTGTCCTGTCCCATTTGGGGATGGAGGCTTGGAGAATAAAGTGTGTGCTGAGAGCACTCAAAATAGCTGTGTGCAAGTAGGGGAGAAAAAGGAGTTTACTCAGTAAGTATTGAGCTCAATATTTTAATAATTCCTTTGACTTTTTTTGGCTGCTTTAGGGTAGTTTGGATTTGCTTTTTTGAGGTTCTGTGCAATTTCCGTTTGACAGGTGCTTCAGATTCCTAAAAATAAGCTCTTCCTGTGCCTCAATTTTTTTTCTTCACTATTTAAGTGTTGAAATTCTGCAGAAAGTACGCCTTGGCTTATACTTTAGTATAGTTTCCTTTCAGAAAATCTTCTATTCACAGAATGTAAGGAAAAAGGATCCATGAAGTTATCCACAGTCATCCACTGTCACCACCTGTAAAAATGCTCCTGTGTTAATGTCAATAACTTTCTTTATTCATAAGTTCTGTGAGAAGCAGGAAAAAGGGACTGTTCATATCCTCAGAATGTTAGAATTTGGGGCCCTGGTTCTAGAAATCTTTTCTTTAGCCCTCCACTAAAAAAAGGCTGTGCTCAGGTGAGGTTTTCTGCCTCCTCACCCCCCATTGGTTCAGATGCAGTTCTCGTTTCCAGTCATACTAAATGTTCACAACTATTTCTGGAGATTCTTCTGGGACCTGATCACACATGAACTGCCTCCACCATCTCAGAGAGCTGGAGTTCTCAAGTCACCTCCCTGTTTCATTGCTAGTCTGAGCACGATGGAAGCCCTACCTGGAAATTAATCCCACCTTTAATTATCAACCTGCTTTAACTGTTACACTTTTAAACAGAAAAAGTTACCAGAACACCAAAGTTCCTGGAAAATATGCTGGTTCTCAGTATAGGCAATATTCTAAAATGAAGCCTTTTTTGAAAATGCAAATTTCACGACTCCAGCTCACTCTCCCTTAGCAACTTTTCAGGCTCGAGCCCAGACAATGCAGACATTGTTCTACCTTCAGCTGACAGCAGGGATATCTGGGATGTTCAACAACACATGGAGCCATCTGATGAGAGATTTGCCAGCCAGCTGAAGGCAGACAACCTCCTCCAAAAGCAACCTCTGTGAGCCTCATCCTGCAAGGTGCAGAGAGCCTCGACTCCCGCTGGCTGCAGTGGGAATTGAAAGCAGACAAAAAGTTGCGGGAGATGATCAATATCTCTGAGACATGGGCCCTGAAGGGGCTCAGATTTCAAATGCCTGGCTCTCACTGCAGATGTGCAACAGGAATAAAACTTCCTACAGCTCTGAGGGGCTGTTACATTGGAAGAGAACGTGGCCAAATCTTAATGGTTACAGGGACATGAGATCCCACTAAAACATAGGGGCCAGCGAGACAGATGAGCAAGTTTTAAAACCAGGTTGAAAGCAAAGTCCATAAATGCACTGGCCAAGAGTGATAGTGAGTTTGCCTGTGGTTCAAATTACAAAATCATCTCTCCTCAAAGGAGCCA
The DNA here is from genome assembly GCA_024865655.1 of Emberiza elegans. NCBI lineage: Eukaryota > Metazoa > Chordata > Aves > Passeriformes > Fringillidae > Emberiza > Emberiza elegans. Next base: position 5,513,995 of record JALJVW010000158.1, read on the forward strand.
TGGAGAAAAAACAACTGTATAACCCACCAAATGGAAGGTTACACAGCAAACAGTTCTAAATACAAGGCCAGCACTTCTGTATGTGTACATCCATTATGTCAGCAGCATAGGCAGTGACAGAGTTAAGATAATGTGCCTTCAACTGACAAGGCACTCCATCTAATTGTGGTGCTCAGGTGTGTTTCTGTCTCTCAAACCCATGACAGCAGAGAGCAGATGCTGCTCACACAGCCTTGTCCTTCCCTCAGGGCAAACCATAACAGAAATGGGACTCCCTGTTTCAGAAGGATGCCCTAGTCCAGAGCTTATTTAATTTTGTTCCCTTTTTGGCCCTTCTACAGATTCTTGCACTACTCCTGCTCATGTGTGGTATGACTTCAAGGAAAGGATTAACATCTTCCCCCTCTCAGTCCATTTCCCACCTTTTTGTTACTGTATTTCAGCTTAGTTCTCAAAGCACAGCCCTTCAGAACAGGGTTTGAAGACTTGAGAACAGTGATGAACCCTGAATCTACTTCTTGGTTTTTGTACTTTTATTTTTCCCCATCAAAGAGCTCTATGCAACAGGCTGTTATATGAAAGATTTGCACTATAATTATTTTTTATTAAAATTAGTATGACTATGATGCACTTAGATAAGTTCTGCTCTCCTACCTTCTGTCAGCTTTTTATCTAGTAGGGTTGGTGGTTTTTTATATTTTTTTATCATTTGCACTCTTAAGTCTGTACCTAGTCACATTAGTTGGTCATTTCTAAAACATTATGCATTTTTTCCTTATTTACTTGTTTTGAAAAGTTATGTCAAATAACTCTTAAATATTACAGAAGATTTACTCTTAAAAAGCTGCATCAATAAGCAATTGCACATACACATTATTTGATGGCAGGACAAGGATCCCCTTAACAAATTCATGACCCAACATATATAGAAGTGAAAATAGGTAGCTAAGCAAGGTATAGGAAAAAGAAAAATGACATATGAAACCAAATTTAAAAAAAGATCCTTTCAACAAAAGACCACTAAATATGTATGGCTATTCCAGATGTTTCCTGAGATGAAACAAAACATGCAGCCATTGTTAACAGATTGATGAGAGAGGATTAAAATGGATGGAAAAAAAGAATTCCAAGGCACTGAATATATGTGACACCTGAAGGCTTCAAGGTCAGGCTGAGAGCCCAAGAGAACAGAGGTTCCAGGACATTGATCATCCATCAGGTACAAGCACAGGGCTAAAGGAAGCCCACAAGCAGGGAAAGCATTAAGGAGCATTTGTGGAGAGGAGGGGAATGAGCATGGACAAACATGTGGAAGAATTACTGCCCTTTCTTCATGGATTTACTTTTACCTCCAGGAAGATAAAGAGCAAGGTCCCAGGGCATTTAAATGCCTTGTGGCTTCGGATCCAAGGTTTTGGAACCGATTACAAGGCCCACAAAGACTGCATTTTTCACCTCTGCAGTAATAAGAATTTAAAGTTACAAGCAGCTGAATTGATTCTGTAACAGATAAAAACCAGCATGTGGCATTTTGATGTCTTTGTTTTAATCCTGCAGTTCCCACTTGTAACATTAAAATACATAAAGTCCTCTACTAGTTGTCCATCTTTGTTCATTACTCTTGGAAGTGTTTAGCTAAACAAGAAAAATGCACATTTTTTACAAGTTCCCATCCCACGTTTCAGCACAAAAGAACAGGCTTGCTTGTGTCTCCTAACAAAATAGGGCTTAACTGTGCTGCAGCTCCTAAATTGTACCCCCAACTCCCCTCCTGCCCTCCACATCAGGATTGAGATCTCTATTGTTTAACTTCCCTTGTTGCTGTGAATTTCCAGTGTAGGTGTTGAACAAATTTAGGATCTCTGGATTTTTTTTTTTCACTTTCATCCACTCACCATTATTTATTTTGAATCCTGGCACTTTGATACTAGGGGAAAAATACTAGACCCCAGTAAAATCAAACAGAGGTGTTAGATTCAGGGACACCACTGTTTCCCATATTCTGTCTATTTTTACCATGAGGGTAAATTGCAGCTGAGTGAAAACAGACTCAAATTCCTATTCCAGAACAAACAGGTCTTTCTGTTCCCAAATACATTTTTAGCTTATCATGAAAAATGATATGATGATATGAGACTCCTATCCAAGATAATAAAGATGAGCTCCAACTATGTAGGGCCAACTTGTGAGCCCAAATGAGTAGGGAAGAAGGTGACAGTTTTTTCTCTGTGTGCTATATTCCACATTTATACATATTAATGTTATTCTATCCTATTTGTTCACAGTAAAATGGACTCAAGTGGTGATTACCAGTCAGGACTGAAAGTCTTGAAGCCATCATCCATATTGTCATGAAAATGAGATCAGGAGCTTAAAAACCCCCCACCAAAACAAAACAAAATTCCAAGGAACAGCATCACTAAGCCAGCATGGTACTGGAGATCCAGAGAAAGGCAATGCAGCCTCTTTCACCTCAACATTTATTTGAGAAACATGCTTGCAAAAACCTGAAAATCCTTCTAGACTGACCAGTGAGTACAGAGCTGCTGATTCTCTTCTCTTTACACAGAATCTTGTTGGTACCCACAGGTGGATATCAGTCACCCTTTAAAGAATTGTCATTGTTCAGACTCTTACATTTTCCTATAAAAGCTGCTTCTGGCCCCAAAGATGGGATCCTGGCTAATTGATCTGACCTGGTTAAACTGCTCTTAGCTGCTCCTCTTCCCCAGGAAAGGAGATGAATCCAAAGCTTCCACAGGGATGTGAAGACTGATTAAATTTATCTGCATTTTCTCCTGCCAAAGCAAAAGCACTCCATGGTGATGGGGGGCATAAACTTGCCTAGAGAGAAATGGAAATACTTGACTGTTCTTATAAAACATTCCAGAATAAAAGTGAAAAATTTTATATAGTTCTTCACAGTGAGAAGTGGCACAATTTTCTATTTACACTTCACTCACTGGAGAGGTTTCAAAACCACCATCCCTATGCTGTTTCCAGCTACCACTGAAACCCCACAACTCTGTGGAGTTCTTGTAAAAGAAGTCTTACCTGATTCTGACAACTCAAGGTGGATCCAAACTGAAACTTTTTAGTTTTCCTCATTACAAAATTAAAGAGCATATCCCTGGGCAGGTAAGAGCACAGGACTAAAAATCACACACAATTATTATCTATTTTACACACCATGGTATCTGAGCACTTAAACAAGATGAGAATCAGTTTTTCATTTTCTAAGATTAAGTTTTCTGAACTGTGGTCATTTATTAACAATTTTAAGACGCAGGTAGTGTCACAAACACACTTGAAATTAAAACTACCAGAAAACTAATTTATTAGCAAGATAAAATATATTAGGTGAGAGCTACTCAAGAACACAGAAAAAAAAATTATTCTCAGCCCCAAGAGAAGGAAAAAACAGAGCCTTGGGGAATAAGATAAATGTAGGTGGATGTGTGGAATTCTTTCTCTACTTTACTCTTTTATAAATTTCTCTCTCCACTCCAGGTAGTGGAATAAGGTTTGAAATTTCTGGCATAAATGCCTTTGCTGACACAGGAGGAGAATTGAAACCTACTCACCAAAAACATCAAACACTGACACAGATTTATTGTACAAAATTAAAATAAATTACTTAGAATCCCAAAGAGATTTGCAACGACCAAGCTTAAAACCTTGATGCTGCTTTGTTCTACGCTAAGTTGTGTCATCTTTGTCCTTTCTACTCTGCAGGAACCATTATCAGTGCCCCCCATCCAGGGCTCTGCTGCCTCTCCCAACTCCCTCGGCAGATTTAGAATTTACTGAGGGTAATTTAGTAGCGCTGTATTTCCTTAGAGGAAAAAGAACAAAAGAAAGCCCAGTAAATCCATAGCAGAAAGAAACAGAACAGAGTCTAGGAAGGGTTTTCTCGGCTTTTTTTTTTTTTTTTTTTTGTTCATTGCTGGAAAGATTTTAGGTTCAGGGGTACAATCATGAGAATTTAGTCTGACTAAATTTTATGGTCTCTTATCCAGCACCTCCAGTTTTTTTTGTAACCCACTGAGCAACTTTGTCACTTCCCCCTCAGCAGCCTCTGCAGGGGTGAGAATACCATCCATCCATCTCCTGTGATCTGAGACCTCTTGATTTCCAAAAGCTGGATGCCAGCCTTGGGGATACTTGGCTATTTGCCAAATAGTATTAAAAAAACAGCCCCATGCTCATACTTCACATGACAAATAACTGAGCAAAGCAAATGTCATTTTGGGGTAAATCTAGTAAAGTTTCCTTTTCCTTTTTAAAATCAGAATTATCTCCTCCTTACTGTAAGGCCCAAGTCAAAGCTAGCACATTGTAGCTCATGAAGAAACTTCAGGGGTGAAAAACCTGCCATTACATTGAAGAGCAAACACAATTTTTCAGGGCAATTGATGAGACAGAAAATATTGACAAAATATGAACACCAACAAATAATTATTGATATTATCCTTACAGACATGTTGAAGCTTTAAATATTGAAATATTTAATGTGTTGAACTTTTAAACTATTCAGTTAAAACATGTCTGCCTGAGATCCTCTCACCCCATCTTGTCCTTGCTTCTTTTTTCCACCCTCTGCTGCAATTAAAGCTCTAAAGAAAACCTTCCGAAGCATCACCTTCCTCTTGCCCACCTAATATCCTTCCTTGCCACCCTCAGCAGCTCCCTATCTTTCTAATTATAGCTCTTTTTTTTTTTTCCTTCAAAGCCCAGATGTCACATTTTTTTTGTGTTCAGAAAGGGGTCTGAATTCATGAGTTTTTGTGGGCACCTTGGGGGTACCCTAAAACACTTTTCATAAAATACTTCCCATGTGAATCAAAGTCCCTGATTCTCTCCAAAATTTAGACAGCTACATTGGAAGAAGCTGAACAGTTATTTTGGAAAAATAGCTTTTTTTACAAAACAATCACTTTATAAAACACTAAGAGCTTTAGTTGTGGTGATAAGCATTACTGTAGAGTGGTGCAGTTAAGAATTTGATCAGGACAGTTTAAAGCTGGCTTAAAAATACAATCTTCTAAGGCAGGAAAAAAATCAGAAAAAAATAAATTTTTCTTATTTTACATTAAACTCATAAGTATAAGGAGTATCTTTATAAATACATTACGGTATGGAAGAAATCTATCATTGGGTATTTGGTAGCTTTTTTTGTACTAAATTAGGCTGACCTCTAGAAACATGTTTTGCTCCTTGTGCCTCAGTCCCTACCCCATCTCCCTCTTGCAAAATATTTACAATAGGATCCTATTCACTTATTACTTCATGAGGACACTGTGTATTTACTTTTGCCAGCAGAAATCCCAAAGTATGTCTCTATTTCCTAAGAATAATCTTTTCAACAGCAGTAAAGAGGAAGGAATACTGGATCAGCAGCACTGAAAAGAGCTGTCAGAAGATATCAATGAAAACATTCCAGGAACCCCTGTACACTAAACTATGCACTTCCACTTTGAAGCAGCTGTTTTTAAAAAAAAAAAAATCTCTATCTGTTTGATATTTATGTTTTGTTAATAATTTAACAGAGCTGTCAGTGCCCTGGTGGCATCAGTGCCACCACTGCAGTGGTACCCACAGCTGCACAGTCCGGAGGAAGCTGTGGCTCCCAGCTGAGAACGCTTCTCTTCAGTGCAGGATTTCTTTCCTCCTTGCAGCAGCATCACTTCCCTCCTCATGCAGGGACAAACAGTCCCCAACTGTGCAGACAGCTATTATTAAAATACCAGATTATGAAAATTGACCAATTCGTCGCTCTGCAAATCCTCTCCAAAAGAAGGCGAAATATATTCAGATTAAAAAAATAAATGTTAGAAGCAGTGAATGCTACAATCAGCCATTTTAACTCAGTGATAAGACCTGTTTGCAAGCCTTCTTTCCCTGCCCAACAGCCTAAAGACTCTCCAAGTGTTCTCAATTTATTTTATTTTAGGTTCTTTTCAAGCCGTTAATTTAGATGATGCTCAATCTCTCCAGCTGATTAATTGGCACCTCTTACCCTACAGCATGAAAACCTCACCATTTTCACCTGTGAGTGAAATCAGGCCCACCAGCACTGCAGCCTGCTTACTGTGGTCCTCCTCAAGCCTCTCAGCCCATTTGAAATCTGCAGTTATTTGCAAGTCATCCAACTCTGTTCACATTCTCATAATTCCCAACACTTTCTGTGAAGGAGTGAGCCATGATCCCCAAATTAGCAGCTTCCCAGAGCTCAAACACAGCCAGGCAGTGATGAAAACAACAGGCTGAGCACCAAAGGGCATCATTTCACGGCTCTGAAATATGATTAAAAACTTACAAACGACACATAACCCCTGCTGCAAACCAGACTGAGTGGCATCCCCTCTTTCCAAAGGGAAAAGGAGCTTTAATCTGGTGTGCTGGAAATCCTGACATGCCAAGTGTAACACTTTCAAATGGTGCTAGAGCTCAAACACCGCGCACTTAAAATAGGTTACACACAGATATGTAGGGAGAGAGAGACAGAGGGAGAGAGATGGCTCATAAAAAATAAATTAATTAAAGGAATTTTTGGAGTTTCAAGCTCCAACCTCCCCTTCTCCCTGTCCATTTCTTTACTCCAGTGCACTGGAAAAAGCTCCTTGCCACACACTGGTGGCTAAAAATAGTTTGAATTTATTTTTTCCCCCTCCCTCTGTATTTGTTCATGGGATTTTAATGACTGTAAGAAGACAAATGACATATTAGGATATATTCAGCTTTTGGCAGGTTACCAAACAAGATTTCTCAGCAGAGTTTATGTCCTGTCAGATCTTATGCATGATAACTATTGAGTATTCATGTAATACTATTTATTCATGAAGACCTTTGCTTTATCCTTCAAATTTCCTTCTCTTTTAACCTAAAAAGTACTCCTATAGGAGTTAAACATGGACAGATGTCTCTCAGCTCCTCTGCAAACACCTGAGTCACAGCACTGAGCAGCAATGGTCTTCTTGGAAACATTGCTACAACAGAATTATGGCTCCATGCATTGAATCTCATTAATTAGAGGCTTTGTGAACATTTCTAATAAAGGTTGCAAACACTCACGTCTCTTTTTCACTTGGGCCCAATGCAACTTTTTTTTACCCCTCTGGATTTCATTTAAAATTAATTACCACTAACCATACCTCTCATAAATAAATAAATAAATAAATAAATAAATAACAAATCTTAGTTTAAGATTAATCCATCATATTATCTTACAGAGAACACTTTGTGTTCTCCTGCACCTCACACTCTTGACATGAACCTTCCTGGCTATATGCAACTCTACCCCATTACAATCCTACCATACCATTTCACTAAATAACCTAATTTAAATTCCTCAAGAACCAGGGCTGAACATAGTTTAAACAGTAAAACATATTTTATCTTTACCTGGTGTTTTAGCCACTTTCAGCATGAGTGTTTCCACTCCTGACCTCCAGACCAACTGTGGAACAGGAGAGAAAGAACAAGAGAGCAGCATCCCCAGCCAGTACATTCCCCACCTGAAAGAGATAATGAAAATCACCACGAGAAGCACCTGTGCTCAAGCAGCTCCTGTTGGGGCTCTGATGGATAATTATTGTACAGGTGTATCCCACAGCCCTCAGGATCCACTTTAAGCATTCCACAGAACACCTGATGGATAATTACTGTACAGCTGTATCCCACAGCCCTCAGGATCCACTTTAAACACTCCCCAGAACTCCTGGCAGTGACAACTTTTTATTTCCCTCTCCACTTACAAGCAGAACCTTGCCACGAGCTCTACACACATAAAACACAGATATGCCCATGGAGTCAAAATTAGGGGCAAGGACAGAGTTTAGCAGCAGCTCTGCAGCATGTCAGGGATTCCAAAAGGAATCCTCAAATCCAAGTGTGCCATTCAAGTTTTGAAAGAATATATACAAAATCTTAAAAAGAATATTAAAGCAAAACAGCATAAACCATTAATTGTTGTCCTGTAGCAATGAGAAATCTTTACTGAAAGGGATGCAGACTCTCCACTTTCTCCTTGCCTGTTGCTGGAGTTTCTAAGCTGGTACAATGTCTCTGACTGAAAACATCTATCAGCTGCCCAGAATTTATCTGAGAGACATACTGCTTAAATACAACTTACAGTTGTCACTTGCAAAAACCTGAAGTGAAAAGATAGAAAGCCTAGACATCTTCTGATAACGAGAAATCAATGTACAGAACAACTGCCCACCCATTTCCCTTCATGGCCATTTGGGAACACCATCCACTGGTTCTCATCACTACTTTTGAACTGCTTTTAGAAGATTTGTGAAAGGCAAACCTAACAAGAAAGCAAGTATTATGCGGCTTAAATTCTCTGTAAAAGTGTCCATACCAGCAACAGAAAATGTTTCCATCTGTATGCTCTCGTTTTATTTCTAAGTATCCTTACCTCTGTGATCAGAAGTAAGAAAACTTAGATTCCAATCCATTTTGTAAATTCCACTATTTCCCCATTTCCCCTCCAAGCAAATAAATTCTCTTTCCTGTGGTGGTGACAGTGGGGCCAAAGCACACTGACAGTTCTAATACTCACCCAAGGGATTCTCTGAGCCAGGCGTTTTTAGGGGAAATGCAAGGGAAGGTGACAGGCAGGCTCAGTCTGGGTGATGTTTGACACATTCCTCTCTTCCATTGGGACACAGGAAAGCCTCACATGGGTTTAATCCCAAGAGTAAAAACAATAATCCCAGTGGATGTACTGGCTTTTTGCTGCTGAAGTCACCTCCCTGAAGTGAAGAGAGTTTTGCTGATATAATGCAGTGTAATTTATGAACCACTTCAAGCACAGTTTGTCCAAATGCCTTTTGAAAACTTGGTCTGGCAAGTACAAGAGCTGCATTAGCACTATGCTGCTAAAACTGCCTCAAGGGTTATCAAGCTATCCATCTATCTTCCATGGAAACTGGGGGTGGAAAAGAGCTCCTAGGTGCTTAGCTCACATCCCTGCCAACACAAAACTGCTCCATGCTGTGTTCTGCAAGGTTTGTCCAGTTTTAAATTGAGTAAAGAAGCTCCCACCATTTCTCCCAATGGAGAAATTATTCTCTATCATAAAAGATTTCAGTGCAAAGAAACAGTTCCTGACACTTAGCCTAAAATATTCCCTTGCTGACATTTTTACATTCATCTCTATTATATGCACACATATATTTATACGCATACGCTATACAACAAAAGCCAAACTGCTCCCACTTACATCATACAGGCCTTGAAAAGTCAGTCACATTGCCCTGGTGTAAGGCTGGAAAGAATTTGTTCTCACACTTTGTTCTTCAGGAAATCTTGGTGGGGGTAACAGCTTGATTTTCATGACACACATTAAAAGAATAAACGATATAAACTGTCAGAAAACCTCACATCAAATGAAAATCTGCAATTCTGCATCAGTCAGGCCATGGTTTAAAGTTATTTTAAAAAGTAAAAGGTGCTGGGGAGTGTGTAGGTAGTAGAATGATGTCATTTACCAGGAAAGAGATGCACTCTCTGCAAATTTTTCTCATTGCAAGAGGTTCATTCTGAACTTCTGGCAGAAGTTCATTTCTGCAAGAAGTTAATTTCTCTTGAACCAAGAGCTGCTGCTTCTTGGTTTCTTCAAATCCATTAAAAGGTACCACAAACAAAACCAGCAACAACCACATTGTAGACATGCAGATTCCTTGGCTCCTCACATTTAATGTTCTGTATTTACACTTAATTTCTGACCAGCCCATCTTCAAGGATATGGAGCTGCTGCAGCTCCACGGCACACGTGACCCAGGGATTAATAAATCCCACATCACCAGCTGCACAATGGTTTTGCTAATCTTGCTTTCCTAGATATCCCCTAAAAATAATCTTTTTAAGAAAAGCATATTCCTTTCAAAAGTTCAAAATTCCTTTCAAAACAGGAACTAACAAAGCAATTCTAGCAAAGCAATTTGTCTTTAGGTTTTAATCTGGATCACTTTGATTATTGATCAGATTGTTTAATGTAATTTTCTGAAAATTGTACCATAAGTAATTCTAGAAAGGGTCTGTCTTCTTCAGAGTTAACATCTGTATATGTGAAATAAAAGCTGTATTTGAGCCCTGGTAGATATTAAAAACAGATGATTTTTTTTTCTGACTTTCACTGAAAAGTCCTTCAATTAGTTTGCTCTTTAGGTTTGCCAAAATTACTTGTGACATTTTTTGCATTGGCACAATAACTATAGGTCATTTTCAATAACCCATGGCTAGCCCCATAGAAAGAGATTAAGCAAATTCCCTTATTCCTCATGGGAAACGTTAAGGTCACTGTTAAGACTGCAGAAAGACGGAAGGGTTAAAATTCCACCACCAGAGCTTCTCCAGCAATTACAGATGGAAAGCAAAAGAAATCAATGTTAATTACACCAGTCCCTCAGGAAGGGGGAACAAAATTTGCACAATGAAAAAATATCTTGCTCTCTCTCCTTTTTAAACTGGCCAACTGAAGTACTTTATTATCCTCTTTTTGATATGGTACCCCTGACCCAGTTTGGTCATCCTTATCTCTTGCCATCACTCTGATTTTTTAGGAAAAGTGCTACTATGGCTGAAGATGTAGGATTAGTGAAAGGGGCCCCCAGAATCTCACAGGAGATTCACTGACCTTGCTCTCTTGATCTCTCACAAGCCATGTCACAGCTGAGACCAAGACCTGGGCTGAGCCATCTCCTGATGGTTTGGGTGTCACTAATTAAGGACATGGAATTTACAATAGAGAAGAAATTTGGGCAATTCCTACTGAGAGACAGCACCTGGTACTGCAGGGCAGCCCCCAGCTCACCCCAGTTCCACCCTTTGGATTTGTCAGTCCATTCATTCCAGGTGACACCAGTGCAGAACAAGCCACAACAGCAGAGCTGCAGGGACAGAAGGCTTTGGATATGAGGAATTCCTTTTACACAGCTCTGTATGTCTCCAGATCCCCTAAAAGGAAAGCAGGCCAGCAGTCTGACAAAAAACATGCAGCCTGAGCTACTGCATTTTGAATTTGCAGTGCCATGAGATTATGAATGCCCAAATCAGCACTTTTTTTTTTCCTTTTCTCCTGTTTTTTAAACCTAAAATACTTTCCCTTATGGACCTAGTTTGTCCTTGTGACCTGCAGAGTGTGGCAGTTCTGCAAAAACAGGCCTTCAACAGTGGCTTTGTGAGAGTCTAAGTAAGGCTCATTGAATCAAGCCAGAAGTTCCTCTGTTTATTTATTTAACTTTGCTAATGCAAACTGACCCCTTCAGAGCTTACCTGCAACTGGGGGCTAGGATTTTTCTTGGTTTTGGTTGTGTAGGATTTCTATTTTACTTTTCTGGTTTAAAAAAAACCAAAAACAAAAACCTCAGATAAAATTAATCCCACAGTAATACTGCTATAATTCAGTGTACAGATTGTAGTTAGATGCTGTTGCAACCAGAAATTATGATTATATTACCAGTTATCTCATTCAAACTAATTTCTCTGAGAATGGAACCTGAAAATGTGAGTAATGCAATCCTGGAGAAAGGTCTCTGTTATTCTTGCAAAACTGAACTGCTTTACTTGCAGATAAGGGGAAAGTTAGCTAAAAAGAACTGCTCTGAAATAGTAAAAATGGCAAAACCACAAAGATACCTAAAACAGAAATGTGCGATAAAATGATATTTTTGTTGACTCCACAAAGCTTCAGTGTGCAGACATGAAGGTGTTGTCTGTGGGAAGGATTGTCCAGAAACTCACAGGTATTTTGAGATTATTAAAGTAAATCTGAAATTTAACTGTGAAATAACATTATGTACTTCTGCCACTGCTGCTGCACGTGAAAGAAGACATAACAGCTGTAGAATGGCTCTCCCAAGTACCATTACAGGTATCTTTGAGAGATGGAGTTTTGCCAACAAATCTATAAGTCTTCCATGTTCCTCCCTTATCACCTTTATCTGTGAAATTAGATATTGTATTGAAGAAACAGGATTATTCAAACAGTACCGAAAATCCATCTCACAGTGTTCAAGTGCATGGTGGTAAGGGTTTGGTTTGTTATCATTTTTCATGCTTTGTAGGAAAACCACCAGGGGCATGCTTTGCAATGCAAACTTTTTTGTGATTTTTGTGGTAACTGTAACTTTAGGAGACAAATTGCCTTTATAAAGGAGGAGGGTCCAAGAGCAAAATATGAGTCTATTCCCAAGCAACTGACATTTCCATTCATATTGAAAGATTTTGGCAAGAAATTTCAAAGTTTTGCTGAACACTGAAAGAGCTCTTGCTGCAGATTCTGAGGGAAAAGCAAATGGCTGATGAATGACCAGGTTGCAGGAGTAACACGCTTCCAGTAAGAGTGCTTGGCAGCTATGTGCAATTCTGAGGGGCATGAGGCTGGAGCAGGGATCCATGGAGAGCACTCTTACTGTAAGACTTTACATTTTCGGCTGGAAACATTTACACAGCTGGAATATTTGCCCTAGTCTTGTAGGAGAAGCATGTTATGGTGGGTTCCCCATCCCTGGAAATGTTCAAGGCCAGGTTGGATGGGGCTCTGAGCAGCCTGGTCTAGGGAAATGTGCCCCTGCCCATAGCAGGAGGGTTGGAACAAAATGGTCTTTGAGGTCCCTTCCAAGCCAAACCATTCTGTGATTTTGGGATATTGCAGGAAATGTGATGAATGGTCACTGTGGATCATTTAAAAGAGCAAGAGACTTCAAGCACACAGTCTGGAACTGGTCCACAATTCTCATAGAGAGGCAACAACATCAGTGACAGTGATAAAAAGAAGTAAATGAATTTCAAAGTTGTAAGATTTTAACCCATATTTGTATTGGTAAGTATGGGGACCTTCTGTTGTCACTGAACATCATTGCTCTGATTCAGTTTTTATTGGGAGAGATGCTATCACCTAGCACCAATGCTATAATTCAGGGTTAGTTTGAAAGCTTAGGGAAATCCCTAATTCATTTCACACATATGAGAAAGCATTTGGGAAAGTGGAGCCTGGCTAGTTTTGTCATTTTTACACGTCTTCCTTGTAGCCTTCTTTTATTATTACTTTATCTTATGGTTGAAAAAGTTGAGTTTGCTTTTCATCTTCTGCAGCCTAAACATTTCAGGAAGCATGAGCAAAAAGACATTGATTTTTCATATTGAATGGCTTCTGCTGAGCTCCAAATTTAGAGCTATGTGCTGGCAAATACCCCGCTCCTCTCCAATTTTTTTCCTTTTAATGAGATACCCAGAGTAAGTGCTTTCTCAGATTATTGCCTCCCAACTTGCATGATTTAATCATGATTTATGTCTTTAGTTTGGATTCTATATTTGAATTCTAAACTTGGAAGTTTCACCCTCCAAGTCCTTAGAATACTGACTAGTATGAATTACTCACTGTATCTGCATTTTTTTCTCAAATTGCACAGGGCTGGTGTTCAGATCAACATTCCTATTCCTGTTTTTTGTGATCCCAATAGTCCTCTGAAGAAGCTACAGTGCTTGTATGAGGGACTGAAGATGGCTGTATCTGCCTCCTCCTCTCTCTGATCTCTGACCTTGGATAAATACCTTGGCTGCAAAAAAAATGAAACCTGTTCAGGTGAAAGCACATGGGTGGCAATTCCCTTTCAGGGCCTGGGATAAAACCCACACATTTTACACCAAATTTGGTGAGGACTTCCCCAGCGTCTTTATCACTGTGCACTGCAGAAGGGGCCTTGAAGGGCTTCAAGGAATGTTGAGGTCACCCAGCTAGCACATCTGAGCAGGGCTGAGGTTGTACCAGAGCTTTTTCAGGTGCCCAGCAGAATGTCACAGTGTACATGCATAGGAATGAGGGAAATGATACCAGAAACTAAGAACAGAGATCATTTTACAGAAATACAGCCCTGACAACAGTGCAAGAAAAGCCATCATCTCCTCCAGGTTCCAATACATCTGAATGCTGAAACCATATTTGTCTTTGGCATCTGGCAATGTCATTTAATACATTCTTATGGACCTGCATGCAGTTAAGCATGCACTGTATATTATTTTATGATGTTTGGATTGGAATCTTACTTTCTGGGTACAAGTATTCATGTTTTTGCAGATTCTTGTGTAAAGCTGGGAGAACCTGTTTCCAATTTCAGGACCGTTTATCGCTAATCCAAAATGACTGCAGCATTACCTACAGACAGGAAGCTGGATGAGGTCTTGTGTGCTTTGGATTCATCCTGCTCTTCCCAGGAAACTCTGTTAAACTAGTTTTATGCTTACATGAGAGGAAGACAGAAATTACTAATGGACATGACTGTGCCTAATCTATATATAGTTTTACAAAATAGAGTTAAAACTGAGATGGGTCTTGTAGCAGCGCTTCATCCATATGAGCTGAAATAATCATTTCAGCATTCCATTCAGGTTTCTCCTTTTGCTTTCTGAAAGCTCAAACAGCACAAAAGCACCCTGCACTCACTAGTCCAGCCAAAATTCAGGAATCCTATTGGTTTTAGTCTCTGGGCCTAATGATGAACTTTTCCTGAAATAAACAAAATCTTGCAGCAAAGAAATTCTTCTATGCAATTCACGCTACCATCTGGCAAGAGATTATGGTGGACTGCAGTCATATTACATGTCAAGAAAAACATATTGTAAAATATTCCCTTGAGGAGCAAAAACCAATGTTAACAAGAGGACAGATTAAACTGTCCTCCAGAACTGGGAACTACTTAAGAAAGATATACTTATCATTTTATAAACTTCTAAAATTTTAGAGGCTCATTTTGGCCAAAAGCTGATTTAGAATTCTGCTAATAATTCATTTGAGAAAAGGACTTCTGCTGATTTATGGCAGTCCAAGATTTTGATGGATAGAAATACTTGTCAGATTACTCTCTTAATAATTCTGGAATTTTATGTTTAATCATAATCATACAGTAAAGGTGCACATATTTTTTTCCTCTTAGAAATTAATGATTTCATTGGAATTTTGCCAAAAAGTATTAGAATCCTACTTGTCTGAAAAGGATTTGGACTGATTGGATTGTTTATTATTCTGTTCAAATACTTTGCCCATTATGTTACTCAAGCAAGGTTTTCAAGGAACGTGTATTGTTGAATACAATTCAACAGTTAGAAAAATTACTCTAAGTTTAACTACAAATTAATTGAACCTGTAGTTAGTTAGTGGTAAGCTTAAGCAATAGCAAGCAACCCTCAACGTTGTATCTTCATTAGGTAGCATTTGATATTAAAGAACATCTTCATGGCCCATTCAGCATTGCAGGGAGAAAAATGAAAATGTGAACTTAAAAACACTGTGCATAACAGTAAGAAAACAACAAAAGATATTAGTAAGGCTCTGAATAAAAATCCATTTTCAGAAACCATTTAAACTATTTGATACAGTAGTGTCATGCATTATTTAGGCCCTCTGCTGTCTTTTACAAACCTTCCTTAAGAACAATAAATTTCAACCAACCAAATCTTAATGCCTGCATCTAACCCCTTCCCTCATAACAACCCCATATCTAGATTTTATTCCCTGAGAAAAAGCTGTACCTACACTTGGCTCCTTTTTCTTGTGAGAAAGTTAAAGAAAGCAAGTCCCTTTATGAAGGGGACTGCTCTCAGTGCTTCTGAACACAGTGGAGATCTCTGAAGACAGTGTTTTCTAGTGCTTGCTTGGTCTATAGGATAAAATCTGGCACCTTTTTCCTATTGAAAATAACTCATGGTTATTTGACTAACATAATCATGAATTACACCCTGCTTTGGTGTTTCTTTAAATGATTTACATTTTTCTACATTACTTTATAAATGCCTTCAGGGTTTTTCCCAATAATTTTATTATTGGATTGATATGTATTTAGTTACAGTAGATTATGATTTCCCTGGCTAGCTTTTTCACTGTCCAACCTTGAAAAGACTGGAAATGTAAAAATCAACAAAAATATATGTCAAAGTACATTCACAATCGATTTGTAAACCCCTAGAAATAATTACATTTGCAGGAAACTAAGAGCAGAGCCATGTTTGTCCCTTGCCACTTGAGCTCTGGAGTGTGAAGCCCACCAGAGTTCAATAGCTGTGAAGCCACAGGCACTACTCAGTATCCTGAAGGGAAAATAACCTCAGGCAGCTCTAACAGCTCCCCATATCCATTCAGCACAACCTCCCCTCTCCTCAGAAATACTCTGTCCCTCAGGCTCGGTGTTTTTCAGGCAGATTCTGGGTGATTTTAGGGAAAAAAGATGAGAACCATGTCTATTTGACCAGAGAGTACCAAGAGAAGCCAAGCATCTGAAAAGGGAAAACTACTGTCCATCACCTTCCCCAAAGGAAAAAGCACTTCAGCATGAGAGGGAAGCACAAAATAAGAATTTCTGGGGTGTGCAAGAATTGATTACCTTGAGAAGCTGGGGAGGCACATGAGGACCCAGAAATGACAAGAATGGCTGTGCCCAATATGTAGCAAGTCGTAAAAGACTCCACATCTGTCTTCTCTTCCTGCAAAATGAAGGACATGATTGATGATCCGAGTCACACACCTAGTGCCAGGTATCACATCTGGAGGAAAGGGGAGAGAAAATGCACAGTTCATGGGAAAATGTCACAGTTCAAAATACCTACAGGACTATCCAGGACCCAGAGAACAGTTCATGGATGAAATGCAGGAGGAAGCATCAAAAGGTGCCTGTTCCACTTCCAGATTCCAGGACCTCTTGGTGACACTTTAAAGAAGGTAATTAACTTTGCTGTGCCCTAATATCCACAAGATGTTTTTACATTCCAAATAATTCTACAGCTTGTGGAGAAATAGGCTCAGTCCTTTCTGACAAATATTTCACATAGACTAATAAAATAGCTAGTAGGAAAAAAAGTGTGTGTGAAATCCTCAGGCACCTTCCCAACTGTTCAGATTTTTTAATTCATTATCATTATTATTATTATTATTGAAAAATGTTTCTCTTCAAATAGCACAGATTTGTCAAAACAAAACCATCTGTATGAATGCATCAATTTAAAGTGCTCCATGTCCAAAACACAAATTGTGTTGCAACCCCAAGATTTTTTATGACTACCCATCTCTCCTGTATCTTAAAGGTGAGAGATTCATCTCAGGAGTGCAGATTTAAGTTGTGATATGACTCACAGATAAGTCTTGAATCTCTGTCACACAAAGCAAAAGTCATCTAAAACCTTAACCAAAGGATAGAATGGTCTCATTCATGATTATTTTTTCTTAATTGCTATTGTTATCCAGACACAAAGCAGGAAAAGTTCTACATTCCTGTTTTATTTTTACTTTTTTTTTCCCTGTGGGCTGGGAAGTCTATTTCCTGTTCAGCTTTAGGCACAACTTACTCGCCCCTGCACCATTTGTCCATTGTAGGACTTTCTGTACCTTCAGTTATTTTCCCTAAATAATATTTTTTTCTTTTTCCTAAAGCTGCCATCAGGGAATTAGTGCTCCAGGTTCATTTTCAAGCAACTTCCAGGGATTAAATGTGTCTGTCAAAGCAAGTGCAGCGCTCCCTGTTAGTTATATTCAACCTGTGAAGGCAGAGCTTGGCCCAAGTACTGCAAATCCAGCAGCTCTGAGTTCTGAACCTTGCTGGCTCCTCATTTCAGGAGACAAACCAGCCTTTCCCACAGCAACCTGCTCTATGTTTAAACCAAAAAAAAAACCCACCAACCAAACACATGGGTTTCTGAAGTCACTGAAAAGATATAAGACCAGATTCACCAATAAGTTCCAGCTGCTTTGTACTCCTTTGGCAGCAGAAAACATCTGTAAAGCTGGTTTATCTGTGTTTAGGCAAGCCCACGGATATTTTGCATCATTGGAGTATGGAAAAGTCAGGACTTGATACTGAATCTGGCCAGTAGAAAATATTACACTGCTACTACACAAAGCACAAGGAGTTAAGACACAAAGGTACCTTTGCCTGCTGTACACTATTGCTTTGGACTAAATCTTGTCACAGGTTGCCCAGGAGGGGAGGCGGAATCTCAATTTTGTTCTTCTCAGTTATGTATCTGAAAAATGCTCCACACACATGCTTCTTTAAAGATACTCAAGACAACAAATAACCGCATTTAAATGTTCCAAAAGTTTCAGTTTTTAATGATACTTCGAATGCATTTTGTTATGCCACATATTTGAAATATTATGAAAATTGGCAAAGTTGTCCCATTTTAAACAGACTATTTTATACAGGGGATATATATTTTACATGCATGTGCAATAAATTTTAAGCAAATGCATTGCAAGTATATAGAAAACCTATATTTTTTTCCATGTGCAAACCAATGATCCCTGTTACAGCCATTTTATTGTTCACTGCAGACAGTTATGCAAAGCAGACTGCATTCATTTTATTTTTTTTTTTCTCCTAGAAATCTGGAAAATTTTTGCAGATCCCTCACTTACCGTTAGCACGATGACTGAACCCTATTACAGACACCATGTAGCTGCAATGTAAAAGCTACCTCTTGAGCTCCACTGACAGAGCTGTGTGTTTTAACATGAGCTCTTAAAAAGCTGGAAAGCAAATCAGTCCTACTTGGGTTCATGTCCTGGCTCCTCAGAGATCCATATCTTTATATCCTTGACTTAATCACGCTGCATCTGAAAGCTTCCACTCACAGTTTCCTCTCAGTACTGGAAATATCTGCATCAGAAGCAGAGGGTCACAGTTCAAATAACCTGGTGACTAAGCCAAGGATTACTTGCAAAAATCCCCCTAATGTTGGTGGAGTGATTTCACTTCACAACCAATTTGTTGTCGCTTCCAAATTTTCGAGTGTTTCGAGTTCTGAAAGAACCAGAGCTCTGGGTTTAGCACTCGGGATCATGGATCTTTCCTGGCTGTAAAATGGCTTTTGTTTGTTAAGAATATTCCCAGCTGAAAAAAAAATTATTATTCATATTCTATAATAAAACCAAACAACTGATATGCCTGAGATGCAGAGTTCCAAAACATTTTGTGGCACCTCTCAGGTGCCCAAACAATAAGGAATTAGGAATCAGAAGAAAGACAGATTTGTTCTCCAATTGTGCAAACTTTTGATCCTACTTGTACAAAAAACTATTCTGTTCAGGGGCAAATCTATTTCTGGAATTTTAAAAGATTTTTTGATTGTCATCTCATCCTGTTATTTTTATTTTATTTCAACAGCCAGCTATTTTAGTATTTCAGTTTCTACATCATTGCAGACAAGATGTGTCCTCTTTTGACAGATCTGAAATACCAGGGTGTGCAGAACATGCAGTCATTTTATGGTTTTTTCAGATAATAAATTTTACTCTCCACACAAAAAAATTGTTTAAATCATATCCAGACACAAGCTTACTTAGGAGGCTCCTGCCTTGAGCCATTAAACAGTATCTTCCCCACTGCTGGGGAAAGAACAATGCTCAGTTTACCCCATCAAACCCCATCCTGACCACAGCCAGTAGATGACACCTCAGACTTACTGAGAAATCCTCTCTGAGGCTTTGGGCTCTTTGTAGCCATTTCTGCACCCTGTGTATGTGCACCAAGTGGAAATGAAGAAGCCTGGCATCTGAACAGACACAAAAATTTGTGTGGCTTCGTAAACAGTCACGAAGACACAAATGTGGTTCTGGAATCACCAGCTCAGTAGATGACAGGACCTTTAATTGCTTACATGGCAAAATACTTCATTACTTAATAATTCATGAGATCCACAGTAATCAGCAGCTCTGAGCCACAGCACTTTCCCTCCAGCTCTCAAGAAATGCTGCCTTCTAAGAGAAATGATCAAAGTTGCCATTCTCTCTTTCTTCCTCTTATTTCAGTGGTGTGGTAAAGAATTTCTGGAAGTTCCACAGTGACTTTAGAGGCAAAGAAAAAATAAAAGATATTTAAATGATGACTGCAATGCACATGATGGTAAGCATCCCAGCTTAAACTAATGCAGGTAACAACAGCATAGAAGGCACAGCATCATGGGTCTGTGGTTCCTGCACCACAGCTGCCGAAGGGTCTGCACTGTGTTTTGATGTATATAAACACTTGTGCCATCTCTGCTCCACTGTAATTTTATCATGCTCTGGTTTTATGCATGGATTTACTCTTACAATTACATGCCACACCCTGACTATGGTGCTGGGAGCCAATGCATCCCAGTGGGTATGAGATTCCTTGGAAACACCTCCCAAAATGGGAAAGTTCTGTAAAGTTCATCTGTCTTCGTATATTTAAATGACAGGTAGGATACACAAAACCCCATGCATACTTATATATATTTATAGAGAGAGTACATGTCTGCAACTGCATAGACATACATAATCAATCATATAAATTTCAGACTTATATGTTAGCCAAAAGATTGGCTGTGACTAAATCATGTTGCAAAACTTACATTAATCTGTATGAGCATGGCATACATTGTCATAGATCAGTGTTAAGGTCATGTGTGTATCTCTATTTTTCATTTGAAAGTCAATTTTTTTAGTATTTTCTTTTTTATTTGTTTGTTTTTTGTTTTTGAGGGATAAATGGCTTTTCCCAATCTTCTTGAGCAGAGAGAACCTGTACCATCATTACTTAATGGTACATGCTTTCTAAATTTCTCTGAGTACAATGAGGCTGATTTCCACGCTTCCTCAACTGCCTCCAAAAAAGGAGCCACATCTCTGAAGATGCTTCAGTACAACTCTTCCGGAATGAACCACCTTCCTATGCACTAAAAATATACAGGGCCAGAAATCAGTGTGTATCTGTGCTTCCACTTACCGTCTCCCCAGTCACCCAGAGGCTGCCTCAGAGCCCAAGTGCACAATAAAATTCCAAGAAATCTATATGATGGTATTTCCATCCAACATCAGAAGAATGCCTATCTCTCCCACACTGCCAACTGACTCTGAAGAAAACAAGAAAGAATTAATTTTTTTTTTTCTAATGGATCAAGCCAACTCTGACCCTTTTTTTATCACTACCTGCAGTGCAAGATCTCACAAACATCCAGGAGCATAATCCAAGCAGTGCTAAGCACTTTGGGAATTCCCTGCTGTGTTATTAAACATGCATTCATTTTGGCTTGCTTTTCTGCAAAGTATTTTTGTGTACATCAATTTTTGTCAGGGAGCAAGTGCTCCTCTGAATGCAGCCCCTGAACAAACACTTTTTGCATATATATGTCCGTAAATATCTAAATTAATGGGAATCAGCAATGGAACTGCTGCTTTGACCACCCTGTCTGTAAAGCAAGCCCTGTGTTCAAGAAATGTGACCAGAAAGAAATTAAATGAAAAGCCCTGTAGGTCAGCCAAAAAATCTGGCTTGTGTCTTTCTCTCTTCCTCAAGCAGGAAGCAGCCCAGATATTTGTAAGTCTTATGTCCAGGTACATAGCCAAAACCAAATGCTACTTCTGCTGGAGAAGAAGACAGGAAAAGATTTTATACATTCTAAAGATGTCAGAAGGCTTGGTAGTCTCCTCTCTCTTTGTCCTTGGTGTGTCACACACTCTTATCCCAGGATAATTTACTTCCCACTGATTTTTTTCAGGTGCTGCCTTATCCAGTTAGCAAGCAGGTATGACACTGCTCTATTTAGAGTACAGGCTTCAGAACAAAAACAAAAAACCCCCACAAATCTACATAATTTTGTATTTGCAAAAGTCAGAGTAATAAACCAACATTTTTGCTTACAAACATTTACAAGCATCCCATAAATCAAGTCTATTCAAATTATTTACTGTCATAATTTCAAAAAGTAGACACTGTCATTAGTATTACAGTAAAAAAGGGAAAGGAATATCTATGAAGATTTTATTTCTTTTCAGGACTTTTTTTGTTTCCTTACGTTACAAAAAAGGTTCAGAAAAATGACTTGATTATCCCTTTTTACTACATAATCTAGGTTTACATACATAATGTATCATTAGAAAATCTCCTGGACATTCACAAAACCAATTCATATAAACTTCCAGATTTTTTGCAACTACCTTCCATAATTCATCACTACTTAGACTTTCTCTTCTTTGATAGTCAGTTAAAAAGCATTTAACTAGTCTTTGAACCAAAATAAAATTTTCTTCATCACTTCTCTGTTCTAACTTCTCTCCCCCTTCTCTTGATTTTTTTTTCAACCCTTAAGGCCTGACCAGAGCTTTTGGAAATTACATTAACGAGTATCTTCCCTAAAAAGCACACGTGATTTATTCAACACTGCATCTCTACAGCGATTCTGTGCCATAAATTGAGATCCAGTTGCAGCTATTCTTCTGAGAGTTTCAGATGGCAGGCAGCTCCAAACATGGGCAGGTAGCATTTCAAGTTGAGTGTGAGCTGCCTACAACAGAAATATCTCACATCCAGTCAGGAACCAATCCAGATCGAACTGATGCAACTCTTGAACCTCTTCCCACACAGTCAGCTTGCCAATTTCAATAACTTAATAAGGAGATATAGTTGCCAAAGGACGTTTTGAGACATGAAACAATATAATTCTCTTTTAATCATGCAGCAAAAGGGCACGTGTACTCCAACGTTCTTGTGATGGATACAGCTGTATCAGTAATAAAACAGAGAAAAACATTGTGTGAGCGCATCTTGCAAGCCTGTGGGGAGCACAAGTGACAGAATTCTGTGTACATAACAAATGTGTGGATTCCCTGGGCAACAGACCTAAACAATGCTTTATACCAGACCTCTGCCTTTGAAAATTACAAAATTTCCTAACCATTCCAGCAAAATCATTGTGTTCAAAACTCATCATGTCTGTTCCATGGCCAGGTTTTCACTAATTGTCAAGATAAAAATTCTGGAATTCAATTGAATTCCAAGGAACACATGAGCCAACAGAAGAAGCAAAATACTCCAGCTCTTCACCGTAGATTGATTTTGAAGGTCATGTTTGGGTTGGTTTGCTAAAAGCAGCCCAGGAGGGCCATGCTGTATCCTCACTCACCCTCAGGGTGCACAAGGTGACCATGTTTGAAGGGTTGGAAAGAGCAGACTGAAACTCAAATGGATCAATTAAGATGTTTATAGGAAAAGGCTTTATGACTCTGTGTTCTCTAATAAACTTTTCTCATTATAAAAAGGCAATGAAATTATTCAGTTTAATAAATCCTCTGGAGTTTTATATAAAATATAATATTAAATAATGAGAAAAGGAATAGTCTGCTCTTTTTTTTTTTTTTTTTTTTTTTTTTTTTTTTGCTAAACAGATGGTTCCAGAAAACCACTGGAAGAAATGCATTCAAATATTCTTTGCTTTTGTGAAAAAAATGAAAATGTCTCATCTAAACTACTTTGTACCAGGGGTTCAATGAGAAAAAATCCAGAGCCCGTATGGGAAAATGAGCATGGAAAAAGCATGCACTGTCCTGGCAGGAGAGTGGGGAAATTGTATCACAAACTCCCCTGCCATAACCTCACCTGGCCTGCAGTTCAGCCAAGAGATCTCCTGGCTGCAAGGCTATGAAACCTTCATTTCACACTCAGGAGCATCACTGCAGTCGTTTTACAGGGTCTGTAGAAAGAACTGAGGGAAGAAAGGAGCAAAGGTAGAGATGGGGGTCACAAACAGTAGAGAGTGATGAAATTTGTCTTTTCCACAAAGCCGGTCTTTTGTGTGTGTCAGTAACATTTTTTAGTGATAAAAAATGCCAAAAGGAACATTTAAAAAAAAAATCAAAGAGTGGAATGATAAAACAAGGCATTTCCCCATTGCTGTGGTACAGTGGGAAAAAAAAATTTGACTCACACCAGGGTGCTCCAGGATGCAGTCATAAAAAATAAAAGTACTCCAGGAGAGCAACAGCATTCTCAGGGCTAAAAAACTTAGGGGTTTTATTCCAACATATTTAGAACCAATGTATTCTCTTATTATTTTTCATCTTTCAACTCAGAGGAAAATGGTCTGATGGTGATTTACTCATCAGTAACTCCACTTTGGAGCTACAAGTACCAAAATCCTATCAGCAGGCAAGCAGTTTCCATTGTGCTGTTGACTGTTTCCCTTACACTGTTGCTTTCTTATGGCAAAGGTTGGTTCAGCAAGGATTAGGAGCTTAGGCTGACTAACTTGGACTGAGCCATCTAATTTAGGGCAGGTAAATCCCATCTTGCCTAAGGTGATCTGTGTGTTTAAATGCCCATCTGTTCCCAGCACAGTTCTGCAAGCCAGAATATGAAATGTTGTGTTACGATGGCTTCAGGCACAGCCTCTTTATAATCATTTCCTACACACAACTGACACACTGCATCTTTTGATGGCAAGAGTCTTCCACAGCCCCCTCTCAAAGGCAATGTTCAAGTTATCCCATATAACTTGGGATAGAGTCTTTAGAATATGCACTGCATTCCTGTCTCATATTCTAATTTAACCAAGGTATTTCTACAGTATCACCGTATTTCTGTGTTATTTCTGGGACCTATTGAAGTGGATACATGCAGAATTGCAGAAAAGGATATTTAACACCATCACAATCAAAACAGGCATTGCTTGGCCAGATTCTACTTGACTCTACTTCCTGGATGAGCTGCTCATGAAACATCCTTTGAAATACACTGCAGGAATAAAATATACCCTGTAATACTTCCTTTTAAACATTTTTCTAACAGAAAGAATATTTCAGCAAGCCCAGGAACCCTGCATACCATTTTCACCACTGATTTACATTCTCTATCACAGGTGGAAATGTTGTGGTTGCTCCCCTTTTAGATTAACCCATTTTCTCCTGAACACTAAGGGCAAGTCATCTGCCTGTTATTTCACAGCTCAGGCCATTATTTAACGTGTCCCATTTGTTCCTATGTCTTTTATCCCCCTGAGAAAAGCTACTTGTCAAGCCAGTAGTTTTATTTGGCTATTAATGGGGGAGTTTTTTGTTTTGTTTTGCCTCCAGACAAGTATTCAATCAAGCTCACGCATAAAGATTCCAAGTGTAGAGGTGAGACCTCTCACTCTGCTCATCATATTTGGTACACACACTGTACTTCCACTGCAAGACATTTTGTACCTAACTTCAGTGACTTAATGAAAACAACCCATAACTTTTCCAGCAGATTCCTTCTAGGTTGCACTAGCCTGAAATTTTGGGGAAGATACAGAAGAGATCTGTCTTTTACTGTCCATCATAACAACCTTTTTTGTTATCCCAGATCATCTCTATTTCCCAACGCACATACACACATACTTTTGCTTGCAGACAAATTTTAAGACAAAGTCAAGAGCTTATTTCATCCCTGAAGCTGAAAGGAACTAGTTTTTCTTCCCAACATGACCTTCTCCAAAAGACAGACCACTGAACATGACCCTGGAGTTCTTGCTCAAGGTTATAGATTCCCTCTGTGCTACATTCTGCAGAAAGCACTCTACTTCTGGTTTAAAAACTTTAAGACACAAAGAAAACTCTACAGTTTTGTGAAAATTCCACTCTGTGTAACTTTTAAGGCATCACTTTAATGTCTGCCTAATGTCTATGCCCATAAAGTGATTATAGCTTTCCTTGAGCACAAATAATATTAAAAGGCCAATTAATAACAGAAAAGGTTTTATGACATGCAATTAAATTGCACCTTTACTAATAATTTGAGGTTCTCAACATGCAAGCCATATATTTGCAGATGCTAATATAACCTCATGCAAAAACCTCCCACTTTCTGCCCTTCACTAGCTATGTAGATATATGTATAGATATATTTCTTCTTTTTTTGAAAATATATATAGGTGCATTTCATCTTTAGCTTTAAAGCCCTGATATTCACTGACATTTGAAATCGCTTCTATTTTCTTTTTACTCTTGTCTATCTCTGAAAGTTCAGAACACAGACATGAAAACCGTATCCAGTAAGGATCCAAGGCAGAATGATCTATTTCCTCACCAGACTCTAAACTGACACATTATATTTTTCTAGCAATTCTCAGTGCCCTCACTCCCCACACCAGCACACGTGACTGAGCCATGTGTATCAGCTCGCTGCCTTTTGGAATTGTTCTCTTACACCTCTGGCTTTTTCACTTCACAGTTTCGTAAATCCAGCATTAAAAGGACATGAAAGTGACCAAGGACAAAACACCCCCTGGAGGAAGTGGATTCATTTCCTGATACTTCCTTTGAGACAAGCATTCTAAAGACTGTATTTCTCAGCTTACTCATCTCTCAGCACACATTGCATCCACAGCACAATCCACATGATTATTTATTAACTATTTAGAGATGTCATCTTCTGCCAAGTTGGCATTTGGGATACCAGTTCTTTCAGGGTGAATTTAAATAAGTCCAGCCTTCTTTGTGCCTCAGTCCTTCAGCTTTAAAATGGAAATTATTCTCTTTATCCCCTTCTAATTAGCAAGATACACAGCTATAAAACAAAGCCTCAGAAGCTTCATGGAACTTCCTCTACTTCCTGAAAAAGAAATAAGGCTTTGTGGCCTCATTAGTCTGATTCATTACTCAATCATGATTTTGCTCATACAAGTATTGGAATGAAGTACACATTTTGAGATTAAAAATCAAATGAGTACTTAATGGCCATCCCAGTTTAAGAGGCAGCTGAAATTCCTTGTCCCTGAAGAATTTACTGAAGACCACTTAACACTATC
Source organism: Emberiza elegans (assembly GCA_024865655.1). Taxonomy (NCBI): domain Eukaryota; kingdom Metazoa; phylum Chordata; class Aves; order Passeriformes; family Fringillidae; genus Emberiza; species Emberiza elegans. Next base: position 5,540,563 of record JALJVW010000158.1, read on the forward strand.
AGAAATCCTCCTCCAAACCTTTTATGGATCACCACCTTCAACCAGACTGTCCCACTCTTCCAGTATCTCCTTGTAATAATCTACACCCCAAATATTGTATGTAAGCAGAATAAATATGGAAAGACAATAATCTCCAAGTCCAACCTCAGACACTGGTGGCTGTGCTCACCCAGTGTGTTTTCAGGAGTAAAGAAGAATCAGAAGCTCTCCCACAGGCTCAGCCTCGTGCCACTGTTTGCTGTTCTCTGAATGCTGTCAAAAGCTGCACTCCTTGAATTGATTCCGACTGTAAATAAGAAGCAGAAAGTGGGATGGGATCACTGCCTCCTCTCCCAAAGTGTGTAAGAAACCTCTGGCCCAGTAAATTAAGTTTCTGAAAAGGTTTGTAAATCAGAGGTCTGGAGCCATGGGCTTTTACTATTACAGGCTGTTACATTTTACACACATAGTTTTAAGGCAATACTTTCATACCATAAGAATGGGAATCCTCTGGCTGAGCAACTTCAAGTTACAGGAGGACTGAATCAGCTCTGACAAGTTCAGCCTCAAAAAAAGGGTTACTCAAGCCTCTTTTGATTCTCTATTTTGTACACACCTAGGCCTTAATAAGTACTTTCTTGCAGTGGTGTTTGAGGACTGTTGTTGTTGTTATAGAAACTTGTAGGTATTTATTGCTGATTTTGAGATATTAGCAGTTTCCTGAGGATGGCTCATTGCAGCTGCAGGCAGCAGAGTTTGTAAATTCTCACTTACTAACAGCTCAGATTATAAGAAACCCCCACCTGGCATTATTTACTAGCTCTTCCTACAGCTGTTGATAGCCTGTGTGAACCCTGGAAACCAGTTTTATGTGCTGAGGCCGGAGCACTGCATCAAGACTCTGCTGTGTGACAGAAGAGCAGGAGCACAGCTGCTCCTCCCCAGGGATGCAGCAGCCCCTGGGGACCCCAGATGACTGGGGGGAACTTATGGGGGCTATCAGTCACCTCTAAAGTCTCCTGGCCACCTTCCCTAATTCTTCCAACCTTCCAGTTATCACCAGGGTCTTTCTTGTTTCTTTAGAAATGAGGGTTACACGCCAGCATTTGTTTCTTAAACTTTGAACTATGCCTGTGGGCAGCCAAATTCTTCTCTTACTTGCACTCCCTGAATTTGAAGCCATCCTGGATTTGAAATGGAGAGCATATCTGTAGGAGTGTCCATTTGGTGATGACAATACAGAAAAGGGAGAGATCAGAAAAGAATGTCAGAAATTAATCAAAAGCATAAGATGACTTCTTCATAGTTATTCAAAGCCTTGAGGCCATTTTTGAGCAAATTTTCTGCAATCATTTGGTGATTACATTTTGGTCCTCTGTGGTTGTCATTCATTTATGTACTTAATTACATGTTAGTGATGGAAGAAATATATCACATATTCATCTTTGGTGAGTTTACCTTCATGAAATAGAAATTATTCTACAGATAGCAACAACCATAAGAAAATTCTGATGGTTTTGGTTTATCCCCTTGGGCATGACAAATACTGAAAATGCTCATTGCCACTCTATATGCTGTGTGGGGAAAAGAATGCAAAAGGAATTTTCACTGTGACCCTGGGAATGAAGCCACAAGTCACGTGCTCTTGAACATGTAGAGTGAAAGCATTCTTGAATAATCAAATCCCTTCATGTTCATACAGCAATAGCCCCAGTCACAGTTCCAGTCCTGAAAGATCTGAGTAAAACCTTCAAGTATATTTGAAATTCAGGAAGAGCTACTGAAAGCTGTAAGCATGTTTTTTTTCCTGGCACTTTGAAGGTGGGGATATGCCTTTTGACAGTAATTCATTCTTCAGACAAAAGCTATCTTCATTACTATTTGCCCAGCACTGTTGTAAGGCAGCTTAAAGCAGCGCAAAGGACTCGTTCTCATGTACAAACTCCTTAAGTAAAATCCAGATAGAGGGGGAGTCAGTGTAGCCTCACAATAGGCAGCTGTCTCCCTTACCAACAGCCAGAGACTTCAGGGCTCACAGCTCTCAAAAAGCTGTGGCTAACACTGCTGTTTCCCTTTCTTTTTACAAGCATAATAATGTGGGAGATGATGTTGCAGAAGAATCGTGGTTAATTCCTTTTTTCATTGAGTCCTGCCTGACTGAGGCAAGACCAGCTGGTTTGGGATAAGGCAGGAGCAAAGAGAAGCCGTTCTGGGTGAAGCTTTAAATGTGCTTTATCCAACCTTTCACAGCAATCCAGCCAAGTGAGACAGCAATCTCAGCGAGTGAGATAGCTTCAAGTTTTCCTCCTTCACCTGCATGAAAGAAACAAACATGGAAAATCTGGACAGCTGTCCTGGCTGAAGGGAGATACCCAACCTACTTACCACTTGAGTTTCAGAGAGGCAGCCCTTTTGTTTATCTCCTCCAGTGTCTCAGAAGAGTTTGGTTATTCATTTATGGACTCATAAGCTACATCCTTGCACGCTCTCCAATCCTTATAAGCTCCATGCATCGTCCTCTGAGCTTCTTCCTACCTACCATGTGCAAAGGGAAGCTACCACACACACTGAGCTGGTGGAACTGCAGTGGTAATGTTCAGTTTTCCTCTTGTAAGGGGACCCTCTGCAACCCTCACATCTCCTTCACTGCCTTTCACAGTTTCTAGAGGTGTGACAATTTATGTGACTGGATGCCTTATCGATTTTTATACATGATGACAGAAAGATTCTTCCCTTTACAGCAATATAGACATAATTAAGCAGTTCTGGATTCAGCTATAGAAAAAAAAAAATGGATGGGTGCCCACACCCATTTTTCATGATTTGTTCATGCTCCAAAACGGCCCAGTAGGATTGACTGAACAAATATGATACCAGCCATTACTTGCAGTTGGAATAGACCAGGACAAATCAAGTGAAACATCTTTCCATTTCACCGCAATTAAAACCTGCTGGAACAGAATGAGTGCTTTATTAATGAATCCAAATCTTTACTGTTGTGGTATTGGAACAGACAGCTTCCAGAAGAGGAAATGGGAAGGCAGCCATCAACCTCAGGATGACAAGAGAAGAAATATTTTTTTCTGTAGAATCCTTATGAGGACACTGAAATAATGCTCTGTCACAAGAAAGGAAAAATAGAGGGGGAAAAAAAAAGTGAAGGCAAGAGAAAAGGAGAAGTTTCAGGAGCCTCTCCATCAGATTCCAAACATCATCTTTTTTCATAAACTAAGAGCAAGTGATGATTTTCTGTACAGGAAAATTAATTTTTTTCCTCCCTCACAAATATCTAGTTTGATTCTCTGTTTAGCGACACTTCTTGTTAATGGTCTTTTATGGATACTTTGGAAAGAGATTGTAAGAAAGGAACAATACACATTGTAGACATGAATGACACATGTGTTGCAAATAGTTTAAAATCTAGAAATTGGAAGGTAGGATAGCTATAAACAACCTAGCTGATGAATTATGTAACTATTTAAAGCCACTGATTAACCAATTATTGATAATTTATTAAACCCTAAAGTACCTCGAGAAAGCAACTGCCACACAAACCTTAACTAGAAAAAGACACCTACCAAAAGAGAGGAAAAAGGACAACAGCTAATCCATACAGTCTGTTGGAAATTGTCAAGACTTGTGTGTTGGCAGGCTGTCCAGGGGAGAGAAGGGAGGAAGGGTAAGGGCCAAATTCCTGAGATGAGAAGCTTTCTGAATAGGAAATCCCCATAACCTCCCATGGAAATCTTTACCTGAGGAACAAACAGCCAGTTGTATGCCCCACATCTTAGTATGGGGTGAGAGGCCATGTCTTAGAGAACAGGTCCCAGACATGGTGGGATTTAGAGATAATCACCAGCAGCTTGAGTCGCACCTGGATGAGGACAGGAAACTAGTGCAGAAACGTGAGCACAAGCATTGTCCTCTCTCAGCAGCTCACCTCACAGATGGGAGTGCTCTGTAACAGCTGTAAATTCCTCCAAGATTGGCTTTAATTAGAGCCTAACCTTGCCAGGAGAGGGATGGAGAGCCATCACCCACCCAGCAGGAGTGATGCCAGTCTCCTGCCTGGCTGGAGATGATGAAAGGCACCACTGCTCACTGCTGCTACTCCAGATGGCAAAGCCAGTGACAGACTTGAAAGGCAAGGCTACAAAACTTCATCATGGTGAGAAGAATGATTATGAAATAAGAAGGATGAGAATTGCTACAATCAGCCTGAGCTGGCCTGCCCTAACTCCTCTCTGGCAAAGCACCACAGGCATTTAAACTCTTTCCTCATTTATGGTCGTGGTATTTTATCATGCAATCTAAAGACTACAGCAATGCAAGAGCCACATCTTATGGACACCTAGGTTATATCTAAACTACAAAACCCCTCAGCAATACTTGGTTTCCACTTCTGCATCCTAATTGCAACCTAGATACACCAAGGGCTGGTTCATCCATGCACCAGAGCTGTCTTCCATGTCCTGGTTTCAAGGGAGCCTCAGGTGCAAAGCCCATAAAGGAGACAGAATGCCCCTCAGCAGGCACCCTCTCTGAATGGCACCAGAAAAGCATCCCCTGGGTTCCCTCAGCATGCTGCTGTGGACACAGCTGCTTCTGCCAGTGCTTCCCCACGCCTAGAAGTTGTTTTGTTACTATAGGAGGATAAAGTGATTTCACAGTCTGCATTTTTGAAGCCCACGGAATACCGTAGTAAGAGATTTAGGCATAAAACCAAATCTAAATTCCAAATGCACAAACTATCTGCTGTTGAACTGAGGCCATGCTAAGCTGCGTCCAGCCCTGTGCCCTCCAAGGTGCTGCATCAACTTCCATTCCCAGCAGGGATGAATCACACCCCAGCTCTGCACATTCTTCAGATGTCTCTCCAAGCAAACAAAGCATCGCTGCTGGTTTATCAATGTTGAATCAGGGACAGTTCAAGCTCTGCTGGATCCTCACCTGGTCCCAAAGTAATGGCCAAATTTAACCCTGAACACATAAACTCAATTTAGTATAACTGTGAGACCATAATTTTACTCAGGAAAAACGCTAAGAGTGAAGAATTTCTGTTATGAAGACAAAAATCAAAATATCAGTTTAATGACTCTGCAGTTTAAAACTTCTTCAGACTTTCCTGCAAAGTCTATGTGAAAAAAAGAAAACAAACTAGGAAAAGCCAATCAAACCCCAAATGAAAAAAAAAAAGGAAAAATCCAAACTGGAAGAGGAGCTTCATGAAAATCTGGAAAGGAGAACCTCTAGGAAAGCTGAGTCACTGCTCAAGTACAATGTGTACTTGATCAAATGGAACTTTTTGCCCACTTCTCACATAGAAAGATTATATGAAAACAAAAAGAGACCTCCAGCTACCTTACAGATATAAATGGCAAACCTTGGGTAAAAAAACCAATAGAATGAGAAGGTCAGTTAGTGCCTCAGTGTGAGTCAGGTCCAGAGCTGAATCACTGAAGTGGAAACTGCCTCCCAGTTACCATTAGTAGGACTGGAACTGGATCTTCCTGAGGTGCCATTCACATTAATTATGGAGCAGTGAGGTAGCTGAACCCTGGACATGGGTTTATCTCTGCTCCAGGGATGTTGCTTCCAGCAGAAGGGTGAAGCGGAGCTGTCGGGGTAATTTCTTAAACTTCTGCAGACAGCTTAGTCTGCACTTTCACCATGAATTATTTTATTTATAAGACAAGCCCACTTTGATTTCTCTTGCAAATTTACCATTTCTGCTTTCTTCCTACTGTTTTCTGGGAGAAAGGAACTTATTTTATATTAAGGATGTACAGAACTGCTCCATTTGCAAGGGAAATGTGTTGGAACCCAAAAGCTTCAGAGGAATGCAGGAGGAGGAAGAAAACCTTTGCACTTATTCTATCACAATGTAAATAATGTAAAAAAAGAAGGGCTTGTCCAAATCAAGTGAAAGCTCAAACACACTGCAGAGAAAATGGAGAAACAGGAAAAGTCAACATACTCAGGAAGAGAGATGCTTTGAGCACATTTCTGAGACTTTACCACAGCATTTGTCAGACAGTAACCCGGCAAATCCAAATTTACCCAGAGTATTCAAGCTCCTGTGCTTTGCCATGTAATTGCATCCTACCCATCACAAGACCCATGGCTGCTTCAACAGCAACCATTTCAGCTAATGAGGTTGCACAATGGAAAAAAAATAAAGGTTTTCTGCATTATTTCCAAACACAAACCTTTCACAAAAGTAACTTGTGACTCCTCTAGGTAAGGATACGTCCTCAGTCTGTAGTCAAAGCTATTAAGGAAAAAAAAAATTAACACAATAGTTTGAATTTAAAATGTATCATTTTAAGTGGACGCAGAAATGGTTTTTTTTAGTTTGGTTTTGTTGGGTTTTTTCTCCTTTCAGGCTGTTGCAAGTTTTCTGAGGAGCAGACTGAGGAGCAAAGAAGGAAGGCAGCTTTGCTGTGTACCGCTGCCATCTAGTGACCTGTCTCTCTCTGAGAACGGGACTCCAACAGCAGCGTCACCGTGCCAGCACTGTCCCCGTTGTAACCCTTTATTTCAGCTTCGGCAGGATGTGAAACCATCATTTCAGCTCACAGCTCCTATTGCACTGCATAGGTACCCAAAGCAAAGAATAAATTTCATAATGGCCCTGGCATATGTGTGATCATATCACAGCAATGGAACATTTATTCACTCTGCATAATCGTTATATCTATATATCACCCATAGGAGAATGGTCCTTTTAGAGAAAGAGAGAGGGTATTTTTTTTTTCTGTGAAGGCAAAGTTAATCCATGAGAAAATCAATTGTATTAGTAAAACATAATTAACATCCACAGACTTCATTATTTGCCCATGACATTGCCTTAAATGAGCTTCAATGGCACGCACAAGAGCAGAGATTATGGTCATGTGTTTCTTTCAGCTGCTTGTGATAAGCTCTCCATGAAAACTCAATTTCGAACAGCTTCTGGCAATGACAGTGATGTAGGAAACGCAAGGGCAAGTTGTGGCACAATATGATTAAGTGTGGGTCTGTCTGAGCTGCTTAGGAGAGGTCCCAGGAAACATCACAGTGACACTGCTGGCTCTGGGCTAACTCAGCTGAGCCAGCCCTCCCTGTCTCAGAATTGGGGATGTAGGTCTGAATGAACACGGATTTGAGAGACCCTGCTACTCCAGAGTCAGCTCTGCAAGTAAAAGGTAGATGTGGGAGAAGGGGCAGAACCCAAGAAGCAAGCTGTTAACATATAGGAGCAATAAATGTAATAGCCATAGCCTAATACCACAGCCCAGACTGTATCTTCATTTCTTTTATGCTCTAGACTTCTGGGAGGTATCACACAGTCCTGTATGTGGCTGAAAGTAATTTACAAGCCCATGGCAAGGGCCAAAATCAAGTAAACCTATATCAGAGTGCTCCTAACAGGGAAACTCATAAAGGTATATTGGAAAAAAAAAAAAAGCTATTCAGCAAATTACACAGCCCATTCTCTAAGGAGGTCATTGAAGTCAAATAAATTTCATAGGTCTTTCCTAGGCAATAATTTAGATGGAGTTAATATGCCCCAGAACACCAATAACAGCTAGATGCAGAGGTCATTTATTCACATTTTATCAATAGGATCTTTATGAGATGCAGGCTCCTTCTTCAAGATCCACCCCATGCCAACAACCCAGAACATCAATGCTGTCCAGAAACCCACCTCAGTGCAATCATCCATTTCAGACTGCTGACTGAGCAATATGAAGCTAGAAAACGTCTTTGGGAGATACTCAGCCCTCTGCCTCCACCTCAAGCCAAAACTAACTCCAGACTTGCTGGGAGAAGGAAAAGGCTGCTGTGCCCCAGCCATGAGAGGTTTTCATGTGAAGTATGATAGCATCGTGTTTCCTCTGAATAATAACTTACTTCAGCTTAATGCTTGTTTCTTCCTTGCCTGGGGTTCATCATTTCAGTAACACAATGATGGTTTTTGTTCTACACACCCTGGACCAAACAGACATTTCTGGTGCTTCACTACACATGATGCAAGCAGATCAAAAATTAGTTCAACAAAACACATAATTGGCTAATTGAGTATATCCCCTTCCCCTAACATGGATTCTACTACAATTTCAACTGGGGTGGCTTTTCAATGGACTTAAGACAACGTTGTTTGAGTACACAAGATGAAAGTATTGCCACACAACAGACAAGTCAAGCTCACTTGTTAAAACATATCCATGCACAGTGTGAAAGTCTAAAGGCCTCATATAATCAGCTGATGAGTGCTCCATTGTCCAAGTTTAGAAAGATTTCCTCTAAGGTCCACCTACAGAACAAATATTCAGAGCAGTCATACTGGGGAGTGCTGCTGATCCCACCGCTTCCATAACCAGCTGAGAAAAATCACTTTCAGAAATCACATAGCTCATGACGGAGACTTCTCCTTAAAAAGTCAGTAATGTGATTGATCCAGCTGGACAAAAACCCTAAAAAAAATCAAACAAGATTTGGCCTGAAGGTCTAGAACATTTAGGATTTCTCTGTTTTCATTTGTAAGTGCTAAAACCGTTTTCTCGGCGCATTCAGAAATTCTGCTTGTATAAATACATTAGGGTTTCAGGAATACTTTTCAGTTATTCTGCTTATAAAAACATCACCTCCTCCCTGTCCCCCCAGTGATTTCCAGGGAGCTGCTACAGCTTGTTTCCTCCAAACTACCATCATCCTCCACCCCCGCCTACCACCCATTAGGAGCCTGATACAGATATCAAATATGGGGCATAATGGGCATTAAATGAAGACCTCCCAGCTGTCTCCTGACAGTTTCATTGCATAATGGTGACCTTTGCATGTCTTATTCACCAAATAAAAAAAGACAAAACTATACAATTCCAAGCTGCAGATTAAAAAAAAAAAAGTCTATGATATATTTGGGGGGCAGGTTGGGGGTCTTCATTTACTTGCATATGTAGATGCTCTTAAAAGGCTTCACTTGGTGCTTCCTAGATGTGTAATATTTTATTTCTTAATAGTCATTCTTGCTTTCTTTCTTGCTGAAAAGTGATAGTTCACTTTGAAAGCAGAGATTTATACTGCAGACTCTTCATTTAAACCTTATGTAAAGAAATAAAATCTTTATGTCCACACATATTTGAGCTCCTACCTTCATACATTTACAGCGTGTTACATTTCCCAGCTTTCCCATATTTAATGTTTTACAGCCTGTTCTCCAGATTCAGGTAGTAAAAGGCTCGAAGGCCAGAAAGCAGGCAGCAGCTCACCATTTAATTAGAAAAGAACCAACACAGAGTTCTCCAAACTGCACAGTTGCTCAGAGGTACTAGCAAGACCTCTCACTAGAATAAGAACAATCTGACCTATGACTTCCACCAAAATATTTTAATTTAGAGAGTTTTAAAATGCTTTAAGTGAATCCCTGCTGGACTCTGTGTTGTCTCATCAGTATTTAGAAATAGCACTGGAGGGAAAAAAGAAAGAACAGGAAAGGAAAAGAACTATACACTAAATAGAAAAAAGTCTGGCTAAGGAGAAATAACTATTCTTCCATTTACAGAAGGCTTCACTCCCATTCCATTTGGCTATGCATCTCCCAGCCAAGATGTGTGACATTTTCTGCGGGTGGCAGCACAGTTGTCTTGGTATTTAGCCTGCATCTGACAAGCCTGTGCATTTGGAAGAATCATAGAATCATAGAATATACAGAGTTGGAAGGGACCCGTGGGATCATTGGTCCTGCACAGGACCAGTCCCAGGAGTCCCAGCATGGGCCTGAGAGCATTGTTCAAACACTTTGTGAACTCTGTCAGGTTGGTGCTGTGACACTGCCCTGGAGAGCTGTTCCAGTGCCCAACCACCCTCTGGGTGAAGAACCTTCTCCTGCTATCCAACCTAAACCTCCCTGGTTCACTTCGTGCCATTTCCTTGAGTCCTGTCCCTGGTCATGAGAGGGAAGAGGTCAGGGCCTGTCCCTCCCATTCCCCTCATGAGGATGTTGAAGACCACAATGTCTCTCCTCAGTCTCTTCTTCTCCAGGCTAAACAGACCAAGTGACCTCAGCCACTCCTCATATGGCTTCTGTTCCAGAGCCTCCACCATCCTCATGCCTCTCCTTTGATGGTCTCTAGTTGCTCAATGTCTTTGTCGTACTGTGGTGCCCAAAACTGCACACAGGATTAAAGGTGGGGCCACTCCAGTGTAGAATTTGCTAATAAGAGAGAGTTATCAAAAAGAACTTATTACCAATGTTTCACACTTGCAGAGTCTGACCACATCCTTTCTATCCTTCCCACTTTCACTCTCCATGGTTTTTTTACCCCCACTTCACACTATATTTCCTGAAACATGAAACAGTATAGGAAAATGCCATCAGTCTCAGGAAAATTACATGGCACCTTTCCCTTGCTCCAAAAGAGGACTAAATATCAACTCTGCAATACATTTCAGATGTTTGTCTAGTGCAGAAACATCCTCTGTCCCAAAACAACCTCCAAGGCTCCACACAGCCATCTGAGGGTAAACCATACTGGCGCTTCCCCCACCTTATTGGATCCATGGCAGGAACCTCCTCCAACATGTCCATACACAGCCTTGCAGGGCACACACTGGAAAAACACATGGGAAAATGGGCACCACAGCCTGGGTCTTGTCCATAAGTTAATGGCTCAGAAAGTGGGTACACAACTGCTGACAGAAAAGCAGTGCCTGGCCCACAGCCTGCAGGTTACTCCTTAAAGTACTTTGTAAAATTTTCCTTTAGCTTTTCCATGTCAATCATTCTTTCCAAATCTCTTATACCTGTTGTTATCCTCACAGCTCTCTGTTATTCTCCCCTTTACCTCTTTTCCTTTTTAGGTCATTAACCCCAAATTAGGTCATTAACACATTAACACATGTTGCCAAGCAACACTACTGCTGATGACCATGGCAATGCCTGCCCACAAGTTGTTTTTATTTTTTTCAAATACTTCTGAGGACAAGGATCCTCCTCTGCCAAAACATGACAATGGTGACTATGGCTCAGCCTCCAACCTGCTCTGACTCACAGATCTTCCTCTGTGTAGCTCACTGGAACATTACCCAGGTTCATGCCTCAGGTTTAAGCATTGCTTTTACATTACACTACATTCCTCAGGTTCCTGCAGAAAACCAAGCATAAAGCTGGGATGAAATTCCAAACAGTTGAGATTCCAGGTGTGACCAGTAGCAGTGGCTGTCTGCAAGCAGCTTCTCTGCTCTTCATGGTGCACAGCATAGGCCAGAGGTTTTGCTGTCCCAAGGCTGCAAGAATGGTGGAAAACAGAACACCTTGCTCCCTCACCCTTCATCCAAGGTTCCTTTGAAACCAGGGGATAGAGACCATTGGGAAAAAAAAACCTGCTGTCCTCGAGGAAGTGGGGTGTTCCAGGGAATCCCATTTTAGACATTATCAGCCAAGCTCTCCATTAATGCCATCAGTATAACACAAAGTTTGGGAGGTAAAACACCAAAACCCTGCCCTCAGTGCCTAACATCTCATAGAGAGAATGATAGCTTGTTTGCAAGTAGTTATGTTAGGGTAGAGGGATTTATCCTGTGTGGACTTATTCTGACATAAATCCTTGCCTCTGATTGTAATAAAACCTCTTTATGGTGACTTTTCACCAAGCAAACTTCTGTCACAAGTCTTTCAGAATTACAAGCCTCCTTTCCCACGCCCTGCCTCAACAAGAGGGAATGGAGGAGAACAGAATTTCTTTTGCTGCAGGCAAACTGGCTTTGTGTGCTCCATGTATTTTGGCTTGGGGTTTCTGCACAAAATTCAACAAAGTTTTCATATAAATGCTCATATGTTTGGAGGCAACAGCTTACAGTGGCAGCCTGCAGGCAGGTCAGCTGTGGATTTGAGGGGCTGCAAGGAAAATGTTTCCTCTAACTGAAACCCACACTGACTCCCGTATGGAAAAGCATTGCAGAGACACAAGAGGACACTGAATCCAGCAAAGATGCTGCCTAAGCAGCTCAGGGAGGAGATGGGTTCTGGCAGGTTTCACTAAAACCAGGGAGCAAGTTGTGCTCCTTCCTCGGAAGAGAGAAGCGCAGCGCACGTCCCTGCCTGGCAGGCTGTGAAGTGAAAGCCTTATCTCTGAAAGCACACATACTCCAGGGAGTCTGCTGTGGAAAATCCCTCCATCAAACAAATCCCTGGGAGTTTCCAAGGAGTCCCAAACCTCTCTGGTCTGTCAGAAATGAATGCTTAGCTATTGCTAAGGCTCTTCTAGAAGGATGCAGAGAGCCAGCTGTATGACTTTGGCAACCATCAGTGAACCACCACAAAAGGTTGTCTTTTTTTAATGGAGTTAATTTACATGAGTGTTGTCACTGCTGCTCTCTTCCAGAAGCTCAATTTGCAACAGTGGCTCGATCTCAGACTGAAAAAAAGGGAAAAAGAACACGTAAATGTGTATCATGTGATGAACTCACCCATCACATGAAACCTCCCTCCACATGACAAGCTGTCTGAGACATCCTGCTATGTATACACAATAAAAACTGTGGGAAACTGGGACTCAGAGAAGTGCTTACTTAGTTTACAAAGTTGGAAACTTTGTCTCTATTCAGCTGAGGTTTTACACAGACTAATGTACTCTCAGCTCCAGACACAGACTTACACATATTCCCCTGTATAAATTTCTACAAGCTCCAATTGCCATATGTAACTACACGTGTTGGAATAACCAAAGCAAATTCTTCAGAGTACAGCTACTGTGTGCTACAGTGAGTAAAACTAGATTCTTACAATCAAGAAATGCCAGATCTGCATAGCCAGAAAGGAAAACCATCTTCACAAGATATTAGTTCATAAACTTGGGTAAAAGAAGAATAGAAAATTGTTGTCATGCAGGACATGGTGCTCAGCTGAGGGATACAGGCAAGCAGCAGTGCAGATTGCTGGGAAATTCTAATTAAAAGTACATGCTGATCCCAGAAAAGCAGATAAAAATATATTACTTTCTAAGAGAAAACAAGCTCTCTGTTCTCCTGTACCTTTTACCAGCAAGTATTGAATTCAGCAATAAACATATATATATGCTCAGACCCCACACTATTAAGAACATTACCAAACATTTATAAGGTAATTTATAATATCATATTATAACCATATTATTTATTATAATATCATATGACTGACCTAAAACTTCCTGCCAGTTCCATTATACATTACAGGAATCCACAAAGCTGCAACTTAAAGGTAGTGGTCCAAAAGCTACTGTCATTGATTTCTGAATCTGCTCATAGCAGCTACACTGACAAAACCTGACACAGCACTGCCCCACATTCCAAGGAGACAACTCAAGCCTCCCTTGCTTAGTTTGTCCCTGAGGTCCCTATAAACAGCAGCTACTACTGAGAAACTTGAAATCCATATACAGAGACCACCAAAATCACTGCCTCTCCCTGAAATCAGTGTTTTCCTTTGATTTTCAAGAAAAACAAGTCTTCCAGCCACAACCTTCAGATTCATATGGAAAAACCATTTAGAATTTCATTAGAGAAAGCAAAGCATAAGTCCTTTAAAATTTGTTATGAAGTAATCCTTAGAAATAGATAATTACTAGAATTCTAAAATAATTTCTATAAAATTCCACAGAATTAGAAAGCGAGCATCTGTTCTAAATAACTTTTTAATTGCCATACAGAATTGGAGAAACAGAATATCTTTTCTTGTTCATTTTTATAGTCTGGCAGATAATTCATGTAGAAGGATTATCAAATTCTATTAAATGCCACAGCAATTTTTCATGCAGGAGTCTTACTCTTTTCTCTCTCTGATCGTGTCTTATTTGAGGAGGGGAACGTGTTCGGCAGCCAAGTCCCCATTATTTGCTTTGGACAGTCAATTTTGCAGCTGAGCCCATAAGGTTTCTCCATATAATTATAAAGCATGTCTGACCGCTTCAGTGGTGGGTGGACAATTACAGATGTCAAAACTTTTCTTCCAGATAATAACAAAACTGCAAGGAGAGCAAACCTGTTATATGAACCTCCAAATTACATACCCAACATCATATCAATTCTTCATCTGAAACACCCTGCTGGGCAGCACACATGGAAATTACCTTATTTGAAAGAAAGAGCTGTTAGGCAGGGTAAATATTAGCACTATCTGGCATGAAAATCTTGCTTTGGCATAAGTTTTAGGTCAAGAAAGAATAAACAATGACAGAAGAAAAACTCCCAGCTGAATACATTATGCTAGTTAAAGAAAGTAAAAGGTGAAAACTCCTTCCAAAACCTTTTGTTTTTTAGACATCTTGTGAATTACCTGAACCAGATTGCATTTCAGCCATTATTCAAATATTATCTTACGTATGATTTAAAAAGCATCAACATCACCCAAAGTATTGTTTTATTTCAGATATGCACCCACTAAACTAAAGATTCTCAACACACTCAAATGCTCCTGAGGTTGCTTGCCTGAAGTCCTCCCCATTAACTTACAGTCAGCTCTTCCAAAATTTAATCTTTCTATTAGAGCAATAATAGTTCTGTAAACAAAAAGCATTTTATGATTGTTTCTGTATGTATCGAGATGTGTTTGGCACTGCAGTCTGCAAAAGAGAATTTCCTGTTTACAAGCTCATTTTCTGTCCTGAATTTGAATGCATACTTGAGCAAAACCCTTCCACACAACTCCTCATCTTATTTCAAATGAGAAAATATTTTGATGAGCATTTTTGCTTTAAGTTAACCATAATTATTGCAACAGTTTGACCTCTTCTTTTCTTAAAAAAAAGAAACAAAAGAAAAAGTATTGACAAATTAATAACAAAATATGGATATTACAACATAATATATGAATCTAAACAACTTTATAGATCTGAGAAGTCCTGTTTGGTTCAATGAGACAACTCTGCCACATGGTTGTCCATGTTTGAATGCAGCCAAAGCCTTTGTTTGTCAGGTTTTTCTCAACAGCTGTTAAGCATCAGTCTCATAAGTCTGACTTTTTGTTATACTTACAATAATCCATACATTATTTTAGAAAAAAAACTCATGGAATTATGCAGAGACATTAATTTACCTTATTTTCCCATTTCAAGATATCATGTTTTTTCCCCTTACTTTTTATTTCCCATCTCCTCATGAAGAATCTGCATTAGTTATGCTCTCACTACAGAATCATAAAAGTTCCAAGTTAATATGTGTTACATTCATGAACCTGAGTATTTATGCTGTGCAGGAAAGGAGCCAAAGTAACCAGGATAGAAATGAGTGTGAAATAAAGAAATACAAGGTGAGGAGTATGATTGTGCTGTCCACATAGCCCTAAAAATACTGACCTGGGGCTGTTCCTGAGAGCCATGGCAGAACCTGGGCCCCACATGATCAACCCAGGCTGCTGGGTAATTCTGCCCAAATTCCCATCCCAATTTCCTGAAACAAGTCTAACTTTGCTGTCTTCAACTTAATCATTTCAGACTTACAGTAGAATAAAGGATTTATCATCAGGTTTAAAAGAACACTTGGATGTAAACCAGCCTCAAGGCAATCACATAACCAACCCTTGGTCCCTGGTAACCCTTTTCAGCATCATGATAGAACCCAAAAGTGCTGCATACATTATTCAGGTCCAAAGTCAGCAGAAATGCAGAGAAATGTTGTATTTACTTACTTGGATACTATATCACCCAAAACAGCTGCCTGGTACAGAGCCTGTTATTTTGTCAGTTACAAATTTCTAGTCTCAGAAACCTGTTTCATACTATTAATTTGCCAAATGGTGGTAACTTCTATTTAAAATTCATAATCTAAAGCATAGAAAACCCTTAGATGTGTTGCAGAAAACAGCCACTGAATTAATGTCTCAACCAAGTCATAAGAAAGGGGTTTTTGGACAGACTTTCAATAGTGCTTTTTATAATAGTTTTCCTTTACTCAGAAAAGCAAACAATTTTTGTCTGTGCAAAACAATGAACCCAGTGGGGTGAGGCTGCATAAGGAACAGTAAAGCCAATCACAACACAGAAGAGCAGGACAACTCAGGTCTATTGGGACCTGGTTGACTTCTTTTTCTCCTTCATTTCTATTACTGAACTTAAGTTTTTTTTGTCCCCCTGATTATAAAACACTGTCACAAGATAAATGTCATCCATAGGTTTGAACTTGCTCCACAAGATCCATAGCTCCACTAAGAAATACTTAAAAGATTTGAAAATTGCAATCTGGTGAAAAGTGATGTAACAGCATGGCTCCAGGCAGGACCAGTTGCTCAACACTCAGGGAGTATAACCCCTAATAATTTAAATTAATTATTCAACAATGATCAATCTCCATTAGATCATCCACATCTCATCCCTCTGTACCCTTACATGGGGTGTGCTGGGATTAATCTGCTGTGGGAAGCACAGTTTAAATACCATATGGAGGAAAGCAGAGCCACAGCCTGGGAATGGTAGGCAGAGCAAGCCAAATTAATATCTTTTCAAATGCACACATGTTTGGCAATCAGGTTCCACATGAACATTGTCAGGTGCAATTTCTTTTGCTTTGGAAATACCTTGGTAACTAGAGCAAAACCTCATGAGCATCTCAGCTCAGGAAGCAGAGCTGTGAGAACTGAGCTAATCCTCTGCTAACAGAGGCACAGAGGACAGAGCAAAAAGGGGAACCTTTGGCTGTTGCTCTCCATCACTTTAATTGCACCAACATAAACTGAGCATCTTCACCACTTCTCTGCTGACTTCTGCACAGCTACAGACCATCAGTGTCTGACAACTGCCATGCTTTATACAAAGTCAAGCAGGTCAAAGCCTAGCTTACATGAAATCAATCAGGATTTACGAAATAGAAATGAAACTGTCACCCCTCAAAGGGCTGATCTAACAGATAGGCTTCATTTGTAAATATATAAAGCCATGTATCTAGTCAAGAGGATGAAGCCTCTTGCAAAACAGAGCTGCAACAACTGCTTTGCTTTAGGTGGTTAAGCTGTGCTTTCATGCAAAAATGCAATTGTCAGGGCACTTACCATGTGGGAGACCCAAGTCATTTTCTTTTACATCTGCCTCCACCCATGAGAATGAACCAGACTGCACAAAGGGCATTCTTCAGCCTTTCACTTGAATTGCTGCTCTGTTTTCCTGTAAAATATGTCTCAGTAATATAGAAAATAAATTTTAAAAAAAGCATGCAAGAGACCATGCTTCTAAAGCCTAGTAGTTATGTCACTTACTAAGAAAAAGGCAGTCTTGATTCTAGTCCCAAGACTATGCCTGTAATCCCCATCATGGCATAAAACATGTGAACACTACCTCAGACCTTCCATCCCTTCTCCTTGAAAAGAAAACAAATTTTTCTGTTCAGTTATTTAAAATAAAAGGTATTTTCAGAAATGCTCAGTGGATATGCACCCACACAAGTCACTTTCCTCCTGAGCAAAGTGCCTAAACCTCAGAAAATTAACAGAGCTGGACACAACCTCCTGTATTTTTGTCTTCTGCAACTCTTATTAACTATCTTGAAGCATCTCCTCACTCAGCACATCCCCCTTCTGAGGTACCTTCACTGCATACTTCCTCTAGGATGCCAAGGCACCCAACATTTGGATTCTGGATTCCAATTTGCAACCAGGTGCTCAAAGGTTAAAATCAAATGCCTGCTACGTTTTGCACCCTGCAGAAAATAAAACCAATATGCACATTTTTAGCAGCCAGGGACAGGAAGCAAGCTCTCCTGTAGATTTCCATCTTCCATCTTTTTCTCCTGTCCCTTGTTCCCTGCAGTTTCCCTCCTCTTCCAGTCTGTCCTCCCAGTATTTTATCAGATGGGCAAGCAGCAGGTGCTCATCACTGTAGCTGTGCTGATGAGCCAGGATATATTTATCTTATGACTGCTTCCATCATGAGAAGCCAGGGTTTCCTGCCCTCTGATGGTAGAAGAATTCATTGGGAGTCCACATCCTCACTAAATACTGCTTTTTTCACCACACATCCAGAAATTTAAAATTTCTAAACCATGAACTCTTGCCAAATGTAACTGAGTTCACCAGCAGATTCGGAAGATTGTTTAGAAGTCAAAATCTTTGTCCATTTGTACATTTAAGTGCTATTGTCCAAAATAGCACGTAAATGTACACATGGACAAAGATTTTGACTTCTAAACAATCAGGCTTAATGAGGAGATGAGGCTGGGGCCGAGAAAGAGAGCAATAGGAATTAAGCAAATCGTTGGACATTTCTAAAGATGCGATTCACCCATGATTTACACTCCAAGCCTTTTGAGCACATGCTCAACAAACCACCAATCCAGCAGTCAGAGACTGGCTGTGTGAGCAAACAGGGCTGGGGAGTGGGTCCAAGGATGGTCCAAGCATCCTCCAGGATGCCCAGATCTCAGCAGGACCCCACTTTGGGCTGAGCACTCTGCTGTGTGGACAGGTGTGACCCTGAACAAGGAACATTTTCCCAGGGGTACATTGGATGCAGTCCCTCTCTTTGGTGATTTTGCTGTACTGGTGCAAGCTAGGCTGGGCCAGTTGGCCTCAGGAGCAGAAACAAATGCTGCAGAAGTAGCCAGAGAAATTGGAAGAACATCATGTGTTAATGTTGGCCCAGCTTATTGTTCCTGAAGGGTGGATGGATAAGTAGGGGGAGTGTAGCTCTGTCCACCACTGGAGCCCCTTGGCTCTTCCCACACCAGCAGCTCTGAGCCTGCATTGCTGTGAGGACATTCCCAGCTCCAGGAACTCAGTGTTCCCAGATCCTGAGCTGATGTGCTCATGGGAAAATGTTCAAAATATCCCTCATAGGCAATGATCTCATGCTTTTCCATAAATGCTCTTTTCTTTTTTAATCCTTCTGTGAAAAACTGAGATTCAAAAACTTGAAGACAACATTGACAGGTCCCATAAACAGCATTTGCTGCTGCCCATAGGAGTTCAATCAGTGCTCAGTGACCCCAGTCACAAACTGGAAGACCGGAGTAGTAACAGGAATTAGTCAGAGATCCTTAGCCCTGGACTTGAACCTTTTTCCCCCGTATTTGCACTGTTGGCAAAATATAGATATACAGAAACACACATGCAAACAAAAATTTGCATAAATATCAATACACATATACAGACATCTATTAACACATTTACACAATAGTTGTATTTGTGTCTACCCAATTTCTTAAACATATGCTGAGTACAAATATCTAATGACATATGAGTATTTCTGTAAGTTTGTTTAGACATACACTCATGTGCACATACACAATACAGATAAGATGCATTAAATACTGGTTGGGGAGAAGCTCATGACATACATCCTGAAATATTTTGGCAAAGGTACTCTGAAGGATGGAAACGGAAGAGTGATCTGCTAGAAAAGTGCCCACAAGTGCTGGACTGACCCCGTGTTTCCCTGTGCCAGCCCGTATCACACATGTGTATGTACACACACAAAAACTCCCACAAAAGCCAATATGAGCTTTGATGCAGAAGCAGCCCTTTAGAAGCATTTCAGCTGAAACAGAGCAGGTTTTGGGTCATTTTGGTGAGTGACAGAATAACCACTCTAGCAAACAGGAAGAATTTTTGTTGTAATTCTTCTTTTATTTTTAAAAATAAGAAACTTCCCAGACTAAAAAGGAGAACATAGAGCCAGGAAATCACATTCTCCAGCCCTCAGTCACATATTCAGAAATTAAAAGACTTGAAAAGAATGCACCTTATTTCAAGATTTTTTTTAAAGTATCTATTTTTTAAAGCTGACCTTTTATTTAGGCTTCTATTTCCAGATTGGCTGGAAATATGCTTCCAGATAGTATTTCCAATATACTTCATATTTTATAGAGATGAATTCAGGAGCATATTGCTTTTCTGGCAGTTTCTGTCTCTTAATTTCATCTACCCAAGTTAGCATTGGAAATGCTTCCCTTTCCTTTGGTCACACACAGTTTTGTACCCTGTAGCATGCTTGCTACAACACTGAAACCAATTCCCTTCCCTTCAGGCAAAAGTCTAGCTTTAAAATTTGGATCCTGTGCTCTAAGGTATGTTCTCCTCTCTTTGTACACCCTGGACTCCAACTGTCATACTCACAGCAGTGTTGGTATTAAAAGCCTTAACATTCATGTCAGTGATAGCATTAACCATTAGTATTAAGATTAAAACCTCTGGCTTCATTCTTACTGAGCCCACCATGCTGCTATTTTAGCAGCAGGATTTTTAATTCTCAGTTATATACAGTTCTACTATTAGCCTAAAAGGCAACACCTTTCCAAGTGTCCTCTTACTTAGTTATCATTGACTGATAACAGATGAGAACCTTTCCTGCAACTACCTTCCCACAAAATGCAGCCCAGACACTTTATCAAGAAACTCTTCAGTCACTGGTAATGATTTTTGCAAGATAGATAAAAACCCCTGTTTTCTCAAAGTCTGTGTTTACTAACCTTTGAAATATTTTCTAAGTGCTCCTTTTCAGTCCCTACAACAGGCAATATGCTAAAAAGTAAAATTCCTCAGGATATTAGCCAGTTTAAAAGTATGGCAGTGTGATCATGCACATGCAACATATAGAAAAATAAATGGCATTATATTTCTTGTAAAAATAAATTTTAAAAGGATATAGAACCTCACTACCATTTTGAAATAAACCAGATGATAACTGAGTCTATAGAATTTTGTTTTCTGACAAGCTGAGCACGTTTATTTGAGACTTTTAATCAGAAATTTGTAAATCTGGGGGAAAAGCAGCTGGGCATTTCAGAAAGGGAAGGAGAAGGCTCATAAATTAACCAGTTGGCACAACCCTAACTATAGTATCACGAACAGTGCTGTTATAATATTATTGCTGTAGGTTAATGTGATCCTTTATACAGCCTTTTTGTCCTCCACAGTAGCCCATTTTCAAGAAGTAAAATGGTTTCATTTGAATTGCAAATCCCAACACATATATAGTTTGATGCTTTTGGAGCAGGATGAGTGACAGTGGTATATTAGAGTTAACAAACCTTACCCACTTTTAAATACATTTCTGGTATTGAAAGCTAACAGAGCTGAAATCTGAATGGGTAAAGGCTCTGCTCTGGCATTCATTCCTTTATTGGAGCCTTGAAAGGACCGTATGGAGGGAATCTGACAGAAATTTCGTGTTGCTGCTAAATAGAACTCAGTCCAAGGTAGAAAAATAAAAGCTTAGGTCTGTCGTCTTTTATAACATTTCATTCCTGGGGGCCACTGCTTTCAAAACTGAAACTAGGGGCTGTGCAGCCTCTTTGATTCAACTGGTCCCTCAGCTTAATGGACTACAGGCCTTGCAAAATTGCTGAATTCAGCCTTTTGAAAGATTCTGTGCTTCCTGTACAGAAATCCATTAGCGCGTGTGGCAGCAACAGAAGATTAAAAAAAAAAAGAAGAAAAAAAAGGAAGCTTCAGGAAAATGTGCAGTGGGAAGTAGATAATAATCTGCTTCCAACAGTCCTGCACACTTGGGAAGCTGTTTTTTTAGGTCCAGTACAGAAGTTTAACCTGCACATTGCCATTAGCAACAACCAAAGGCATACCATAGACACGCAGGCACAGAGCAGCCAAACAACAAGAATCTGAGAGAGCCACGTCAGACTGAATTCACTTGCTACTCTTAACTTTTTTTTTTAAAGAAAATTCTGGATCCCAAAGGGATATACAAGCATAATTTTATAGGAGGGAGAAATCAAATTTATAATAGGAGAAATAGAACCCAGCCAAAGCTGTGCTCCAGTGCTCTATCAGAAAAACCTGTCCAAGCAGGAAGTCAAGGCAGAATTCTTGAGTATCACCCTCAATGTGCTTCCAAAACTTAAGGAAAAAACTAGCAGTAAGACATTTGTACAAATAATACAAATATTCTTCTTGTAACCAAGCTACCCATGTGTTTCAAGCATTGAGAAGCAGAGCACTCACTCCACAGCACGGGCACAGACTCTAACGCAATGTGTCCCCACAAAGGCGTTTCATGTTTTCATAGTTAATCTTCCATTCAGCCATTGTGCTTTGATGTGCTCTGAAAGCAGAAGAAATTTACTCATCCGCCCTTCAGGCTGCAGCAGCTGTGACACTGCAGAGCAGCACAAAGGGACAGCTCTGTGGCCAGGGGATGGCAGAGACCTGCCTCCATTTGAGGCTGATAACTCATTCTGCCTTTTAGAGTTCAACAAACAACAGATTTACACTCAAAAATGGAAGTTATTCAAGTGAGAGATAAACATATAAAAAAATGAGTAGCATACAGCAGCAGACATTAATTTAAATATACTTCAACATCAGCTCAGTTGAAGAGTGTCTGATCCCATGATCACACATTCTGACACACATTTCAACAGCTTTCAAAGTCTTGATCCTAAACAAAGAAATCTTTTCTACTCTTTCCTATTTCTAGACTAACACCTGTAAAATTATTTCAATTTTACTCCTCACCATGCACATGATTTTAAATGCTGGCTGCAAATGTAGAAACTAAGATTTTTAATGTTCTGGTACCCTGCCAAAATAAGTCAAAGACATCCCTAATAACAAGAATATGTTATTATCTGGGCCATCCTGCATTTATTCTACCAGTTTCTGTAACAATCATTAACCTGAAGACCATGAAAGCATCAATTTTAAATGCTTCAGGAATAAATTTCCAACATAAGGTGAATAAGTGAAAGTCCACTCAGTCATGGGGTGGACTTTGATGCTTTCTTTACTAGTGGCTTTCTAGCCTGAGCAGTGGGCCTTCAATTCCTTCATCAACCTTAGAACCAGACAGAAAGCCAAGAAAAATGTGCCTAGATCGCTACTGCAAATGCTGCACAGACAATAGCTTTTTCACACACCACTTCTTTTAAACATTGTCTTCATTTTTATATTTCAGGGGTTTCCAAGAGATGAATGACAGATGTAGCAAGTAGTTTTAGCTGCCAAAACAAACGCTGGTCACTTCACCCATTGTCCAAAGCCTTTGACTAAACAGATTCAGGATGTGAAGGATGCAAGGAGAAATTCCACACTACAAAATGTATTCTGGGTTTTGCAATATCTGTCTTTTTTTTTTCAAAGACAGTATGAATGTGAAAATCACTTTTAAAAAACTGGTCTTAAATCTCTCTTTTTGGCAGCACAGACTGTAGAAGCCAGAGACAGATAAGACCTTACAAGAAATCTACACGTTTCCTCATGAACATCATTTCTTCCAACACAGTTACCCCTAATATACTGTTGTTTCAAATCTATGTTTATGAAAAAAATTGGATGATCCTCATAGAAAAATCTGTAACCAATATATTGGATCACACTTTTCCTCAGCGTCTCCCTGACCTTTCCCACTTTCATTATTCAATGCTTTTCATAAATATCCCAAGCTCAAATGCTTTTGTTTTACTAGTTACTGTTTAAGATTGAACACAAATGGAGATGGTTAAGCCAACAAGCTTTATGGGACCACCTGTACATAGCTACTATTTTTTAATTTACACATTAAAAAAAAATAAATATTCGTTTTGCATCAGAGGTGATTGTGCATGGATTTGGAATTTGATGGTCAAATTCAAGGACTGGGAAAAAGAGTGAAAGCTGACAACAGAACATAATTTCTTTTCCAGTATTCATTTATTTGCCTACTAGGAACATGTTTAAAGGAGAAAATACCACCTTCCAATTAAACTGGGTACTTTTCACTTGCAATGTTCTTTGCCTCCTAAACAGGCAAAAGTTCTTTGTCAGGTAACATGAAAAATAAAGAGCTATTTTTCACAGTTTATCAGCCAAGGTTTTATACAATCTTATGATAATTCAGGCTATCCCTTTAGGATTGAAGAACACCAATAGCGGTAGGGTAGTAACAGAACCAACCAATATAATGGAAGAATTGTCAGTGGGATTTCCACACAGGAAGGGTTTCTAAACAACAAGCAAAACAACCAGCTCATTACTTGCAATTCTCTTATTACCTGCCAACAAAATGGCAGTGAAAGCTGAAAAACTCAGGTTTTGAAGGCATGTTGTAAACATTACTTCCATCATTCAAGCCAGAACCCCAGAAGCTTTTTTTTCTGTGATGTTTTATAAAATAATAAAAAAAAAATGAGGGAAATCAGAGACTGTTAACAAGACTGTTTCAAGGCAGGCTTCTTATTTTGGCTCCTCTCTAATTCTTAGGCTGACAAGTGAATCTGGTGAATTAATGTTGGAGATTTGAACAATAAACACTCTGGGCCTTTTCTATTGCTTCAGCGATGCAAAGCCTAATTAGATGGTTAACTAGGCATATGGCTACTTTGCATCATTGTAGAAGCAGAAAGCATCTGATGTGCACACTGCTTCTAGAAATTTAAAAGCACTGTAATTGTTGGAACTTAATCTTCCTAGATGCCAGTAACAAATGGTTGGGGTTGTAGAAACATGGAGCACACTACAGGTTTTTCTTTATTCCTTGTAAATATCGACAGTATAAGCAGAAAACTGAATATAGACAGTGATTATTTTTTATTGCAGACTCATAAATAAGTCAGAGTCAAGCAATAGAAATATACTGAGTGAAAAGCAACTATTTTAGATCAGTACTTGGCTTAGTTAACAACTAAGTTAACTATCACATTTTGAAAGCAAATTCCAGCTTTAAAAGTTGGTGGTAACCATTGTAAATAATGCTGCAATCTCATCAAATGTTAAAACAAAGGAACAAAGACTGAAAGCTCGAGAACAACATATTTAGAGTTGTACAATGCTCATCTGTCCTTTGAAAAACAATGTTTGTTTTTCAATACTGAAATTTCCATAAGCTAATCACCAAGAGAGTAACAAACCACAGCAGTTCTTTCAGAACACATGGCTGATCCTTTTTATCATTTGAAGCTCTAATCTAAAGGATCACGATCTTCTCTAAGGCCTTCATTATTTAAATTTATTCATCAAATAGGTTTTTAAAAAGTTACTTAGTTTACTGGCAATTTACAATCAAATCTTAGTGAACATTAAATATACAGAACTCAAGCTCTTGAATAATGAATTTGTATGCTTTGCTTCTGCTTTTTTTTTCCTTTGAAGAAAGATTATGTTCAGAATTGCATTTCCCATTCTGATTCCCTTGACTACAAACTTGAAACCACATTTCTTGCTAATTTGTGCAGGTTCTTTTCAATCAGCCTTATCAGTGAATGTTCCAGCACTCGTGTTTGTTTGGTAAGGAGGTCACAGCAATCAAAACCAAAGCAGAATATGAAGAAAGATCCTAGAATTTGAATGCCTATGTATCAGGAGTTCTCCCGTCACAAGGAGCATTTTTAACAATTTGGAAACCACATGTCTAACCTGAGAGCTGGAAAGACACATTAGCACATCTAACTGTCGGTTCACAAGTAAGAGCTTCATGGATTCCACATTTTTAACATGAACTCTAAAATTCCATCCAGCTTATCACCCTTACTTATAAATTTTTACTATTTTAATAAGGAAAATCAGGCTGGTGCCATTTAGCTACCTATATGAGTGCTTCCAGTGGCATTTTCTACAAGAATGTAATGAGAATAAGTGACACAGGCTTCACGCAGGGCTTGTTTCTGCCAAATCAGCATGATTACACAACCTGAACTATCCATGATCTCACTCATTATTCAAGGAACAGGCTGGCTGAGACGTTCCATACAGTATTCCAGTGTCAGAGCTGGGTATTTTGGGCAATTTGGTATATTCCACTTACCCTGGCACAAAATATCTTTTCAGAAGTGATGCATATTCCAAAGCAGAGCAGAAGGTTCAGATACATACAGTGGCCCAAGTTTTTTCATCCCAAATGGATTTTGCTCATCTGGGTACATATTTTTTCCTAAATCTGAATTATAGGGCATAGAATACTTTTTTTCTCCCCTGTCAATTATGTCATTTGAAAGTTAAAATAACTTGCACTCTCTTCCTTCACCAAGATTTATAAACTCGGAATATCCTTCAAGTACTACTAAAAAAAAAAAAAAAAATCCAACCCAACTGTTTGGGTTGCTTGGTCCTTATATTATTAATCAAATTACCGAGTCTCTCAACTTCCCTTTACATCCTGTACTAATGAGCCCACTGCAAATATAAACAAGATTATTACCACAGCCACCAACTTTCTGCATTCAGTAGCTGTCATTCTTAAAGTGCTGCAGGCACTGCAGAAGTATTTGTGATCTCAGGAGGCCAAAGCAAGGAAAAAAAGGTGCCCAAAAGTAAAATAAAGGAGATTTCAAATTATTTCTTTTAAACATTTGAAATTAAATCAGTCAATATCAAGAGACAGCCAATGATGGCATGCAAAATAATGGCAATGGACTTTCTATGGTTTATCAGTTAATTTCAAGGAATTCAACTCTCTGACAAAAGGCTATTAGCAAATAACAGCCCAAGACTCCTCAAATAAATAGTGCTAAAATCTCATTAATCAAAAAGGAGTCCATAAGATCTTTTAGGCAAGGATCATGGACAAGGCATTTTACAGATTTCAGCATGATTTCTGTGACATTAGAACCAGAAATTAGAACAATCATACAGCAACATCCCTCTGCAAACACCAGAGTTTGCAACTCCTTTCAGTGTTGCCGCACAATGTAACCACTAATGCAAAAACATTACTTTTTCCTTTTAAAATTACACAATGAATAATTGGCCTTGGCCAACTCTTGTCTTCATTACAAAGTGGCTGCTGCCACTTCCTCTCAGTGGGAAGTGATCCATGTCAGATGAAGGCTGCAATTCACATTTTTAAAATAACATCTCTCCTCTTTAATGTGCAGTGATCCTCAATCATTTCATGCAGATGAAAGAGGAAGTTGAAATTTATCCCAGCTTTTCATTCACTCTGCTATAATTAGCATTTACCTATCCCCAGCTGACATGTCTTACATGTAAAATTCTGACAGGAATGAACAAGCTTACCTTATAAGAGAGTTGGACATAAAAGAAATGGTGCTAGCTGCCTCCCAGGAAAAGTAGAATCTCCAGCATGGAATAAGGAAAATTTTATTTCAGTGGAAATTAAAAGAAATAAATCTTATGTGGGAAAAGAGAGGATTTGTTCCTAAATTTAAAGAGTGTGGATTGAACGGCAGAAGGCCACCCTGCACTGAAAGAAAATAAAAACTTCAAGAATGTAGGTGTTTAGTTAGAAATACCTAGTTCTAAATATCTGAGAAAGAAAATCCTGCCAGCCTGAAGCAGGATTTGGATTCAGGAAAAGGGCACTCTAACCATCAATGCAGTGACACACGCAGACAGAGAAGCAGAAGTTCATCTCTGCAGCGGAAAAGAGCAGGAAAAGGTGAAGATGAGACCAAAACTGAGAGCCACAGGGCCAGTTCTCCAAGGACCAGCACAGCCAAACATCCACAGGAGCCATAAGCAGTAATTCATGCTATGTCACAGAAGCACAGCCTGTTCTGTGCTTTGTCAGCTCTCACTGCCGGGACAGAGAGGCCGTGGCCACGCACTCAGGACCATTTCCACTGCAGCCCTGCCACCCCTGGTAGCCCACCTGTGACCAGGGACCACCGCCTGACATAAGGGGTGGCATGCAGGATTCACTCAGGCTGGCCAAGTAAGCACAGGCCAGCCACAATACTCTCTGGAGCTGAGGGCAACTTCACAAATATGAGCTGAACCAAGATAATGGCCTCACAGCTGAAAAACTATGAATTAAAAACCCAAACCCTTCCATTTACATATTTCTAAAATAAAATATTAATTTATATCCAATACTTCCTTCAAACGTGCGGCCAAGAACACATTTTATGTAAGAAACTCTCCAAGCCAAAACAATAACCTTAAAACAACTACTTATTTCATTTCAAACCATGTATCTTTTTTCTCTTTCCAGGGGGAAAAAAATTATGGAATTATTTTTCCTGGGTTTTTTTTTTCATCTATTCATAAAATTGAGGGCAGCAAAAAAAATCCTTGTATTACTAAAACCCTCCTAATAAAAGGCATACACTGTCTCCTTGCATACGTGCACCAACGCTTTGAATTTCCAACTAGATCACTTGATCCTGGAAATCCTTCCTGCAGTAATGGGCCCAATGTATTTAAATACTGAAGCAAGGGAAGAGCAAAACAGGAAGTGGACAACACACAGAAAAGTGGGATCCAGATTTCGTCCTGGAGTATCCATTGAAGTTCAACCTCACTTTTCTCCATTGCAGCTCATCCAAGACGTGCAGAGAATTAACTTTTGACAGGTGGTGTCAGAAGGCAAAATTCTGTTTAGGACACTGGAAAAATTATCAAAATGTATTCTCACATTTAAAAACCTCTAACTGCAGGGTATTACCATGTGCCAAAAATGATAATAAAAACTTTAAAAAACCAAAGCATGAAAAAATGCTTTCTGTTTGTCAATGCTATCTAACCCTATTTCTTATTTAACACATTAGAGCACATGAAAAATAAAAACTCTTTGAAACCATGAATGAATCTTACAGGTTCAAATATACATAATATGTGTACACACATACATAATCACCCATATCCTTACTCAGAAAACATTCTTTTTTTTTCCCATTTTTAACAAATTTATGTTTTTCTAGACTTGCACACACAGCACTATCATGCTCTCCTCAGATTCTTGAGTAGACTGAACTGCTCAAAAAGCTCCTAGAAAAATACATGCAAGGATTGAGAAATAACCTCAGGAAGTTGGACTGACACTCTTGGAATGCAAGATCAAGGGTTTCTTTGCACTATTTTTGTTATAAACAAAGAACCCACTACAATTGCAGTGGCATCACTGGGGGAGATAGAGGAGGAGATGAGGAACAGTAGGAAAGCTGGAAAAAAATACAGATAATTATTTGAAAGCCCTGAGTATATTCCTCCTGTACTCCTCACATCATTATGGCAATGAAAATACCCCAGGCTTTTTCACCAAGAGCCTCATTTCTGTCTGAAGTTGTAACATGACAAATTTTGGAGGCTCTTTAAAACATCTTTATGTGAAGATAGATGTGAATCACTAAACAGTTCCCTGTTTAAAAAAAAGAAAAAACCTAACAATCAAACACCAAAGTACAAAGAAAAACAAAAGTAAGAGGAAGAAATAAAATGAGCTCAGTTTTCTGACCATGTAAATCATCAGGAATTGTTTCATCTTAAACACTAAATGCCCCAGCCATTGCTAGCATGTAGAGATAAGACATTTCCACCTCCACATGACAGCTCATACAAACTGTTCCTTGTTTATTTCCCTATTAGAAGTTCACAGCAGTCACCGAGATGACTTTGCTTGATTTGATCCTTCCCTGCTCTCTGTGGTTCCTTTACCAAGCCCTGTACGAGGCTGTTCACATCCCTTGGGAAGATCCAAAGCCAGGATTTGTGCTGACAAAAGCCCCAGCAGGTAAGGCTGTGGAGCCCTGGCCGCCACAGCGCCGACTCCTTTGGCCAGTGCTCTCACCCAGGGCACCTTCCCAGGCAAAGGGCTGGGACAACACTCCGTGCTGCTCCCATCTCACTGCTTTTCCCACCTCTCTCAATCTACCAAAGACAAAACAGGCTACAGTGACAGCTAAGGTGACAACAGGGACAGTTGTGAGGTTGGTGTCTGTGGTTGTTGAACCCCAGGTTTCCTGGGGTTCAGCCTTTCCATTGCAAATAAAAGTCAGAGTGCCTGAAGTACATCTGGTTAAAACCAAAACACATTCCCAGCATTTATTTGAAACTCTTCTTTTTTTAGAGACATGAAATGATGTCTCAGGTTTTAGCTTTTATATTTTTCAGATTCTGAACTGCTTTAGTGTGCAGTTCTGAGCTTCTTATGAGGGGATAGTGAGATCTCTTCACAGAGTAGGGAGACAAAACAATTCCATCTCTAGCTGGGGACCAAGGACAAATGATGCATATCTCAGGCATAAACAGCAGTGGACTGCAGAGAGAAAAGCAAAAAAGATGGGACTTCATAACCTAAAGCTATAACTGGACAATTGACTCCAATATCCTAATGGACCAGAAATTATAAAAGTGAGACCCCGTGACCAGCTGTCCATTTTGTGCCCATTTTGGTTCATCTTGGGTGCAGCCCTGGCTGGGCTCTTGTGCTGCCCAAGGTGGATCTGTTGAGGCCTTTTAATAAATCCCTACTTTATTCCTTAACTCTGTCTAGTCTCTGTGCTAGGTCAGCCTTCACAAGGCATGCAGAAAGCAAATATGAGTGCTGGTGATGAGCCTCTGCTTTGGCTGGTATTCTCTTACTGCTCAAACAAAAGCTAAAGAGAATCCTTTATATCTCACAAGAAATGCACAAAAACACTTTCTTCCACAATATAATTACTAAAAATATCTCAGCTCCAGATAACACTCTCCACTAGCTGACAAATCAAATTTTCATGTTAGTTTCTGCAAATGACTTTTGGTGAGTTATTTCCAGCCTACTGTCCAACCATACACTTACTTGTACAGGGTAAAATGTAATTGATACATGAATGAGCTACCCATTTCTGCTTTAAAACCGGATGTAGTAGAAAAAGCCTTTAAAAACCCAAAAAGAAACAAACACACACAAAAAAAAAAAAAAACATAAAAAAAAAACCCACAAGAAAATTCATCAGAATTCCTGACAAAATGCTTTTTTTTTATTGTGGAGAGCACCAACAACACCACTGAAGAATGACAGCAGAATTTATTCTGCTACACAGCTTGTAAAAATAAGCAAATATTAGGTTAGGAAAAGAATAATTTGATGCCACTGGGAAAAAAAAAAAAAGAAAAGAAAAAGAAAAAAGATAACCCACACAGCAAGGTTGTCTTGCACCCCATTCTGGGTGAGGGCCACACCCCATCTGGACAATAATTTAAGAGACTATAAGAGTTAGTTAGTAAGAATTTACTCTGATGATAAGACAAAGCAGATTTGGTAGCATAACCAAATCAAAATCAAGGCAGCCAGGCTTGAAATTTTGAAAATATTTTACTAGCTGCACAACCTGTTGCTTGCTGTACCCAAAACAAAATGGAAACATTGTGGGGGGAGGGTTATTTATTCCCATGCAACTTTTTTGTTGACATTACAGAACATACTAATTTTTCCAGTTAATTATTACGGGAAGAAAAATATTATAGCAGGCATAGATTTTTTTTTTTAAAGTGTTCCCCACATCATAGTAACACTGCATTCTTTTCGTTTAATATTACAACTTGTAGCTGTTCTAACTGTGATACAAGTCTCCTGAGTGAGTGTTAAAACACTTCAGTATTACTCTCTTAACTTCATCTGTAAAATATGAAACAAACTGCAATTGTTACATTGAAAACTAAGCAACCTTCCAGAACATTCCAGCCTTTAACCCCTGTGTCGATCAGAGCTCTGTACTCATATCACACACTAAAATAGATAATACATGCCATACTTGTGAAAAAAAAATTGAGGACCTGCAACTACAACCAATAAAATATTCTTTCACTTTTTTTTGGATATGATCAAAGAACAGGGGCTTCCAGAACACCATCCAACAATAAATGACAGAAATAGATATCTGAGCTTGGTGTGATTCATTTGCACATGTGACCTGGGAAAGAAATCAAATAAGTATTCTGGAAGGAAATCAAAGACAGAGTCAGTCTGAAAAATTTTAAAATAAGAGCTGGAAACAATAAATGATACTTAATCTAGAGTACAGCAAGTAAATACAGTAGTAGAGAACCCAGAACCATTTTCTCAAAGGCAGATGTGCAGAGAGAGGCAGGAGTATTTAAAATGAGCTGTAGCTGAGACAACTGACATCTCTATACATGATACAGATGTTAGATACAAGCAGCTGTGGCCAAGTCCCAGATGGTCACTCGTGATATCTGTGACTGCTGACCTAAAATCACTGAACAAAGAAGTTGTAGGAGCTGTTGGGGGTTTTTGCTAAGCCTTTCATTGCTCTTATTTGTTCCTGGATGCTTTAGTAGTGAAAAATCAACATTGTTGATTACAGAGAATCAAGCAAAACAATTGAGTCAATCCAGAGGCTGGTGCACAAAGATCAACCTGCAAATGCAGAAGTGCAAATACATCAGCAGGTTGATACTGAAACATTTGCTTCACCCCTTTACTCATCTCCTCCAAGTTCAACAGCAAAGGAAAAGTGATTATTGCATAATTATAGCTACTATAGAACATCTCTTCATCAAGAATCCAAAAGCAGTTTTGGGGAATACAGTGCTGAGAGGTAGGGCTCAGGGGAATTCTCCTAGCTGGAGCCTAGGAAGGAAACTAGAGAGATGCCTGAAGTAGACCATGGGATTAAACATTGTCACACTATTTCAAATTATTTCACTCATTTACATTTCATTCTCTTTGCCTGCAGAATTTAGCATGGATCTCCATTTTTTTCCTCCTCCCCTTCCTCCAGACTTTAATATTTTGATCTGCTGCAGACATTTCTTACAACCACATCATAAGATGGTTTCATTTTATACTTGATATTTTCTTCCATCCTTAGATGTCACTGTATATTCTTAAAGGAAAAACAGTAATCTACTCTAAATTATGGCAATGTTGAATTTAGCATGGGGCTTGCCTGGGAACTGCAGCTTTTCAAATTCAGGCAGCAACAGCATAAGTTCTGTTGAAAATAGGTCTCTTCTGGCTGAACAATAATGAGCACTGAATTCTAAAACTTTCTCTCTAACTAAATGTGTTTGGTACCCCTGAAAAGAAAATTAGCTTTGTACTTTGTTTTAGAGCAAGATGGAAATGATAGAATTAAATAAATTAAATAAATGGAATAAAGCAAGGGGGATATAAAACATTAGACATGCAGGGGAGAAAATAAAAGTATGATGAAAATTAACAAAAATTAAAAAGTAGGGGGGGAGTCAAATCCAACACAACATATTCTACTGGTTTTCTTTCTACAAAAGAACAGTCTGGGGTATTAGTTAAACTGTAGATACTCAGGGTATTTTATAGGGCTGCAAGCTTATGTCAAACTTCACCTGTTCTGTAAGCACCAGCATCTGCCTCACCACGTAACCCCACTGTGCTCTGTTCTGTAGATCACACCTTTGTGAACTACTTCTAGGTAGTCTCCAGGGGCTGTTTTCCATTACAATCTGGTGTTTGATCCTCTCTTTCCCATTTAGTGTCACTGTGAGAACAGAAAACCTGCTTCCCTCAGGTGACATTTCTCCAAGAGACTTGGAAAAACCTCTGGAGCCCATCAGCCATGGCCTTGCAACTCTTCCAGGTGCAGGACCTTATGCTGAATGATTTTGGCTCTGATTTTGGCTCTTTGCAGACACTGTGTTATCACTGTTAGAATACGGCACCAGAAGGTCCAAATTCTACTTTCAGTTCTAAAATAAAGTAGTTTTTAATAACTCCCCAAGAAAAGCGAGGGCCATTTAAAAAAACTATTATCTCTCGTATCATCTATATATAAATGCAAGAAGCCAGAGTTTTTGAACCAAGTAGAACATATTTGGACACTGAAATAAGGTCAGATTTCCAGAAATGATCTGCAGCTGGAAGCTCCCACCACCATCAACACACTAAAGTCCTGGAAACCCAGCAATATAAATAGACACCTAAACAAGAGCTGAGTTGTTCAGAAAATCTGTCCCAGTTGTGAATTCTGACATCTGAATATCCACTCCGTGGCTTCTGAAAAGCGGATTTACCTACAGCTCCCACTGACTGGCAATCCCTGTCATTGAAAACCCTAAAAACCCACTGTTGCCTGAGTGCAGACTGCTGTGGTTCCAAATATGAAAATTCCCTTTTGCATTTTTAATTTGAAAATATTCATCTTTGCTCCAGCCACATATGATATAATTTGTGTTTTTCAAGGACCTGCTGCTGAAAGGTAGAAATTACAAGGACGTATTAAAACTTATTAATGACACCCTCTAAAAATGAGCCAAACTTTCAGGGCTCCAGAAGCATCCATTTAACTTAAAGAGTTTTGTTAGTGAAAATTCCACTATATTCTAGGAAAATGAGGGAACAGGAGAGCTTTCTGCTGGGAAGTTTCAGCTGAGCATGATCATGACTCCTTTTATACACACCATAAATATTTCATGACTTTGAAACCATCTTTTTCTCCAATTAAGATGTCAATGAAAAAACAAAATAAGCAACGGATCACACAGGTCTTAAAAAGCCAACATCAACCTTAATTCTGTGTTGACACTTCATAGCTTATTTTCCAAATACTTAATTTCCCACCCTCACCGGATTAACATTTTCTTCAATTGTCACTGCAGCATAACGTTAGTACAAAACAAGGATTTTTCTCATTGCAAACAAAATTATGGGGTTTTTTTCCTCAGGAGAAGAAAAAGAATAGAACTTAAAATGCAACAATAAAAAGCTGACATAATAATGAATTTTAGCCTATTTTATCATTAAAGCAATGCAAAAGACTGAACAATAGCTGATGAAATTTCCTTTAGAAGAACCTCCTTGCACAACATAAGTATTACACCAGCTGTAAATTGAACTGCATAACTTCTAATGCATTAGGATACATGGATTAAGAGACAGATATTAGAATATTTTCTCACCATACCTTTGAAGAAGAAAGAATTAAAAGAAAAAAAAAGCCTCTGAAATTTCAAACTACAAACTAACATCCCTCTTCTAACAATTACCAAACTTAGAAATGCATTAGGATAAATGGATTAAGAGACAGATGTTAGAATATTTTCTCACCATACCTTTGAAGAAGAAAGAATTAAAAAAAAAAAAAAAATTTAAGTGAGCCTGACAATTATCAATATTTCAAACTACAAACTAAGTTCCCTATAATCAATTTTAGTCCGCACTTCAAAAAAAGATAAAGAAATTTTTAAAATTGTCTTAATATTTCTGAATATATTCACAACCTGGATTATAAACACCAAAACTACTGAAATAAACCCATTTTACATACTTGTGTAATTTTTTATGTGCATATAGATGTTAAATTTAAGCCTAAGTAATCAACTGTGATTTTCATCCAGCATACACAGACTTCCCTTCATGATGGCAGGCAGCTTTTCTTGAGGGCATTGCTGGAGTTTTGGGGTTTTCTTTGGAGTGAGAGGGATTGCTGATTTCAGAGATGCTAAAAGAAAAGTGTATCTCTCTAAGGATATCACCATTTTAACTCAGTTTCTCATTGCAAAATTAATACCCCTGTGACTGACGAAGACACAAACTCCATGGATTTCAGAACACCAAGGGACAATGAAGATAAATATTTTGGAGAGCAGCAGAGAAGGCACAAGCTGAAGAGAAGGGTGCCTCCCTGTGGCAAACAGATACAGGAGAGGCCAGGCAAACTACTGAGCCTTACTTCCAGGGGGTTTTTTCCATCTTTTTCCCATATGGACTCAAGCAGCCATAACATCAAATGTTCCTGGGAGCACACTCTCCTCTTTATGCTGTGAAAATCACCAGGGCAAAAACACACCAAAAACAGACATAGAAACAGAGGAAAAAATATACCTACAGAACATCCACTGAGGCAAAAAGCCTCACAAGTTTTCCCAAATTTGGGAGTTTAAAATTTAAAGCTTATGCTGTATTTTGATTTTTAATTAAAATTAATTTAATTACACAAGCTTCTATCTTGACATCATTCGAATATAGACACAGGCACATTTTTACAAATTCAGAGGATCAATTTTTTTTGCTGAGCACCAGTTAACATCTAACCTTTCTTGCTGCTCCCTTCCCATTCTCTGCTTCAAAATCTTCCAAATCAGTTCCTTCTTTCCTGCAGAGTCCTACTCTTGTAAGGACTCCATAGTGCCTTTACTACAAGTTCCTTTTTCCTTATTTTTCCACACTTCCTGAAGCATGTGACTTTTAAAACTAACCCTAAAGTTATCAGGGCACTAGTTGGCCTTCTGCCATGATTTAGGTCAAACCTAATCTAGCCAGTCAAATCTCTAGAAAAAACTGTGTTTTTATCTGAATGAAGACTGCATCAGCAACAGTCAAGGTAATTATATTACCCAGATAGCAACATCTCATACAGGTTGTTGAAGCATTTTCAGATGTTTCATCTTATTTCAGAAACAAATACTTTTTTGAGACAAGTTATTTCAATTTTTTTTTTTTTTTTTTTTTTTTTAAGATCTTATTCTCTTTAGATTGTTATTCCTTTCTTCACTGGTAGAGTGCAAAAATGACAGAAAGAAATGGAGGAACTAAAATCAGAAAGCAGCTACACCACGGCAACCTCTTGCTATCATTCTCTGCTTGCTTATCCTGCATATTCCTTTAATTCTATCAGATACTACTAAAGATCCAGTATGATCTTAAATTGTATTTGATACATAAAATCACATATCATTGAAATCCAAACATAAAAATACTTTATCCTTATAAAATTAGGATATGTATATAAAATACCTTCAAGAGGACTATTGCATGTATGATGAGATCAGTTCTTCACTTTGAGTAAAACAGGCATCTGTAAGATCAAAGATAAAAGAAAAAACCAGCCATATTTTAGGAAGAATAAAATTATCATTTTGCAATCTAAGTGGAAAAAAAATAGGAGATGCAGGATCACTGCCTGGTTGCAGAGAACTTTTCCTGCAGTGGCTTTTCCTGCATATTACCCCAAGAGGAAATAAGATTGAATGTTAAACAAATTACTCACCACAATAGTAAAATAAATTTTCAATATTTAATGAAAGCAATAAATAATAGACTGTAGTTGTCAGACTAAAACCATTTTAAAGGCAGAATAATTATTATCCAAACACACTCAACTGAGCTAACAGGCTAAGTCAGGGGTTTTGATTTTAAAATACACCAAAAAGTCTTCAGCTATTTTTTCCTTCGTTCTAGAGCCTGCCGTAGGCAGATGAAACCTATCATGGTTATCATTGTATTCTGAACTAGTTTATTTGAAAATAATTTTGAAGTCAAGGTCTTGTGATGCTTTACGACCTCCTTTACTCTTCCTCTGAAATATTCTTGGATGGACTTAAAAGAGGGCTGCACATATGGTCTACCGGATTAAACAAGGAGGTAGGAAGGTCAGATTATTCCCAGAATAATTTATATTTCCTTTTGCATTGGCTGTGTATTACATGAGCTGTAAGCAAATGAGACTCCCCAGAATTTATAGTCAGCTACACTTTGGATTGAAAATCAGACTGGGGAAAAAAGAGATTTTACAATAAGGAGAGAACAGAAATCATGACCAAAAACTGGAGATGAGCAGATGGTGACTAGAAATATCTTACCATGCACCTGAAATGCAGCTCTTCCTGCAGCAAATACTTCACCTATTGTACTTTTTAAGTTAGTACTTCAGATTTTGAAATTTGTGATCACTTTATCAGGGAAA
Organism: Emberiza elegans; assembly: GCA_024865655.1. Lineage (NCBI taxonomy): Eukaryota > Metazoa > Chordata > Aves > Passeriformes > Fringillidae > Emberiza > Emberiza elegans. The sequence continues at coordinate 5,577,823 of JALJVW010000158.1, forward strand.
AGAGATATTTTTTCTTTAGTCTCACTCTTCACAGCAGTGAAGCCAACCACCCAGCGGTCATTATACTGCTCTCCTGCAACTGAAGGCAGCACTCCACTGAAAGAGGCTGCACTGTTCCTTTGATGACAGCCCGATTCCACTTCAAGAATTTTCTTGCTAAAATTTACTGGAAAGACCATGATACCTAGGATGGTCTGTGATATATCCACAAAACAGAATCATTTAAAAGGTGCATGTCCTGCAGTGATCCTAGCAATGCTGATCTTTCAGAAACAATCTGTGTAGAATAAGGACACCTTTTTCACTGGACTTTTAAACAAAAAGCACACACTCCCCAGGAGGGGAAAAAAAAAGGTGAGGAACTTTCTATTCTGCATTCTCCAATCATCTCTAAGAAAAGAGGATTAATAACTTGTTGCCTGAAGGCAAGTTGTTATAGAATTACCTACTAAAGGGCTTCTTCCCCTTCACCTTGCAATACCCAGTTCTGCCTTGAGACAGCTTCTGTGTTTTGAAGGATGTTTAAAAGGTCATCCAAAGTAATCATCGTGATAAATGCAAAGCAAATCAACTGCAATTGGTTCAGGGAAGGGTTTTCTTTCCTTAGTAGAAAGAAAACTTCAGGAAGTGCTTTTGTCAATCCCAGTAAGACTTTGACAGTAACATGTAACCTCAGTCCTTGACCCAGCAAGTCTGAGCTGCATTTAATTGGTCTGTCTGCAAAGCTATGAAAAATTTCTCTTTGTGTACTGTAAAATAAAATGTATATATTTCATACAGCTGGGAAACAATATCTACTATTCAGAGCTGCTGGCAGCACAACAGAGCACTTTCCTTGTTAAACTCTCTGAAACCATCCCCTTTTTTCCAGCCCTGCTTTTAGGTGCACTGAAGAAGCCAAAATTATAAAAGTCAACAAGTGGAAAGCATAATCATTGGAAAACTCAAAGCATATAAATCATTCTTAGGAGAAACACAACATTTGGTGAAAATCATGAGAACCTTGCAGATTTGTTGGGTTGGTTTGTGGAGCTGGGGAAGGACTTATCAGGAAAAAAAACCACTGAATAGCCACACTGAAATCAACTCCTCATCTCTGTCCTGTCCATCTCTTTTTTTTTTTTTTTTTTTGTTCTTACTGGTCTTCCTCAGCATCAAGCTACTCCCCATAAATCCACAACTAGCAGCCATGTGGACTTTTATGAGAGAAATCTCAGTATAACTGGGAACCCAGAGTTTTTTTAAAAAAACTAAGCTTTTCAATACATGATCAAATAAACAGTCCAAGAGGAGGAATTTAAAGAGGAAGAGACAGAAGCTTTCTAATCTCTAATTCTCATGTCTGTCAGTGTGAGTTACCATGGCAGTTTGAACACCCACTGAGCTTGTGGCCATTTTTATGGCTGGAAACAGGATGGGCTGAGGTGTATCAGTGTTACAGAATGAGTCAGCCAACAAACCCATGCCAGGAGATTCCCTTGTGGAGCAGCTACCGCAGTCATAAAGATGTAAACAAAGGTAGCAACAGGACTTATTGCACTGCTGAGGTGCAGCTACCCAAGGAGTTTTGCTGGCAACGAGTTCTTAGTAATGGCAGGCAGGACTTCCCAGTTTCCATTTAATAGACCCAAAACTAGTAAAATTTATAGCACAGGCTGAGCCTGAGCTGTATAAAAACATAGTCACTGAAAGTTTGCAAAGCACTGGTTAAAAGGAGAAAAGTGGTTATTTAAAGGATGCCAATATTGATAAGAAATGTAGATTTTCATTGATCCCATACTGACCCAGCAATAAAATGTCTGTTTTAAAGATCACCACCTCATAGGTCTGAACACAGTAACACAACTTCAACTTCTTCTAAGCCTTCATCTGCAATCAAATGACAAACAAACAGGTAAATTAGGTGTGTCCTGTACAGAAAACACATGGAAGCGATGCACATCATGTATAAATTAGATCTATTTTTATTCTTCCAATTACCTTCAGATGCAGTGATAAACTAATGAGAGAAAAGGTATTCCTGCATGCAAGCACTGTCAAGATGCAAGACCATTTTGAATCTTTAAAGCAGCTCACAATTTTAAAGTCACTGGCAGTAGAAAGAGAAAAAAAAAAAACAAAAATGGGAGAATTTTACTGCTAAGGGACCTGGACAACATTCTGACACAAGTTTCCTTGTTGTTTTTAACTCAAGCACAGAGAAATAAAATGGTTACAGCAACAATTGGTAATCATTAGGCCCATTTTTCTTTAATCCTGAGCAGAAAAAGAACATTCCCTCAAGTATTTTTTGGGAGGGCACTGAACAACTGCTAAAACCACCCACTCCTGTTTCTCCCTAGATGAGTTTGGTGCTGTTCAGAGTTAAATGGTAAAGCATTAGCATTTATACAGTTTTGTATCTTGAAGCATTGGTATGAATTGAAGGGATTTTTTCCAGCCTTTTGTAGGTGTGTGATAGTTACACAATGCAGAAATACAGGCTGCTTAACGCTAATTAAAAACAAACCCTTAAAATACATATTCCATTTGCTTTAGAGCATCAATTATAAAACCAGATGTTCGAGCCAGATGTCAAAGAATTATTTTTCATAAGCCACAGCTTATAGCCATGTAGCCTCCATTTATCATCTCAGATGGGAACATTTAATTTGACAGCATACATTTTGGTTAATAGCCAGTTTCAACATTAGCACTTGTTTTTGCAATTTTATGTAAAGGGATGCGATAAAACTGTCTATAATGAAAATTCTGTTATTTCAGTACCTCAGCATTTACAAATCACGTCTATCTGTGCACAAGCCGAAAATGTTTTACACACTTGTGAACGTCTGCAGCATGTCTCAGAGGTGTAGTTCTTTCCACATGCCAGCTTATTTAATATATATCTACAGATAGGGCTTGCTCCTAGAAGCTCTGCTCCTCTTTCAAGACATTTCTCTTAATGGAACAGAAAAAAAAAAACCCCATCTTTGGTCCTGTGTTTCTTGAACATTACCAAACTTCACTGATTGCAGTGGATAATTTTGGTTAAAAAAATTTTTTGTATTCTGGTACTTTTGGTAGATGGTCTTAACAGAAATTTGGGGCTAGAGCTCTCATCACAGCATATATTTAGCAATACAAGTCCTGTCTTCTTGTGTATTTCTTGCATTTCTAGGTAAAATCTATGCCAGGTCTTCAGCTGCTATCAGACTGGCACAAATCCAGTGACTTCAGCACTGTATTTAAGTTTCTTTTACATGTGACAGAAAAAAAAAAATCTATCTCTTCTGAAGCCAGAAATATTAAGGAAGGGATAACTGGCATACCTCAAAAATCTGCCAATAGATATCAATCCACCCTGATTTTAGCCCTAAAGGTGAACAGTCCCATTGCAAGGCTTCTACTGAGAAAAACTGGGTAATCATATCAAATAATGTGACCAATTTGTGAAAAGAGCAAATTAATTTTCTTTTTTGACTAAAGCCAGGATTTGACTCTCCAGATAGTGAGAAGACACAAGTTCACTATTTCAACTGGGATATTTCAGGTTTGAATTATTTTGTCCAGACAGCAAAACAGATTTTTTGGCTGCCCATCACATGTTTTCGAACCCAGACGTTAACTTCAGAATAAAAACCTGAAGAAGCAAAATCAAGATGTTTAATGCAGCCCTATGAGAAAGACAAATTATATGTGCTGCCTATGCTTGTGAAAAATTAGGGAATGTGCATTTTGATTGCTCCTGTTCATAAATCAAAGAATGTAAGGAACTAATACATGAAGGGACTAAAGAGGAATACACAGTATCATCTATCAAGAAATTCCTTCAAAAGGGAAATGGAGATGAGTCATAGCACACCTTTAATTCTTCAAGGGGAGGTATGGCCAGATGACAGACTTCAACTGCTAATAAGAAAAACCCAGTCTCTTAACTGCAGATTAATATAGAAATCATGTCCAACATCCTTTCATGCTGACATAAAAGAAACCATACCAGCCAGCTTTACTTTTCTATTAATAAGCACTTCAAAATGTGTCCTAAACCAGAACATAGGGGTGCTGAAAACCTGTGTTAAGTCCTCCATACACTTCAGGGTGTAAGCATGCTCAAAAAGCTGATGGGAATAGGAGGGTTAAGATTCCTTCTGTGAAAGAAATGTTTTCACTGTTTTTGTTTGTTTTTCTTGATTTTTTTTCCTGTCTCAGAGACTGGAAGTTCCACCTATTAGAAATGGTGGAACATCAGTCTTACTCCTTCTGGTGAGTATGCAAGCAAAAAAAAACACCTTAACAAATTGGTAGATCAGAACATACTCATTGCTTCTTTTTACAGTTCCTGAAAATAAAACAATATTGAAACATCAGAGTTGCTCACACACTGAAAATTCTGATTTTTCAATACCCTGTAGCAGTAAAGTCAGCTCAAGGCTTTTGACCAAGTCACAGTTCCTTTCATGATTTTGGATATTTGTATACAAATACAACTTGAGAAGCTGAATTCAGTACTGAACTTCTGATACACACAAAATACTGTTCTGACACAGGAAAAAGCCTGTATGCAGTAATTGTAACTATTGGTTTCAGTTGTTATGGTATGGCAAAAGGCTTTCAGTGCTCTCATATCTGCTAGCATCACAGGAGAAGGGCATTGCAGCTTAATTAACTTGTCAACAACGCAGAGGTAATGAGAAACTAGCATTCTACCCTTTCACATAGATCAAGCACGTTGAACAGCTCTAACACTCAAACCATTAGGCACAAAAAAGTTGTTTTTCCAGTCACCGACGTCCGTGTTTTTATTTCAGCAGCCATAACACTCTAATGGCTAAATGGGTTTGCTTTCCCAGAGTGTCTGGGAAATTATTTTGCTAATCTCAGTTCACAAACTCATTACCAAACTGAATTCCAGCATCTTTTCCAGTGTCTAGCCTGAATATCAAGTTTCAGGCACCTTTCACTACTCCTTATTTATGCAATTCTTTATTAAGCCTGCATTTTACAGCCTTTTTTTACAACTTGGGCATATTAAGTAACAAGGTTCTGGATAACTGGAAAAAATTCAGCAGCAGCTTGGGAGGTATCTCAGATTTGGGATGGAGGTGTAAAATAATTTACAGAGCAGCAATGTACACAATGCTGATGCAATTCATGTGGCTGCTGTTGCATGCATTCCATTGTACACAGGAACGTGTCTTACCTTCCTTCCCATCTCACCTCAGCCCAGGAATTCTTTTCTGAGGAATAATTCAATAATTCAAGGGCAATATCACATTTCCACAGCAAGGCAACCAGCACAAGAGCTAAACAATCTGCCCTTGTGAAGCACTGCAGATGTTTGAAACCCTGTGCAGACAATTTAGGGAGACACAGCTCCCTAAACCTCCCTAAACCTTCAGGCAGGCAGAAGGAGATGCACTGCAAGCACAGTCACATGGCAGCCGAAGGAGTGCACCAGGCATGAGGAAACAGGGACAAACTCCTCTCAGAGGACAAGGGACAAGAGCACAATCAGCACAAGAGAGAAATGGAAAATTACAGTTAGGGACTGGGGGGAGAAAAGGCTCTTACAGAAAGAATGGTCACACTCTGGAACAAGCTGCTTTGCTATGGGATCTCCATCCTTGGAACTATTAAATAGTTGCTTGGGAAAGGCCCCAGCACCTCCACTGACTTCTAAGTTGCATTTACAATGAAGAAAGCTCTGCTGTGACTGCCTTGGAGCAGCCAAAGTCCCCTCCCAGCCTAATTTATTCCTTGATTTGATCTCGCTTTCCACCCCACGTTCAGGATTCCACAATTTGGGAACAGAAAAGGGAAGCCTCAGCAGTGGAAAGGGGAGGCACATTTTCTGCCACAGAGGCTGAGCAAGGCAGAAGCAGCTTCAGCAGCACGCCCAAAATTCTTTTTCCTTTTTAATGCTTGCTCTACCCTCTACCACCTTAGAAAAAGACAGCATGTACTAAAATCATAAAGTTTATCACTAATTTCATCTCCTCAAACAGTATTTTTCTGGAAGAGGCTGCGACATGTTCAGTTTCCCATGGAATTTTGAAGGGAATGACCTCCCTGCAAACTTGAAGAATGTCTGCAGCTGGAGGTATGCTGGATCCAGGAAGCCTTTCATATTCTACCCTAAATCCATCACAGTGGATATAGCATTTTAGAAAATGACTAACTTTTGAAAAGAGACTTTTGCCAATTAAATGTCTGGCCTGTGCTACAGTTATTAGCTGAAGATGTCTGCATTTTTTTTTGCTCCTTCAAAATCTCATTCTTTCTTAAAATTTCAAATTATCTACCAAAATAACAAAAATTTTCAATTGTCCTAAAGAACTATCTAATTTCAATTTTATTGCTGCAGTAAAATTAATAATTCCAACCAAGCATTTTCCCAACAGTTCACAAGAAAGTTAGAATTGCATTTAAACTGTAAAAATAGTTTGCATCTTATCAACTAATCTTATTAAACTAAGTAGCAAGGTTTTCTATTACATTAATGTCTATTTAAGTCTCACAAAGAAGAATTTCTAAATATTTAAAAATTGAAAAAACATAGTACTTTGTTTCCTCCTTTCCTGCTTCTAGAAAAAACTGCAAAATGAACTTTAAGATACTTCAGGGTGTTTCATTTTCGTTGTAACAGTATTTCAGGAGTTGGTAGTATTCTTGCTCAAGTATAACTTCAAGAAATTTAAATCAAATACAGTAATGCAAACTGATAAACTGCAAACTTTAAAAAAGTTCATAAATTCTCACTTGCACACAGAGATGGTATTCAGAAAGTTATTTCCACTTCTAATTATCACAAGCAAACAGCTGGCGTGTAAAATTGTTAGTTAGCGACCAAAAGTATGCACAGATCTGTTATTTAAATTTATTTCAGAATGGAAATGGGCTCTTGGAATGAAGAAGACCTATAACTAATTGATTTATACACTCTAATTTGTTTATTTCAGTTAAAGCATAAACATTTTGTACGTTTCTGAAAGACCTGGCAAGGAAAGTAACTGAGAACTAATGATGTTTCTTGCTTGAGTATTTTATCATTGTTCATTTTATTACTGCCTTTTTTTTTTCCTACTGGATACATGAAATATGCAAAAGTGCCTGTTATTGTAATACAGATGCATAAACAGAGGAATTTGGCTTTTCCTTGAATCCATTGCAAAGGAAAATAAAACAGAATTTCACCTATTGTCAGAGTTAGGCATGGTTGTATTTTTTCAAAACTACATTAACTGCAGACCATATATGTGGGAATTCAGGACAAATCTCAGTCTGCCCATCCACTTTTCTTTCTGTCACACAAACTCCCTTTATTTCCTCCTGCTATTTCCCAGGCTTTCTTGACACTTGGAGCAGCACCACTGAGAGGCTGGGAGGGATTATCCCAACCTATAACAGTGCTCCATCACAAAAATGGGCATTGCTCTAAGAACCACTTAATGAGTAATTAACAGTACATAACCTGCAACTTGAAGTAATTATTTCCCAACAATGTAAGTTGAATTTAAAAAAATATTTAGGTTTCTTAATACCAAGAGGGCTCATTTTGAATAAATACCACTCTCTTTAGTCCCATTTTAGTTCACTTTTATTTCAGTTTTTTGCTTTCATTTTGCTGGTACTTGGAAAAAATCCCAACATTTTAAAGCTTATAAAACAAAAGGTAATGGTATGCCAACATCATTCACAAAGCAACCCCACTGCAAGGCTGGTCTCACTGGTTAAGGGTTACAGAGCAAATAAACATTTTAAACTGCAATCCAACTGTAAATGTGCCTTTCTCAGTGCAGCCTGACAGTAAGTTCTGATCTTTGTATGTATATGCATAAACATTCATATAAAACTCAGAGGGAACAGCACTAAAAACAGCATTGGGAAGATTCAGGAAGCCTAGAAAGAATCACAAAAATCTTTTTTTAAATGTCTTCTAATTCAAAAGTCAGACAAAACTGGAAGTGGCCACGTTCAATTTTTGCATAATTCTTATTTCACATTAAGAGTATAAATTAATCTGGATCTCTCAAGAAGAGCCTAAACACAGAAAAAAAATGTGCTGAGGGAGTGGCCTGAAGTTGTAGCAGGGCAGGTTTGGGGTGGATATTTAAAAAAGGTTCTTCCCCCAGAGAGTGGCTGGGCTCTGAACAGGATGCCAGGGCAGTGGTCACCAATCTGACAGATCTTAGGGAATGTTTGGACAATGCTCTCAGGCACGTGGTGGGATTCTTGGGGTGTCCTGCACAGGGCCAGGAGCTGCACTCGATGATCCCTGTGGGTCCCTTCCAACTCTGGATATTCTGTGATTCTGTGCAGCCCCTGGGATGAACGGCTTCAGCAATTTACCCTATCCCTTTGTGGGGCACTGGGACTGAACACAAAATCTGAGGGCATTGCACCTATTGCACAGGCCAGAAGGGACAATCCAACCCCCTCGGATTATCAGGAGCTCAGCTTCCTTATACCACCCATCCTGACTTTCACCCAGGTACACAAACACTGAATTTTGCACCTTGTTACTAAGAAGGAAGGTTGGTGGTGGTGCGTCTAATGCCAGATGCTGCCAGCAAAAGAATGATAAGCTCAATAGTCAATGAATATCTTGATATTTCAGGAAAAACACAATCCTGAATACTTGAAATTTGTTCAGAATTTTCATTTGAGACTGTAGGTAGCACTGATATTCCTTTAAGGAGGCTGACCCAAGCAATATGCCTGATGTATCATGGAACAACTCTTAGTTCTTTTAAAGAATAAATGAATCAATGAACTGGACTCTTAGAGCTAGCAAAAGAATGAGCTAGGACTGGTTAATGCTCAATTGCTTAATAATTAAAAAAAATATATATATTACAACCGTGACTAAACTTTTAGATCTAGAGGGTTTTGGTTTCCCAAAAGTAGAAAAAGAGCAATTAAAATTCTGCCTTAAAAAACATAATTTTTTTCAGGCAGACCACAACGAAAGCAAACACCCAGACCCAGCCTCGAGTGTCCCCAGCTTTAAGAGGCACACCCTGAATCCTGCTGGTCCCATGACAATCCCAATTCAGACCTCCCCAAGGAGCCAAGTGAGGCACTTGGAGCCCCCAGCCTCCAACAATCCCTTTCACACATTGCAGCTTCACTTTATGATGATTCTGAGCAGACACGTCCCTAAACCATGACCCCTTCCAAAACTTCAGAGCACTTCTAGAAAAACAGACCAATTTTCCTTCAGCACTGGGCTCTCCTCATTTACCTGTGACCTGTTCCTGACTTGTGACTTGCACACAGAGTTTGGTTCTGTCTCCCTGCACGTGAAGGGACACACCCCCTTTCTGATGGGGATGCATTTCAAATACTGTCATGAAGAGCATGTTGGGAGCTGCTGGCTCAGAGGAGCTTGGAAGCAAACATGGAGAGAGCTGGAGAAAGGGAGCTGGGCTCTTGCATGACTTTTCCACACACTTCTGTAAGAATTTTAGGCTAGTCCAGACAGTTGGGAAATCCCAAATGACAGATGATCCATTTTTATTACCCTTACATTTCCATTGTGGATATAACTCATATTGGACTTGTCGCAAAAAAGCACCATGCTCAAAGCCAAAGAAGATGTAGCACATTTCAAAATGGTCTTTTTCACATCTCTGTGGTTATTCTAGGAGGAGTTAATTTAAAAAGTAGCCAGGGTGACATCTGCATTAATATATACATGCAGTACCTATGGGTTTACTCGTTAATTAAAGCAAGGGCCTTTATGTCATTTGTACAGCGTGAGGTAAAGAACATTTTTCCTGTCTGTATAAGCTTTGGTACACCAGTTTCCTCCCTAAAGAGCACATAATAGCTACATTTAAGTAAATCAGGTCAACATGTCCTCCTTTATTTTATGTTAAGGTAAACTAGCCTTCCTGTCCCACTGCAGCCTAATTTTTCTTTATAGCTATTTAAAACCTATTATAGGTTAACATTAACATTCAGACCGCTTCCTGCACTGTCTGATTTTGCTAGATGATAAACTTAATAGCACTTAGTGACAGACAGCAACTGAGGAGCTGGGGGAAGGGGGGATTTCATCTCCAACAGCAGCCTACAACACTCGTAGCAGTTTAATAAGGACATCAATAAAAAGGCAGATCTACTGTAAAATGCCTGCGGTGGCAATTACTCTGCTTTGTTTACTTTGGCTGCAGCCAGCAGAGAGCAGGATCCATTCTGCTCACCACCTCTTCCCTTCCAGTCACTCCTATCCCACATCTGGACAGGGAGAAGCATAACTCAGGGTGGGGATGAGGAAAGTTGAGAGGATGGATACCATACTGCACCTGGCACAGACGCTCAGCCCGCTGCTGTGGCAGGACGCGTTAGCGTTCAATGGTCCGCACACTGACTGCAACCTTGGAAAAGACATTACCTCACAAGCAAAAAATCTTGCACTGTGTTCATTTTTCAAGATTGAATTAAGCCTGTTTTGGTTAAATGCGAATATCAGTAGTTTGGAAACCCAAATCTGATGCATATGTCTCTCTATACTGCCTCAGAGGTTCAATCAGGGGATGTTTAAAAGCTTTCTGCTGGTAGCCGGCAGCAAAAGCCACTCAAGAGGCAAGAGGAATGATTTGTCAAGAGGTTTCTGATTCCCAGAGGAGCAGTTTTGTTCTCAGGATCAGTGTGGCTTCTAGAGACAGCAACTCTGCAGTTATGCTCTGAGGCTGCTTTGGAAATATCTTCATCTGCCAAAAGCAATATTTGTAGTGTGAAAGATGATGTAAGTTATTCAGCAACACTCAGTTTCTAAAGACATTCACACTTAGCTGATACCTGACTCTTATCTTTCAGGGAAAAAAAAAAAAAAAAAGACATAGAAAGGACAACTGAAAAACTGGCTGTTCTCTCAAAACTATACAAATGGTGCTAAATTTATTCTAAGCTGGTGGTGGGCCTTCCTGGTACACAGTAAAACACATGGAATAAAGAGAAGAAGTTTCAATACCGTAAGAAGTTATGGACTCAGATTTTGCTCTGGCTGACAGTTTCCATATGGTCATGGAAAACAAGGAGAGTTTTTAAAACATGTCTATGTGCCTCCCTGTACAGATTTAGCTGCTTTGGTAGTGCACATAAGGAGGTGTCACAGAAAACATTGCTATCTCCTTGCCAAGGAAACCAGACAGGTATCCATCTGTGCTCCCTAATGAGCAGCACAAAGCAGCCAGTCCTTTCATCTAATCAATTTCCTCCTAGAGTGGACTCAATTATTCTTATGGGTCCCTTCCAATTCAGGATATTCTATTGCATGATAATGCAAACAGCTACAAGCATTGACTTTCCTCCATGTGAAAACAAAATGGTTTTGGAGACTTTGGGACAAATGCAAGACATCTCTAGCAAAATAAATGCCCATCACAGTTCCAGATATCTGCTTATCTTTTCAGCATATCATGACTATTTTTTTAATCCCAAAGTGTGAGACCTCAAGATGGAGCCATGAGATTGGACAGGAGGAAGCTGGCCAGCCCTTTAAAGAGGGAGATGCTAAGCTGTACATCCAGGAGAGCTCCTCTGAGCACAGAGCAGCCACACAGCACATCTGACCACGACATTTCTAGTTCACCTGCGTCCCATGACATGGGAAAAGAACAAAAGAATGGCAGGAAAGGAGGCAGAAGTCAACTGTGAGAGTTTCATTCTTGACACATGATACTCAGTAGTCAGAAGGAAGGGGTTATCAAGGAACACCAACAGCCATGGAAATTTATGTAAGCAGCAAAGACAGGTGCTATGTGTGCCCCTTCTGCTTCCCACCCTCAATGCACACAGAGTCTCAGGATACAGTGGCATCCCAGGAAGCTGCAAATGCTCCAGAGTGCAGTGGCTCCTGCCTCTCTGATAACCCCTTGGAAAAACACACTGCTTCATATAAATTAGAGGAAACCTAGGAATCATGTCTATATCAAGATCTAGGCAAGACCCCAGCCAAGGTAAAACATGGAGAGGCCCAAAAGCGCTGTAAAAGCACATTTCCACTCCACCTCCCTTGAACTCAGCAAGACCTAAGCCCCAAACCACACAGCTGGAGGCAAATGCATTTGGTTGGGAGAGGAAAACTAAAGTCTCATTGCAAGGCAGCCCTCCAAGGCTGAGCCCCAGCCCAGGCAATATTTGCAGCACGTGTGCAGGTGGCACCAAGGGAACCTGTGTGCCACAGCCAGCAGGACAGTGCCAGCCAAAGGGCTGCCTGAGGATGGCCACCAATGGTTTCACTGCCAGCCCTGGCCGAGGGGAAACCTGGACACAGGACAAGACAGAGAGGGGGCAAATGTTCTACTCCTTCTCAAAACAAGCTGCTGTTTTTGTTTCCAAGCTTCAGGCTCTTTGGATCTAATTAAATTTGAAGAAGGAAATGAGGAGTAAGCAAAATTCTTGGACAGCAGGCTGGTTTGTTCAGCTAGCTGGGGCTGCAAGCCATGCATGAAAGGCAGGTGCTAAAGCAAATCCCTGTGTCCTTCAACAGCAACAAGAGAAGTGTGAACAAGAGAGAGGATGTACCTATTTTAGCAATGTAATTGTTTTATAGAAGACACAGCAACCCTAGTGTTCTTCTAATCTTGTTTTTTAAAACTCAGCACTCGTAAATTCCTTCAATCTGGGAAGTCACAGATTCTATCTGATAGCATAAATATTTGTTCAACACCATTTGGGGGGGGGGGGTTTTAGTTCTTAATGTTTATATAAATATCACTTACTGAATACTGGATCTGTGAAGAATTAAGGAAATATGCCCTTAACTACCCTGTGCAGGTCATCTGCAACAAACCTCGTGGCAGAGGAGCTTCTGGAAGCCCCCGGTTTACCACCACTTCCAAAACTTGCTGGTGATCTCCCAGACACCCACCATGGAGAGGCCAAACTGTTACTGGTCTTAAAATGAAAAGAACAATTGCTCCATGGAGCTTAAGAGAGCATGCTGTCTTGGCATCAATTCCTACCAAGTCTGCTGACAGTACAGAGCAGTAAATAATGCAGATTTCTAATTTATACCTCTTAAAGCACAGCCTAAAAATAGCAAAGACTCCTATAACAAAGAATCGTCCACTGAGTGCTCAAGAAAGAAAGTCTTACATTTTCTTCTAGACCACACATAAACCAGGTGAAGTAAGTTTTGAAGTCAGATTTTAATAGCTCTGAGTGAGATTTTTTTCACAGTTGCATGACTGAAGCCTTGTAAACTCCTGGAATGTATATCATCTTCTAACTAGAAGCTGCAGAGTTTAAATTTCTTGCTGTGTGGAGAAATACCTGATTCAGTTTGCTTCAAATCTGCTGCCTGTCAACTTCTTTTGACCTTGTCAAAGGCCATCTGGGGAGAACACTGTCAATGGAAATTTTGTGAAACCTACATTAGAATCTGAGGAGATTACTACACAGCTTGGATGCTAGAGGAACTTCTGCAAGTAAAATGCAAATTTTTCAGGTTATTTAACTGATTCAGTACTTTGCTTCAGCTGATAATAGTTCAATAATTTTATTTTCTAGTGTCTTTTGGTAGCTTATATTAAAAAAACAACTTCTGTCCTTTTCCAAGTTCAAACAGATATTCTTTTTCTTTAATCCTGCATTATAAAAAAGTGACATTCAAAGTAAGCATTCAGAAAGAGCCCTGACAAAAGGCTAGATGTTATATGTAAATTCCCTCATTTTATTCTGAAAACTGATTTTATACACTAGTTTTCTGTGTCTCTACCTGTTTTTATGATCTCTGTTACTGCAAACACTTCCAAATCTTAGTAAAAGTTAGTAATTTCTCCACTTTGTGGAAAATTGTGGGGAGGGGGCAAAAAAAATGTTGTTTAGTCCAAGTTTGAGCAGAAACACAGAAATTCAGAAATACATTCTGAACATTGGCCAGCTTTAATTTTGATTTAACACAATGCAGTGGCCTCCTCTCCTTTTCCTGGTGTGAGAGAGGAGCAGATTATCAGATGACCCTTCTTGCTCACAGTGACTTAACCCAGGGACAGGTCAGGAGACCTGAACATGCTCTCCCAAATCCCACGGCAGTCCACTTGCTGTAGGACTGTTTTTCTCAACTGCTCCAAGCCATTTAGGACACTGAAGCTTGGTAAATCACTACAGTTAAAGGAGAGCAGGGTCGATTTCCAAAGCTGTAACATTTTCCTAGAAGCAGCAGATTTTTAAGAGCCACCCCCATCACAGGTGGGAAGCTTAATTAAATGCCTTGCAGTGTTGAAAGATCACATCAGATATTACCTCTTATGTACTCACTCCCTTATTATTTGGTCTTCAGTCCCTGCTAGATTTTGGGTAACTATATTAAGAACAGAAAAAATCTTCCTCTTCTTTCAACAAGTTTTTTTAACCTCTCAAAAAGTGAAGAGAATCTGCATTATTCTGCAGCAAATGCCTAAGGTTCTTTTCACACACCACCTTTCAAACATAATTGAGCAGTATGTTAGTGCTGTACTGCACATCCATCTGCTACAAATCACCTGAGAACAAAGAGAAATTTAAATGTGAAATATGTCTAGCTTTTGTGAAAAGAAATTGGATTTTATATGGTATGAGAGACACAGTTAAAAGCTAACACCAATGTATTACAGTTTTTAGTAGCTGAGCAGTTTATAAATAATTCCTTTAAAAGTTGCAGGAATCTTTGCTACAATTCATCTTAAGCAATTGTCTCAGGGCACAAATATTAACATATAATGATTTGAAGGCAGCAGAAAGCAATATGCAACACCACATATAAAAGGACATTTGGTGGCCACTACTAAAAAAAGTGAACTACCTCATTTTCTGACTAAAAAAGCTTTAAAAATTCTTCCACACCACTTTTGGCTTCTCCAAAAGTTGCCTAAGCAATTTCATCTTTCTCAAGCTGCAAACCCATCTAGAAGGGACTCACCAGGCAGCAGGAAAAGAGAAACTATGGCAATGGCTGGGTCAGCAACTACAGGAATGATGCAGCTTCCCAGACTTTCCATGGAAAGTAATGGTTTCTCTTTTGCAGCAAAAAAAGGACACTCTAATGGTTCCAAGCAAAACAAGGCTCAGCTCAACTACAGCCCTCAGGTTTTGCTTAGAGGATCTATTAAAAAAGCAGTGAAACATCATCCCAGCTGTAACTTGCTGTTGTTAAGAGATACTTCAAAAAAAAAACATGCAGAGTGCACTTCAAAGTGGTCCTTAGATGAAAAATTACCCCCTTTTGGAGCAAGACTTAGATACTACAATGATGAATTTCATAACCTATCACTTACTAGTCAAAACAAGAATTTATTATCAAGATTCCTGCACAATTACCTTCATTTACAAAATTCAAGATCCTTTATGCTTCCGTGCACCATCAATGACAATACTCAGATAACAAAAAACACGTTCTCATGTGAGCCATAAATAGAGAATATTAAAAGGAAAAAACAACTGAAGATTATATAAATTTGGAGAAACCTGCAGGAAAATAGGGGCAATATCAATTGTTTTGACTACAAAATCCACTAAATAATACACATTGTATACAAACATGGACAGAGACATGAAATAAAATGTTTTTTTTAAAAGCACAGCTTAGTGTTGGTTCTCTTTTTCCAAAGAAAGCTTCACTTCTTGAAAGCTGTGAGAGACGTGTGATTTCTCACCCATTTACAGGGCTAACTTTGAATATTTGTGTTAGACAGTTTCTTTGGTTTCTCTAACTTTTCTGCAATTTTCACACACACAGAAAAAAATATTAGTTCCCCTAAACAATGACTTCAAGCAAGTTTGCAAGCATTCAATACGCTCCACACAAAGCACAGACATGGTCAGACTTCCATTTCTCCACAGTTCTGGCCCAGATCAGAAAAAACATACACTGAGGTCTCTCAAAGTTTTATCTTAGTTGAAGTACAATTGCAATAGCCATCAGATATTTTAAAGATACTTAAAAGTCACCTGCAGTACACAGCTACTTAAAAAATTCTTAAATTATTATGTGGAAGATTGCTGGTATATTCACTTGATTTTATTTAAGTTAACCCAAAGTCCAATGCACAGATTGTATGCTATAACACGTATCATTGAAAATATTTCTGAAAAACCTCTCAAATAATGACAATTTCATCTGGTTTTAAAATGCTTTCACCAAAATGTGCACTTGGCTAACCACAGCAGTTAAAAGGCTTAAAGCAATAGAGAACTTTATGTCTTATGTGCCCATGAAACAAAAGTGCAGAACATGTGGAACAAGCTGGATACTCTCTGAACCTGGGGTTTGGACAAACCCCTTGTAGCAAGTGAAGGCACATGAAAACCATGGACTAAAACCAGTCCATACTCTGAAATTTTCCAAAATTTTGGCATTAAGAGCTGCATTACAGCCACATACACTTCTTAAAATTCAGCAGTCTATGATAAAAAGATGATTTTACACTAAGAAAATTTACTCTTCATGGCAAAAGCACAAGTGTTTCATTCACCATATCTTTGGCTGTGGGTGCCTGTCCTTTAACTCTCCTAATGTTTGTCCCAGCCACCTTCCATAAACTCCTACCCCATCATCACCACCACACAGAGACAGCCCAGTTGCCCACGGGGCACATACTGGGGCTCTCATTCACTGTTTTCCCACTTCCATTGGAAATTTAATATATGATGATGGTTTCCATTTTTAGAGGGCAATTTTCTGGACTGCTATGGAGATCTGAATCATCTGTAAATAATGATGTCTTTAGCATGGCATCAGCTCTCTTCTCTACAGCACTAACATTTGTTCTTGCCCTAATGACGTCTCAGCCATAGTTTCCCCCCCAGACTCTGATAATACTAAATTTAGATCACCAAAGATATTTTTTATTATATTCTCTGGCATCTTTGCATTACAACCATTGCCTTACATTAGCTGTATTTTTTAGCTGCACTCCCTTTATTCCCATAGCTCTTTTTCCAAGAGTGCTCTAGCATCTAGTTATGTGAGCTAAAAGATAAGAAAAAAAATCTTTTTTTTTAGATGGTCACTTGAATATAGTCATATTGTTAAATAGGTTTTACCTACTTTCATCCACATATGTTTTTTTGAAAAGCAACCAAAATGGGATAGTTTAGTCTTCATTATCATACAGGATTACAAACTTACATGCAACAGATCTTTATTTTAGACTGGAAAAAAAAAACACAAAAAAAAAAAAAGGACAATCCAAAAACCAAACAAACCACAAAAAAAACCCCAGTAACAACAACAACAAACCAACCTGGGAATAAGAAAACATTGAAAATCAAAAATACTCCATAGGCAAATGCAGTGATTCTCAGGATTTTTTGACACATATTAAAAATTAACAAAACATTGACCAAAACATTGTTTCCAATTTTTGGAATTATGTCAGATGCAAAGAGCACTGAAGTCAAAGCTTCTTTTTAACATACTTCAAAGGGCTCTGAATTAGAGTATAATTAACAACCTGCTTTGACTTTAGTTTCATGTTCTTTTGTACATTTAAGCTAATCAACAACCACAATTCTTTGATAATGACAATTACCTTTGTTAGGAATGACTGATTTTTAGTCTACATCTGTAAAAGAACCACATTAAAAGAGCTACTTTCATCTACCACAGTAAAAGAACTACTTTCCAGCTTGGTCTAACTGGACAATTTTTCTAATATTCAGACTTGAGAAAATTATGTAATGAAGGCCCAGCATCGAATTCTCTTAACATGAGAGGCCTAAAAATAAGCAAAGACCTCAGACTTGACAAGTCCCACTGGGTCTCATGGGGGGGACAGTCATCACTGATGACCTGTAGCAAGACCCAAGCCTACTCAAGCCCATCACCCTGCTGATGGACCTGTTCCCATTTCTGCTCTTCCCACTACAGCCGTGCCTGACATGGACAAAGTCCCTCCCAGCCCCCACAAGGACACCGTTTCCAAGTGCCGGGCATGGATTCCACAGAGATTCCTGATTGTGAGGCCACAGGGACTGGCGTGACATCACCACCCAGGCCTGAGGGCTTAAGGCTGCTGCGCACCAACACACCCTGCAGTAGTCGAGGAGCAGATCCCTGAGAAGGAGCTGCCCAAGACTACTGAGCGAGTTTCGGTGCCTCTGAGGCAGTTCATAGGCATCTCTCTTCACTCGAGGAAGGATTGGTACACACAGTCAGGAGGAGAAAGCCCGGCAGTGCTGCGGCACACATCGCCCAGGCATTCCTCCATACCCACAATGGTGCAGCAGAGAACTGCTGACAAGCGTCCTCCTGGGAAGGATCGAGGTGAGATCCAAGTCTCCCTCCCCACAGCCCCCGACGGCTGGCAGAGGGGGAGTGGCCAAGAGCAGCAGAAAGGGGAAGCAGGAGCTCCGCAGAATCACCCCAGAGTGGAGGCCCTCCTGTGATGGGCCAGGCTGGGCTGTGGCCCCGGCATTTCCCGGCCCTTAAGCCAACCCATCAGGGCCTTGGGGACAATGATGCAGGGACATTTCCTGAGTCCTGCGAAGTGCTCACACCACCTACCCTCTCTCTCTCTCTCCCCAATGCACTCTGTGTAACCGGCCAGAGGCAGATGCAAAGAGCAGCAACCGCCTCTCCCGGCAGCCCAGGCCGGACCAGACTCGTCGCCGCCCATGGACACAGCGGGCCCAAGACTCGGGCAGCCAGCCGGCAAAGCGCATCCGGCTGAACCGTGTGCCCCTGCTGCGTGCTGAGATCAGCAGCCCCGGCACCGCCACTCCGAAGGGACCAGGGCTGTCCCAGGCCGTGGTGCTGGTCAGCAGCAGCAGCGGCAGCAACCGCAGCCGCAGCAGCCGCAGCGTCCCCCGCCAGAAGCGGGCCCTGAAGCGTGCCCGCCCACAGGGAGCCGCAGAGGCGCGGGCACACGAGAGCCCGCTGGCAAAGCGCCGCAGGGTGGGCGATGTGCCAGCCCAGGGCGCTGAGATCGGCGGCTCCGGGCAGGTGGCAGTGCAGCTGTTCCAGGACACTCAGCCACCCAGTAGCCAAGCAGTCCTGTACATCCCACCCTGGATCTTGCCCCGCTCCCAGGGTGGACCGATTCGCACCAGGCACATCTTGCATCAGCAGCGGCGCGAGAGGAAGCCCTACAGTCGGCCCGAAAACCAGAGCAGGACCAGACGAGCTCCAGCCCCTCGTACTCATCCCCGTATCCGTGCTCCCAGAGGAGCCCGAGCCCCCCGAGCTCTACTCCGCCAAGTCCTTGCCAGAGGAGCCCCAACCGCTCGTGCTCACCCCTATTATCCCGCTGCCAGAGGAGCCCCAACCCCTCGTGCTTACCCCTATTATCCCGCTGCCGGAGGAGCCCCAAACCCTCATGCTTACCCCTATTATCCCCCTGCCATAGGAGCCCCAAACCCTCGTGCATTCCCCCGTTAGCTTTCCAAATAAAGTTTTCTGTTTGTTTGAACTGGGAGATTCTACATTCCTTTTTCCAGTCGTCTGCAGCTGATGTCCAAACAAGGGCCTCGGCTCAGCGAGACACTCCAGCATGTGTGTGCCCTCAAGGACCCAACCTGCCCCATGGCAACACCCAGTGCCATGATGGCCCATGGCCTGGAGATACCAGCCCTACTTCTGCCAGGGAAAGCCCAGAACGTTGCAAAAGGGGCAAGGAGATTTTGCAAGCATTCCTGGCTCGGGCAGCCTCAAGTGGGAGGGCACAGCTCTACCTGGTGCAGGTGCCCAGGAGGGAAAATCATGGATGCATCAGGATTATTCCACTCCCAACCCAGCCCAGGCACAGTCCAATCTACCATTGCTGCCTCTGGGGTTGCACGTACCAGCCTGGAGAGTAAATGGGGTAGTGCAGCTCATGCTGAGAAGGCAAAACTAGACCCAGCCCCTCCTCAGTAAAAATACACAGCATCTGAAAAAAAATAGCCAGCACCCTCCTGTTCTCTGCAAATGGGACAAAGAAGTTTAAAAAGTATAAAAAATTAGACAGGTTTTGGAGAAGATACAGGTCAGACTATGTGAGGCTGGAAAAGACCGTACAAGTTCTCAGAGGAAAATTAGTAGGAAATCCCTTCTTTCTGCTATTAAAATCTCAGGCTGTTGCCATCAGACACTCAAGCCACAAGAAAAGTGCTTCAGCACCAGCATCCAACTGAGCACCTGCTTGATCCACTTCAGTGGAAAGCCATCACTTTACAAGCAGAATTCCTCCTCTGAGTTACACACAACATTTTTTTCCAACTGGAAGTGCTACTGGGTTTTGTTACCCCGCATTTAATATTAAATTTTGGAAGTATTTTAAATGAAAAGGGAATGAAAACTCACACTATTTAAAGAAAATTGGCTGCAAAACTCCAAGATTTGCACCATTCTAAAAAGGGAACCAAGGTACCACAAGTCCTAAATGACTCACTAGCTCTCTCAAACAAGGAATGAAGCCTAAGAGGTAAATGAACAGATAGATTTGAATTTATTGGGCATTAATACAGCTTTACAAAGGATTAGGTTAAGTTTGCAAGACACCTTTATTTTGATTCGGAGATTTGTTTCGGTTTTCTTTCAAACTCCAGAGAGCTGGGAACAGATCTCTCTGTGGTGTCCACAGGCCAGAGCAGTCAGGGCAGGGCAAGAGCCAACAGCTCATGGGAAGCAGGAGAAAAAGGCACCATGGAATGGGCTGAAGGTGGGATGGGAACAGGATGGGTGGGATGGAGGGACCTCCATTCCCACCTTGGCTGGCCTGTGGGTCTAACTGTGATGAATAAACAGCTACTTGAAGCCAGAGGTAATTCTGCACCCATATCTGGGGTCCCCAGCATAAGTGGATCTTCTGCTGTGGAGATGGGCTGAGAGACATGGGGTTGTTCAGCCTGGAGAAAGCTCCAGGGAGATTTCATAGTCCCTTCTCAGTGCCTAAAGGGCACCAATCATCTCAAATCCTGCCATGGTTACCCACTCCAATCCTGGAATGTTCCACTGCCTTAGAAACGAGACATGGCTGCTTTATCACAGCACATGTCACAGTTGAGATGGCCACGACACACAGAGTACCACCACCACACAACTTCAGAAGGCTTCAAGGATTCACCCATGCACAGTAACACCTCGCCTTATCAGAAGGCTTCTGGTGTCTGCCCACACAGAGTAACACCACAGCACTTCAGAAGGCTGCAGGCATCTGCCCTTCTTGTCCCTCAGCCCAGCCTTTTATCCCCTCCTGTTGATGCACTGCACCTGTGTGCCCTCTGTTCCCTCTGGTGGTTGGGCAGTGCCCCTGGGCACTCCTTACCTTCAATACTGCTCACAGCTGCAGCCAATTAGAGATGAGGCTCAGCCACAGCCCCACTCCCAATTACCACAAACTGTGTGCCTACAACTGCTATCCTGCCAAAACCCTGCCATGTTCCCATATCACTTTGCTCCTCGTGCTCTCAGTATTTTTCTTTTCAATTCCCTTTTACCACACTTATTTTGGCCTTTAGGAAGCCCTTCAGTCATAAAGAATTCAAAGGATTTGTGACTTTTACCAAAGCAAAAATTTGGCCCTGGAACATTTGCACACAAAAGGATCTGTTCTATAGCATTATGGATTAAAAGCTTTCTTATAACTCAGATTTACTGTCCAAACCAAGATGCATAATCTTATTTGCCACCTACTATATTTCTGGAATCCAGTACTGTAACCATGAACACACATGGGGAAAAGCCTAACCTCCAGTGTTACCCCAATTACTTGGGGTTATTAATCACAGATTAGCTTTTGAGCTTCAGCCTTGCCCAGAGCTACAAACAAGTTGTCCTGTTTTGAAAGTGTTTGAAGAGGTGGGAACTCTGAAATGGGTAACTTCTCCTTGATTCCAACCAATCCCTTTCTACCAATAAGGAACAAGTGAATAGATATACATGATAAGATATAATTGAAAAAAAAAACCAAAAACAAAACAGCTTCTCTTGGTAGCTCTGGACATCCAGAGTGATGTGCTGAGTTCCACAGCTTAATAACAAACAGAACGCCAAAAGGGATCTGCTAGAATCTGCTAGATTCCAAAATCTATTCTAAAATTCCAAACTCTGTAGCTAGATTCCAAACTGCTAAATCTCACAATGCCATGGGAACGAAGAGAGACATTAAATTCCAGAAAGACCCATTCCCAGGGCCTTGCTCATCTCTCTGCCTGAGAAAGTGACTCAGTCCTCTGATGCTTTCTGCCAAGTGTCACATCAGACTGCTGAAAAACCCTACTTAAAAGTTTTATTTAGTGGTACTTTTACTACCTTAAAACTGGCACAACCTTTTATTAACCTGGTGTGATGTTTACAAGACTGTTCTGCCAATTAGTTAGCTCTGTGGAGGTACATTATAGCCATATTTCCTCAAATATATCTTATTTAAACCTTAGGCTACAATTCTAGCTTTATTATCAAGAGATATTCCCCTTCAAAATAAAAATTATCCAAATTCCATATCAATATTTAAGCTGCTCCAACACTTAAACCACAGATTTGAACTGAAAGACTTATGTAATGATAATAAGAGTTCAGTCCCTCAAAAAACAAAACACAATCTACAGGATAATGTGAGTTAGAAGTGATCCATTGCATGGGAAAAGGAGTTGTATATTGCATGCAGACTGCCCTTGAGTTTCTGCATCTTTTAAATAGTGTGAACAGGAGACTTTTATCTGCACCATCTTCAGGGACTCAGGAATCCAAAGTTGCATCTATTCCAAACCCCCAAACTGGGCTGTTGTGTCAGATTCAGGATTTGACTAGGAACTGTACCTGGAGCCAAAACAACTTTTCCAGCTGTAAGTTTTGTTGAAATTATATGCTTCCATCAAAATTTTAGGTTTTTGACAAATTGGCAGTTTTTGATATTAAAGTGACTTTTTATATTAAAGTGACCTTCTCAGAAAAACTCAAACTCTAATCCTGAACAAAACAGTTAAACTTTCCAAAAGACCATGAGGATTCTTCTGGTTATCAACAACTAATTGCTATTTTAAAGGAAAAATACGCTCTTGAAGTCAAGAACCTCATGAAGATATTGGAACTGTGTAGATGGAGCTGACATGTCTCAAAATTATGAGATCCTGACAATGCTCTCAGCACAGGGGTAAGACTGCACTAAACCACCGGAGATTACACAGAATTACAGAATAGGCTGAGTTGGAAGGAACCCATAAGGATAATCAAGTCCTGCACAGCACCATCCCAAGGAGAGTCACACCTTGTGCCTGAGGGCATTGTCCAAAGACTTCTTGAACTGTCAGGTTTAGTGCTGTGACACTTCCCTGGGGAGCCTGTTCCAGTGCCCAACCACTCTCTGGGTGAAGAAACTTTCATCAATATCTGCCCTAAGCATCCCTTGACACAACCTCAGGCATGAACACCTGAATATTTTGCTGATATGCTGATTCTGTGTCCACAAAAAAGAAAGTCACAAGTGCATGATTATTTTAACTCTTTTCAGATAGCTCAAGAACAGAGGAAATGGTAATGTTACAAACCTGCAGCCTGAACTAAGAAGTTTCCATGGCCTAGGGAAAGACAGACGTACACAAGATAATAATTTGGTTAACTGAAAGAGCTCATTAAATTTTGTTTTGCTATCCATAAACTCCCTGATCTCTACTAAATGATGAAGGATAGCATGTGAAATGTCTGTTCTATACATACACATCTAATGGCAGATTCTTAAGGCACCCCAACTGGACCAGAATTTTATGGGTACTGCAGACCTTGTCTTGGTTGCCCTGTGAGGTGCAGGCTCCCCATTAGGATAAACCCCTGCTCACCATTTTACCTACTGCATTTCCTAGGATCAAAATGTCCAGACCACCAGAGTCCCTCCCCAGAATGTCACCAGGAATGTGTTGTATTTTCCTGTGAAAAGCTTCAGGTGCCAAACACAACCTAAGGAGCAGTTTGAGCAAACTGTCTCAGAGGGGATGTTGAATGTGCACAAACACGTGCTCTGTTTTTGCAAGGGAACCAGCCAGATCCCTGCTGATGCATCAAGTGCAGGAAAGTATTTGGCACCAGCCCTCAGCCCCAGAATTTATCCCCTTGTAGGCAGGGGAAAAACGTTCCATTTTTAGTTGTTCAGGCATGCCTATACATAAGCAAAGCATTCTGTCTGTCTTGTTGTGCAAAGACAGTAACCCTGTCCACTGCTCTGGTGCTTCTAGGTATGGCAAGGCCCAGAGGACTGAACCTTTCCTTCTCATATTTTAGCCCCTCTTTAACCTGAGCTGTATTTGCTGACGAGAAGGAATCTCAGGACAGATGGGGTCCCTGCAGCCCAAGGGCAGGCCCTGATTGCCACTGAGCAGATCTGAGACTATAACCAGGCCCAGCCACCTGGACTCCATCAGGAATTTAGAAAGCCAAGGGATCTTCTCATAACCTTATGACTCAATGGAGGGGTCTCTCATACCCTTTGCATGCCTGCTCTTCATGCAACCCATTCTAAATTGGTTCTAATAAAATTTTCCTCTATATGTTTCTTTTGTGTACTGAGTGACTCTTAGCAAACTCCATTAGGTCTTGCTTTCAAAAATTTATTTTAAACCTGGTTTGATTAATACCTTTGATGGCAGTTAAGTGGCCAAATCCACTCATTTGCAATGGGCTCCCACAATGGAAACTGAAATGAAGTGGGGAAAGGATGGGAAATGCCTGAATTTTGTCCTGATGTACAAGGAAAATAAATTCATGGCAGCCAGGAAGCCCTGCAAGTTCATTACCATAAAAGATGAGTAGGGAATAGTTTGCTTAATTAGCTGTGGGGAGGTCTCTCAAAAATGTGTGAAACTGAAGGATGAGGGAAATAAAAAAAAAATTTGAAAAAACCAACAAAACCAGCCCGGAACAAAGACAGCTAAGAGCACCAGGAGGGAAATAATGAAGCCCTCAAGGCAGAAAGAGAATAGAAAATAGGGTCTGAAAGCCTGAGCTTCTGACAAAAGTGAGAGAGGCAAGAGCACAGCTCAGTCAAAGCTAACAGGAAAGACTAAGGAGTGCTCAGACAGGATGAAGAGCCAGCAAGGTTAAAGAAAGAAATGTGCCATGGCCAGACCTCAGTGCTCAATTCCAGCTTTAACACTCTCACTGGTATCTTTGGCAGCACTGGCAACTTTATTTTAGTCATGCTGCACAGCCCCAACTTCTGTACTCATCCAATATCCTTCAGGAAAATCTTTCTCTGTATATTTGTACTGTATAACTTTAATCTAATTAGACTAAACATGCTTCATATAACTAATTTCCACTAAAAAATGAAATATATATACCTCAACACACCGTATTTTTTCCTATCAAGAATCTCCTAGCCTTCAAACATCTCTAAATTGAACTTTTAATGAAAGATTAAAAGGGTACCTTGTAAAAGCTTGGAACAAATATAAGCAGAGGGGAGACAATTTCCTTCTTCTATTAAACAACGCAGCAAAGCGTGAGACCTTCCAAATAATAAAACAAATGTTTATGGCCTCCCTTTTTCTTCCCATAACAATCTCAACGTTAAATAAGAAAACTTTTAGCTTGTCACAGGCACATTTCTTTTCAGCATCTCATGCAGTACAGCCAAAAAAGCACAGAAGTACCAGTTTGATGGGGGCCTTCTGACAGAAAGGTTGAAACAGCTGTTGTATTGGATAACACAGAGAATGAAGATTTAAGGTATTTGGAAATACACTGTGATGCAAATAACGAATGAGGGAAACAAAAATTTGACCTTGCTCAGCTCCCTTCAAGTCATGCTGAAGTTTTCACTCTCACAGAATGAGCTGCTTTAGCAGACACAACCCCAAGAAGGTTTCCATCAAAAGCTGGTTTAATAGAAGACAAAAAAACATGGAGCTGAAGCATGTCCCATCTTTACAAACAGCATTTACACTTAGAGTGGCCACCACATGTTCTTAGCATCAGAATAGCAGAAATCTTTTGATTTAAGATTGAGAAGTCTAAGACGCACCTTTCATTCATCTACCCACTAAGGAGTGAAGACAATCACACAAAATCTGGATTTTCCTGTCCCCACAACATAAGGCAGGTCAGCTGTAGCATTCAAATTAAAAACAATTAATTAAATTGCCTAAAATAGGCAAGATTACAAAGGAAAAAAATTTTGGAATTATGTATCTCCAATCCTAATTCTTAACTCTTCATAAAAATCGATACACATTGGCAAGCAGATTGTTATTTCGGCAAAACTATTCTAAATTATCACCCCGTTCTTACAAAAGATAACTCTGGACGTGCCTGAGCCACAGATTATGATTTAAGCATTCATCTGGTAATTTCCCCCTCTTAAGTTAAATTGCATCCAATGAAGTTTTAAAAATTCAGTTGCCAAACCACCTCTTTTCTCGCTTTCATCTGTTTGCAAGGTCTTATATCCGTGTTCAAATGAAATTAGTAGCAGTCTGAGGAACATCACAGCAGCATTCTTCCCTCTTTTCAGCTAGTGTAGCTAGCTTTTTTTAGCAGTTTCTATTTTATAGATTAAAGAAAAAAGTCAAAAATATATAACTGACATCAGGGAATGAAAATATAATATTAATAACTTTTGGCCTCTGATATATTTCAGATTTAAAAACACTAAGCAAATGTCATTTCAATGTAGCTAGTATTCTTGAGGTTGGAAACAAGTTTCCCTAGGAATGGCCAATGGGAGAGGGGAAAAATTAATCCTAGCCAGCAACAAAAAAAAGGCTTTCTAAAGAACTATTAATAAGAAATCTTAAGAGAAGGGCATTTGTCTGCCCAACTGAGTAAATATGAAGTATTTCCACCATTAATTTTCTCATACAGTAAATCACTAAAACATAGACTAGTATCAAGAAAATTCTCTGGAATCAACACATCTCTGGTCCAAAGTCAGTTGGTAAAAACAACTCAGTGATTATTCCTCTTACAAATAGGGTTATGTCTTAGTTCTGAACAAATTTTTAAATGCTCCAGAAAGACAAACAGCCTTACAAACAGCTTGTTGAATGACATGCCAACTGAAACAAGCTCGTAATAATGTTGTGAAATTACATTATCTGACACGTTTCAAAAGCTTATTCAGGTGCTTATTTAAGCCCGTAAAACCTGTAGGGAAATAGAGACAGGATGACATTTCAGTCAGCTTACCATAACATTTTTCTAGTGAAATTGCATAGCAACACATTAATGCTGAAAAAAAGTGTCAGCAGTAAAAACAAATGCCAATAACCTACACACTTCCGTGATGAAAAAAAAAAAGCTACTGGTAACATACATCAGCACATTACAAAGGCACCATAGTCTTAACAGCAATTTAGAGCATCAAATATATGCTCTAAAAATATCATACAGCCTCTTAACTGCACTCTAAGATGGGAGAACAAGGCAGTTTATACCACGTGCCATGTGAAATCTGCATCTCACATCGTTCTGCCAGTACGCACAATTTGGAGGAAACTGTTGAACTTTTCATTCCTCTCTGAACAAGCAGACAGCAAGAATGGCTGTCAGTCTAAGAGCTTTTCATGGATGATGAAACTCAACACAACTCAGTCATCAACTCACACACTGCAATGAGACACACCATTCTGCCCAGCAGGTTTCTGGTCTGAAAATCAAGCTAGAAAGTGACAATTGGTTGCTCTAAAAAGTCCTTCTAGTACCTAACAAATTATTTCAGTAACAAAAATGTCATGACAAAGTATCCCTTTTACTACAACTCAATTCATCTGCAAGTCAATTCAGACCAGACTATACCTGAAAAGTGGTTGGAGTGAAATCAGACAGGTGGTAAGCCTGTAGGAGAATTTAAATGAATGTCATGTGAATTGAAATGGAAAAAGATGGTACAATCCTTAATAGCACAAGTGAAACACAAAAGGCAACACCATTCAAGACGCGTGAAGTACCAAATCATCAATCATTTTAGTCCTCTGATTCCCATAGCTTAGTAACAGTTGTCTATATATTCTTTTCACGCCCCAAAAATGCCGCTGAAGTAGCACCAAAAGGACTGTCAGATTAAGATCTAGATGCTCAATGAATCACATTTGGGAAAATGCAGGCAGAATAAGCACTTAACCATCTGAAATTTTATTCTTCCGAGCACTTTCAAACATGCAACGTACTTTTCCAAATCTACTTCCTGATCCATTCTTTACCCATTATACAATTTCCCAGGAGAGGCGTCTGTTGCCTTGACTAAGAAAAAGAAATATGACTGCAAGAACCCAGCCAGAGATGAAAGTTCACCATATTTTATAGGTACATCCCTTGGACATATACAAACAGCAATATGATCTCCTTGCTGCAGTTGTTCTCTCCGTGGTCTTATAGTCTCCTTTTGTTCATTTTTAGATCTCACTTGTATCATTTTCTAGCAGTGTTTGATCCTTACAGTCGGCACAAATGGATTAACACCACTTAGGGCAAACTGACAGCAGTACTGATATCTTAGGTTGCAAGCTGCCTAGCTCTGAAGGAAACTATTTATGTGGAAAACATTGCACATTTCTGAATTCATCATCATTCCTTCAAGTGATACAACCAAACCAGTGAAAAACATTTTCACATATTCTAATAAATGCCTGTTTGTTTTAATCAAGAGTTTCAAATATCTTCCATTTAGAGCAAAGGAGGACCCTACTTGTAAACAGCAAAGGAAACACAGTATTAACAGAACACCAAACTAAAACAGGTAAGGTTTGAAGGATCACAAGCCAATTTGAATCCTGTCTGGATATAAACCTGTGGCCATGAAGGCAGTGGGCAACAGACTGAACCCAGTGTTGGGATCAAAACACCAGTCTTTGAGTCCCCAGCCAATGTCATTTTCTTGCCTTGGCCTTGATACAGCAGAGGTTTCCAGAGACAGACATGAGGAGAACAGAGGAAAGAGAATATCTGAACAAAGAGCAACAAAAAAGGGGAAAAAATAGCTTCCTGCTCTTGAGGGATTTAGAGAAGAATTTGCTTTTGGATATCATGGTGGTCATCAAATAGGTAATTGTGATAATGATATTCTTAGATGCCTCATACAGATAGCAGAACTAAGCTCCAAATATTCTGCCTACAACATTTCTGAGGACCTGAAGATCTTAATTACAATGCACCTGAAAAGATATGCAGCCCCAGGAGAAAAAGTCACACCTCTTAATGGAAAAAATACTTTCACTTTCTGCCAGCATTCATGACATCAGTGCTAAAATGAACAAGCACCAGGCTGTGCCACCTCTGCTTGGCTGCCACTTGCGTTCTCACACTCCCTCAGATAGAAGTGATGACATGAAGACTAAATCTGAATTACGGGGCAATTCAACAAGAATACCAGGTTCTTTGAAAAGAGCATGTAATGTGGCAAGTAGATCTGGTTTTTTTTTTTCAAGCCCCCATCTCAAGCTCTCTAACTTTGGTTAATTTGGTTTAATTCCAACAAATAAGAATTCTGAAAATGGGGATATTTAGTAAAAGCTCCAAAGGTTTCTTATTTAATATTCATTTTCTAAGGTAGATATTCAACATGCCTTCAAAAGGAAAGCAGAGGATTTAAATGCTACATAAAAATCTTACTTTGTGAACATAGTTAATGCTCAACAGAGATCACTTACTCTTGTACCTTCCAAAAGATATCAGTAGTGAACAAATGTCATGAATCTCAAAATATTCTCTGACTACTAATAAATCTCTAAATGGCCATGATCATTCTTTAGCGAAATGAACTTTAACAAACAGATCGTGGAATTCTATAAAAACTGGAATAAAATATTAATTGTAAATTTAGGAAGGTCTTTAGTTAAAGAAGAACAGATGTGCAGCTAAATGGAATTACAGATCTAATACTGACAGAAATTACTTAACTCTCATCCATTCCTCTACCCACATGAAAATGTATCAGATTTACAAAGGAAAAAAAAAATTACAGATATTATCACATCTCTTTTAAATTTTTTTTTTTACATGAAAGGAAGGATTCCAGCCTGCACCTATACTACTGATTTGGCTTTCAGCAGTATCATGGCTTGCAAATGAATTCCCTCATCCTTCACACTCACATCCATGGGCTCATTTCTCAGAGCACTTTAATGCAGTTGTGGCTGGACTCACTCTTATCTGTGGAGAGCTAGTGAGGTTATGAAGCTTCTCTGGTGTTAGACTCCACAACCAGCAAAAGAGTTGTCAGAACTGCCCATTTTATCTGGGCTTTTTTGGAGGATGAGAGGGAGTTAGCAAAGGAAAAGAAAGGAAAACAAAGCAACCAAACAACCAGAAAATGGTTGTACCAATTTAACTGAATGCATGATTAGGTGTTGCAAGTTAATGTTCTAACTCTGCCTGAGAAAAGTGTCCAGTTAGGACACAGGAAGCACAAGGAAAAGTTTGATTTCTACTCTCTTACTGCTTCACACAACTTCTTTGGGAAATGATTTAACATAGTTTCGAGATTGACTAAATCCCCACTGGAGCAGTAAGGCTGTTTCAAGGTGCAAGGAACATTTCTTTCCTAGCAAAGTGAAAATAAAATATGTACATATATATTTAACTTTCACGTAGTTTGGCTGTCCTGAATCTTCGTGACAGTTGCAGACCACATGAACCATGTCAAGTCTTGGTCCTTTGCAGAATATATAGCACTGAAAGTGGAAACTTATTTTCTTTTCCTCTAATCATACAGCCAACATTTGTCTTCTTACAAAAGTAACCTGTTTTAATTGCTAAATTCTATTTTCAAGAGTTATTTTAGTATTTGAGAGTTTATGTGATAGCACAAAGGATTTCAGCTGGAATTTCCCATAAGTGATTCAAGCACAATTTACCCTTAGGAAACCAAAGCAGGGAAACAGTAATTAAATGCTAAGCATCATAAATAAATATTTGCCAAAGACAAGGAAAGGCAACTCCGTGACAACAAAATTTATTACACACACACATCAAAAAAAAAATCACCAAAGCCTTCAATTATACCCTTGTTCAAAAAAAATGAAGAATTCTCCCATCATAAAGCCACCAGATTAAGAAGAATTCTCCCTAAGTTATTCATTGCTCAAACTACACTGAGATCCCAATCTGATAAAGTCAACATGGAGATTTACATAAATGCTTAGTCCTGCACAGGAGAAACACAAATCAGACAGCTAGTCACATTCCTTTTCCTCAGCAAAATCCCTGTTTTCATCTCTACTCTTTCCCCAGCAGGGTACAACAATCACATAACCACAGAATGGTTTGGGATGGAAGGACTTTCCAGATCACCTCATTCCAGCTCCCCTGCCACAGGCAGGGACACCTTCCACTATCCCAGGTTGCTCAGAGCCCCATCCAACCTGGCCTTGGACACTGCCAGGGATGGGGCATCCACAGCTTCTCTGGGAACCCTGTGCCAGGGCCTCACCACCTTCACAGCAAAGTCAAGATTACTGGATTTTGGCTAAAAGTTGGAAATATAAAATCATGGAAATAAACCTCAAAGGTTTTCTAAGAACACACCCCGTATTTTTATTATAAAAAAAAAAAAAAAAAGAAAGGCAAAAACTGACATCTCCATTACTCTCTTAATCCCATAGATTTGTCAAAGTATCCAAGCAAAACATGCCCATATAAAGCTTTAAGCAATGGTAAAACTCTTAGCAGAATTCCTATTAATTTCTAGAGCATATAAGCATCCCATTTATAAGCTCAATTTTCTCATTTAACAAATTCATTTCCTTTCTACAGATACCAAGACTATCTAAAATAAGCTTAGTTAAAGCATTCCAGTGGTAGACATATTAAAACCTTCAAAACTTCAGCCAAAAGCCAACTGGCAGGAAAACTTTCAATGAAAACATTTACCTCACATCATAATCTGAAGTGTGCTCTTTGAAGCAATATTTTTAGATCAAATCTATGGTAAAGTAGGACTTAAGGAGATTTGTTCATAGCATGCTAATGTATAATGTCCTAATCTTATTTATTCCAAAACTTGGAGCTTCCAGTAAAATTCGGTTTTTTCCCCAGTAATACTTTCTTTGGTTTTCTTCTGAAGATCCTTGCTGCTGCAGATCTGTTTGCTATTACCTTTCAGACATGAACACATTTATCGTGATTTAAGGCTGATTCTCCATCTCTGTTTCCCTCTTCCCCCACCTAAAATTTCAGGTTAAAGTTTTGGCTACTTCACCCCCTCACCACTGAGTGCACATTTACTGAGACCCAGACGCTTTAGAGACAACTGGATCATTTGTGCACTGGCATAAAAACATAACAAAACCAAGGCCAGCCTTCATGGTCTTTGAATTATGTACTCTAAAAAACCAGTGTTTTTAACAACAGACTATATAATTCACATATATTCACATATATATTCACATATATATATATATATATATATATAAAAAACAGACCTTTAAATTCCAATACGGCTATGTAGAGGAAAAAATCAGTGTTTTCTTATTATATTTCCAGTCATAGAAAACCTACCTTTTAATTCCAAGCTAAGAACCCAAAACAAACTCAGACTGGCAATAAGCCTTTTTCTCTTAGCCAACAATATCTTAATCAAACTTTCCATTTCCTTTGTTTACAAAGTTCCTTCTTGCTCCCATGTTACATTCAGCACAGATCCTGAGAGCACCATTCATCTAGGAAATTGCTGCTAAATGGGGTAGAAAAATGTTATGTGCAACAGCACTGTCACTGCCTATAGGTCCCCAGGTTTTCTTCTGCAGTGTTTGTACACAAGTGACAAAACTGAAGATCTCAAACCCCACCTCATTTTGACCTTGTTTTTGTTGCTTTTCTCTGCAAACACCAATATTTTCTCCTCGTTGAGGCATGCTAGAAAACAGTCTTTAAAAAAAAATGGAAAAACGTGTTTGTGTAAAGTGCAAGAACAGTGAAAAAGCCAAAAGACAACAAGAGAAGGTTCTGCAGTAAACTGCCTCAGCTGCTGATAAACCTCAGTCCTTATCTGAAGGAGCTGTCTTGAAGACACAAGTGGATAGTTGTCTCCTTGCCCATTCATTCCTTGTTAAAGCTGCCAAATTTGCCTCTTTACACAAAAGACCACAAATCCAATATTTGCTTTTTCTTTTGAAACTCAGCTATGCAGCTCAGCTATGCAAAGCAGCAGAAAAAGTCAACGTGCATTCCAGATTAAGGACGCAAAACCAGAACTTAAATCCAAACTAGTTTCATTCTGTGGAGCACAGGACGTGTATGGTGTGTGCTCATTCTTTCTACTCCAAACAATACATGCTGGAAGGTATCTTGTGGTGTTCACTGCATGTTCTGGGGAAAGTTCCTGCTCTCTCCTATCCTGCTACCAGGGGACACCATAATCACCACTATTAAAGCTGTCCTTATCAAGTGTTAGCACAAGCACAGAGGCAAATCGTGCAGCCTGGATCTGCTAGCGCAGCTTTTACATAAATGTCAAATCTGCCCATTTGTAACGGGCACAAGGCTTTAAGTGAAATAAATGCCATGGAGAGATTTGGCTCCTCGTGCGCTGCAACAGACATGGCAGATTTCAAAAACAAAACTTGCTGATTGGAAGACTTTTTAATTGCCAAAATGTTACCATCTGTTCTTCTAGGTCTACTGAGAAATACAGGAGGGTTTGCTGCAGCCAGAGTTTGATAAATTGGTGGTAAATGACAGGTAATGGCTTTAAACTGACAGAAGCCAAGTTTAGATTAAATATTAGGAAGAAATTCTTCAATATGAGGGTGGTGAGGCCCTGGCACAGGTTGCCCAGAGAAACTTTGGATGTCCCATCCCTGGAAGTGTTCCAGGCCAGATTAGATGGGGCCCTGAGTACCCTGGTCTGTTAAATGGCATCCCTGCCAGGAGCAGGGGGGTTGGAAAAGGTACAAAATTACCTTTAAAGCCCCTTCCAACTCAAACCATTCTTTAAAAACTTTAATTGTACATCTGAGGCCTTTCCCACCTGCCCTAGATTTTTCTCCCTCCTCTGCATATCAGATCATTTGGGCCAGACCTATGAATGAGACTCTTTGAGGAAATTTGATCACAAGTTTCTTCTTAGTGCAAGGAAGCTCCACTTCTCACATGGTCTACAGGGCTTTTTGCAGGTTTAAAGCCTGGTGCAAAAATCTGGGGGTTGTTAGAAATCATTAGAAATTGAAAGCTGGATGGAAAAACAAAACCAAAAACAATAGCTTCAAATCCCTGACTCAGTCACACAGCTAGAAGACCTAAAATCTTTAAGGAAAATCAAGGTAATGACACATCCTTTTAGAATAGGCTTGCAGAAAACCAGCCAGCCCTACTGAAACACTCCAGCCAGCCCTACTAAAGACAGAACTGAAGTTAATCCACTTCCCATGAAAGAGAAACAGGGAAAACTGTGGGTGTCCTGGGAGGCAATGCCTCTTCAAGCTCAGAAACACTTCTTCTACACAATTTGACCTGCTGTATCCTATTTTGGAGCCCTGGCACAAGGTACAATGTAGCTCTCAGTGGGAGAAGGATAAATTTGGTAATAAAAATCAGACAGGAAGAGACCTAAGCACGGAGACAGCTGAATAAAACTGAATTCTTGCAGTTTGACTTGTTGAGGCTGGTAGTTGTCAAGAATGAGATACTGACCTAGATGGAATTAGCCTGCCATCATGGCAGTCCTAACTTTCTTATATTTCTAAAAGGAAAGGCATGCTGTATTTCTTTCTATAAATCCTAAACACGATTCAAATGCTAGACTGCAGATAAGAGAATAACTGCTAAAAAGCATAGCTGTCTCCTAAACACAAAGCTAAAAACTGAAGGAAATATCTTTGCCAAAATATAATAGCAACCTCTGAACTCTCTTGAATTCCATATCTGGCTTCTGTTTAATCAAAGCAATCTCCTCCCCCCATTAAAAGCCACTTTGGCTTAGATCTCTAGCAAACCCGAAGTGCAAGGTCGGTGCTGGAGCTGTGACTTGAAAGAAGTGCCATTTCACCAACATCGGGGCCACGCTGTCACCACAGCGTGGCATTCGTCATCCCCCATTCCATCAATCTGAGAGCTAATAAAACTCTGCGTGCTGCCTCTTGCTCAGGAATTAAGAGCCCTCACATGCCAAGCCATGGAGACTTTTCCATCTTACAAAAAGTGGTTAGCCAGCAGCACAATTTTCTCTTTGCTATGAGCAACAAATTTATAGGGGTAATGGTTCTAACCACAGCCTATTTTCAAGGGTTTTGTACAGGTGTCAGTTAGTCATGCTTCAGAGTAAGATTATCAAGTATTCCCTCAACAAAACCAAATTTAAGGCACTGTTTTAATTCTTTCCACATGGGCAACACACCTCAAAATTACAGATCTGATTAGCACTGCTTGTTGTTCCTACAGTTTCAGGGTTTCTCACCCGAATTAAAAAGTGAGACTTGGAGTTTTCTAATTAGAGCCCAAAAAACCCCAAAGTACATTACTGTCTTTATATGTTCTGTATGTTTGTGGTTTTTATTTAGGATGTAGATGAAGGAAGTGAAGCTGAATATAATATTTTGCAGTTTCTTTCCAGTCATCCTAATGTTGTTGGATTTAATGGAATGTTTTACAAAGCAGATCAATATGTGGGAGGACAGCTCTGGCTAGTACTTGAGGTAAAAACATTTTGACAGTATTACATCTTACCTTAGCATATGTGTTTGGATTTTTGTTTGTTATTGCTAAAAGAGTCACAGGCTTTCATGATTTTCTGATAGGATGATGTGTCCTAGCCTACTGTTGAAAATCAGGTCCAAACTTCAAAATGTGTTTAATAGGAAATGGTCTTGCATTTAATTTCAGATAATTTTACCCTCAGAGAAATGCCAGATTTTTATTCCTTTTTCATACCAGTTTTTCACACTTTGTTTAAGGTAAGGGTGAATTAACATTTCTGACTTTGGAAATGAACAAAGTTCCCCATATTTTTTAAGGATATAATTAAGAAACATCCTGGGATCCACACTGTGCAAGCAAGAAGCTTCAATTTAGCTTCACTAAAATTCAGACTTTTAGTGAAGCTCTCTAAAGCAGCTGAACTCTGTCCTGCTTTGTATGTTGAAGGACCTATCATTCATACTTGAAAAAAAAAATCACTCCTTATGGGTGTATTCACTGTAGTACACCAAAATACATATTTTTTTTAAGAGAACTTCACAAGCAGAGCACTGAGCTGAGTTACACAGCAGCTTAAGGCTAGAATAATCTTTTGTTTTGGTAGGATCAATAACCAAAGCTAAGTATTAAACACTGTGCTTGAAACACAAATGTCCATTTCAGGAGTCATTTTTACGGCCCAAGGCAATATTTCAGCATATTAGTATTCTGCTATAGAATTTCTGTTTCAGCTTTGCTTTCTTTTGTTTCATTCATGGAGCAAAATTCCATGTGGATGTACTCTGCTCTTTCTTGAGGGAAGGAAATGCATTTTTAATTAATTTAACAAATTAGTCACATTGCAGAGGCATAAATAACCTCT
Organism: Emberiza elegans; assembly: GCA_024865655.1. Taxonomy (NCBI): domain Eukaryota; kingdom Metazoa; phylum Chordata; class Aves; order Passeriformes; family Fringillidae; genus Emberiza; species Emberiza elegans. The sequence continues at coordinate 5,614,197 of JALJVW010000158.1, forward strand.
GTACTAATACCAAGTTCAGTAGCCCTTTCACAGCAGCTGTTAACACCTCTTCTCACTGCCAGAAACTTCCGGATGGCAACTTGGAACAGAATCTTTCCATTTCACAGCAAGATAAGCCATTCTAATTCTTTCTCTGTTGGAGCAGGACAACAGTATTTTAGCACTTTAGTATTTAGAGGGAAAAAACAATTTAAAAAATACAGAGATCAAAATTATGAAGTGAAAAATGCGTAACTGAAAACCAATACATTCCTTTTTTAAAACCAAGGATGAGAATTAAGTTGAATGAGGGCCCAAAAAGTAAAAGGAAACAGGCAAAACCATGGAAGAAAGTCAGGGTGGAGAAGTAGCAAGAGTGTGTGAGTAAGCACCAGGAGCTGAGGGAATCAATAAGAAGGTTATGATCCAGAGGGAGAGATACAAATCTACACAAATCATATGCCATAATTCAACTCCAGCTCCAGATGGGCAGAAATGAAAGACAGGAAAATATCAAAGTAGAAAGAGGAGGGGAGGAGAGAGAAACAGAGAACCACAGAGATTATTTTACTTTAAATAACGTATGGTTTGTTAGAAAAGCTCAGTGATAGTCTGCAGTTAAAGTATTCTCAGCTGCAAACTTCATCTGCAACGGCTCAGCTTTGCCCTTGAGTATTTAGCAATTTTAATTAAAATCTCACTTATTTCTAAGTAATTTTTGCTAATATGTTTCTGTTCCAATTTCAGGCAATGAAATGGGGTCTTACTCAGACCTCTAAAACAATCAGTAAGTTCCACAGAGTGTGTGCTGTCAAGAGGCCAAAGCCATAAAACTCATGATTCTCTTACACAATGTGAACTGAACATTAGAAAATATCCTGCAGGGAATAATCCTATGCTGGCAAGCAGATAGACAGGATGGCTTAATGAGCCTTTTCTATCAATTTCTGTGATGTTATCACTGCAGTACTTGACCTTGTCATTAGGGTAGTTTAAGGAAATTCCCATATCTTAAAATATCCAAGGAAGTTAAAGCTTGGTGTCATTAGACCATCTGATTCTATCTCTTGCTGCTGGTCATAAAGCATCTCCTCCCGTTCCTTCCATGTTTCTGAAATTAAAATTAAGAATTATTCCTATATCTTCTAAATCTCCATGCTCCAGCAGGACTCCCCTCTACAAAGCAGGAAGAAACTGGAGCAAAAACCATTCCCCTATCCCAGCCAGCACTGCCAGCCACAGAGTGAACACCTGAACTGATTTACTCCGGATGGAATTTTCTCAGGTGGAAACATTTCACTGTTGAGATCATGTTCACCTGCCTGTAGTAGCACACAGCTGGAATAAATCAATCTGAATGAAACTCGTGTCTCTCTTCACTGGGATCATACAAATGTAGCAAAGAAGAAAATTTGTCAAATTATCATCTTTGATAGCTCACCTAAAGAAGCCATAACCACTCACTTCTCCATTCAGCTTGGAACTGTTTCCTTTCATTAAGATAAATTTTCCCAAGCAGCCTCTATCATGGAATTATTTTGCCCTCACACTCAATGATTCAACTCCCCACATCCTGAAAGGAAAACAGCTGTCTACGCCCAAACTGCTTTACTGATCCAGCAGAACTACTGTAAGCAAGTCCGAAACTCTTGTTGTTCTTTTATTTGGAGGCCTAGGGAAGATTATGGAGCAAAGCATCCTCAGCTTGAGCCTCCTGGGGCACAATATTGATTCCTTCCAACCACAGCCAGTTGCAAAACATCTGACTCGTGCAGTTCTTGGTGGATAGGCTGCCTTGCCAAGCAAGCAAGAAGATTAAATTAAATAATAAAACTCAAAATATGAAATATCTTCCACTGTTCCAGGATCTTTTTCCTCACTGGTTGCAAGTGAAGGCAGAAAGATGATCCTGCCACAGACTGTGCTTTAAGGACTGGGTGTGCAGTTGGCAGGTACTCAAGCCTATATTTAAAAGTATAGTGGGGATGAGGGAGAACTGAGATGAGGGGGAAAGAGAGGGTTGCTAAGAAGGGTGGGCTATTTTGGGATTAAAAAAAACTTTGTAATCAAATCAGGGTTGTGGGTTTTTGTTTTTTTTTTTTTTTTTTTTCCTGGGGATATGGGAGGTGGGGGAAGAGAGAAGGAGGGAAAGGGAAAGGTTTTACAGATCCTTCAAAGTCGTTGAACAAAGCAAAGCCAAACTCTTCCAAACTTAAAATATGTGAAATCTAAATACAAGAAGTGTTTTTAAAAAGAAAAGTACTGATAATTTCTCCCTCAGAGTGCATGGAGAAGCTCTGTCACTGAGAAGATAAACACTAGGTGTACATCAAGAACATGAGTAAAATGGGTTTTTTCCCCTTGGGAACAGTATCTGCTCAATATGCATGTTAAGCACATTGACAACAGCTTTACTCAATCTTCTAATGGTCTGACAGGTAATTAATTAGAAAAAAAAAAACTATTTTACATAAAAGAGCACCATATCAAACCACTAAGACCTGATAAATCCATAGCAAATATGTTAATTTAAAAGGACCAGGCCAACTCAAACTGAGGATGGTGTTTCACTTTTCAATATATTGCTAGGGTAGGAATATTTTCTTTGTAACTTTAGTTCCTCAGAGATGCCTTCTTATTTATTTAATATATTTTTAAAATACACTTTATTTCCTGACCAGCAGACCATACCACTTTTATTAAAGATTATTCCTCTGACAATACCTTCTTTTTTTCACTTTTTTAACCTCTTTTTTGGAAAGTTGCTTAAAGCACATAAAGATTATTTAAAATATAGGTCAACAGATATCTCTCCTATAACAGTTACTGTATTGCCCCAGGAGACAGGCATGGGGATTACTAATATAGTATAAACTGCATGGCAAAATGAACAGTATAATTAAAAGAGCCTTTACATTGAGAGGGAATCTTAAAATGGTTTTAAAAGGACTGGAACAATGCCAGAAAACCTTCTAGTGAACAAGGTTGCCTTTAATAAAACATTGCCTAAAATTTGCTGAATTAGTCATAGGCCCATCCTGGTTCTTTTAAACCAAATGAGAATTAAAAACTGGGAAAGAAATATTACATTTAGGAGCAAAAAGGATGGGAATAACTTTTGAGCATGAGAAATATGCTACAGTTGGTGCCAGGTAGTGGTGCACAAACCAGTGGCCTCCATTCCCAGCTGTGCTGTCTTTCTAACCCATTTCTTCACTCTCCTTCCCTTGATTTCTCATCCATAAATGACACCATTGAATTATTTTACCTCCTCAATACAGTGTATTAGAAAATAGGGGAAAGTATTAGAAAAATAAAAAGCCTCATAAAAGCAGCAGCTAGCATCTGAGAGCTACAGACAGGTAGGAGACCTTTGCTATCATCAAACCAAGAGTCAGAGCAGTGATGCTGTAAAAACATGTTGGAATTTGAAGGAGAAGAATGATCAAGCACAGAGAAGGGAGACCCTGCAAGAGATCGATTCTCAGTTTACAGAGACTCTGGGCATTGGCTTGTGTTCTCATTAAAGCTAGAAGAATCAGAAGGTCTGCCAGATACATAATGTAATATAGAAAGTATTTTAAAATAGAAGCCTTCCTTCCCACAAAATGCATTTTCCAAACCTCTTATTGTGCTCTTCTCACACATTACAGCTCTCTGTCCTGCTTGTTTATGAAAATACACTCTCACTGGCTTTCTTTTTACCTTGCCCCTCAGTTTGTCCCTCACGATTCATTCTTGTCTATCTCTTGTAATAATGGCTCCTGTGTCAAGATTCAATCCAGATGAGAGTTCCTGACAAAACAGAAATTAATTCATTCATGGATTGGACCCATCTGCCAACAGATGTAATGGGACTGAAAACAAGAATCCTCTAGTTTCACTATTGCTCTGTAAAATATACTCTTTTCTTTCAAAAAGTTTTTTTTTTAATCATCTTCAAACTGGAGTTCAAAGAAGAGGAAATTCATACTTCAACTTTATTCACCACAACCACGTCATTTGAAGGGGAGATAATCTCAAAGATGAAGACTGAGGGGGAGTCTCAGGCTGCAAATTAGGTGGGAGAGCAGGTTCCAGTTCCACCACCATAATAGGGCTGATGCTCCAGGGGCTCTGCTTTTCAATAACCTGATAGCAGATGTACCAGCACAGTCACACAGCATTGCAAATTTTGCAAGATCATTGCCAGCCTTGCAGCTTTTTGGGATTTCCTTACTTCTCCAATAGGTTTATTGCACACTCAGGCACATGTACACGTGCTCAAACCTGAGCTGAAATCAACACTCAGGCAAAGGAGACTTCCTTTTGTTCCCCAAGTACCTCTGTGTGAAAGAATAGAACAGTCAAGAAACATCCTCATCGACTTTTTCACTGCAGCCTCAGGTTAGAATAATGAAATGTTGGATACTCTCAGATTGCACATCCTCTTAGTAATTAGCAGGCAGAAAATAGCATTTCAGGGCAAAGAAGGAAAAGAGAGATAGAAATCAATCCCATAACAATCAGCCAGTGTATCTGGATGTTTTGCCACCTCATCAAGGAGGAAGAGGTGTATGTGTTTTATGTAGAGAAAAGAAAAAAGCAATAGGAAAGTTCTGGGAAACTTGTCCAAAAAATACTCAACAAGAATATTGGTTTGTTAGGTTTTTTTTTTTACTAATGCTTTAAGGAGAAAACAGCTGGCCTTCATGGCTATATACCCAAATTTCCAACAGCAAATAGGCACTGGTAAATGAAAAGCATCTTTTGCACAACTTGACTGTTTAACACTTTCAAGGGTATCCTTTGATTTTTCCCACTAGTGTAAGAGTACCAGCAGAAATTAAGTCAGTATTCCTGTCTGCACTTTACATATAAGAATTTTTCTCAAGGACACTTTAAATCCACTTAAAATATACAGCATTTACTGTACACTGGTGATGAATGAAATAAAAATTTGTGTATTGCTAAATTCCAGGCTTTATCAACATCTACATGTATTATCATAATACATATTTTGTTACCAGCAAAATATACAATCTGACCAAAAGTGGAGTTCTTTAAAAACCTTTCATTTCCTTGAGCTTATTGGCACCTGTGAGCCAACGCAGAATATATTTCTGAATATATTTCAGAATATATATCCTGAATATATTTTGGAATATAGCTCTTCTTAGAGCTATATTCTAAAATATTCAGAAAACATGAGTTATTCCACCTCCTGAGCAGATGAACAATGTGCTGTTGTTTTTCCACCAGGGTATCTATGGTAGAAGTAAAGAAAAAGCTGTGATCTTCAAGGAGAATGCAACAAATACGACCAAGGGACAGCCTCCTGCACTAGCTCCAGGAGCAAAATTAACCCAAAGGAGAAAAATCTGGAATTCATAAAAGACATTAGCTACCAAATATGTGACCACAGAAATTGCCAACACCAACTAAGCAACCACAGAGCCCGGGGTATTTTAATCACAGCCTTTCCCAATTTAAAGCCAGAAGCACTAATGTAATATATCTCAACCAGTCCAATATATCACATGGCAAATCCCAGCAAGGAAAGGAGCACTTTGCTTGCCTTCCCCACCTGGCAGTGGGAGGGCTGGGCAGGGTGCTGCCTGCCAGCACGTTCAGGGGGACTGGCAGCACGGGCTGTCTCGCTGGGGCTGAGCCCTGGCCAGCTGGCACCAGCTGGGGCCACTTTCTGCTTCCCTCTCTCCACTGAGCTCCTTCAAGCTTTTTAGGAAATTATTCCACATTTCTTCCCCCTGTCCAAATTAGTCTTTGGCAGCCAGGAAAATAAATACAGCAGGAGGAATATAGAAGGGTTGCTTTTATGACACGGCATTTTTAGATATTTATAGCAACAGATTGAGAAATCTGCTTTCATAGAACAAGCAAACAGCAGATGACAATCTGTTGCTTCTTAGGCAATGGTTGAGGTAATGGGACAAAACTATCTCCTTTTAAATTCCACAGAGCAGCATATTTTGGTCACCTATGTCGGCGTTCTTAAACATACATGTATTTTTTAATAAAATCCAAAAGAACCTGTGTGGCGCCAGCCACCTCCAACTACAGGCAGCCACGTGAGAGTCCAGAGAAGACTGATCACCTCCTCCCCTGGCTTCCTCCCCTCACCACACACTAGGAGCCAGAGACAGGAGCTCCCAGCATGCCAACACAAACATGGGAATTACCAACGTCAAGCGTCATGGCAGGATAAAAAAAATGTGAGGAACAGGAAAGCCCTCTGGGGGTGGGCTAGTCTGGGTGCAAAATTCAGCTGTGTCTGGCTTTCAAAGGGTACCTGCCAGAGCTGCTGATCCATCTTATTAATCAGGGAACATCCCAAGCCAAGGAATTGCCACGAGGCTGTCAGGACAGTCCCAGCACTCCTGTTCTCCCGAGGCCTTCATGCTACTGTCACATTCATAGTTTCTGGAAAAATCCCTTTGCCCAGGATGTTTCTCCTGGGAAGCTGAGAAGCCTCAGAGAAAAAGGAAAACAATAATTGTCTGATTTGCTTCTCCTGTGTTTTGCTCATGTGGAATGTGTTTGGAGATTGTTTATCCAAGAGATGGTTGCTTCATTGGTCTCATGTGAGCTGTTTTCACTCTTTTGCCAATCAGTGCCAAGCTGTGTCAGGGCTCTGGAAAGAGTCATGAGTTTTCACTATTATCTTTTAAACCTTCTCTAAGTATCCTTTCTGAATTCTTTCATATAGTTTAGTATAGTATTCTTTAATATAATATATTATCATAAAGTAATAAATTAGCCTTCTGAGAACATGGAGTCAGAGTCATCATTCCTTCCTGCCACCCCACAAATACAATTTGCTACCAACCTGGGCATAGCACTCCCAAACTTTTTTCTGATGTCCAATGTTAGCATGTATTAGTTGAAGCAAATAAAACACACAATGAGTACTATCAGTATGGCCCAATTTTAATCCCAGGTTAAAATTATTAATTCTGGAATATCAATTTTTATACTTTAGCACAGACAAAAAAAGATTTATTGCTTTTTTAGTAAAGCAAGACTCCCTGCAAGGCAGCTGATGATAAATGACTTCAGCTGAGAAAGTCTGAGAGGTGAGGCCAGCTTTACTGACCACCATTCAATCCTGTGAATAATGCCAGCCTTGTCTTCACCACCTTGTGGCAATTTAATTTTCTGAAAGTATCTATCTGCCCATACAGCTTAGCTGCTTGTGTAAGAACATCTGCAAAAGTAACACTCACTGGCTCCCACTGCATGTGATCTTCTGCTATTTTCCAGCTATGCAGTGAATTAGTTGCTGTTATATTCCTGTCTTGGCGGGCAAAACAGATTCCTTTTTAAGATGTGTTAGTTCAATTAAGTTCATGTAAATTACTTGAAAAACACCATTAAGATGCTGACACATGAGAACCTCCCTTTACTGGCTGTTCCCATTAAAATGAATGAACAAGCACCTTTTTTTTTTTAATGCCCGTTGAAAACTGAAAATATAAAATGACTTTTCATGGTGTTTTTTTTTTATATTGAGTGAAGGGATGAGATGGATACTTATTCTTAAGCCCCATATCAGTAGTGAAAAAATAGCTTATCTTTTGTCTCTCCAGTGGTCTCCTCTGAAAGGAGCATCACAGGAGTCTATCAGAAGCTGCCTGACAGGAGCATTTATAGAAGCACTTGAAATTCAGGGGAGGTTTTAGCTCATTCAGGCAGAGGGAGCTGACTATGAAATGGCAACACAGGAATCTGAGGGGAAATGCACTCCATGCAGGGAAAATGAGAGGCAAAAAGATGATGACTTCTCAGAGTAAGGTAATAACACAGAAGTGTGTGCTGCCAGTGTAAGCCCGCAGAGACAAGCACAGAAAAACTGACTCTGGTGACAGACCTGCCATCACAACTGGGATCAAAACACTCTAGTACACACTATTAAATGACCCAGAGCTAGCCCTTGTCGAGGCACACAGAATTTGCCATGCAAAATGAGCTGGTTTTTGAAAGAGGAATGGTCCTCAGCCATTACAGATATTGTCAGAAATCAAAATTTTGTCTACAGAAGTCAAACAAGGTAAAAAAAGAGCTACACATTTCAAAATGAGAATTACAAAATAAATACTCAGTAGTCACCATCATCAACTGAAAAATGCTCAGAATTTGGGGAAAAAGATGCACTATGAAGAGTTCCACCCCTTGGCTACAAAGTTACCAAGGGCCAGCTTAAACACGTGGAATTTACAAGCATGCCAATATCTGTTATCTCAAGATAATTATTCAGAGAAGAGAATATCTCAGAGAAAGATTAATGAACAATCAGCTAGAAAACAATACAGGCCATTTTTCCTTTTCATTTTGCCAACAAGCATAGAAGCTAACATGATAGTATATAAAAAATGCTCTTATCTCTCTAAGAATATTCACAATCAGTAGATGAATGGGTAAAGACTTGCCAATCCTCTAAAAGAAGGAGTATGGGTATCTGTCAAAAAGAAATTTAAAAGATCCAGTTTTTGAACCATTTCAAACACTGAAGGAGCAACTGCTGCACTGAATTTGCTCTTATCAGAAGGAAGAACTGCTAAATAAGGACAGCAAAGAAATTCAGGAAAAAGCTAGTAACTTTTGCAAGCACTGAGGAAATCCTTGAAATGAAAAATATAGATCAGAAAATCTTCCCTGTTCATATCACAGTGATCCCAACCTTAAGGCATATCATCCTGAGAATCACATACTGAGCAGAAGTTTCAACAAAATGGGTAATATGTAAGCAGGTCACTGCCACAGAAAAACAGGGTTTTTTCCCCTCAAAATATACAGAGGAGTCAAATAAGAAGGTGAAGGGATTTATTTTTTATAATTGAGAAGAATCCTAAAAATAAGGCTGATGCAGAACTATTCTACAAAATTAGCATATCTGTATCTACTGCAAAACTCAAAACTCATTACCAGTGTTTTTAGGAACACCTCTTTTCCACTCTGCCACGTGGGATCCACAGACCTTCACCAGGAAATACAAGTTGCAAAGGGAAATAATTGCTACACACAAAACCCGTTTATAATTTCAGAAAAAATTATGCAAAGATACAAGTAAAAGTTGTACCAACACCGAGTTCCTGATTCTTCTGCCAGCACCACCTTTCTTCAAGCTTCCCTACTAATTTCTTACCACTACAACATGATGGTAAGGACCCTTTATGGTACGAGTACGTTTGTCCAAAATTTAAAAAAAACACCCATCCCCAGGGTTACTCAAAAGTGATGAGAGTGAATGCTGCAAAGGGACACAGGCTGGTGGCGGCAAACCTGAGGAGATGATGATGAATACACCTGCTCCTGATGGTCAAGGAAAAGACAAAAAATGTTCCTTGAAGCACCAAACTACATAGGGACTTTTTTTTTTCTCCTAATCCAGACCCAAACCTAGCAAAGGTATCAGATTTGCAGTTGGAGGAAAGGCTGTGTTCTGGTAGACTGTTTTGGCATTGGTCACACAGTAAAATTTTCTACAATGCAAATGAAGGTGTCGCAGCTTGTCTTCAAATTCTGCTCTCTGCTAAATGCTTGTAGCCAGAGCTGAGCATGCTTTTGCTTATATACTACAAAAAAAAAATGTTCAGCCATTATAATAAAGGAGTTGGAGGAGGTGAATTTCCCTGCTAACCTCTGAAACACGGCAGTTGTTCTAACTAGAAAAGGTTAATAAAAGCAAAATACTTTTAAGTATAAAAAGCTTACATTTATTGTCTTCATGCTATGTGCCAGCTAATTTTATCACACAGTCATGTAAGTCTAACATCATGATTTGCAGTTGCACCTTCTCAGGTGATGAGGCAAAGGACCATGGCCAGGAACACAGGCAACTTTTGGTGAAAGCAGAGACTCTCCCTGATTGGCACAGGACGAGTGAGACCTCTGTAATGGATTCACCCAAACAAAAGCTCTCATCATGAAAACAATACTGCAATGTATTAGTCTTTCTTCTCACAGCATTCCTATAAAATAAAATATTAAAAAATCCACCTTGATTACTGAATAATAATTGATCCCAGAATCCCATCTGAGGAGAGGGCCAAAACTGCTTGAACTTTTCCTATCCAAAATTTTTTTGCAGAACAAACAGTGCTGAAAGTCCAGTTGTCTGGAATTTTTTTTTAAATACTGTATTGTTTAGTTCTTTTACTTTTTGAATAGCTGACTGAGATGATGGAAATCCCCTATCATGTTTATTTATTCCTGGATCCCTGTTATTAGCCCTTGTAAATGCACGCCAGCATTATCACATTCTAAACACCTCAGCACACTGTCAGTGTCCTAGGGAAACAACACGATATGCTACAGTCCACTGTGAAAATAGAAATTTTCATTATTTATTTCCAGATATTCACTTTAAACAAAGAATCCCATGGAAAAGCCATTTTTTTTAATATCAATTAGCAAATTTAAAAAGTAATATTGCTGAGTGGACATTTGGTTTCTCCATAGTTGGAGAGAGGAAAACATTCACCCGTGCACAATCAAAAAATAAAAAGCATATGTGTTTTGGCATCTTTATGTTTGAAAGGGGAGTTGAAAGAGAAGGGGGCTTAGAAAGAGTACATCTAAAGAAAAAAAGCAAGGAAGAGCAGTGGGTTTGGAATCGGAAAAATTCTCTTTTCCCAGAAAAGACAGACAACTCCCCATGAGCGCATATTGCACATATTCAGGCTGAGTTTGTTCTGGAAGGTGTTAAGTGTTCTGGCTTGGTTCCAGCAAAGCACTTAATCACGTACTTAACTTTAACTACACCCACAGTCCTGTAGGACATCAATTAGGCTGATTTTTAAGAGACTACTTGAAAACATTTGAAGTCCCATACTTGTAAGTCCTGTTGGATTGGAGTGACTCAAAACTTTTAAAGCCTCCTGTTCTGGGACAGGTAAAGGCAAAAGCTGCTAGAGCCAGAGCTGGGGGAAACTTAATTTCAAAATGGTCTGCCTTCAAAACCAGGTTTCATGGAAGATGTGTATTTCTCATCACGATGGAGAATTCCGAAAACGTTCATCCTCCTGTTCTGTTACTAAGTACCACAGGAAGAAATAATAACCCTCTCTCTCTCCTCCCCCTCTCCTCGTTCTCCAATTCTCCATCTGCCTTTTTTCTTCTTTTTTCGATTCAATAATTTTGGAGTTTATTTCTTAATTTGGAGAAATTACAAAGTATTTTTCCCAGAAGGAAAAAGAGAAAATGAGCAAGGCATTAAAATGTCTACACTTTTTATTTAAAGGTCTGAAGGGTAACCTGACGAAAAGAAATATTTTTGTTTCAGGTGTGAGCATGTGTAGGATTGTAATTTTCTGATTTTTGAATTAGAAAGTTTTAAAGCCTTTGTAATCAAAGCTGGCACTAGTTTACAATAAAATAGCACTCTGGAAGACTAGATGTCCAGAATAAACATCAGTAGCACAAGAACTGCAAATGTAAGTGCAACGAGGGAGCCAAGTTTATCTGACTCTGAGCCCAGGGAATCCTGCTTCCTGCTAACCAGTGCCACTTTCTCCTACAACTGTGCTTTATATTGCTGCAAGACAGCTGGCACAGAAAGTAATCCCTAAAAGTCAGTATGAATGTGCTGCTTTGCCAACTTCTGCTGCTGCACACGGGTTAAGCAGGGGGGCTGCATAGCTGTGATCCCACCTCACTGTTGGTGCACGCTCCCCCACACCAGCCAAGGCTCCAGGGGCAGCTGAGTCCTCAGAGCCTTCTGAACCTGTCCTCCATGCCTGAAAATAAAAAGAGTGAGTAGAGCTGGATGTTGCAGACATCTTTTGTGAAAAATCCTTCCTTTAGGATTTTTCCCTTCTGAGAAACGGAGAGGCCTCAGAGCCAAGATGTAAACAATTGTTATCTGCTGCTGTGGGATGCAACAGGTGCATCTGTGATTGGCCTTCTGTGGGTGTTTGGATTTCTTGACCAGTCATGGCAGAGCTGGCTCTCGCTCTCTGTCGGAGCCAGCTCCTTTGTTATCATTCTTGCTATTCTATTCTTAGCTAGCCTTCTGAGAACTTCTTCCTTCTATCTCTTTGTAGTATAGTTATAATGTAATATATATACAATATAATAAATCAAACCATCTAGAGTCAAGATTCTTGTCTCCTCTTCATCCTCAAAACCCTGCTTCCCAAAGGGACAATAGCTGGAGAAGAGTTGGAGCTCAATCATTTAAGGGGTTTACCTAGGGGAAGTAGAACAGGAGAAGAAAAATTTCCTTCACTCCCTTCTGCTTCTCTGTTTCCACTTACAGGTATTTTTCCTCTTCGCGTGATTAACGTAAGCTAAAATAATTTGAGACAGTGTTAAACACTGTAGCTCCCTACATAGTTGAATATTCTTCACCCGGACTTGGCTTCCTGGCACATACAAACAAATGTTGCATAAACTTCCCTATAACACCAGAAAAACTTAATAGTCTTTCTAAGCTGTATCTCTGAGCCACTTATTCCCAGAAGAAATTCTGTGTCAGAGGCAAAGAAACAAGTTTCAGGGCCCCAGGTAAGGCAAAAGCATTTTATACCTACTATCGGCATACTGGCTGCAAACGTCTTCCAGTTGACACATTCCGTCAATAAAGGTTTTGAGCAGACAAACCAAACCATCTTACACCACAGAAAATGGCTGAGAATTTCAGATTCTTAAATTAGTTTTATTTACTTTCCATTGTTTTGAAACATACAATTAGTTATAGCCACACTGTTTCCTCATATAAGGACCAAGTTTCATGACAGCCTCAACTTATTACAAACCCTGGGCTTCATTTTTTTTTCTTTCTCTTTCTAGTACTAATTAATCCCTGATGTAAAATTCTACTTCCTTTTACTATTAAAAAAGCAATGAAAATCTAATCATCTTAATGGCCAATGAAACCTTAAAAATATAATGGGATTGACACAAAACTTCTAATTCCAGTGGTAAAAAGTCAACAATTGTATCTCATTTATGACTATATAAACCTCAGCTGCTCCATAATACAACAGCTAAATATTGGTGTGAAGACCTAGATCATCACACTACTTTTTTTGACCAAGTGTCATCCCTTCTCTCACTGCTTGGTTGTTAATCCATGTTAAGAAATGCAAGGCTAGAAAAGAAAAGCAAGGCTAGGATGTCTTCTGGAATATCGCCCTTTTTTTTCAAATTGGGTTACATCATTTACATGCTTCATCTCTTCCAGGCTGAAAGAAAGAGTTTATAGCTCACTCCCAAGCTATCAATATGCTACAGAACTGCAAGGGCTCATTAGCTCACCAAAACCAAAACACTCCACTTGGGGGACAATGGGAGCACACACATTGTTTTGTTGTTTGTGAGGCTCCTCCTCACCAACACCTCCTCTGGCCCCCCAGCTGTCTTGAATGATTTAATACAGGTAAACCCTGCAGAGAGAGGTATTGGTGCAGACAGAGGATTGTTGAACCTGTGCACAGAGCAAGACACAGGCTGTGGTCAAAATCTCTCCAGCCTGAGTACATTTATACCAACCCACAAATGAAAAAAAAAAAGTTTAAATGGATGTATGCAGCAGCAATACTGGACTTTCCCCTGGACAAACATTCTGGCCTTTCCCCTCTACCTTCCTGTCCTATCTGGGTTACAGACAGGTGCTGAACTGCTCACTGTCTTCTTTCAAAGACTTTTTATGTCTCCACAAGAAAAGTGAAGCTCAGGCCCTTCCACAGAGCTCCTTGAAGGATGCAGTCATGACAATCCTACCACTCCTATGAATCCTTGTATTCACTGTCAGATACTTTTATCAGCTGACTCCTTGACTTGGTTAAGCGATCCCTGCTTATTTAAGATGCAAAAGCTGCTCCTCTACCACCGATTAAAATGGCTGCCAAGGTTGTTTCTGATGCTACCAGTTCTTCATCAGAGCCTACAAATGGCCCTATTTAATTTCTTCCAGCATGGCAGAAGGATGGCTTTGCTAATGGTGTGTTGAGCAGCCAGACCCCCAACACCAAACCCAGACTGATGCACCTCCCCAGGCACAGGGAGTTCAGGCGCAGCACTTCCAAAAAGCTCATTACCTAGGCTCAGGAGGCAAGCTCCAGCTCCAAGGCCCAGAACTAACACACTAATAAAACATGACCTGTACTCCAGCAGTTTTCCAAGGGCTCTTAAATCCACCCCCCTCCCCACAGCATTCTGAGAAAGGCTAGTGCATGGGACAAATAAACATCAGCCAGCCCAGGAATCAGTGCTGGATGGCTGGCATATTTTCTGTGTTGCTTGCAAAGCAGCAGGCATCTCCCTTTGTTGCTGCTGCAGATTGTTTCCAAGCTCTCAGCATGTCTTTTTCAGCCACTTGCTCCTGAAACTTAAAAGGAAAACTGTGCACACTTAATTTGAAAAATGTCTTGCAGATTCCACAGCAGAAGGGGTTGAGTAGGTTGGAGGGGGTAAAAGAAACTGTTTCACAGTGTTATTGAGGCCATGTGTGACAGGCTAAACAAAACCTCCAGGCAATTCTGTCACAAGTTATTTTCACTTCTTAAAATTTGCACAACCAAGTGGGTGGCCATATGTCTATCCCTTCTCCTTCTTTTTCAACAAATGAAATGAGGAGGATTTTAATTTTTTTTAATAGTTCAGTTGGTAACAGTTCTGCCTTTATTGTTTTCAGATTGAATATGTGCAACTGAACAAGTTTCCTCGTTAAATGCAAAAGCAGATGATGATCATGCTGATGAGGCTCCTTGCACTATGGGATTCCTTCTGCATATCAGGCTATATTTATCTTCCATTCCTCTAAGAAAAAGGTCATGTAGTGTCTTACACACATCATGGAACCAGAGTGCAAATGCAGGGCCAAAACACCATCCTTGTCCAAGGTATTCGAGGAAAAATAATCAGAATCTTTAAAAAGTTTGCAGTAAAATAATAAGCCAGGCTCACTCCTCTTTCCTTTTCACACTCAACCAAAGGTCAAGATTAAGATAAACATAAATAGGGTTTTTTCTCCCCATACTTGTAAAGGAAAGGCTAGTGCTGCCTTCACACTCTGTGCAGACTAAAGAGAAAAGTCACCCAGCAGAAGTCTTGGTCCTGATGGCATATACACTGATGGGACAGTTCTCCAAACAGGAGATATGGGGGAAAGAGCCTCAAGGAAATCTAAAAGAGGTTCGTATCTCCAGTGTCAAAATGCTTTATTCCTTCTGCTTGCTGCTTAACATTACTAAGTTTTTTCTTTTCCAAGCACACCGAAGCATGGATTTACTCAACAATCAACTCTCCCTGAGAAACAGGAGTGGACCTCTGTGATCATCTTCTCTGATTTAAGCTTCTCAGCATTTCTGATTGAGCAGTGGACACCACCTCCTCCACATTCTGGAGCAGCTAGCCTACACACAAAAGCAGTTGTTTGGGAATAAAGCAATAAATTCAAGTACATTTTTAGTACCTGCTATAATGAATTTCCAACAACGGAAAGTGAAAAGACATTTCATTCAAACTGTTCAGCAAATCTACAAGATACTAAACTGCGTTTCTGGTAAAACAATCCTATTCCCCTTTTAACTAAAAGCTAGTCAGTCTGTGCTTTGGGATAAGGATTGAGAATATCATTCTTCAGAAAGAGGTCATTTCATACAACATAGAGTTCAGTCCCAGCATATTAGAAAGGTTTTGGATTTAGTGTTGCTCACAGGGACTCTGACTCCTGGAAATTGATATTCCAGCATGGCAATTGTCTTAACTGAATGAACAATAAGTATATATATACACACAAATGTAAGGAAACAAAGAAGGAAGTTGGGCTATTTGCTTCTCTTCTCTGCCCTGGTTCTACATTTTCCATCCGTTCATGCAAACTCCAGCTTTTTTGTGTGTTTCTCAGTCCCCATCTCTTTTTAAGTTCTTTGCCAAGGCAACGCCACTCTTAGTTTCCCTCCAGAATGTAACTCCCACTCCAAGCACCCATCCCACACAGCATTCCTTTGGTGTGTCCTATTCTTCTTCTTTACCTTAACACAGTGTCTTCAATGCCCCACATCCCCTCCACTTAATCTTCATTTCCTAAATGCTAACCCATCCCATCATCATCTCCACCTGTAACAGAATTCCCCAAGACATTCCAAGACCTTTATACTTCTTAAAATGCTGTGACCAACCTCTAAGAGTGATTTTTCCCCCCTCCCCAGTGCAGACCTTGTTGTCTCCCAACACCAGGATAGCTCCCACTGCCCCAGGTCCGCATTTAGTGGAGCCAACTGTACTTGTACTGCTGCTTTCAGCAAGACCCAAATTGAGTCTTAACATTTCAGCATAACCAGATGATGTCTACTTAGCATGAAATGTAGTTATTGTCCAAGATTTGTATGTGCCAAGCAATTTCTTAGCATAATAAATTTTAAATCCGTTGGGTTTAAGTGTTTGGAAATCATCTGCTAGGGTATGTAGCAAGTTCACTACATTCCTATTTTCATTATCTATGCAGAGCTAAGGAATTCCAATTATGAAAGGCTCTATTCTGTAAGCTCATTAAAAGCTAATATCCACCACAACATTGTCTCTCTATTTCACTGGTTCTTTGCAATCACTTAGTAAAGAAAATAAGCACCAGGCTTTCTAAGAGAGAAACACACTTTCATACATAGGAGGACTCAATCTTGTTTCTCTCACACTGGTCAAAGTCACAATTTTCCTGACTCTTCATTCTTTTCCAAACCAAGGCAGTGTGAGAGCAAGTAACTATTTCCCATGGCAGATGGATCACAGACAGGTAATATGACATTAAGGCTTATTCCTCAGAGGCAGTCAGCAAGAAGCAGAGGATCATCTTAAGGATCTAAGTAACACCATCACCTTCCCAAGAGAGGAATCCTTTAAGCAAGCACATTGCTCATCACTTCCATCCTGCTTTGATTTAATGAACCAATACTCCTGGCAATGAGCAGCAAGAGGATATAATTGGACTATCTTTTACTATCCTTTTTACATTTTATTCAATCATTACATCAGAATAGGCATTTTACTTTTGTTTCACATTACTCCAGAGGACCTTGGCACAAAGCAAAATGAAGCCAATAGAGAAATAACTAGCTTAAATTTATGTACACCAACAAATCATGCATTTCAACAAGTGTAAGAGAGACATGGGACTTTGCTTCCCTCTGAGCAGCTACAAGCATAAAAAAAGCAATGATGCAACATTCATTAATAAAACTGTTTCTTAGAAATCTCTTCTTGTGGACAGATTCAACATCTGCAAGAGATACCCAAAACATACTCTTGGTGCTCCACTTCCCTTTTTCCATTCAGTACATACTGAAAATGTGTTATGGAGTAGGTAGGAACACACCATGCTCCCAAATTTTCTTCTGACACATAGCTATGTATGTTATAAACAATCAAATACAAGGTAAAATTATGGCACAGATACTGCAGCAAAAGAAATTCATCCCATTACAGATCTCCTCTGGAGAACTCCACCTAAAAGTAACTTGGGAAACAACAAACAATTGGCCAGCACTTCAGTCAGTGATGTGAAGGAATTTCTCACTGCCCTATTTACAGCATCTAAAGCAAGAAATAGCAGAGGGTCCTCTTTAAGGACCCAACACCTTGAGCGGTGTCCAACAGAGCGCAGAAATTTAAACTGAGCAATTCACAATGGGCAGCAATTCATCTGGCCAGCTCACACCTCAGATAACTATCAGCAAAATCCAGACCAACACAATACTCCAAGGGGCAGGGAGATAGCCAAAAGATTCTCAGCAAAAGAAAATCAGCGAAGAACACGTTGTTCCTTAGCCTGGCTAACCTAGACAACATCTCCCAGACATTAGCATGAAATTAAACAGAGAGAGAGAAGCTGAATTACTTCCAGTGTACAGATACTGCCCAAGTGAAATGTGACAGGTGACCTACAACACAAAAAATGCACTTAACTGTAAAAACTAGAAAGTGAAGCTAAAAATGAGAAAAATTAAAAGCTGTTCTTGGATATGCAGTAAAAGGCACGCTGACATAAGAAATGGGAGAAGGAACACAAAAGCACCCAGCTGTTGAAAAGCTGCACTGTTAAGGTACTAAGAAATGAATTATTTTTTAAAGAAAAAAATCCCTCACAACTTGAATGAGCTCAATAACACTCAAAACAATATTATTTATTAGAAAAATCATCTGCTCCAGTGCCTGAAGCAAAAGCTTTGCAGTTTATTCCATCATTCCTCCAAATCTGGGGATTAGTGAGAACTTCTTAAAAAATTCCTTCCTTGCCCTATGGTCCTTCAGCCTCACCAGGGCCAAAGCTTGCTGCTCACAGTCAGCGCATGAATCCCTGCAGTGCAACCATCCCCTCAGAGAGAAAAGGGCTCACAATGGTGAACCAGGGCTTGGGGCAGTGGTCTGATGTCTGAGCAGGATGTTCTCAACGCAGTGGCACAAACTCTGCTTTTGTTCAAGCAGGAATTAAGAGGAAAAATGGCAGAAATCAATAGTAGGGGTGATGAGGAGAAACACTGGGCTGTGCACACGCTCAGTCCAAGCAACATCAGCTCTAGGTGTGGCTTAAAATTCACATTTACTCTTTATTGAAGCCATGCACTGTATTTATGGCTCTCAATGAATTCTGTATCCAAAAGGGACACATTAGATGATTAAGAATTAGTTGGATTTCTTTCCTTCTCCTGTAGCAGTGCCAGCAGGAGAGGTAACAGAGGCAGTTCCCTGGCCTTCAGGCATCGCACAGAAGTGGGATACACAGACACACTCATGCAGTCAAGCTGCAGTGATTTAATCCAGGGCCTAAGACACTAAGCTGGGCTGCTTTCAATAAATCATAGACAGGGATGAGCTCCTAACATTAACATTCCACTCCTCCCTCTCTCTCCTGAGACAGCCTGGCCAACACGGATATCCCTGATACACGTCCAGGACTCAGGTACAACAGCCACCCCAAGAAGCCATTGCTCCAACTACCTTTCCTGCCCTGCATCACTCCAGCAGGAATAAAAAGAAGTAAAACATATTTCATTTCTTATTTTAGGTGAAAACCCCTCTAAGTCCACAGAAGAGAAGTTGCATTTCATAACCTTGTTCTCCAGCTAGAATTAAAGCAAGGTCCGGTGTGAGGCAACAAGAGGAGCAACAAAAATGCTGAAAAGAAACTGAGGAACATGAAGGCAAATTTTCAAGCATTCCAGGCAATCCTACCACTCAGGGACATTCTACAGCTCAGCAAATCACATGCTGGAATGCAATGGAGTAGGGAAACAGGGAACTGCTCAACAAAACAGGTGCTACAGCCTCCTGTGCTCAGACTTTCAGCCCAAAGTGTGTTCCAGCTCCAACTGAATGGCACTGTAAACCAGAGGAGCACTGAGCTTTTTGACCTTCTCAGACATCAGTACTTATGCAGCTCCTCCCATTATTATTTTTGCCATTTTCACTACTAGCCATAAAGTCTAGTGTAGTAGCCATCCAAGAACCCAGGATCACTACCATATTAATAATACAGAATGTAGCTCTCAGGGTGCATTAATAAGGTACCGACAGAAAATCAAAATGATGATCTTTCTCACAGAAAAAGTAACGGACAAAAAATAGTGTGAAAATACTTTTTTTACATGGCTGAATTTAAGTAAATTCTTAAAATTAACTAAATTTCTGAAATTTAGATTTAAGTAAATTTAACTGTTGCAAAGTATTCAGAATGCATATACAATACAATATACTAGAGTCCAAAATTTAAGAACTTAGTCATGGAAATATGGGGTAAGGGATATGTTTATTTGGAAAAATCAGTTCAGCAGAGATCTCTTTGTTACAAATATCTTGAATTTAATTCTTCTACCTTGACACAACCTCCTGAGAAAATAAATAAATAAAATTAAAATCATAGAGGAAAAACTAGAGTTGGATGAAATCTACTTACTCTGACCTGATACAAAAGTTTGATTTATTCTCTTGATTTATTGTCTTAAGGAGAATGAATTAATTATTCTTCCACTCAGAGGTCTGTGGCATTAATCCTTGAGTTGAATCAGAGAAAATTCAGTCTCTCATGAGCTCCAACTCCATTTACTTTTCTTGTAGTATTCTGTTTCAGGAACAAGTTAATGAGAAAAGTGACATACAAGCTTCTTCACTGTTTTTCATTAGGCACAAAACTGTATTTCAGCAACGCAAAATTCCATTTCTACCTGCATGAATTTAATACTCTTCCTTCACTGTACTGAAATCAAAGTCAGTGATTCTAACCATTGTTAATTGTGCTGGAATAGAGTCCTGGGGACTTGTGAAGTAATCCCATAAAACGCAGTGATTGCCTCCACTTCAAACCCTAGGATCCCTTTGGAAGAAGCCCTAAAGAAGCTCAAATCCTGAGGTGTATTTATTTAAACAGGAGGCTGAATCACCTTTTAACTTGTATTAAAATTGTCTCTAAGGTTTTAGAGGAACTGTAAAAGACATAAGAAAGAGTTGGGTTTGATGTAAAGAAATGCAAAAGAAAGACAATCCAGACAGAGGGACTTGAAGCTGAAGCTACTTCTCACAGGCTTTGGAGCCCAGGTAGGAGCTCCTACCTTTTTGTGCTAGCAGATGACTCTAATCCTGACCGTGAGCAAAAGGAACCACCCCCAGTGGCACAGCCAGTGCAAAGCAGGGCCTGCACAGTGCAGCTTGGACAAGGCTCCCTCCCGAGGTCAGACACCCACAAACACAGATGCCTTGGCAATTCTTTCATATCTGACCTGTAAGAGCCTCTTCCAGATCTAGAAAAGATGCAGTTTCTCTACTCCTCACTCCATGAGCAAAGTCCACACTCACTCCCACCTTCTTGTGTTTAAGAACCAGGAAGATGACAAAGCCAATTTTCTGGTTTTTAAATGAGAATTCATTTTCTCTGTTTCCTCATGTCAATACAAAGGAGGGTTTTTTTTCCTCCTTCAATAAGCATTCAACATTCCATAATGTTGAAAGCTTTTGCACAGGATGAGCTAGATTTGAAAATGCATAGTTCTGAGACCTTACCTCAATATATTTTGGGGCACAAAAAAAAATAATTTTCAGCAGTGAGTATGGCTATAGATGAAGCAGCAATTTACAAAAAGAGCACTTAAAACTGAGGATAAGCATCTATGTGCAAAAGCACTTTGCCTCCTGCACCCTTTCTGAGAAGCAGCAGTGATCTACACATGGGAAAAATATTTGCATTGTTTTTAAACTTTTTTTTTTAAAGCATCCCGTTCGCATCTGTGGGTGACTGCAGAACTGATACACAAAGTGCTCTTACACGGATCTTTTGCACAAGTAGCACTCTGGAGAACATCTGGGGAAGACATATAGGGATGATATGAAAGTATATTTCATTTACTTTATTTTTTCCAGATGACCCAGTAGCAGAACCTCAGCATGTACCAGTCTGAGAATTTTGGAACAGTTTAGATGGTAACAGATCAGTGAATATTGCTGACAGCAAATGCGGATGGGGTGCACTGCCTTTGGTGCTGTGTCTGAGAGAGGGAGGGCTTCACACTGCAATAAAGAATGGGAAACTTAAATAATTAAAGGTACAGAAGAAGCTGTATGACTTGGCTGTATGCTTTATGGCAGCCCATTCCTGAGCTGTTTGAGCAGGCAGATCTAAGGCTATTTTACTGCTATTCTTGAGAGCTTATTATGGCATTCAAACATCTGCTATCTCTTAGCACAACTCTATTAACATTAGCTCGATGACAATGGGTTTAATGTTATGGTTATGTCAGTGAAACAGGCTTGGGAGTTCCTCTGGCTTTACCATACAATTACCTTGCTTTGTTGCTGTGTCTCCAAGCTTCACTTGGCACATTTCTCAGTCCTAATCTGTGCCCACCTCACCCACATGGAACCATTTACTCATGGCAGAGTCAGGAGCATCAGTCCAACCTTACACCGTGTTACACAAGTGTACAACCAACAAGGCTGTGAAGTAATTTACCAAGTTATTCCTAAGGGACACAAATAAAAGTGAAAATAGGATTGTGCCCAAGAGAACAGTAAACTCTTATATTGAAGGGTAACACGAAAAGTTAAATAAAACCATCAAATTAAAAAGTTGCCTCATTTAAATTGTTATGGACACAAACACATCTAGACAAATGGGAAAAACATTCACCTTTGCTATATCTAGATTAATCCCAGAATGCTTAAAAATAAACTGGTGAGCAGTATTCCAGTAGCCCAATATCTGTTCTGTTCCTGCTCCTCCTTGCATAGAAATCAAAATAATCCAAATTTAAGAATAAACATTTTTTGCTAAAAATGTTAACATTATGCTATTCCAGTTGGCAAGTCCCAAAAAGGAGGATTAAGTACATAAATGAAAACCTAGCACTGTACATGCAAACTTAAATGCTTGAGGGAAGACAATTTCTAACAGAGGTGTTAATATCTGAGTTAGTTAATCTGAAGAATTTGTGTCTAAATTTTTCACACAAGATAGTGAAAAATTTGTACATATACTTGTGTCATTGACAACAGATATAAAAGGAATTCAGAAATACAGCGGAGCTAGAGCAAGGAATATCTGGAGAAGCTCAGAACACCCTGAAGTCAAGATTTTTCGTTCTCCCAGAAGTGCCCTCAGTGTCAATGGCCTCCTGCTGATTTAGTAATAAGGATTCCCACAAACATATTCCCTGCATGTCAGCAGCCCATGGGTATATCTGGGTCCTGCAGAAAGAAACCTATTAATTTCTTTCATTTTAGGAAAACCTATTCATTTCCTTCCCACCTGAACATCTTTTCTTAGAAGGGCCAACCAAAAATATACATTAAACATCACCTGAAATTTGCAAGCAGCTCACTCCTACAAGGAAAACACATTGCTTTGAGCTGGAGCTATAAAAGCGCAAATGCTTCTTTTGCTCTTACATCAGCTTTGCCTCAATTTGGTACAGATTTTAGCTCAGTCAGATCAAGGACATGGGGAACAAATATGTACTTCAGGTTCTGGATTTATAAATTCTGTACCTCCAGTTCCTCATTACCACCCCCAGCAGTCTCCTCCCTGAGATGGGAATGGACCCTCTGAGCTCCAGTGAAAAGTGGGACAGAGCACCTTAAACTGACAGGTGATTAAGCTGATAAATTAACACCTTTTACTCTGCACTGCCCAAATGAGGAATGCTTAAACACAAAATTCCAACATCTCAAGTGAGAAGGCTGCAAGTCCCAGATGAGGAGCAGTAACAAACAGCTGGATAGCATTTTAGATTCTCTACATTCCACACCTTTATCACATTCACAGAAAAGTTCTCATTTGATAAACTAGTTAAACATTAAGCTTCAATATACATTACCTCAGTGGGTTTCGAATTTGGGGTGGGGTTTTTTTCCCTTACATAACCTATATTAATTATAATGGCTGAATGTGAAAGTGATCTTGAGTTGTGTGGGAGGAAGAGAAACAAAAAAAGTGGTTGGGATTTTTTTAGAAATATTTCAGCAGGTTTTTTTATAAGGCTGGTCTCCTGAAAGTCTTTCTTTTATGATACTTTCTAATATCTAAGATAAAACAATAAATACTCTTTAATAAAAGGAGTATCCATCCAAAACTTAATTACAAGGTACCTTCAGCAGAAAGAACAAACAAACTAATTCTCTACAGAGAAATTACTCACTTCAAAGGCAAAAAATGATCCCAAATGTTTTGTGCAACTAGGAGGAAAGGGGTTTTCAGGGGTCCCCTGCAGCACACTTTGTAAAAATAATGGTGGGAGCCACTGCCTGTAAGACATCCCGAGAGCAGAAATCAGTCATCTGCAGAGCACACGCTTAGATGTTCTCTGCCTTTATTACTCTGACTTTGGCTGGAAGGTTGATAAAGGCTCTGGCAACTGCAGACCCAAATCTATTTTTTATTAAAACTTTTGGCAGCAGGACGGGTGCGTGCTTTACAATAAGCGAAGGGTGGGGAGCGGAGTGCTGAAAAACCTCCAGTCACAGCACAGGGTTCCAGCACATCTGCCGGAGCAGCAAGGGCTGCCATTTCTGAGAGGCTTGTGGTTAACCTCATGGCACGGAATGAATTATTATCCCCAGCCCTGGCCTTCATTAAACCACCCATCCTCTGAAATGTGGCGATGAAGCCGACACATGGCCGGCCACTCATCGGCACCATGACGGTCCGTCCCCTAGATGATTTCTTTTTTGGCCAGGGCTGAACAGAGCTGTTCATCCTGTATAATCCTGAGCTGTTTACATTGTGTGCTGCCCAGAGGGATGAACAACTGTTGTGATTTAATTCAAACAGCCTGAATATTCACACATTCATGTTGGATGTCGTGCAACGCGCCTCGCGAGCGCGAACACTTCTCAGACCCTCGCGACTGCATTTGCAAACATAAATCAGATACAAGGACCGAAGATTTGCCTAAAAAGGGAAGGGCATCTGAAATGGCCTAAAAAGGGGAAGGGCAAGGGCAGCTTACAATGAAATTTGCAAACCAAAAAATTTTCACAAGTAAGCCTTAGGACAGAAGTGACAGGAAGGCTGAAATCTTTAGCTATAAAAGCTTTTATCCCTCCCACGTGGTTTGTCCTTCTCGTGAGGATCACTCATTATATGAGTGATCATTAAGTAATTGCTACTATATGACACTTCAAATGGTAGAAAAGCAAAGAGAAAATAAACATAATTCAAATTTTGTTGAGCTATATTTGACCAAAAAAATGGCATGAGATTTTGAGCCACCATTTAAATTGAAGTTTTCCTGGGTAAGATTATTTTAAAGTGTTCTTATGGTGACATCTGATTTGCTGGAGCATTTTTTTATTATTTGCAACAGGTATGAAGATGACCTGGGCTGAGGTGCTATAAAACACTAAGTTCTGGGAGAAATCAGTGTACAGGCAACTAATCAGGCTCCTTCAGTCAGACACTTGAGGCACCAGAATCATCACATCTCCTTTCTCCAGAAGAGACCATCATATTTTCTCACAGGGAGAATGGAACAGGAAAGAAACCACCATGGCAATGAGGGAGCTGGAAAACCTCACAAGGAAACTGCTTAAACTGTTCTCAGAGCAACACTTGAATGGTATTAAACAAATAAGGCGTGTGAGCTACAGGAAATAAAAATAAAGCACAAGCTTACTTAGCAGCACATTCACTGAGCACAGATTCTCCTGGCAGTGTGTTTGGAAACTGAGATGACACTCTAAAATCAAACCAGATAACCCTATTACCAAAAGGCAAGCTGGACAATCCAAGAAATCACCAGATCCAGATCTCCATCCTGGTTAAACATTTTGTGAAGTCTCAGCACTGTCTCTTTTCTCATATGGCATAATTTTACTCTTGATTCTGTAAAAGTCATGCTGTGCTCCTGCTGACTCTAAGGAAAATAATTACAATTGTCTGACTGTTGGGGGAACCTTCTTTGAGGGTCACAAAAACAACAAATATTTGGCAGTGGGGACAAAATTTTGAAAGATAAAAGATACAGTAATTATCTGTGGTAGAAGTTCAACAAGGATCAACAATTTCAGCAAAGAGAGGAATATTTTGCAAAATGCATTAAAGGCATTTGGTCCATACCTTTGTACAAGAGGTTGTTTCCCTCACTGCTGGCAGAGGAGAACTGAACACATTTGCAGAACTTGAAGATTTATAGTTTGTACAGTGAGGGAGTGAGATGGAATACAAAAGATACAATTGCTTAAAAAAATTATGCGCCTACTTCACATTTTTTTAAACAGAGCAGTAGAGGTTTCAGTCCTTTCAGAAGCCAACTATAAACTATATTAATTTTTGGCAAGTCCAATGAGCTATTTACCCTCTGACTTTGAAGTGGTGGATGGTGGTAGGTTTTTTAGTCCTATTTACATTGTTGGTGGTAGGTTTTTTAAGCGGTATTTACATTGTCTTCCTTTGTTCTTCCTCTGACCCTTATCAAAACACCCCAAGGCTAAGAGAAAAGCCCTTCAATGTTGTATGCAAGGAATGTGTGTCACTAGAAGGAGCTGCTATGAGCTGACAAAATTTAAATATGAAATCAATTTATTAAAAAAGGAAGTTCCAAGCAACTTTAAATTCTGTATTCCATGCTGTGCTCCTGCTGACTCTAAGGAAAATAATTACAATTGTCTGACTGTTGGGGGAACCTTCTTTGAGGGTCACAAAAACAACAAATATTTGGCAGTGGGGACAAAATTTTGAAAGATAAAAGATACAGTAATTATCTGTGGTAGAAGTTCAACAAGGATCAACAATTTCAGCAAAGAGAGGAATATTTTGCAAAATGCATTAAAGGCATTTGCTCCATACCTTTGTACAAGAGGTTGTTTCCCTCACTGCTGGCAGAGGAGAACTGAACACATTTGCAGAACTTGAAGATTTATGGTTTGTACAGTGAGGGAGTGAGATGGGATACAAAAGATACAATTGCTTAAAAAAATTATGCGCCTACTTCACATTTTTTAAACAGAGCAGTAGAGGTTTCAGTCCTTTCAGAAGCCAACTATAAACTATATTAATTTTTGGCAAGTCCAATGAGTTATTTACCCTCTGACTTTGGAGTGGTGGATGGTGGTAGGTTTTTTAGTCCTATTTACATTGTTGGTGGTAGGTTTTTTAAGCAGTATTTACGTTGTCTTCCTTTGTTCTTCCTCTGACGCTTATCAAGACACCCCAAGGCTAAGAGAAAAGCCCTTCAATGTTGTATGCAAGGAATGTGTGTCACTAGAAGGAGCTGCTATGAGCTGACAAAATTTAAATATGAAATCAATTTATTAAAAAAGGAAGTTCCAAGCAACTTTAAATTCTGTATGTGCAACATTCAGGTCATCTGTCAGAAGAAGGAGATACACTCCTAGATTTCAGCTTGGCTGAGCTCTTCTTTGAGCTTTTGTCCTGTCTTCTCCTTTATGCCTCTTACCTGCATTTTATGAACCTGAGCTTAAATCACTCTACTATAACTAATGGGCTCAGTTTCCCCACTTTTCTTCAGTGTTAAACCTAATGCATTATAGATGGAATGAAAAGGTGTTCCAAAGGGGCTGAACTTGACATCATTCTGAAACTCAGGCCTGCTCATCTTTCCTTTAGTTTTGCACAGGAAAAAAAAACCAAAACACAAACCTACATACGTAGGTATGTACATGTATTTGTGTGTATATATAAGTATATATATGCATCTATTTCAGTCTCCACCAGTCCTGCATTGCCTCCCAGCTCTGTCTCAAATTTCAAGTTGCTGAAAAGAAGCTGCTTCTCCCTCCAGCTTCACAGATGCTAATCCTCAGTAATCACATCTCCACTTCACTTGCTCCACATTTATTATAGAAGTCACTGGGGTAAAGGAGAGGCTGGTCAGGATAAAAATGGGGCGGTGTTGTACTTAAATAAAGCAGTAATAAACTCAAGAAGTGCACCCAAATGATCCTGACCATCATTATTATTGTAACCCTGACCCTTCCTCTCCCTGCTCTTTCCTGCCCCCACACATATGCACATGCACTTCTCCTCTATTCACTGACTTCTGTCTGAAATAAGATCTTTTGATTCTGAGGACTGGCCCCCTTCTTTCACATAATCTCTAAAATCCTCAGTTCAAGTGCCTTTATATAAGTAAAAAATAAGTCTGACAACCAGACAGCTACCTGGATAAAATTAGTCTAACCCCAGTAAGAAAGGATGCTCCTTGACTAACACTTCAATGAGCATGGACTAAAGGCTTTTCTTACTTATTTTGAGATGATCTTTCAAATAGAGACAGAGGTAGAGGAAACAGACTGATGAAGTGTGAATAAAACTATAATATTATTTCTGCTCATTGCATATCCACTTTAAAATGTATATATAATACATTAAAATTTAAATTCATAATCTCTAGCAATGGGCTAATGCTCTCAGGTTTCATAAGCCCTATCTATCACATGAAAAAACAAAAGTTTTTATTTGACTTATCTAAGGCATGTCAAAATCATCCACTCATTTTTAAGAAAGAAAATAAACTATACAAATACACAAACATGCTATTGCTGACAGCTGTTCATAAAAAACATCAGTTGGTTCTTCCAATCCAACTGGTTCAAGGCAGTTACAAACTCAGTGAAGTCTAATAAATAAAAAAGCTAAACCCAAAAGTGACAAAATAAATTTTGCCTTGTATACTATGAAATACATCATCCTTATACTCATGTTTTTACTCAGAACACAACTCAGGACCATGCAGGGATGAATTTGCTATGATAAACAAGCTACTGAACAAAAACAAACACAAATTCATAGCTCCCCTATGAAAAATAAAAAAATAAAAAAAGGAGACCTTTTTATACAGTTTTTCACTGGGGATCACTCAGTTTGAGCAGAGCTCTGTGCTGATGTACCTGGATCTGGTTCTCTGAGACCTAGTTCAGCTCTCTCTGCAACCAGTGCCCTGAACCCAGTAAACTAACCTGCTTTCCTTCCATTTCCTTTAGCATTAATTTTTTCCAGCTTTTTTACCTTTTTCTCCCATAATCCACATAAAAATGAGGAGTTCAGCTTCACAGAGTTTTTTTGGTACAGTCTTCTCATTTCCAAATCTAAAGTATTCTTACACATTTTGCTGAATAACAGAATTCCCCCAGAAGCTGAAGCTTTTCTGTGTTCAGGTGGTATCACTGAGTTTCCTTCAGCAGGTCTGAACTGAGTGGGCTGAGAGGGTGAAAGACAGACACAAAACAGTGGCCACAAAAGGATGATCTGGAATTGTCATATTTGTATTTTTGCATTCAGTAACTGTAAGAGAGACCCCACTCACCAGAAACAGCGCTAAAAGGGAAAGAGAACACGTAGAGAGGAATATATTACATAAGACTCTCCACTGCACACAGAAATAGATTATTTGGGCATGACCTATAAAACATTTCTCTCCTGGAGTGAGAGTTTCTTTGGGGAGATCTCACAACACCTCATCTCACCAAAGATTGAAACAGCAACCTACTCCTTTCTGTAGTCTCCATCTCTCACATTTATGGGCCCTGATGAGGAATCTGCCCATCTGTGAAGGGCACATCCAACCTGGTTGTGTATGATTCAGCATCATTTTTCTTGCGTGCTAAATGGATTACTTGTGGCAAGGGACCATCATCAAAAGAAAGAGGCAAGACCCTACAGCATATGGGTGGTGACTGGGGCACTTCTCCAAGGACCAGGGTACAAAATCCAGGCCCCAGG
This sequence comes from Emberiza elegans, assembly GCA_024865655.1. Taxonomy (NCBI): domain Eukaryota; kingdom Metazoa; phylum Chordata; class Aves; order Passeriformes; family Fringillidae; genus Emberiza; species Emberiza elegans. Next base: position 5,643,340 of record JALJVW010000158.1, read on the forward strand.
GAAGAGAGAAATTCAAGATTTTTCTTTAACATCTTAGAGGGGACTGATTGGAGTTTATTATAATGCAGCCATGAAAAGTTGGTGGACAGAGAGCAAAGAATGAAAAAATCCTCCTGAAAGGACAAGTGGGCAGAAAGCATACCTTTTCTCAGCTTTGTTTTACCTTTATTTTGCCCTACCCTGTCGACCCAATGTTGTCAATTTCTGAAGTCAGTGGATCTGGCCATCTAGAACTGAGGGATTCCAAGTCCACGACATTTATCGCCGGCCAGGTGTCGCGATCCGTCCCAGGTAAACGGATTACGCGGTGATTTTAAGGTGCAAAATAACCACCACAGGCACAGAGGATTTGCAGTATTCAAAATCAACCACTTTTGTTTTATTGAAACACAACAGAAAAGCGTTGGTGTTGGGGGGATCAGGGAAAGAAGGAGAAAATAAGGAAAGGAGGGAGGAGAAGGGGAAATGGGATTGGGTTATAGCTACTGAAACACGGTGTTGCTCTGTTCTCCGAGGGTCCAGCCGCCATCGAAAGCTCACCAGGCCACATCCAGGGAGATCTCACAGGCACGGCTGAACTGGTCTCCAGTTATACTCTTTTTTCGTTGGGGAAGGGGATGAGTTTCTCAGCCGAAACAAAAGGCTTGAGGGGGGAGTAAAGAAATGGGGGATACACAAACTCAAGCCCGGCAGCAGGTACCATTGTTTTCATGGCTCAACGTTTGCACCTGTGCTTGCTCTGGGCAGCCTTCTCCCCCCCGCCCTCACTGCATACCTCTCCCAAGTTGGGGGGGGATGGTTTCAGTCCCAGTCACTAGGAAGAAGGTGCGAGGGGGGGTCCTTTGCACAGGATTGTCTTGTCCTAATTCCTTGATGAAGGGACTTGCATTTCTGCTTGTCTGTCATGATGGTGGGAGGCAGGCGAGAGGGGTCTTCTTTTGGAGGAGGGACCACCCCCAGAGCTCAAACCAGCCAGGCCAGGAGGTGTGTAGAAAGTCCAAGTCCATTGTTCAGAAAAGGGCAGGACGCCCCCTCCGAGTTCAGCGTGGCGCGTTATGCAAACAGCACCTGTGGAAACAGTGGACTGAGAAGCACGTGATTTTCCTCCCCCACTGGCTCAACGGCCTCCAGTCTTTCGGTGGTCTTTTCTCCATGGCAATCGTGAGGCAGAAATGGAGGGTATTTCAGACAGACTCTCACACCGGGTTCTGTGTACAAATCACAAATGGGACAGGGCTGCTGTGGAACGTGCCTTGAGCTGTTTGATTTTCCAGCATCAGTCTCATTACATGGCTATGACAATGGGAAGATGCCAGCAGCTCACACCCCAGGCAGCAGACACAGAACTGAATGTTATAACTCACTTTATAAGTTTCTTGACCAATCACACAAAGCAAAAGCACATTGACAGTAGTTCCATCCAATCACCATAAGCACACGTACCTTTGGTTAAACAATGCTTGCTTATTTCAAATGCAATACCTGCTTGTAAGCCTTAAACACAATGCACAGAGCTCCATTATTGAGCTTCAACCTTCCTAATATCTTGCTAGATAAACTTTTCTGTAGCTTAGGGAGTTATTCTAGACAAGTGTTAATGCACAGACCATTGTTCTATTTGTCCTTGCTTTTCTACAGTTTAAATAATTTTTCTGCTGCCCAATCTCATGGCTGCTGCTTAAGCTCTAATCACAGTTCTGCTGTCTCTGAGGCCTGCATTTTGCAGCTTTCCCAAAACCCTCTGATTTTGTGGATTCTCACAGGAAAAGGCACAAGGACCTTCACCCCATTTCATCATGGCAACCTGCAGGAGCCAGGACAGTGCTTAGCTGGTACATCCAATCCCATCAAACATCTTAAAGCAAAGACTGTTGAGTAATTGCTGCTATCAAGAAATTCAATAACCATAAATTATCCCAAATTGTTATATTTTTTTGTATCTAAACTACAGTATGTCAATCAATCAATCAATCAGTCAATCCCTGGTAATGACTGATTTATACTATGACCCTTAACAGGCATCCAGACAAATAATAACATGATACTACTTTGAAGAAAAAAAATAGACACCTTACAAAAAGGACAGATGAACAGGGGAGGACTCTTTCTTGATTTAAAAAATCATACTAGAGATTACCTTCACCTTGAGTCCTCAATTTTGACTCAGATATGTGTTTTACCATAAGGATCCATAAATTTTCCAAATGATTTGACCATATTTAAAACACCTAACAATATTTTATGAGACCTCATACATAGCAGTGGACTAGGTTAATGTCTGACCAATGCACATATTGTCCATTTATTTTAAAAAAAGCTTATCATTTGCACGTGCATGAAAATGTTTAAAAAGTGCATCTTCCCAGGTGATAAATAGCTCCTTTTCAGCACTGACATGAAATGCTCTCATTTGTGGAAGGCCAGGGCACAGATGAGGAGGAGAGCTGTGCTGCAGCAGCAGAATGAATGCTAAGTACAAATACAGGTGGCCCCAGCCCAGGTGCACTCATGGCCTGTATGGGTGCTGTCAGCACTGATATCACCACAGCACAGCACCGAGGCACGATGTGGCTGCTCCTCCAACACAAGATTTCAGGAATCCAGCATCCTGGCACAGACCTCTAGAGCAGACAGGAGCTGGAGAAACTCCAGTCTGAGAGGAGCTTTTCAACTTCTTTTCTATTTAAAGCACAGTGTGCTAAGCGTTGCTAAACCCTAGAAATGACCAGTGTCCAAATATCCTGCATTTCCAATTACTTATATTCAGTCAGTCCAAACACATGCCACAGCATTAAATTCCACCCAAGAGTCTGGCTCATCGTGCTTCATTCTCTGGAATACCAACTTTAGAACAAAATAATTCTAGGTAAAATGGTAAAAGCCAAAACCCTTAAAACAAACAAACAAAAAAATCCTAACCAAAAAAAAAAAAAAAAAAGGTGAAGGGGAAAGCAAAATTCATTTTCTCAAGTAAACACTTTTGCATGTGTGTTTAATACATAAATCTGGCAATGCATCCTTCCAGATAACAACCTCTTCTGCTATGAAATAAAATACTAACAGATAATAGATATATGAACAATAGATGTGAATTTTTTCCACCAAGATGCAATGGTCCTGGACAAGATTGTAAAAGCCTTTTACAGTGTTCTAGAAATGTGGATTAAGTGGATAAAGAAAAACAGAAAAGTGCAAGAAAATATTCACTTAAAGCAGGAGTTTCTAAACAGATGGAGGTACCAGAGGTTTGCCTTTTTTGCCCAAGTGACTCTTGGGTGGTTTGCATTTCAGGGCAAGTAAGACAAACCAAAGCAGTCTGCAATCACCTGATAAAGGCCTTGGGCATTCTGTTAGAGTAATTCTGCATTGCCATGTCCAAGGTAATAACTGATCTGTCCCAGAGGACAGCTCTTTCTTCAGGTAAAGTCAGGACTAATATCACATTCAGGTATTCCCAGCCCAGCCCAAACCCAGCTCCTTCTCTTCACAAAATCCTCTCTTCCTCTTCTTAGGCACTGCCATTTTTTTTTTTTTTGCCCCTGTAATTGTAGTAGCAGAACAAGTGTCAGTGAGATTGCTGGAATTGTATCAAGGTATGAGGAAAATAAAACAATTACAGGAGTATTTTTACAAGGGAGCAGTTCTTTTATACAAATCACAAAACAGCTCCGCAGTTTTGCTTCCACAGCTGAGGAAACTGGGTGCTACAAAGCAAAGGTAGAGCAAAAACACACCCAGATAATCGTGCCACTGAATTTTGTACACAAATCCATAGCCAAATGCAAAGATCACTGACAAAAAAGCACCAAGAGACAGCCAGTAAACTGTGGAATTCACCATGCAGGATGAGGAGGAGACAGTAACTTTGGAACTACAGAGTCTTTCATAAGATATTGCTTTCCTAATGATTTTTGACATCTCCCTGTTCAGCGCTACCAGACGTTCCAACAATGAGCAAGGAATTAAATTTTATCACCCCCAACATAGCCATGGGTGGGCTAATTTTCAACTGATAGCAATAAATAATTTTCATTGTACGGAGTCTTTGTGGGTTCTTTTTCACGCCTGGAGTAATCACTTGACAAATTAGGAAGTGGAATTGCATACTGATAGGATAAAGGCTCTTGTGGCAGCAGCAGGCAGTCAGAAGTTGAGTGACAAAACAAATTATTTAAATTAAGCAGTTCTTGCTTAGCTTGCCTATATGTATTTATATTACAGCTGGACTTGAGGTAGGATTCATGAAACTGTCCTAAAACAAGCTGGGCAGGGACCCAGGGGACTTATAGGCTGTGTTTGTTGTGAGGCCACAACTGACTTCTACTGCCCTTGGAGGTCCACCACTCATCTCTCTTCTCTCACAGTTAATATTCTTCCCAAAGGACAGCAACAAGGAATGATGCTTCATGTAGTGCAACAAGTCAGATGCTACTTCAAGAATCTGCTTGCAATTCCAGAATATATTCTCACCAGATTTCAACTTTTAAAAAATAAAAATCATTCTACTCTGACTAGGTTCCACTCCAAGTGACAAGAGGCTAAAAGGAAACAACATCAGCTTTGTGCAGTACAAGCCTCCTTCCTAAAGGGAGAAGCTGAAATAAACATGGAATAGCTTCCCCATAGGTTACAAATGCTGCAGAGCTATCTCCTTCTCCATGGCGCTAACTGCTCCACATTTAGAAAGAAAAAAAAGCCAAACAATCTTTATTCTTCAGCTCCCAGAAGGGCACCAAAATATGTGAAGTGCATATCTACCCCACACACTCGACCTACTTTACCTACGAGAAGGATGAAGAGTTAATTGCTTGTGGAAGGTACTGAAACCTGCCTACATATTCAGTACCTGAAAACACGGGCAGGTCTTGAATTCCCTTTGAGGAGAATGAGCTGGAGTGAAAGGTTTTTAGCAAAGCAAACTTGAACTGACTTCTTGGCTAGCTTGCAATTCACAATAACACATCTAGCTGCTGGTAGGTAATATATGTCAGGACAACATCACTGCTTGTAGCTAAAGATGACCAAAGCATTAAATCAAAACTCACACTTCCCCTAGAAATCATATCCATATTCCAGCCACTTCCTCCATTTCAGCTCTGCAACAAAATATAAATAAAAAATAGAAGACGCCAGCCAACAAGTGGGAAAACATTTCAATAAGGAAGAGAGATAAATGCAGAACAGTCATCCCTTCTGAAATAAAATATATTTCATGTTTGCGTTGATGTTTACATTGAACGCCTCTGCCTTTTACATGCTGTCAGGCACAGTAAAACTGAGCAGATGTAGGTGCAAGAGCATGAAGTCAAACTGCCTCAGGCCAGGCCAGCTTGAACTCTTCTGATTTTTTTCTTTCCTTGGTGTTTTAGTCTTAACACTATTTATACACATTCTTAGGGTGGGGCAGGGGGGAAAGGGGAGGATAAAAGAGAATTATTTGTCCCTTTGTCTGTCTGGAGGAGAAGATGGATTTTGGTTTTTTGTTTTAATCTTCCTGCCCTGTGAAATCTTCCCTGTCTCAGAAACACAGCTTCTGCTGAGCTACTAAACCAAGGTGCCTCAAAAGCCTCCTTACTATGATTTCTTTATGAATTAAGATGTTTTCTCAAAGATACCAACAAAAGCAATAGAAACAATACACTGGAAACCATAAGTTAGGATATAAAGTCAACAAGCAGAAAAGAATAATGAATTGAATTTACTTGAATTAATTAAAATCTGATTTAATTCCAAATTCAAATTCTCTTTGGCCTGAACTCAAATTGAACCAAAATTCTTTGAAAAGAATATGTAGGTATTTTACAAAATACACAACACTGTTCAGAGAAATCTACTCTGCTTATATCTATAGATATATCTACATATTAGACTGACAAGAAATCTCAGATTTTAAAAAGAAAGAAAAGCAAAGAAAGAAAACAACAACAAAAACTAACTACACCAAAAAAAACCAAAACACAGATAGCCAAGAATTGTCTGTATTTCAAAGTATTTGTTTTCCTCTTTATGGGTCATGGGTATTTCTTTCCAATGATGAGTACGAGACTTGAATTACCAAAGCTCACATTAGATTTTTGAGCAAGCAGAATCCTTAGCAAACACAAAAAAAACCAACAAAAAGAATACATGGAAGGCCCAAGCCTGGCATAAAATCAAACTGCAACGCACCATCTGGTAAATAGATTTTTCTTTTCTCTACCTCTGCTACAAAAGATGAGATTGTAGGAATTTGCTGGGTTTTTTCCATCTTTGGTTTGTGTTTCTGGTGTTTGGTTTGTTGTTTTTTTTCCAAAATGTGTGCAAACAAAGAGGCCCTTTAGTTGCAGTAGATTATTCTGTTGCTTTTTTAGATCTTCCAGATTTCCCAATTGTTTTTCTTATTTATTCTCTGGTGTGGACATGACAGCATTACCTGTTTGTCATGGAGGGTATCTGACCCAGCCCTGTGACTCTCCCCTTCTCTACATCCCTCCATCCTTTGGAAGCACAAAAGAGCCAGGGCAATGTAAGGCCTGGAAGGGTCACCGTCAACAACACAACAACCTTTTTTATGGAAAGATGGAAAAACAAAACCGGGTATGTGTCAGCTTTAATTTGTATTCGTCACGATATTATACTACAGCACAATTCATCACAGGCCACAAGTTTGTGCTTTACTTGATAATTTTTGGGATAACTTTCTTGGTTGATATTTGCCTCACCTATAACTAATGAGCAGAAGCAAGCTGGAATTTCCTCCCCTCATGTCTGTTCTAAGTCATTCCCTCAGTGGATGTTTTACCTGCAGAAGGCTGAGACTCAACTTTCCGCATAATTTTTTGTGGATGAAAAACAAATTCCGAGGGAACAAGGAGAAGTTTCTCCATAATGGGTTACTAGAGGCCGAGCTACGAGTTCACGTCATTTTTTTCCCAAACATTTCTAAAAGCAGTGTAAAAAATAAAGAGGTGTCCTCTTGTATATTGTGACTTCTAGCACAAACAGCATTATTTTACCTTAATGGCAAAAAAACATAATTCAGAGGTATTAAAGTTCCAATTTTTGAAAAATTAGGACATTGACCTACATTCTGTTCTAATGTAGGTCACCATTCTAATTCCCTCACCAATTTTAATTCCTTATGGAGTGCACTCCCACTCTTAAATTGTTGCACATACAGATACAGCAACCGAGCCTCAGTGAACACAAACCCACAACACTTCCTTACACGGCGCGATCCTCCCCTTTACCAAACAAAACCTGCATGGAGTTCTTCCAGGGGAGCATGCACCTGTGTGCATCTATTTCTCTTAAAGACATAATGAAAGACAAATATGAATATTTTTGGAAAGGCCACTGTGCTATCAGGCTTGTCCATCTCAAGTTAAGTCTCCCCGCACGTTGTGAGAGCCTCGCGCCGCACACGGTTTCCATTCTGTTCCCTTCAGTGCTCTTGGAAGCAACTGAAGTCAAAACATCCTGGAAGAAGAGTTCAGGTTTTTACACCCCTGGTTTCAATTATTTTTAAATCTGACACACAAACACAGCTTTTTAAGATATGTAAGCGGAGTGCCAAATAAGGATCTTTTGATTTTTTTGAAATACATGTGGTTGAAATCTGAGACCTGCCTGCTGCCAAGCCACAGTATTTGGAATCAAGTACTGGCACAAGAAAATAAGCCATTGTTCAGAGTATAATTTTAAGAGGAACTATCCTGCAAAAAGGAAAACGTAAATTCCCATAGTTTAGCTCATAGTTATAAGACAATCCCATAATTCTTTGTTAAACACTTGAAAGTTGAAATATAGGTCCTAGCAATGTTTATCCAGGCTCTCAGAAATAATCTTTTGCTATAAACTACACTAAAGCCATTAAGTTTTTCTCCATTATAAAAAGAATCTAAATTATAGGATGGAATAGTCTATCTCATCAATGATTTTCTCGTGGTGTGCTGATATTGTCACTGTTATGTAAAGCTGCTTCCATATTTTTTTACTGTAGCAGCAAAAATAGTAACAACTTCTAACTGAGATGAAAGTACCTTGAGGGTAATACTGTATCATCAGGTAAGGCTGAGCAACCTCACATCCCTGATTTTAGAGGCCAAAAGAGCACATTTTTCAGATGTATAAACATTTAACCAATTATTTGCAGGTACTCTGAGGGATCTAGAGCTTCAGCCACTCTCAGCTTTGACCAAATAATAAAAATTTAAAAAAAAAAATGTTTCCTATATTAATAAGGGCTCAGAACTTATTTTACTACAAGTGACTCTTCCTAGAATCATGGATGAGCATGAAGGGCATGGACAAATAAAGTCTAGTGAGAGAATCTGGTATTTCACTTTTGTGAGGGGTTAAGGTTGCATAGAAAGCACACAGTTACATACCATGGATAATCACATACAAGATAAATTAAGCTGAAAGTTAACTGAGAAGAGAAGATTGACGTCCTGAAGATAAAACTGAGTAATTGATTCTAACCTCAGATAGTAAAACAAAGGAAAAAAATCTAAAAGATACATTTTTCAGGTCATTGAACAAGAAAAATGTACAGTAGATTTGTTTCTCTAACAAAACCACTAATACAGTAAATGAAACAAAGCTTTAAACAGCCAATCTAGCAACATCTCCACCAGCCTAGGACTTTAACTACGAATGGCCTCCTTCCAGTGCTTGATGCCAGAGTAACATACCAAGTCACAATGTTTAAGATGGACTTAGAGGAAAAAAAGTATTAATCTACCTCAATGCTCAAATTTCAGTTCACCCTCTCGGTCCCTTGTGAATACACTAGTTCAATATTTCCCACAGTTTGTCATCCAGGTTTCACTACAAAGTCAGAGCCAAGTTAGACCCAGATCTATCTTTGACAAGAAGTGTCATTTTAGGAATCCTTCCTATTTTATTTTTCTTAGAGAAGAGTAACAACACCACTGATTTTTAGGATGCATGCATTAAGAGAACATGTCTGCTCAAACCAAAAAAGAAACACCCAAGTACCTTAAGTCACCTCCCAGAAGATTCCCACAGTTTGGGCACCTAGTCTAGAAACTTTAGGACACTGATCACATAGTGAGTCATGGAATTAGGATGTAGTGTGTGAAGTGTCTGTGTGCCAGCCTGCACAGGCAGAGCTGCCCCTCTGCTCAGACTGGCTTGTAAAGCACGTGCAAGTACAGAAAAACCTGACTCACTATCAGAGCGCTCCATATCAGGGCATACCTGCACCATTGACATCTCAGTCCAAGCTTCTTGTCTACTTTGAAGACCTAACTTTAACCAAGTCTGAGAGGAAGATGAAAGAGGACTGTAAGAGAAAGAGAAAACAAATTTTGCGTTTGCCTTACAGCCAGGGCACTGGTTTTAGTGCACAGCACATCCTAACTCCAGTGTGATGTCTCCCCTGGCTGAGCCTTTGCTGGAGCAGACTCTGTTTCTGACCATGCTCTGCTTTTGTACGCACAGAAGGAAACTTCATCTTGTGTCTCAAAGCTGCAATATGTATTTCTTTTCCTCTTAAGCCTGGTTGTTGTTGGTTTGGGTTTTTTCCCAGAGAAGCACCAACTTACTCCTCCCTGTCCATGGCGCAGATTGATTTTACTTTGCTTCACAATCTGCCTTAAGTCATTCACATAACTGGAAACTGTTCCCATGTTTATGCTGCCCTTGAGAGGTTTTCCTCAGATTGCTTTGTTTCATAAATAATAAAATCTTCCTTTTTTGTGCCTCTTTTTGTTTGGATTAGCTCTCAGTATGCCATATGTCATGCTCAGGGTGATGCAGTGTCAGGATGTACCGACATGGTGTGGACAGAGCCCACCCCAGATCATCACCAGCAAAGTGGAGGGGGGTGTAATGACCATGGATGCATGTCTGCATCTGCCTGCACCAAAAATGAGTTAATCCTAGGGTGATGCCTGTCATCTGGCTTCTAGGCTTTGTTATGCCCATACTCTGAAATGAGCTCAACCAAAATATTTTCTTTTGATGCAGCAGAAGCATTAATGCATGATAGATACATTTGGAAATTATTTATCGCTCATTAAGCATTCTCTAAATAGAAATTATGCAAAACAGACTACACAAACTGTCTACAAACTGACTTCCTCTGAAGCACTGAGAAATCTCACGACCATCTCAGAGCAAGCAACACTCAAGAAGCAGCAAATAAAAAGGCACAAAACTTATGCTGTGTTCAAGCAGAACCTTCAGACATGTATTCTGCTCACCTTCACCCACTGCCCCTGCTCAGTCTTTTAACTAGAAGGCTTTCTTTCAACACATGGTACATGGAGCAACCAAAAAAAACACATCTGGGAAAGCCAACAGGGACACCAACATGAGCCTCAGGCAGCTGGGCAGGAGAGGTTGGGAATGAATAGGAAAATACCAACACAAACAGCTGATGACTGCTTCCACCAGTCTTCAAGCACAACCCTGCATCATCTGGAGGGCTCCAATTAGCATCCTTTAATTAGCACCCTCATTACATTCTCTTGAATGTGTAACACAACATTTCTGGGCAGTCAATATGCCAGCAGTCTGAAGCTGCTACGCAGGCATCTGACACCGCTCAAAATGAAAAGTGATCTCTTCAACAGGTGCACTTTCTGTACATGTGGCTTTTGTTTATTGACTCCATTTTATTATTAGAAACATGCAGACTTAGGTCAATTTGGGTTGTCCTCTTCAATTACAGAAAATGCCAATCATGCTGCAAAAGAAGCAGGTGGGCGTGTGCTCAATTTGCCCTAACAGAGTCCATCTTAACACTTCTGCTCCCTGGAAGCAAATATCTCACTTCTCAGTGGATTGTTAATGGAAAAGATAGATATTTTATTTAAGAGTTCTAAAATAATTTAGTTCTCATAACAGCTGAGCTCCACTGTGTAAACAAGGAGAAAGGCTGTTCCTAGCAAGATTCCCATGAAAAATCTGGAAATCTGTTTCCATTTCAGGTATACTACAATGGTGTTCACAAACTGGATTTCTGAAGTTAAGTTTATTAGCATTGGTATGATTAAACATGAAACTCAACAAGATTCTGGCTACAAACTCCATGGCCACTGGCCAAATAGAGTAATATTTAACATCTTAATAATATAAAATTAAAAGTCAGATGGAAAAATAAAATTACTAAAGACATAGTAGTATGTGATCAAAAAAAAGGTATTCCTTGTGGTCCAGTTCTTTTTACTGAAACTGTTGTACTTTTTTAGCTGCACTTAAACCATCACCCACAAACTCATGGGACACAGTGCAATCAAACTGAGACCCGACGTGCTCAATTGTTCCAGTTTGTGCTGCTAATAAATGCATTTACAGAATAATGCTTTCCATCTCTTCCCTGAAATGTTTTCCATGTGGTAAGAACATTCAGGTCTGCGTCTGATCCTTGCATGCCATAATACAGGGCAAATTTAAAATTAATAAGGCCATTTTGTGGATTAAAAAGTCAAGGATGGCTTGTCAGTTCTGCTGACAAAGGATTTGTGGTTTCCTACAGAAATACATCTCCATTCCTTGCTTGACATGCAGCTAGATTCCAGTGATATGTACCTCTCCTGGTACTTATTCTGTTCTTTTCCTTTACCAAAGGCCATCTTCCTCACAGAATTGTGTTAGATTTAATCATTATTGCTAGAATCAGATCCAATAGATGCCAGGTCAACAAGGGCTGGCTATGTAGCTCTGTCTAGTAATACTGCATGCTTCCTAATAGCATACAGGGAATACTATAATTCCTGCATTGTGGATCAGGAATCAGGGACACAGGTCCTACTTGAAGCCTCCAACATCACCAAGTGTGTTGGTGGCAAAGCTGGAAAGAGAACTTGTCTCTCAAAAACTCAAGGGAGTGAATGAGGGAAGCAGTTTGCCAAGCCTCCCACACACACACATAAATGGAAGTTTGCTGTTGATCTGTTCAGCTCTTTGGCACTGCAAACACTTGCAAATTTACAGCTACAGCCATAACTTCATTAAGCAAAACATCTCACAAGAATGGCAATTTCTTTATAAGGAAACCCACTCTCCCAGTAACCCGACCCTCTGTCCTGACACCAGTGATGTAATCCAGGGCAGAGGCTCTGAGGAGCATCTGGTAAAACGTGATGATTCAGTGGAATTTTGTAAAACAAGAGCTGGAAGGGCCAAATACATCCTTGAAAGAATTCCACTGAAGCTTGAAACGAAGGGAAGACAGCGCAATGATGCCAACAAGATTACTTGAGGGATTAATCTGGCCTGAGATCAGCTTCACCTTCCCCTCTAGCTACTCCACTTAAATCCATGAACTGGCCAGAGAGAGCCATTCCTCTTGAATTAGAGCAGGCTCCCTGAACTTCAAGGTTTCACTCATCCCTGCTCCTGACAACTTCACTTCAATTCCCATGACTGTCTGGCTGAGCATCACCTTGGCTCCCCTCCCTTTTGTTTCTCTCCTGTCTCGTGCAGCTCCAGCTCTGTAGTCACAGGCCAGGAGCCACCTGCACAAACCTGAGGGGACAGCTGCTCTCTCCTGGTGCTCAGCCTTCTCTTCCCATGCAGAGGATGATGCTTTAATGAGCTCAGTGGAAACCCATCACACCACCTCAGCCCTCCTCAGGGAAGCCTCTGCACAGAACTTCTCAAGATCCTCCCAGTGATTTTCCCCTCACATCTCTTCTGGACCTCAGTGCAGGGAGAAATACCCAAATTATCTGACATTCTTTCCACTGAAACATCTCTACAGTTTAAAAAAAAGTGCAACATGGAATTTACTGAGCATTTTCACAGTCTTTGCATGTCTTGGTCAAAAAAAAATTTCTCAAAGTTCTGCAGTTTTGCAGTGGGCTTCATTGTTAGGGCACAGCTGGGGGGGATGTCAGATTGATTTTTTAGTTCCTAAAAAATCATGTCTATGCAACCATAATTAGCTTCCTTTGTTTGTGGTTTTGTTTGGGAGTGCTTTGCTTTTTGGTTTGGTTTTGGTGTTTTTTAAGGAAAAACAAGCTTTATAGGAATAAAGGAGAAGATTCCAACCTAGCTCTAATAAAAGACACTGATCCCTTCTTCAGCCCCAGCCTGCAGCCCTCCCTTGCCAGCACTGGGCAGACTGCTTGCTTGGAAGCCAGAAAAGAATCAAAAAAGCCATAAAAACAGTGAGCTAAAATTTTCCCAATAAAACCTCCAGATAAAAGAGTACAGAAGTCATTCAATGAAACATTACAAATCCAGAATAACTGGTACCCCAGACACTTGACAGAGCATGACACAATGACTTGCTGTTGTTGTTATTGTTTGGGGTTAACAACATTTTTATTTCTTCACTCCATGACCCAAAAGAGACTGAACAGATATTTGGGAGGAATAATGAGATTTTAAAAAATCAAGTTAAATCGATATTTTGAGCTCCCAGTTCTAAAATATGCTGCACTTATGGCTTCAGACAAACCCTCAAAACTCCTTGCATTGAGTCTACAGACAACCTGAAAATATGAATCCAAGAAGAGTTACCTTCCCTTTTCCCTACAGGACTTGGAACAATTATCAGGCTTGGTAAAAGGCTGTGCCAATGAAAATTCACAGAACTCTAGTGCTGCCGTATGAGAACAAAATTGTGTTCGAAACCTGGACTATCTCTTTATTACAGAAATACATCTCCATTCCTTGCTTGACATGCAGCTAGATTCCAGTGATATGTACCTCTGCTGGTACTTATTCTGTTCTTTTCCTTTACCAAAGGCCATCTTCCTCACAGAATTGTGTTAGATTTAATCATTATTGCTAGAATCAGATCCAATAGATGCCAGGTCAACAAGGGCTGGCTATGTAGCTCTGTCTAGTAATACTGCATGCTTCCTAATAGCACACAGGGAATACTATAATTCCTGCATTGTGGATCAGGAATCAGGGACACAGGTCCTACTGGAAGCCTCCAACATCACCAAGTGTGTTGGTGGCAAAGCTGGAAAGAGAACTTGTCTCTCAAAAACTCAAGGGAGTGAATGAGGGAAGCAGTTTGCCAAGCCTCCCACACACACACATAAATGGAAGTTTGCTGTTGATCTGTTCAGCTCTTTGGCACTGCAAACACTTGCAAATTTACAGCTACAGCCATAACTTCATTAAGCAAAACATCTCACAAGAATGGCAATTTCTTTATAAGGAAACCCACTCTCCCAGTAACCCGACCCTCTGTCCTGACACCAGTGATGTAATCCAGGGCAGAGGCTCTGAGGAGCATCTGGTAAAACGTGATGATTCAGTGGAATTTTGTAAAACAAGAGCTGGAAGGGCCAAATACATCCTTGAAAGAATTCCACTGAAGCTTGAAACGAAGGGAAGACAGCGCAATGATGCCAACAAGATTACTTGAGGGATTAATCTGGCCTGAGATCAGCTTCACCTTCCCTCTAGCTACTCCACTTAAATCCATGAACTGGCCAGAGAGAGCCATTCCTCTTGAATTAGAGCAGGCTCCCTGAACTTCGAGGTTTCACTCATCCCTGCTCCTGACAACTTCACTTCAATTCCCATGACTGTCTGGCTGAGCATCACCTTGGCTCCCCTCCCTTTTGTTTCTCTCCTGTCTCGTGCAGCTCCAGCTCTGTAGTCACAGGCCAGGAGCCACCTGCACAAACCTGAGGGGACAGCTGCTCTCTCCTGGTGCTCAGCCTTCTCTTCCCATGCAGAGGATGATGCTTTAATGAGCTCAGTGGAAACCCATCACACCACCTCAGCCCTCCTCAGGGAAGCCTCTGCACAAAACTCAAGATCCTCCCAGTGATTTTCCCCTCACATCTCTTCTGGACCTCAGTGCAGGGAGAAATACCCAAATTATCTGACATTCTTTCCACTGAAACATCTCTACAGTTTAAAAAAAGTGCAACATGGAATTTACTGAGCATTTTCACAGTCTTCGCATGTCTTGGTCAAAAAAAATTTCTCAAAGTTCTGCAGTTTTGCAGTGGGCTTCATTGTCAGGGCACAGCTGGGGGGGATGTCAGATTGATTTTTTAGTTCCTAAAAAATCATGTCTATGCAACCATAATTAGCTTCCTTTGTTTGTGGTTTTGTTTGGGAGTGTTTTGCTTTTTGGTTTGGTTTTGGTGTTTTTTAAGGAAAAACAAGCTTTATAGGAATAAAGGAGAAGAGTCCAACCTAGCTCTAATAAAAGACACTGATTCCTTCTTCAGCCCCAGCCTGCAGCCCTCCCTTGCCAGCACTGGGCAGACTGCTTGCTTGGAAGCCAGAAAAGAATCAAAAAAGCCATAAAAACAGTGAGCTAAAATTTTCCCAATAAAACCTCCAGATAAAAAAGTACAGAAGTCATTCAATGAAACATTACAAATCCAGAATAACTGGCACCCCAGACACTTGACAGAGCATGACACAATGACTTGCTGTTGTTGTTATTGTTTGGGGTTAACACCATTTTTATTTCTTCACTCCAGGACCCAAAAGAGACTGAACAGATATTTGGGAGGGATAATGAGATTTTAAAAAATCATGTTAAATCGATATTTTGAGCTCCCAGTTCTAAAATATGCTGCACTTATGGCTTCAGACAAAACCCTCAAAACTCCTTGCATTGAGTCTACAGACAACCTGAAAATATGAATCCAAGAAGAGTTACCTTCCCTTTTCCCTACAGGACTTGGAACAATTATAAGGCTTGGTAAAAGGCTGTGCCAATGAAAATTCACAGAACTCTAGTGCTGCTGTATGAGAACAAAATTGTGTTCGAAACCTGGACTATCTCTTTATTCAAGCATTGTCCTGACCTGCCAGTCAACATTATCCAATCTCACTTCCATGAATCATCAAGGGAAATTAAAAGGAAGACTCGTCCATTTCCTGGGGAATGTTCCTTAAAACTCTTAATTCAGAAGGAGATACTGAAAGTGGATTTTCTTCTGGAGACCCTGTTTCACCACAGTTCCCAGTCAGGCACGGACACTTGTGCATTTGCACACACATATTCCGCATGACAAGCGGCACTTGGAGAAATTCCTGGCTCGGAAAATAAATGGAGAAACATTCAGACTATTTTAAGAAGTCTTTAGTGCAATTTAGCAGCTGCAAACAAACTGAGAGAGGCAGCAACCTACAAGCAGCCTTCTGCAGACCACAGTTGGGAGTCCCTGCACCAGGAGATCCCATCCAGTGCACATCCCCCAGCTGGATGTTCCATAAATACATAATCGTCTCTCATCCTCAGAGACCACACTCTCAGCATGGGAGCAGCACAGACAGGTGAGTAAAAATCATACAACACCCTGCAACGGAAGAGACAGACCTCCAGCTGGGCAGAAACACTCCAACATGACTGAGGAAACTCCATGCAAAGAGCAGGCCCACAGATTGGTGTGCTCTGCTGCAATAACTCCTCTTTCCCCCTTTCCCATCGCTGTGTGCCCCATGGAATGCAGCCAGCACCTTCTCCCATCTGGATGCTGGGCAAGCAGACAGCACTGACTGATACCAAGGTGCACTGCAATCCCAGCAAGGATTTGTGGCTCAGTAGAGCAGAAAAAATACACAGGGAAAAAACAGCTACAGAGCTCCACAGCAGCTTTTGTGCCAGGGAAAGAAGGATGCTCACTCAGATGGATTTTTTCACCTGTGCCCAAGTATTGGCTTCTACAACACCAGTAAGATCTTTTTGTCTTTAACCCCATCCTTAACTTCATCAAGACATTGAAAAAATGATTGTGGAAAATTGCTACGTGAGCAGACACAGCACAACCACACCAAAATCACTTCCGAGGAAACATGGCCAAGCCCAAGGAAATTTCAAAGGAAAAGAGGGAAGAACAAAACCTCAAAAGAGGTAGAAGTACAACACTATCAAGAAAGAGAGAGAATATTTATCTGCAATCAGCAATCTCTCAAGAGGCTGCCAAAGGAAGTGACTTATCCTGTGTTCTACACTATTTTTATAAGGAAACCAATTAAAATGCTTTTTACCCAAGAAGTTCATGGGCAAATAAGACCTGCAAGAAGACAGATTCTAAAATAAAGCATCTATTTGGAATACCACAATTCACATAAATGTAAGGTTCAAGAACCACAAGGAACTATCCAACTGATCAATATTTACCCCTGTGGAAGGAGAAAAATGCACGTGCATGGGGACCAAGAACCATTCCTGGCATTACTCTCTTGGCTTTTATCGAAGAGCCACTAGAGAATAGACAATCAAAATAAAAAAAAAATAAAAAAATCTGTTTGAGAAATAACCTCTGTGGTCAAGTAGAACTAAACTCTCTCCTGGTACAAACTAGGAAATTTTCAGTGAATGGAACTGCTTTCTTTTTTGCTGGCAGAAACATGGGCCAGTTGAACTGGCAGAAGCTGAAGCAGCCCATCAGAGCAAACATCAGAAAGAATAGGACAATAAGAGAAAACAAATGTCTTCCAAAGTATTAAAAGAAAATTCAGTTTTGCTCTGGGGTTATGCATGTTTAGTTTTAAAAATAAATGTAAAAATTTGCATGTTTTCCTCTAAAAATACATATTTTTCCTTTAGTATCTGAGTGACAATAAGTTCCACTGTTGCCAGACACATCAAATTCCATCACTCAGTGCCCTGCACTTTAAAGCTTAGATCCACTGGAGCTTATTTTCATAGCTCTATTTCCATTCATCAGGAGGGTCAGAAAGGCTTTTTGCAGTAAAGTGCTGCTCTAGTGGTGTAGCCAAACTTCAAATTCTGAGCAAAATTGCAAATTTAGGCGTTATCAGTGCAAGCTTAAGTCCCTCTAGTTACTATCACAAATCAAACCATGAGCTGTATGAAACAGTTAATAAGGGAGATATCACACACACACCTTGTTATTTGTGGATTTTATTCCAGTGAAGACATGTTTCCTAAAATTGTAGCAGACACTGATAAATACAGAAGCAGCTCTTAGGCCACCACTCAAAAGCTTTTTTTTGTGTGTTACACCATTTCCATTCTCTTCTCTCAGTAACCCAGGCCCAAGCTGGCTACCTAGAGGCAAGAAAATAGACATCTGTGAAATGGGCTCGAGATTTTGGCTTTTTGGACCAGAAACACCCCAAGTGATGCTGCAGGTACCCCCAGTACCAGCAGCGATGAGCACCACTGCTCTTCCAGAGCTCTCACCAGAGCACGACTGCTGTCCCAAAGAACCCAGTGGGGTTTTCCATTCCTTCAATTGCCTGATTCCTTCCTAATTATTTTAAAGTACTTTGCACTTTCTTTAACATGACATTTTGTGAATTAGGGACATTTCAAACCAGATGCTTGGGTTAAGAACATCTGATATTAAAAACATAGCTATTTTTTTTTCTTTCAGCACTAGACTGCTCTCTTATGGGAAGCAAGTTTATATGTATCATCTGGTTGCAGAATGTTGCTTCAGGGTTGGAGCCCTGGAAGCATTTAACTTCTTTTTATTTTGGTCTCTGTGCAAGAAAACCTCAAGAGAATTCCAGGACTTTGGAACTTGCTGGATGTCAGCAAGAGTTATCAGAATTATGTGAAACAAAAGCCTATTAAAAAAAATAATCAAAGATGTCTGCTTGAATGAAAACACTTTTTAAAAAATCAGTTCTGTAATGCATATTGGTCATCTGTAATGCCTAATAAATGCTTCTGCTTTTAGGACAGACACTGAGTAGACTACCTTATTGCCCTACACTATCAAAAATTTGCCTTTTTGATATTAAATGCATAATTGTTTTCCCTCTATAACATATTTCAATTATTGGCAGTTACTCAGGGTTTTTCTTTACAGAGTAAACAAAGCAGTTGTGATTCGTGTTTGTAAATAGTTGCACATTTCAAAAGCTGTGCTTTTAGAGGGCAGCTGAAAGTTCAGAATCACACCCCTTAAACTTCATAAGCAATGTAAGCAACAAAACAAATTCAGTTAATTGGCCATTAAATGTATCTGCATTCTTGAAGAATAGGGAGATGGAAAAAAGAGACTTCTACACCCCAGAAAATGTTATGTAGCTGGAAATGTCAAGATAATCAGGGAACTAATGGAAGTACCAATAAAAACATTCATAGGCCCCTGTACTATTATGCTAAACTTTAAAATTCAATGTCAAAAGGTCAGTAATTCCTATCTTTTTTCCAGCATTATTGCATTTAACTTAAACCACATTTTCTCACCCGACTGGATGTGGGGCCAGAGTCCATTCCTATGAGCTGATCACTACAAATCCAGTTTGGAGCTCAAGCAGAGCACCTAGGTCTGCTGTTTGCAAAAAGTGTCAGGTCACTCCATAAAAAGAAACAGACTGAAGAGTTCTGGTAACTGCCTGATGCATTAATTTATAAGATTTATGACTTTTATATAAAGGTAGGATTAGCACAATGTATAAAAATTCCAACTGCTGACAGAACTCTTACAAAAGCAAAAAAAACCCTAATGTTTTCAATAAATTGGGAAAAAAACCTGTAACATTTCCCCCACCCTATGGTGAGTTTTTCTTCCCCCTTGAAATGCTCCATATCTTTCATCACAGCACCTTTACAAGCAAAGGCTGCTCTCATGTCTCTTACATGCCTCCACTCTCCTGGGGAAAACCATTCCAGAGCTAGGACTTGTTGCTAACATGGTGAGAGTTCAAATGAGAAACTGAAAATCATGTTCTGGCTTCCCAGCCTTCCCACTTACCTGCTTGTCCTCGGTCAGTCCCCCATTCTCAGCTGTTTGCACCCTGTACAAAGTATTTTTTGAAGAAAAGCTCAGTAGGAATTCAACCTGGTCTAGTGGAAGGTGCCCCTGTCCATGGAAGGGGTTGGAACTAGGTGGTCTTTGAGGTCCCTTCCAACCCAAACCATTCTGTGATCCTGTACTCATGTGACCTGATTATATATAAACGCATTACACATTTAAGTGTAAGAAATCACAGAATTTAGGTGTAAGAAATCACAGATTCCAAATATAGCCTGTCCCATTCTCCTACCTCCTACTTTTCCTATTATTTTAAGCAGAACTAGATTCACATTCTCAGACAAAGCCTCAAGGCAGTCTTGCTTAAAGACAAGAACATAGTTGAAGGCTTAAGTGAACGCAGATTCCACAAGTCTATGTTTCTCATTAACAAAAGATCTCCCAAAGGTTGTACCACCACACCTTCACTCCAAGAGGAACACTAAGATTCACAGCAACTTCTGGTGGCCATCCAGAGGTCATTCAAATGAATTTACAATGGGCCTGTAACTCCCATTATGAAATTTATACCATAAAAGAATCGAACAGATAATGTGAGTGAGCACTGGGCAAAGTATACATTGAAAAGAGTTGAGAGTGAAACAGACTTTCATTAGAATGGCCTTTTTTTTATATATTTATCTTCCACAAAGAGATTTATTACCTTGCTGCTATTGCAAATTCACATTTAATTACACACAGCTTTGACTATCAAATCGATGTGTCATTGCCATGACACTACTCCAATCTGCAGTGCAGATTATCCAGTCAAGAGATAAAAACTGCAGTGACCAAAGAACAATTTTCCCTTGCTCCCTACTGCTGCAGCTCAAATCCAGGGTTACTGCAGCAATGGCAGTCTTCAGGTAGAAAAAACATTGGCTTTTTGGGCACTTTCTCAGTTAGGTCTGCCCTGACCTCACATGGTGGCAAAGATTAGTAGCCCTCAATAGTCTAGCAGTGCCATGGCATGCCTTATTTAAAAAAAAAATTAGAAAAAAAAAAAATCAAAAACAAACAAAAAACCAAACCCACAGTATAAAATGTAGTTAACAGAAATGCAAAATAAATGCAAAAAATTCCCCACCTCCAGAAGAGTGCATATACAAAACTGAGAATTTGTTTGCTGAAGGAATTTCACAGATATTTGCAAAATATGAAGGTATGCAAAACACTTTGGCTTCTGTACAAAAGCCACAAAATACAGGGAATTGGTTGAACTTTCATTAAAATTATCTTTGTTCTACTTCACACAGCATGACCAACACTTTGAGTTATGTTAGCAAGAAAACAGATGGCTGCAATGTCCTGGAAAGTCCAACGTGCTCATGGTCACCTTCCACAAGAGTTCAGATTTTGATTTCCATCTCAAGGCTGCTCCTGACAGACTGGGGCTGAAACCAATGAAATCCTCATGGCCTGAGCAAGCACAGACCCTTTGCCAGCAGCTCAGATGAAGAACACCTCGCAGCAGGTCACAGCCTCTCAGCACTCCGACCAAACCCCAGTGAATTCCCTCCATTCCCAATTGTTTTCCAGACGCTTTAAAGCATACATGGCTTACATAATCATGAATGAAAATCAGGCAAGGATTCTGGAAAACAACACTGTCTTTAAGCATAGGCAGCTGCCCATGGATCTAGATTGCTCAGGAAACCCAACTCCTACACCAGCTCATCAGTGTTACTTGGGATCCCAGACTGACAGAATATTTGCCTTCACTAACAAAACTCATTGGAGACCCACAGCAAACAGGAACACAAAGCTCTTTCAAACTTCAAGTATCACATTTCTTTCTCAAAACAGCTAGAAAGCATTCTTAGAAGAATAATGGCTTCCAGTTCATTCATTACAACCTCAAAAGTTCAACCTCTAAATTTTTTCATACTAGAATTCTCTATTTTTCCCCACTAAAAAATTAAATTCACTGTCAGAAGAGCTCTCATTTATGAAATACAACATTTAACTTTGAGAGGGCTGCTCTGCAGAAGTTAGTGAATTACTGCATGACAGACTAATGAATTAAAAGGTTTTTACAGATTTTGAGATACTCTAAAATCAGAGTCCTGAAATCATCACCTCTGTCCAAAACCAGCACAACTGTCATGCATGAATAAATTTCTCTGTGGAGCAGCCAGCGTGGTGGTGAAAGCAGCTAGCATTACATCCTCAGTGAGAAGTCTTTGCTACCTCACTTAGAATCAGCCTTCTCCACTCCATAAGATTGCAGGTTACCCATTTCATTCCAAATGTTCTTACTCTGCTGCCCTAAAAGCTCATTACTGACACTGAGTCTGGTGAAAAACATCACAAACAATGACAAAGAGGCCAAGGAAAAAGACAGAGGAAATCCCCTTCTCTTGGCATTACTATTCCTATAACAGGGGAATTGAGTTTTTCTAATTATTATTTACAGCAAATTGAAACATGTATTGAACAGCAATCACAGCAAAAGCTGAGCAATGCAGATAAAAACATAAAAGTCTCATCTGCCATCCAGACAGCCAGGATGAGAAAGATCTTTGCATGTATTAATCTACGTTCTAAGGCAATGATGTGCATAAAATACGCAAGTGTTGGAACACTTGAGCATGAGACTCATTCAGAAAAAAATTGGCTGAACAAGTTGTCCGAGTCCTTTGTAAGACCTCAAAAATTCCCTTTTTTAATTAGGAAATTTTACAGGAAATGAAATTAAAAAATTATTTTTCTAATAACAAAAAAACAAAACAAAATATAAAATTCAACAGTATATATATATATATATACTGTTATACATCTATATATATATATAGGTAGGTATGTATGTATATATAAAACAGTATATATCTGCTGTCCTTATGTCCGACCAGGTCATGAAAATAAGAGCTGTTCTGCTTTCAAAATGTGCTAATCAGCAATCCACAAAAGGATAATATTGAGATGAAAGACAGACTGAAAACCTCAGTGCCACTCATACCAGCCACCCACTACACTCAAGTATTCTGGCAAAGACACTGCTGCTGCTGCAGGCCTGTTGCCCAGTTGCTCCCTCACTTCTCAAGAGGTCCAAGATCCCTTTCCCAAATTGCTACTTGAAGCATTGTGATCCATCATGAGATGACAGGTAGCCCCTCCAAACTGAAGGACAACCCCTTGGGACAGGCCCTAGGACTCCCTGGATAATTGTCATGGCTACTCTGGAAATCTCACGTCATCACTTCAGCAGCCCAGCTTCATCTAAACCCTTGGCCAGCTCCCCAGCCTTGTGTCACTGGAGCACCAGACAGGGTTTGCAGTCCTGGAAGAGCAGCAAGGTGATGGACAAGGTGCTGAAGAACAGGAGATTAAATCCCCTGTAGCAGAATGCAAGGTTCAACAGAAGAGGGTGTTTGTGAGCAGACCATTGAAGCACGGAGGGGAATTCTCCTCATAATAAAGATGACTGACAGTATTTCCTAAGGGTTATAGAAACACACACAAAAATCATAAATCTCTACTGCTGCAGCCCCTCCCGACAGAGTAACAGCTCGTCCCTCACTTTAGCTGTGCACTAAAATATTGAGAGTTTAGACCAAAGTGGCATATAGTGCAAGGACTAAAAGGTGTCCAGTGGACTTCAGCAGGAAAGAGAAAAGTAGACACCATGGCACCAAAAATGTTCCTTAGACAATGTTCATACACTAAGACAAAAAACAGGAAAGCAAATTCAAGTCTAGCTAAATCATGGAAGAGTTTGAGTTTGGAAACCACCAACTATCAGATTTTATATACTAACTTCGGATTAACTTAATAGTAAACTGTGTGATTATTATTGGGACTTGGCAAGTTCCAATAGTTGGAACTAGTTGGCTAGTTTGGCTGGTTCCAACTAGCCAAATCATTAAATCTTTGATTAAACCTACACTTTGGTAACTGACACGCACTAAGTGTGTTTAAGTATTAGGAAGTTTCTATCCAGTTACATTACTCCCGTGCTGTTTCAAAGCCATAAAATTACGGCACCACAGACCATTCTGAGTTGAAAGGATCATCAAAGCTCAGCTCCTGGCCCAAGCATTCAGGTGGTAAATTTCTCTCATTTACACTTTGCACGAGCCACAGCACAAAAAGTGATGCAGCTTTCACTCATTAAACAGTGAAAAGAAAAACCAAATTAATATATACTTTTCTTTCAAACACCATTTACAAGATGAACTGGAGTGATGGCTCTGAGATTCTAAAAGAAAATAAACCTGATTATTCCAGCACAAATTCCTTCAAACAGGCCACATAACAAATGACTTACCAAGCATGTTTTGCAGGAAGCTGAGAGAAGTCCTTGCCCCACAGATGCTTTCATTTTGGATCTTGCTTTGTAAGGCACTCAGAGGTAGCTGCAGCAGGTGCATAAGACTTTCCCTGACTGGGACCTTAAGGAGCAAAATCAGAATGACATCAAAATCTACAAATGTACCTAAATAAATCACACCAGGGCTTTAGCAATCAAAGCAGCATAATAAAAATAAATGTAGCAAAGTTGTTTTCCTCGTGACAGTCCCCTGTCTTTCAGGGAATGACTGGAACTGTCTTTCCTAGATAACTATTCTTGAACAAATCAATTTACTTAGAAGCTCAGTTTTTCTCACATTCAATGTAAAAGTGACAATTTCTCCTTAAAAACAAAATTTATCCCATACTTTCCACACACAGTTTGAGAATTTATTTGCCAACTAGCAAAGCAAATTCCCCTCATCACCTTCAATTTCATGTATACTTGAGATAATCATGGTTTATTTATAGTATGTGCTACATATACAACAATAAAAACATGAAAATAGTATAGAATGGACAACAAGATGAAAGAATTTTATTCCATGTTCCTCTGGATAAAAGGAAATTTGATTTTTGAAATGAAAATAACTATTTTACATCAACAATTTAGTAGTTAAGCTCTCAAATTCATTATTGGTGTATTCTTTTCACATCAAAAATACCCCACAGCTTTGGGCCTCAGACAATGAAAGCACTGTCTAGGATTGTATGTTTGAGTACAAATGATATCATGGGAATTTCTGGTTATTAAACTAACCAGAAAATAGATTGTTACGTTTTTCAGCCTTTGAGTAAGAGCAACAGAAATATTCCACCAGATTGCTAACAAGGATTTCCAGAAGCTTTCAAGCAACAACTTTTGAAAGAAATGTAAATCAACATAATTTAGTCAAAATTAGTAAGACACATCCATTTGATGCAATTCTGCATCAAATACACAAAATTATGCTGGTTAGCTAGAAAACTTACACTGTACCAAGTTTTCCTCTAAAGGAAGCCAACATCCACATTTATGGTTTTCTTGTTTGCTTTAAATCTATGCCCATTTATTCCTTTTGTGTTAAAAAAAAGATGACACAAAGTTCATGAGCTGAGCCCCAAGGAAATGGGGGGTGCCTGTGGAACACAGCTATATATGTGTACTGAAAACAAAGAGTTTTATCAGAAGGTGCTGGGAAAAAACCCAGAAAAACGTTCTTTGTCTTTTCTCCAGACTTGTCACAAGCACTTTCTTGGAGGAGAAGGACAATTAGTCAAGAAGCACCAGGGACTGCTGGCAATCAGCTCTTCTCAAGGACCTCTCAGAAAGGATGCACAACATTTCACTTGTGTTTGCATTGTGTTTCTTCATTCATGCAAATGAAAATCATTAATTACATCCTCCTGTGCTGCCATAAAAAATTTTCATAGTTTACCTTACTCTAGGTTATAATGCCTTACCAGTTTCCACTTGGTAAGGAGCAACTGGATCCCTTTTCCAATATGAAACAAGAAATTTCACAGACCACCACTAGAAGTTCCTGAAACATCTTTTTTGAAAACATGCAAATAATTACCCTGTGACACCACTTGTTTTTAATCAGATGGTTGCTGTTTTTAAAGACCTTGCGCTTGTCACACTTCAAATATATAACCACCTAAGGTTCATATAGGCTTGCCCTAAAATTTTTCTGTGACTTAAACATAGAAAAGAATGAAAAAGGAGACACCAAGTAAAACAGGAGTGTAGGCTATAAAATTGTAACAGGAGGTTGGATGTATAGACCCATCAATCTATACTAAATGGTGAAACTGTCAGAGAAGACAACTTCATATCAAAGGTCATGCTTTATTTCTGTTCTTAGCTTTTTTCCCCCTCATGCTTTCAATAAAATGCTTCACTTTAGCAAAAAGAAAAAAAAAAAAAAAGGTGGCTGTTAATGTAACAGCCATATGTTCTGCTGTTAAAGAGGTTAGCCCAGCTTTTGCAGATTCTTGAGTTCAGCTACAGCTTGCTTGCATCTGGTCTTTGTCTAGATTTATTAATAGCATGGCAAGAATTCTAAATTTTGCAGCAGTGTCACAGAGATCATGCAGCATACATTCACTCCAAGCTAAAGCACAATATTCAGTTTAAACTTTTTAATGGGCTTCTTTAAAGCAAAACTGGACAGCATACCAGAAAATACATTTGAGAACAATCCTGCTTTGAAAGGCTGATTAATTAGGTGATCTAGTCACTATTTTCTAACTGTATTTTCCATGGTCCATTTAATTCTCTGTTATCTCATTGTTCCAGTTCAGCATCCAGGCACTACTCAGAGGCCGCATGTGATAGATTCAACATCCCAGACATTTGGTGTACTGCTCCTGGTGGATCAAAAAGCCACTTTGGGAATGTCTAGCATCCCCTCTGTGTCTTCCCAAGCCTGCACCTGCAGTGTTGAGCTGCAGGGTGTGCGGGAACCACAGCACAGCCCACACACAGGTGCTGCTGAGACAGACAGGAGCATTTCCAACCCCTTTTCCTTTTCTTTCCGGAGATCATGAGCATGGGAGGTGGCATTTCGCTTCCCATGCCTCAGGACATTTCTCTGCAGTGACAGATGGCTGAGGGCTGGCAGCCCTGCCCATGATGTGTAGCACGGCTCAGGGGTGCCTCAGCCACTCCACACGCTGACTCCCAGCCCAGGGGGAGATTCTTCTTTTCCTCCAAAGATCCCATGTCATGTTCTCTGTTCCACAAACAGAAAGACTTAACAGCCACGTTCTCCTTAGCCTGCTGAAAAGCAGCCCCTTTCCAAGGCTGAGAGAAGCAGAGGTGCTTCTCTCTTTACATGTAAAGGCTCATTATGTTCTTTCCATCACATTGACTGCTTCAGCCGAGATGCCTGGGAAGTATTTAAACCACAAGGGAAAGGGAAGAGGTGAGATTTGTCAGGTTCACAACCTAGATGCTGCAGAGCTACAGAAAGCCACCAGAACAACAGGCAGACAGGGAACCTTCCAGCTGGGAATTGGATTGCATATTGGAGGGATCCAGGAGCCACTAGGTAAACCTTCTAAACCTAGCAATATTATTAATATTATTATTATGGGAGCTTTTGTGGGAGTACCCATCTCTGACATCTTTTCCGTGGCTGGATGAGACCCTTCTTAAAAACCTTGCCCCAGTAATTTCACAACTGCACCCACAAACTCCTTGTATTAAAAAAAAAAAAAAAAAACTCAATACAGAACTTTTTAAGGTCTCTGAGGTTATTTGTTACAGTGCCATTATGGAAAATACATGAAAAAGCAACTCAGAATGCAGCCAGATACCATATATCTGTTTTCCTCCATGTGCATTATACATAGCCCATGCCTATAGGTAAAAATAAAGATTAAACAGTCTGGAATTCACGTTGTTTGAATTCGAGATGAGAGCAAAAGCCATCATCTTCCAAAGTTCTGGGGGGAATGCTTTTATGGGAGAAGGAAGCAGTGCAGCCTTCCTCGCAGCTGCAGGGCAGGAATGTGCAAAGAGTGGGATGGAGGAAGAATGGTGCAGGGCCAAACAGCAGAGCAAATGATGTACCAGAAAACCAGGTGAGTTGGCAGGCAAGCTAGTTCTCTTCAGTGAAACACCGAGAATAGCTTCATGCCAATATCCTGTGTTCATCCTGATGGACTTATTCTTTGCATCCTTCTCAAAGAAATTTGTTGGAAAATACCATGGAAATCATCAAAAGTCAGCCAAATGCTCTTTTTGCTTTTCCCCCCTCATTCCCAGTGGTAATGGGAAAATGGTAACAGTTACCCTATTTTCATTCTTGGTTATTGCTTCAGACTTGATGGAAACTGTTGTAGGTACAATCACAATCCTGTAAATGCGTTTATATCGACTTTCAAAATAAAACACACAAGAAAAATGTTCATGCTTCAACACCTTGAGAATTTAAGTAAAAACCAAGGATGCTATCTTGATGCAAAGCTAATGTGGGAGAAAAAAATAAAGAATGACTTCTTAATTTCACATTACTTGGACAGAGAAGAGAAGACAGAAAGCTGAAGACATGCAGAAGGATGGGAATCATGGCAAAGCCATCTCCAGGCAGAGACCCTTTCCCTACTCCTTTCTTTTATAAGTAGGAGACAGACAGGTCCCCATCTCAAGTGCCATAATCTCCTAAAAGAGGAAAAAGCTTGGCATGCCAGAAATCACAGATGAACCAGCCCTGGGATTCTTCCAGTGGCAGGTCCCAGTACACAAGCAAAGGACACCACCTCTGGAGCCAGCTAAAAAGGGGACACACATTCAGCATTCACCAAAAATGTTAGTGTGTGCCTCTGTCAAATAGGTGATGGGGACAGCACCACAAATTCTGTAAATGTACCCTAAAGTTATTTTTCAATAACAGTATTCTCACAAGTTTCCCATAAAAAAAAAGAGCTCAAACCTGAATAACACAAATATATGCATAATTTAATCCACCTGCATTGACAGTGAATTCCTTCTGCATATATAGCTAATGAAAGCTGCTGTAAGAAGACCTAAAAAAAAAATCATTGACTGTCCACAGATGCAACAAATGGAATTAATTCTCTCACTCACACACCATGCATTTAACTACTGAAATTTAAATTTGGTGTTCTCCACGTGAGCACAGGAACAGGCTTACAGCCCCAATTCCTAGAAACCATTAAATCCACAGAATTCGGGAATGCATTTCAAATTATATAACCCCCATTAATATTACTGAGAAACAGCCTTGAACTACCACAGATCCACTCTCCAGCACAACCAAAAAATCAAGGAATTAAGAGGAGAACACCACATAGGAGCATTATATTTTCCTTCCTGACTGATCTTTTGTATTTCTTCGACAATTTTTTCCCCTCCTTCTCTCTGTCTTCTTTCCTAGAGACAACTTTCTCTGTCGGGGAGCTTTTTGGGCTGATTTCCCACTGTTATTCCCAGATGCCACATCAATGGCAAACCAATTCACACAGAACCAGGGCACATTCAGAGCAATCATTCGGGAGCTTTGTCTCTCCTGGTTCCCTCTGATGTTTAACAACATCCTGTCTTTCCCAAGGCTTAGAAAGGTAAGAAATAGCAACAATCCTTTCCTGTCATCCTTGACTCGGAGTGCTTTTGGCATGCTAGTTCCTTGCCTCTTACCGAACATAAAACTTTGCTACACCTATTTTTAAGGGTCTTGAGTGTGACAGAAAAGGAGCTTTGCCTTGTTGTGGAATTCAGAAAGCAGGGCCTGAGCCCTCTGGAGAAGGCTTAGCTGCTAACTGGGCAGGGACTGACACCATGCCCTCTCTGCTGGGATGTTGCACCCCTGGTCCTACCCCCAGACTATCAGCAGCTGAGCAGCTTTCAGCCTGGTGCAAAAGGGCAGCCCAATCCCAGCGTGGCTTTGTAGCTTAAATAGCTCCGCAGCCAGAAAATAATTGCCCAGGTCTATCTCCCTCTTGCACAAAGCTGGTGTTTGGCTTTTCATCTTTTTGATGACTTGAAATCCCCTCTCTGCTAAGCTGTGGCAGGAGGGAGGTGGGCAGTGAGTCCCAGGGGCTTGAACCACTGTCTCTCAGTCACAGTATAATGCTTTTCCTCTTTTGATATTCCTTCAGCTGCTTGCTGCTTGCCCCATTTCATGCCCAAATCTTCTGTGTGTGTCTATATATACGTAGCACTATATTCACTAAGCAACATTTTCTTCCTTGGCTCTTTTCCACAGTGAAAGCTGGGCTTTCTGGCAGCATTTTTCAGTGGCAAGCAGCACCACTGCCATTTCAGTGTCTCAGGGCTTCATTCCCACTGCAGACAGGTACACTGTGAGCATCCTTGTGTGTCTCCATCACAGGTGAAAAAACAAAGGCACCAAAGACACACAGAGTAAGAATTTTTAGAGGGAATTAGATGCCAAAGCTACCCAAGATTTCAATGCATGCTGGTCCTTTAATAAATTTACACCAAAAAGGTAGAGAGCAGAAGTGGAAATTAAACATAAGCCTGGTTTTTCCCTGGTGAGATAACACTCTCCTTTCCTTGCTTGAAGAGCAATATAAATCCAAAAAATACACAAAACCATCAGTCACTTTAGAAGACAGTGAATTTCAGAGCAAGATGTGCATTAAACCACATTTTAGCACTTGACTGAGTTGCTTTCTTCTCAGAGACAGCAGTGGCAGGAAGGTCTCCATACCACTAATTTTGTACACCTGCAAACAACAGACAGAATTCTGCCCTTTCAGTTAAAATACACTGGAAATGTATGGTAAAAATACACCAGTGTGACCAAATGCAGCTAAGTGAACTGTCAACAGCTCTAACATAGCAAAAGACTATTTCAGAAGGCTTCTGCTAGGAGTTAACAGCTAAAAACTGAATTTATCTTCAATTCCTACTCTTTACTAAATTGATATATCCAAGACTGCTTGATTAAGCTAACTCACAATATGTAAAACCTCTATTCCCAAGCATAAAGCTGCAAACATATTCAAGAATCATCATTTTAAGTGGTTTTATTTGCTTTGGGTGCCACAGCACTAATCTAACTTTTTCCACCCTAAGATTTGGAGCCCACACATCTGGTGTTTAAATCTGAATCTCTAAACACCGACACACATACAACAGGGTGGTTGGGCACTGGAACAGGCAGTGGTCACAGAAAAAACACTGACAGAGATGGAGGAGGATCTGGACAATGCTCCCAAGGATAAGCTGTGACTCTCGGGGTGTCCTCTGCAGGGCCAGGAGTTGGACCCAATGATGATGATGATGGGTCCCTTCCAACTGAGCATATTCTATGATTCTGTGATTCTACATATTTTTGATGCCAAACAAATCCAAAAGAGCCTACTCTTTTAAGGGTTATGCGAGCAAAACTAGGCACATTTTTAGAGTGAAGCTACTGTAATTTTGTTTAGTGCAATCGTTGGTTCTAAGCACTGGGGGAAAGAGTCTTTTTCAGAAAAAGCGGATTGCAAACACCATTAATTGATAAAGTTCACTTTATAAAACAGGACAACTCCAATTTATTGTACCTGGATTTGCTTTGCAAAGCTACCTAGAAAAGGCAAAATAAGTACTATCACCACTTTCACAAATAAGAGGAACATGAAACACACACACACAAAAAAGGAGGGGGAAAAAAGCAAAATTAAATAGCTGCCAGATGAGGTCACTTCACAGCAAAGACTGAGGACATGCAAAGAGACAATTTAGCAGACCAAAGTCAATGGAGACACAGATTAAAAAAGCCTAGATCAAAATAAATATGAGTCACACTACAAACAGGGCCAAAGGAAGTTTTAGTTTTATTCTCTTTGCTCCAAATACCTCAAGCAACTATCCAGACAAAATAATTTTCAGCCCTGGTCTCCCTCTTTTCCCATGGAAAAGTTGATGAAAATGAGTGATTCCTTTCAGAACCAATGCTTATGAGCAGCATACTTTAAACATCCATAAGAGTACCAATGTTCTGAAATATCATTCTGTTTTTCTCTACGACCCACATTTTTCACATTTTGAAAATCTGCAGTAATGTTTTTTTTTATGTGGGTATAGAATGCAAGACGGTTGCAGGGCCACCCATCTGGCAGAATGTCTGGAACTGGGAACAGAGTAAAACAGGGTTAAAATTAAGTAGGTGTGCCCAAGGCAAAATAACTCATGCTTGTGTTCCTCTTCCCTTATTATTGCAGCTCTACAAATCCCACTGGTGAAGTACAAGGAGTTGAGCAGACAGCTCAGGAGACATTTTTCAGGTTGATTTTGATCTGTTTAGACAGTTTGTACAAAGGTTGCTCTTGTTCAATTAGTTTATTTTCTGTGCCTCAAAAGCTCTCTTTGAAAGCATCATTCTAGTCCTGCCACAATTCCCAGGCTTTTGAATCCGAGAAGGCAGCATATGTTGTTTGAAACATTCAGACCTAACAGGTATCATATTTTCTACCTGTAAACAACCATTTAGCCATCTCTCTTCTATCAAACACCCCACTGAAACCAGCAGAATTATTGCAACATTGCATCAGTGCAGCTTCAGAGATAAAATACAGCAAGCATGCCCCACTCCAGGTAAAAAAAAAACCCAAAACAAAACAAAACAAAACAAACAAAAAAAAGAAAAAACCCAAAATACTGAGATTTCTACAAAAAAATTCCTCTCCATCTCAGTAAGCAGCTATGCTGGCAGTCTTGAGCCACAAGCACTAAACAGAAGAACACTAATAAGTTAAGAATATGAGACATTTACTTGTATTAAAATATTTTGCTGGTGGGAATTTCAGAAGCCTGATGTCAATATACCTTACATGTTTATGCTTCTATTTCATCTCTGGGAGAGTTTATTATTGAGGATAAATGTTTGTAGGACAGAGCTTTTTCCAACATAACAGATTACAGTTCTTCTGGCTGTTTACACTGTAAGGTCAGGACCAAACTGTCTGTTTGGGAAAACAGACATCCTAACCACCACTATGTTCCTCAAGTACCTACATTTTTGGCAGTCCATTCATATCTTGGGTGGTAATCCCCAGCAATTCTGTAATTCGGATACCTCCTCCACCCAAAGCACTGAAAAATATCCTGTTCAGCAACAAAAACAACAACAAATTCTAACCCAAATGAGTCAGTGGTGTAAACACAGCAGAAGACAGAAATGAATCACGAGAAATGGCAGACATGCCAATAACATCAGACTGCAGATACATTAAAAAATCCCCAAACACTGAAGACCTCAACTTGTCCTATGACTCAGGTCATAGAGTTCAGTCTAGACAATCTCACGCGACTCAAACTAAGCACAAGAAGCCCAGCCTAAACCCAAGAGTTTGCACAGAGAAATCCCTCTGTGATGATTATAATCTTCTCATTTCTTGTTTGAATTTATTTATGGACAAAATAATTTCTTTTCTTATAGGAAAAAATATTTTAAGCTTCAATACCAAGAATTCATTATTGCTCGCAGCCATTGCTTGCCACAGCAAACAAGTCAAGCTCCAGTCAAAAAAAAACTTATCATTCCCCTCTTTTGTCCTTCCTTCCTGTTTTAAGTCCCTCCAAGCTTTTTTTTTTTTTTTCTGTTAAATGTCCCAAACTGACTGCAGGAAAAGCTCTAACAACCAATTTCCCTCTAATCTTGCATTTCCTTTCCCAAAGCATGATATTTCCTGGTTTATTATCTGTCATTCCACATAACCTATTTTAGACAGTATTCTGGATCTTGTGTTTCTCACGAATAACTGACAAAATCTTAGTTTTCCACAGCTATCCAGAAGAAGCTAGAAAGGCTTCCTTTCTGCTTCAGCATTTGAAGGGAGGTAGAAGAAATAGCAGTGCTTACAAATGAGAACAGAATAATACTTCAGTATTCATTTTGATTTTCTACGGAGCAGGCACTGAAGTTCTAACTGTTGATTTTCACAAATTTGTGACATGTATGAAAAATTCTGGCAATCTGGACCTGAGACTTGATTTCCCTGATATTTCCTTCATCATCCTGCCTAGCTCTCACCTCTCCAAGCTCAGCATTTTGCCACCATGTCCATGATGACAGAAACCTTCTAATAAAGTTTTGCTGCTTGCCTTCTTCTCATTAAACTATATTAAACTTCTTCTCATTAAACTACGATTAAGTTCCTTAATAGAAAGTGAAACAATATTTCCATTTGTTCATTTTTAATCATACTTCAGCCAATCTCTGTTCCATGGGCTCTTCATATTTACTCTGTTGGTCTTCTTGATACTACTGTACTTAACATGGCAAAACAATATTTTATAACTGATTCCATTTTCCTTCTCAAGGCATGGAACAGTCTCTAGTTTCTGCAATTCCTTCCCTTTCAGAAGGTCATAGAATTTAAAGGATTTTCTGGGGCTTTAATACATGAGCCAATAGTTTTATACCACATCATTAGTAAACATACCCAGGTCCCAAGATTTCGCTTTTCTAAGCTCATTAATCTCTTTGATAACTCCTTTAACTTCTTGTACAGTCTTGAGTTACTCTTTCTAATACCTTTAATGAAAAGTTTAGTTATTAATGCTAATATTAGCACTCTTCCCTGAACGCTTGTATCCCTAAGTTCTTCAACCAGTTTAAGTTTCTTTCAATTACTCTAATCACTCATCTGTTTCAGCAAATGCTTACACAGAAATAAACTGAGCCAGCCTGAAATTACTGAGACCAGAGTTATCATCCATGATCAGCTTTTCATGCTATCCTCTACTCAAAATAATCAACTGTACCTTTTGACTCAGTGATTACCTGTTGAAGGAATTACTAAACTTTGGCATTGAAATCAGTAATGTATCACTTTGTGGAGATGCAGAAACCTGGTGGACAGCAATGTCTCTTGATTAAATTCAAGGATGAAACATGCTTTTTTCTCCTCAAAATTCTTTCTTACTGCTCAGTAGGCATCCAAAGGTCAGGATGGAAATGCTGATGCTTTGAGGCCAGCATACTTTTGATTTCATCCATAGAAGAGCAGAAACTGGAAAGCTACATGAAATGTATACTTTTCATGTTTAAATGCTGCAGTGTGTTTCTCAAAATATTTGAACAAGTAGGGAAATAAATCTCTGAAGTGGAAAGCTAATAAACATTCACATATGCATTTTGCTCATCTCTGAATGTAGTGGTAATTCAGCTATTCCCTTATTTATGCAGTGGGACAAAGATCAGGAAAGATCATCAGTGAAAACTATTTGGCTGTTAATTTTCTTTACTCCTGGTTGTTTAACATTTATTTTTAAATTTATAACAAATGGATCTTTTCTGTTTGGTAGGAAAGCAGGATGACAGATTGTGGGAAGGAAAATATGAGCTGTATGGAAAGAGATCAAGAACAAGAAAAGGAGAGGGGCTAATCCAACAAACCTGTAATAGCAAGTGGGGAGAAGAGAGTGAAAAGGGGCCTCTCCCATCCCACCCCACCATGTCACAACAGTGATATCCTGCATAGAACTTATTCCCAATAAAGTATTACAACAGCAGGAATTCTCCCCTCAACAGGAGAGAAAGTCAATTTAGAACAGAAAGAACACGACACAACATTCACAGAACATGAATCAAACATCAAATATTGATCTAGAAGAGGAAAAGCTACCTCTTTCCAGAATCTACCCACTCTTTGTCATCACTGCCACTCAAAGAGAAGGCATTCAACTCCTGTTGGAAAATAACTATAACAGACCATCTTAAAGGACCATTACAATGAAATAAGTATTAAAATATAAGGTGATCCTATGGGGGAAAATTATTTAAATAGTTTCAGTCAGAATGTGCCTGACCATCACCAATTTTTGCTTCATTTCTTGCCAGGAAAGATGTGAAATTTCAAGGTTTTGAAACAACAGTTTTTCTCAGATGCAAAAAACAATGCAGCATCTATTTATCCCTTTCTTTTGTACCCAATCCTCTAAAATTCCTGCTGACTGTCATTCCTTCAAAGACTGGAGAAGTGGAAATCTTACACCCAGCATATCAGTAAAATTACATGGGATCAGTGAAATCACACCTATAAACAACCATTGGAGTGATTACAGCTGAAAAGGACAGAGAAGGAATAAACCTATAAACACACAAGCCTGGCTCTATTTAAATAGAAAAAAAATATGACAGAGCACATTCAAAATAGTAATTTAAAGACTTCATAAAGTACAACATAGGCCTACTAAAAACATACAGTATAAGACAGATCTTTGTGTAGAAATCAAATCAATCTGCCAAATAACAAGGTCACAACACAGGACAAGTTCAAAGCTGAAAAACAGGGAAGAATGCAGAAATACAGAAGTACATGAAAAAATGGTTAAAATGGAGTTGTCACTTCTATGTACTGCTAAATAATCTTGATAGGAACAAAATTTGGAAATTAAATTTCTCAATGTTAGAGATTTTGATTTTGTATTTATCATCAATTATAGCTGTTTGAAATCAAAAACTTGCTAGTGACTGAAAACTAGAAATAATTCTCATTTGGTTGATGAGTATGAAAGACAAACAGGCCAGCCCAAGAACCTCACACTACAACGTTAGAAATGGGTTGAAAGTACCTGGTACAATAATCATTTAGGGAAAATAGTTTTAAAGAAATTCAGTAGGTTGGGAGTCAGCCTTCTGGAGACAGAGGAGGAAACAACCTGGATGCAATTAGGACATGACACAGACAAGGTAGGAGGATGGCTTGAGATCCTGCAGATCTGTTGAAGTTTGGTTTCCTCAGAAGCAACCTACAGTTTCTTATCAGCCCTTAAAACTTAATAAAGCCAGACATTCACGAGCTTGAAGGCCAGGAGAGGAAGCTGGTGCTGCATGATACACAACTCGTTCTGGAAAGCTGCTGAGCTCACCTCGTGCAAGGATGGCTGCCTGCACCACTTCCATCTTCACTCAAAACACTTCTCTCCCTATCAGTCCTAATTGAGTGAAGTAAGAACATGCTAACCAAACAAACAAAATGCAGTGTTATCTTTCCCTGCAGCTGAAATTAAATGGACTTCTAAATTCTAAATGCATTTTTCTTCGCTTGGAGTTCCTGACTTCTTGCCTGCACTTTACCATTCCAGGCTTCAAAATGACTAGCATGGTTTTTAGATTAAATACCCAGTACCTATCCATGCTAAGCCAAATCCTGGCCTGATTTAAACCCCAGGCAACTCTAAGAAAAAAAAATATGGAAGCTCTGAAAAATTCCTCTAAGGCATACCTTGCTACATGGCAAAAGGCCCTTGCCTCAAAACCCAAAGTATATTCTACCATAATTGTAAAATGTTTGCCTAACACATCCCCAGAATTCACGGCACCAGTTTTTGGTTTTTCCCCATCAGGCTACTTCCTTCAGAGAGTATTTGCTCCCACCCATTGAACACCACATTTTCTATTTCATTGTCCCACAACTTTCATCTGATCTGAAAAGAGATTAAGAGAAAGGCTTGCTACTAAAGACTTCACCTTGAGTAAAATCATATACTTCCCATTGTTGCTTGCACCCATACATGGTATATTGAAACTGAGCCCCATAAGTTTTCATTATTTAGGCATTTAATCATATGGAAAATGTGGTAATTTAATTAAAACAAGCAACATAGGTTAGATATCCCAAGGGATAAAGAGCAAGGAAAATCTATCTAATTCATCAAGTTTCCATTTCAAAAATGTATTAATATTAGAGAAGGAGACCATAGTAAGAAAAATAAATTTTAAAAAACAATGGAGAAAGAAAAAAGGAGAAAAAAACCCATGGTGTTCATTTGCAAAGCAGTAATCCAACACTAAGGCAATTTTAACTTAGGAAGCCAAAACTTGAACTGCTCTGTCTCATGTCTGCAGCGGGTGTTTGTCAGAACAGAAGACAAGCAGCAATTACTTGCTGTACCACAGCAAAGCCTGGATTTATTTTTTCACATGAAAAAGGGAAGACATAAAGCGTTATTAGGTTAGACATCACTACTAAAGATGGCACTTGTCAGACGTTCATGAAAGGTTTTCAGTCTCCCTTGCTATAAAGCACAAGTGTTTAATTCTTCCCAAAACTTATGTCATGTACCTGGCACTCAACTTCAAAATGATTTATCAGCCCACTGTTGGGAGGGGAGAGTACAGGGGGAGGCAGATCCATACACACAGATGTTTGCCATTCTCTCTAAAGTCCAGGATACGCTCCCCAAGCCAACCTTTTGTTTTCACATGTTATTAAATAGTTGCTTTGCTCCGACTGAAAAGTCTTTTGCTTCCCCTCCCTCGCACAAATCCCTCAAGCCACAACCCTAATTCCAAAGCCTTTATAGAATTTGCCCAAAATACTCCTCAGGCAGACTTCCATCAGTTATCAGCATCCTAGAAGGCCTCAGAGGTGCTTATGAAGAGGCACTGCAATGTTAAATTTATTTTATATAATAAAAGTAGTTACTACATGCAGTGTTGACACATACTTACAGCATCTATGTAGCCATTTACTCTCCTGTAATTCTGACTTTTTTACTCAAATGGACTCAATCCTACATTTCCTCTCTTTGCAAAACTCCAATAGAAATTAGCAAAAGATACAAGCCTGCATTTTTCTCTGTGTGATAGAAAAAAAGCCCACAAAAGCACAGGCACACTACTCATCTGGCCTGTGTCTGCATAATTTCAGTGACATTCCTATAGTTTATATGTGCTGTTGTAAAATACATCAACATATTATACACAAAAATGCTCAGCTTCCCACACATTTTCAATAAACATTAAGCAATATTTTACCCTGGTTTTAAATGTCCTTTCAATATTTTGCATCCCTTCCATTTCAGCATGCTCACATTTTCCAATTTCTTTGGCTCACGCAGAGCAAGTGAAGAAAATAGCAAATATTAAAAACAATAAAGGTTTCACAACAAATATTAAAAAAAAAAGTATCTTCTTTCTGCATTAAAAAAAAAAAAAGTATCTTCTTTTTGACGATGCTGCTCTTCTTATCTTTTCATAGCTTAAGCTCATCTACTAGCACAGGTAGGCATATCTCAATTTGATGAGAAAATTCAAAGAACCCAACCCAACCCAACCCTGGAGCAAAGATGGGCCAGGAGCTTGGCCAAGGTCCTGTTACAGCTCCACAGGAGCTCAAAATATCTGAGCAGCCACAGGTTCAAAGGGTTTGATCTGATGATCAAAGAGTGCATACCTGAAGCTTGTCAGGTAATTGAGTTGTAAAGGGCACTTTCAGCTTCAATTTCACCAAAATAAGGAAGAGTGGGAACATTTCTAAAGCACATTTTGCGTTTCACACTTTCCCTTTAACAATCTGTGTATCCTTTGCCTGAGCTATTTCATGCTGTGGGTTTAGGATCTTTCACAAAAACAAAATCAAATCATGAAAACAGATAATGAAAAACTAACATAAGCAACGTAAAACTTATGGATATCTAATACTGAAAAAATCTAAAAGTATTTTTCTCCCTTGTTCCTTAGGGGGAGGGAAAGAAGTTTAGCAGCTTTTATTATTCATTATTCATTGTTGTGGGAAAAGCTAAACCCGAACATCACATTTAATTCAGTTTAAGTGGGAGAGCTTTGTAGAAATAAGCCACTTGCAGAAGAATTCCCAACTGCAGCCCTCACACACTGGCCTCTGCATTCAGCAATGGGAAAACCCAGCTGAGGCTGTGGGATCACAGGCAGCCTACAACTACACAACTTTGTTTTTTCAGAGCATTTATGTGTTTTCACTGCCGGTAGTCTTTAATTTAACATAACAATAATTATTTTAGCAAGTATCCAATCTGTCAAGATATCAAACTTCCATCACCTGGTCACAAGAGTGGAGCTCACCCAGCCTGGCAGTCATGGCTTGGAGGAGCATGACATGGTACAAATGACCATGCAACCCAGGCTGTCACTTATTTACCCTGAGGGACTGGTGCAGAGTTTTAATTATTTCACTTAAAATCAAGTTTAAATTATTTCAGCTATCCCTCTGCCTGTTTTGACCTGTTATTACTTCTGCTTTAGAGGCATTTTTCCCCCTCCAGGTCTTCAGAATTTACATAATGGGAAATGCTACCCTTTTATAAGCTCAGGATATTGCCAGCTTCCCAACCAAGCCCTCACACACTGGCCTCTGCATTCAGCAATGGGAAAACCCAGCTGAGGCTGTGGGATCACAGGCAGCCTACAACTACACAACTTTGTTTTTTCAGAGCATTTATGTGTTTTCACTGCCGGTAGTCTTTAATTTAACATAACAATAATTATTTTAGCAAGTATCCAATCTGTCAAGATATCAAACTTCCATCACCTGGTCACAAGAGTGGAGCTCACCCAGCCTGGCAGTCATGGCTTGGAGGAGCATGACATGGTACAAATGACCATGCAACCCAGGCTGTCACTTATTTACCCTGAGGGACTGGTGCAGAGTTTTAATTATTTCACTTAAAATCAAGTTTAAATTATTTCAGCTATCCCTCTGCCTGTTTTGACCTGTTATTACTTCTGCTTTAGAGGCATTTTTTCCCCCCTCCAGGTCTTCAGAATTTACATAATGGGAAATGCTACCCCTTTTATAAGCTCAGGATATTGCCAGCTTCCCAACCAACCCATCATCATCAGCATCATCAGAGAGCTGTGATTTGTCACTAACAACTCCTACCATCAGCTGGGCATGATTTGCTCCCAAAAGATGCAAAGCTTGCTGTGCCTTCATCTGGAACGATTTTTGAGATAAAAAGCAGTGCTAAATTCTCACTTTTTTCCATCCAGAACACAACATGCTTTGCCCCAGGCAAACTGCTGCTCAGTAGCCAGCCAGAGGAGTGCCACGCACTATCAAAAGCTTCAGGTGTTAAGTCCTGACAACTGCTTATGCTCCAGAGTGTTGAAGATGCAGTCAAGGAGGTAAATAGTACCACAAACACCACCTCATTGCAAGCATCCCATTGCCCAAACACTATTAAACACCATTAAGCTTTTCTACCAACAGGTTTAGGGGTTTTATCTGCTAAACTGTAGATATTAGAATTGCTATATTAAAAAAAAAAAACATTTTAGAGTCTGGTCCACAGTGTTTTGCAGGCCAAGTTCAAAATATTTTAACTGGAGCAAACAATGAAATTTAAATTTTTTCCAGGGAACACAAAATAGTATTTTATAAGCATTTGAGAGGACTTAAGATGTCGGCTACTCAGAATTTTAATTGTTAAATTACTAAACGAAGAACAAGCAGATGGCACTCTCTTGTACCTTTCAGACAACATTACAGTCTTGTCCTCTCCAAGCACTGGGGATGTGGAAGAGGAATTTTTCATTCTCCAGTGTTGGGGAGTCGAAGCTGCCAGGAATATGCTCTTCCTTTCCCAGATGATGAAAAAAAATAGAAAAGAAATAAGTAAGAAGGGTAACATGGCCATAATGCAGGGGCAGAGACTGGTCACAAAGTTGTGAAAACACGAAAGCTGCTATGCAGAAATCAAACACTTCAGAAATGCGGAATATTGATGGAAGAAGTGCATTTTCATGGATATACATCTAGTGTACAGTAATAAGACTTTAATTGAAAAAATCTCTTATTGTCACAAAAAATGACAGAAAAAAAATTACAGTCAGAAACTCTCTCCTTCATTCTCTCTCTTCCACACACATCTTAAAATTCTGACTCTCTTCCTGTACCAAAAAACCTTCATCTCTGTCTTCCAGTCCCATGTCTTGATCATTGTTAGTA
Source organism: Emberiza elegans (assembly GCA_024865655.1). Lineage (NCBI taxonomy): Eukaryota > Metazoa > Chordata > Aves > Passeriformes > Fringillidae > Emberiza > Emberiza elegans. The sequence continues at coordinate 5,684,469 of JALJVW010000158.1, forward strand.
GAAGAACATTTTAAAAGTCATGTCTTTTGTGCTGAAATTCTCTTCCTAGAAGAGGTGTGATTATTGTTTTGCAAGAGAACTCATGGATTTAAAAAGCACTGCAAAGTTACAGGCTGTAACAGAATTACTGTGTGCATTCATGTAACTGATGGAGCCTTAAAGATGCCATTCAAATTATTCTGAAGACAACATTTAATTTAAAATCTGAGGCAAAAAAAAAAATTGCCTCAGAACATTAGTCTTAAATGAAAATTTCAATTTTCAAACTGAATTATTTTCAAAACTGTGAAGAAGTCACGGAACAATTTTAGATGGATTCCAGCAGGCTGCTTGGGATATGAGGTGCTTTAATTTCACAGTATCAGTGCTAATTCAGGTATTATGCATCCACCTTCAGCTGACTTGCCTTTTTACCTTCCCCTTTTCACTGCAATGAAAAGCATTCAACCCTTTGCAAAGCTCCTCCTCACTGAAAGCTTTCTTAGAAAAGAGAATCCAGGGATAAGCTGAAATGGTGAAAAAAACCACAGGCGTGATACTCTTCAGAGGGGTGGGAAGGGAGTTACCTTCGGATGCTCCAACAAGAGCATCTCCAAGGTGAATGTTGGAATCAGCAAGGGACCACTGGGCGCCAAAGTGGAACCTGCAACTTAGAAAATCAGTCCTGAAGGGATCAGCTTGAAGGGAAGAACAAGCACACCTTGTGTGCATCACTACCTCTTGTTTATGCTCCACTCACATTTTCCAGTCATTTCAGGCTCCCCCAGAGGTTTCCTCTTACTGACTTATGTCCAGAGGTGGATCATGTGGACAAGCTCTGCTGTTACTGAGCTCTGACGTGAAATGAAGAGTATTGTCATCATTAAACCCACAATATGTATCCTTTAATATAGAATATTCTACCCTCAGCTGTTTACACATGGCTCTAACACAGGGGAAAGAATGTGAAGGTTAAATATAGCACTAAGTGAATTTCCAAAGAAATGCACTTTCCTTTGCTGGAAGCGCAGGAAATCTGAGAAAAGTGATGATAAAATCATCATGACCTGAAAGGTCCATTCTAAGTAGCAACAAAATTTTCCTCTCAGTGTTGTTTTAGGTAAGAATCCCACACCTTCTTGTTGGGGACAGGTGGGAATCAATCCCAAAGAAGAAAAAACAGAATTTGCTGGCCTCCAAGAAGGTTTTAGCCCTGCTGTGGCATCCTCAGGCTGGTTTTCTCTGCCCTCCTTGCCAGGCAAAGGAGCTCAGGTTCTTCAAAAGGCACACAACATGCTTGGTCCAGAGACTCAAGAACTATGAGAGTTCCTGGAATAACTTCCCTGAACAGAGCAGAACACCATGGACTGCATAAAGGAGAGTTTAAAATGGAAATCAGACTTAGCAAAAGGAGAAACAATAAAGATAATAAACTACCAGCATAATTCATCACACTGTATAACCTAAGGTTGCTGAGAGAAAATGTAGTCCAACTGCACAGAAGAGGAAAAATTGTCATCCAAAGCCTGTGCTTGATCTACATCTTCAACTGGCCTGTCAGCCACAGGGGATTGTGTGGGGTGGGGATCAGCATAAAACCTGGCTGTCTCTGCCCACATGTTTCTTCAGGAGTTGGCTTCATCTCATCTGGAACACTTGGGATGCTGTCTGGAAAGCAGAGGCAGCTACATTTCACTTGTCAAGGCAGGAGCCATAAAGAGCAATGAATAGCAGTCAAGCACGCAAAGGCCCAAGGTATAAAGTCCCTCATCACCTTTATTTTAGCCCAATCCAGTGCACAGCTCTATCATCTGGATAAAAACTGTGAGAATTCAGCAGTGCAAACTACATTTTTTTTTAATGTCTTTATGATCACAAATTATTTCCACAAAAGTTAACTCTCCCTACAGAAAGCAACAGACTTCAGAAAGGGCCTTGGAGACTGCAAAGGATACGTCATTTTCCTGCCTGTGAATCTCACCATGTTATAAAGACATTATATGGACTGACTGATATATTCAGCTCTTCATAAGCACCTGGGATTTAGCAAATCAGATTTAAACAGCCAGGCTCCTAGTTTTCTTCTTCTATTCAGTCACAGTACCCGAAATCTGCAAAATTATCTCCACATACCGATAAAATTTTTCAAATAGTATCATCATCAAGTCAAATGGTTCAGGAAAACAATAAAAAAAATTAGTTTTATAAAATGAATTTCAGTTGCTTAAGAGATTTTGTGGTTACAGTTTGCTTTGCTTCTCCCAAAATATAGCAACTTAAATTCCCTTGTTTCCAATCCACTGGATTATTTAGCAATAACCATGTGACTCAAATACCATTTCAGCAATGACCATCACACTTGATAAGAAAGTAATTTTTAAATATGAGGCTTTAGGTTTTTTCTGAGATGCAAGGAGTTATCTTGTTTTACTGCAAAAACAGTAAAATGCTGAACAGGTGATCTGTTGAGCAGATAAGAAAAGGAAACCCAGCACAAATGCAAAGGGTACTCTCTTCATTTATCCTTTTTTCCTTGACCAAAGTATGGTATAGTTGTACAAATACCTCAGGATCAATAGATAGTTTTAATTATATTTTTAATTTTTTTAAATATGATAATGCTTGCAGAAACATAAGTAGGGATTTTCCCAGCAAGGTCTGCTACAAGTTAAATCACATCTGGTGTTTTGGTCACTCATTTCCAGCTGGTATTTCCTACAACACAGTTTAGATAAACAGATTAGAATGAAAAAATTAATCTTTTAAAACAAAGTGGAAGAAAATATGGTAAAGGTGTCCATCTTGGCTTCATTTCCCCATGATGGTTCACATTCCATCTGCTGCCCTACTCTGGTACTGACTTACAAGGGGCACGACTTCTCTTATTGCGCAGTACAGATTTTATATTTTATGCTTGCTGCAACAAGTGCCTCTGCCACACCTGGTTGAACCACACACCTGATAGCATCAAACTGCTTTCCTAGGTTTTAACACCAATTGTGACACCACTTTCTGCTCCAATGCCCATTTACTCAAACTATTAACTAACATCATCACGCCTTTGATGATGTTTCATGCCTTTAGTTCATCCCAAATCTGTGGAGCAACACAAAGAAAAAAAGGTAGGTGAGCAATTCTCAAATTGCTCACACAGACCCTTAACATGCCTTACTTAAAACCTATCCAAGTGACTTAAAATTTTTAGTGGCCATTTTTTGGATACACTTGAAAAACACTCAAACATGCTCCTGAAGTCCAGGAGGAGAAAGGAAGCATTCTGGAAAGCCAAGCTGCTAGTGCATGGAGATGCATCAAGACAAGCTGAGATTTGCCAAAATAGAAACATTTTTTAAAATGCTGTCACTGTATTTGAGTCATTAAAGACAAATAGCAAGGTGAGAACATTACTTGGAGACAGATACCAGATGCCCTATGCACTCACAGTACTGAAGAAAAAAAAAGAAATTTTTGCAGTGATGGAAAAAAAAAATAAACGTTTTTGGAATGCATTTTTTCATTATCTTTTTTAGAGATGCATTTCTTCTAGTTACTTAGGTTTTTTAAAGAAAGGAGAATGGCATGGTGGCTTAGGTAGATCTGCATGTTGTGATGATTTAGAACATGCACATACAGTGAGTGTTCTTCCAGGAGAAAGATTTTCCATTTAGCCCTCAAATGCTGCATTCCCCCTACTGTTCATTATCTTTCTATGAGGAGTTACACAATTGCTGACTCCAGATTTCTGCAAAATAGATTTGTGTGCCTCTCTAGAATACAGTTCAAAGCCCAAAGCACCTTTGTTTTTCAACAGAGGGGAAAAAAATGACAATTGCTTGCAAGTAGTTCAACACTTCATTTTCTCTTGCACATCTGAAACAGATCACACTTGTGTTTCAGAGGCATAAACACACTTGTGCTGGTGGCTCTTCTGTTAGACAGGGCTGCACCTGGAATAGGTTTGATGACCTCCTGTGCTTGGGATACTGTCTTGTTCATTTACAGAGCTATCGGAAATGTCAGTATTAAATTATAACCTGCATATGCACGTGCTCCTGTGCATGACCTACACAACATATCTAGTTTAAATAATAATTTCTGTAACAAATTCAATATGCATTTGTAATAATGAAGATACTTAGTATGCAATCAAACTTTTGGGGGCAAAAGGAAAGCATTTATGGCTGCTGGGACTTTCTTTTTCACGTTATAAGTGGCAAAATTTAACACTTTGTTTTATCTGATTATTCTAAAGACAGAAAGCTGGAGTAACCCATACAGCAAATCAAACAGGCCTCCTGAGTCACTATTTTATGGATGTTACATAAAGACTTTGATATTTACTGTTTGTGCATCTTGAATCTTTTTCTCCTTCCTTGCTTCCTGAAGCTGACCTCTTCCCAAGATAATTTGCACATAAAACAATCATTGCGGATGTCAGGTTACAAAAAAAAAAAAAAACCAGCAGTAAAAAAAGACATTTGTTTGCATGGATCATTCAAAACCAGACCCTTTAAGAAGGCTTCATTCTATCAAGCCTGTCCAAAACAGACTCTGAGGAAAACAGCTCAGAATAACTCCCTACTACACAGTGCTTACTCTCCTGTGAATGAAGAGTCATTATATCTATTCTGCTCAGGGCTGCAGCAACTGCCCGTGTTAGGATACCCTAATGAAGCCTGTCATTAGCATGCTGAGCCACTTCAGTAGCTTAGCACTTCTTTTTGTTTTCATTTCGTAATTTGGCATGTAATTTGCATTTCTATGAACTTCCAGGAGCTAAAAGCCTGCTGGGCTAGCAAACCACTGCTCCTGGGGAAACTCCAGGCTGTGCTTCAGCTCACACTGTCACCTTTCAAACACTTTAAACGTTTCAGGCATTCACATTTCTGAGAAGGGGTGCAAGCAAAACGTTTATCTTGGAGTTTTAGTAGTTAACTGCTTTCCAAGACCAGTTTAGCAGTCTCCATAAAACATAGTGCTGGCTGACCAAAGCCCTTCCTTCTGAATCCCTACAGAACATTCACTTATCTCTCAATTCAGGCAATGGACATGATGTTCTCATTCAGGCCAAACAGATGCCAACATTGAGATCACTTCTGGAACTCACCTAAAGGAGCTGCACCTCCAGCCTATGGTCTCTGCACGGCCAAATTTGTCCTCTCCCAGCTAAACAGAGCATTGTGCTCCAATGGTTGTATTTTATACCTAGGCATTACTGTGTGTGCCCTAAACTTTAGCACCTCTCCCTCCAAAAAGATAAAAATAAAGTCAAGCTATTTAATTTTAAAAGTACTGTTTTCCTACAGAACACAAAATCACAACTCGGAGCTTTTTGCCGACTTTGAAGAAAAACCTCTCCTTTAAATAGAATTAAACAATCAGATCAGATCAGAACAGATCTAAAAATTCCAGTTTCTTGCAGGGCTCACTACAGAATACTGCCTAATATTTTACCTGCCATCCAGCCAGCATGGCTGTGGAAGAGGAGAAAATTGCAAGGAACATCGAGACCAGACAATACCACTGATACATTGAGATGCAATAATTTTTCTTCTGAAACCACCTGAAGGACAGCTTCAAGTTTATGTGGATTTGCACAATCACAACTGCATCTAAGAGTCAAGTCCAGTTAGTCTAAGTAGAAAGAATGTCCAAACACATTCTGTGTGAACTGCCAGCTGGGCTTGTTTAACTTGTATTTTATTAAAAGATGCTGAATCCACTGAAATGACACTCAAAGGACACTGTGCCTTTGATTGTGGATTTCAAGCCCAATAAGTGTGATCTAAGAATATTGTTAAAGCAAACAAGTTTATGAACTAGTTGAAAATAGAAGTTAAAGATGTGCCTATACGACAATGTATGAAATCCTGCACATGTTGACTAAGGATTAGCACAGATGATGGAGAGAAGATGTCATATGGAGAAATTAAAGCAATTTAATTTAAAACAGATGTCTGGAAGGTCTCTCCCTATGTCTTTATTTAAAATTAAAAAAAAAAAAGTATTATGAGAGCAACCAGCACAACACTCAGGTAAAAACAATGGGGCATTTCAAAACAAACAGGAATAAAAAATGGGAAAAAGTATGAAAATTAATGGGTTTTATAGAGGGCACATCTGGTTTTTGGTGAGGGCACACATGTAAGTACAAACACCACCACTGTATATACATATTTGGACACAGAAACCTTGTGTGTTATTCTGAAAGCAGTTCAAAACAACCACAAAAATAACAACAACACTGGAAAGCCATAAATAAAAAAAACAACCCAGAAAGCTCCATCTTCAGCTCTTTCCATATATTCTAAAATGGATTGAAATTTTCATGTTGTTTGGAATGTCATTTTGCCTATGCTAGGACAAACGACCAGGACAGATTCAAAGTGCTCAGTCATGGCATTCAAATCAGTTCTTGGGCACAATACTTTGGCTTTCATAGATCCTGTAAAAGTAATTAAGAACTCTTACCCTCAGCTGGTTTACACACCATATCCCTGAAAACACCATTTATCAAAACTGCTTTTGCTTCTCTGTTGGAAAGGTACCATATTGAAAAGCTAAAGGACACGCACATGCACGCACAAAAACAAATCATGTCCACAAAATTCTTGCAAGTTCCCATGGAAAACTGTGCAACTCTGTAACAACATTCATTTTTATTATGCACCTTTGACCAGCATTTTGTTTGCCCACTGATTCAGCTTTTGGGATTACTTTTAACTTTCCAACTCTTGAAGTAACACTGAACTGCAGCCATTTGGTTCTTACATCAGATTCTGAAATGATTCTTCAGTCTCCCCTCAGTTTTGGAGTTTCCATTAGGATAGCACCTGTCTGTGATCCAGAGAGGAAAAGTTGTCCCAGCCAGCATTTATTCCTTGTCAAGGCTATGTTTTATAGCTCATTATTACTTGTATGACTGTCTCTCTAAAAGCAGCTAAGTGTCTCATTCTGCTGGATATCACATCAGTATCTTTTTTAAAAGTTTGTGAAGGAGAAGCAATTGCAGGTGAAGGAAAAATTCTGGAGGCATTGCAGGGAGGGCAGCCACTTCCAGCCCTTACCTATCCACACCCACATTAATCACATGAGCCTCATGTTCTGCTGTGAACTGGAAGTTATTTGAAGGCTGCTTCTGAGGTGGGAAATGTAAACACTGCAACACTAGCTGAGATATTTCATAACACAGTGTGTACTCATCCAAATAGGGAAAGAACATTTCCCCAGAATCACAACTGAAAGGGATAAGCAGTCTTGTTTCTCTGGAGCAGCTGAGAGAGGAGCAATCTAGTTCAACTACCTCCAACAAACTTCTTGAGCACTGATTACCAGATACATAAATGATAAAACCAGCAGTGAAGAGCCTTGGTGTCCACAAGAACAAGATGTTGCTGGGCTCTGAAGGTCGGAAGAGACACGGGAGCTGCCCCAGGCAGTTTTATCCTACCTTGCTACATTAGGTACAAATCAGGCTATTACCCTCATTGTGAGGAAAACCAGAATGACACCATCTAGTGTGAATAAAATAATTATACTTGATGCACAGGACAAAATCCACACTATTAAAGCTTTCTGTGAACACTGGTCTTTATTTTAAAGTTCAATTAGAAACCCAACCATAGTACAGGGAGCTGTGGATCTTCCCAGAAGATGGCCTTTCAACTGCAAGAACACATTTCTGAATGCCTACAGCAGTGAGAGCATACCAGGCTGTCCAAACGCCATTTTCTTTAAGTTAAACAAATTTTTCAGCAAATATCTGTCCAGGAATCTTAAAATCCCAAAGAGTATCCTCACAATTGCAAGTAACCGCCTTGCCAAATGCTAAGCAGAACTTATTTTAGGCCATAGAATAAAGTAGAGGAGGCAAAACCCCACCACTAATAATCTCCTTTAGGAGCAGAAGGGCAGCTGAATTGCTATTTTGCCACTTTCAGACAAAAAGTGATTAACAAGAAGAAAAACAGTAACATAGAAAAGCGACTCAGCAGCTCAAGACCGCATGACTTTATCCTACTCAAAACTTCCTGGAACTAAGTAGTCTGGGGAATCATTCAAGTTCAAATCTGCGCTAAAATTTCAGAATCCAGTTTGATTCAATTTAATACATATCACCTTTACTTCACCCAAAATGCTGGTCAAAACCATAGGCAACTCTACAAGCAACTTGACGATCTAAATTAAATACAAGCACAGTTACACTGAAATAAAGTGAGGGCAAGAAAAGGACAGGAAAAGATGACAAGTAAAGCAGTGGAAGGAAAGTTTCCCGTTCCGGAAAAATACAGACAACACAGGCTCACAGCTCTTTTGATCTTTAAACCACTATTTAAAAGGAAATGCTGAATTACAAATGTATTGAATGTCTTGAGTCTCTAATTTCACATGGAAAGAACAAGCCTGTAAGGAAAGGCAAGATATTAATCAAAGTAGCTTAGAAGTTTTTGAGGGAAGAACTACAGACTGAAATGGAACCGTGGATTGTTATCATTTACTGACCCTAAACATTAAAAAACCATTTGTTCTAACTGGGAATTGATTTGCACCAGAGCTATCATAAATGCCAAATTGTTCTCTAAGTACACAATAGGCATAAATTGGGGGTTACCAGTGAGGACAAGACACCAAAAAACGCCAGCATCCACCTTTCCAGTTCCACGCTTACCTTGTAAGCCTGGTTGGGCAAAACCAATTTTTTCCTCTCAAATGAACCAGGTTTTATTTAGACATTATTAAAAGCAACTCTACCCTGAAAATTACCCAGCATCACTGCTAGCAGTGGAACAAGAAATGCATTTTGGGGCAGTGCAAAGCACTGCATGTATTTTGTTGACTTATGTCAGAAAGAAGCATCACAGGGTTATTTTCCTTCTTAGGTAGTCAAATGCTTGGATGGATCCTGAATTTCAGCTATCCCAAACACAACCAAAAATATGCCATGACATATTAAACCACGGGAGCTTATTCCTCAGCCTGAGGTACAGAACCTGAGGTATTCCTGTGACATCTGAAATTGTAGTCTCCCTTCTGGGAGGCCTGGGGACAATTCCAATCCCACCTGACAGGGCTGCAAACTGATAACTCCACAACAGAGCTTCTAAAAACATCTGTGAATTAATGGATAAACCCTTCCCCAATATCACTGCAACTTGAAGCACACAGGCAAACTTACGGTCACTACTGCAGGCTACAGATTTCCATTCATGTTTAAACAGGTTTTAACATTCAAATCAAGCAGGATTCCAAGCAATTCCAGTGAATAGCTCCAGAGCAGAGCCAAGGAGGCCCAGAAGGTTGCATGGCAGGATACCCCTGTTATGGAGTGCCATCAGCCAGGGCACCATCTGCCTCTTCAAGGACAATGAGGGCTCTGTGAGTGCCAAAGGCTTCCACAGCACATCTCACACCTTGTTTACCTGGAAGCTGTGAGATGGAACTGAATAGCTACAAAACCTATGGTGAGCAGTCACTACAGCTGGGCAGGCACACGATTTCCACTTGGCAGAGATCCCCAAAACTGGCAGGAAGAGAGGAAACACCAGTGCAAGCTTCAAACCGAACCTGATTGTCATTCAGTAGTTGGAGGGAGCAGAAAACCTGCACACAAAGACCTTTTGCTCTATTTCTGTAACAGAGGCATAAACAAAACGTCAAACAGTAAGAGAGGAAACTGGATATTTGTGGCTCGGCTGCCAGAACGAAGCGTGAAATCTTAACTTGCAGCTCCATCTCCTCAGAGGAAGTTCCCCAAAGGATAAAAGGATAAAAGTGAGATGCTGAAGCCAGCAGCCCCACTTTCTCACCCTGGTCCTTGCAGTCACAGGAAAGCAGAGACACCACGGCGGCGCTTGGCACGGAGACCAAGAGCGGAGCGCGAGGGAGTCCCGCGGGCTGGGAGGAGAAGTGGGAGCCTCCAAAGGCAGCAGCAGCAGCTCCACAGAAACAAAGCTGCTGGCAGGAGCCAGTGCCATGGAGGAAGTCTGTCTGTCTGTCTGCTGAGTCAAATGACAGCAGCCTCATCCTGAACCCCAAAAGATCAGGATAGGGATAGCTGGGCACAAGGGCAGCGAAAACCCCCCTGTTAGTGCTCTCAGCAGCCCTATTAATTCTCAGGGGCACTCCCGACAAGGCATCTATTCAATTTTCACTCCATGTGTTCCATCTAATGGGAGCTGTATTATGTTTTACGCTGAAGGTAATTACCTCTTGAAATTTTTGTGTACAGGGGGAGTAAATGCTTTAATTTTCTGCAGGTGCCTTGGACACATTCCTCACAAATGCTTTGACCTAAAATGAGGTGTGCATTCCTGTTTTACAGGGCTGCTCTCAAATAAGGATGGTTTATATTTGTGGGCCGAGCTGAAGTCATTTATCCCATCCTTTAAACAGAGATGTATACAATACATTCTAACATCACCACAACATAAACAAGAACTGCTCCAGTGAAACTGAGTTAATACCAAAACCTTTCTATTGGCTAGTTACCAGAATATTAATGGCTCAGGATTTGACAGCAAAGGACCAGGAGGCTGCTTCCCTCACCACTTCATACGAGGCATCCCTGCACAATTTCCTGGAAAGGCCGGCAGAAAACACTACAAGCTCCACCAGCTCCTTAACTTAGCAACTTTTATATGAATTGGAACAGCAAAACCTTAATTCTCTTCTCCTTTTTTAAAAATAGTTTTTAAAAATTGTATAAAAATTATCAGAATGCTGGCCTAATGAAAATACTTTTTTTTCCAGCTGCATCATTTTGCTAACAAAGCCCTATTATCAGGCCATAAGTTACTAATCAAACTTTAAATGTTTCAGTGTTTCATCTAGCTGAGCTTTACTGGGCAGAAGAATCCAACATGCTTTGTATGACAACTAATGTTTTCATTATTTTTTTAAACGAGGACTGTTGCTAAGCTATTCAACAAGCTAACTGATGCATTCATAGTTCTTGAATTATATCAGCCAAAGAACCACAATAAAACACAAACAAAAGCAGTCTGGAAAAAAAGAAAATCAGCTCCCCATCACCAACAATTTTCTAGATATAAAGTGAAGAAAGAGGTGTACCAAACCTAAGCAGGACTTCTGAACCACTGAGAAAATCAGCGTCAAAAGATGTGCATTTCCTTCTGATGGAATGAACAGACCTTTCCAGTCCTACTGGAGGCTGTTACTGAGGCTACTCCCTGAAAAGGTTTTTGATGCAGCCCACCACTGCTCTTCCACGAGCAAGCTGATCATCTCCAAGGAATTCACTATGCTGACACCAAACTTTGGTTGCTTCTGCTGGAGCTTCTCTACTTGTTACAACAATGACATCTTCATGAGAAAAAGGACTGGAATTGGAGCTTTTGTACAGTATAAATCCATGCCCAGAATGAGGCAGGAGGGAGAGGGATCTCATCCGTTTTCCTCCATATGCAATTCTTCCTTTGATTGAAACATTTCCAGCTGGACTCTGCTTTGACTCAGAAACATTTGAAAAGCTTTGGCTTTGACAACCCTTCATGTTTTGACCAAGAAAAAAAAGCTACCCTATGTTTATTGCTCCCTGCACCTTTCTTAAGTAATGGATTAGTTTGCTGAAGGATGTAACATGAGGAGCACCTTCTTCACCAAGTCATAGCTTTATTAAAGATTAGGAAAATATCCAGAAAGAATTGGAGCTTTTCTGCTCAGTCTCACTCCACAGGTGCATTTTCCAGGTTTGCCTGGATTTGGCTTATAATTTAACCAGAAATAACCCCCCTAAAACATATTCAGGCACTTCTTTTTGAGTATAAAATACTTCCTTGTAAAAGTTATTTTCCAGCCTTGCTGGACTTGGGTTTTCCTCCCCACTCTCATACAAGTGATTGAACCAATTTTGCTCAAGTCTCCCAAAAAAATGCATGTGTGGCCACAGTCCAAGACAGAGAACAATTCATCTGCAAAGCTGAATGTTTCACAAGCCATCTGCAAATAGGGCTTTATGAGAGGAACCATTTTGCTACCTTAGCCGTACACCAAGAGCAGCAGCCATAACATAACATTCAGAAGGAAGGATTACAGCTGTAAAAAATGTTCACAATGAAGTCATAAACTCCACAATGTGCCCCTTTTGAATTTCTTTACAAACACAAAACTTTTCATAAAAGGTTAACTAAGATTCACACATCTTTAGAGAGAACATGGGCCAGTTTATGGGACCCACATAAACCCCTGTGAAACAGTGATTTTTCTATTTTTTTTTTTTTTCTTTCCCCATGAACCTGAAACTCAGAATAAAAATCGTGGGGTGCAGACCCACGTGGACTGAAAGCAAAATTGGTGCACATGAAGCCCCCAGAACAAAACACCCCATGTTTTGCACAGCTCATTAGGATGACATTATTATAAGAACTGGGACCACTTAGGAGAGCTCATGGAGAAGCCAAGAACATTCCTGGGTGGGGGATGGGAATATATGCTCCAGCTTGCCTGCAAGCCTAAAAGAAGCTTAATTAAAAGTTTCAGAAATGTTAAATAATGGTAATTTGCTGCCCTGGCAAAGTGCCTGCTACAGCTCTGCAGACTCCATAAATGAAAGTCTGTGGCACCATTACTGAAACCCCTTCCTGAGCTAGTCAGGCTGTTCAAGCCCTTTGTGGCTGTGGGTTTCTGACTTTCAAAAAGCCACTGAAGTAAAGCTGTAGACAGACTCAGGGCTATCTCAGGTTGGAAAGGAAGGAAGGCCCATGGATTCCTTCCTGACAGCATTTCTGATAGAAAACTCTGTCAAGAAACAAAGCATCCTGCCTCTCTCCAGCAGGATCAAATCCAGATGGCCTTTATGAAAAGTACACAAAATCCTACATGATATGGATGTCTATTCAAGAATTATTTTCACTTTAGTACACATGACGGGACAAGGGGGCATATATGAATATTATAAGAAACAATTTTATTTGAAGCAGATGTCAGGAAGCCCTGTTGCATGCAAAATAAAAAAGAAAAAAAAAATCAGGAATAGCTGTAAAAGCCAAAGAAGCAGATTTGTGCAGGTACAAACACTGGACCCATTCACAAGCAATTGGATATCACATTGGGTGGACTATGGCCAAAGGGTCAAAAACTGACTGACGAGTACTTGAAATACATTCAGTGCAGCAGTGCAGAGTGGATTTAAGGCTGTGCTGCACTGACTGTCACACCTAGGGCCAGCTAGGGATAGCAACATTTCCAAAGATTTCCTTTCCTACTGACTGTGGATACGTTTTTGAGTAGAAGACTATATTGCCAGTTTAGAGCACCTCAGACCACTAATTAACTGAAATTTATAAATAATCCCCTTCTCTCTTTTTCCAGTTCATATTCTTAACTACACACACACTGCAAAAGTGCATGGAAAGAAGCCCAAGCAGCATAAAGAAATCTTCTACAAGAAAAATGAGGAAAAAAAAAAAGGGGGGGGCAGGGAGGCAAACTTATTGCAAATTCAAAATATAGGCCATCTAAAACCCCAAAAGCTTTCACACTTAAACCCTCAGCCCTCTCTACAGAAAAATGATATTTTATTATTATTCTATAGACAAATAGCATTCATTCAGATCAGATTTATTCTGTTTCAGATCAAAGGGATAAGAAAGGATTTTAAAAGTTTAAAAGAACTTAGAAGCAACAGGGAATACAGTGAATTCTTTTCAAACCTAGGGACTCATACACATCAACATTCACAATCACAGTCTGCAAATGTAAGGATTTTTATTTCCCCTGCTCTGGCTCAGATGCCTTTTAAATCATATTGGTAGCACACTGGCCCATATGGCAAGGCTCCTTAGCAAACCTGCACAAGAACTCGGGGCCATGTTCCTCATTTAATGGCCTCAGCAACTTCTCCAGGGGGGATGAATGTGGCCCAAACCATCACTTCAAAGCGATGCTGCAAATGGTTGAACTGAGTGGCAACAGTTTTTCACAGAGCTGCCATGTGCAAGGTTGGCCTCAAAGTCACTGAGAAAGTTTATTTTTGCACACGATGCACAAAATTAACAAGGAATTCTCAAGCCCTGTGTAAAAGTTAATCTTTCTTATGTGTATAACTGAAATCATTTCCAACAATTAAGCTGTAACAAAGTCAACCACAATGACACACTTCTCACCTTGTTTTAACAAATAATCTGCCATTTACACCACAAACTGCTTTCTGAATTTTTGGAATTCAAAAGATTTTATGATCTAGAAATTACTAATGAATTAAAATTTTAGAGCCTGCAAAGATTAGCAATTGAATGCTTAAAGCCTCTTACAACTAGTACAGCAGATCACTGACATTTAATCAGGTTCACCTGCAGTAGTTCATTTATAGTTTGGAAGGAAACCAGAATGTTCACTAAATGTTCTCTGTTCATGCCAGGAAAGGGTAAATAATAGGCAGGTCAGAGGCAGGCAGGCCAGAAACGCCTTTTAAGAACAAAGCCTTTGAAAGCATGTTCAATTTTTTCTGGGAAAGAGAAGATTTCAAATTACTGATTAGCAGGGAAAGCCTCCGTGTTTGCTAGACTCACACCTCTGCATTTAGTGTGCCCATGTATCTTTCAAGTTGAGACAAAATGCAACACATTTTATCTGTCAATAATTTCCCTGGACTTCAACTGGTGCACCCTCTTTTCTCAGACCTGCCCTATTCCATTCATCCCAAGGCAGCTCAGAGTGACAGGATTTGGGTAGACCAAGCCATCTCAGAGTCATCCAGCTTCCATACAGGTCCAAGCTCTTCCCACTGCCTTAGGCAGTGATCTGTCAAGGAATTCCATCTTAGGAAAGGCTGCAAGGCAAACCTGGCACTACACAACTGCTTTAGCACCAAAGCCCAGCACAGGTGTAGCCCACACCACAGCGAAGTACATCACGTCCAAAAGCCAAATCATGGCCATAAACAGGTAGAAGTAAAGCAGCACAAACACAACAGAGGTTTTCCTGAGAATGGTTTCAGGCACCAAATCATGTTTGACACTTGGCACATGGGAAAAGAAAGCCACTGCTCTCATGGTGAATCTTCAGCACTGCAGTTAACAGGACAGGCCAGTCAATGTGCCCCCCAGCTGAAACATTTCCTGGGTCCTGCATGGGGGTCCTGCACCCCAGCACTTTGGGAAGGGCATCTTTTGCTACGCCCTAAACTCCCATTTCCATTTCTTGTCCATGGTTTTCATCCTCAGATATCAGGGTGGTTGTGTGTCCGCAAGAAGGGACCTGCCCAAGAAACCTAAATGGATCTACAAACTTTAAAACCACTTCCAGATTCTCTAATGCAGATATAGGTTTGACTAGCCAGCTCTAAGAATGCTGGGGGGTGGATCTGTTTGTTTGGGGTTTTATCTTTTTCCTTCATCAATAACAACACAACTTCTTAGCACCTCTTAAAATAACCCAGCACCTGCTTTAGGGTTCAAGAACTACTTCTATTGGAAGTCAAAAAAGAAAAAATTGCAAACTTTCTTATCTCACCAGTTAGACACTGACAGGGGGTTCACAGCTGTAGGGACTTAGAAATATAGTATTTGATACCTTACTAATTATTCATGTCACTAATCTAAATTTATCTATTCTAATTATCTTTTATTTTTTATTCTGACATCAGCCAGCATCCCATAGGATTAAAAAAATAAACAAAACAAAACTCATGGCATTTCTAAGAAGGAGATAGAATACTTTCTTGGGTGACTTTGGGACTAGAGAAGAAACAGTTAAAGGTCTGGAAATCTTGAGTTTCACTTTTTCCTAACTTTTATCATATAAATCTGGAAAGACCCCTAAAGATTGAACCTGTAGACCTATCATTCATATTTTGATACACTCTCCAAAACAATGAGTTCTGACTCTAGAGAGCCAACATACAATATTTTTTAAGAATGTCCATGGACCTATAGGATTTACAATGCAAACATTTGGTTTATTATCTGCATCGCTAATGAACAGCAACTATAACAAATATGAAAGTACATTTGAGGTGGCAAAAAGGAGACTTCAGAGAACACTGTTCATAAAAGACCCTGATCTCTCTCCTAGTTTGCCATTTTGTATTGTTAATAAAGCACTGGAATCCCTGAGTCACATTCTTAATGAACTGCTCACAAATATTTTGCCTAAGTAGCCTATCACTACTTAAGCATAACATACTTTATTATTTAGACATAAGAGCTTCTTTTAGCTAGTATCAGATTTTGCTTCAAGCACACCCCTACAGAGGTGAAATAAAAATACCATTACCTGAGATTTCCTCATTTGTTACTCTGCTTTTCCACTACCTGTACTTTCCACTGTGTCTGCAGTTGAAGGCAGAGCTTTAGCAAAACTTTGGTCAAGCAAAAAAATTAGGTTTTGTGCTATTTTAGGCCATATTCTTTATGTTCCAGTTACAAGCTAAATCCTGTGGGTAAACCAAAGAACAGTGATCCTGAGTTATGAGTTATGTGGTAAGAATCCTGTAACACCATGTTGGACTTATCGGAAATATTCCTGCTCTATTAACCTAATAAAACTGTGCTTAAAACCATCCTTTTGTCTGGCTTCAATTACCTGCATGTCCAGAGCAGCACTCTCTTGTCAAAGGCCTGCTGCTGTAATTCTCACTCTCTAACACCATGTGGTTTTAGTTTCATCCTGGATTTGTCTCCCTATTCTTTTTTTGCCTCCTTTTTTTCATACACATCTCTGCCTCTCCCTGTGCCTTCAGAAGCAAAACTGTTTCTCAAGAACACTGTGGATGTCAGTGTGATGACAGGAATTGCAGTTCTCCTCCGTGTGCCAGAGTTTTCCCAGATAGAAAAACGTAAACAAAGCAAACACAACAGCGCATTTTGTATGACAACAAGGAAGCTCAGCCAAAATTTGAAGGCAGTGACCAGTGAACATTCAAGTAAGGAAGAGGCTGAGTTACTGTAATGTGCAGAATCACTGAATATACTGGAATATAAAATATGAATGGCTTTGACCAGATCTCAGTGCCATTTACGTGATTCAGCAGCATTTCCCAAGTGACTGGCTCACAGGTCTGACCCCTAATTAAGAATTTGCCCTGTGTAGGAATGTTTGAAAGTTTCCATGAACTGTATACCCTGAATTCTGTTCATCTAAAGTCCAACTTCAGACACCAGAGTATCACCCCCACATAATTCTTAAAACCATCTTGACTTTTTGTTTTGTGGAAAAGAGAGTTTGTAAGATGACTTTGGAAGCCCCTGAGACAATAAATGTCGCTGCTCTCCTGTGTTTTCATGCCTTGTAAGCCACTCTCACCATGAAGATTGTAGCCTGCTAACTTACACTCTTCATACAAAGTCAGGCTATTTGCAAATTAGATTCTGTTATACAGCACCTATGAAAGGTTATTGCTGGTCACACCTTTCTTATACAAAGTGGCATTTAGGTTAGAGCAATGAGCCTGAGACCTGGTTTTAACTTCTGAAGTGCAAATAAAATACAGTTTAAATGCATGGGTTGGTTTCGGGGGTTTTTAGAGATTTCTTCCAAAGTCATACTGTGGTCTTGAACACTTCAAAAGAACTGTAAATTAATGAAAGATCGTTAGGCTCCCACACACATTAAAATAAGGTAAATGTCATAGCAAGATGCAAGCACTCAAAAAAAAAAAAGAATTGCAGAGACACAAACAAGCCTTTCTTTATAAACACAGGAACAGACATGCAGGCTCTCCCATCCACTCAGCAATGAAACTGCTGCTGAACTAATTTCATTAGGACTTGGAAAATAACAGGGCATTTCCAAATGCCAATCAGAAGCTCTAGACTGCAGCCAGTGGCACACTCTTTGGCAATTAATGGCACAGACAACGTGTCTGTGGCTCCTGGTGAACCAGCAGGGCATCCCGGCATCCCAGACTCCTGCGGAAGGAGAGGAGCTGCATTCCTACAGCTGCTGTCACAGGGGAAAATGGCACTGAGTAAGGCTTCAGTGCTCTTTTGTTTTCTGCTGCACTTGGGAATGGAAATAGCAGAGCAAAGCATTCACTCAAAAGCCACTATCAGTGCCACTTCCAAAAGCCACATGTCCTCGGAAATCCAGAGAGGTAAAATAATACTGGGTTGCACCTTTGTTCTTATCAAAAGCATCAGATCTTTCAGAGCCACAGCAGCTTATGAATGGGAGAAATCTGAATTCTATGCCAAGAGCATTTTTAAAGATTAAAAAAAACCTGTTTATTTGAATTTGAAAATACAGTGTGATTATTTTTTTTCTCTCCATATAATGTGCTAGAGCTCTGTATTCCTGCATAATGCTCAAGCCTGTTGATGAATGGAAAGAATAAGTAAACTGGAAAATAGATCAAAATTTTATTCATATAATACTTGGAATATTTGAAATCCTGATCATCTAAAATATTCAAGGAACAGAGGGAAAAGACACACACAAAAAACTTTAGTCAGAAAAAATAATTATCTTATTATTATTACAGTTCATTTGAACCAGAAAATCCATGTGCATTTCCATGGCTCAGTTATTCCCACAAAATGGAAAAATAATTCCCTTTTAGTCAAAATCAGACCTACTTTTGTATTCTATTTGTATTTCTTATAGAGTAATCACGCTTCCAACAGAAGAAGTTGCAAGAGATATGCTAGCAAAAAGAGATGCGTGTGCCACCCTGACAAAAGGAAAAGAGAGCACCTAGTCTCATTTCCAGGTAAATTTCCCAGCACATACCACAGTCTTCTCAAAGGCAAAATTCCCCATCTACCTATTCCTTCTGCCAAGCAGAACTATATATTTGTATTATCTCAAGTAGAAGTTGCAGCCATTGACCTTGTGGACAACAAATCTGCCAGCAATGTTCTCTTCCCACAGCTTCTGCTCTGAAGGGCAAAATTCAATTTCCCAGACACAAAAGTCTTCATAACCTCTAAAAGCAAGGCAATAGCAAGAAAAATATCTTTAGAAGGCCACAGCTTTAAGTCAGTTAAGCAGCTTTCCAGCAGATAGACATGTTTTATGGAATCATATTCTCCCTCTTTCGCAAAGAGTTCATAAGAAGAATTTGCTTTCTTTGTATTTACAAGCTTTTGTTTTGTTGTGGTCGTGAGGGATTTGTCTCCATGAAAAGCCTAAAGCCACTGCCTTCATCTCTGGAAAGCCCAAAGCCTTGATGGAATTTCCAATAGAGAAATTGTTATGAGCACAAACCATGACAAAGATCTCAGTGGCTCATCTGGAGGGAGGCTTCACACTTTTGTGCAAAAGAAGAAAAAGATCATGCAATGTAACATGGGATGTGCCACAAGCAAGAAATAAAATCAAATATAACATGTACTGGCTTCACAAGACACTGAAGGTGCTCCAACCAAACTTCAGGACATTTTCTGGGCTTTCTAAGTCTGAAGCCTGAGCAGAAACACTCAGTGATTTCGCACTCAATTACAAAAACCATTCAATTTTTGGGGAATTTAACTGCTGTGACCAAGGCAAAGTTATTTGTAGCAACTTTCTGGAGTAAAAAAACTTTCCAAATCATGAACATGGACTGCTCACCTGAATGCTAGAGTTTTTTCCATTTTAAATATGTTCTTGGGTTTTAGGGGGAAAGGTTGTTAGTTTGATTTGGTTTTTAGATCAATGATCCTAAAATAAAAGGAAGAATAAAAATAAATGTAATAATAATAATAAAAATTGTCAGAACATCCCTTCCTAGCACAACAAAAAGGAATGAGAAAGCAAAAATCTGGGCAGGTTTTCCTTCTTGAATGGAATGGCACCATTTTTTACAATATAAGTAAAACAATATATGAGATACATACATTCCATTCCTAACAGCACCTACAAAGTAGAAAAAGTTAATTTCCATTAACTAAGGTTTTCCTTGCCAAGAGCATCTCAAAAACCATCCCAGGCTCCACCAATCTCGCTGTAACTGAACAAGTAACCTTCACCAAGCTTTTGGGAACAGAGGCTGAGGCACAAAAACTGGAGGGAACTCAGAGCCGATGGAAAAGAGAGGGATGCTAGGAGTGGGCTCCTGGAGATCCTGCTCTCTGGAACACAGCTTTGCAGCCACTGCCATCTATTCAGCACTGCTTTGAGGAAAGATGAACCTAAGCCATAAAAGTTCTAACATGATGCCTTAAAAAAAAAAAAACCAAACCAAAATTTTGGTGTCAATTCTCAAAGTTCAAGGGTTTGAATGCATGATTTCAAAATCCCATGTAAACCTATGTTGAAGTGAGAGAGTTGTCCATAAGTTGTTCCAAGATTTGAAAGTCATTGCAAGCTTGCATGTCAACAATCAAAAAAAAAAATTTAAGAAACATTCTCGACACAAATTTTCTCCCATCGTCTTCTTCATCTATTCTTTTTAGTAAAATGACCTCCCAGTGAATTCACAGGTGGCAGGCTGCCTTCTCTTGAGAGCAAAAGGAGCAATAGAAATTCTCCCTGCCTGCAGAACAGACAGTGGGGTAGCCTGACTACAGCAGATCTGTCTCACTTGGACCAAGCTGGAACCGATCAGGTGTGCTGAATTTCCCACACTTCTCTTCACAAGGCTAGGACAAAAAATGGCAAAATCTAATCTCATTCCAGATGTAAGAGAATTACACTAATGGGTGGTAATCTTCCGCTTTCTTCCTGCGTCCAACAAAAATAAAAAACCAAAAAAAAAATACACATTTTTAAAAAGGTAGTAAGAAAGTGGCTACCCTGAGCCCATGCCAAGAGCTGGGGAGGCACTAGGGGCTCCTTGGGCCCCCATTTTTTGTCCCTATCATGAGAGGGCCCAGCCTGGCTGCTCAGCTCCAGGTCCCATACCCTAATCCCAGCTCTTTTTATCACAAGGGAGTTCTGAAGCACAGGGCTGTGGCTCTGACTGCAGTTTGAGGCTTCCCAGCTGCTCACAAAGGCCCCAGCCAGGGCAGCTTTAATGGCAGACACAACTGAGAGTATTCCCAATCTGCCAGACATCAAGCTCCTGGTGGCCACTGAGGGTGACCGCTCCGTCACTTCAAAATGAATGGACTTGGAAGGACAGGCTCTAAAACTAACAGAAATCAAGGGAAAGCTCAATCACAAATTTTTGCAAGGAAGTGTTAACCAATGTTAATCAAATCTTGGTTTTGGCACACTGTTCATCTTGAGGAAATCTGGTCATAGCCCAGGAGAAGTCAAAAAAAGAAAGAACAGAACAAAGTTCCCCAGTTGCAATGCCCACACTGAATTGCTCACCTGAAATAAAAATCTGGGATGAGACTTCACATTTAAGACTTTGGCTGCTGACACAGGATATTACACCAGGCACTTGTAAACTCAGTACCAGGATATGAGACAGACAAAAATTATTTATGAAAAGGTTTTTTAATGAAAACAGCAAACATTTGCTGTAGGGGCATCACTGCAAAGATATGGCAAGCATGTCCAAGGAAGGTCCCTGAAGGAGAGTGGCAAGCCAGCTCCCTCAGGAAGGCAGAAGTCTCTGAGTAAAGCCTTTTCCAGAACTCCCTAGAAGCCCCTCTTTCAGCCTAAATGGAACCGAACATGAAGTTTTACTGGAATCAAACAAATACTCAACTCAAATTTAATTGCAATTATATTTGAACTAGAAGCCATACCTTGACTTCAGATCCATATCTCAGGAGTGGCTCGCTCAGAACAACTGCTCACACTTGTGTGGTGGTACAGAGTGTGAATCTTGTACATCCCATTGGTAAAATTCTGACCAAGGCTTGACCATTACAACAACGTCCCACAAGGAGAACAAACGCCCCTTTAAAAAATAAGCTTGCTTGTTTTCCAGAGGGAAAAAAATACAAATGTGAAAACAATTTATGAGGAACAGTAAGGTTAATTGCAACTACCATAAAGGTAGTGGTAACAGCCAAAGGTTTGAGTGCAGCCCACAAGAGTCCTGAGTGGCCCACGCCTGACTGCCAGATGTATGGCAGCAAGAAAATGGAAGAGATCATAAAAGCAATTCCACCACAACTTCTGGAAGCAGAGCCCTGAGAGCTGTTTTTCTTTGCAAGAAATTAGGGGCAAAAACGCAAGCTGGCTGCTGCAGAAGCAAGAAAACATAACACAGTATTATCTGTACTCATTTTTATAGCTCATCCGGTTGTGGCAGCAAGTTAATATTGCTCTCCAAGAGCCATTCACAGCTATAATATCTCTTGGGAGGAGAACAGCTTTGTATCTGCCTATAATGTACTAGCTACTACTTCAACTGAGAACACAAAGATCTGGTTGAAATTAGCATATTTTTCTTTGTGGCCACAGAGGCCTCTAAACATGGAAATATTTGAATATTTCCAAACTCTGTGGCTGAGTGTTGAAAAGTCTGCTTGATTTTTCTCAAAATACTAATGAACTACATTAGCTGTATGTAAAAAAATGTATTCGAATCAAGGGGTCTGAGATTTGAAAATTTTTCAGTTGATTTTAATGTGTCTACAGACATCCCAAAGCACACTAGAGAGATGTTATCACTTGATACTGGAGAGTATTTAACATGTGTTTCAGCCTGTCCTTCTCATCTGCCAAAACACTTTCTGCTTCACCAGATACCTCATGGTGTCATCTTTGAGTGCACAGATCACTGCACAGGATTGCTATCACTGTACCTAGATTGACTCAAAATTCTGCTTCAGCTGCTCCAGTACATTAGGGGAGGATTGGAAAGTGTAAATTTGAAAAAAAATATTTTCAATTGGCGTACTGGAGAGGAAATGAGTGTGTAAAGAAGTACTTTTAATACCGTTGTAAGTATTTTTATCTTGTTTCTAATAAAATGTCTTCACCACAGAGGAAGCCACAAAAAAGAATCAAAATAGAATCAACTGGCTTACAAACAATATGACAAAGCAGAAAACAGGCAGCTTCCTTTCAAGGTAAGTGTTAGTCCTGAAGAATCTCAAGAATTTTTTTATCCAAACTGCACCCTAACTGATTCAATCTTCTCCCCTAAGTAACATTTTTCAAAATACAGCAGAAGATGTCTTTCTGTGAGAAGTGGGGTTTTTCCTAAGTAAAGAAAGAGCATTTGTTTTTTGTTGAAATGCAACCTGTAAGTTTTTAATTAGAAAACATTAGACAGATCTCTCTTCCAATAATTTTTTTTTCAATATTCCACCTTTTTTTACTTTTCTAAGATCCATCTATCCTTTTTTACTTTTCTTTAAGATCTTTAAGATCCATCTATGTATTTCTCTAACATGTGAAATATTTTCCACAGAAAATCTGTGGCAATATTCCTTCTGCAGACATATTCTGGATGGATTTCAGAACCTGAAAAATGCCTGGCCAAGTTTCAAACTACAGGTAGTTTCATGGGCATATATTTGGGTATGTAAACCAGTGCACTGAAAAGTTACAATTGATCGATGAGTTTCAAAAATAAGGGCTGAGACCCGATTTAAGTGCCCTGAATCTCATTGTGCAATGTATTTTCAATACAATTAATTCATTTGGTGTTCTGCATTTCTTCGATTGGCTCTTTTTTATACTCCATTTTCCAATTCAATACAATGTGTAGATATAAAACTCATTTTCTGTTTCAAACACCACCTGAGGGTATTTCCAGATTTTCAACTGTTACGATGTGGCCATCAGGTGTATGTTGCCAGCTGAGGAGTTACAGCTACCATGTGTAAACCTCACTTACTATGACCCTACACAAGTCATATCCTCAGGCAGTTTGAGCTTTGCCTGCTTGCATTTGCATTAAAAACCAGCATAGTGAAAGCCTTAGAAAAGCAGATATAAAATACTGGTTGAAGATGATCTCAAAAGATTTAGGCTGGGTCATCTTTGAGGTTGCCCTTTCCTCCTTCTCCATGATATTCTCACTTTTCCTCCACCCTGTTTCTTAGGAGGACACCTTGCTCTCTCCTGATTTTAACAGGTATTTTGGAGCAGATGATCATTGTTCTTGTACCTCTTTGTAACCTCAGAGACCTTTGCAGATTGATCTTATACCTGAATTCACTAAGCATTTTCAATTGTAAAAGGTACTCCTAAAATGCAATGTGTTACTGACAGGAATGAAAGGCTTGAATGCTTGCAGTTCACTGATGTTTTCATTGTCTACTTGCAGAGATGGAAAACTACACAGAAGTGCCCAATGAAGACCAGAAGGCAAAAAAAAAAAAGATGCAAATTGGGAGATCCCCTTGGACAGGAAAAATGAAGATAGACAAGAGAAAAGAAGAAACTTCTGGAAGGATGGGAGCTAACCTGGCCCAGTGCCTTTTGTTCTTAACTCCTAGGGACAGAAGGCTGCAGGTGAAGTAGTCAGATGAGAAATTCAGCAAATATCTCAAACAGATAATATTCAATATTCAGCCAAAAGTTTGTTCTATTGCAGATGGCTATTAAATTCCCTATCAAAATCCCCTATTAAAACTGGAATGCAAAGGTTTGTTCATTCCAAAATAACATTTAAAAAGGAAAAAATTCAAACTCCATAGTTAATCTACACTTGGGAATGAACCTGCCTTAAAAGGCATACTATTTCAATGACTTAAATAACTGCCTTTTGCAATTTTTATGACTTTGATCTCCAAAAATCTGGTTTATGTTCAGTGGGGTGGAGTAGAAGACAAGTCTGCAGTACATTGCATCATGTGCATATGAGGGTAAACACAATCTGAAGCAGAAAAATTAACTGGTAGGAACTAAATCATAGTTTTAAAAGTCTTCTTCTGTCTCCTAAGCAGCTTGTTTATTTAGAATAATTTTCATCCAAAGACACAACGTGGTTTTTCTAAGGATGTTTACAGCTGAGGGCAACTGAGAAAACACAGTGGATCTCTTGGCTATGTCTCAGTATTTCTGGACAGTGAGAGGAGACAGCTCTATTATTGTGGGAAACATGTAAAAGTACACAGAAGGGGGAATGAGCACCATGTGATAAACCCTCCTCAGCCTCATCCTCTCTAGTCTGCCCACAGGGCTCCTAGGCAAGCCACAGTTAGAATAACAAAGCTAGGGAGCCTCCAAGAGGGTGCTCCCCATCTGTGCCTCAGCTCTCTACAGCAGGAAGATTTCAAAGTCACTGACTTTTAGATCATTAGCCACATTAGATGTGTAACCAAATTAAATCCAACTGTAACACCCTCCATTGCTAGAGACTACCTGCTCAAATTTCTTCTGTTCATTCTGAAATGCCAACATTTTGGGCTTGATAACCAAACTTCTGACCATCAGCTGTGAAAAAAAAAAAAATTAACCTCTCTTGAGATAACTTTTCCTGCTATAGGCTCGATATTTTATCCAGAATACACTCAGCAATATTACTTTGATCAAGTGAACAAGCTTCATACAATGGGATACACAACATTCCCCTTGAGATTCTATGATTCTCTGAAAAGTTGCCATAACTTGATTAATGTGCATTTAAACGCACGTTTAATGTCTTTATAAAGGCACACAAGCCTTTAAACCTCTTCATGAGGTCCAGACCAGATTCAGACCCTGACAATACACTTCTCATGAGATCCTGAAGTGCTGTGCACACACTATTCAACTCAAAAAGAGGACAGGGAAGTGTTGTGAAGTACTTATTTAGAGAATAGTCACAGCAAGAAAAACACACTCCAGTGTACGGTTACTGGTGATGAAAGCCCTTGATTACATCAGGGAAGCCATTGAGAGTCACTGAGCCTCACCCTACCCAAGATGTTCTTCCTCATTGCCTCTCAAATAGGAATTACTTTGATCTAATTGAAGATTAGGATTGAATTAAACTAAATTAAGAGATCTAGTAAAGGTTAAGCATGTTATAATAGGATCATGCATTAATTCTACATGAATTGTTTGTGGCTGAGCCCTCTGCGCATTTTGCTCCAATAAAAGAGAATGGATTGAGCAGAACCTTGCGAGGACAGATGCAGCAGCTCTCTTCCAAGCTGTTTAGGCTGAGGCCATGGATCCTCCAAGGCTGTCTCAGGAGCAAGCGGTGCAGCTATGCTGTATTACCTCTTCCAGGGCAATAATGAAATGTCTGGGTTAGGCTTTGGGGTTTTGAGATGCTATTTGTTGTGGGGTTTGGGGTTATCTTTCTTAAATCTTCGTAAATCCTCAAAAATCTTTAAATAGGGGTTTAAGTGGGAAATCAAGCAGATAGTGGAGATAAGATTTATCTTACTTGTATAATCCTGGTTTAGGTCAGCAAAAAAAAAGCTGCTGATGAATGTCTTTTCCCTGAGCATCTGTCACAACAGACTTAGAGATTCCCATGCCTTGCTACCCAAACTTATTCCAGGCAGAGCTATGGTTATTAAGGTTTTTTCCATGCTCTTTTTTCTTTTTTTAGTAGGTTCTGAGGTTGGCTGAATATTTTTTTTAACTATATACTTACCTCCTAAGTACCAGAAGGAGGAGTGCTCACTTGCATGAGGTCATGAGCAATAGCAGCCAGCCAAAAACATAATTCCCCAGCCAGAGCCCCCAGCGCAGCAGTGCAAACACACCACGTGCACCTTTTGGGCTGCATTCCATGACACTCTGGGTAAATGCTGCTACATCTGATAAACAAATAAAAACTCTCGATCAGAAATGCAGTTTTACCAAAACGCCTTTCTCCTCAGCCTACGGCTACATACTTGAGTCACATGTTGACCAATACCTTCAGATAATTGTTTCATGCTATTATAAGGCCTGATCCTTTATGAAAACTGCTGTTAATTCTATAGGAAGCCAGCACAATTAAAACAGTTTAACTGGAATTCCACCAGAATTTCACAGAAGGGAATGAGGTTTTCTGTTAATGAGGTAATATATACAAAAAAACAACAAAACCTGAGAGATCCGCTCATTTTTAAAATGCTTTTTAAAGCGTAACTTTGTTTTAAAGTGCAACATTTTATTCATTTATTTATTCCTTACATACCAGATGCCGTTATGTGCCCGAATGTAATGGATACAGACTTGGATAAACTGGCTCAACCCAAGTACTCTGGGGTCCTTTCCTCCCTACCTCCTTCAGGCACTCTGTCAGTCTCAAGAGCTATTGTGAACCAAGGCAAGGGAAAAAAACCTAACAGCAACAACAGCAACTGAACACACACACCCCAAAATACAAACAAAGAGGGGAAAAAAGCATATTTAGTCAGCTTCAAGGTATAACCTCTGCACCGTCTAGTGCTGGCTGCAGCAAGCAGTATTAACACCACGACAAGAATTCCTGCCAGTCACTGAAATTCTTTTCAATACAGAACATATGGATGGGCAGCACAGCCTTTCAAAATGTCTCTTTGAGAAAAGAAGATGAATATTTACTATTTTCTAAGGTGATAATGAAAAGCATCTTCTCCACTTCATTAAAGGTTATATTCAGCAGAAACAACGCTATGTCTTACATAACTGAATAGAACAAATGAGGTTCTGTTTAATTTCCCTGAATCTCTTGATGGAAAGCAAGAAATATTTGTGAAAGCAGCTGAAACTGAAGTTACATTTGACAGGTTTGCGCTGTGAGATCAAATTGCAGCAGGAACTCAAAGAATGGGTTTTCTAATTCAATAATTTGATGAATTGTTGATTCCCTCAGAAACAAATGAATGTGCAGCTTCTCTCTGAGAGAAGGATCGTGGGCTTAGATCTTGCTTCCAGCATAAGAATAACATTTCTACATTTCCATCTCAGGAGAGACGTGGAATCTTGAGATTAGGGGTTGGGGTTTTTTTTCCTGAGGTAATATATTTAAAATCTAAAAAATATTAAAAGCCATAAACTTGAACCATAAACCATATCCTTTAGAACTTATTCATTGGTGAGGTTTCTTTCCAGGAAAACCACAGTTTAAAATATAAAGATATTTCCAGCTTTGAGTCACTGTAGTCACTCACTGTTTCTAGTGCATCTTCGGCATTTTGTACGACTTTAGAATTTCTAATTATCTGTTATTGAGATTATTGTTCATGAAGGATGTGAGAGCAAAAGCAGCAACTCTAATTCCTGTTTCCCCACACAACAGGCACTGGGTGATCAATAGTAATGCTCTGTTTGGTATGTGAAGCCTGGACTTGGAAGGATTTTCATTTCACAGGAGCTTTCAACCCTTGGAAGTATCTCTGTTGAAGACACAAATAGCAACTGGCAAGATTAACACAAAGAAAAGACAGGCAACAAGTAGCTGTAAATTCCTGGAATTTATCAAAGGAAGCAATGGATGAGTCCATGGACCAGCTTCACGTGGTCTGGATTGCATTTCATCATGTACAAATCCTCAGATACAAAATATAAATATCAAATGAAGGCTGATTGTGGATATTAATCAGTTTGATTTCATGCATCACAGTAGCCAGGGTTCAGGTGAAAAGGTGAAAACACTGTGCCTCTGTTCTGGGTGGTTTCCAAAGTTCCCACATGAAGGTATTCCAAATATCTCAATTTCTTTGTCATTAATGTAGGGGACATGAACTACAGTATTGGAGTTCATGTGCAAAGCAGAACAGAAGGCAAAATGAGTATGGTGATAGTGTTTAGGTGAATGTGGTGTTTAACTAGAAAAACTGACCTCAGCTGTAGAAATTTTGTCCTGAATGAGAATATAAACTCCAGGATTCAGAACTCCTGCTCCATTTCCTGAACTTGAGCTGAGTACCCCATCAATTTCTCATGCTTTTTCCCAAAATAAAAATGGCATGAAAAGTTTCAAAGTTTTTTTTTCAACTTTTAAGCCTGAGTTCTGCAAAACTTATCTGAAATGTTAACAGACATTACATTGCAGATAGCAATAAAAATGGAAGGAGAGGACAAAAAGTAAATCTGTAATGAGTACAGCATTAGTCACACTCTTTCAAACAATAAGGAATGACAATTTGCAATTCTGACTAAACACAGGTTTTGCTTTCCTTCTATTCTAATCTCCTGTCCTCTGAAATGGTTGCTCATGGAAAAAATTGTATGTTCCCTTAGGTTCTGAGAAGTCAGCAATGAAATATCAGGCTAAGAGCCAATAAAGGAACACAACCTAGCCCAAAAAAAAAAATCTAGTGAGAATGTTTAATTGATTTAAAACTATTAAAAAATCCTCTCAATTTAGTTTGCAACTCAAAACAGAAGCATTCCTGTAGCACATAAGGAAAACACATCTACAGGACTTGATACCACTAGAGGACAAGTGGCTTCAGTGCTTATTTATGCAATCAAACACCTTCAGCCACAATATGGAGGAAAAAACAAGACTATTTTTTTTTAGTTAGCCTGTCAGCTTTTAAGAATAAAGATCACTTTAAAAATGTCCTCCTTTAAACTTTATAAAACTTACTTAAATGACTTGTAAACACAAGCCACAATTTCATGATGCCAGTATGTTCTTCACAACTCTTTTATTCCTCTTCATTCATTTTTAGATCATGATAATGGCAGCAAACAAAATGAGCTGGCAGCGTTTCCAGCTGAAAGCCTGGAGAGACAGAGCAATTTTCTCCAATTGCTTTAGAGAGGGGTCACAGCAAAACCAGGCACAAGATGCTCACAAATGCATGCCACGTCTTTGCCCCTGTATTTAGGGACAGCACCAACCAGCACAGACCCACCCACTGAATTTGAGGCAAGCTCGGGGAAGTTTTGCACATCCACAGTGTCAGGAAAAGACCTCTCTGTCCTTAGATGATAGAAGTAACACATCAGAGCAAACCTAGCCACATTTGTCTGATGATGGGCTTTGCTAATTAGGATCACATTAAGCCACCAGTTGGCCAACACATCAGCTACAACTCTGCTCAGTTTATTAACACCACATTTCAATCCTAAATCAAGTGAACTTTCAGTGAGAGCCAAACATCTGTGAGCACACATCCCTTCTGAGGAACACTCTCCCTCTGTGCTGGCAGCAATTCTCCTCTCTAACCTTTTAGACAGATACTTCCAGCAGCATTTTGAGAGCTGCAGCCCTCATCAGATCCGTCCCATCCCAAAAAAGCACCTGGGGTCACACATGGTATCAACAGCCTCATCCAACAGGACTGCAAACACCCACATTCCCATTTTAAAGAGGGCCTGGGGACCAGGAGCTGCTCTCCAGGTGGCTGCAAATCTTATGTCAAGGCCTGGCTCTCAGATTATTAATTATTAATTTCTTAACAATATTCCATAAACACAATCTACTATGAGATTTTCTAAATACCAACTCCCTGCTTCGTCTCTACCCCAGTGGTTTTTAAATCAAAAGCCTGAAAAAAGTTTCACAGTGGAACAGGCAAAACCAAAACAATGCATGAAACCAGGGCATGCAATCGCATTGTACCACTGACTAAATTCTCCTCTGACACATTTGCACAGATGAGTATGGTACGAGAAACATGCACAACTAAGAAGTCTTTAATCATACTGAAAGGGCTGCAGAAGAGAAGGGAATAGAGAGAATGTGAGCTGAGCAGTGCCAGCCCCTGCCAGAGAAAATGCTGCCTGCCAGGAGGATCACTCACAGAACCAGCAGTGCATTTTCTGCTGCTTACCAGACATAGAAAACCCAAATATTTTTTTCTAGAGGTGAGGCCACTGCTAATGACAACCCCTGTGATATGTACAAAGGAACTTCCTATAGATTCTATACAAGGCCAAGAAGTCTCTTGTCTGTTGACAATTTGAAGACAATTCTTGAAAATTGAAGAAGTCCATTTGTCTCCAGATATCCCACTGAAATTATGAGCTGTGGAATAGCAGAATCAAAACTCCTCCAAAATGCAAGAAGTAAACTCCAAATCTATTAAGGGATTTAAACACATTATTCATGTTGACTTAGGGGTCAGAGGAGGAGTCACCATGTGTACCACTGAGCACCTGAATCACAGCTAACACCCAGGCTTGTAAAATGTCTGTACAACATGTAGACTAGAGGGGAATACTGTCAGTGTTTGGGTATATTTCATCCTGATTTGACAAAAGGCAGCAGCCTAAGTTTTGGGGTTTGGTTTTTCTTTTTTTTTTTTATAAAGGAATACAAGAAAACACCCATCATTCTGATTCAGAGTGGCCCAACACTCTGCAGTCAACTGTTCCTTGGTTTTCATAACTGGATAATCTTTACTTCTTATTGTGATTGGGAAGTTTTAATGAAAAAGTTTTCACTGTGTGTCAGGTCAGTGACTGAACTAATCTATATTATTACCACAGCCTCAAAAACAGAGCATATGGAAACAGAATTTACCACAGCACATCTGATGCTTTGTTATCCAAAACCACAAAATCTACACAAGCAAATTTCAGCTTATTGGATTCCATCCAGAAATCCACAGGCAGACTAACTGCCCATTGATTCCACTTATGAGGAGCTGCAGCTTTAGGTAGGACTGCTCCTCTTGATTAGTCAGACAGATTTAAGAGTTTAATTACTTTAGATTAATCAAGCACTGGAGTCTGGCTGAAGCTAATAAATCCTAATTAACAAAGATTATCTCCAAATACCTATTAAAGACTAGCCTATCTTTTGGCCACAGAAGCTAATTTGCCAGTAAAAGCAGTTTTAAATAATAGGATCAGGAATTATTTGTAAGCAACATTTTTTGAGAAAATCTTCTTTAAAAGTTAATTCTTTCACCTTCAATATCCACATGGTTTAATATTGTCTAAACCATACTTGAAGATTCTAAACAAATTACTCAATTCAGAAATGTTGAACTGTCAAGCCTGCCACCAGTTTCATGACACTAGGTTTAACAAACATCTATATGTATCTTTTTAAAACTGCAGTCAAAATGTTTAAAAGCCCATAGCAGGTGAAAACCCTCAAGGTATATATTTTTAATATATCATATATCCTATATATGCATATGTAAGATAAATGCATATTACTGGAATAATAATTTTATCTATGCATTTATATACATATATTCCAGTCACAGTAGAGTGAGATATTTAGCTTAGCACAAAAAACTCCAGTGTGTTTGTTCCCTTACAGTTTCCATGCTAACAATTAAACTGCAGAGCTTTCTTCCATCTAGAGAAGAATGAACCTTCCTCCCGAAAACAGAAACATCTGTTTTCTCAAGACATCTGCTAAAGGAGCGAGAGCAGGATGTAAACTGCTTAGTCAAATAGTTTAAAGATAATGAAGAAATAATTAATTACAAGGAAAAAAACTCCAAGATTAAGATCTGCTTGTAATTAGCTGTACTCAAAATGCCAAAGCACTATGCTCAGAGAAATATAATTAATGAGCTCTTGAGAGCTCCTGATGCTTCTCACTAACGCAGAGAGAAAAGGGTGCTGCAATCTGCTCCAAATGTTTACTGGGCAGGACCTGTGGAGCTGGGTTCCCTTCTAGCAGCCAGGCATATGCTGGAGCAGTGTGTTTTCATGCTGTGCCCAAGTCCCATTAGACTTGGCAGAGCCCTAACCTGTGGATTATGAGCCTCGCACGCAGCCAAAGACAGCTTTACCAGCACAGCTTGACTTGGTCCAAGCGCAACAGCCTGAAAATATATTATGCTTTGGGGCACTTGTGGAGATTTCATTGATGAAGGATACATTGGATCTGATCCTTCACAAGCCAGTAATTTATTATAAGGCTATGGAAGTCAAAGGAACAGGCAATTTACATTTATTTAACAAAAAAGGGAGTTTATGTCCAGTTACTGTTCTTCCCCTGCTGGATGTTTTTAAACACAAACGGACCAAACTTGAAAAATAAGATAAACTCAAAATACAAACATGGTTTTTTCTGAAAGATTTAATGGTAATCAAGCTACTTGTATTCTTTCACTTCGGATTCCTATCTGTGATGGATCAAAAGTTTATTTTAACCTGTTGGTTTTAAAAATTGCCTCTTCTTCCCACCTTCATTTCTTCTAACCTTAGAAATAAAAGCTTTTTGCTGTCTTATTGACTTTTACCTTCCAGCAGAACAAAAGAGGGATCCATGCAGCACTGCTAGTAGGATTGGGAAGCTACAGGAGGGCCTCAGTCTGTTTGATGGTGGGGCCAGTTCCAAGGCATCTCCATGAGCTGGGAGCAGAAAAGGGAATTTCCCAGCGCAGTCACACAAGGGGAACAGCACCAGGCAGGACAGAGGCAGGTGCCCACTGTTAAACTGCCTGACTGCACACTGGGGAACACACCTCCAGCCCTGGGGCCAAACAGCTCCTCTGAGAGGCAGAGCTCTCCCTCCCCAGCAGCACTGGCTTTTTGCACGAGGGCCACAAAGGTGTAGGGAGCAGAAAATGGCACCAGGGAACCATTTCACTCAGGAAACCGTGCCAGGACCAGTGCCCTACACAGCAGCTGGTGATCTGCGTGAGCAAAAGGGAACTCAGCCTCCTTTTTCCACTCTTCCTTTTTTAGTTCTTTACCTACTGCAACATATCCTTCCACACGGATGAGGGCAAGGAAGGCATTCTCTCCAGTGGTCTACCTTGGCAGCTTATTCAAAAGAAATCAGCAGGCAGGCAGCACTGGGCTTTCAACCAACCAATTGGACCATTCAG
Source organism: Emberiza elegans (assembly GCA_024865655.1). Taxonomy (NCBI): domain Eukaryota; kingdom Metazoa; phylum Chordata; class Aves; order Passeriformes; family Fringillidae; genus Emberiza; species Emberiza elegans. The sequence continues at coordinate 5,717,843 of JALJVW010000158.1, forward strand.
ATACAGGCTATTTTACTCCACATTTACAGGGCACTGTCAGGTGAGGTCACAAAATTCCTCAGTTTCCCTTCAATGTTTCTTTTCCATTAACTGTAGTTGGGAATTCTAGAATTATTTTTTTTTATTCCAATAGAAAAATGCTGATGTGTAGAAACAAACTTCTACAGGAACTGATACTGTCAAAAATCTTTCAATGAAAGCCAGATCCAAGCAACCAGCCAGCCCACCCACAGGCAAGCTCCCGAGGGGGCAGTCTTCTTGGCAGACATCCTGAGCTCAGTTTTGCAAAGAAAAATTAGTTGGAAACATTAAAATTTCCACAGTATGGATGTTCCAGTTCCCACACAGCTTCCATGTTAGTTGGCTGGGTGAAATGAAAAATAAAAAACGAACCAGAAAGAACTAAGTACCTAAACTGTAGGCTCATCCTCTCAGGAAATCAAAACCAACAGTCAATAGCAGTCTTCACCATTTATCAGGACACATTGTGCCATCAGCTAAATTGAATGCAGGAGGAAAGACTCTACCAGGAGTTGTAGAGAAGTGCTGATTCTCCAAGAGAAGGGAGGGAAAAGGCTCATATTCACTCTTAACAAAGAGAAGAGAAGCTGCATGTAGTTTGTGGTTCTCCTTCCTTTGAGCTCAAGACTTGAGGGGAGAAAGGTTTACACCACCAGCTTACCTACCTGAACACACAAAACCAAAATTGTTAGAATTGTCACTTAACATTGGCAGAAACCCTCTAGGCATGAATTATTCTCCCTGCAATTTTCATACAGGCATTCTGAACACAATTGTTAAAACAATCTCCCTTCAGCTAGCAGTGAAAATAAATACAACCTAGATGAAAAGATCAAAGTTTATTACTACATACAAACAACAGCTGGCATAAATGCAGGTATGAGCCACACTCCTCTTTAAATTAAAAGCTGAAATGTTAATCTAAATAAACTTTGTGAGAGAATGTAGAATTTTTTTCACACTGAGTAACACAGGATAAGGATGTTTCCAAACTCACAACAATTAAGCAAGTCCGCTCCCGCTAACTCACCAAACTAGGTAAGAAAATGGAATTATTTCATAATCTTTCCCCAAAAATCTGTCTGAGAATTCTGCTCTCTACGTTTCACTTTCTGCCCTGGCAGCTACCACACATATCACATCCACATGTACATGCAAGGTCCTGATGTACACATGTGCTCATCTCCCCCAGCAGCTGCACAAGTGCTCCTCTTGGCTAGGCAAGCCCCCTCCCGAGATCTGAGCACTGCTCTCCTGCCCAGAGAGATGAGATCCAAAGCCAAGGCCATGCTGCTGTCAGGCAGAACAGGCATTAGGTGCTCTGACTAGCCATGTTGAGTGTATTAATTTCAACCACCCCAGGATTTCCAGCTCAAAGCCTTCGACGGGGATTCAGCCAAGAGGAAGGAGAGAAGGTTGCTCCTCCATAGGAAGCTGGCTAGACTAAAAAGAGAAGTGGGCCAGGATAAGTCAGGAAGGCAGTTCTTTGAGAGGTAACAATAATGGGACCTGCTCATTTTTTATTCAAAGGTTTGTGACATTTTTTTTTCTTATTGGACTTGTTTGTTTTCTGTTTATTCAAACCAACCCCCCGACAATGACTTTTGCTTGCCCAATCTTGAAAGCCAAGACCTCGCTGCAGAAAGGCTGTAGAATTTCCATCACTTCTCAGTTTGGCCACAGACAATAAAAATGTCCATGCCTTCAAGATCCAGGTGAAACCTTAAGACCTACTTAGATCTACAAGAAAATAAATTTTTTCTTAAATAGCAACAACAGCAGACAAACAAGTACAATTCTTTCATTTCTATACATTTTCCTATGAGCAGGACCAAGTATTCTCATTGTACACATTGTCACAGTGTTCTGTTACTTGAAGACAAATTTGGGCTTGACAGGTTCTAAGCATACATGGCTTCTTAGGAGTTACCAAATTAAGGAGCTCCAGCACTGAGGAAGAGACAGAAGCCTCAGAAGTTTTCTTCCGAGATACTTAGTTATTGTAACAGTTTGATTTCACTCTGGTGATCCAAAAAAGATGCATTCCACAATTCATTAGATGGGTCAGGACTGCCTTGTGTATCTCCAATGAATGTATAATTTCAAGTAGAAAACGGGAATGGAAGACAAAGTGAATATCAATCCTTTGTATTGCTTATTGAGCAAAGGCCAAAAGAGCTTTTGGTCATTATAATAACAGCTCAAGGGATTTTTTTTTTATTATTTCTTTTGTAGTTTTGGGGGTTTTGTTTTTCTTTTGGATTTTTGGGGGTTTTTTTGTTGGTGGTGATGGTGGTGGTTGGTTGAATGGAGTCTTTCAAAGAAAAAAAAACCTGTTTCCTCTTAGTCAAGCCTCTGCACTTCCACACCCCTTATTAACTATTTTTAATTGAGCAACTTGTTATGTGCTGACAGGTATAATGCTCCAGAACAGGAACTGAATACTTTCTGATACTAACTTAATACCTTCTGGAATAAAACTTTCTGATTACATGTGAATACAAGGGCAGAGAGAAAGAGTGAGGATGGCCAAGAAAAAGACCTGTCTGGAATCTGACTGAAGCATCTTGGCTACAGCCAGCCTAATAAACAGCCATACTGCAAAATACACATTACAGAACTTCTTGTTCCCCCATGCCTCATGACACTCACCCTTGCCAGAAGCATTTTACCCCTCTAGCCTCCAAAACCACTCTAAACCAATGTACTCTGCATATTTGTAGCACCTCTGGATAATACCCCTAGACTGCTGCCTCTGATTTGGCATCCAAAGAGCTGAAATTTGTCTGTATATACAAACCCAGAACTATTTGTTTCAAATGCTGTTCATGCTAAAGAAAGTAAGTTACACAAAGAAAAACCCATTTTGTCAGCACTGTCACTTTCCAAAGCCATATGACAGCGTGTTGCCATCCTCTTCAAAGTAGGGAAATATTTTTTCCGCCATCAAGTGAGTGTTATTTGATGAAAGAAAAGCTTTACTAGCTCACAGATAATGAAGCGTTTTTAGCAATGCCTCTCATCTACAGCCAAATGGAGGACAAGCAAAAGCAAATTGCTTCTTCAACTTAAAAAAAAAAAAAAAAGGAAATAATTTCTTTTCATATGTTCCACTTCTATCATCATCCCTGGTATTTTCCATTCTCACGACAACGTGAACAGATATAATATTGTAAGTTTCTAGCTTACCTGTCCTTACTCAAAAATCACTCCAGCAAAAATGTATCATTTTCACTTAAAATTAGCCCAAGAACCATCTGAATTTTGGGGCTCTGACAAAAGAACACATCAGTCCTTCTGTACCATAACACTTTTCAAATACTAATACCAATGGTTTTGGTGAAATAGCTTCACAGTTCTAATACTGCTGGCTTTTGATGAAAGTTGGGATGAAGTTTGCTACTAAACCCAAGACAGCAAGACTGAGAAAACATGACCTTTGAAACCATACCAAAATTTCCATCACTTCAAAGATGAATTATATTGATCCGGCAGAGTGGGAGCTTCGTGTTCCAAACCTGTGCCATACAAGCTCAGTCAAAAATTCAAGGACATTGATCTTCAATAACACAACAGAGAAACATTATGACATACAGGCTCCTAAGTCTGACTTCTATATTACATTTATGGAAACTGTAATAGAGGGGAAAAAAAAGAGAAGAAGGAATGTGACAAATTCTGGAACATTCAAAATAAGATCTAGAGTTTTTTAAAGGACACTTGAATATATATGCAAGGATCACACAGGAGATATATTTTTTAATTTCCAGAATGGTTTTTTGTTTTTTTTTTTATAACAAACATTACACCAAAGGCAATTGAACAAGAGAGAATATACTCTTCCAGAGTGATTCTTGATAAAACACTGAGGATCAGCAACAGGTATAAATGGTCAGATTTCATATCAAGAAAATTGTAGAACTTCCTTTAGGGAAAAATTGGATTTTAATTGGTCAAGGTGGTAAGAATGAGGGGGGGAAACAGTAAGGTTTGCACATTACAGACAAGTATATAATAAAGCAAAATACTTTCTGGAACTAAAGCTAACTGAGAAGACTGACAAGAAAAAACCCACAATCCTGAGTTGCATGGTAGAGAAGTAGAAATTAATGCACATACCCTTAATAATAGGCTCTAATTATGCCATTCCTAACCACCAAGTAGAACCTGGAGTCACTTTGGTTACTTCCTCTAGTCCAGAAAGGACAGAAAATTGTGGCCTTGGGAATCACAGATATGAAATGTCTTTTCCTGTCAGAGGAGAGGCTATAAAAGGTAAGGACTCAATATGGAATACAGATATCTTTTTACTGGATCATGTCACTAGTCTGTAAAAATGGTGTAGAGAAATTCATAGGATGCAAATAACTCAATTTCTCCTTGTTAAATGAGAACTGGGGGGCATTTATGCAATTATCACATAGCTGGTTCAAAGCAGAAGAAAGAAAATGCTTTTCAGACAACAAACTGTGGAACTCACTGCTGCAGGATGAGGGGAAAGCCAAATACATAAGTAGACTCAAAGGGGAGACAAGAAATTCACAGAAAGTTGGTCTGTTTGTAGCTATGAAACACATAGAAGCAGACAGGGTCTCTAAGCCATTAAGCAGTCATTAAGCAAAAATTGGTTGTCTTTCCTTAATTGCACAGAACATCCAGTCAGGAACAGCACAGTAGATGGGTGAAGCCCTGGTCTGACCCTGCACCACCATCTGTAACTCAGCAGAGCCAAGAGAGCTGTGCTCTGTTCCCACCACTGCCACAGGTAACAGGTACTGCCTTGATTTGTGTCACTGCCTACAAACCAGATGAAGTCCCCTATCAATTTCAATTTGCTTTTAAATTTGCTAATGGGCCACAGGAACAAAATAGAAACTGCAGAAACACAGGTCTCACTTGCACACTATTCCCCTCTGGAGCTGATGGGTTGAGTCCATCTGAATGTCCCAGGATCCAGACTCTGACTCTGGGCTATTAATGGTTATGTGGGGGCATTACATAAATGAGAATAGATGTAGATGCAGGGAACGAGAAGAACAATTTCTAGTTGTATGAAAGCAGGGATGGCTCTTAAGATTCTCTCTTTTAATAGATTTACATCAGGATAACACTACCAGATCAGCATTAAAGCTACTAGACACAGGAGAAAAATCTATTTATAATAGACTACAGACATCCAAGAAGAGGCTGCAGTCACAGCACTTTGACTAGAAGTGTTTAACATGCTATGCCTTTAACTTTGGTGCACTTGGGACTGTTTTAAGTCATTGAACTTGGCCAATTAGCTCCCCTAAGTATTGCTTAAATAACACATAAGGAAATCCAAAGAACTGATATCATCAGTCAATCTCATTCAGGAATTCAATTCTGTGTAGTTTTCTTACTACTTCATCATGACTAAAATAAAAATCTGAGGGTTATTCTCATACAGCTTCTTTTTTTCTGACCAGTGTTCAAAAAAAAAAAACAAAAAACCAAATCAGGAAAAGACCTGGAATAAAATCACAGAACCACTAGACAGGAAGAGACCATCAAGATCATTGAGTCCAATCCATGCCTTAACCCCTCAAGCTAAACCATGGCACCGAGTGCCACATCCAATCTTTTTCTAAACACAAAAGCATCAGCTGAGTGTAGAAAGTTCATTCTGAAAAACCTTTTATCAAAACATTCTTGGTCACTCGACACTGTAAACGCAATTGTGTAGAAATCAGTGTCACATCATACCAATTGTTACTACTGCTTTGACATAATCAAAACACCTACACCACATGGACTGCTTTCCAACCAAATATGGCAATATGGCCAAGGCTCACAATCCAAAAGCATGAGCCAAATGGAAGCAGGACATTATGTTAGGAGCAAGGAAACCAACCTGGCTCACCCAGCACAGGGTGGGTTGTCACTGCCATATTTTCTGAAATATCCTTTCACCAGGATTCTTCTCCTGGGAAGCTGAGAACCCCCAGAGAAAAAGGAAAACAATATTATCTGATTGCTTCTCCTGTTTTTTGCTGCTTTGGAATGGGGTCTGGAGATTGTTTATCCAACATGTGAATTGTTTTTACTCAATGACCAATCACGGTCCAGCTGTGTCAGGACTCTGGAGGAGGTGACAAGTTTTTCATTAGTATCTTGTTAGGCCTTCTGTAAGTATCCTTTGTCTAATTTTAGTATAGTTTTAGTATAGTATTCTATAAATACATAAAATAATAAATGAGCCTTCTAAGAATGTGGTGTCAGATCCATCATTTCCTCCCTTCACGGGGGACCCCGAAAACACCACAGTGGGTGACTGCTTCTGCCACCAGACAGATTCTCTCAGACAGGACAGCACTTCCCATCTGCCACTAAGAGGAATTTCACCCTTGTTTCATCTCCATTGTTGTTTGAAAGGGCAAATTTGGAAAACAATCCACAATACTGGAATTGCCATATAGCCCTTAATCAGTTTCTGCTGCAACAACAGATTTGCTCTCACGGCATTCTTCTCCATTGCTGTTTACATTTTTTTTTAATACTGGTGGTGCCCTACCCTGTTGCTAATTGTTTATTTTCCCCCTCCTTCACCATGGAGTTTTGTTTGGCCAAGACCATCTTATTTTTCATGGAAGTCCTAGTGGGAGGCAGGAATGGCAGAGCCACAGCAATTAATGATAAACAGACTATTTACAGATTAGTCTGAGTATTCCAGTGACAGAAGAGAACAGAGCTCATTCTCAACTTCTGCAAAATCCAGCACTATCTTTCCATCTCTTCCATGATTCCTCTGCTAGCATCCACTGAAGAAAAGGTGTTTTGGTTTTGTTGGTGGTTTTGGGGTTGAGGTTTTTTTTAAGTTTCCTTTTGTACACAAGAAATTTGAAAATCTGTGCCTTGTTTCTCTCTTCCCTTCACACTCATAAAATTCTCTTTTTGCTGTAAACATCTGAGAAATTTAAGGCCCTTTCTACCTATTATAACATAGAAGAACTTACACCCATTTAACCTCAAAAGCACAGGAGAGATGAGAAAACTTCCTGCATTCTCAGGGGTTTTTTATCTTGTGCATTGAGAAACAAAAAAATCAAGTTTATTTTTTTTAATCTACGTGGGTTGTGCCACCAGCAGCAAGTAACCATCCCCACAAGATATAAATGAGAGAAAGCAAATAGGACCTGACACTCGTTTACACCTGTGAAACGCAGTGCACAGATAAAAAGGGTATCAACTCAGAACAGCAGCATTTTACACCCTTTTGAACGACAAAATTTTGAGTACCCAGTGAAAGGCAAGAAGGGGCAAGGCCCACAGAGGAATTGAGGTTTGCCTGAGGTCGCGCACCAAGTCAGTAGCAGAAGTGAGATGAGTTCCCTGCTCCTGACCCTTCACAAAATGACAAACCATGCTCCCTTGTGGCTTCTTCCCCCTTCCAGGACCTTCCTGCAGCTTTTCCCCTGCACAAATGAAAAGACCAAAAAAAAGAGAGAGAGAATCTGCTGTAAGAAACAGATGGAGGCATTTTTGTGACCATCAGCCCAGTACCTGGAGCCTTGTTTACACTGTGACTTTTCACTCCTCAATCAAAGGAAATAAAACAAGCATTTGCGTCCTTAGAAATACCTATTCACTTCCTGGGACATGTGTTACACAGCACAGGAACTGAGAAACGCTTTTGATCAGAACCTTGGGAGCTGCAAAGCAGAGAGGAGTGTAAGGTTTATGCTCCTGAGATTTGTTTCCTGACACAACAGCTACAAGAATTCAGCATGTACTCATGAAGGATGAAAAGTGCATAAGCATATGATCCCTGTAACTTTTATTCCATGCATATACAGTGTCTAGTTTTCACTTAGCAGACGGCGCAACGTAAAGAGAAAACTCATTTTCTAAATATCCCACCGTGAAAAGGTATTATGCTTACAATTCAAAGACTTCAGTTAATCTAGGATAAAAGATCAAGTTAACAAGCATAGCAGCCACTCCACAGGCTGGATACAAACCTTCCTAATTTGGTTATTTGTATTCCTAAACTGCTTAAAGACACAGGCAGAAACTTTTAAGAAGGGGCTGGTCTGGGTTTATTCGTACCTCTCCTGTGCCATCTACTGCTCACAAGTTGTTACTGGCACTGTAACACTTGAAAAATGCTGATTGCCTGGCTCCCCTGCCCGTGGCAGGATGGACCAGAGAAGACGCACTCTCAAATTCGAACTTGAGTGAGGTAAGGACTAAAACCAAAGAAAAATCTACAGAAATTAATGAAAAATAAAATTTTAAAAAGTTTACACTCCAGTGTGGGAATCCAGAACATGTTTGTGGAAACACAATGTTTAAAAAACCCATCACTGTCTCCTAGCAGTCAGTACAATTGTAAAACAAGCAGCACACAAATGCCTGTCAAAAGATCTGGGTAGGAAAAGACATGGGGAAGTCAAGCCAAATAATTTTCTCATCCATAATTCTTCACATCTGCCCTGCTTTCTGGTCTGGCCCCTGTATGGTATCTTGTCAGAAGAGCCACTAGTAACACAGCCTGCAAAAGCTACTTCCTGCTTTTCCCAGCAGTTTCAACCTTTTTCCTGCTGTAGACTCCTCATCTTCTGAGCTGAAAGCACAGACTCTACACCTGGACAGTGCTCCCCTTCACCAGGGCAGGTGTGGCTTTAGGCTTGATGCTGCAGAAATTGATGCTGCCAGTTTTGTGGTTGAAAGGGCTGAACCCAAAAAATGGACCTACAACTGCGTCCTACATGCCAGACCTCCTGGCAAAGCCAGCTCTTCTTTCTGACAGCTCTGGCATTGTTCAAGTACACCACAAAACCATTTGTCTGCAGGGTGATGAAAGGGGAGCAGAAGGTTCTTTCAAAAACTGTAAAAGTGGGGAGGAAATACTTGGGAAGCTAACTTGCCTCCTGAATATAATCCAAAAACCTGCTAATGTTCAAAAGCTACTGGTGAATTGTGGAAAAGGAAGAATCCACCAGCTGGGAACAGGAACACAGGTAACAGTGCTGTCAAATCCTCAGTGTCCCTGTAAAAGGGCACAGTTGGAATTCTCACTGGGAGGGAACTCTGTTTTGCCCTAGACAGGAAAATTGCAGCTGCCTGTATTCTTCTCTGTGGGCCCTAAACTTGAAGACACAAATGGTGGATGCAGATTCCAAATTGCAGTCCCACAAAGGAACTGAATTTATATACCAAATCAGGCAAACCAAGAAATTTTTATTGGTTCAAACTCAAGAGTTCCCTCTAATTCAAGTCTTACTCCAAGACAAAAATATTTATTTTCTAACTAGAAGTCCAGGGGGAAAATAAACCAACTACCTGATAAAAAACTTTTAGCTTTAAGGAATTTTAATTTTTTTAACAAAGCAAACCTGCCTCATCCCTATAACTGGATTTTTGTACAAATGTGTGCAATTTGAAAGATAAATCAGGAAGATAGACGGCATACAGGATTGGATAAAAAATTCTGTTGTACAGAACAACACAAAAGAAGAGAGTATTTGCAAGAGAAGTAACAGAAAAGGAGTGACACGTCAAGATCACCTATGCCTGATGGTGACTGTGTCAACAGCCAGCAATCATTATTGCTCCAAATTGCCCAGCTCTGTCAGACTGGGCTCAGAAACACAGAGGAGACCAAGAAAATTGGAGGTAACAGCAGAATTACTGCAAAAAACATTCACTAGATGATCCATTTTAGCCTAAAAAAAGGAAGATATTTCTTCCAATATCCTACTGTCCCATTATAAGGGACTTGACACCACCATTACACAGCCAACCCAGCTTTGCCCTTCTTGGATGGGAAGGTCTTAAGTGTGACATCACCTCAATAACATGAGAAATTTCCTGAACCAATCACAGAGGCAGCAGCCGGTTTTCCAAAGGTGTCTCTGAGATGAGCGACAAGCAAATCAAAAAATGATCCAAGGATGGAACTGTTTCACCACAGCAAAGTTCCTCAAGCTCAGTTTGAACCATGGCTGTTGTCATCTTAGCTAGAGAACACACTTTTTCCCAATGGAAACATTAGATTTCCATGGCAGAAGTAATATTTCTAACAAAATCTGATGGGACAGTATTTCTTCAGTTTCCCAAAATGTAGAGGGTTTTGGTGGGGGTTTTGCTTCAGGATACCCACACCCAATTCCAGACTCTTTCCCTCTGCCAGCACCCTACAGAAACACCACAATCTTCCCAAGAGAAAAATGAGCTGTCTCACTTGGGTCAATGTCCACTAAAATTCCCAAATTCCCACTGACTGAGAACTGACAGAGACATCTGTTTTGGGAAGTGGCATCACAATCACTCCACACTTTCCCCCAACATCTTCCAACCTGTCAGAGAGGTCTAAAAAAACACAGGTGACCCAGATTCAGAAGATGCATGGCAGGATCTGTTCTGAATATACAGGTTACTGAACATAACCAGACCTAAACAAAATTTAAATTGTGGAGTATTTTCTTATGTATCAGGCATGGAGAAACAGCATTGCAGACATCTTTACTGGGAGCAAGGGTTCCATGAAGAGTCTTGATCACACTATTGTTTTTCATAAAACATTGCTTAACAAACCTCACAGCAGAAACAAGAAAACCACAATCAAAAACTAACCAGACTAAAAACTAACCTGCCTAGAATAACTTTATTTAAAACAAATACCAAATCAAACCAAGATAGGCATTAAAAAATATTTCTCTCTTCAAAAAATTAAAAAAAAAAGAAAAGGAAAAGGAAGAAACCATCAGAGTTCAGTGTTATGAACAAATGGAATGGGCTGATGTGAAATCAGCAATGCCAATGAGCTCACCACATTATTTTTCAAGGGAAGCCTGTCAAATCAAGGAAAGATGAAGTTCAAATGGTTTAGCAGCTCTCTGAAAGTCTACCAAAGGGATTAAAATGTGCATTCTGGAAAGCTTTAAAAAAATGAAAAAAGAAAACAAATGTAAAACTGTAAATCTTTCTTGGCAATAGCAGGGAAGCTTGGCTTCACCACAAGCAAAACACTACCCAAGCACCTCAGATGCACCTCACTGTAATTCCCAAAACATTCAAGTAGCCCATCCAGCCTGAGTGTTGTCTGTTTAGCTTCAATTTATGGAGTTTTCTACATTAAGGTCAAAGGGGAATGCAATATAAAGAGATCATCTCCAGGGAGTTATGTGCAAAGCCAATTCCTCAAATTATATGGATTCAATTAAATAAAAATGTCACTTGCCGAGATTTGTCAATTATCTAGCAAAGTTCTAAGGCTGTCTCTCCTTTGTTTTCCTAAAATTACAACTCTCAAGCCAAAACCAACTAGTAACATGATCCTGGTTTAAGTTTACCTTGATTCCACTTCTGAGATCAGTTTTCCCCAAGTGAATAGTATTTCTCCTATAGCCTAACTAAGATAGAATTAACCAAGTTGTTTTGGAAAAGACTCTGTAATTTATTTACCATACAAAATTCCCACACAAAGAGTTTTCCTTGATGCAAATGCCTCATGAAAGCAACCATTAACATGATTGCTATCCACACTAGTATGTCAGCAGGACTGGGATACTTACATTACAATTAGGCCTTAAAATGGGGTTCAGCTCTTCAGCTATAGACAGCAAACCTTGGAATTCATAAAAAAGTTAACTTTCATCTGAGATCATGAACTTGTATCTCTAGTCCTGAACAAAAGGCCCAATTCATTTTAATTCATTGGTTGTGGAGGTCAGAATTCCAGGCAGAAATAGAAAAAAAGAGGCTGCATTGCCTCAGACTCTGGGTGAGAAGTTAAAAGCAGAGAAGATTAATCATTGCTCTGAGGATCTTACAGGAAAGGTTTAAGACAAACGACACCATGCTGGAAGGCGCATGAAGGAGCGCAAGGGAACTCAATCAGCACTGCCAACATTATCTGGCACAAGTTCAGACAATGAACTGTGAAGTATCCAAAACACAGCAGAGTTACCAGAGATCTGGGACAGCAAAGAGCTGCCAGGGTTTCAGGTGAAGTGCTGATTTGAGCCTCTTCACCAATTCACTTCCCTTTTCTTCCTTTTGCATCCTCTTTAGTTCCTCTTCTCTTTCTACTATTCTGTTAGGACCAGCTGCACAAAGGAACAAAGACAGTTTCCAATAATTTCAAGGGAAGTATTACATTTAAATATTTTCACAGATCTAGGTCTTCAGATCAAAATGTGAGTCTTTCATTTGGGTGATGCCATAGCAATAACATTTCCTTGCCATTTGTCGCAGTTATACCAAGTTCTCCACCAAAAATTCTCAGTAGAGCAAACCACCACCTTCCAAAAATGTCATTAGAAATTAAGGTTTTCACTCAAACTAGCTAAATAAACAGCACTACTTTTCTATGTAAGTACTGAATCCTCAAGAGCAGAAAAGTCACTTGGGTAAGACCAGCTCTCAGCATCATGGCTGTAGCAACAATAATAAAAGACAGGAGGGAATCTCTTTTGCAAGAATGAATCCTTTAATAATTCTCTGTCCAAGTCTTTAAATATATTCCATGTGCCAGCATTACAATACTGCCTTAAATGTCCTATGTTCCACTTATGAGGTTATGCTCAATTTTCTTCTGTAAGAAAAATTGATGCATCTTACGCGTCCATTTTGCAATCTTTCAAATGATCAAATTACATAAATTTGAAACTGAAATGATGATGGCAGTTTTGTCTCAGTATGAGAATAGGAGAAAATGGTTTACATAACCAATGTTGGTTATTGGTTACTGTTAGGAAAATTAATCCACAAACACCAGAGGCTTATGTCCAAAAAGGAGACGGGGAGGATTTTTTTGCTTTATTTGAATAAAGGGAAAGGCCAGGGGGCATTCCCCTGGGATCTCTCGAATTTTTGGAGGACACAGCCTCCTTTTTATCCTAAGTTCCTGGCCCCATTTCCATCTCTCTTTCCCCATTGGCAGAGGTACTTGAGAGGTACAGACTTCCCCATACGCCTGATACCAAAGATTTCCCTCTAATGTACAACCCTCCCTTTTAATTTTTAATTCTTATGGAATTTAGGGGTTTTTCTTCCTCGTTGTTTCTTTTGTCTTTCAATGCCTGATTTCATTTATCAGCAAACCTAAAGTTTATTTGTAAAAGCAAATATCTTTTTCCATTCATCAATTGGTGGAATCCTTCCCATTGTTTCTTTTATCTCCCAGCGCTGGTTTTATTTCCCAGCAGACCCACAGCTTGTTTGTAGAGACAAATCTGCTATTCCTCTCAGTTACCAATAATTGGTAATGGGTATATACACACACAAAGCGCAGTAACTTCCGAACAGGCATGGCTATGTCCTTCCATTTCCCATAAAAAGGGATTTCCTTCCTTGTTCTGGCTTTTCAATTCCTCCCTGCTGATTCAAACCAGAACTGTAACCTGTGCTTCCTCAGCAAGTTCCTATTTCCTCTTCCTTTCCAAAATAACATTTTTATTTTTTTTATAACTCTAATAGCTAAGCAGACACACAGATACAAAAGCCTGCTGAGGATATGGAGGCTGACATCTAGTTATTTGTACAACATCAGCATAATACCACACATTAGCACTGTTGTTCAAAAACATTTCAGCGGCGGAAGCGTGTGACACATTACGACAACATCTGGCATTTTACTAAAAATAATGGAGTTGATTTTCTTATTCCCTAAGCAGACTTGATGAAATGTAGCACTTCCTGGAGTACCAGTAACACACACTTTCATAACCATAGTATCTCCAGTTTCTTCAGGAGTGAGTATTTCCAAACAGCCACGCTCTCATGTGGCTCACACCGGAAACATCCAAAATAAAAAATCAATGGGATTCAACTGGGTGCAAGGCAAAGCAGAATTAAGCCCAAAGGTTCTGACAGGGAAAAAATTATGTCAGGCTTCCAAGCCTCACAGAAGCTTATTTTTCATGGCTTGCTCCCCCTGCCCCTGTGGATGCCTATCGTATTCTTTGGCTGAAAGAAATCTGAAAATCTCGAGTTCTTTTCTGTTCCACTGAAACCACAAAAGTTTGGAGAATCTCACATAAACAGACACATGAGAGCCTCTGGTGAAACTGCAGACAACAGCTCTAAATTTTTGTTACACTGGAAAAATAAGCTCCTCTTGTTTTCCTAACTGTTCCTTCTTCTCTCATAAACTCAACCACCAAAGGTCTTTAAAAATAGGAGGGGGGTTAATAGTTTAAAGCATGGGAATATATTTTGCCTATAGGGATGATAGAGGGGAGCTCAAAACATTCACCTGATGATAGAATTTTTGTCTCTGGGAAGAGAACCTCTGAAGTCACTACCTTCCAATATATTCTTCAGACTCTTTTTCTACAGAAGTGTTTAGTCAACTTAAGCTTGGTGGCTAGTTAAGCTAATTACAACTTTCCCTAATGAATTCAGAAAGTGCTCTTTTGCATCACAATTACAAAAGCCAGCATCTTTCTTCTGCAGGGATGTTTGCTACCAGAAGCAGCACTGTCATTTGAATTGTCATTATAACATGGCTAACATGATGATGTACCCATGCAACAAGCACACAGAAAACCACAACTGAATTTATAGGCGAAAAATCACATGTATTTTGCCATAATAAGATTAAAGGATTGAGGCTTTAAGCTCAGCAAGTGTTAATCCATTTATTTTCACTCTGGTACATAGCAGCAGTCTCTGATCCTCAAATTGAAGTAAATGACCAATAGTGCTTTTGCAGACAGTGTGCTTCACCCTCACATGTTACTCAAAAACCTTTTACTAATTCTAGTGGAAATAAAATTTGGCTTAGGGGAAGTAAGATCAAGCCATTCATTTTATTTTAATGAACAGAAAGCTCTTCAGACAAGTAAACCTGTCCAATTCTGCTCAGTTTCCTGGTGTTCTTACTTCATTTCTCCCTCTGCATATGTATTATCTTTTAGATTCATTCAGTGACATCAAAAACAAAACAAGCTGGAGAAAACCAGCATCCCAAATGCTAAGAAACAAGCCAGATTATTTTATCTGTATAAAACTCTGGACACACCTTACTTACACTGGGCACGTTCCCCAGTCAGCACCAGGATTTCATACTGCAACAATCAGCAAGGTATGGATGGAGGGGAGATACAAGCACACATTGATTCCTCTCCTCTCATTCCACTTTCCCAGTTTTCTTCCCACCTTCAGTCAGCTCCATGACAGTGTCCCCCCAGTGAGAATAACAAGCCTACCCAGCACAACGTACACAGAATAACTTTCTGGACTAAAACCTTTTAAAGAAGAGAGCATTTCCTGGTTCCTCCTGCAACTCCATCCTCTTCCCATTTTATATTCCTCACAGACTGTGATCCTCAACTTCCCCTAAGAGTGCCCTAAAATTTCCTAGAACTCTCTTACCTTTTTGACATTTCTCTATTCTTTTAACCCTATTTTAACATTTTTCATCTACTTGAGCAAGGAACTCAGCCAAACAGCACCGTGCACGAGGGGAAGCACAGACCTGCAGACACAGAGACTGCGGACCTCACTTGCAAGACCACTCAGTTATTTAGGTGGGAGATGCCTGACCTCTGCTCTGCAGCTACATGTTTGCCTTGAAATGAAGTTATTTGAGGTATAAATCTCACCAGATAAAGTGTGGTTTCTAAAAAATTACACTTTAAATTTGAATAAATCAAAGGGGGGGAGAAAAAAAGAGTGAGAGGTTCTGAGCATTTGACTGTACCTTCTATCAACATATCACTCAGTTTTTCCATTTTTTCTGCCAACATGCTGACTATTCCTTTCTTAACTCCATCCCACAAAACTGCACTAAAATATTTATTTATTAAGATTTTTATATTCAAGAAAACACTGTTCACAAACTGACCCTATAACAGGCTTTAAATCATCTAGTTACTCTTTATCTGGCATTCCTTCCTTTCATCATCAAAGCCCCTGAACATCTTCCAACAATTCTCTACACAACATGGCAAGCACCTGCTATGTTAAATTCCCTCCCTTTGATCAAAGCAATCCTTTTTGTTCCTAACACATTGCCTTGCTTGTCTTAGGGCAAAGACCTAGTCTAAGAGATGGATCAGCTGGAGAACTTCACAGGTCTTGCCCCTGGGAAAGGGCTCTCCTTTTCTTGTCTTAGAAGCCTCTGCCCTTGTGCAATAAAGTTCCATTCCACTAAAGAACCGGAGGGAAGAACACATTGTGGTCATCATTAATTAATTCTGGATTAAATAACAGACTAGATCAATCACCATAAAAAATGCATCACCCTACATAGCAACATATATTACAAAATTCCATACCACTCACTGGCCCTAACTGTTAATAATGGATTTCACTTAGAATGCAGTCTTATGCTCAGTAAATGTGACCAAAAATACTGCAAAGAAAACAAAACTGCAAGTTAGGATCTCATTTTCTAAGTGATGGGTGGAAGATTGGGACATGAATCTATAGCATTCACTCCTGAAACTTCACAGCAGATTTTAAGATATACATCCTCTAGGTAAATGATAGAGATTAAATTATTTAAAGTCCTTCCAGAAGTTCTGAAAGTTCAAACCAAACCTGAGTTTACTCAACCCCTACAAACCTTCTTCTTTGTTAAAGTGGGTTAAGAGGCCACACGTTGGAAGGAAGGGAATGTATAGAGGACAGAGCTATCCAAGGTGAAAGGACACAGCCCTGGAAGGAACACTTTGCTCCCTGGGAGGTGCTGCTGGATCACAGGTGGTCTCCAGGCTCGACACTAAACAGTTTGGGCTTCCCAAACCAAAAGGCCCACCAGGCAGGCCAGGACTTTGGCTCCTGACCATCTTCCGTGGAAGAGTACCAGCCCAGAGAACCTGGGGCTCTTGATGGACAGCTTGCTGAAGAAATTAAAAAAAGTTAAATTGATCCCATATTTTATTTTATAAAGATGACTTACCAAAATCTAGCCTGGCACCATTTCACATCCTTCCCTGAAACCTTAGCCTGAAAAAACAGCAAAGCATCTTCCCACATGATTCCCCTTTAAGGCAAGGGCTGCTGAAGTGCAGCCCATCACTCCACATGACAAGCTAACCAAACCTGATTTTTGTAGTGGGGCTTTGAGAACAATAATTACTGCATGCTGCATCATGCACTGCCAATGTCAAGCTGGCTTCAGTGCATATCTTTCTTTTCCTCTGAAGGGAAGCAGCATCTCAGTTTACACAGTTCTTAGTGTACCAATCTTGTTAGTGGTGTGTGTGTCTAATGGGGGCTTTGACAGTAAAGCAGTCTTGTTAATAGATGGTGATTTATTCCATTATTCACCATTTCCTTTAAGCTCTTTTATTTCAGAAAAAAATTAGGTATTTTAGAGTCAAGTTGTATTTTCCTAGGCTCTCCACCAACATTACTAGACTATACCTAGCCATCTTCAGTGACAACTGTAAATGATATAAGCAGTGGAAAAATCTGATGAGCCACACATAGACCAAAATAATATTTGAGTGATGTAAGATAGACAAAACTTAAATAACGGCAAGAACAGGAGAGACAAGAAAAATGTTCATGGAAGCATTTATAGAGGATGGTTCTAAATACAGCCAGTTCCACTTCCAACACCCCAGTTCCACACCCCAGGCCATATATATTAAGACTGTTTCTATGCAGTTTGGATGTCAATTTTGTTACTTGTTCCAGGGAAGCTTATGAACTTTCAGGGGTTTCTGGTTTGGCTTGTTTTTTCCTTCCTTTGCAATCCATTTTTCCTCTCCTTCCATCCTCTTCATCCCCAAGGTCTGTTTCTTCCATTGCTCCCAAAATATCTGCCAAATCTCACCTTTCGATTTCCTTTTCATATTTTCCTTTTTTATTCCTGTCTGATTCTTTATTACTTACCCCTGCTCACACACACCTTGAACCATCAATCAAAATCTTCCCACCTAAAGCCTTCTCATCATCTTCAATTTAAAGCAATGAAGTCACTGGACCATCTTTAAAGGCACTTTTTTTTTTACTGTAGCTCAGCTCCAATTTTATTCATGATTTTTTTTCCTGCCTAAAGAAAAATATTTTGAAGCCAGAGAGAGCTGCAGAAGTTCTATAGCAAAAACCACCACTCTGAGCCCAATCCTTCCCAGCCTCAAGTGTGGGCAGCCTGCCTGCCTTGTGGCGAGCACATTCCAGCTCCCTGGCACTGCTGGGAATTTCTAATAGCAAAAGCAGGGCTAGTCTCATATATCACTGTGTCATCCATCCACAAGATACAGGGGAGCTCTGAGATTCTTCCTCCACCGTTTTCTTCTCTCTTTTCCAAAGGAAGTAACAGATTTCCAGAAAATAATTCGGAGCTTTTAATTGGGACTTGACATTTGGTGGGGCACCCTGCCTGCTCGTTACATGGTACACAATTAGGATCTGTGACTTCAAGCTACTCCATTTCCATTTTGAGCTCACCTTTTCCTATGTAATGCTGGTAACAGACCTAGAAATTAAAAGCCCATCTTCCTTTTACCCCCACACAACAAATATCTGTTTCAGCTCCCCACAACTGCATCATTTTGGGGCATTTCTCCTCCTTCAAAAGGCAGTGGGTGGACCAGGTTACTGGAGCTTCTGTTACTTGACAACAGTGGTAATAATTTGATGATATTCAAAATAATCCCTTAGAAATTAGTAGAAAACGGAAATAAAATCCAAAAATGCTTTTATAATTGACTGAGAAAATATTCTTATATAAGATTGTCACATATTTCATTATCTCTGGTTTTAAAACATAGCAATTTAAACCTGTAAATCTTTCAATTATCCTCATATTTTAAAAATCCACAGAATTCAGGAGCAAAATGTCAAAAACACATGCAGGAACCACCCTTCCCCAGGTACAAACAGAAAAGATGGACTATCACAAGATTTACTTCTATTTTTCTTGGTGTGTTTGATTCTTGAACAGTAGAAAACTACCAAAGCCGTGGATAATTTTAAGAAAAACACTGCAAGCTGTACAGGCAGACAGTTTCTACCACTCCTCCACAACCCACTCAAGAAACACAGAAGAGCCCATGGCACTAAAGATCTCCTCCAAACCACCTCTCCACTCCCTTTTATCAGCAGCTGATTATTCCTTCTGCTCCACCAAGGTGGACTAAGAGATCTCACCTGTTGTCATCTCCCAGGTGACTGCAGCTGAGCCCTGCCTCCTTCTAATAATTCAGGCCCTCCTCCTCAATGCAGCCTGCTGCTTCCACAGAACAACTTCCTCACCAAAGCCCTGGTAACAAAGGAACTGAAAATTTGAGTACTGCAAATAACATCACATTTTGCAGGCCTTTTCCTTGCCCCCCAGTTTTGGTATTTTGCCCAGCATCAGCATGGTGCTGGCAAGAGAGCAGCAGCAAATGATGACAGATGCATTGACTGGCATGGAAACAGTTAACAGAGAAGCTCTAGAAGGGTCTGATCTGAATTGCATTTTCCTGGATATAATTGCTTCTAAACAGAGGTAATATTAAACAACTGCTCTTCTGCTTGGCAAGCTCTCAGGATGCTGCCCAGAGCTGTAATACTCTAATCTCCTCCCGTCCTTGTTGCACACAAAGTTAGAGGGGAACATGATGAACAAGGCAGGCAAAGCTGCTCTGCTAATGTGAAGAAGATATTTAACTCCATAAACATAAACACACACATACATATATACATATACACATCTTTATCTCCTTAGTCCCAGGAAAACGCTCAGGAACTCTGGCCTCATCTACATCCTGAGCAGGAGCACAGCCCAGAAAGCAGACTGTGGTATGAGATGCCCTCTGAGCCTCTCTCTGCATTCCCAGTCTCAAATTCCCAGCTGTTCGGATGCTAGAGGAGCTCAAGCTGGAGCACAAGCATGATGCTAATCCTAGAACAAAGTGTAAACACAACCAGGTCTCGGTGGTGACTTGATTGGGTGGCTTTTTGCACTTCCAGGGCGGAATAAGAGGGGTAGGAACTGAGTAAGAGCATTCCTGCCCCAGTCAGAATCAAAACCTCACCAGCAGTCACAGCCTGTTGCAAATGGCATTTGTGCACTCAAACCAAATGAATCAGAGCACAGAAAGTTGTGGAAAACAATAAAGCACTGGAAGTCATGACGTGAAGATGACTCTTTTAAGAGGAACCACCCAAACAGCAAATGTTTACATGGTGAGGCCACAGCTACTTCTTTTGAAGTCAGCCTCGTTAAGGACACTAGGAAATTTTTCCACATGAGGACAAGCCACCATGAAGGCTTATTTCAGCCTTGCCATCAAGGAAACTAAATACCTGTGAGTGATACTGGTGGCTTGTCTCAATGCAAGTCATAACTCCTGTTCTGCATGTCACTGAATCTTTCCTGTGTACCAAAATCTTCTTTGAATCATGGAAGTTTGCATTTACCTAACTCCTTAAATGTTTGAAAATCATGGGAAAAAAGTTTTTCCCTCTACATTTTATCAGGTTTTTGTTTTGATTGGGTTTTTTCACTACTTTTTCTCTTAAATGCTTTCTTCCTCAGGTTGACTTGCAAACATTAATTCATACACTTATTTTTTGTTTTCCTATAGTCAGAGACATCCCAATGCTTTCTGATTCCAATAAATGTTCTTGGAAAATAAGGTTAAAGCCTTCTCTAATTATTCTCTTCTGTTAGGAGTCCAACAGAAGAGATCAGAGCATATTCTTGTTCTATGTTAAAGCAGAGGAATTCTATGAAGAAGGATCTCAGTAAAGAAATCAGGTTGGGGTAATCTCTCCTTTGAGATAACATTTTCTTCAAAGTTATACTGTACTGGCTCAGATCTTCTCCCATGAACTAAAAGTTAACAAAGAAAAAAATCTTTCCCTCCACTCTCTATAGACACTCTCATACAGCTTCCAAGGGTGAGGAAGATAAATTTTCTCTCCTTTATTTCTTAATGCAGTAAAAACACTCAATACATCACAAGAGGCCCTGGAAACATGGAAAACATGCAAAATTCTTTGTTTTGGGAACCAGTTACCAGTAAGCTTTATATTTTACCAAGCTCTTCAGGATTACTTATCCCAAGATACAACTTGGTGGTTTTCAGATCTTTTGAATAAACTGCAAAATTCAAAATTGGTTGGTGCTAATATCACTGACAAAATTCAGACTAGAGAGACAAGTGAATGTGCATTGAAATGAATGAAACTAAATTAGGATTCATGTACCAAAGGGTTTAGGCATTACCAAATTCTTCAAGGAAAACATCTGCTCAACAGCAAAGCAGCTGCCAGAAAAATTAAAATTGACAATTAATACATAAGTTAGCATAAGGCCATGCATGTATTGTTGATTCTAGCTTTGGTCTAATTAAAACTCAAAAGTTAGGGGGATGACTGACAGATGTGCATGTAAATAAATTTGGGAAAGTGTAAAAATCAGTCTGGAGAATGATTACTGAATTTATACAAAGAATACCATACAAAGAATATTGTATAACAGAATTAACAGAAACGGCAGTTAATAAAAATATTGTGCTATCACATAATTTAAAATGGTATTTTAACACAACAAAGGGCCAGGTTCACAAGTTCTCAGTTTACTTCACGTTGCAATCAAGCCTGAAAGGTGTTTCAGCAAGTTTTGGAGAATATTTTTATGATAAATGGTAAGAATACATCCCTGTTTACAAGAAATTCTACAGAATAAGAACCCTGGAAATACCTCTACAACAAATGTAAGGTTATTCCTCACTGTACCCAAAACCATTTGGGCTTCAGAAAGGTTTTGCTCTCTGCCTCCATATGTGGCTTGCACTGGAAATTCAGTTTTATCTCTCAAATTATACCTCATCACTAAACCTGGGAACTCCTAACTCTTGTATGCTGGACATGAGCTCCAACAAGAAATGGCATGAAAGGGCTCCTGTGGCCAATGGGGCTACCAACCCTAAGATAGACAAACACTTAGAAACTTTTCCTTCCAAAGAAGATTCCAAAATCGCTTCCCACCCATCAAATTCTCAGTCACTCTCCCCCACCCACACACTGAGTATTGTGCTTTTCCCCAATGAAACTACTGTTCTTTTCCTTCATAAAACCACTGTGCCATCTGAAAATTTCTTTTATGCTTGGAATTAGGAGTGTGTGACATCTTTTTTCCAGATATCATGCATTAAAATATTTGTTCCTAGGCAGCAGCTGTGTACACAAAGTATCAATGTGACCCATTGTCAGAAGTTACTCAAATAAAAACCCTCAATAATGGAAAAGATGAGGAAAATCAAGCTTTGTTTTGAATTTGTTACACTCCCTTGAGAAAGTAGGCTGATTTTCATTAACATGCAAGCAGTTCATATGCCTCTGCTTTCCAAGAGCAAGCATTTGAGAAGGGGAAAAAAAGGCAAAAAAATTAGGAAATGGCATAAGGACCTGCCCATCTTAGGTCCCAATGATTAATGAAATGGAAATGTTCATGCAGCTCAGAAGTGGCCATATCACATGGAAGTTCAGAAAATAACTATCAACTTGTTTCCAGAAAACTCTACCCATTAATAATCCCAAACCTCAGTTGGAACACAAGAGGCATAAGGGAAATACGCTGACCCTGATGGTATTGATTAAACCATGCTATTGAAAGTTTCACACACCAACCACAATCCATCTAGGAAAACCACCAAGAGCTAAATTCCAGTAAGGACAAAATCATTTTTAAATGGACATGTAATTTTTGCAAGGGCTCTAGCCAAGACCAGTGTAGATCAAATGAAATCACAAGCTTCTCATCTCCTCACGCCGTATAAGATTTCTTCAACATCTGTACAATCTTTCTTGCTTGACATTCTTTGCATCTCAAGATTCCTCAAGTCTTAGCAGTACCAGTTCTTGTTGCTGGTAATTGTTGGGTTTGTTCTGTACAGCACAGTTCCCTTTATTATTGACTGCTGTATAAAAAGTACATTAAAACATTATTTTGATAAAATAGTTAATTATCCAAATAGATTTAATATATTTTCTGAGGTGATGGAAGGGTAAACTGAGATTGCAACAGTAATTATCTAAATTTCTGTTACTGGAATACAGTACAAAATCTGCTGCTAAAGGCCAAATTGTCTCACAAAGAAACAATACGGAATAGGATAATCAGAGCTCAAGTCCCCACTGACCTGTACTGGAGATAAAATATTATTGATGGGTAATTGCAGTCAGTTGCAAAGCACTGAGCAGCTCTCTGGGTACGGGTGTCAGGGCTGGAGGCAGAAGGGGGAAGAGGGCTTCTAGAGAGGCAAAGGCTGATCCACATCCAGCGTGCTTACACTCCATATGTGTTCCACCAAGCATAATTGCTTTATTCTGCAGCAGCTTCAGTAAATTAGTGTAAGATGCCTGCAAGACAGTAAATCAGAGAAACCATGTTTACATGGTTTTGTTTCCTTTGGCAGTTGTAGAAGGTTAAAGAATTACATGAGTTCATTCTGAATTTACTATCAGAAGTAATTTTTGTATGGCTACCTTGAAAGAGACCCTTAGGAGAAATTATTTTCCTCACAGAGATTGCATAAAATCACAAAACTTGCTACCTATCTAAAGAAAATCATGTAATAAACCTAATTATCAGCCTTGATATGCTTATTGTGGGCTGCTTTCTGAATTCCACAGAGGGGGTACAAGCTATCCAGCTACAGGCAAGGCAAGAAAATCAAATGGAAGAGAGTGTGTCCATGAAGGATACCTATCCCTCCTCTTTGCTCCTGGGCAACACAGAGGGATGTTCCATGGAAAAATACATTCAGATGATATCATTAGCCAGCAATAGGGCAGCCAAAAATGAATATTAGGAGATTGTAGCTGACACACCATAGGATGATGGAATTGTTTTCCTTGGGATTGACTTCTCCTTCTTGTTTCTTGGATGCTTTTACATCTGCCATAATTGTAAATGAGAATCAGCTTTGACATTCAGAATGCGAGCCCAGCAGCCAGACACTACCACTGTCGTGTACTTGGATCAACTGCGTGTCTTGAGTATCAGGAAGAATTTTTTTAATTGAAAATTGAGCTTAAGATGGATATTTTTAGTTTTAAACGTATATTTCTCCTCTTTCTGGCATGCCTGTAATGCACTGGATTAATGTCAGTCACAATTCTAGCTATGTACAGTTCAAATCCAGAGAAATGAAAATGAAACCTTATACTTACGCTGGATGTTTAAATATTTAAATAATCAACAGCAAGTATAAATGAAGGAAAGATGCTCTGTACTGAAATTCAAAAAAGCATCTACAAGATACTTTTGTCTACAAGATGGGGAGGCTGTTAAGAACTTCAGAGTCAAAACTTGAGGTGCAAAAGCAGCAGCTCTGTCAAATGGCAGCAAGGATGTACGTGACAGATATTTGTATTTAGCTACATTTCTTTTTATTTAGAAAAAAAGGCACTGCATTAATCTTTACTTTGCACAAGTATATTAACGTGCCTCATTCTTGTTCTGATCTCAGTTGAGTTCCTAATTAGCTCATTTTTACTATCAGATTTCAACAAGCACAGAGGAATGGTTGTGCAAGAAATAAGAAATGCACAGCAACACTAGAAGTAACTTTGCAAGCAATGAATCAAACCAAGTTTATTATTTATTACATTATTATATTATAATATAACATACAATATATAATATTATTATATAATATATTATAATATAAAATAATATATTGTTATATTATATATAATGTGTAATAATACATGATATTATATATATTTATTAAGTTTATTATTTTTTCTATATTTTATATATCAAACTAAGTTTCTTATTTGTCATTGCACTGCGTAACCACAGTGGTGGCATCACCACAAGTCAGAGGAAAAGCACAAAAGCGGAATTTGTCTGAAGAGATAGCTTTGGTTAGACAAAACTGCAAGCCATAAGGAAGGCTGACAGGTTTTCTTGTTCGGAGACTTTCTTCAATTCTATTAATTGATTCATGATGAGCTACCACCTTTCCCCTCACACCTCCACACACATGTGGCACTTCACAGCCTGCACTATCAACTCCTCACTATTCCAGTCACAAACTCTGGCAGCAGACAGCATTACCACTTTACCCAAGCAAAGAAACAGTAGGAATATGTGAGATTGTTGTCCCTGCCTCTGGATGGGCATGTTCATAAAAACTTCTTTTTTTTCCTTACCTTTTAAAGCGTCTTCAAGTGAGAGGCAAGTTGAAAGCGCTGGCCTCAGCTGAATGAATCACACATGGAAGTACAGCAGTTAAATAAAGCAAGCGGGTTACTGTTTCAGGTGTAAACTAGTCTGTAGCATTACTGGAGAACTAGATGAACAAGCCAGACCCCTTTGGAGTTGTTCTCTCATCATGCAACACATCAAAAGACAACACAAATGTAATTGGTCTCATAATTAAAATTCATGGATCATGCAGCCAATTACTCACTGATGTGAGACCCAGCAGACTCCAGATACACACGCAGCTCTTCCCTAGGAAGGGCACAGATTTATTCTGTAACCACGTGGTTGAGGACACACCTCGAGTGCTGTGTCCAGTTTGGGGCCCCTCAGTCCAGGAGGGACACTGAGGAGCTGGAGTGAGTCCAGAGCAGGACAACGAGGCTGGAGAAGGGTCTGGAGCACAAGTCCTGAGGAGCAGCTGAGGGAGCTGGGGGTGTTCAACCTGCAGGAACAAGGGGGGACCCCATCACAACTCCCTGGGATGAGGTTGTAGCCAGGTGGGGGCTGGTCTCTTCTCCAAAATAACGAGCGAGAGGAAATGGTCTCAAGTTGCACCAGGAGAGGTTTAAATCAGGTATTGGGAGAGTTTTCTTCGCTGAAAGGGTTGTAAAATATTGGAATTACTGACCAGGAAGGTGGTGGAGTCACCAACCGTAAAGATATTTGAAACACATGCAAATATGGCACTTAGGGACAGGGTTTAGTGACAGGCTTGTGCTGGGTTAACTGTTGGACTCAGCCATCTTAAAGATCTGTTCCAAGATAAATGATTCTGTGAGTTCAGAGAGGATACCAGACAGAGAGACATTCTGACCTATCTGGTCTGGTTATAAGGACCAGACCTATCTGATCTGACCTATCTAATCTGGTAACAAGAACTAATTTTCTTCCACTCTACACACTGAACAGTAGGTGAATGATCTATAAAGGACTGCATCAAATTTCTCCAACAACAAAAGAAAAGATCATTTTCTTAAGGTAGTAAGCTTTATTTCAAGGCCTTGTCTTCAGCAATATTAAATTACAGCTCTAATTCAAACTTGTAAACATAAAGCAAAGTATTCCATGTTTTCCCCTCTTAGTCTGCAAATATCCCTTCTCTTCACAAGGATTATAGTCTGTGGTGATAAAACCATGAGTAACCTTATTGTAGCATCCACAAGCTAAGAACAGCCTTTTCTGCTAGGTCTGGAGAATAAAGTAGCAAATACATGCATTTAGCACTAGAATTATTTTGCACAAAGTACAAATGCTAGAGGAGTCTTTTGGTAAAAGTACATATGTATTAATTTATTATTTATTATTTTTAAAGTATATATTATTTGATAAAAGCATATATTTATTTGATAGAATGTCCTTGGGTAGATCAAATTCCCTAAGACTGAAAACGTACCAAAGTGATGCTAAGGAAATATTTAATGAGTACAAAGGTCACTCATTTTTCTAATTTCAAAACACAAATCAGGTTCTTTCAGAAGATTAATGAGGCATCAAACCATCTCTAAAAGAAGTAAGAAAAATACTGAACCTTATAAGCCTCTGCATTATACACTTGATTTCATATCCTGAAATTGTGTTTTGTGTTATTTGGCTACTCTCTCTTCATTTGTCAAATTACAAATTGTGTTTTTCTGTAACAGAATCTGACCTGTACATCACTACAAGTTTTACACAGATCTTGCAATTTATCCAGACCTGCTGAAAGTGAGCAATACATCAAATGGCACTGTATGATACTGGTACCATACAACTCAAAAACTCTGCTATTTTATCTCTTTCCTCCACCCAGAAACTGTAATATGTCACCAAGAAAGGCTATGCTACCCTAAAATAAAAAGAAATACACACTTAAGCTAGTCAATAAAAGAGAATATTCCAGGCCATCATTAGAAGTGAAAGCTACCAGTGTTCACATTACTCTAAATTCTGTTTCTGAATATGAGAATCATGGCTTTCAGATCAAACCTCTTCAGAGGTAACACAAAGAAATCTCCAGCAAGTCCTCTTAAGACAGGCAAGGTCAAAAATCTCCAGCTCAGAGGACTGACATCTTCAGAAGTACCACATTGCCCCTGCAGATCTGACACTAAGACCCCTTAACATTTGACATTTCTCTAAGGGAATTTTAAAAAAAAATTAAAAGGGTCTTCTGTGCAATATTTTCTCATTCTTTGACTGACAGGTGTCCTGGGAATGCTGACTGTCAACTGGGAATTAAAAATTATTTTCCTGAAGAGAAGTATTGGGAGGTAGTTTTCTCATGTCCCACTGCATTGGTCAGTCTGTCAGGACAGCTGGTTTCAGGAAAATCAGCTCATTTCACCAATATCAGCTCACTTTTTTTTTTTTTCCTTAAATACTGTGGCTCTCAAATCACTAACAGGCATAATTTGAGTCTCTGGTTTCTTGTGCTCCTTTGCTTTTAGCCCAGTACATGCAGGAGGTGGATTCACTCTCTTTTCCAGCTGAGGTAGACCTCCCTCTCTGACAGATCTCTGGCACCCTGTGTCTTGTGTTAATGAGCAGCAGGACTTTCAGATCAAGGCATCAACAGCAAAATTATCTCAGGGTATTAACCTGCTCTAAAGCGGCTTTCCCTCTGGGTTTCAATGACCTCAACTAAGCAACATCTCTACAGTTCAGCTTGGGACAGGAGAAACATTGATATTTTGGACAAATATCCAATATTTCAGATATCCACACAAATATCCACTTATTTCAGATAAAACCTCACACGACTCCAGACAAGGACTTTCCACAGACCAAGAGCTCTGCTCCATCACATCCAATTTCCACAACCCTATCTAGAAAGATTTAGGGGGCATCCATGGCTTGGCTGTGACTTCACCCTCGAGTCTGACTCACAAGCCAAGAATTTTTCTTCTCTGTTTCCATTTCCTGCTTAATTTTGGCAGGTCAGTGTGGAGTCCCTGTAGAGCAAGGCCCACATATATCATGTGCTTCCATCCTGACCACTTAAAACTTCTCCTTCTGGGGTTCTACTGCCCTCCCTTCGGAGCAAATTCTGTTGAAAAACCGTATGGTTCATGTAGGAAAGGCTGTTTGCTTTTTAAAAATACAAGAAGCAGTTCTAGGCAAAGAGTAATTTTATATAGCTATGATCAGAGACAGCTAGGAAGGCTTACAGAAATTCTGGGGTTCACAAGCTGCATGGGCTGGTTCTTAGTGGTATAACCACTCAACAGCTCACTGCTCAGAGAAAAAAAATATAGTTACTCAATCATCTCAGAACAAAGATAAAACTTCCTCAGCTTTATGCCTTTGCTGTTATTTTAGCAATGGTGCACAACTGCCAACCTTCTATCCCCAATTATACCAAGAGAACAGGCATAGGAGCCTGGGATACCCTTTTTCCTTTACCCACTTTTGTATAAACAGACAAGTGTGTTCTTACCTAATGTAAAATCGTGCTATCTCGAATGTTTGGGATTTTTTCATGTCAACCTGTTCTTAGCCCTACGTACAGTTTACAACGAGACTCAGTTTCAGGCCAGAACTACAAATAGCTCTGTTTCTAATAAAACTTGTTTTGCTAGGAGTGTTTTAATGCTGGGAACTCAAAGGGCTTTAATAACTGCTTGATACTGGGTGTTTTTAAGTGCATAGGGAGCTTCCTAAAGTTTCTGATCCTGGTTCCCACAGGAGTTATTGAGACCAAACACATAATGAGGAGTACCAGGAGTCTTGGAACCACAGGACAAGCATCTCCCAGTTCAAGAAAATACTGGTAACAGCAAAAAAATTACTTCTTTATAGTTTTGTCACTACTTCGTTTGACTTTTCCATTCTTACAGCAAAGCCTGCTGGTGGGCTCTTGATTGAAATAGCACTGGATGAGGCCATGTGTATCACAAATGCAGCTCAGATCACTGAAAATCCTATCTAACAAAGATCAAACATATTTCAGTTAGCTATGTCTGCATCCTCCTTATTTTTCAGCCCTTCCAGTGATTAAATATACCTAGGCCACTACATAACCCTTGCAAACGAGGCATTCCCATTCCATCTCATGACATTCCCAAACACCTGCATCTTCTGCAGGCTCTTTTTCTGAGTATGAGGATCAGACAAAATGATTTCTCTTTTTTTTTGGGGGTAAAGGTGGTCACAGAGTAGTTGCTCCAGTTTTTTACTTCAAGTCCACAACAACACTTGGGAGTAAAAGACCTGACCCGCAAATCTCCAACCCACTGAATGACAACACAAATATAATCAGGAATTAACAGCAAGCTACAGACTTAAGCATTATTTATTTCATCTGCTGACTTAGGATGTGATTGTTCTCCAACAGAAATTAATGGTAAATTCCCCTTGAATTCAACAAGAGAAAGATGAAATCCCTGATTTCTTGCCTCCCTCCCTATAGAAGCAGAAAATTAATGAAAGTTAAATGACTCTTTTTTACTTAGAAATATGGAATAACTGTTGGGTCCATTTTTTCCATCATTATTCCTTTCTCTCATTCTTTTACCAGGCTTCTGATTTTTACTTTGAAAACTTAACAGAATAAACACACCCACCAAATAATAATAAAAAAAACCCCTCAATATACAGTAAAAGGCTGACCAACACAAAGTTTGTCTTCACAAAGCAGGCGCATTTGCATTTAGGATATTTTAAAATCACATTAACTGAACTGCAAGCCATTCACCCCGTCCACTGCCACTTCCCTCAGGTCCCTTTGTCACATGCACATACAGTGGGGAGTGCCAAGACAGAACATCCTACTGACCTTGGCAGTTGGCAGCTGTGATCAATCACTTCATAAAATCCTATGTGTCAGCTAGAAACCACTTGTGTTTCTTAAGCAAGTCAATCTGCTAAACAGCTTAAGTCAAGAAATCCACTCAAAGGTCTAAGAAGACAAACTCATGTGGATGAAATGTTTCTTTATGCCTGATTTTCTTTTTTTTTTTTTTTTCCCTAATAGTTAATATTAGAGTAGAAATTCCTCTGTGTCACTGTGAGAAGCTGCTTGCACACTCCAGTGGAGGTGTACTGGTTAATGGAGGGGATCTCATCACTACAGGTATCCCTGGCCATAACAAACTTCCCAACAGTTTTCAGACAATTAATCTGACCTAAAAATGAAGTGAGTTATCAAACAAAAGGAAAGGAAACATCCCTCCATAGAAACAGAGCATCAGACAGAATTGTTATTACCAAACACAGTGCTAAACAAACAAGACAGTTTTTAACCCTAGGCTGAACTTTAGTGGAATGAGATCAGCACAGAAAGTCACTCTTTCCATAATTATTTTCTCTTTAAAAACAACATTTCAATGGATTTCTTTGGACAATTTGCTCATTATTGAGACTGTGTAGTCTGCTCTTTGCCCCTAGATAGTCCTTTGAGCGTAATGTAAGTGATTTGTTAACTGTTTGCATACTTCATCTGTCCCACAAAAATAACAGGTTTTCCACTCAACCCTCTGGATAAATCAAAATGAAATAATCTTAAAATATGCAGAACAAACATAAAGGAAAAAAAATAAGGGGAAGGATTAGGATAGACAGTACACTGAAGAGACAAAGAAATGAAGCCAGCTGTGAGAAAATGAGGATAACATGACTCACTGGAGTCATGAATGAGTAAAGTGGCCTGTGCAGCTAATCTACAGTTAAACCTGATCACAAAAGCAATTTTACTACCTTGACTGCATTGTGATACCTTCTAGAAGTGGAATAATAAAGCAGAAGCTTGCTTCTTCAGACACCATTCACTCCTACAGCCATCCATGGGAACCAGCTCATTCTCCAAGAACATAACCATTCCAAAGTGCAATAATAAAACATGTTTCCATTCACAACCTGAGGGAAAAACATACGGTGTTTTGCACATTTTTACTGTAAAATGAGAACACTGGTACCTTCTTAGGGTACAGTGACACACTTCCTTTCTCACCTAGGCCAATAAAAGCATGCAATGCAAGCAGGGTGTCACACCTCACAGGTGTTCTGTCCACTTGAAAGTTACTCTGAGGCAGCATCAATTATACACATTATAATCAATTTTAATTTACTAGATTGTGCATTCTGTTAGGCTTCTAAATTTGTCATCTAATTAGAGTCTGCTCAAAGAGGGTTTTTTTCAGATTAGGATTTGGCAAGGAAAGAATTTTAAATGTCAGATTCATTTCCAACTTATATCTGACAGAGAAAGTTTGAGTTCTCCTGTTAGAACAGGAGGAAAAGGAATTGGCAATAGCTAACTATTAGTTTCAACAGCAAGGATGGGAACATAGCTGTTTGTTCAGTGTATTCCTGAAGCAGAAGGCAACAGGTTCAGAATTGTTGTGGCTTGATGCCATTTCATCACTGTGATAGTCTTTGAGGAAAATTTCCAAGCAAAAGCTTAAAATTCATTGCCACTTAAACAAGACAGTTTCTCTTTCCCCCTCATTGCACTTTAGGATGGCTGCTTATCACTGATACATGAAAACTGCTTCTGGAAGGTGGAAATAACAGCTTGGAAATGCAACTGGGTCATAGATTTTCTTGATTGTTTTCATATATTTTTTGTTAGGATATAGGAGTTAGTCCTTGGCTTGCACAAGAAATCTGTGAAAAAGCAGGTGGTCACTTCCACAGAGCTTAAGATTTCTCACCTGCACAATGAAAATAACAGCCAATACAGCCTTCTCAGAACTGGATGTTGAAATCAGTTTCAAACATCACAAATTTAAAAGCTGGTGGTGGGGGGGAACTGCCTTGCTAAGAACTGCAGCTACTGACTCCTTAAATGCTGTTACATCACCTGAATTCTGTTCACAAACTGATTCCAGTCTCACTTGCATCAGACTCTGAAGTCTGCTTTGGACTTCTGATTGGAACTTGCCATCAATTAATTGGCATACATTGTGTTCAGGCACTTGACTGGGGACAGGAAGAAGGCAAAACAAACAAAAAAAGACACTGGTTTTAGCTCAAGTCGATAGATGAGTGAGCCATCAGCTCTAGGAGGAGAGTGCCTTGGAGCTTAGATGATTTACTACAACGAAAAGTTAATTCCTACGTGGGTAAGAAAGCCTGCCTTTAGGCACCTGGAATTCAGAAGGTTTTCCTGTGAGGCAGAAGTCTTTATTAATATATGTAAATGAGATCACAGGCATATACAGAATCCTGGAGCTACTCCATGTGCTTAACTGGTTTACTTCAGTTTGGCTTTTACTGGACATTTCACTGCCCACTCCATTTCTGCATCTAACCATGACTCTAAAAAGGGCTTCAAAACTTCATGCAACTTAATTCAGCTGAAAGGGGGTGAGTCCCACAGATCTGGGGTACAGACACAGCCATGAGGTACAGTGCAACCTGCTCGGTGAAAAGTGACCATAAGCAGGTTCCTACCCCATGGAAAATGCAGAGTTACTTAAAGGAGCAAATCTTTAAACTAAAACTTAGACAGCTCACAGTCTGACACAGCTCATGTTGCAGCTAGGCAGACAGTAACTTGCTCACAGAGCTATTCCCTGAATTTCAGCAGGATCCATCCAGCAGGTGGATGCCAGGCAATAGTACCACAAGCACAGGCAGCATTTTTCAAGACAAAGATGCTGAACCTCCACCAGAAAATCCAGCAACGCACATTCAAAGGCTGTAAGATCCTGCTCTAACAAAACACGTGCTTTGAAACACATTTCAAAGGGTGTCTATTTTGACATTCTGCTGTGTGCAATTAACTGCTCACTGAAGTCTGCACTCCATAGCCTGAGGCCTTCTGCAAGTGAAGTGTCGAGACTTCCACAGCGCACTGAATCACACACAGCACCCATCTCACATTCTGTTTAAAAAAGCTGAGAGAAGAAAGCTTCCCTGGCGCAAGGCCAAGCACAGCGAGCCACCACCAGCTACATTTACTACAGAGCAGGGAGATGCCCCCTCCACCAACAGCACCCGTGAAGCAACATCCAGCAAATATCTATGGAAAGTTTCAAAGAGCCTCAAAAGGTAAAGAAATAAGTTGTTTTTGTAAGCATACACATTGATGGTAGTTCTAGGTATCTAATAACCCACACAGCACATGAGTGCATTATCCTAATTATATTCACCCAGCAACCACTTGACATTACTCAGGTCACTATTTATGCTGTCTGTGGGTAGTGAAATATACTTGTTCCAGAAAAGGTTTCCTCAAGATCAAAGTTCACCCTTAAAGGTAGAATTTTAGTACACTGATGCATTGTATCACGCGGCTTTTAAAAACAAAAACAAATGAGAAAACCTACATAAAGAGGATTGCACTAGACAGAAATTGACCATCTCATGGAAATGCAGCCTTTCAAACAGACAGATCCCGGATTTCCAACTCGGTTTCACTGAATCCACTGACAAACTCAAACCAGGCTCACTTCAGAGAAATCAAAACAGACTCATTTGACTGGCAGTCTCTGATGATAAGTACAGCTGTGAGGTTAAAAATTTTTAAAAAGCCCTTCTATGTCCACACAAGTTTAGCATCTAAATCCAAGCTAAGCTCCAGCACATAAATTGAATTAGAAATTGCAGAGAAAACACACATCTCAGTGTTCTTTGCTTATCTTAGTGAAGCAGAGGTTACTATCACTGTATAAAACAAAGAACACCAGAGGTCAAGTCCAAGACAGACTGAAAATCTGAAAGAAAGTGTTATTCATGTCATCTTGTGAGGAATGCTTTACAAATTCCATGAACTGGCAGGAAGAATGACAAGACATGCACTCCTGGCTGTCTAGACTGAGCTGGAGACCAACCAGCCACAAAGACTGCAAGAAAACAAATTCCCAAAAGCATTGGAAAAACACACTTAAATTAAACAAACTGATAATAAAAGCAAACAGGCTCCTTCCAAACAGACCTAAGTGATCCCCAGATTTTTGTCTTACTCGAGCCTAGAAGAACAGAACAATATTACACATGCCCATGGTAGCTGGAGATGAGAAAACAGTGGGTGCTGAGGGTCCTCTCCACTCTCTTCAGAGCCTTCAAGGCTTCTAGGTCACAACACCACAGAATGAGTAGCTCACGATCCCCTTGAGTTTCTCTCCAATTTATAATCTGAAACTTCACAAAAAAACTCTGTGAAATAAAGTGAACTTGCCTCAAACTCTCTCAAACTGCAATGGCATGAGGATTTCATCTGCTAAAGACCAGAATACCTTCTGTCTCAAAAGCCCTCCTGTGACAAAATTTGCATTAGAGGCCTGGCCTCTGCCAGCTTGTTTCCATGATAAAATTTTTAAAAAGCACAGTTTGGTTGGTTCTGTTCATGGGCATCAGCAACAGAGGTCTAAAGAACAAACAAAACTATAAAGGTGAAAACTCACAGTAGGTCCAAAGCAAGACATCCAACTTGTCTTCACAATGATCTGAAGATTGCACAGCAGTCAAAGCTGCTCTGATGTCTAATTAAGCTGGTTTTTGAGGGCACAGAAACCCTGTCCTTAAAGAAACCAATCACAAGTGGCTTCATACAGCACAGAGTTGTTTTGCATTTTTGAAGATCAATGAATACCTTCATAAAATGAGCCTAGGAAAGAAGAGCTAATGGTAAAATTGTTTAGGGACTGTGTACAGTGAAGATCAGCTCTATTTAATACAGGAGAACAAAATATACCACAGTTACAGATTTGGAGTGGAGGGTTATTGCAAGGAAAATAAAATCCTTTTGGTTTTTTTCCTTTTAATAAAATTTGAATGGATACCTTCTTTTTCCAGAGGATTTTCATCTCACTCCCAGAATAAAATTTCCACATCTCTCAGCAACACAAAGGAAATACATCAGTATTTTAAAGGTGTGCCGAAGTGATGGACTTCAGACTCTTTAGTTACTTAATGCTACACTAAAAACAACTGAATTTTTTAATCAGATCCCCAAAGCAGCTTTACAGGCTCATTTGCACTAATCCTTAATGCTGCCAAGAAAAAAGCTGCCATGAATCTGGCTCCATGAATGCTCATATGCCATAATCATCAATAAAACCCAGCCACTGATCACCCGCCTCCATCTAACTTTTCCCAGGCTTCTCTTCATTGGGAAAATTATATGGCAAGTACAGGTATCAGCAATGCAGAAATGTTATCAGGAATCCCTTTTGGTGGCTAAATCAGGGCTCTGGATCACTGAAATACACTGGCACA
Source organism: Emberiza elegans (assembly GCA_024865655.1). Taxonomy (NCBI): domain Eukaryota; kingdom Metazoa; phylum Chordata; class Aves; order Passeriformes; family Fringillidae; genus Emberiza; species Emberiza elegans. Next base: position 5,753,142 of record JALJVW010000158.1, read on the forward strand.
ATGCTCTGTAAATCCCCTCTCCAGCCAAAGCTTTATTTTCTGCCATATAAAGCAATTTCCTGCACTGCCATCACACTTTTCTGTCCCGCTGCCACCCAGCCCATTGTGGAGTTTTATTCATGAACCCAAAAGAGCTTCATCAGGAGTTGTAGGCTTGAAGCATATATACACAAGATAGCACTCATCTAGATTATTTTGTTGCTGATTAATTTGCCTTACACTACATAAAATAAATACTACACACATGATTTTTTTTTCAATTGCTTCTGTATACACATCTACCTCAAATAACCATTTAAAGCTCTTTCTGCAGTGCACTGAGGTCTTTCCCTGCTTTTCTCCCACGTATGAATGAGGTGTTCTTTAGCTCCATTTTCCTTCTGAAGCAGCTCAGAAGGAACTCTCCCCCTTTTGCCTGCCCCAAGCTTCAAGTAGGTACCTACAAGAGATTTTTCCAGCACTCACAAGTAGTACCACCACTGAGGTGGTAGATCAGGCTTAAAATATAAAAAGAGTTAAAAGTCAAGAATGTCAGTTGTCTATATTTCCTTGTAGAGAGCATGTTGAATGGAAAGCAGTAACAGAAGTACAGGAAAAACTATTAGTACAGGAAAAAAAAAAGTTCAATTGCAATCCAAAAGGTGGATCCTATATCCTATTCTAGAAAGCTACCTCAAATGCTATCAGGTACAAACCTCTGCTTCAAGGGTATTGCTCCCACAAACACAAAATCCTAACTTGGCTCCAGCAGCATTTTCACCATGACAGAAACCAGCATTGCCATGAAAGGAGTCCAGTGGAACTTAGCCTGATTATTTTAAAATTGAAATTAGTTCTTTTTAGAAAGGTTAGGAACCATGTTTTCTAGAGAGGGATGTGTATTGTACAAGACCACTTGACAAACTCTGTGAATTTGAAAAGCTTTTCAGCTGTAGATGAAAAGTCTCTGACCTCTCATACTTGGCTGCTTTTTCTAGGTTTATCACCCCAGCTATTACCTCCTTCTGCAAACCTGGCTTCTAGGCATCCTTTACACAATTGCACAGTTTTGTATGCTTTAAATGCACTAACTCGCCTGTACCTCCACCAGCCTTGTCACTGCACCTTCATGGCATACTTAGGGGGAGCTTGCTGCAGGTTCTGCTTAAATCCTGCCCTATTTGCAGAGATTTGCTCATGGGGGAGGCAGATCCCTTCCATATATATATATATATAGGTATCCTCTCTATAGATGGAGTCAGTTTGGCAAGCCAGTTTGCTGCTCCCTAATCCTTCAATTGTTCTGGTTGAGCTACTGCATTTTTCCTTGTGCTCTCCAGAGGATTTACCTAAGAGAGGTGTGTATGGGCCCAGTACACCAATGAGTGGGGACAGGGCAGGTGGAAAGATCTAATCCAGCGGGAAGCTGCCCAGTTTCTTTCACATACCACCAAATCACCAAAGTTTCTTTTCTTCTGCCAAGCCCTTCCCTCTCAGCCATCCTTTCTTTCCTACACGTGTGTTTTGTTTCAGTCTGTTGACATCGTCAGCCAAGAGTCAGCCGGTCTCTGCAGATTGGTCTGGATGCACATGAAATATATAAAAGGTATGCTCAGTTAAAGTAAAGCAGCACTGTGCCTAGTGAAAATGAAGAGAGTGAATCGCCCTCTGAAAGGCTTGAAGACACAGTTTGCGAATCCTTTGACATGATTATTTTAACATGTGTGTGTAAGGCAGGAAAAAGAGCACCACACTAAAGCCTTACGTGAGGAATTTCTGTTAAATCGATGACATGTTTAGATTTAAATCTCATGCAGAAGTGGCTGAATTTTCTTATGGTTTTAAGATGCTCAAAAGAATATAATTGTTAATTAGACAGTATAGTGGCGTGAGGGGGAGGGAGTGTTTTCAAAGCTGGATCATTTCCCTTTTATAGCATTCTTCAATAAACATTATTCCTGAGTCTGCTCTATGGGTAGCCTGGTTTCCTCATCAAGAAAACAAAGGTCTCAGAAACAGTTTCTTCATATCTATTAGTGTCTGTATATACAAATATATATATTTATATATCTCTCTTGATCCTAATAATAATAATAAAATAATAATAATAATAAAAAATAAAGAAAGTGATTTGTCAATGATAGGTCCTTATCAGTTTCAATGAGATAAACAAAGGAGGAGGAATAAGATGATTTAAGAGGAGTGGAAAATCATTCAGAGCTCAAGAGATCTATTGTTATTGTCACCACAGGTATGAATTGCACAAGGATTTATTATTGTAAAAACACATTAAAAGAGGTGACAGTTGTCTGGCTTCAAAAATGCTGGTCACCAATTCATTGGAATTAAGGAATTTCTAAGGTTCTCCAAGTTGTTTTAGTGTGAGCACAGAGTTTGTGGTAATTGGGAGCATCATCCCCAATGTGCCACAGCTGTGAGCAGCAGGTGAGCAGCATTGAAGGTAAGGAGTGCCCAGGGGCACTGCCCAACCACCAGAGGGAACAGAGGGCACACAGGTGCAGTGCATCAGCAGGAGGGGATAAAAGGCTGGGCTAAAGAATGAGATGAGCAGATGCTTGCAGCTTCTGAAGTGGCTGGATGTTGCTCTGTGTGGGCTGAAGCCCTCTGGAATTCTATGGTGGCACTCTGTGTGTCGTGGCCACCTCAACTGTGCCATGTGCCACCACTGACCAGCTGGGAATGCTGGGGAGCCAAATCACCTTTTCCACCCTTGGCTGCTGTGGTTAGCAGACATGTAAGTCAGAAGTGACTTGATTTGTTTCTGGGTCACTTGTGGGGAAAAGGAATGCAGAAGGACTGGTGTTTCTAAAACTGTTACTTTATAATAGATAAAGTAATATGTAATTCAAAATGCTGCTTTGGGACTTGTCTTTTAGGCCTACACCTATATCCTGACTAGTAGATTTGTTTAATTGCTGTGTATTTCTGTGAAAGTAATTAATGTTTTGCATTTTGTGACACGTGCCTTTCACCAAGCTTTGTGTTTCTATTCTGATTAATTCTACCCTAAGTGCACAAGTGGCTTTCTCTGCCATGTCCACATTACAGTCTCAGTTGTAATATAGAGTTTTTGGGGTTTTATTCTCCCATTTTGATTAGGTAAATAAGACAAAAGGAAGGAATGTTGTGACTGCAATATAGGGTTTTTTCCCCCCTCAGGTAGATGTATCAATTTTGTGGTTTAGTAAGAGATGTAGTAGTTTTCATGTGGATTATAATCTAGATGGTTTTATATGGTCTTGAAGGCATCTGTTGGACTTTGTCAGCTCTATGTTATAATTTCTTGCTGTTTTATTTCTGTCAGCTGTTTTAAGCTATAGATATTGCTCAGATGCTCTGAATGAACCTTGGTGTAGGCACAGAGTTTGTGGTAATTGGGAGTGGATAATGGGCTACAGCTGTGAGCAGCAGGTGAGCAGCATTGAAGGTAAGGCGTGCCCAGGGGCACTGCCCAACCACCAGAGGGAACAGAGGGCACACAGGTGCAGTGCATCAGCAGGAGGGGATAAAAGGCTGGGCTGAAGGGCAACAAGGGCAGATGCCTGCAGCTTCTGAAGTGCTGTGGTGTTACGACTAGTAGATTTGTTTAATTGCTGTGTATTTCTGTGAAAGTAATTAATGTTTTGCATTTTGTGACACGTGCCTTTCACCAAGCTTTGTGTTTCTATTTGTATCTGTATATACAAATATATATATTTATATATCTCTCTTGATCCTAATAATAATAATAATAATAATAATAATAATAATAATAATAATAATAATAATAATAATAATAATAATAATAATAATAATAATAATAATAATAATAATAATAATAATAATAATAATAATAATAATAATAATAATAATAATAATAATAATAATAATAATAATAATAATAATAATAATAATAATAATAATAATAATAATAATAATAATAATAATAATAATAATAATAATAATAATAATAATAATAATAATAATAATAATAATAATAATAATAATAATAATAATAATAATAATAATAATAATAATAATAATAATAATAATAATAATAATAATAATAATAATAATAATAATAATAATAATAATAATAATAATAATAATAATAATAATAATAATAATAATAATAATAATAATAATAATAATAATAATAATAATAATAATAATAATAATAATAATAATAATAATAATAATAATAATAATAATAATAATAATAATAATAATAATAATAATAATAATAATAATAATAATAATAATAATAATAATAATAATAATAATAATAATAATAATAATAATAATAATAATAATAATAATAATAATAATAATAATAATAATAATAATAATAATAATAATAATAATAATAATAATAATAATAATAATAATAATAATAATAATAATAATAATAATAATAATAATAATAATAATAATAATAATAATAATAATAATAATAATAATAATAATAATAATAATAATAATAATAATAATAATAATAATAATAATAATAATAATAATAATAATAATAATAATAATAATAATAATAATAATAATAATAATAATAATAATAATAATAATAATAATAATAATAATAATAATAATAATAATAATAATAATAATAATAATAATAATAATAATAATAATAATAATAATAATAATAATAATAATAATAATAATAATAATAATAATAATAATAATAATAATAATAATAATAATAATAATAATAATAATAATAATAATAATAATAATAATAATAATAATAATAATAATAATAATAATAATAATAATAATAATAATAATAATAATAATAATAATAATAATAATAATAATAATAATAATAATAATAATAATAATAATAATAATAATAATAATAATAATAATAATAATAATAATAATAATAATAATAATAATAATAATAATAATAATAATAATAATAATAATAATAATAATAATAATAATAATAATAATAATAATAATAATAATAATAATAATAATAATAATAATAATAATAATAATAATAATAATAATAATAATAATAATAATAATAATAATAATAACACAGAGTTTGTGGTAATTGGGAGCATCATCCCCACGTGCCACAGCTGTGAGCAGCAGGTGAGCAGCATTGAAGGTAAGGAGGCCCAGGGGCAATTTGCCCAACCACCAAATGGAACAGAGGGCAATACAGGCAGTGCATCAGCAGGAGGGGATAAAAGGCTGGGCTAAAGAATGAGATGAGCAGATGCTTGCAGCTTCTGAAGTGGCTGGATGTTGCTCTGTGTGGGCTGAAGCCTCTGGAATTCTATGGTGGCACTCTGTGTGTGGGCCACCTCAACTGTGCCATGTGCCACCACTGACCAGCTGGGAATGCTGGGGAGCCAAATCACCTTTTCCACCCTTGGCTGCTGTGGGCCCAACCACCAAATGGAACAGAGGGCACACAGGTGCAGTGCATCAGCAGGAGGGGATAAAAAAGCTGGGCTAAAGAATGAGATGACAGATGCTTGCAGCTTCTGAAGTGGCTGGATGTTGCTCTGTGGGCTGAAGCCCTCTGGAATTCTATGGCGGCACTCTGTGTCGTGGGCCATTTTCAACTGTGCCATGTGCCACCACTGACCAGCTGGGAATGCTGGGGAGCCAAATCACCTTTTCCACCCTTGGCTGCTGTGGTTAGCAGACATGTAAGTCAGAAGTGACTTGATTTGTTTCTGGGTCACTTGTGGGAAAAGGAATGCAGAAGGACTGGTGTTTTAAAACTGTTACTTTATAATAGATAAAGTAATATGTAATTCAAAATGCTGCTTTGGGACTTGTCTTTTAGGCCTACACCTATATCCTGACTAGTAGATTTGTTTAATTGCTTGTGTATTTCTGTGAAAGTAATTAATGTTTTGCATTTTGTGACACGTGCCTTTCACCAAGCTTTGTGTTTCTATTCTGATTAATTCTACCCTAAGTGCACAAGTGACTTGATTTGTTTCTGGGTCACTTGTGGGAAAAGGAATGCAGAAGGACTGGTGTTTCTAAAACTGTTACTTTATAATAGATAAAGTAATATGTAATTCAAAATGCTGCTTTGGGACTTGTCTTTTGCCCAACCACCAAATGGAACAGAGGGCACACAGGTGCAGTGCATCAGCAGGAGGGGATAAAAGGCTGGGCTAAAGAATGAGATGAGCAGATGCTTGCAGCTTCTGAAGTGGCTGGATGTTGCTCTGTGTGGGCTGAAGCCCTCTGGAATTCTATGGTGGCACTCTGTGTGTCGTGGCCACCTCAACTGTGCCATGTGCCACCACTGACCAGCTGGGAATGCTGGGGAGCCAAATCACCTTTTCCACCCTTGGCTGCTGTGGTTAGCAGACGTGTAAGTCAGAAGTGACTTGATTTGTTTCTGGGTCACTTGTGGGGAAAAGGAATGCAGAAGGACTGGTGTTTCTAAAACTGTTACTTTATAATAGATAAAGTAATATGTAATTCAAAATGCTGCTTTGGGACTTGTCTTTTAGGCCTACACCTATATCCTGACTAGTAGATTTGTTTAATTGCTGTGTATTTCTGTGAAAGTAATTAATGTTTTGCATTTTGTGACACGTGCCTTTCACCAAGCTTTGTGTTTCTATTCTGATTAATTCTACCCTAAGTGCACAAGTGGCTTTCTCTGCCATGTCCACATTACAGTCTCAGTTGTAATATAGAGTTTTGGGGTTTTATTCTCCCATTTTGATTAGGTAAATAAGACAAAAGGAAGGAATGTTGTGACTGCAATATAGGGTTTTTTCCCCCCTCAGGTAGATGTATCAATTTTGTGGTTTAGTAAGAGATGTAGTAGTTTTCATGTGGATTATAATCTAGATGGTTTTATATGGTCTTGAAGGCATCTGTTGGACTTTGTCAGCTGTATGTTATAATTTCTTGCTGTTTTATTTCTGTCAGCTGTTTTAAGCTATAGATATTGCTCAGATGCTCTGAATGAACCTTGGTGTAGGCTCAGAGTTTGTGGTGATTGGGAGTGGATAATGGGCTACAGCTGTGAGCAGCAGGTGAGCAGCATTGAAGGTAAGGAGTGCCCAGGGGCACTGCCCAACCACCAAAGGGAACAGAGGGCACACAGGTGCAGTGCATCAGCAGGAGGGGATAAAAGGCTGGGCTGAAGGGCAACAAGGGCAGATGCCTGCAGCTTCTGAAGTGCTGTGGTGTTACTCTGTGTGGGCTGAAGCCTTCTGGCATGGTATGGTGACAGTCCATGTATCATGGCTGTCTCAACTGTGACATTTAGGAATTATTCTTTTGGTTTTTTGGGATATTCTTATTTCGAGCGTCAGTTCCTTGCTGCAAATATTTTGGATGCAGATTCCTGTTGAGACTGTGGCAGCATTATCTTTGGCCTGTAAGTACAAAACTTTCACAAATTCATTTTTGTGGATGCTTCAGAAGCTCTTCTGTGTGTATGGTGCAGTCTTGGAACAGTTTTGGTATTTTTATGTGAATGCACAGGTACTGAGTGCTAGTGTCATAGCTTCAGTCTCCTTGAAAGAGTGCTGAGCAGCTGTAAAATGTAGAATTGTGCTTCACTGCAAATGAATTTTCTTTAGTGAGGTATGAGTCATTAGAATGATTGTGCTATAGGTCATAGTTGTGAAGGAATTTTTAAATTTCTACTGTAGAGGGCATTTGCCAGTGCCTCTTTCTCCCTGAGGTCTAAATTCTCTTAAGACTCTCTTTAAATTCTCCTGTGAGAATTTAAAACAATTTTTTAGGACAGCTACTGTAAAATTCCATGACCTTTTTTTGACTGAGCAGGTACATCCCCTTTCTTTCTTTAATTTCTGCTTGAGTTTAAGCTGTAAACTTAGCAGTTTAGAAACATACTTTATACTTTCCTGCAAAACCATAAAGCTACAGGTCTATTAGTTGTTGAACTATGTCTTTAAGCAGAAAATGCTTTTCCTGTAATCCAGGCTTGCTAGCTTTTCACAGATTAAAGGCCATCATATAATTGAGACTGCTGTTGTTTTTTTTCCCGTCGGTATTCTTGCTTTTTCTTGGTATTTTATACTGCATTTGTAACTGCAAAACTGGGAAGGTAGCTTGGGTTCCTTATCGAGTGATTATTTTGTTTTGTATTGCTGTTAGCAGTAAAAGTTGCTATTTTTTTACTGCTTTAAGGGCTTAGAGAGGGGACCTCTGAGAGCTGCAGTGTTCTAAAGCAGGGCCATCTGCAGGTGTGTGCTGCAAGGTGCCCACCTGCTTGGAGCAGGAGCAATCAGCCTAGTGGGACAGTCATGTGCCACCACTTCCCTTGGCGCTTGGAAGCTCAGATTTTGGCTGTGAGTTACTGCAGCTGAGGAATGGTCCTTTTCTGCTCTTCCTGTCATATCTGCTACAGGGTTGGCCCACACAGCTGGAGCTCCTCTTGTCAAGAGCAAGAAGGTTCCTAGGCCAGCTTAATTTGGGATGCTCTGTTTTTGCTTTGTACCTCATTTTATAGGATAACCAGCTGGTGATTTGGCTGTTTCTGTAGGGATTAGGCAGTTTCTGAATGGCTTTGGTAATGTGGAATTGTTGAAATACACAGACTCAAAAGGCTAAAGAAGCTGTATGATTATATTCTGATTAAATGGAATAAAAATATTTGTCAGATGCTTACATTGCCTATATACTCTACTTTTCTACTTCATTAGTCAAAGATTTATAAAGCTGTAAATTTGATTTTAAGAGTGTGAAGGAAATTATGTTTTAAAAATATTGTGAGTATCATAAATCCTTTCTGGGGTTGTTATTAAATTAGCCTGGTGTTTACATATTATTTTTAATGACTTACCTCTTGTCATCATTTAGATCTACTCAGTCACCCATTTGGTAATAAATTCTTCAGCCTTGGGAATACTGCATGATTTTAATTCATACACTTCTGATTGGTAATTAGCTATACTTCACTGAGGTGGACCATCAGCTTTCAAAATTGCTTCAGTGAAAATGAAAACTACATAATGAATTCAATAATACAATGACTTTTTTTCCCCCAGCATTTAATATGTTCCTGAACCAAATGTTTAAACTATTGCACCTTAACTTTCTTGCTTCTAATGGCTACACTTCTGTACCATGATCATAAACTAAAAATGAAAATGCCTTCCTGTGTTCACAAATCTTTCCTCATAAGAAAGCAGCAGAACATATAATGATTTAGAGAAGAGAACAAGTTGTGTAGAGCTTGAAGCCCTACACCTCCTAAATTGGGAAAATTTTCACTCAGTGTGCCGGTTTTGCCACTCAGGCCCATCTTTAGACATCATGAAACTTTTACTGTCATGCACTTTTATGACACAATTATGAATGTAAAAGCAGGGATTGAATGCTAGGGAAGGAAAATGGTTTCCCAGACTCTGTTATCAATGACAAAACACTCAGAGAAGGCAGTAAAAGCAGAGAGCCAGTAGGTGCAGTTGAGGTGTGATGACATTTGGGAATATGGATCTGCCCTAACAAAGGGAAAGGGAGATGGCAAGAAATGGTGCCTCTTCCTTTGTGCTGCCACAGGGAGCTGGGCTCATTGGTGTGGTTTCCTTGGAAAGACTTAAATCTGTTCTGCAGTATCTGTTGTTTTTAAAGATAGACTCTCCATCGGGCAGTAGGTGCTGGGCTCTCACTTTCCATCCCACCACAAGCAGCTCAGGGGTCTGCTGAGTAGCAGCTGTTCTGAAAGCAGTCTAAAGAACAGGAAAACAGAGGAGACAAAGAAAACAGGAAGAAGTTGTTGAATGTACACTCAGTGTAGTATGTTATACAGAGTGTTTATTATATTTATATCAGGATGTGTTTTATTACCTCATGAAATTCAGTCATATGGATAATTTGAGGAATTAAACTCACTCAGCCCAGTGTCTTTATGTATTGTAATAGCTTAAAACTTATTTCCACAGGTGTTTCCAAAGACCCACAGAGGTTGCATGACTGAAATATTAACATATTATTCTAATAATATGATGCTGCTCTGACTCAAGAGCTTTTAACCTGATACTTTTCAGGTTACTGAATTGCCAAAAAGGGGGTTTTTGTTCATACTTTCACACTGGTGCTTTTTTCATTTAATATGAAGTAGTGATATAATGAATAAATTATGACCAGATGAAAGCCTGGAATTTGACATGTCATCCCAGGATGGTGATAGCACCTGGCAAAGTAAACACTTCCCAACAATGTGCTATCTGTATGAAGGACAGGGACCTAGGGGGTAGCTGAGGTGGCATTTGATACAAGCAGGAATGTAAAAGCCCCGTTGGACAAGCAAATAAATTGTTACTGACACAGGAGCTGGAGACCAACTCCTACCTTCAGCGTAGGAGCTGATGAGGCACTCCTCATGGATCTGTGGTTTGGATTGTTTTTAGGAAAATGCGGAGTTTAAATGAAGCATTTGCACGAGGCCACCTCGCTGTGTTATCAGGAGGTAATTCAACCTGACCGTCACTCCCTTGGCTGCAGTGGGCATCCTGGCTCAAGACAAACGTGGGGAAGGGGTTTTGCTGCTGGGATTTTGCTGATTCCAGGCACAGCTCCCAGTCCCCAGAGGAGAGTTTTCAACAGGCACGGTGGGAGTTCTCCAAGCCGAGTATCCGGCTGGGCGCTGTGCTTGATTCAGATACATCTGTAACGCTTATTGTAGCTGATGAAGAATTATTCCCACTGCCAAGACCGTTTCAGCCCGTGTGATGAGGGCTGATGAAGGAGGTGTGAGCTGGGAAATCTTACTTGAGTTGGAAATCTTGCGAGGTTCTAATGACGGTGAGGCTGGGGTGCCTGACTACTTTCACACCTGATGCCAGATATTTGGTTTTGCATTTGCCAGTGAGTGAGCTGCAGCCAAGAATCTCCTAATAATTTCTTTTTATTTTTGAAAAGACCACCCATAACTTCTGCTGAGGGAGAAAAAGATTTTTGCTAGTAACAGTTTTGTCAGCATTATATTTTCCATATATTTCAAAGGCCAACTAGCTTGTCTCTTTCTTGGTGTTTTGTGGTGCACTAGAGACTGCCTGGGCACTACTACATCCTTTTTGAGAAGTTCATAATCTATTCTGCTATTTTTGTCAAAAAAAACCCCACCTGGTGGATACATGTCTCTTTTGAGAACTTGTGTCTGTGAGCATAAGAAGATTTTTGGTTATGCAGATGAGAGAGTTTCATGTGCAGGTGCTTAAAATGTCATAAATGCAAAACTTGGGGTTTGGAGCTCTGGAAAGTGTCAACCTCCAGTAATGTAGTTAGGATACTATAAAGCAACATCTAAGTTTTAGTGACAGGACAGGAGAGAATGGCTTCCACGTGGAAGAGGGTGGGTTTAGGGTTAGATAAAGGAAGAAGGTCTCTACTGCGAGGGTGGTGAGGCCCTGGCACAGGTTGCCCAGAGAGAAGCTGTGGGATGCGATGGGATGGCCCATCCCTGGAGTGTTCAAGGCCAGGTTGGATGGAGCTTTCAGCAACCTGGTCTAGTGGAAGGTGTCTCTGCTCATGATGGGGGGGCATAACTAGATGATCTTTAAGGTATCTTCCAACCCAGGCCATTCCATGATTCTCCAAAATTTCCTGTTCCTACTGATAAGGTGATTCTGGCTTTTATTTATTTATTTGTCTGAAAGGCTGAGCAACAATGGGTGTTCTATGACTGTTTCTAACTTTTTGGGGACATGTAGAGTTGGAGCGTTGCCACAAAGTCACTCTTTCCCCTATAGCTGTTTGATCCTGGTTCGAGAATTAGATTATGAATCTTAAAAGTAGTTTAGAAAAAATGCTGAGCCCATGTCAGTGAAAATACTCAATACTCCTACAAGAATGGCAGTTTAATGTCAAGTAATTGCATTGTTTGTTGATGTTTCATATGGTTAGCCTGGAACCAAACAAATTTAATCTCTGAACATGCATTAGTATTTAACCTGACTGGGCATTCTCTTTGAGATAGCAGATTATGACTTAAGTGAAGCTTTATTACCTGTGATGTGTCATGCAAAGAAAAGACTTTTTGTCTCATGAATGGTCATAATTTCCTTTCAGAGGAAGGATCCCCAGTTATTCTGTGGTTAGTTACTCACTCATCTCGGAGGTTTTAAGCTTAAAACACTCTGAAATTGCAGTATTTATTTTTCTCAGAAAGTAAGAGGAAATGATTCTTATTTTTTTTCAAGGAGTAAAATCAAGTGTGCCTAATGATAATTAATGAAAAATAGAACTTTGAGTTATATTGGTTTGGAGTTTGTGTTTAGCAGATCTGTTAATAGATGTCTGGGCTAATTCAGATGATTTTCATGGAATAAAATGGATGTCACAGCAGTGAGGGGTTAAAGGGATAGTTGTGGTCCACAGTCAGAGTAGAGGTAGCTTAGATACTTGATTAAATTAACAAGAATGGTTTTGATCTAATCTAGATGCTTACATGCCAAGGGCAGGGAAGACTATTGTTGGATATTGCTGTGAAGGTCAAAAGTTAAATTTGTAAAATTTGTAATTTGTTAAATTTGTAAAATTTGTAAAAGTTAAATTTGTATTTTGCAGATCCTCTTGTGAGGGGATGACTCCTAATTTACTGGTGGGAAATGGAGATGCTGAGCAGGCAGATCATGAACTTGCTTTGTGATTTCTAAATTAGCAGTGGTGTTTTAATAGTTGTGATTCAATAGCACCCTAAAATTGAGAAGATTTTTCTTTCTTGTCCAAGAAGGATACTGCACTAACAAATGTAGGGTGATTCAAACTGAATCACAGTTTACTGTAAAGGTACCAGTCTTAGGCATAGGTGCTCCTCAGCAATCAAAATATTCAGTTGGATCCGTTCTCCTACTCCTTGTTTTGTTAGAAGCAGACCAATTTAATTTTCCTATACTTTCTGTTGAAAATGATAGCTCTTAATTTACTGCTCAGGAAGTGAAAAGGCAAAGCCCAGACCCACACAAACCTCTGCGACTGCCTGGGCAATGAAATGTAGAGCTATTACTCAACGTGTTGAGTAACAAACCCCAGTTCAAGCTTAATCAACCAATTCTATCAGGAGGAGCTTAGATAATAAAGCGGAAAAGTATAATAAGGTTATAGTTTAGAGACAAATATGTGTTATAAAGAGTCATTGCTTGTTCCTCAAGGCTGTCTTGGATTTACATTGAGATGGACACAGCTGACTATGGTGTCAATTTGTTGTTGAGGTCATAGGAGGGGGTAAATCTGTCTATGAAATTTTCTGGAATGGAACTGTATAGAGAAGACATGAAAGGTTCTCTTGATAGTCCTGCATATCCCTTCTCTCTGTCTCTGAGTCACTGTGTATCCTCTTGCCACATCACACTGGCCTTGATGCTTCTGGTCACTTTTTGCTACTGAAGGTGTAAAAATATTCTTTATTAGTGGTGCTGATATGCACAAGAAAAGAAGCACCCACAGACCAGCACAGTAGTAAATTAGCAAGTGGCAATATTTTATTTTCACAAGTGCTGGATTTGTAAGAGAATATAAAACCCTCACAGTGGGGAAACATTTGCCAGTTTAATGGAGTTTAGACCAGCCCTGCCAAAATTGGACCCACGCAAATGTGCTTGTGTTAACCTGGTGTAATACTAATCTCTGTTACAGAGATAATACACCATTAATAATTGCTCTATTATTATTCATAATATCTATTATTATTTCCTTCAGTGTCTCTTTCTTTTCCTCTTCTAAATCTCTTTGCATGTTGGCTGGACTGTGATGGTTGCATGACATGAAGATGCAATTAGTGCTGCTTCCAGAGGTTGTGACTCTTGCCGAGTCCTCATGGCTGCACTTCAAAGTGCTATCACAGCCCTCTTGGCTGGATGGCCCAAACAATCTGATGCTCTGAGATTAGCCAACATCAGTGATTATCTGTCAGCAGTGCCTGTCCCCACAAGTAGGGGTTTGTCTGTGAGGCTGGGACTCCCCACTAAAAATTCAGAGCTTCTTTCAGAGTCCTTGCCCCTGTTACCTCATTTGTCTTTCTGTAGTGTGTGTTCCCTCCATTTTGCCAATTGAACTTCAGTCCTCTAAAGGTAAGGTCAGCTTTTCTGCCAAGCTAAAAAATTTTCTGCTGTCCAAAGGAGTAATCTCACAGTCTCTGAGGCCCTTATCTGACCTCCTCCTTTTAAGTCTGGATCAGAAAACATGCTGTCTCAAACTAAAGCTCTTTAATTCCTATTTTGGATGCTTAAGGCTGACTTTGAAAAATGCTGAGTGTGCTGCAGTGGCAGTTTAAACTCGGAACCAGCAGGGCCTGGCTCTGGTGTGTAGTGAGCCACCTAGAAAGAAAAAAACCACAGACACAGCTTTGGGTTATTTAAAACTCTTTGCTTGGCTGAGCAACAGTATTGCTGGATATGCCAAGACCTGTTAATTTATATACTCTTCTCATCTGTTAAAGCAATAGGAATAACAGAAAAAGATTTGTGTGGTCACCAGACATTAATTTTTCACCATGGCTAGATGTTAACCCTGGCACCAGCCACCTCATCCAATGCAAGGGCAACCCAATTGTCCTCAATATCTGAGGAGATGTGGACACCCACTATACCCATGAGCAAACTGTGCTCTGCTGTGTCTGTAATGTGTAATCCCAATCAGTGGATATGTTTGCATAAGTGATGATCTTTGATCTTGGACTTTCCCCTCTGTCCTCTCCTACCCCTCGACCCTTCAGGAGTTCTGTAATCTTTCAGAGACTGAAAGGGTCCTTGTTAGGAGATAGTTTCACTTCACTTTTCTTTTCTACCTCAAGCTGACAGATCTAGCTGTAAGAAAATCCTGCTGTGTGTTTTTATTGTTTGGGTTTTTAAAATCTCATGTTGGTACAGTTTACACTTCAGCATGATTCAAGATTTTACTCTTACATCTCAAAAGTACAGAAATGTTAGCAGAGTAAGGGCTTGTGTTCTATTTGGCTTCTATATTCAAGGATCTTGAAAGAACCCAAACCTTTTTTTTTTACAGAGAACATTCTTCAGAAGCAAGCAAATCTCTAAACCTATCCTCTTTCTCTGGGGCTTTCAGTGGAAACATTGAGTCTAAATATCATCACTGGTGTGACCATCTTTGTGCAGCTCCTTAAATGGCACCAGGAGAGCCAGGGCTGTGGTGGTGAAATTTTGGCAGCCACATGAGGCTTGAAAGCCTGCAGGGTAGGAAGAACAACATGGTGTATTTTAGAACTGGACATGAGCATACAATTCTTTAAATAAGCTTGGGTTTTGGTTCTTGTTTTCTTTCTTACTAAAAATCTCTTAATGGCCCCATTGACTGAAATTCTAATTGCATTAGGAACATTTTCCATGCTGACTTTTCATTATTCAGCAGAGAAGAATACATTCAGAGGTGGTTTTTTGGGATTGTAGGAGTTAAAAAATATCCTGAACTGCTAGTTCCTACAGTTTTACTTTGTAAATAACCCTTTCCTCCCTATCCCTGTCAAATTATGTGGTTTTAACACAAAAAAATTATAACCTCATAACAATTTTGAGTATTTAAACATTAGGAAGCATCATAGTTGAGAGATGGCAGAGCTTTAATTTATTTCATTGCTGAGCAATCATTATAATGCTGTTTTTAATTATACTGTCACGTATGTTGGTCATCTTATTGTTTAATTTCAGGTCCCTGTTCCAAAATGTGAGGTCGAGAGATTTTTGGAGCCAAATGCCTTGCCATGAGATTTCATTTAAAACACAAGTTGCAAAAACGTCAACGTGGATTAAATGGATGTTTACAATGAAGCATCTAAAGGAACCTTATGAGAAAGCATTACCTAGCTTAGGAAAGGTGTAAAACATCTGGAAAATATGGGCTAAACTATTTTCCTACATGGTTGGTGATGTAGTTGTCTTGTCTTGCTAAGTTCTACACTGAAGTTGTTCACTGGGTACACCTTTCAGGGAGGTGTCTTGACTTCCACCCCAACTCCCCAGCACCTATTAGTGAAAATGTTGACAATATCCTGAATGTTGACAATATCGTAAGTCTCCTCTCCATGAGGAGAACAAAAAAAAAAAGGAAAACACCAAATACAATAGTGAAACCAATGGTTTCTTTTTCTCCCCAAGAACTGGGTCATAGCAAGTATTTTTGAAAAACTTCCTTGCTCATAGTAAGTGAAAATCAGTGCAAAAAGTTCTGCAGGGCATGGCAATTTGCACGAGCTGCTGTTTGTGAAAATGAATACAAAACTTAATACAATACTTAAGTTCTGTTTTAAGAGAGTGGTTTAGAATCATTATTTATTTAATTTAGCAACATTAATGCAGAGGAAATGGACAGACCTAGGTAGATACTGGGGTTTTTTTTTGTTTCCTTTTTTCCCCTGTATCAATCTGTCTTTGCCCTTGTTAAAAATACTCAGTGTACACATACCATGCATAAATTTGCCTTTGTGACATCAAAGAGTCTGGTTGTGCTGCTCAGGCCATCTATAAGATTATACAGACCAGAACCTGGCGGGCTCATGACAGACACTTGACCCTGCGAGGCAGTCCCAGGCCAGGCTGGATTTAAACCCAACCTGTGGGATTTAAACGCCGCCGTTTGCAGCCAGCGCGCGGCCGAACAAACGCGCATTGTTGTCACAATTGGAACCACATGCTGAGTAATGGAGCAGAGGTGCAACTTTCCTCAGTGTGTGGACAGTTGGAAAAGGGAATGTATTTTTTCATTTATGTCTGTGTGTCTCAGGGCTCCCTTACTTTGTTTTCTTAGCGAAACTCAGACAGATCAGACGTGTAGGATTAATGGAGCTGGGCACTGACAGACCAGCTCTGTTCCAGTTGCAGTGACTGTGGAAGAATTGGATTTGGACCCTCTTCTCCAGTCCTCCAGGAGCAAGATTTCAGTTACTATGACAGGTCGCCAAGGACTATTTTATTTTAACCCATGTCAAACCTGAGCTTACCTGTGGGGTTAAACCACAGCCTGCTGAGCCAAGTGTATCTGAATGCAAACTCATTTCACTGACTGTTTGTTGCTGTTTGGAAAGTCCAGCCACATAGGGTATGGAACAACCTCCACCAAACAGAACTTTTCGGCCTTCGTTGCATGTGAAATATTGCATGCTGCTTCCTCCCAGCTTGCAGCCAGTGCATCGGTTCCTGTTTATTAGAAAATGAAATGAGGGCAGGATGAAAGCATTTGGATTATGTTCTCAAGCATGTGGTGTTGCCCTGTGCAGGGCCAGGAGTTGGATTTTGAGGATCTTTGTGGGTTCCTTCCAACTCAGGATGCTTTATGATTGTCTGATTTTGTGATAGAAATAATAGAATTTTCTCTTTGGGATAAACAAGGTGAAATTATGACTGCCCTTTACTCTGTAAACCAAAAGAGCTTGTGGGAGGTGTAAACTCATGTTTACTTGGGGTACTTCCAGTTGGTGACATTAAGTCCATAGCCGTCTCCTTCCTGGCATTAGTAACCAAATCAGGGTTCTTCTGAATTGAGATCACTTCTTTGTATCCAGAAAAACACTTCTAAACTACTTTTCCTTTGTGGGTAATGCAAGTACAATAATTGTGATCACAGTTGTGATGGGGAATAGACAGTCAGGAGGTTCTTCCATCTGATGATGCATGTTCCAAGTAGCAATCAAGTCAAGCAGAAAAGAAGGCAAGAGAGAAACATTTGTAGTGTTCTTGACATTAATGATGTGTTTGAGCTGCCCATGGTGTGGCCAAACAGCAAGCAGGATGAGCATCCTAGTTTTTTCAAAACAATCTGAAGAGGCCACAAAACAAAGACGACAGCGCACCTTCTTCTGTGCCGTGAGCACAAATCTTTCCCCAGCAAGAGGAATATACCCATATATAAATGAAATTTTCTCTGCACTTGCAAAAGCGTACGTGCACCAAGTGATTAGAAAAAAGGACTTGGTTTCTTGATCTCATATCTCTTATATGTGAATCATACTTGTTTTATTTTTCTTCTGAATTTGATTTAATAGGTTTTTTTGGTGCCTGATCAGCCATTGATTTGCCATTATGTTTGGTACTATGAAATGAAAAAGTCCTATAGGAAAAAAGGGAGAAAAGCTGAAGTGCACTGATGGAAACACTAAATAAACCACCACTACAGGTTAGCAGCCTATATATCTCTTCACCCTTGAGCCCACACCATGGGTAGGAAGTGAGGCCAAGCTTACTGGAAGGGAGGCCAAGCTACTGCACCTCTAACTTGCCAAGATGAGGAATGGAAGGAACGAAGGTTTCAGGCTGGTTCAAGTTTAGCTGTGTTTTGTTTCCCTTTGTTTTTGTCTTTGCTTCTGGTTCCAGAAGCAGCTGAGAGAAAGATGAGCTTTCCTCAAAATGCTTATTTGCTTTTTCCGGACTTAGCTCATGAGCTGCTGGGCTGAATTCCTGCAATCTGCTAGGAAGAATAATGTGTGGAGGCAGCAATTATTTGTCAAGCACTGGCAATGTACTTGGCATGCTACAAGGCATGGTTAGGAAAGCTTTGCCTACTCTGGAGAGCTGCAGTTTAGGTTACAGACCAAAATACGAAGACAAATCGCACAGGGAGCAAACGTGGCTATTTTTTAAATCCTTTAACTTGGTGTTTTCAAGGAAGAGAGGTCAGGTTTTTGTGTACCAAATCTGTGTTTGTTCTCTGGACAGGCCTGGTTGCAGCAGTTTCAGAGAGGTGTGTTATGAAGCATTTAGGCAGTTATGAGAATGTGAGACTTGAGGAGAATTTTGTGCCATGGGTAAATGACTTGGGAATTAGAAAGCAAGGGTTAACTGTCAGATAACATGAATTGAGTTGCTGAAAAGAGGTGCAGTGAGTGAGAAGATTGAGAAGGACAGGAGTTAGTAGGAAGACAATCAGAAGGCTTAAGTATTTTTTCATCAGGTGAGAATTAAATTTTGCAAAATCAACCCCCTCTTTTCTTTTCCTCCCATCTCCTCCCCTTCTGTCCCCTTTTCATGTGCTAAATGACTCTGGTGGAACTGTGCTGTAGGTACAGCATATTGTGATTAAATGCTCTGTAATGCTCTCTGAGATACATTGGACCAACAAGTATATAAATGGAATGCCAGTTGCATAAAATAAATCTGAATTCTTGCTGCGCCATGGTGAGGCAGCTCAGTTACAGCTTCGACCACCCATGAATGCTCAGCACACAGCAGGGCTACTTTTGGACTTGCATCTCACCTATTATCTTGGTAGTAGGGTATGAATCTCTTTGAATGTGAAAGCCTGGTTTTGTTAAAGTGAGGACCATAAGAAAAGGCTCTTTCCTTATTTTGTTTTTTCCTTGGAGCAGATGAAAGGTGGATAGAAGCGACTGTAAATTTTAGGAAGGAAAGAAGTGGAAAAAGGCTAATGCTTGCTGAGCAGAAATTTTATTTTCCCAGCCACGCTACCCAAATGTTAAGACTCCCCTGTACAAAAGTGTCACTGCTTGGTCTATATAAATTCACAGTCAGAACAAAGAGCACTTTCTGGAAGGGAAACAAGCCTGTATTATGCCATTCAGCAACTAACAGAAGAAAGAGAATAGCTACTTCCTGCCAACATTTGTACTCTGAAGATGTATGCAGGAGGTGGTAGGTGAGCATTCAGTTCTTGCTGCAGCTGGCTCTTGGTGATGACTTATCCATCTTGTGGATAAACTGCATGAAAGACTCGGAGACACAAAAGTGAGGGGCTGGCAGGTTAGCTCAAGGACAGTGATAGTGACAATGGCTGCAGGGGTCACCTGGAAGCAACTGAGGAGAACAAGTGTGGCTGTTGTGAGAGCATGAGCATGCTGGGATTGCTGGGAAAACGGGAATATATTTCAAGGACACATTTTCTAGGTCCTGCTAAGCTAGGAACCCTGTGCTGGCACATACTGACTCCATTCTCCAGTCTGAATGAGTTCCACATTCATTGATTGCTGTTACTCTGACTCCTTTCTCTTTGGCTTTTCCTTTTCTGTTCATGGAAATGTCATTGATTCTTTACCTGCCCTTTCTGACCTTCTTTACCTTCCCAGCTGGGGAACTGTTCTTACAATCAGGATTTCATTTCC
Source organism: Emberiza elegans (assembly GCA_024865655.1). Taxonomy (NCBI): domain Eukaryota; kingdom Metazoa; phylum Chordata; class Aves; order Passeriformes; family Fringillidae; genus Emberiza; species Emberiza elegans. The sequence goes on from JALJVW010000158.1 coordinate 5,773,165, forward strand.
CCAACACCTTGATAGCACACAGTCCTTGCTACCCTCTCACCTCTGGTCACAGCAGCCCATTGCCTGCCCTGCACTAACTCTGCTAACTGGAAGTGTGGCACAGTGATTTTATGTTCTTGCTGTGTTCTGAGTTAGTGCTGCAAGGTCCTACTGTGCACGTTTCCTATGGAGAGCTCAGGGATGGGACTGAATGTGGCATTGATTTCACTGCTCCCTCACTTGCCCATCTGCTGATGCTGAGGTTTCTCTTATGCTCTTCCTGAGAGATTAGTGGTGAACATGTCATCATCCCCACATTTAAATGAACTGTTTCCTGAGGATTTGAAATGCCTTGGCCTAAAGTAATTTAATGAGAACAATAATTGCCTCATTTCCCACCACATGAGATCCCAATCCTCTTCTTGGCACAGGTATGGCATGTAGCAAATGTTTCTATAGAAGACTTAAACTATTCTGCTCTTTGAAGCCCTGTCATTGTTGGCTGCCTATTGCTGGAATAATTAAAAAATTTCTTAGTAAAATATGTTTGACCAGAGTGTAATTTGATACACTGCCTAGTGTACACTGTTAAAAAAGGATGAAGTTTTGTCCTGACAGCTAGAAGCATAAAACAGATACCTGACAGTCTTTAGCTGCTTTGTGGATGCTGCACAAACTGTCAGAAGGATCTGCCTGTGCTGTTGAATTACAGGCTGTGTGACTTGGAAGGTTGCTTCTGTTCTGCTGCTGATGTCCTTTCATCTCAGCCAACTGTCTGTGGTTGTCAGTCCCATTCACCTCCTGTGCTCTGATTCTTGTGATGCCAGTTTGGCTTCTTTTATTGTCTTCATTTTTAGCTGCCTGTCTTTTTTTTTTCATTTCTGGCCTTTAATTTCATCTGTGGTAACACAGAGAGGCTAATTCTATTTCTTCGGACTATTTCATCTTGAGACCAACTTCTGGCACCACCAAGGACGTGGAGAGTTTTTACATTATCCTGCAGCACATGTTATGAGTATCTCCTTTGTAACTACATTTCTTCAGTCTTTATTGCTGTTTTATATCCCATGAGAACTTTAAAATACAGAGTTGCTGCCTTGCCTGATGCCCAGGAGCTCTCCTGGCCTCCAGTGTTCACCCCAAATGCATTTTCCCTGTAATCTCCTTTTGCCAGAGGGCTCAAGCAGAGCCTGTCACATGCAGACACAGAGAATGTTGTGCCTCTATGGGAATACCTAGGGCTTGCAAATATCCAAGGGTGGCCATTCCCAAGGAAAGAAGTGCCTTGGGTCTCAACCCTCCTTGGAATAACTCCTAACAAAAATTAGGCTGCAAGTCAGTAAGTATTTGTTTACAAATCCTAAACAGATGGCACACACACACACGCACATACTTGTATGAACAGAAGGGAATGGAGAAAACCCCAACATATTCTCCAAGCAGCATGTAATTCAGATTTGGTGGTTTCCTTTACTCCATCTGACTCAATGACAAGTTGGCAAATGCCTGGCAGCATTTATAACTGAGGCCTCTGTTTTCACTAGGTCTTTAAGTCTTCAGGTTACACTCACTGAGTGGAGCCTGCAGCAGGCGGATTCCTTCTCTGTGTTTGCTCCCTGTACACCTTTTGAATCATTTCAGTGGAAAGATTTTCCCCTGACCTGCTAATTTATCATTCATTAACTCAAGAAGGGTTTTGCCTTTCTTCCTAACAAGCCATTGCTTACTGCCTTATGCTTTGGAAGTGCCAATTCCTCTTGTTCATCACTTGGACACTTCTTAATTGCCCAGCCAGGTAAAAATCTTTTCCATGCTGATGTTATTAACTCTTTAAGGTGTAACTCTGCTCCCTGATGCATCCTAGAGCTTGGAGTATCCAAATCCCAGACAGAAGCTTTTTCACTTAATTTCATGACCATATTTTATAGATTACTGTAGTTGTAATTGATTCAAACAACTTGTAACTGGCTCTTTTTGACATCAAGCCCAAAGGTAATGAATAACTCAGTAGTATTAATAGATGTGAGGTACTTTGACTCCTTACTTCCTCTAAATTTAGGCTTTTGAGAAACACCCTAACAAATTCCTATCTTTTCTCTCCCCCTTTAACACACTAATAACCCTTTTTCTTTCTGCTAACGCTTTTTCCTTTCTTGCACTTGCTTCTTTACTCTCTTCTTCCCTATTTCCTGTCTTACTTCTTTTTCCTAATCTATTCCCTGCTGCCAGACTCTGATTCATGATCCCTTTGAGATGAAGCTGCATTGGCTGAGGAGATGTGGGGGAGGCCGTCTCCTCAGCCCTTTAACTCCAGCAGGGAATGGGAATCAGAGCTCTCTGCTGCTGTAGTTCAGTCTCACATAGTAATGTAAACTGGAGCTGATGGCAGCTCCATTAATGTGACAGCCTGAGCTGCCTCAGCTGAGCAGTAGATGTACCACCTGTTCTGCTGCTCTGGGGTGGGGTTTGCAGCTTTTGGAAGAGTCAAGGAATAGGTAACTGTGCATTCTCCTCCCTCTGCTCTATGAGCTGCCAGAGCATGAGAGTCAGGGTCCTTGACTTTCCTTTCTTCCAAAAATTGACTTTACAGCCTCTTCAAAATTATCATTTGTCACAGACATCTTTTATGAAAAATCCTTTCCTTAGGATTTTTCCTCCTGAGAAGCTGAGAGGCCTCAGGAACAAAATGTAAACATTGATTATCTGCTGCTGTGGAATGCAACAGGTGCATCTGTGATTGGCCCATGGTGGATGTTTGTAATTAATGGCCAATCACAGCCCAACTGGCTTGGACAGAGTCCAAGACAGCTGCCTTTGTTATCATTCTTTCCTTTCTATTCTTAGCTTAGCTAGCCTTCTGATGAAACCTTTCCTTCTATTCTTTGAGTATAGTTTTAATGTAATATATATCATAAAATAATAAATCAAGCCTTCTGCAACATGGAGTCAGATCCTCGTCTCTTCCCTCAACATAAGACCCCTGTGAACACCGTCGCAATCATTCCTTGCACAATGTCATGGTCAAAGACCACTAAGTAAAAACATCCATTCTCACCTCAAACCACCCTACCTGAGCACTGAGCTCAGGAAAAATAAACCCATTGGCTGAAGTCTACTGCTGTGTACCTCCAGAGGTGGAAATGAAAACCAAGCAAATTCTTCATCTGCACTTAGTTAAGGACTATTGTTACATTGCTGTCTTGCCCTCATATTCCCTGTTATCTCCCAGGTATCAGAGATGGGATGGAGCTAGAGATGCTCATTAAAGTCCCTTCCAACCCTATTCATTCTAGAGTTCCATGATTCTCCAGAGGTGGCACTGCATGGCCAACAAACCAAAGCCCTCCTTAGCTGCCCTGATTCCCTCTTTAGCCAAATTAACCCCATAGCACTGATGATACATTAAATATAACAAACTTGCATCAATTTTATTATGCCTTTTTTTATTGTTTAGGCTAAGCTATGGGTACTTGATTTCTCCCTGCCTTGCACCCCTCTGGCCATGTCCCTGTGCCTCAGGCTGGTGTTAAAATCCATAGCTGAGGTTAACAGATCCTTTGGGATGCATTGAAGTGAAACACCACTGTGTATACACATATAAATATATGCCAGGTTCATTCTGAAACAACTTGTCCCAAAGGAAAGGAGGTATGTAGCCATTTTGGTTAATACAATTGGAAATATGACAACTTAAAGTGTATAAAAATATCACTTCAGAGATGTAAGGTTCAAAGTGGGTATAAGGAACAAATTTTGAATCCTGGGGGCAGGCAGGCAGCAGAACAGGCTGCTCACAGAGGCTTTGCTGTCCTTCATCCTTGGGAATATTCAGAAATTGGCTGGATCATCCTGGTGTACCTTCAGAGCTGACCCTGCTTTGAGCAGGAGGTTGGATCACAGCACCCCTGGGATACTTTCCAACCTGAATTTTCTTGTGGTTCTTGTGTCTTCTGTTCTCTGAGACTGCTGTATTCACCTCACCATATCAAATTAGTAGAGAATAATAAATTAAAATCAATGGTTTATTCTAGAAAAAAAGGAAGTGGCAAGAAGCAGGGATTGAATATGTCCTAGTATTTGATTATCTTATTAATGGAATCTTCATGAGTGTAGTACAGAGGTAGGGGAGAAATTAAAAAGAAAATGTGAACATTTTAATTTTGTTTCTTCCCATGTGTTCTGATGCATTTTCCTAGGTTCAATATGTACCAGTTGGCTGCTGTCATTTAAATTCTTTTATAAACCACAAGTAAATGGTATCTGAGTTTATTTTGGACTTTATGTGTGGAGACAGATAGAAGGAGACTATTCAGGATATGGTTGCTGTTCAGCATGCTTAATTGTTTTTAATTTTTTTTTAATTTCCCCTTAATTTTACCTATCATTATTTCTGATACTTATGCAGAAAAATGAGATGGTTCAGCTCCCCTTTTATGTAGTCAGAATACCTATTTTATCTTCTGAAGAAGAAAAAAGAGAAAGTACCAAGAATGAAGTTCAGATGACAGATGTTTCCATGGCTAAACTCTGTTTGGTTTAAATAACATAGAGAGGAGTAGGAAGGAATGTAACCTTTTAAGCTTTTCTTGTTTACAGATACGAGCAGAGAGAACAGTAAATAAGCCTGAGCTACAGTATGCCTTGAAAAAAATCACATGATATATCACCACCATATGGAAGCCTGCATGCCCTTTCCCATAGGGAAATGCCACTGGGAAGGGATTTATAGACTGCTAGCTCATAATGCACTAATATTTGCAATGGGTTACCAACTTTGCTGTAACCGCTCCCAAAATTCCCTCTGGAGCAGTACCAAGGGTGGCACTGGTTGTGTTGCTTGATTTTCATTCAGCATCTCAGTCCTTACCCAATTTGCTGAGCACAGGGATTATTCAAATCCTGCAAGGAATCCCAGCACTCTTGTGAAATATTTATTCCATATTTACTTCAGTGGCTGTTTCTGGGAAATATGAGCTATAAACCCATCTGTACTGTCACCATGAGGTGTGGTGGGACTCCATGCAGCCCTTGGCTGTTAGATAGTGAATATAATTTAATTGCAGGTGTTTGGACAAGGTATTGTCCCTTTTGTAGGGACAATAAGCTTTCTAAGTCTGCTGTAGCATTTGATTTGAGGTTTAAACATCAGTGCTTACCAGGAGTGAGTTAAAATATATTTAGTGTCACTGCATTTTTGGGAGCAATTAATTTCAACAATTTCATCACCACTTATTTGCCAAGCAATTTGTTAGGAAGCAACTGAGGAGCCAAGAGCCAGATCTGTTGTTTTGATGGTGCAAAATTCCCATGATTTAGTTATTTTTACTTTATTTTGACATGGTTAAGCCATGTCTTCAATTCCAGGAAATGGTGCATTTGCTAGCAAGCTTTTAAATTGCAATTATATATTTTAGCTAATAAAATTATCTCTGGTAAAGAACATGGGATGATTTAAAGAAAAACCAAGGATGAGAATCTGAACTGCACCAGCGGAAACTTGAAACAAAATAATCATTATAACAGTTCAAATATAATTGTTGGTAGAGTGCACATAGAGTAAATCAGGTCTGTAAAAGAAATTAAAATAAATTCTGTATCAGTTTTCCCTGTGATTTGGGCTCTATATGAGCTAGAAATGTGGGGTATTTTCTTAAAGTATATGTTATGGCACCCAAATTTTTAAGGTGTGCTTTCTAGGTTTTTGTTGTTTTTAGGTGTATTCACCTGACCCTTTAAGACCTCATTCTGCATCTTAGTTTTCTTAGTGTTTAGTCTGATTTCTACAAATACATGTGTTACTTGAAGCATGTGTGTAAATATTCACTGTAAAGCTCAAGTTTTTTATTAAAGAGACTGATAAAGGATCAAAAACATGAGATGAGTGTGTTATACTGCAGATTGTTGTGGGTTTAGCTACCTCCTGAGGTCATTGGTGCCTAATGCTGTAAAGAAAATCTTGTTGGAGTGTGAACTTTTGTGGCTCTATTGATTTTATGTGCCATGTAAGCTGCTGCATGAAAAAATGGATGTAATCCTGGTTAATTCTCAGTGTCAGCTGCCAGCCCATATTTTTATAGCCTTTTCAAACATATCAGCTTCCTGTTCAAAGAAAATCATCTAACTGATTGTTGATAGCACCCTATCCTAATATCACTACAGCTGGATCAGAGATAATATTTCTTTTCACATAAAAACAAGCTGGGGAGGAGGGGGAAATGGCAAATAAAAAGCTAGACTAGCAGTGAGCCACACGATGACAGAATTGCCCCAGATTTCTGGATGACAAACCTCACCCCCCAGGCACACACTGTGGTCTGTAACCAGCCTAGCCCAGCCCTTGGGCATGGAGTATAAGGAAAAGGGATTTGACAGCAGGTCCTCAGCTGGAGAGCTTCTTGTCAGTAAGGGTCCACATGACATTGTGGACTAAACACCAAATTCAATGTGTTACAAAATCCTTTCTAGAAAACTCTCCTTCATAACCAGTGCCCTCATTAAAAATCTCTCATCCAGAGAAACTCAGGGACAGAAAGAAGTTTCTCTGCTAAGGGTAAAATCATACCTTTACTTCTTCTATTTTCTTTATAACAGTAAGACTACAGGCACTATTAAAGACTATAAAACAAAAAGAAGTTGTATTTGCATAGTTTACATCTCCCAGGTTGCAGCTAAGGAATCAAGGAGAGACTAGTTTCTCTCAGAAAGATCAAAGTATTTTCCTTTACTTTGTAGGATATACAAACAAACTTAAACTGGAAACAGAGAGAAAAGGAGGACCTTTGCTTCTGGTAGGTATGAAGTCAGAGACATCATGGATGAGAAAGTCTCAGAATGCTCACTGATTTATTTTTGCAGGCTCTCCAAAGTGTCTTGACACCTTTATTTGGGATCCAGATATTTATATAACACTCTGGAATTCATCAAAGGTCAGTCTGAAATATTGTCACATGGCAGCCAAACTGTCTCAAGATGCCTCACTAGAATTCAAACATACACACTGCACAGGAACTTCTTCTAGCAAGCTTTACAGAAGGGACCAGATAAATCTGCCAAATAAAATGAAATTTAACAGCCAAAAGTATGTGAAAGTAACTCCTAGAATTGAGCACTTTATCTCTGCTGGGGAAACATTTTCTTTTCCTTTCCTTCCTAATTCAATTTACATTTATTTCCATTGTACTTTGGAAAGTTATTTTGCACCACATTATTATTTCTATCAAGCTTTAGACAGACTTATTTTTATGCAGCTAAAACATTAATCAAGGGACCTCAACCATTTCATCTCTTGTACATGCAGCCAGTGTCTCAACCTTTATAAAACATTCCAGCATCTCTTGGTTTGCAGTTTTCTGACAGTCCTGATCACAGATGCAGTTATATACCATGAAGACCAAGTACTAATGAAATCACAGTATTCCTTACCTGCAAGTACTTGCTTGTATTTTTTTCAAACATTTTCTATGAGCACCCCTTGGAAGAACAAGATTGAAATAATGATTAGGGAAATCCAACACAATGGGAGTAGGAATGCCACTGAAAGCACAGTGTTATTTTGATGACTTGAGAAGAAAGCATGCAGAAAAGTTTTGTGTTCCCCAGAATCTAATTGCCTGTACAATTAGAGACAGGTATTTATAGCTGTGGTTAGTGCTGTTGCTGCTATTGAACAGTCACAAAATTAGGAAACCCTAAATGCTACTCCACCTTTTCTTGTCTCCTCACTGAGAGTACACTTGGAATTACTACTGTCAGCCACAAAGAGAACAATTTCCAGACATGTGTCCTCTATCCTGTCCTGCCACATTATTTTCACTCTGGTGTAGGAGGAATCTACTCTGTCTGCCATTTTAACAAAGAACAAGTCCAGTATCTCTTTTTATCTCCTCAGATTTGCATCAGTCATTCACCCCACACACACACTGTGGCATCAGAATAGTTCTTGTGGTCAATCTCAGATGACTAATAATCCTGAACTAGACTGTTCAAAGAACATAAATATTTTCTAGGGTTAATTGTTTTCTTCTATTGGTGGTTAGGCCTCTTACCTGGAGTGGTAAATGTACCTTTTAGAGCCTGGTGTTCTAAAGTATCCCACTTTGGCTGGTAACACTTGTGAGATAACCATTACAATCCCCCTTCATTTCAGTGGGGCTGTACTAACAACTGCCTAGAGGACTGTACAAAATCCCTCAGCACTTCAGGCAACCATCTGTGCTCATCACTGGCACTTGAAAACGTTGTCCTTGAGGAGGTCCCAGGGCCCATGTCAGAAGAGTCAAGCACTGGCTTGCTGATGGACAGTCCTGACTCACCTCCTCTAATCAGTTCTCAGAGACATTATCAGAATTTACTGAGGAAATCACTGCATCAAGCAGGGAGCCAAAGCTCTCTGGCAGCATTTTAAAAAGCTCCCCAAATGGCTACCTCTGGCCCCTGAAAATTAGCCACAGCTGTTGCTAAAAACGGGTGCAATTCCACAGGAAACCCACAGAACTGGCAACTTTAAAACAGTAACAACCTTCCCCAAGCAATTTTTAACCCTGAGCCCCCAAGAAGTGCAGAGCCAAAGCTGATGCATCATCCATTCTCTGAGCAAACCTCACTGTAGTTCTCTCTTCTGGCCTCTTCCACAACGTCTCCCTTGCAGGTCTCTCCAGCATGCAAGAGTCAAAAAAAGGAGTCACCAATACTTTCCAACGTGATTTTCAAGAAAAACACATTTTAATATATTTCAGGTACACAGCCCATGAACAAATGTACAGCAGCTTATACATAGTCACCACTTTCCCAGAAACTCAGGGCCAAATTCTGAAGTAATTGGAACCTTATGCAACTGTTGACTCTAGTGAGAGCACACAGGTGTTATGTCAATTATCACAGATTATCTCAGTGGAATAGCCCCAATTTTGGGTTGCATTATGACAATTTTGTAAGTGCTTGACATAAAAGGTCTTACAGTCAACATAACCAGGCACAAGAGGCTCATCAGTGTGTTAGGGTGGAGTAGTGTACAATCAAAGGAAAGTAAAAGTGGCCAAAGTTTCCTACAATCCAGAAAATCCCAATGACTCCTTATCTCCAAGGAATATTTAACAACTTGCACAAGTTAGCACAGCATAAGACTGCTCTGACATAGGCCAAGTGAAGGGCTCAGTGCACGGCCATGAAAAAAATTGCCTACTAAAATCTTTGCTATCCAAGATGTGCTTTTATTTTAGGAGATTTGCTAATTCTTTGCAAAAAGACCTCATTGTTTCATGCCCACAAAAGCAAGTGAAACTACCTGCACTCTACAAAATTACAGTGTGCCTTCCCTTCAGCACTGAACAGGATTTCTGTCTCAATTCTACTCACCCACTCCATTTTCTAAAGGAAAAATTGACCTGCGACAGCTGTTCCATTGTTCTTGGCCTGAAATTAATGAAAAGAAGCTAGGATTCCTATTTTTTCAATAAGCACGTACTGCCTTTTATCCCTTTGGTAGTTAAAAAAAAAAAAAAAAAAGCCCAAGCAAGAAAACAGCTGAATTCATGTTTCTTTGTCCTGACTACAAAAGAAGGATCAAGGAATTAAGTATTTTCTAAAATTCAAATGGCATTGCCTCTTAGTCAACTACTATTTGGGCTTTTGGGCTCTTAAAAATAAGTCCAGGGATCATGACTGATTATATTTAAACCAGTTGTTTTGATTAAAGATGATGGAGCATAACAACTAAACCTGTGGGACTGTATAGGTAGCAAATTAAATTTACATTCCTTGTGTGAGTAACAGGTATTTCTGCACCCTTTAGCTTTCTAACATGAATCTTCAAAGGGCAGTGGTGGTGGGAATTCATCTTGATAGCCTGCTTCCTGAGCACATATAAAGATAAGTCTGTAATATTGTTTTGCCCGTTTATCAGCTTGCTGAAGACATTTTTAAAGCATTTAATTTACCCATAATTCAGAAAGAATACCTCCCTATTTACAGCTGAAACCACATCAAATTTGATAATATTAAGGGCAATTTTCACAAGGGCAGCAATGAATTCTGACATCATCTAGTTCTTGTGGCCTCCAAAGCCCACAGGAGCTTAGCAAATGGAAAGTTATCATGGCAGCACCTGTCTGGGCATTTAACAAGTGTGTAGCTAGCCACGTCACATGGATAGGTACGCGGTTATTTGGCAAACAATTCAGCACTGGTAGCTGCTCCATGTGCTTTTAGTCACAGCAGTATGGATGCATATGACATAATAATTGTCTGGGACAATATCTGAAACACAATTGTTACTTGTTCTTAAAAGCGGATGCTATAGCATACCAGCTGTATTTGGAACCTTTGGATGCTGGCACACGTGCTGGATGGACTTCCTGCACACGGATGAGTCCTGGAAACCTTGCCTCATTAGGAGGACCTTTTCTCTCAAGCTCTGGGACTGTTTGGAATTCCAGTGCTCCAGAGATTACCTCATTGTTAGGCATCACCTAATTTAAAACACAATCGTACCCAACAGCTTTTCATTATCACATTAGGGAAGTTTGCCATCTCTTTCTGGGATTAATAGACAATAAGGAGATGGATGCATCATGCCTCCCAAAGCCAGAAATATTAATCCAGGAGTAGAAATCTCTGATGTCTCTTTTACAGTGCTTGAGATACCTGTGCAAATAGTCTTTCATGGATGGACAGATGGATATTGCAGCAAATTGGTAACTACAAGGCTTGGGTTTCTTTGTCTTTAAAAACAAGTATATTTAATTTTATTTTAAAAATGTAGTTTTTTCACAACTCTTATTGTTTAAAGGTTTCAACTCAGCATAAAAAGACCCAACACTTGAAAATGAGATAAAGACCTAAAAACATCTCTTGTGTAACTACATTAAGCAGCCTGAAGAATTAAAATAGTAGCCAATTCAGCTCATTGAGTCAGGATGGGAAGAAAAAAAGCAAATTTAATTAATGTGTATGTTGGATAAGTGCAGTTGAAGAATAAAAACCTTCCCTTGAATCTTTTAAAAACAGGAACAAAATTCATCCTTCAAACAATACTGATTAATGAAAAGGAATACTGTATGAATGATATTGGTCCTCTATTTTTACTAACATCTCCTAACTTTACAATTTATGTGGTTATGCAGTCATCCACAGAAGTTTTTGCAGGTAGCTTAAAATAATTTAGGCTCAAATACAGCACATCAGCTGTGACAATGAAGTTCATTCCTTTGTGATTTCATCCATGAAATTCCTTCCATACAACGTGTTTATGGTGAAAAGGAGATACAATGGAAACAGTTACAGCAAATTAAAACACTTCTCTGTAATGTTTTGCTCTGCAGAGCACCTAGAGCAGCCAGGCCTTCCCCTGCCTTCTGCAGTTTGAGGTGCTGCTGGTGCTGGCCCATCCCCTTGACCCTTGCAGCAGTCCTGGAAGGACATGGCAACCTTGGCTCTGCAACGCACTCTGCCCCTTCCACCGCGATCCCTGTGCTTGGCCGTGCAGGAGAAGGGCCAGAGCCCCTCAGCCCATGCAGGGCCGTGCTGCTGCCCGGGAGATGGGCAAGGACAAGATGGAGCAGATGCCAACAAGGCTTTCAAGCTGTGACAAGGGACATTTGGGTTGGACATTAGGAAGAACTTTTGCCCAGAAAGGGACATTAGATATTGGAACGGGCTGCCCAGGGAGCTGGTGGAGTGACCATTGTGGGAGGTGTTCAAGGGAGGCCTGAGTGCAGCACTCAGGGTTCTGTTCTGCTTGCCATGGTGGCCATGGGTCACAGGTTGGACTTGATCTTGCAGGGCTCTTCCAAGCCAGTGCATTCTGTGATTCTGTGAGTTCAGAGCCTCTGGGAACAGCACGGTGGCTAAAAATGTCCCCAGCCATCATCATGCCCAGAGCCCGGGCAGACCCTGGTGTGACATCCAGAGCCTGTGTGGTGGTGGCAGCTCCTCATGCAGAGCACCATGGCTGGCCAGGGCTTCTCCTGACTCCTGCAGTTTTACCTGCTGATTCTCCTGATCCATCTCCTCCACTGTTCCAGCTGTCCTGAGAGGGACATGAGCACCTCGGGTCTGCTTCCTGAGGAGCTGGAGCTGCAGGACATGGACCCTGAGCCAACCCCATGGATAGACATGGCACTGGTGTCCTGGACATGCTTCCTGGTGGAGCTGCTGATCATGGGCATTGTCCTGGGATGCTGCCTTGGCAGAAGGCTCTGGAGATGCTGGAGAGAGATGAAGGAGGCTGTCAGGCAGCTGGGAGCTGAGACTCACCAAGGCCTTGGGACAATGTGGTGTAAGGCAAGGCCTGAGAGCCCCTATGGATGAGCAAGGCTGGGCAGGCCCTGAGGCTGCTGGGCCCTTTGGGCAGCCCTTTGGCCAAGACCCCATGGCAGAGGGGAGCTGAGCTCCTGGCTGGGAATCAGCCCCAAGGCTGAGCCCAGGGACAGCACCAGGAGAGGCGGCTGGAGCTCTGCTTGCTGCAGCCTCTGTCCTGGGCAGCCCAGCCAGCCCTGAGTCTCTCTCACAGAGGCCTTGGCCCTGCTCTGCCCCTTCCTTGGGGATCCCTGTGCTTTGCCTTGCAGGAGAAGGGCCAGAGCCCCTCAGCCCATGCAGGGCCATGCTGCTGCCCCAGGAAGCTGCTCCAGCTGCTGAGGAACAACCGTGCCATGCTGCAGCTGTGCCACTACTCTCAGCAGAGGTACAGAGCCAGGGGAGCAGCAGAAGGGGCCATCTGGAAGAGGAGGACACTGCAAGTCTCCCCCCAGGGCTGACTCTGCAGCTCCAGCATGGCACGCTGCATGCAGAGCATTGGGGGGAATGTGTGACCACTGCCCAGTCCAGGCACTGCAACATTCCCCATCTTAGGAGTTAGACACACCCCCATTCTTAGTCATAGAACACCCTGCCACCTTTTCCTCCAGAAGTTCAAGTTCCTCTTAGTGCTCCAGTTCCAAAGGCTGAAGTATTTTAGACATAAGGTTCTCAACCCATAGTCTTCTAGTTGGCCTCTAGCTGGAGATTTTGAGAGTAGTCAAGTTAATAATGTTCATGTTTTCTACACATTGCTGTGTTGTGTTCTTGATATTTCACCTGAGATGGGACACAGTGATTGATGTGAGATCCAGACCTCCCATCATGGATGGCCTGAGCATACCCACAGGATTTGCAGAAGTATGGAGGACAGCTGGAAAGAAGATGGTGGGCAGAATTCACCTGCCTCCACCTCCTAAGGAGGCTTGGATTCAATCCCTGTCTGCACTGTGCCAGGGGCACATCAAAGGCCTCAAGCCTCTGGACTGAGGCAGCCTCCAACCCTCAAGCAGGGCCACCCTGAATTGTGCACCATTCCTGCCTCTGGGCCAGGACTGTGCTCCAGCTCCCAAGATCCCTCCAAGCTGAGCCTCTTGGGTGCACTCCTCTGTCAAGAATCCATCACCAGAGCCTACAGTAGAGACTTTGGTCCATTCTGTGAGCTTCTGTCACTTCCATGACACAGGTCCTGTCTCAGCTGACTGCCTATGCTCCTTCTCTCTCTGCTCTTGTGCTCTGTTCATGCACCCAGTCTTAGCTTTCCAAGTGAGACAAGTTCTGTCCCTTTGGAGTTCATTCCCCTCTGCTAGGAGGGCTGTGGCACTGGAGGAGGTCTGGAGACACCCCTGCTGCCCCAGCAGTCCCAGCACAGAACTGCATTTGGAGTGGTGCTCCAACTCCATTTTAGAACTCAAGGTGCTGTTGACTGAAAAGCTTTTCCTGAATCCTGTACATCAGATACTTAGGACTCCCACCAGCACATAAACTGAATATAACTGGAACCTAAATTATGAGTCAGGACAATGCTCACCAAAATTTTATCTTACATGCTAAATATTTCCACATTACTACCAACCTGACCCAATAAAAATATCAGACACAGCAGACTTCTGTTTTTTAACAGCATTGCATCTGATCCATCACTCACAACTTCTGATATTTCTATCAAGAGATTAATAACAGTTCCATGTATACATGTATCAAAGACACAGACAACTACTGAAATGCTGGTTACATAAAACCAGATTTTTTTTTCCTGAATCTTAATGCAACAATAAAACTCTCACTTCTGAAAGAGGTTTAGAAACTGATCCATACACAGTAAAACAAAACAAGAGTCTTTCTATTCCTCTCAGTAGTCTTTGGATCAGGCCCTGATTTATTTATCAGCATCTCTTTATGAAGATCCTTAGGGTGCCAACTTGTTAAATAAATATAGATCAACAAAAAATATCCTTGTGAGTCTTATTTCCTCCATGTTGAGAAACAGATTATTTTGAGCAATATAATTCATTGGTGAGTATAACTATTGATTTCAGAAGAATAATGTCTGTTTTTGAACATTTTTCTGCATCTCCTGCCAAGCTCCATGGAGATATTTTATATGAGATATTATTCAAAACCTGTAAGTCTGCTAAATTAAACAGGGGGCTCTGGGGTCTTTGAAAATTAAGTGTGGTGAAATCAGAGACTTTTACCTACACAACTTAGTGAAAATAAGCAGCTACAAAGCACACTGCACTTCATTGTTTTGAGTTCTTCAGCCCATTACTAAATTTAAAGCCAGCATTCAGGTTTATTACTTCTTTCCAGAGATTTCACATTTCTCATCTTATTTTCAATGCTGGTCAGAACTGGAACCTCTTTCTGTCCCTTTTTTTTAGATGAGGGCTAAGAATAGATTTCCTTCTGGCGTGTTATTAGCACTCCTGCTTCGGTCCATGATCTCTGTTTTTCTGTGCCACTTTGAACTGAAGTTCTGTTCATTATTTTATGACAGTCACTTTGTTCTGCTTTCACCTTGAAGAAAAAAAGCATTCAAGATAATGATATTTAGGGGAATCATTTGTTCACTGTACTTGTGGGGTTTTAATACATACAGAGACCTCTGTAGTTGATGTGTTGTTCAGTGGGGCTGTCCACTCTTCTTACTTGTGGAATAAGTTCAGCCAGGCTCTATCCTGATTTCATAGCCTCATACCGGCACACATTTCCTAGCAAGTATCTCAGTTACCCCATTCTCAACTAGCTATATATTTTTATTCCAATTTTTGTTGGAAGTTTTGTCTGGTTAAACTATTAAATTTACTAATAGAGATATTTTACAATGGTTATAAAAGATATCAGCAGAGGGCATCTTCATTTTGGCCTTCTCAAAGACATGTTATCCTCTGGGCATTTACAATAATTATAACACGATGCTTGCTTTGCTTTCTTTTGTGCAGGAAACAGGAAAAAAACCTAAAAACCTTCCCTTCACCTCTCTACCATATTAGTTCAAGGATCAGACAGCACTAAAATCCCACTCAAGACCTCAGGTCAGGGTAAATTTCACCCTTGAAGAACTAGAAAGAGGGAACCAGTTTCTTTTGTTCCCATTTTGGAAAAAGTCTGTCTGCTTTGTTGTATATCTGGACATTTTCCTCAAATGTGGCCTTTAAAACACAGGTATCCCCACATTACCTTTGGTTGAAAAGACATGGACTCAGCTATAAAATGATGCAAAAGAAAAATCAAACAAAAAAAAAAACCCAACCAAATAAATTTAAGATTTATTAACTGCAGGAGAGTATTTGTTGGCACTTAGAATGTGATTCTGTGACAGATGAGCTGCAAGCTTACCTTTATAGCAGGGTTCTTTGGGATCATATCTATCATATCTTTTTTGTCTATCACAATTTTATAAGCATCTGTGAGTACTAATAGTTCTGGTCCAGGACATGCTGCTTCTCTAGCCCCTGTCTCACCAGAGGGATTTCCATTTCACTGTATCCATGTCTGAAGGACAAAAATGAGTGTTCAATATTGCTCTTTCTGGAAAAAGGAACAACATAGATTTTTTTCTTGCTCAGATTTCACATAGATGAGGAAATTACAAATTCTGTCACACACTGAACATACAACCCCTCTATTTTGCTGGTTTTGTGATTAGTTTTTTCTACTGGATGAATGCAAATCAAAACCATTATACATTTCCTAGGAAGAAGAGGAATCAGGAAGAGCAAGGTTCTGAGTTTGTCTCTAAAAAGCTAATAACATTTTTTTATAGAGAAATTTTACACCTCTCTACCATATTAGTTCAAGGATCAGACAGCACTAAAAATCCCACTCAAGACCTCAGGTCAGGGTAAATTTCACCCTTGAAGAACTAGAAAGAGGGAACCAGTTTCTTTTGTTCCCATTTTGGAAAAAGTCTGTCTGCTTTGTTGTATATCTGGACATTTTCCTCAAATGTGGCCTTTAAAACACAGGTATCCCCACATTACCTTTGGTTGAAAAGACATGGACTCAGCTATAAAATGATGCAGAAGAAAAATCAAACCAAAAAAAAACCCAACCAAATAAATTTAAGATTTATTAACTGAAGGAGAGTATTTGTTGGCACTTAGAATGTGATTCTGTGACAGATGAGCTGCAAGCTTACCTTTATAGCAGGGTTCTTTGGGATCATATTTATCATATCTTTTTTGTCTATCACAATTTTATAAGCATCTGTGAGTACTAATAGTTCTGGTCCAGGACATGCTGCTTCTCTAGCCCCTGTCTCACCAGAGGGATTTCCATTTCACTGTATCCATGTCTGAAGGACAAAAATGAGTGTTCAATATTGCTCTTTCTGGAAAAAGGAACAACATAGATTTTTTTCTTGCTCAGATTTCACATAGATGAGGAAATTACAAATTCTGTCACACACTGAACATACAACCCCCTGTATTTTGCTGGTTTTGTGATTACTTTTTCTACTGGATGAATGCAAATCAAAACCATTATACATTTCCTAGGAAGAAGAGGAATCAGGAAGAGCAAGGTTCTGAGTTTGTCTCTAAAAAGCTAATAACATTTTTTTATAGAGAAATTTTACTATATAAGTCATCACCTGTCCTCCTGTAATCTCCAGGGATCTTCATGTTACTCTCTGAATCTTGTCACTGGCATTGAATTGCTCAGCTAAATGAGAGAACTCAAGCTGCTGTGACACCCTTTTACTCTTTCCTGAAGAAAGATGTCAGAAACCTTACAGCAAAGGGAAGCGTTACTGTCATTCTTTTTTTTCTTACTTTAATTTTCTTCTTAATCTGCATTGAACATTTACCTAAATTCCTTCTTATATATCAATAATACAAGAAGTGCTCATAATTAAAAGCCATTACTACTACTAACACCAACACTTCTATTATATAAATCAGATAAAAACCTAAGTACTCATGTTCTAATGACAAGAAAAACACCTCCCAGTGTAGCAGAAGCTTATCCTAAAGTCAACAGACACAATTCCATTTAGGTGGCTAGAGCCTACTAACCACCAGAAAGGGGGAGGCTAAAACATTAAGGACTGGAACACCAATTGTTTAAAAAGCAAGCATTTAGACTAATGAAAAATGTTTCCTATTATTAGACTGCCTCATAAATACTTATTGGGCGACATTAACAGCAGCAATAAAAGAGCTATGTGTAACATAACATAACCCATATATCATGCATTTGCCTCTGCTTGGATTAAGAATGTGCATGTTATTTATGAACAGTGAAGTTGTAAGTTTAAAGAGCCATTTTGGGGAACAAAGTTAGATTAGGCACACTCAGTGTAGGCCACATTGTTTGTCACTGAGTCTCATAATTTAGAATTACAGAACAGAGACTCTTGTCCCAAACAGCCACATTTCAGCACTGTTTACTGCACTCTGTGGCCTCTCCTTGTCAAAGGTGAGCAACCTGGTAACAAATTTACATGAGCTTTCAACCAGCTTTCAGGCTCACATTTCAAAACACACGGGACTAATTCTGGAGCCAAAATCAACCTTTAAATCAAGCCACAAGAAGAAATGGATCATTTTAAACAAGATCTTTAACTATCACAACAGGAGAAGCCATCAAACAACCCAGGTTCAGTTACTGGAGTGTAGTTTAGGTACATGGTGGCTAATAAAACCTGAAGTAACTTTTGTGGTGAATAAATATGTCCTGATTAAGCATGTGCTTTATTTAACTTCACTGCCTTTTTTCACCTATGCTTCCCACACACACACGCTCACCTCACTGAATTATGAGAAAGTACCTCACAAATACCTGACTCAAACAATCATAGAATCATGGAGTGATTTGGGTTGAACAGGACCTCAAAGAGCCCCTCTTTTCAACCCTCCCTCCTGTGGGCAGGGACACCTTCCAGCAGACCCAATTGTTCAGGATGCACTCAGTCCCTCCCATTTAGGTCATTAATGAAGATATTTAAAGCATCCTGGTTTGCACAAGGTTTACAGCAATAAAGACTCACAGGATACATATATTCAAAATGCTCAGAGGCATGATACAGTCAGCATCAAAAAGCAAGTTACTAAAATCCTTTTGTTAAGTACTGGAATGCTCCATTAGAGCAAACTCCCAGCTACTTAGAACTCCTGCTCCAGAGCTACTTACCACAGATAGAACACGCTGCCATAGCAAACTAAATACACAAAAATGAAACATGAACTGAAGCTTTCATTCTGCACCTATCTTCAAAGACAGCACGTGAGAAAAATACATGTTAAACCTGCTTCACAGTGGCTAGATCAGGTAGTACCACCTCAGAGCTAATTTATTCTGAGCTAGAGAGTCAACATAATCAAAAAGTAAAATAGGTAATCTAATAATTATAAGTAAAATGTGGTCACATTGACAAACCACATCTCCAAAATGTGATAAATAGGAATTCTAAATATTTTGTATTTTATTTATCCTAAAGTAGGTTGGAGGGATTGGGGTTTTTTTTTGTATATAGGATGCAGAAATTTTGTTCATGACATGCAGCCAACAGCAATTTCTATACCTTTAGTTTGAATTATTAAGGATCAAATTAAAAAATACTGAAATCAATTCTATATATCAGCCTTTTAAAGAGTGTGTGTGTTAAAATGTCAGTAAAAATAGACAGGAAATACTGTTGTAATGGCACTTCCCTTACTGTCTCCTTTTTTTCTCTGTAAAATATGAAGGCTATACTTATTCCACCACCTCTTCCCCATTTCAGCTATAGCAGTTGCTCAACAGCCAACCATCTTCATATGGAAGGCAATAGAAAAATAGTTTAATGGACTGTTATCATCCAGAGCAAGCAGGGGAAAACAACTTCAACAAGCAGGTGACTCCAAATAGGAAAATAGGAAAATAATTCTTTAAAATGTCAGGAAGGAAAAGGACAAAAGAAACAAGAAATCTGTACGGTTTGACCATCAGTGCAGTAATCGCCTGTAGAATTTTTCATTTAAGAATTGTGTTGATGTTAGTCTGGATTGAAACATGCCCTCATACATCTGGGTCCAAAGAACATTTTAAGTAGATGTACAAAGTAAAAAGCAGAACATTCATCACACTGAATGATCATGGTAAAATTTCACTCTTTCTAAATTCTGGTCTCTATAGGACCAAGCTTCTTCCATCATTCTGCACTACTGTGTAGAGCTCATTAGGGATATCTTCTTTTCCAGGCCATCCTCTGGCACACAGATGCTGCAGAAACATGTTTCATGAGTGAGAGCAGGGCTTAGTTTTATCCCAAATGCAGTTTTATCCCTAAAACCTCTTACCAGAAATTAAATAAAGCCACATCCAAGCCATCCCTAGAAAAGTCAGCCACCAGCCAGTGCCTGCCTTTTGCCCCACAACATATTTTTTCTCCTATGTGAGATCGCTATCAATTACAAATCCTTTTCTGAATTATTAATTTTGCACATATTCAGTGATGAGTTTAACAGTTTATGCACATGCTCCAAGTTATTTAGTGAAGCTGCAGATACTTTTTAACCATACTGGTAATTTTTTCACTGATAAAATCTATTAATTATGTATTGTAACAAAAATGCCATCACTTTTTCATAGAGACACAGAATGGGTGAGGTTGGAGGGGACCACAATGGGTCATCCAACCTCAGGGTCCAAAGGGTCATCCCAGAGCACACGGCACAGGATTGACCTGGGATATCTCCAGTGCGGGACAGTCCACACCCTCTCTGGACAATCTGTTCCAGCACTCAGTCACTTGCATAGAAAAGTTCTTCCTTGCGTTCAGGTGGAACTTCCTGCACATCAGTTTCTGCCCTTTGCCTCTTATCCTGTTGTCCAGCACTGCCAAGCAGAGCCTGGTCCATCCCCTTGGCACCTTCCTGCAGATATTGACAGACATTGGTGAGGCTCGCTCTCAGTCATCTCTTCCCAAGACTGAACAGCCCCAGCTCCCTCAGCCTTTCCTCCTAAGAGGGATGCTCCAGTTCCATCATCATCTTATTTACCCTCCACTGGACCTGCTCCAGGAGCTCAATGTCTCCCCTGTACTGGGAAGCCCAGAACTGGACACAGCATTCCAGATGTGGCCTCACCAGGACTGAGCAGAGAGGCTCTGCCTGCTGACAATGCTCTTCCTCATACATCCCAGGAAAGGAGAAGAAATACAGCTCAACTTCACCATAAGCAGCTGAACAGCAGATTCAAGGAAACCAAAATTAGAAGGATATTAAGAAACATATCTTATACATCTACTGTAACTCTGAGTTATCAGCATACACTGAAGTGACAAACTGCAAAAAATACTCCTCTCTATTAATTGATACATGCACAGGGCATTCCTGAAGTATCAGGAGGAATACATTAAGTAAGTGGGATCCCGCTTTGTGCAAACAAAGCAAAATAAATCATTATTATGTTTTTTATTCTGTGTATTGTTTTCACAGATAAATGTAGTGTTTATTGCAGGGAAACAGCCAAATGGCAGAGTTCTTGGGAAGCATATCTTCATGCTCTCTACCAATCATTTCAAGTAAATTATAATTATTTTCTTTGGCACCTTGTGAAACATGACTGACTATATGAGAGTTGGTGTCCTCAGGACTGGCGCTGTCATGCCCTGCTCTAATAAAAAACACCCTCTGCCAAGACAAACAATGGCCTAGAATTTGGTGAATTTTTCTGAGCAGAGATAATGAGGTGCAGTTGACTCTCATCAAGCTCAGCTGAGCAAGTGCAAGTGGGTTATTCCAGAGGCAGTTGAGAAGGGCTGGCTGGAAACCAAAACCCACTTTATTTGCAAAAGAGGGGAAAGCTTTCTAAAAAAGAGCCCTGAGAGATGTCGGAATGCCCTTTCCAGCTGGGAGTAAAGCAGAGAAGTCAGCAGCAACTCACAAGTTTATGAACTGTCATGGTCTTTCAGAATTCTTCTGGATCCCACTCATCCCTCTGCAAGCTCTACAGAGCCAACCACTGTTGATGCTGACGATTTCTCATCGAGCTACCTGAGTGCTCACAGAGGAAGTCTGGCACTTCCAGGTAATTTGAAAATCAGTCAGAATGGGTCAGGTTACTGATTGCCAGCCATCTTCTTTTTCTCTTTCTTCCTTCCTTCTCTAACCTGAAAACTTCTCCCTTTGCTGTTGATACCAATCTAGCTTTCTTACCCTCTTAGTGAAGACTGAAGCAAAACTTCACTAATTCTTCAACCATCTTGGTGGCATCTATTTTTAGCTTTTCTTCCTCATTGAGCAGTGGACCAGCTCTGTCCTCCTCCTAATGTATTTGCAGAATGCCTTCTTGTTACCAATTGAGTACCTTCTTTCTATATTTTATCATCCTTTCTAATTTCTGATTGCATTCTTATGTGTTCACATGATCTCCTGTTAGACTCTTTCTGCTTCCTCCTTCCATACTAGTATTTTGATTGCCCTGTGGATAAACTGGTGTCCCATTTGCTGATTCAGGTAAGCTCATAAGGAAATTAGATCTGATATTCTGTGAGAAGAAGAGATTCCTTGCTCTTGATTACAACATCATCTTCATTCCCACAATTGACAATATTCATACAAGGCTCTTGCTGTACCTTGATGTTTGCCTTTTATTATAGATATCTAACACGTACAAAAGTATTTCTAATATGGTCTGCAATTTAGGAAGAGAAAAAGTGTGGACTCAGCAATCACTAAGTATGTTACATGGACTGTAACATCCCCATTTAATATAAATAAAAGCAACTGAACTTTAACTTTGAGGACTGTGCTCAGTTCCTTGGAGGAATATGAAATGTATCTTTGCACTGATGGTATTTTGTCTGCAGTGTGTCATTTTGAATCAGCAGTAACACGTAATCCATCTGTCCTCCTCCATTCAAAGTCCATATTCATTTAGCAAATTATTTTGCAAACAAGTGAATGATGCAAGCAAAAATGATGGAAAATTACGAATAAGAAAATAGCAATAATACATCATTCATGTGACTATATGTATTTATAAAAATCCGAATCTGATTCATAATTTTGGAAAAAGTTTTTTCAGGGCAGCTCCCTTTGTTTGGTCTGAGTCTGGAGAGATCTTTGCCAAGTATGACAAAACAGGATTCTGACATCTTCTAAGCTACTAGATCACAATTTAGTTTAAGATGCTTTTTTTTCACCCAGATAAAAAATTATGTCTGGGATTTTTTAAACCTCAGACTTGGCAGGTGACACTGTTTTGAATAAAAAACTAATTCATCTAATTCATATTCAAAATCTGTTATTTGCACAATGTTGCCATTGAAGCTCTAGCAGAAAGAGCAAGGTCAAAATGGCTGCCAAATATTACATCAAAGTCATGCACTTTTTGACTTTTAAAAAGCTTCTTTATCTAAGTGTCAAGAATATTTCTTCTGCTCTTCAATTGTACATACAATTGTTAAGCACTGGAATTAACATGATAACTTAAGTATGGAAATAAAAAAATACATATTTGTACATATGAGGTTGTTTACATCACTCAGAGGTCCTGCTTTCTTTATTCTGGGTCAATATATTTGCCCGGGATATCCATCTGGAAACAAAAAAAAGTATAGTTTACCTTAAGATGCAATATACAAGCATATACATCACTTTGCTGTATTCTTCTCTAAATAATTGTTTCCATATTTTTGGCTTCCTTTGGAAGTTGTGTCAAAATGTTTTGATTATTAGCTGATGAAAACGAGGAGACTCTCTTTCCGTTACACTGCCATGCACATCTCACCTAATTCAAATTAT
The DNA here is from genome assembly GCA_024865655.1 of Emberiza elegans. Taxonomy (NCBI): domain Eukaryota; kingdom Metazoa; phylum Chordata; class Aves; order Passeriformes; family Fringillidae; genus Emberiza; species Emberiza elegans. The sequence goes on from JALJVW010000158.1 coordinate 5,796,171, forward strand.
TTCCTTTCATATCATGGCTCACAAGTGCTGTTTAGCCACTTCATTCAAGAAATATATGTTGTTTCCTTCCTTTATTCTCCAGGTTCTCAGGGTTATAAAGAGTCTCAGAACTTCCAGACACAGCACTCAGATGTGCATCCAGATCTTGCAGGCAGAGAAGCATGAAATTGTCTCAAGAGTCGGAAACGTAAAGCAGCCGATACCCTTCAAGCTTCAAATCTTTTCAAATCTATAACTAAGTGTCTGTTCTATTCAGGGTAGATCACCTCCCTTCCCAGAAGCTGAGATGTCCCTCAGTTCATGTTTTGCTTTGGGTTTTGTCTAGGCAACTGGATCAAAGCTGTCACAAAATTTTATAGTTTAATTATTATAACTTATGGTGTTTCTGACAAGAAAATTAAGCACAACAAGCTTTCACAGTACCAGTTTGCACTATTGAATTGCACACTCTCAATTCCTCCTGACCTCAAATACTTCACATTTATTGGACTGATCTGCTGGCAAGCAAAGAATGGACATCAGCTTTGTAAGGCTTGACTTCAAGAGCTGGATTACCTGAAGAAATTATTTGAGAGGTGATGAGATACAGAAAGGGTTTTTTTCTCCATTTGGAACATCCATGTCCCAGTAAATGATTCTGAAAAGATTTTGTGTATTTGGATAAATCAGGCACAAACTTTTAAGACAAGAGTGTTTGCCCAAGACAAGTTGTGCAACTACGTACTCCTAAACTTCTAATTTTTGCAGGAAACCAGCTAAATGATTCAGAATGTGAATGAAAATCCAAATGGCAAGGATTTAGAAGTATTTTAATTGCTGCTTGTAGTAGGCTGTTAATTATCCAAATTTTAGAAAACTTTTAAATGCTTGACACCAGCATATATACACATAATTAAGCATTTGATCCAGTTTTTCTCAGGCTCAAGTGTGAACTGCACATGCAGCGGCTCAGGTATAAAAATATCCATAGCTGACAAGACATTTGTTGTGCCAGTGGAAAGCAATGGAGCTTGGACTGCAATTTCACTGGAGCACAGACAGAACCTGGCTCACAGGTACAACCTGATACTCAGCTTGGGAGATGAAACTTGAGAAGGACTGAGTTGACAGAGGAGACTGTCTTGTTAACCAGCCCTCAATAGTTGGAGGGAATCCCTGATTTAGACTGGTTCAACTGATAGTTGTCCAACAGGAACTTCTGCAGTGATTTCCTCCAATGTATAAATTTCTGTGGATTCTTCTACAGCTGAGAAACAAATCCACATGTCAACTTGGGCAGATGAACTCAGAATCACCACCTCTAACTACTTTGGTCTCCTTCTTTAGTGGTTTTGTAATCCACAAAACACCATAATAGCTCATACAGATCATTTCAGAGACACATGGTTTAAGGAGAGACTTACAGCCAAATTGAGGAGATGTTATTTTAATTTCATTATTCATTTTTCCTTCTCACATGTCAGCTAGAGTGGTTCAGATTCTGCCTTCCATTGACGTCAACTGGAGTTACCCCCATAATACTCAAGAACAGGATTTATGATCCAGCAATATTACCTCTGATTTTAAAAGGCTTTATACACTACAGTCAGGCCATGGTATGAACCAAGGAACATATGTTTAACCTGCTACTTCTAAGGTATTACGTTCCATTTTCTTTATGAATTCTTCCAAGTTTATTCCTGTATCTAAGCATGAAAAAGACTACCAAATTTCCAGCATTCAATTCATCATCCAAAATTTTCTGCACTTGGGAGATGCCAAAGTTGCACTTAAAACATAAACTATGAGCCATGAACACAGAAGATACAGCTCTGCTTTCTCTGATCTGTGCCAGTCCATGATCTAGTCCCCGGGGATTTTAGAACATACCAAAAGGGCATCCATAGCTGACTGCCACTAAATAAAGTATAATAAAGCCTCCCAATCTAATTATGACAATGCCATTTGCTTTCATCTAGTGTTCAAAGCAGTAAGAGGCTCCAGGCTTTGCCCACTATTTTTGCTTTTAGAAGATCTCTAACCTTCAGATTTGGCATCACTAAACCCCAGCCAATTCTAAGGCTTTTGACAAGAGAGACAAGCAGAGAAGTCATATTTTTCTGACCAAACATACAAGACAGACCTCTTATGTCAAAAACCTAACACAGGAAATTCTCTCCTGTACTGTTTTTACCAGCAAAAAGTAATTCACAGTGCTGCCTCACTGACTGAAAAATGAGAACCATTCCTACTGATACTATGAACAAATTTACCAGTGGCAGAATAGTACAACTGGAGCCTATTTAGTTGCTGATGATTTCTTAGCAGCTTCTTAAATTTCTTACCTGGAAAACAGGATATTTTTGTCACCAAAATAACCCATTCACCAGACAACGTGGCTACAGGAGTTCCTTCAAATACTTGGTTGGAACAAAAATGGTAAGCACAGTTATTTCTGATTGATCTAGCCACAAAAGAGAATGATTTAAGAAGTCTTGAAAGAGTAAAGGAAACATCTAAAAAGGAAGTCGAGAGAGGCTTTTTACTTTCATCTTCAATTTTGGTAGCTTTTCCTCTCCCCAGTGCAACCCTTAGATCAGTTGAATCCCTTTGTATTTCCATAGGCTTCAGTGGTCTGACAGGAGGAATGAGTTTTGCCTTTTCATCTCTATGTAAATGTTTATGTCTAAATAGATACACTGGCCCAAATTCTGGGCTGTGTTCCAGCCATTTCCTTCTGTAGAAACGAGATGGATGTCCCCAGAGGAAAATTAATTCCTTCATTGGGGTGGAAGCCCAGATGACAGAAGCTTAGCAGAATGGTTGTAGTCTTCCCTCAGGTTCCTCTGGGGATGGTGAGGGAAGACTTTGATGAGGGGAAGACTTTGATGAGGGTATGATGAGTTCTGTTTGATTCCACTGTCTGTTCAGTTGGCCCTAAGACCACTGTAATGGTCACTCTCCTAAAAAACAAGTTCCCAAACAGTCATGCAGATGTTTGGAAAGGTGGAGAGCACATTAAAAAAATGACTGATGCTCAGTAAGAAGTAGTATTGATTAAATAGCTTAGAAAATGGAGGGGCTTTATCTGTTTCCACATTTGATTCCTCTTTTATGACACCTAAATTCTTGTCTGTATCAGTGGATTATCAAGCACTGGAAAAGGCTTTCCAAGGAAGTGGTTGAGTCCCCACCCCTGGAGACCGTTAAAACTGGAACTGGCAAGACAGAAACATGTGAAGAAGGACGGAAAATCTCTCTCACGTGCAACTGAAGAGTTACGACTACCACCAGTCTCTGGAAACAGGCTGCTGCAAACCATAACCTATAGAGCAGGGTTATTTCACTTCCCATTCTCTCTTCCCTCCCAGCACATGTGGTGCTTGAAGAGATCAGGGATCACAAGCAATTCTCATAAAGGGCAAAGTCCTGGGAATCCACAGGAGAAGGAAAGGCTGTCTAAGGTATCATTGGTTATTTTAGGAAAACACTGAATATTCAAAATGACAAATTTCAAAAGTCCTTCAAATACATAGCAGTTCAGTAAGACTGAAGAGAGGCCTTCTTGTGGAGTCCTTAAAAATCACCAAATCCCCCACTTCAGCACAGCCAAAGCATCAGGTGTGGGACTTGGTTTCAACCCCAGAGCATCTCACCAAAAATAGAAATGTGAAGCAATAGACCATTATATGCTAAGAACTCAAAGAACTCCTTTCTAACCCGTCCATGTTTTAGCAGGAAACCTGGGAAGTGTCTGTGAGCTCAGAGGTTAACTGTCAGACTTGCAGCCACTATCCACAACAGCTTCTGCATTGTTTACATATTAAAAATGTTTTTAAGAAAAATAATGTGTTTCATATTTTCTCTTTATTGTGTTTTATAGCTTTTCCTTTTGTTTGTGTCTAGAATGCCTTCAGTTCAGGGGAGGTAACTAAACCGTGCAATTTAACCTCCACAAAGAAAGCATTGACCTGCGTTGATTTTGAAGGAAGGGGAAGAGGGAGGTTGTGCTCCATCCAAAGGCTCTAAGCCAAATAGATCTGAAATGGAGAAGTGCCCAGATTTCTTACAGCATGCATTCACTAAACCATAGTAACTCATTGTGTACTGCAATTCCCTGCAATTTATCAGATGCCTGGAAAACGGTGGTGTCAGATTTTGAAGCCCTGTAATGCCCATATTCACAGCCCTGGGGCTGCAGAACAGGGGGTCAGTGTTCCCCTGTCTGCACAGGTCAGCTCCTGATCATCTAATTTACAGATACTTTTGATATGGTTGCATCAGAAACACAAACTAAGTTCACAGATGTACTTGGAGTCATTCCAAAGGCCCGTCACAGGTTGCTCTGCATAAAATAAACTTTAAACTGATGAAAGAAATAGCTCTGTCATGGATCTGTTTGACTGATGAAGGTGCAAAAGTGCCCTATCAGTTGACTTTCTTACCACTCCTATATATGAGAATTTCACCAAGCATGCCATGTGTCCTTTCTATTTCTGATATTTCCTGCACTTCTGAACAGGACCTTCTGTCACTAAGCCAGCAATGAATAGATTATCTATGGCTTGTTGCAAAATATTTGGAGGAGAAGAATCAATATATTCACACAGAATTATCCCACAACCATATGGCAGATGTTCATATGATAAGCAGGCACCAGGCAAAACATATACTCCGCATGGATTAATTCAAAATCAGATCTTCATTTCAAATCTCAGATAATGTTGCCACCAGACCAGAGAAGGTCTGTGATAACTGGTGGACCTGGAGTTCAACATCCACAGTCTTTGATGCTCTCCAGAATCGTCTGCTCTAAAAAAATCCCTTAGAGGAACTTTTCCTACTCTGTAAAACCAGTCATTTTCTTGATGGACAGAATACTGCTATCTCTTTTACAAGGTCATTTTGGGAATTAATTAATCTACAAAGTATTTTGATTGTGTGAATTAATGATACATAATAGCAATTTAACTACCAATCTTAACATTGTGGTTTTAGCTATTAATCAAATGAAGTAATGCTACCCAAGGGTACAGTAACAGCACATTAATAAAGTCTGGTGCTATATTGCAAGCAATTTTTATCCAGTTGAGTATTTTAGGATAAAATCTAAGAAGAGAAATGCTAGTGTCTTTCTTCTAAATTTCCTGGCTTTGTTTCACAAGTATTTTCCTCCTTGGCATTGTCTCTAGCTTTTAACTTATATTTCATCAATATTAGAAGTAAATAATGAAATGATGTGCACATTCTCTGTTGTAGTGATGAATTAATTAATCAATAAGAGGCAGGAAGATCATTTATCTTGGCATTCCAAACCATGTTTGACAGCTGATCTCATAGAAGATAAACTGCCATAGGAAAAAACAGGGATACAGAAGAAACCTTTACCAAGAAAGGAAACTGTGTGATATAAAGGGAGAGAGGAGAAAAAAAGAGAACGTAGATGCTTTGCCATTGTCTTTTTTTGTAAAGCATTTCAGAGTTTTAATTTAACATTTCCCTTTCAGAAACAAGTACACAAAGTCCTAAAAGGCTTCACACCCCTACCTGTAAAATCTATAATTATTTTCCTCTTGGAACTAGACATCCAAAATATTAGGTAGATTTAACTTTATAATGTCTTGGTACTCTTTGCATGGTGCTCCATTCTCTCTTCTTCTATTTCCTTAAGAAATAGAGACTTCAGGTTTCCAGACTTCAAGTTTTTCAGTAGTTAAAAATCCCTAAAGTTCAAATTCCCTGTATTTTTTGAAGGACAAAAGCATTGGAGTGCTCAGACTTTAGTTATTAAATACTGTACAAATATCCTGTGAAACTTGCAATCAAAATTTAGTGTTTTGCACATAGCCCTTACTTCTGGAACTGAGAGTTTACATCAAAATCTTTCAGGATTTTTAAACTAGATTTTCAGACGTTGAAAAACTTGGTAATAAAAAAGACAACTTCAGAAATCAGAAAGCCTTCAACATACAAAATGACTGTTTCTACTTAGCAAATGAAATTACTCTGGAACTCGACTAATTTTTTTTTAAGTGTTAAAGAAGGGATAAATTACATAATAACCAGTGTCAGCTCCACAGCTGCAAGAGCACAATAGGGAAGGGGAGAAATGCACACATGGAGAAGAATGTAAAAAAATCTTAAACCACAAAGAAAACAGGTGAAAAAAATCAGACCCAAACTATGATTTTGAAAAGCTGTTCATGCATTTAGAAGTTCTAGTGTCCCTAATTTTTTTCCCATGGTTTGGATTCCCCAGACAGCTCAGATCTCTCATCACACACTGCAGCCTGGGACACTCAGAACAAATTTATGTTGAGCAACGCAGATTTCCGATGATGCTACAGTTGTACAATAGTTATACAATTTCTGTCCTGCTAATAACAAAACCTATATGAAGCAATAGTTGGAGAGGATGCATAATGTCAGGGGAACTGAGAAACAGTTACTTAAACACAACTGTTTGTCATAGAGATGGCCATGGAAATGGGAGATGATCATAGCCCACTCCTTTTGAGTGTCCAAACTCCTCTCACTGTAAGGTCTCTTCTTCAGGCCCCCCCATTTCCTGGCTCTCAAGCCTCTTTCCTTGTTCTTGTAACTGCTGCAGAGAGAGATTCTACATAAGATTACATTTCCATAAGGCACTGTGCTGTCATTTCTGCTCTGCACTGACTTCCCAACAATACAATTCCAGTCATATCCCACTATGCCCTGAGGTTTTCAACAGGAAAATGAATTATTATAGCAGATTCAGGTAAGAAACAGAATGATTTAGAACTATAAATACTTTTAATTTCAAACTTGAAGAAACCTGAAGGAACGTATACCGGGAACTGACAGAGACAAGACTGTCAGGAAGATGCAGCACTGGGCAATATTGTGGCCTCTATCAAGCAGAATTTTTCAGCAAAGTCTGGGAAGAAAAGAAGAAGGAAATAATGATCAGGACATTGTTGAGAAACCCAGCAGTTTGCAGGATAATGGGAAGAGTTAAACTCACCAGTTCTGTGAGTTCTTAAGCTCTACTGTAACAACACTAACAGAAGTCTGGGAATTAGAAATCTCAGAACATCAAAAGAGGCTTCACTAAGCAGAGTTTTGGGGATGGGAACCTTTCACAGGAGCTGAGGGATGAGAGGGAATTTCAGGGCATTCCTTCAGGAGTAAGAGCCACTAACCAGGCTGTGATGGCAGTGAGACAGTTGGGTCTGTGTCCCACCCAGACTAGCATGAACAGCTGATGGTCTGTGCTAAGCCAATCTCATTTTCCACTAGCACCTCTCTTTTTCAACAGCAGGTTTAAAAATTATGAAAACTTACCATTTTGTGAAGTCATTTAATAAAAATCCTAATTTGTTAAACAGTGGCCCATTTAAAGTGTCAAAACTTGCTTTAAAGAAAAATAAGTATGAGCAGGGGTGAGAACCATGGGAGCTTTCCACTTGCTTAAGTGAATAAAATTGAAAAAAATGCAGTTCCAACAATTAAAAAGAGGTCTTATTTTTCTTTAAAGTGATTAATGCTCAGAGAATAACTCAGAGGCCTGAAAAGAAACTGTTCACGGACTTGGCTACTGGAAAAATTATTTTTTATAACTGACCCTCAGAACTGTTGAACAGCTGGGAAATCAGCTACTTTTATATATTTTATTTCAAATACCATGGAACTTTCTTTTTAAAAACATATATTTAACTTCTAAAATAAAAAAGTTTTGTTGTTTGAGGGGAAATATAAATGCAAATATATATAAGTTATTTTAATCTTCTTTCATAAGAAAAGTCAAAAGCCACATAATATCCATAAGCTGATGTCCATCATTAAAGTCAAGGTGGGAAGCATCCCAGGAAGTGTCCACTAGATTTAGATTCATATACAACATCAGTTTGTAGCAGTATAACAAACAAAAAGTGAGAATAAAACTTGAAATATTCTTGAAGATAAATAATTTTCAGGCATTGTCATAAATCTGAGCCATCATTTTTCTATTAAGATTCAACTTAGAAAATAATTATGGGGTTCTAAAACAAACCTTGAGACTTTAGATCTTGGTTCTGTTTTGCTCTCAATAAGATGAGAAGTCTTTTAAAAGCAATTCCTTTGCTAATGCCAGAACCAGACAAGTACTGGCTTCAGAAAACCTCCACTGTTTTTCTAATACAGGCTTCCATTTAGTAAGACATACATGTTTTTTAATTAAATTTCCTATGAAAAACAGTGGTTTAAATTGAGGGAAGCTGTGTCTCACAAAAACTCAGCAATATTATTGAAACCAAGAGCTTATTTGAGAAGACAGGATTTTTCACAAAAATCCTAAACACACTCGTTTCTCTATTTCTGAAGGTAAACAAACCCTTCACTAATTCCTCCTCAGGTTTACCCATTTGGGTTTTTCTGGGTGAAGAAGAACAAACAGTGCTTGGTCGCACCGGGGCAGCCTGGAGAGGTGGCAGGGCTGGTCTGCTTGTCCATATTCCCAATCCTCCGTGCCTCCCCCAGCCACTCAGAGAGCCCAGGTTCATTGTACTTCCTTCCTGTCCTGGGGAGCCAGATAAGAGGTGAGGAGAAAGGGATACAATTCTCTATCTCAGTCTAATCTGGAGTGAGGGTTTGAGTACCTGCAGCCAGGAACTGAGGAGTTCTCACAGACCAAGCTGGTCAAAGTTCAGGAAAAGCCAAACATAAGAGCAGCAGAGGAAAACACTCCTTGCTCCACAGAGAGAACCACTGCATTTTACCCCACAAACAGTCTGTGCACTTTGGTAATGTCTTGCCATGAGCCTCACGACAAGCAGAAACACCAAATCTCAAAACATTGGCTTTGGAATTCCAGGTGTCCACAACTGTTCAGAACAAATGTACCCAGTGATGTCTCTGTCAGGAGAAAACAACTGCATCTACCTCCAGCTGAAAACAATTGCTGGGTCTTACTCCTCACATTTCCTCCAGACAGCTCCCCAAGTAGCTCACACACCCACACCACGGCCCAACATTTACCTTCTTCTCACTCATTCACATATGAACAGCAATTCTATTTATTTTACTCCTTTTTAGTAAATAAATGCTTTTTCTTTTAAATTAGCATGTTCCAAATGCATTGGATGCCATGTCTTGAATAGGTAGTGTGCTACCAATGATGAAAAATCAATTTCCAAGTTTCCTGCAGCAAAACTGGTACCTTAAATCAGCACAGTACCTCTGTAATGTCTTAAACCATTTTGCTCAGTTTGTGGCCTCTCAGCTCTGTACCCAGTGTCTTTTATTTCTTGTGGAAATATGTAATACAGAAACACAGTAAATCTGCATGCCTACAAAGCATTTTAAACCATTATAAATTGGACCTGACATGGAAGGCCACCTTGTCACCTCCTGCACCACTCCATCCCTCAGGCCACCACAAACCTTTGGGATACAGCAAAATTATTTGGATTAATCCCATTGTCTACCTGTGATCCAGGTTAAACATGCACAGCTTTTTGCTGGGTTAGGCTTAACCCAGATCATAATTACACCAGATCAAAGTTGGAATAAAACTGCTGTGGTAAAGTGAAAGTCACCTGTTGACACAAAATCCAGATGTCCTTTGGTCTCTCAGCCATCACCATCTAAAAAGCAGCACAGATATCTTGGCAAGAGAGTGGATAGGTCTTGCAGCCCTAACTACCTTCTCAGGTTACCACATTTAGTGGAGCTCCAAGGTAATTAGGCTAATATTCTTCTAAATACAGGCATTTGCCCCCCCATTTTTGGGGATATTAGTTTTTAATGTGGACCTCTGCTGTGTAAGGCAAACATTTGTAGAGGGTTCAAAAGACAAGCATTAAGTTCTAACACTGTTAGAACTTTTTATGCAAAATGAGGGGAAGATCTGTTTGTTTTCCAATTTGCTTTCTTAATTTACATTGACTTCTTTAAGTTGTGATGTCAATTTCAGAATCCACGTTTGGAAGTTCAGGGTGGGGAAATCAAGCTTACTACAGCAGGAAAATGCTTCTTGCTTCATTAGCCTCCATCCAGGAAAACCAACACAGAGCAGCAAGGCCAAAACTGCCAACTCATGTTCCAGAATAGTTAATGGGTAAATCATCAGATATGGGAATGATGAGGGTGGAAAGAGAAAAGAATGGAATTGTTTACTCCCTTGTGGCTTTAATTGAATAAAAACACACACACCCCAAAAAAAAAAATCTAGTTATAGCAAGACAAGAAAAAAATCTTGGCTTATGTCTGCAGCAGCCCTAGGTTTTGGACAGAAGCAATGTTATAATGTATAATTATATAACTTGCTTGAACAGTTGCTTTCCATATGGGAAGTAACAGATTTGCCCAACTGCATTTTGGCAAAGGCTGAATCTACCATTATTCAGGGTATAACAATTGTGCTGAAATTTGGAAGTCTTACAAAGATATTTACACGTTTCACTGATGGTCTTCGACAATACTTCTCTTCCTAAGAATAATACATGGCTTCAACCCCTTTTCCAGAGGTCCTCAGCCATATTTATCTCTCTAGATTGTCAGCATAATTGTGTTCTGACTACAGATGACTGAGTCAGCACTCCTTTCCTCTCATGATGAAAGAAAGGATGGAGCTTCAAGATTCATGGAAAAGGTACCTTTGAAAGTTTCATTTGGATTTTGGAAGATCCTCTAAATACTCAGATTTGGTTCAGCTGCTTTGTGATCTTCATCTCAGGTTATTTTGTCTCTTCCATATCAGTCAGGAACTGAAGCAAGGAAAATCAACTGAGTCTTCAGGAGCCCTAAAGCAGCAGCCAGCATTTGCTGCTTATTTCAGTAGCTTAGCTATGACCCTGAGGTTGATTATACTTCTTAAAATTCTGCAGAATACCAGACTTTCAATATCTGTGAACCTGAGCAAGAGTGGCCAGGACTATTTTTTTTTGTCAAGAGTCCTTCTCCAATAGTTAGAACACTAATTGATCTCACCAGGTTCTCAGCCACCCATTCTAATGTCAAGAACTGGGAGATTTTCAAAATAACTTTACAAAGGAAAGTAATAAGCACAGATGTTTGGCATGTATAAGCAGGATATAAGTTGTTGAGTGTGAAACTCAGCAGAGAAGCCACAAAAACTGTCACAGTTTCACAAGACTGATGCCAAAGTGACCTAGTTACCAGAACATCTGAGTTCTCAAGTGTGAGTCAAACACATATCAATTGGAACTTTCCTCACAGCTAGCCTTCCAAATACTTGACAGGACATTACTCCTCCAAAAAAGTATTTTATAGGTTTATTTCACCTATTGTTGTAGGAAAAAAGCAAAGGTGTCCAACTTCAAAAAAGAGAATGCAGTGTGAATTAAGAGAGTGCCAAGAAGTGGTTCCACAAGTGCCACTGCAGTCTCCTGGGGAGCACAGCAGCCATGTAGCCTGTAACATTTTCAGTATCCCAAAGGGAAATTACCTCAGATTTCCTGTGCTCTCGTTTGTCTGACACGTGTTTTTGTTACATTTTATATCTTTAAGTATTTTATATTCCATGAAATCACTCCAAAAAGCAATTTACCACATTATATTACTTTCTGCTATCTTTATGTATCATCATCATTTTGAGAGCTAAAACTACTGTGGTTTGGAGAATCCATGGAAGGCATCTGGTACAATTAGCAGAGCTAAAAAAGAGAGTGCTTTTGTTGCCAGATGGTCCTCTGTATTTAGCACGAAACAGTTGTTGAATAATACACAGGAACAGGCCTGGGACATGGAAAAGAACTGAGGCATGTGGGTGAGAAGTTGGAATCCTCACAGGCAGACAAAGGAACTGCAGAAGTCTCCATATGTCCTGGCCGGGTGCCACAAACCAGAAATGTACCCATGTCACCCCCAAAGGCAGCAGTCCTGAGTGAAGGTCTCAAGTGGGTGGGAAGCCTCCTTGAGCCATGACAATTTAATGTAGCATTCAGACTGCCTTTATCTGTCCCCCATGCCAGTGGTGGGGGACAGATAAATGCGCTCAGCACAGGAGCTGCTTTGGATCCCCGTGTGTTACTGGGTGCTTTGGACACCAGTTTGGATACCAGCTACTAGCTTGGCTCTGATCTTTAATTTGCAGCTGAGTTTGGAATCCAAACCTTGACCATGACTCCTGGCTGTAGGGAGGAGAGGAAATTTGAGATGGAGGCACAATTTCTCCCAAATAGTAAATACAGTGAATTGTCCTGTGAAATAACAATCCTCCCCACAGTGTGTATAAAGAGAAGCAACTCAGGACAGACACTCTTCTATGAGGAAGAAACAAAGTGAGGAAACGCACCACAATTCATGCCTTAAGGAGCACCATTAAAGCAACTAAACAGCTGAACACATTGTCTCATTGAGACACAAAATACTTCCTCTACAGGAGTCCTGCTGTACAATCATTATCTGAAGTGCAGAATTTTGCTGACTTTACATTCCAACAAGTGGTCTGGAGTAGCTTACAAAATGTTGCCATATTTATGCAGAGGGAATAACTTCAAACTGCCAGCCCTCCACAGGCCATGAAAACAAACCTTCCCCTCAACCCCACAGTTCCTACTCAGTGTTTTGTGAACTTGAGGCACTGACAATGTATTTTAACCAGTTCCTCAACAACTGCTATTCTAACTTTCTGCCACTGTCAAAAATTGGGATCCTCTGTGTTTTCAAACAGTTTAAAGAAAACTTTCTGTAATTTGATTGTGTCCATTTGATACATATGAAGACAGAGGCACAGAGTTCTAATCAGAAGCTTTGAAAGAAAATAAAGCAAGATGATGGAATATGCAAACCATCCTCTGGCCAGGGATGGGTTAATGCAGTGCTCTGGGCTCTACCCCCCTGTGCTAGTAATAGGAATCAGGCTTCTAGGGAAGGATTTCTTGGTGACTGGCCAGGAAGAGAGCCTATAATCTGCAAAAGATGGGGTCTGGGGCTGAGTCAGGAACTGCCTGAGAGCCTTCTGCCTGTCAGAACCTAAGCCTGCATGCAACACCCAGGGGTTCTCAGCGAGCCCATCGTTCTTTGTCATGGAGGCAGGGCTGTGCTGAAAGCCAGGAACAGCCAAACAAAACGTGCAGTGCCCTACAGCCCTGACTTTTGGGGTTGAGACTCTGGGGATTGTTATTCCAATTGCTTCTGAAGCGACACTGCTCAAAGGCACGCGAAGTGGGGACAGTTTTGTATCCTTTGGTTAACTCCAAACAATTGGCTGCCTTCACTGAAATGACCCAGCAGTGCTGGAACTGCAAAACAGTGAAAAAGAGTCACAAGTTTTGTTACTGGGGAGTCTGGTAAGGTGTAACTCACAGAAGGAAAGCACTTGGAGCAGAATCTCTTCAGAAGGGTCCATACGAATCTAAAAACAGATGAAATAATCTGGCAGAGTGAGAAAGGCTCCAAAAAGTTCATTATCACTATAACCTCTCCACTAGGAGAAACTGTGATCAGTGCTCAGGTGTTCACTAGCAGAGTCAAAAATCACTCCTATTGACACAGAGGTCACCAGCAAACCCCCAGAAAATGAGCATTTTGAAATGGGCATTTTGAAATTCAAGCATTTTAGAAAACCCCCAGCACGAGCATTTTGTGTGTTCATTTCAGATGTCTCAATGAATATTACTATTTCTATTAAAATCAGAATGGCCAAATACACACAGAGGCAAATACTGAACACTATTCTCTGTCATGTCAGGATGCTTTGAGTGAAGTAATCATGTGTGCTTACTGATAGATGTCTTTAAACAAACAGACAAAACAAAACAAAAAAAACCTGCCAAACAACCCCAAACTGTTGCTTCTGTGTATTTTACTCAATAGAATTGTCAGACTGACAGAGTCAAGAAAAATACATAAACTAGAAAATTCATTTGTTTTCAAATCCAAAAAGTAACTGTCAGGAAAGATCCATGGTGCATCTTCCTATTTTACACATTTTACAAAACCAGTGCTATCATCTTTGTGCATAATTAATACCAAGATTGTTGATAAGCTAGAAAATATATACCTGTTTGCAATTTCTTCTGTAAGAAATAAACCAGCATTTTTCTTCTGAAGGTTTTATTCTTTTTTGCAGTCCTCAGTGGTAAAAGTTTAGTAAGGAGCACTCAAAGAGCCAGAGTGCCCTCTCGTGGTCCTCTATCACCCCTGTGACTTCATTTTAGGAAGAAAACAAAACAAAAATTATAAAAAATAGAAAGGCTGGGTTGTGACTATTCCACACAGAAATCTTACAGCCATCAGCCAACATTCCTAAATGTTCTCTTAACAAAGATAATTTTGAGAGCTAGACAATTAAATATGCAGATCCAAACTGCCAGATGCCAGCCGTGTAAAATGAAGTCCAGAAAATGAAGCCCCATGCTTTATCTCCACCAATTTCCAGACATCACAACAAAGTGAAATGCAAACCACAGCTTAGATAAAGTTCTCAGTAGCTAACTTGGTTTGATAATATAAACACCACACTGGCATGACACAGAAGTGAGAAGTAAGGAAAGAAGTAAGGAAAGTGAAGAGAGACTTCTAAGATTAATTCTGCTGTAGCCAAGCCAGAGCACTAATTCCTTCCAGGAGCTCCTGCTCCTGGAGTGGTACCTGCTGGGGGCCAGGTTTGAGGCTGTGTCATGCACAGACCTTCAGTCACATATTTTGGGCTCCTATCACTGTCATGCCCCACAGCTAATACAGACTGGGATGAGTCAGTTTCCAGGGTATTTTTGCCCTCTGTTGCAAGAAGGAGGAAAGGATTTAGTCCTTCAATTTGTCCATCCCTCAGCTGTTTCATGGTTCTTCTCAGGCTAACTCCAGTTTTCACTCAGGAATGGCATCTTCCCTACAACAGCAAATGGAAAATTCAAAACTAAAAACGAGAGGCTATTCCCCAGTTCAGAGGAAGAACATCCTGCAAGCAATCAAAAGCAGATGGAGATCTTAATGCCTGGCTCCAGCAAGCTGCCAGTCATGGCTGGACCAATATCTGCATTGGAAGTGGTGCCACTGTGGGCAGAAGAGTAAAACATTCTGATAAAGGATACAAGCTGAGCTGCAGAACATGTGCTGCTAGGTCACCACTGGCACAGTGAAAAAAGAAAATCTAAACTTGCAGAACTAATTCAAGGATAAACAGATATAACCAACATCAAAGGCAACTAATTCAATGCCTGCTCCCAAGCACAGCATAGCAGAAATACTCACTGAGAATACTTCAGATCACTTTCCATGGATCTCAAACTTTTCATACTAGAGGTCCAATAAACACTCCATTTCATTTTTCTAATGCATCCAAAAGTAACAAAAATAGCACTCATTCTTCAATGAGACTAAGAAACTTTACTGTAAAGCAAAGCAGAACTGGAATTAATACATATATTTTCTACATATCAGATGTTTCAGTTCCAATACAGTTTTACCTTTGGACTATAAAACAATGATTTAATATACTACTGCCAAAGTTACCCAAAGAGAGCAAAAATACCCTCTCCGGGCAATGTGTGTGCAAATGGAACAGCTTATTAATGCTTGCTTAATTGAGAACAAGTAAACAAGGGTCTTAGCCACATTGAACCAATTTCTTGAGGCAAACTTCATGGTCTGAGTTTCCAGAAACACACTGGAAAATTAGCAAAAGGGAATGTCTTTCACTGCTTTGTTTTAAGCCACAGACAACAATTTCAGGCCACACTCACAAAAAGCTCCATTTGACTCCCTCTGGCTGTAAGAATAAACACAGTTTTCAGGGCGGAAAAAAAAATTCAGGTAAAAAAGCTCTGTTTAGTACATATTCCAAACCATTATATGTGACAGATATCAATACCGTTTTGTGTCCTGAAAGCCTCGTGGTGGTTTTTACATTCTTTGTTGTTGTTAGTGATTATCAGCATCATAATTATCCAAAATTTCCTGTTCCTCCGCTGAAAATCATCACCTCAATGGTGATCGCCTAGCACAGCTTTGGCAATTACCCTGTCCCCATTTGCCAGTGTCAGCTGAAGCAAAAAACATGCATTACTAACACAAATGGACAAGAAGATATGTGTGGTTCCTCTCTGAAAGGTGGTTTTGTAAAATAAATAAATAAGAGTAATTTCTAGCTTAGTACAAACTGCTTTCTGCTGCTGAACTTGGACCTGCTCACACTATCAACATCAACACCTTTACTGCTAGAACAGATGCTATGATCTGGAAATTGAATAGGGTGAATAGGTGCAAAGTAACAATATATCAGTGCTTGCTAATTTCAAAATAATCATTTTGGATTGTTAGGTCAGTGTAGCATTAGGTATTGTATTCACAACTGTTACTTTTGATGCCTCAAGGAAAGACTTTTCTGATGGCACCACAAAGCCAAGCTGAGCACACTGCATCTAATTAGGCAAGATTTGCAAAGGAATATTGAAAATTGAAAGGAATCGTCCTTTACTCTAAAAATGCCACAAGCCAGGGAAGAGAAACCTCTCTGAATCTGAAGAATCACTAGAGAAAATATCAAGAGGTCATCCTGGTGGTTTATTGTCACATGCCAGGGAAGAGAAACCTCTCTTTAAATCTGAAGAATCACTAGAGAAAATATCAAGAGGTCATGCTGGTAGACTATTGTAACACAAAGAAGTGTAAAACACATTTATTTGTGACATGAACACCCTTGAGGTCACCTAGAACTTTCACTGTACCAAATGTGTGGCTGATACACAGAGAAATGTAGAAGAATGAAGAGAAATGGGTCCACCCCTGGAAAACTCTTGTGTCATGACAGAAAACTATTAGCAGAAAATACTTTTTCTGTAATTGCTAATGCTTACTCAAAAGATCTTATTTTTCAGTGGTTCCACTTAAATGGTTACTCTTTGTGAGCAGGGCAAATGGAAGATTTTAATTACCAAAACATGAAAACCACAGGCATCTGAAGTAGCCTTTGGGTTAATTTTCTTATCAGTAAAAACAGGGACATCCATGAGATTGATTCAGTTAGGAGAGCTACTTGGCCAAGTGGAGCTTTAGGTCTACCCTAGCTTTTATTGCCAGCTAGAATAGCTAGCTAGACCTAGGGCAATAAAAGATCATTTCCTGAGCAAACAAGGATGTAATTTTGCAGTTTGCTCCTTTTTCTCTGCCCACACATCTCCTTTTTTCCCAAGGGTGAGCATTCTTAAAATTTCAATCTAGAACAAACATGTGAAAGCAACTGAGTAAGATATTCTCTAGGACACAAAAGAATTTAGAACCTTATCTGCTCTATAATTTTTAGTGCTTGAGCTACCAATAAATCCATTTGTGTTTGATTTACATACATGTAAATCAAACACAAATAACTGATGCGTTTGGGGGTTAGGCACATGGGTATTCATTGGCACATGGCAGTGTCACAAAACTCAGCAGCAGTGAAGTCTCCTTTCCTTGCAGCAGTTCTCCTTCTAATCACAAAGGTGAATTTAGCTGGCAAAGCAAGCCTCACCAGTCCTTACCTAGTGCAGGCAAGAGCTGAGGTGTAAAATACAAACCCTTGATTTTTATATTTCAAGGACAGTAAGGTTCCTTTTCAGTTCACAATTTCTGTTGACAGTTACTGAACTACTGGGAAAATGATTTACAGAAGTTGTTTTAAAACTACTTCATCTTGTGGGATCTTCCAGTTCAGTTTTGACTGGTTCACTGCATTTTCAAACTTGATGCATTTCTGGCCAATGGAGCTGTTCCATTCAAATTTGTGGAGCTGAACATCCTGGTGTGGCTGCCCAGAACAGGAACTTCATCCCAATTTTTTTCCAGACTTTTAAATTCATGGGACAACACCTTTAGAGAAATCCACTCTTTTGACTGCACTGAAGAAGAAGAATGCTCAGATATGCACATTGTGGGGAGAAGGGGGATGACCCCTCCTATGTGAGTGAAACTTGAGCCAACAGCCTTGAAAAGTTCTCAGTCCTTCCAAAATGTTGGATCCAAAATAATCTGACTTGTAAAATGAAGTCTAATGCTTTTATGTTGATTTCTATGTTCCAGTTAAAGTTTGTATTTTCACCAACAGGTGGAGCATCAGTTCTGAAGTCCTTATCTGTTTGTGATCTAAAACAACCTAAATATTTACTAAACAGTAAAATAAAGCGTGCTTCACATCCCTGCTGCCTTGAAAGCAAGGAAAGCTACACGGAGTGAAAAAGACCAACTATTGAGCCAAGACAGGACAAGTAAATAAGGAAGTGTGCCAAATAGAAAGCTAGTGTTTCAGTATCATCATGAAAATATTGGCTGTTCTTAGTCTGAGCTGTACTAGAAGTCTTTTCCCTTTTTAACTGATTTTCTGGAGCAAAAGTTTCTACAGCCAGTAAGAGCAACTTCTAAATATGGCCAAAGTATTATGAAGTTTGATTACAGAGAAGGTAAACAAGACAAACATGTCTCAGAGGTTTACACACATGGATCACACTGGAAGAATAATTTATTTTTACTCAACACCCCTATAATTTCTAAATTTTGGATGAATTGTTAAATTTCAGAGCTGAATTCTACTTCTGTATAAGTGCAACTTCCATCAACTTCTTAAAATAACCATTCCCCCTAAAGTTACCAAAAATAACATTCCCAAGGAACTTCATATTCATCAGACTGTTATTTTGGGTCTACTTAATAACAAATTTTCTGTCTGCTGAAGTATCAATTTAAGATTTCCATACTAGAATACATTTAGCTTTCACATACAAATAAGCAGAAACCATTTCCTGGCTGAGGTTTTGGCTTTACTTCTGTTTATAAACTGTGTAAAGCAACAACCCTTCGGGCAACATTTGAGGGAAAAATATGAATAATTACTCCTTGCAGCCCTGCATAGGTAAAAAACACTATCAGACCATTTACAGTGCCTAGAGGAGCAAAAAGGTTTTTTCCTTAATGCAAAACAAGATGTGCAGGCACAGCAGTTTACAGCAAAAAGAGCTTTGTTGGGCAGGGAGCAAAAGAAGAAAGGAGAATTTCAGCAAGTATAGGAACTTAGCTGAAAGGAGAGGGATATATTCTCAGTTTAGGTAAATCAGCATAAATTCATTGATACTCAGTTGATGTCAGAATGAGAATTTAGGAGTCACACCCAGGCTGTGTTCTGGTAACCCAATTCATCAATCAAATTTACCTTCTTCAATAAATTCCAGCCTCAATAATGACTAAATAAAATCTCTAATCCAATGTTACAACTGCTTAGTCCTACAATTTCTCTAGTAAAATCACATTACCTCCATTCATTCAAATATTTTTTAATCTTACCAACCATCCCTATTTTTTTCAATGCAAACAAATTAATGAGTGAGGACTGAAGGATCAGATCAGGGTGTTTCTTCACTCTGGAAATCTGTTACATAAACTTTTCATAAATCCTCTTTTTGGGCTATGTGCCTTTTCCTACTCTAAAGAATCTTTGGTCTGTTTTCTGAATATGGTTAGAAGTATCGACTGATACATCCACACAAAACCAAAAAGCATAGACCCTGTACAGTCTGTATCTGTATAATACAGAAGAATTTATATATTATAATATATATATGTAAATGTAGAAGTTATTACAGCATATATTATAGAGCCATAGAATGGTTTGGGTTGGAGGGAATCTTAAAGATCATCTCATTCCAACCCATTTGCCATGGGCAGGGATACCTTCCACTAGACCAGGCTGCTTAAGCTCCATTTAACCTCTCCTTGGACACTTCCAGGGCTGGGGCATCCACAGCTTCTCTGGGCAGCCTCTGCCAGGGCCTCACCACCCTCAAAGTAAAGAATTTCTTCTTAATATCCAATCTAAAGCTACTCTTTCAGTTTGAAGCCATTCCCCCATGTACTGTCAACTAAACACTTTTATATGCCTTATTATTTCTAAGAGGTTTCTAAATTTTATATAGTTGTAAGAGTTTTCATGCACAAGAAAAAAGTTAAAAGTCTCCTTCAGCTGCAAGAGATTTCAAAGAGTGACAACACCCTTCCTGCAGAGGACTGTGCTATCTTCTTATGATAATTTTTTATTTAACACAAATTTTATTATACACTTACCTACTCTGTGAAAATAATAATAATTTTTCAAAATAAACTATTTTTGCCTGGTATTGCCATGTGATGATACAGTCGTGACAGGA
Organism: Emberiza elegans; assembly: GCA_024865655.1. NCBI lineage: Eukaryota > Metazoa > Chordata > Aves > Passeriformes > Fringillidae > Emberiza > Emberiza elegans. The sequence continues at coordinate 5,816,246 of JALJVW010000158.1, forward strand.
CTGGGTAGATCACAGTCAAGATAAGAATTTGGTTGGTACTAAGGTCACCGAGATAACATTTTTAAAAGCACTTTGGGAGGCCAAAAAACACTCAAAGTAAGAGGGAGTATGAGGATACAGGCAGGGTACAACTTATCACATCATTTGTGTCAAAGCAGATGAATGGAATGTTTACAAAATAAATTGAACAGTAGAAATATGTTACCAAATTTACTTCCCAAGCAATAAAGCAGAAGTCAAATCCTTTTGATAATCTTCTGTGTGACTTAAAGGATGGGGATATTTTAACAGTCCATTTTCATCAATCAAATTCAATCATTTTGAAAAATGGTATCCATGAGAGTTTCTTTTATTGCCTTGGGAGTTAAAAATCCCACCCTGAGAAAAATATCCAAATACAGCATAAGAATTTCTGCAGCCAGTGACATGAGAGCAAAGGTTTTCCTGAATATGCTATTGTTGAGGTCTATGTTCTTAGCTAACAGATGCCAGAAAAAACAGAATTTAATAAATGAGCTGAGACGACAAAGTTAAATTTAAGTGAGGAAATGAATTGGCAAAACCTTTTACTGACATAAGAAACTGAACATAATGTAATTTAATTTTACTTTGTTAATTATCCCAATGTATTTAACTTGCTATTTTATATGTCTCTTTTATACATTATGTATTTCTGAAGAGAAATGTTTTTTAAAACATATTTGAAATTAATTTATCTTGATTAGAAGCTCCATTTCAATCCCAGTGATATAATACTCATTAAGTTTCAGGAGGAAAATGAATGCAAAATAAAATCTGTTGCATGGTATGTGAAGAAAAGGGGAAGGAATTTCTGAAGGTCACATTTATGAAAGCTTGAGAGGAGATTAAAGTCATGCTGCTGATCTTCTGCTGGTTCTTAAGCAGAACCCTCTACAAATATTTAATTACTTTTACCATGCTGAGAGAATGCTGAACATAGAATATTGCAGAAAATTGTTATTTAAAACAGGACATTTGAAATCAAAGAAATCCAGTAATTCCCACCAGGGTGATCATGTTTGAAATTCCAGACACCATCTTCAGTGCTACACAGGCAGAGCCACTTTAATTTTCCTAAGTTCAACAGATAGAAACAGCTACAGTACAAATTAATGTTAATCTGATTAATTACAATGTTAATGTGTGATAAATATATGAATGCTAGATCGATTTTCACTATGTAACAAAGCAAAATGATCAGACTGTATAAACTGGAGTTCTAGTTCCAATGGGCAAATTGAATTTAAAAGCATATCCACAGATGCATCCAGCAGCTAGGCATTATTTTGCTGAATAAACCTCATTATTTTGCTGAATAATTCTCAGATTTTTTATGACAGAGATGTAATCATATTCAGTAAACACTTAGGTCTCTTGCTTTGTAGCTTCATTTTATCAGTTATGTTCATTGGCAATGTCCAGTTTTCAAAGCCATTTCTCTGTCTTTTGAGCTGAATACTGAAAATAATCCCTCATCAAGATCTGGCAGGTCACAAGTGCTGGAAACAAATTCTTCTCATAGACCCTTGACCAAAGCAGAGTTTTTATTGGTGTACTGTAATGTAATTTTGTCTAACTTTTAATCTTCTGATTTGCATTCTGTGGCTCACATTACCAGGAAAGAGAGGCTGTAACATAGCAGCAGTCTCCTGAGTGTTGCAGAAGTTGCAAATAGTTTCTGGAGTAGAGTTATAGCTTGTGCCACGTGCTCTGCTGCCTGATTAGAAACTGTTTAATTGCTGGGTTTGTGTGCTCTCTGGGATATCTGTTTCATGGCAAACATTTCACTGGCTTCTAGTTCACCCACAGAAAATTGTGACTGTCTCTGTTGACAAACAATTTTGTGTAACACAAAAGGAACAAGAACCTTTCAGATGTATTTTTCTTTTTTTTTCTTTAAACTGATATGAAATATTGTGATATAAGAAAGCTACAGGAGTAAACAAAAGTACTGAGTTTCAAAGCATTTGATTCAATTCATTCCTTCCTGAAGATGACTGCCTTCCATATAACCAGTTTAAGAGGCAAAACACTATTTCTTAAACGTCAAGAGAACGTCCTATTGTATTCAGTCAGTTCTTTCCTATTCATTTTGTGCAAGTCAAGTGGTCCAAAGTGCAGGAGTCAGACTTCCAGGAAGGGACTTATCTGGTAAATGAGAATCTTAAAGAGAGAAAGAGTTCCTACCCCTAATTTCACAACAGTTAAAGCACTTACTAAAAGAGGAACAGAGACTGTTTGACTTTGGGAAAAAACACAACTGGAGCACAAGTGTACTGAGGATTTTTGTAATTGACAGAAACCATTTAAGTTATGTTGAAAAGAGGTGGGAAGGCAAGGATAACACTACAGAAATAAAAGGAGAGCATGCTGCTTCCCAGTGTCAGCTTAAATTATTCTTCAAAAGCAATCCAGTGCTACAGCAATTCCCTGATGCTTCACACAGCCTGGGATTTCTTTCTCTAAGTAGAGCAAACTGATGAGCAAAAAGCAGCAGCCTACACTGACATTTACATTTCCACTTCAGCATGTTATCTATTTTTCTACAGAAATGTAATTTATTTTCTATTTCCCTCTAGAAATATTTACAGGAGTTTTACATAAAAGAAATAGTCATCCTTGCCTCTCAAGCAATAGTAGTTTTGGTTTCCTGTTCTTTCTTTTGTTTGGTGAATTTTTTTACTGAATAGATACATTGACGAAAGAAAAAACAGAAAAATCCTAGCTAATAGTAAGGTCAGAAGATACTTTGAACTGTTATGTGCAAAACAAGGAAATATCTCTTAAAATGTGTTTCCACAACAGTAAAATCAAAAAATCTTTAAGCCTTCCCAGTATTATATTTAGGATATGCATTGCATCTACATATCTACATTGAGAGATATCTTGAAGGAGTCTCAGCATGGACCAAAAACTCCTCCAAATTTTTCATATACTAATTCTTATAAATGTAGGCAAACTACTCAACCCCAAACAGTTAAAGATAAGTAATTATATAATTTTCAGGTAAAAGAGCAAGCAGCAAAAGCAGCCCAAATGTTATTGGCATTAGCCTCCTAGAGCTAAATTTTTCCTACCTACGTAAATTCCATAATAATGCCAAAGCCCGGTTATCCTTCCTTGACATTTCTCTGTAGCAATGGAAAAATGGGTATCTAATTTGTGATCTCATCAACCTGCAAGTGCATAGGCAAAGTGTGAATTCACTGATAGAAAAGAACAAAGTCTCAGGTTCACCAACACACTTCAGAAAAAAAATTGTTTTAATGAGCTCCTTGTTGGAATAATTTCTGGAATAACTACATTCCACACAATAACAGTCTCTCAGGGCAAACAGGTATTTGTGCTTCTCCATTCCATGGTACCCTACTTTTAAAAGAAGTTTTTCCTCTTCTGACTGAATCAAAACCAATGACAAAGATTTCCCCCCCCCAGAAAAATAGTCCTTTTTGGCATTATTTTTGCAGTTCTCCTGGGAAACACTGCTGAAGAAGGTGAAGGTTGCAGCCCTGTTCCTCATTTATATCAGATCCCCAGGAAACCAGAGTTGATTCTATGGACACCATACCACGAGGGAGCTATTTCTGATGGGACAGCAATTACTACACTGAAGGATAGCAGCAAGAGCTGATTTCCCCTCTTGCCCCCTTTCTTCAATCAGCAGAAATAACAGTGGCTGTCTGTCCTTCCCTCATTGGTCACAGGCATGCAAAACTCTGCAGAGGAGGAGGAATGAAGCACAGTGGAGAAAAGGGAGTTCTGGTGATTAAAAAAGATAAAAAGAGCATTGATGCAAGGGCCAGGGAAAGCAACATAATTTCATGAAGGCAAGAGAGGAGGAAAAAAGCAAATACACAACTTTGTCAACCCCTTAAAACACCTCTGGTTTCTTCCCCATGCAAATTCTTACTAGTTACCTCTCTGTCTATCTCTATCTCTCTCTCTCTGACTACCAAACCCTTTTGCTTTCCTTCTCAACTTCCCTGGTTTTTTTGGCACTCTTCTCATTTGCACCCTCCTCATCTGTTCCAGTTTTCATTGCTCCTATCCAACTGCTTTGCACCATTTCTGCCAGAATCACATCTCCACAAAACTGAACTTTGCCTGCACTGTTGAGAAGTTCTAACCCAGTTTTGCCTTCACTGTCAAGGATCTTTGATCCAGTTTTCATTCTCCCAGATTTGGAAATGTTTATCTTGTCTCCAGTTCTGCAAGGTCTGGAGCAGAATCACTCTGCTCTGTACTACAACATTTTTGCCCAATAGGAGTCTAAAGCCAGGCATTAGGAGAGAAGATTCACCCTAACAGAAAGCAGGTGATATTATAGATACCAGCTGGCTCTGTAAGTCCTGCGTTCCTTTCTTCATCCTGTGCTTTTTTAATTTGTCTTTGACCCTTCTGCATTTCTCTCACATGGACACATAATCAGTCAAACAACTTAGTGTTTTACTTGGTTAATTAAACAGAGATAAATACATAGCTTTTAATCTAAACAAAATGCAGAAAGTTGACACAGCATCTCTTTTTGCCAGGTTTCAGACCTCATGTGAAATTACGCACCTTCCCCTCTCCTCCCACAATACTCAAGAAGAAACTTAAATTGCATTATTGTTTTCATAAATGTGTCTGTAGATATTTAGACATTGATCAAACCTAGCGCTGTTCAACAGATGTTAGGAAGAATGAAAGCCAAAACACTGAAACTGTTGCATTCCTAATGAGCAAACTGTTCCCTTTTTTATTGTCTTAGTAGTGGTGCCTTGCTGGAATCAGCCAGCCACGATGCATGGAATGATACAGAGATAGTCAAACACTGTGCAGGTGTGCCTCGTTAATGTCAGATATGGAAAGATGGCTCCTCTGAGACTGGAGATTTATAGACCTGAATGCTTTACATACTCTGTGCTGGAACAAGCTAGGTGCCACATGGCTAGGCCAAAGCAAAGCCAAAGTTCACAGCTAGACTCCACAACTAGCAATCAACCATCTGAAAATGGAAAGCAGAACTTCTGCTTGCAAAGTACCATGGGACACAAACTCACATTTATTTCCAAGTTCCACTGGAGCTTGAGTCAGAATTTTTTTCTTTTTTTTTCCCACATTTCTCACAGGAAAGTGTAAAAATATTATGGCAAGAAGAAGAAGTCCTATTTTCTTTTGTTTTTTCCTCAGAGGAGAACATACCATGCAGTCCTGGGATCGAGTTGATCACCAGTTCTATGGAAGAAGACAATGGAAATTTTAGCCTGTTGTCAGTGCTAACTGGTGTAGCCTGCAATTCCTCATCATGTGGCACAGTCATGGCCCTGTGGCTTCCTCAGGCACAGGGTCCTGGTGTGATCCTCTGATCCTTTCCATTAAAATTGTAAAAATAAGATCAGAACAGATTGGGCTTTTAAACTGAGGTGTTATGACTCTCCTTCCCACCATGGACTAGAATTTCCTGCTCTTATTTCTGAATTCTCCCATGTGGCCCTAATAGGATGACTCATGTAAAAAGTGAATAGATCTGATAATGTTTTAATAAGATTAATTCAAAAGCCACAGAGTAGCTTAATATCCATGTCACATAATAGAGCTTCGATTTTAAAATTCATTCACCTTTTCAAATTAAAAAATCTGGAGCCTATTCCAGTTTTAAAAACCCACAAAAGTGTTTCATTTAGCGCAGGCAATTGAACTGGAGTTTTGGAATTTAAAATATTCCTGACTCATTTTTACTTCCAATTTTTCTGCTCCTTGTCAAACTTTTTCTTTCTGAACTGATAAGCTAAGGGCTACTGAAAGTGGCACAGCAAGAACTTTCATGGACTTTCACAAGAATATCAGCAGACATCTACCTATTCTCCACAGAAGCAAGGGGGACACAGAAGAAAGGGAATGCGAGAATGTTTTTTGTACCCCCTCATGTGCCACTGAGTGCCAAGGAACCTGTGCAAAGGTGGTGGTGTTCATCTGGAGGTACTGCTTATCTAGTAGGACAGGGAATCCAGGATCCTTTAGCACTTCTGTGCAGTACTCCCCTTTCCCCATCATAGGATATGACTATTGACATCATCTGTTGGTATGAATTGAATTATTACAGCTTATGTTTAATGCAAACATCTGTAAGTACTCCTGTAAATATTAGAAATTTCACTGCACACATGTTCTAAGGTCTGACCTCTTCAAGGAGGGAGAAAGGGAGGTTAGCTTCCAAATATAGAGGTGTTTATCTTATAAATTCTTATTAGGAAAGGCTGCAGTTATCAAAAATAAGCAGTTTTTCACTTGAATGCATATGCATGCATTATGGGTATTTCCAGGTTCACAGCAATGTGAATCACATCTCCAGCTTCAGGAGGGGACTGCAAAACTGAAATGTTATGGTAATACAGAAAGACTTTCACCTAAAAAGCAAAGTCCAGCAATTTTGCTGGATTTTCTCTACATATATTACAGAAGTCAGGCTTGTCCAAAGTCAAACAATTTAGGAAAGAAGCCAGAGATTCATAGAGATCTTAACTCACTGCTTGAGAAAATAATTCCTGTGACAGTGTTCCCAGCCTGCTGGCTGCATGAGTTCAGAGAGGTGATATGTTCAAAGGAATCTGGGACAGAGGATATGATACTCTTCAAATGGCAGATGCTCAGTGAGGGTTACAGATCGGCACACGGACCCTTGAGAGGTGCTGGAGAGGATGGATCTGTTTTGTCCATGCTTAGTGGATGTTGCGTTACTTTGGAAGGCTGAGCAGCTGGAAGAAAAGCTCCCTGTTCCCATTGCACTGTGCTGTTTTCTGGGCTGAGACAGGAGTGTCACCCCCTCAGAGCAGGACAACTTGCTCAGCACAGAAAAGGTGCATTTGGTAGTTCAGTGCTCTTCTCATATACAAGAGGAGACCTTCACAACAGGGAAAACAGATCAGAAAGGCACCTCTAAATTCTGGGTGCACTGGAGTTCTGTCCCAAATTTTCCCCCTCTGCTTTGCTGTGGTTTCATGAGCTGCCATTACAGAAATAGAACCTTTGTACAAGACTGCTGGTTCTGAGGCAACCCGAGAAATTAAAATGTATCGTTATTTTCTCTTCCCACCAAGACCAGCAACATTTCCAGAGTGTTGCCATCAGCAAATCTTTGGCCTGTCAGAAAGCATGCAGCTTTGAAGTGAGAAGAAAAAGATTTAGCTGGGTATGCCATTAAAGAAAGAAAACAATAGAGGGGAATTAATTTATCTGTCAACACCCTTCAGAACAAAGAACAGCAACCAGCATCCTGCAGAATAATGCAGGTCATCCCTGCTGGCATTAACATCCAGCCATGGATGCAAAAACCACAGGGTATTGATACATTCAGTGATGTGGATCCATAAATGAAATTAATCTGATAAATAAAATAGAGTGAAACTTTCAAAAGGGTTTCTTTTATCTCAAGGCCAGATAACTCCAGTGGGAATTTTGCACCTTGTGTTCAGGGCAAATAAGACAGTGAGATTTTCTGAACGCTCCACAAATAGGGCTTAACTTGTAGCTCAATTACAGTCATGTAAACCACTCACTCACTCACGGCAGCTGTGTGACATCAGATCCGATCCTCACAGCTCTGACTACTGCCAGACTGGGGGTTTGGGAAGCTCTCTGATCCACACCATGCCAGGAGGCAGCATTAAACAGATATAAAGCATCTCTCATACATGTTTTTCTAACCTGCTCTTAAATACGTACAAGTTCTCTCTGAGACCTGCTCTGTGTTTATCTGTCTTAGCTACAGAATACAATAATTCAATATTTGATCTCATGAAAACACAGTCTGATTATTCCTGCCTCAGTGCAGTGGGGTTTATACACCATGAGTGAATTGTACTTTTAAATACTTCAAAACAGCTGCAATTGATCAAGATATATTAAAATTCTAAGATTATCTGTTAATTCTAGCATGAAATTGTTAAATCTAAGATTATTTTCTCCACAGGCACTTCAATAAAATATTCTATTCCACCACTCAAGTTATTAATGAAACAGTGAACAACAATCAACACAGAATCCTAAAGAACGCCACTTGGTGTATTTTTCCATTTGCTTGGTGTATTTTATGCCGAGAATATTACTTTGCAGCCAAATCTGGATTCACATGGGAGTAATTTAATCTACACCAAATTGTACTCATTTGTTTAGCTGAATGCCATCCGAGACAACCTCAAAAGCTTTTTTAAGGTGCATGTGACATGCTGTTTCTAATCTACACAAGGAATCTTGCCCGAGATGAAAATTAGACTGCTTTAATATGATTTATCTTCAAAGTTCCATTTTTGCTCTTTCTAGTCACTTAATTACCTGCTGAAAAACTGCAAATAGATCAGCTGATTATTTCTTTGCTTATTTTTCTGACAGCTTTAACTTGGGATGATTCATATATAATTTTCTTTTAATAATTTCATTGTGAAGCCAGGGAGGATTACCACCAACAAATCTCACCTCTTCTTTATGAGTCCTCAAATATCTTAATATTTGATTTATATTGTATTGCTAAACCAATTTTATCTTCAGAAAGAAAGCTTACAGAACTAAGGTAGATCTACATCAATAAAAAAGATATGTCATTTCTTAGCATAAAAATGTTCTGACAGTGCATATGAGAACTTTAATGAACCCCCTTAAAATGCTCACTTTTATCTTTCAGAAGATCTGTCAAGACAGGATAGTTATTTTTATGATGAGGGTAGATGAGGTTGCACATTTTTAATCCTTAGTGTTATACAGTGAAAGTGTCATGTATATGATGATACTGCCTAGCAATATTTTATTTAAGTATTATAGAATGACTGACAAGTCAAAAGAGTTAAAAAGAGTTTTTCATCTCCCTTGCAAGCCAGACTGTAGCTATTAGCCAGGCAATGCAGCCTCTTAAGAAAATGTGGAAAACAATGTTGCAGGTGAACACCTTCCCACATCCCTGAAGTCTTACTCTATTTCTAAACCAAATTCCAAACGAAAGCAGTTTAGCTCAAACTGGTGGGCTGTAGGCATTTGCCAGGTTTCAATGCAGGAGAAAATTCAGAGGCATCCTTGCCCTACAGAACACTTGCTACAGCAGTGGTGAGCACCAGATTGCCTCCTGGTTCTCTGTATTTTGTACTACACAGTTTCTCTAAAATTTAATGAAATGGCTTTTCTGTCCCTTGGCTTGTAGATCAAACTCTCAAACTGAATTTGTCTCAATTTCAACTAAAAAAACAACATGACCACAAAAGCACTGCCAGTATTCTACACAAGATTATCTGTTACAGCCCTTTGTGGGAGGACAACAAAAGAGTGTGGCTATCCTCTCAGTGCAGTAACTTCAACCAAGAAAGTAAATAAATTCTATTTTCCTTGAAAAACCCTGTGTGTTTTATAACTTATTTTTGAATAAAGGGTGGGGACATGGAAAGTGAAGCTGAGTGCTACAAACAAACTTAGCCAGTCTCAAAATGGGAGTGTGGAAAGCCTGGCAAAACTGCACTTGCTTTTAGGTTTCACAACTAGGGAAAAGCCATTCCACCAAAAAGCACTATCAAAGAGTTGAAATATGAACCATTAGAGCAGCAATTTCAAACTAAACTGAAGGGCAGATTGCAGCTATTATACCACCCAAGGCCATCACAAGAAGGCATCAGGAATATGTGACAGTCTTTTTCACATGGCAATATCACAGGCGTGACAGAGTTGCAGCTGGTTCCCACACAAAGGAGAAGGCAGCAGAAAATGGAGACAAAAGGCAAGAGAAAATATGTGGACAATACTGCCAAAGAGGTTGAAATAGTTGCTGAAAGAAGGAATAATAAATCACTTTATCAGTTTAATAAAGTTACAGTAAGCCAGTTTACACTATCTGGAAATGCCAATAACAAACCAAAAAACCCTTGAAAACTGAGAAGAAAACTCAAGAAGTCTTACTTTTCAAAGATTAAGCTCAGCAAGCATCACAGGACACTTCACCAATGAGATTACATTCCCAGAGCTAAACATTAAACATGTCTCACCACAAAGTGATAATTGGAAGACCTACAAACAGCTGAAGTTTAGGAAATGTGAAGAACTATATGGGACCAAGAAAAACCTTTGGTATAACAGCACTTGAAATTGAAATACCAGAAGCAGCATTTCACATGAATGTAACTTACTGTAACAGTGATTGAGGTGAGCAAAAAAACCCACCAAACTATGTGCAGAGTCCTTTTAAGCACCTTTCTTCCTTTTTATTTCTTTTAGAGCTGAAGACAACCAAGAACAAGCTACAAGGACAAGCTGCATCTCATGTGTTGGACAGATTTTTACCCTCAGTATAAACATCAAAGAAAGCACCAAATACTGTTTTTACCACTCAGCACAAACTTCATAGATTCCCCCAGCACATGGAGAGCTTCTATCACAAAAACAAGAACATCTTGAATTATTATGTTCCAACAAAAATTATTACCATCGATAAAGTGGAGCTTGCATAGATCAACATAGGCTTGAAGGAATTGTCAATCATATGGATTGATATTAAATAAGGATGTTGTCATGTTTGGTAATGCCACTGACTTTAATATTAGAAATACAGAGATATTATATAGATTTTCAAGATCTAGACTTTGTTGATGAAATAGCTTTAATTACTAGCTCAATAAAAGGGAAAAGACAAAAGCAGTCTCATATTACCCCCAAAACATATTTTTCTATTATGAGAAAAAAAAACCCCAAAATCTAATTAAAACCAAGGAAACTGCAACTCAATCACTTCATTAGAAAGACAAAGTACAATAGGAATCAGTCAATTTCCATACACTAGCAGTAATGAAAGATATACAGGATTTTCAGAAGGAAATCTTTAATAAATGGGCAAGGTGGCAAGTGCATTTACCAACCTAACCAAAATTTTGTCACTGAAATCTCTAACTTAAGACTGATCTGGGAATTCATAACACACACATTAGTTCCATCATACCATGAATCTGAGAGTTAGACATTGACCAGAGGTACAGATATATATACATTCTATCTTTAAACTTATCTATAAAGAAAATGAAAATATTCAGGACATGTTAAAAAGAGTCAATGAAACTGATCAAGAATACTTTTTCGTAAAACTCCTGGGAAGAGATAGTGCATGGGAACTGGGACTCCTGCCCATTTTCATAGAATGGTTTAGGTTGGAAAGGACCTTAAAAATCACCTAATTGCAGCCCCCTGCCATGGGCAGGGACACCTTCCACTAGGTCAGTTTGCTCAGTGTTTCATTCAGCCTGGCCTAGAACACCCCCAGTGATAGGGCATCTACAATTTCTCTGGGCAGCCCGTTCCAGTGCCTCACCACCTTCACAGCAAAGAATTTCCTCCTTATATCTAAACTAAACCTACTCTCTTTCAATTTAAAAATCTTGTCCTGCCACCCCAGGCTCTTGTAAAAAGTCTCTCTCCAGCTTTCTTGCAGGCTCCCTTCAGGTATTCAAAGGCACCAATGAGGACATCCCAAAGCCTTCTCTTTTGCAGGCTGAACAATCCCAACCCTCTAAGCCTTTCCTCATAGGAGATGTGCTCCATCCCCTGATCACCCTGACGCCCCCTGCACTCAGTCCAACACTTTGTCTTGTGCTGAGGAGCCCAGAGCTGGAGGCAGCACTGCAGGTGGGCTCTCACCAGAGCAGGGCAGAGGGGCAAAATCCCCTCCCTTGACCTGCTGCCCACAGGGCTTTGAATGCAGCCCAGGACATGGCCCAGAGCCACTTTGAGCCACAGTGGTGAAGCCCTATTAAACCCAAAGAAAACACTGATACCACAGAAAGAATTCAGACTTCAAATAATCTATTAAAGGTATAAACCAGACATACTTTTAAAAGATTTACTTGGATTACATCCTATTTATAGTTCTTGCAATTGGAATCACTTGCTGAGAATTCAGTGTAACAAGAAAGAAGTACAACATACTCGATCATTAGCTACAAAAGAACAGGAGTCCATCTGGAAACCATGTAACAGATATTAAAACACTATTTATAAATGGAACTTTAATTTAAAGTGTTTCTGAGATTTGATCCTTAAAAACTTTTCCATTTATTTCAATTGGGCCAAGTCAGCTTTATAGCATGTATGAAAATACATAGAACTGCTTCAGGTTATTGATCAGACATGCTGCCAAAGCCATACTCTGTATTTGGGATTAAACTTCCCATCATAGTGTTGTCATTATATTGCAAAGGTTCCATATTGTTATCTCCTTATTGCAAGAGCTTCAAAACTCCTTGGTGTTTCTCATGGGCAGTTCCTCAGAGCACTGACTCTTCCTTCTTCTCACAGCAGCCAACCAGCTCCCCTCTGAACAAGCCACCCCACTCTTTTATAACACTCTTCTCATTGCTTACAGCTGTGGCCTGTTAAAGTCAGGCCTGCTCCTAATCTTTGATAATTAGCCCAGCTGCAACTCCTTAGGGGTAAGATTACTTTCTATACTACCTTTATTTTCTTATATTCTATCCCCCTACAGCATAGTAGGAATCACTGCTAATAGAAAAATCCTCATCTCCAGCCCTTTTTTACAGATGCTTATGTGCCAGCCAGAGCCACTGGAAGAATCCATGTGCTTGAAGACTGGCAACCACTGTTATGTTGGATACCCTAGGAGTTTTGCCTGCCTGGGTCTGACAAATGGTAGAGCTGGGCTGGAAGAGCTGTCCTGCCTTATCAGCAGCTGGAAACCAGCTGGGATACACCAAAGCACCTAAAATAACATTAGATACCTACACCTCAGGTATCTGACTCATCCTCATTTTTACATTCTTGTCTGTCTTGTTAAGGTACCAGAAAAGCAATCACAGACTGATCAAAATGTGTACAGGATGAGCTACAACTTATAGCCATAACTTAATAACTTATGGGCTAAGACCATGCACACGCCTCAAACAAAGAGATGGAGGGAGATAGTTTCATTTTCATATTGCTGCTATTAATCAGAGTATCTGAATAATATTAGTTTATCTGTACTCATGGCACATATCACTGTTTAGATAAAAATATTTCTTTTGGAGGAACAGGTTTTGAATAATTTTATCCAGATGTTGGACAAAATTCCAAAATAAAAGAGTTTACAAGATCTTATGCCCCTTATTTATTATCACAGCTGGGCAGTAGGATGTTGTCACCCAAATATCCAGTGCAGGACCACCTTGTTTGACACAGAGAGATGTGGAAGTAACTAGTCCTGTTATTGAAGAGGAACACTTAAATGGGATTTAAGGCCCAGCTCATGTTGTAGCCAAGATATTATTAGACAAAAATGAGTATGGGCAGAGAATGACAACAAAAGCAAAGCAAAAAATCACATCACTTCCTCTGACTGCTCTGTTAATAATTATAGACAACCCATTCATTCTTCAAGAACCTGTTACCCATCCAAAAAAGTCCAAGGTATGTTTCAGCCAACAAGCAAAATGAAAGACTTCACAAAACTATCACACAATGCCTGGACTGCCAGCTTTGAAACAAACTAAACAAGATGCCAGGAGAAAACAGTGCTAATCTCTTCCCATTTCCAGTATTTTTAGCCAAGTACTGCAATGACTCTCACTGAGAGTTTTGTATCAGTAGGGTAATCTATTTTTAGCCCATGGAATTTCCTGTATCACTTTACTCTGTCAAACAGAAAATGCTCTCAATGAATCCAAGCAATGACATCCAAGCAATGACAGAAGTTAGAGAACATTGCTTTTTCCCATCCAAGCCTTTTCTCTCCTGCCAAACCTAATAATCTTTTATAGAACCACTGCCTTTCCAGTTTTGTGTCATTTTATCCAATGACCTCACAAGGCTCAGCCTCATACTGTAAAATCCCCAGTAAACATTTAATTAAGGACACAAATAATTGTAACCAATTATTAAGAAAATCATAATGAACATCCAATAGGAATCAGGTGCAGTGCTTATTGTTCTTTAAACACAGTTGCTGATTTGGGCACACATGAACAGGGTTTGAGCTGCTTTTCTATTTTCAGAAAAGATTCTCTAACCATATTATATAAGGGTACAAAAATTCTCATATATGAGGAGTATGTGCAAGAGTAAGTCAGTCCCCCAAGGCAGGACAGACTATCATGTCCCAATGTATTTTTAATAGCAGGTATTCTTTTTATCAGTTCCACTGACACAGCTTTGAGGATATTGGATAGCAAAAGCATAACCTGCTAAACCATTCCCAAAAAAATGGATAAAATTTAATTATTCTGCAGATTTCTACTCTATGCCTCTGCAATTCTTCTATGGAAAGACATTCCCTAAATTTTTGAAGCCACAAAGGCATACTCCCTTGTTGAAGTGAATTCATTCCTGTCCTGTCAAGTGACAGGTGATGTTTTCTCAGAGCTCTCAGTAATGTAAAATCTGGGAGTATTTTCATTATTTTCACCTGACACAGCATGTATTTTACTTGATATACCCAAGTCACTGATGCCATCACAGGAATCTTAACTGAAATCTTAATTTCCACCTTCCAAATGAAAACTCTGTATCAAAATCACCTGCAGATAAGAAATAGTGAATCTTGCCCATTACTTTCATAGTTTCACTGTAGGCATCACTGACAAAAACTAAAAAACCCCACATTTCCTCAAAGGCTGAAATTCAAGGAAAACAGCCTTTGTGAATGGAAAAAAACATACATAGTCCTATAAAATGGCCAACTAAAACTATGATATTGTTTTTTCATCTATAAAATCTTTGGAATTCATGTTTTAGTTTAGCACTTCCTTCTATTTATTCCTATGTGTGAAATGGAGCTATATTTAATTCTCACTACAAGTGTAGCTAACTCAACTTCTGTTGCAATAAAGCTAAACACAGGAGCAATTAAAACTTTTTACAGGAGACTAGTTCAAAAAAATTAAGATGCTGCATGATATCAGACACATAAAAGAGACAGTCATACATATATGCATTAAATCCCCAGAAATATTTGTGCTCTGAGATTTTTTCCTTACGGTCTTAATGAGAAAACACCATCTCCCCCTCTTGATTACAAACAGCCTCAGAAAAGTCACTGGTGTTAAAAAGGAAAGCATTTGACCCACCCTATTGACAGAAACAATTAGCATGCTTGTTGTAAGAGCAAATGGATTAGGTTAAGGTTGTGGAAATGGGAAAGAGAAAAGATTTGGAGCCTTGGAATCAGTAGAGTGGAAGGCAGAGAGTGAGGTGAGCCAGCTGTGCTCTTACATTGGAAGAGCTGCATTTGGGTTTAAAAACAACAGGTGTCCTTTGTCACCTTCAGAATCACTCCAGACACACAGCTGAGGGTGAGTTTTAAGATGAATTATTGATATATGACACAAATACATGTGCTAAGAAGGCAAATTCTAACAGAAACTTGTTGAACATGCTTTTTCTAAATAATTCTGTCTGTAACTTCATAATGCTTTTCCTTCAAAAAGTGAAGTGAAGGTCTCTTTTCTTATATTTAATGTGTTTCAAACAAAAGTAGCATGGTTACTGACTTTTCTGTGTGTGCAAGGATGATGCAAATTGGCCTGTATGTCTAAAGAGATTCACTTCTGCTTCACTGTTATTTTTGAAAGGAATTTCTTCAACAATGCCATTCAAAAAAAGAAGCCTGTTATCTTTTCCTCTGTTGTTGCAATTCAAATAGTAATAAAACCTAGTAAAGAGAATGCTTCAGAGTCTCTTATTTTGTTCTCTGAAACAGGATTGCTGATTTTTAAATAGTTGCTTTTCAGCTGCTTGTTCAGAATCCCTTATACAATTGACTATGCCAGCTTGCCTGTTACTGTGCCTGAGGCAGATTGCTATGTTTTCAGAACAAACAAATATTAAAACACACATAGAATTCTACTGAATGTTATAAACAAGGCAGCAGAGTCTGTTTACAACTCTCAGCAATGTTTTCACAACAACTGAGACATTTTATTTTTATTAAACCAATTTAAAGCTCTGTTTATCACAGAATTCTATTGATGTTTTCTCCCTGGATGATCTATTTAAATCATCATTAAGTGATACAATGAGGCTGGTTTAAGTTCTACTTTAGCACTCTCTTCTCCAGATTTTACCAATCTGATGTTTCTGGACCATGAAGGGAGGTGTAACACCATTTGCAAGGAGAATTTTGACAGAGCAAAGCTGTGACTCCAATGATTATATCCTGTGTACACAAATACAATCCTACCAGTCAAGAATTGAGTCATTTTGATAATGGAAACATGTCATGTTAGGTAATTTTTTTCCCTGCATTTGTTCTCTTGCATGCTAACCATTCTCAAGTTTTACTTTATTTTTCAAAAAACAGTTAAAATCCTGGAATAATTAATAATAATTACTAATACATATATAATACATACAATAATTTTTTTTGCTGAGACTTGATGGGCTTTTTGGTGCAGCAATGATTGTAGGTCATGTTGAAATTAGTAATGAATGGCTTTCTCTTCATTATTAAAAGTTCACAACTTGGTGATATTTCCTGTAAAATTGACTATTTATCAAAAGAAACTTTTTTCTTGCTGAATTTGTCCAGTGCCTATTTTTGCCTCAACACCTCACCTGGAAGTGTTTTAGGGGTAGGCAAGAAAAATGAAGAAGGCTGTGGTGGCCCCTAAAACACAAGGGATCCCAGCTGTTGTTTCTGAGATGTTCTGGATCTCCTTTGTCTCCTATGGAAACAGTTAACTGTCCCAAATATGTTTTAAAGAATCATTGGAACAGCAACTGGTTTGCTGATGAACCAAGAGTTCTTGTCACCAAGTCAGAGAATTGTTCTCTCTCAGTCCTTCTGAGTCAGGGCACATTTCGGTATCTTACAGACAATTACACAGCTTCTGCAGCCATTACCTTTACAGAGATACAAAACAGCCCTACTCCAGTACAATCATGATCCTGGGAGAAAGATTTTTCAGGATCAAATATAGAAATGTCTCCCATTTTTACTTGTATATTCCATTTGCTTTATTTGTAAGCTCCCCAGCCAGAGGACTACTACAGAATTCCCTAATCTGCAATACTTATGGGAATTTGAGTTGAAGGTTATGTGATTGTATCTTGAACACTTAGTGGCAACTTAAGAGAGAGGCTCTTCAGAAAATTCTCTATTTCCATCCCTTTCAATTCAACCCCTGCTCACTGAAATGTAACCGGCTCATAGTAAACAAATGAATGTGCTGGTGCCTTTATCATTCCTCTGAAATAGGCAGCTCTGCAAGGGTCAGCTGACTCTTGTGGAGCACAGTAAATGACCCCACAATGTCAGATCAGGCCAAGCTAAATTGCAGCTGAACTTTCCTTTTGCTCTCCAAGTCTGCAGGCATGTTTATGAAACACAGGAAGAAGTTAGAAGCTTGTGTTGGAAGGAACAAGCTTTAAAAGGACTAATGAAAGCATAATTAGATCCCAAATTTTGTCCCTTCTCAGCTGGTCATCCTGACCTTTAAATTTTTTAAATTAACTGCATAACTACTGTAAGCTTGCTTTATTTACATAAATGTAAACAGTGTTTTGGGGTACAGGATGTAGCAAATACTACATTTGGTAACTGGCTACACCTATCTTGCTCTTTCCATGTAAGAACTACCTTGTACAATCTGGGACACGTTTCACTCCAGCCTTGCTGTATCTCTGCAGGGACTTCAGGATTCTTTAGTCATAAACACAATAGCCTGATAGGGCTTAATTGAGAAAGCTGCTGGTTCTTTGCAACAATATCAAGCTTTAGTCTGGTAATTCAAACTTCTCAAATATCTAAGACAAGTTGCTTTGCCTTAAACTTCCTTTTTGACCTTTTCACTGGCATATCCTTTCGCCTTACACTCTTTTCCAAATAATCTCAGCTTTTTCTTGACTCCAGTCCAAAATGTTCTGTTTGAACTCTCAGCAACAATTCCTCTTCTACACAATTTGGTGTTATCTGCTCAGTTTTTCTTGTTTTCTTTGACATTCAGCAATCAGCAGGTCTGGCCTGTGATCAAATAAGTGCAAGAGCTGAGTCCCCCTGAGCACATGCAGTGGCTGCTGACATCACAGGGTCAACTGCAGGATACACTTTCCTGGAGCTTTTGTTTTAGGGTATCAAATGGGCTGTTAATGGCTCTTGTCCTGAGACCTTATACCCATTCTTGTCCTATTAATACAATCCAGGAAAATTCTATGGGCAGAAATTGCTGGAGCAAGAAAATATTTACCAGTGGAATCTCTTCCAAATATTTATTTGGAAAAATATTTACCATTGCCAAAGATTTTCATTCACTGGTTCTTCATAGTAAGGATTTTAGTTCTGGCCTGTGGATAGCAAACCAGACTCTAAGTAGTTTTTATGCAATGCAGGGTCTCAATGCCTTATCCTCCTCACCTGTGTATAGGAATCACAATGGAAATCTCATGCTCACATTTCCTCTTAAGACTGTCTTGTCCCAGTCTAATTTTAAGCATTAAAGAATCAGTATGACCAGTTCCAGTTAGGAAAAACTTGAATCCCTAAGTTATTTAAGGTCTTGCTCCTCTATATCTACAAATCTAATAGCACTCTGTGGTCAGTTTAGGAATGTCCAGAGAACCGTCCAACCCAAACAGTCTGAGAGCCTAAAAACTTGTGAGCTAATGTTTTTCTCATTTGTTTATCAGGAAATTAGGCTTATTTATATAATTTAAATTCAGGCATGGTTGGCCTTTCTAGATACATAAAGAATTAGATCTGATATCCTAGTGGAGCCAAAAGAAATTACATACATTTGGGAAAATGAATACATGGCCATTACATTTCCCAAATCACACCATTATAACCAGCTTTTTCCTTTACATACAAAATAACCATACCTCTTGGATTTGCTTCCATGACTGTTCTATTATAAAAATTGAGCTCTTAGGAAAGATAAGATGACAAATTGGAGCAGCAAATACTCAGTGTTGGAACAACAAGGAAGATGTGTCAGTAGTACAGAACAAGAAGGGAATAGAATGGAGATGAGCTGTTAAAACTTCTACAAGGGAAGTGAGGAAAAAAATAGAATCAATACCAAGCCTGAAAGAAGAGTCTAAAGAGAAGGAAAAAAAAAAAAGAAAGAAAGAAAGAAGGTGGTTTATTTTTGTTATAGAAAGAAATATGTTCAAGGTTTGGGGAGGAAGGAATAATCAAGGATAGAAAGCTATAAAATTATGAGTTATTGCCTGGAATTTCATCTGAGGCTTTGTGACTTCAGTTTCACTGTTAATAATTTAAGTTAATAGACCCACCCGCTATTGTGATAGAAAAATGGCCCCTTGGTTTTCTTGTTTTCTTTGACATTCAGCAATCAGCAGGTCTGGCCTGTGATCAAATAAGTGCAAGAGCTGAGTCCCCTGAGCACATGCAGTGGCTGCTGACATCACAGGGTCAACTGCAGGATACACTTTCCTGGAGCTTTTGTTTTAGGGTATCAAATGGGCTGTTAATGGCTCTTGTCCTGAGACCTTATACCCATTCTTGTCCTATTAATACAATCCAGGAAAATTCTATGGGCAGAAATTGCTGGAGTAAGAAAATATTTACCAGTGGAATCTCTTCCAAATATTTATTTGGAAAAATATTTACCATTGCCAAAGATTTTCATTCACTGGTTCTTCATAGTAAGGATTTTAGTTCTGGCCTGTGGATAGCAAACCAGACTCTAAGTAGTTTTTATGCAATGCAGGGTCTCAATGCCTTATCCTCCTCACCTGTGCATAGGAATCACAATGGAAATCTCATGCTCACATTTCCTCTTAAGACTGTCTTGTCCCAGTCTAATTTTAAGCATTAAAGAATCAGTATGACCAGTTCCAGTTAGGAAAAACTTGAATCCCTAAGTTATTTAAGGTCTTGCTCCTCTATATCTACAAATCTAATAGCACTCTGTGGTCAGTTTAGGAATGTCCAGAGAACCGTCCAACCCAAACAGTCTGAGAGCCTAAAAACTTGTGAGCTAATGTTTTTCTCATTTGTTTACCAGGAAATTAGGCTTATTTATATAATTTAAATTCAGGCATGGCTGGCCTTTCTAGATACATAAAGAATTAGATCTGATATCCTAGTGGAGCCAAAAGAAATTACATACATTTGGGAAAATGAATACATGGCCATTACATTTCCCAAATCACACCATTATAACCAGCTTTTTCCTTTACATACAAAATAACCATACCTCTTGGAGTTGCTTCCATGACTGTTCTATTATAAAAATTGAGCTCTTAGGAAAGATAAGATGACAAATTGGAGCAGCAAATACTCAGTGTTGGAACAACAAGGAAGATGTGTCAGTAGTACAGGACAAGAAGGGAATAGAATGGAGATGAGCTGTTAAAACTTCTACAAGGGAAGTGAGGAAAAAATAGAACAATACCAAGCCTGAAAGAAGAGTCTAAAGAGAAGGGGAAAAAAAAGAAAGAAAGAAGGTGGTTTATTTTTGTTATAGAAAGAAATATGTTCAAGGTTTGGGGAGGAAGGAATAATCAAGGATAGAAAGCTATAAAATTATGAGTTATTGCCTGGAATTTCATCTGAGGCTTTGTGACTTCAGTTTCACTGTTAATAATTTAAGTTAATAGACCCACCCGCTATTGTGATAGAAAAATGGCCCCTTGGTTTATAGTGGACTGTTTATTCTATATTTAATACTCCCTGTAGGTGATGGAACTCTTGAGACTGCCGACTCTCAGCACAGCCATCTGACATTCCGTATTAACGAGTCAATAAATATGCCCCTTTGTTATGTGCAAAAGCCCAAGATGTTCTTGTGTCTTTGATTTTTCCTATTCATTAAAAATACACAGCCTTTCAAAGCATTCCCTGTCAAACAGAGATAATGGAGATTTCATTGGCCATTGCCTTGTACATGCTGATATATCCTCTAAACAAAAGTGTTGGAATGTTGACACAGGAGGAATCCGGCCAGCTGGAGGGCTTTAGTGAATAATAAAATATAAAATTAAAGCATTTGTAACTGTTGTGTTTAATATAAAAAATCTGCAAAAGTTAATGACTGGATGGGTAATTTAAAACAAAAGCCCCAGCAGGCAGAGAAATATAACTACAAGCTAGCAAGGGGCATTCTTGATCCAGCTCTCTGGAGAGCATAGTTGGAACGTGGCATGTATTTTTGCAATACAAAGCAATTACAGGCATCTCCAAACAATGAAAATCCATAAAATGTTCTGGTGTTCTGATTATTTTTTTTTCATTAGATAAGGCTGAGAAGTTACAGGATCCCATTTCATGCTGACAGCTCTCCACATCTGATAGGAACACTAGGAGATAAAAATGCTTAAGTAATCAAATGCTGTGCATATTTTTAAATGCACCCATTATGTTTAGTACAGCATCATGAAAATAAATATGTGAACTTGTAAAAATTGAGAACTGTATTAGTTCCTTAAAAAATCCAATTCAGTGCCTGTGGACATGCTGAAACAACCCAAAGTACAGCCAGTAAAAGAGGTGAAACATCACAAAATCAAATCTAGCCTGTAATAAGTCATCTAAATTGACTTTTGCAGCCTCCTGTTGATGGTGGCCATATCACCCACTGTGGGAAAATAATTTATCTTGTCTCTACAATGCAATGGAAACTTTCAATACTCAGAAGTAAAAGGAATTTTCAAAAATTTGAAAACCAGGATGTCCTGCTTCCAGATTCACTCCATAGAGACAAATCAATAGCAAACATGGTTTTGTAAGGCTACTTACTATTCTAGTTAATCAAGATGTGTTAAGCTGTTCCTAATCAGAAATTTTAAACATAAATGAAAAAAATATATGGATTCATTCATGTTGTAAAGAAGAGACAAATAAAGAAGCTTTCCTTGATTTACATTTGGCTTTGGACCACATTATAAACTGAATGGCAATATGTGTAGATTTTTAAATTATACCTGAAAAAATATTTTTTTTAAAATAGCACATTAACTAGCTTGAAAAAAATCTGTTTAAAAATCTCAAAGTGTGTATCCATTAGAAGGCTTAATTCAATAAAACTGCATCTGATAGGATTTTCCTGCTATTAGGCCTAAGTTCACTGGTATTTAATATTTTGATCAATGATCTGGAAGTAAATATAAAATTGCAGTGGATGAAATGTGTGGAATCCATGAAGAGTGCCAGACTGGAAGTTTGGGGGATGAGCTGGAGAAGGTAATGCCACAGACATGAAGGCACATTCTGCTTTCCTTGCATCATGTTAGAGTGAGAGAATGTACATTGGTCAGCCTATTTATTTTTTTTAAAAGAACCAAAACCCAACAACTGAAGCGTTTTCATCTCCAGAAAAAGAAAAAAGACAAATTCTGTTTAACAAGAACAACGTGGACAACGGCTGTAGCTGAAGGAAGACAAATTTAAACTGGAGATATGGTGCAGATTTTTAATTGCATTCATCATTAAAGGATTAAATGCCTCAACTATAAAACATTCAACAAAATACTAATGAATTTATTATTCTACACTATATAAGGACAGGAAGGCAACAATATTGTCCCATTTGATTTCTTAGGAGTTTTTAAATTTAGCAGTTTAAACTAAGCATTTTATAAGTTAGGATGCTGGCCAGCAGCTAAAGAGATAGCAAAGTAGGGAAGGAAATCTTTCAAAACGCTTCTTGTTTTCCATTATACCTACAAGGTTGTTAACTAACTTTGCCCAAAGGAAATCTTGCATGACTCAGCAAACATGAGCACAACTGTGAGTTGAAAATGTCTAGGATTTTGAAAGCTCATGTGCATTAATTGTATCAGATCAGACAAAAGAGATAATGACCTGTGATGCAGAAAAAGGTTATCAGGAGTTTCTTACTGACATATTAAGTGTAAAGTAATTCCAGGCAATTCTGGTCAAATACCAACATACAAAGTAATTTGCAGTCAACTGTTTCCTGGCCTCTCTCCTCAGCTCAGTACTCAAGAAAAGTTCCCATGATTTCTGGGGATGCAGCTGGCTGGGCCTGTTTTCAGTGGTATCTGCAGATTAAGCAGAATTCACTTCTTTGAATCCTGTACTTGAGAAAACTCTCTATTATTGAGTACAAAGTATGAGCTGGAATGTTTATGTTTACATCTGAAGAAACAAAAAATTTTCAAATACAGAAATATTATTTATAGGTTATCTATAGTATAAGTTGTTACGTATAATGACTTAGTAACTTTAAAACAATTTCTTAAAATTGATGAAATAGGTACTGGTTTTAAATCTTTGCTTTAATGTATTTTTAAATCGCCCAATATGAATTTTTTTCTTTAGTCTTCTGTGAAATCGTGTTGTCTGCATTTTCCAGCCTTTAATCAGTAACACCCTGCTGTTACTGTTGGCCTCTTTTGTGGAGGAGATCAAACTGGGATTCTCTCCAGAAATGTAACTCCTTAACCTTTACAGGATTCCTTAACTGGCTAGAGGGCAATTTGTCGTGTTCTCCCTTTACAGAGCTGAAAGAGCTGCCTCTGCTGCCCTGCAGAATGATGAGAGCAATCAGGCCACATCCAACCTCAAAAGAATTCTGGAAAGTAACTTGTTAGTAACTTTATGTTCTGCTTTGGGGGTGCAAAAGAATGCCCTGGACTCACTCTCTCAATGCATTCCTCAAAATTTAGCATGAAATCAGAGAGATTCTTCTTAAAAGCTCTGTCTTCTAGTCAGATGCTGAACTACCCTTTAAAAATCTGCATACATTCCAAAATTTTATTTATTATGGAACCGATGCAATATAAATGACAAAATTTTATTTCTGTTTCATGAAAGTCCTTAAAGCTGAGAACCCAAATCTCCAAGTTAAAGAATGTGGTTTTAGTTACTTGATCAGCTGCTGCTTTTAGAACTCTTTAACTGTTCTTCTCTGTTCTGAACATCCATTTTCAGTGACATAAATAAGAAAACTGGATGCTTTAACCAGTAAATATCCAAAGATTTGCACACCACCACTACAGGGTACTTGTCAAAAAAAGGCACCAGAGCTACTAAGATCCACGAGCTTTGAAGTGTTTATGTATTAAATTATATTTTAAAACATTTTTAAAATAATGTCTACATGTAATATATGCAGAAATAGTCTAAATGTTTCAAATAACACTTCAGGGAAAAAAGAGGAGTATTTTAGAGTTCACTATGAGATGGAAACTAGTGCATAATCTAAACAATATGATTGCACCTTGCCCTTCCAGTGATCTCCAGTAAATCCATAGCCTGACCTCATCAGTTACCAATCAGAAAACATAAAGCTAAGCTACAATGTGATTTTATGGCATACCTTGTCACTGATTTATGACAATAATGAAGGTCTGTTATGCATCTTGACATAACTGGGCATTAATAAAAGCAGAGTTGCATTAGCTCTGCCTTTATAGATGTTTCTGGAATGTATCGGTATTCTTTTGGCATGCTGGTTTAAATTGAAGAGTTGTGCTCTGCTCTAATGAAGTTGAATTTTTTTTCCTATAAACCACTTGTGCTTAAGAGAGCTCCAACTAAACATAAGTTGCAGTGCTTTATGCAGCAGGTACCAGATATTACAAAGAGTTTTAAGCTAGTCTATGTTCCAAATGACCAGAATATTTCCTTTTCCCCTGTATATATCATGACAGTCTCCTTCAACATGGCCTGGAGTTTTCATATTGCTTTCCTGATTGGCAATACCTGATTGGCAAAGGATGATCTGGTTTCTCTTCTTAATAATTTTCCTGATGAATCCCAGTCTTCTTTCTCAATAAACTACTGAATATTAACAGGCAGTCACACAGCTGTTCTATGCACATTAAAAATGTACAGATAATTTACAGATTAAAGCACCTGAGACCCTCCTGAGAAGGAAATGAGGCTTTATCTTGTTAATTTAAAAATGAAATACATAAAGTACACTGTGACTTCAATGTTCAACTCAATGCACATGTTTTCCTGTTGAAGTCAAAGGCGTTGTAGTCAGATTAGACAGCAGCAAGAGTCAATCAAAAGTCCTTTAATGCATTTTGGCCAAGTTCTGGTTGTGCATCTGACTCTTCAACCTGTCTATAAACATTTGTCCCATTTTTTTACCTGGTCTGTGCCAGGAATATGCTGGAAACCCTGCCACAGTGCATGCCAGGGAGAGTAGACAGTAGATATTAAAGTTTATGTTGTTTGGAACCTGAAAGCTCCAAAGCTGCAGATCAATGCATGGATTGCTGTGACAAATTCACCACTAAAGAAGCAAAAATAATTTTCTGAGTAGCCATAGCTACAAAAAAAAAAAAAAAAAAGATTCTGTGATTTGCCACTACCTGGAATGGATGACAAGTAAGCACGATGAACTGTCCAAGTTCTTAACTACAGCTGATTATGAACAGAAGAAATTTTTGAGAGGTAAAGAAAACTAGATTTAAAGATTAATATAATGACAAAACACAAGGTATTTCCAGTGAAGAAGGTGCAGATACCATGCTTGAGTTCCTGAAGATCTCCCATTTAGTACATTTCATCTCATCAGAGATGGGCTTTAACTGACCTGCCAGCACCTAAATTCCCTGTCATAACAGCTGCTACCAAACAGCAGAACCCATGGCATCTGACACTGAACAGGACCATTTTCAAATCTTACAGTGCAATTCTTCCAGTGAAATCTAGAGCTAGTGGCCACTCCAACAGCTTTTCATAACAAGAAAGAGAAAGCAATTCACAAAAGCCTGAACTGTCAAACACAAATCTGATGCTGCTCCACTGAAAATCACTACAGGAATTCTGATGCTCATTTTTTAAGCTTCCACTGCAGATTTTCTGTAATTTCCAAACATCTCTGTGTGACCTCAAGCCTCACAGATTTTTATTGAAAACTTGTGAAGAATGCAATAAGATGTCTGTTATTTTTGTAAGCCCCAGGACTTCATGACAGGTAGAGAGAGCTCATTTGATGTTCTCCCTTGCTGAAAGTTGTTCTTTATTCCTATATACTATAACCTTGTCACAAGTGTTCTCAGAGCTGATCACATTTCTCTCCTTGTTTATCTTGAATTATCAAATTTTTTAAAGTGAACTCAAAACACTAATCCAGTGATGAAAAAATTTCATTTACCTTTCTTTTTCCCTACAAAACATACTTTTTTGAAATTGTATACAATATTGTATATTGTAGGAGAAGTACAAAATTCAGGTCCTCAAATAATATATTTCCAATTTATGAAAGCATGACTTTAGTCACCATTACTTTTATCTGCAAGTCATATGCTACATTCTACACTGGATTTTGCACAAAATCTTTAATTGTCTGCTGGTTTTCCTATTGCAGAATCTCCTAGGATTCCTTCCTATGTGTCTTCATTCTCTAAAGGGAATATGACTTTGCTGAGACTGGTCTAAAGTCATGGGAGGCAAATTTCATTGAGTTGGGTTTCTGATTTTCTGATATTCCTGATAATGACATCTGTGTCTGTATATATCCTAGTTCTCAATTTCTTGCTATTTTTTCAAAATAGAAAACTCAGTTAGAAAAGTGAGTAATGTCTTTTTCTTTATATGAAACCTACAATATTCCTGAGAACAGTTCAGTTGTGACAGACACTGTTAAACAGCTCCATGGGCTGGGTAAATTACCAATATGCAAAATGACTAAGGAAAAGCATCCAGGCTTTATAATTTTTGGTTAAACACTAAAGCATGTGACAGCTCTGTGCAGGTTTGCCAAGCTCTGAGGAATCAGGGAAGCAGAAGGAGGCTGCCTTTCCTTGCATCACTTTGCATCACTCCCTCACCTCTGACACTGTGGCACCATTTGCACTTTCCAAAAAAACAAACAAGCAAGTAAAAAAAACAACCAAACAAAAAACCCACAAACAAACAAAACAAAACAAAACAAAACAAGAAGGAAAGCAAAACAAAAAAAAAACACAAACCTCTTTGAAGTCTGACACATGCAGACACAAAATAGATAAAGAGATAAGGGGGGAAAGCAACTTGTCTCCTCAAAGGAAGACATTCCTCTGTGCATCCCATATGAGCAATTCTGTCTCAATAACCCTCTGTGTCCTTGGAATTCTTACTGCACTGTTATTTCCGGGAAGAACAATCAGTGACATTTTACAGGGGACAGAAGCTTCTGAAAAGCCTGAATTTTTGGCAGCAGGATCAAAGAACAGTCTTGCAAATCCTACTCCCATCACTGATTTCCAAACTACTCCTAAAATCCCCCCTTTGTGTATATATATTGTCTGTATTTCTCTTCTCTCTTTATAAAAACACATGCACAGTTTTGAACTCACTTAAAACTGACCCTTATGAAATCACCAGCATTTTTTTTTCATTTTGAACAGAACTTGTACAATGCATATTGGGAAAAATTTTCTACTTTTCAGCTCAGAGATGGCTTGGAATATATAACCCTGCCAGGTGCCAGTCACAAGTTACACAATTCTATTTGCAGAAATGGATGTTCTTAACAAAGTTTTGCTTCCATTTTCAGAGAAATCCATGTGCAGCTTCACATTATATTGGTTTTGATGGTGTGTGCAGCATGTGCTTGCTGACCAAAGCAAACACTGTATTTGTCATTTAAGAGTCAGAAGTTTTTTTGCAGTCTGCAAATGGTCTCCATAGCTTTTCCCATCATGTTAGCAAGCTTTTATTACTTAATTTGAGTTATTTATTAGTTAACTGAGAAGACTGCTGTTACAGAAGAGCATTGTGGAGTACCTACATGGATGAGCACAGAACTTGCAATGCCCTCTAGTGTTTCTTGCCTGGAAATTAAAATTTAGAGTGAAATTTTGGTAGCAAGCTTGGTTAGTCGCACTTCTAAGTCCCTTGGCAGATATTGAAAACTAACCCATTGTAAATACAGCCACACCATGAAACGCAGATCCTCCATTAGATGGAAAACAAACAAATAGCTGAGATTGCAGAGACCACAGGAAATTAAAGTTGCACTGTAGTTTGATGAGAATTGCATTATCTCAGAGACAGGGAGAGCACCCTACCCTAAACCACCACTCCATGACTGCCCTGAATTTTATGTGTGTACACACTGAGAAACAGTCCTGATGCTGCAAGACCACAGTCAAGCCAAGACATGACACAATGTATTTACAAAGTTCTCTCCCAAAACGGCAGAAATCATAAAAGCTACACAAACATCACGGTTTTGTCATCTAGCTAGCAACTATCTAAGAAATAACAATTATTTTTGGAGCAGTGGCTGCTTTGATTTGACACGCAGCACAGCAGCAGCAATGGATCACTGCAGCACTGTGCCCAAACTAAACAGCTTTGATAGTGCTTTTATGTTCAAGCAACTCTCTCACAAAGTATCACCCTTGTTCTGCAAGGTCCTGGTGGCTGAGATGTCCCCACCCTCCTGCTGTGTGCACACAGGAAGATATGTCCCTAGAATCTCTTCTATTCCAAGTCAGCAATTTCTTAGTTCTGCTTCATTAATCTGAAGAAAAGTCCATTTTGAGTTGGTTTTCATGCTTCAAACACATCAAAATAGAACAGAAAAAAGCTTCCAAAACAATGTTGTGGCAAACTCCCAAGCTATCCCCTACTCATTTGTGAGGGTTTCGCTAGTTGTTGGTTGGTTTTTTTAATGAATGTGATGATGTTTATTCCAGGAATGTGTTGGCTTTATAATTTTTTTACTTCACAAGAAATGATACACAATTCATTTTTAGAAAGTAACATAAGCAAAACAGTGTCACACAAAGTTGTGTTTGTGGGACAAAGTGACCATAACATTACATCAATCACTGAGAAGGAATGAATAGGGAACTTTTTTCAGAAACAAATATATAATGCCTAGAAATTGAATTCTTAGGGATTCGTCCTCAGGCACCTTCCTGCCCATTGATTTCAACAGGTTTTAGGCAGCTGAAGTCCTTTCAGGACATAGGGATTAACCTCAATTGTGCTTTTATTTCTGAGCACCACAAGGAAGCCCAGAAATAATTAGAAACAAAGTAAAAGAGTGGTGAAGTTCACTTTTATCTGGAGTCTCTCGTCATCCTCAAATCTAAACCAGCTGAAGAAAAGCCTAAAAATAATATTTTAATCAATAACTCCTTACACATATCCAGAATGTTTAAACTAGAACTTTTTCTAGAAGTCCCTAAAAACTGGTAAATAATGGATAAAGATTTAGAGGGAAGAAAGGTCTACAAGGAAACGGAGCCAAAGATTAACAACAGAAATAGTGATAACGTTATTTCTTTATTTGACCTCAAATTGATGTTGTGAAAGCCACTGGTTTATCCATACAGCAGTAATCTCAAACCGAGAGGCTGGAACTGATCGTAAAAACTTTGATCAGCACCAGGTGGTGCTATTTTGCTTTTTTAAAATTTTGTAGCTTGGTAAAATATTTACACTTTTAAATAATAACCTCTTATTAAAACTAAATGAGTGAGAAGAGTATCTATTATCTCATACTGTAAATTAGTTGTGGCTGCTTTTGGTGTTATGCATTTATATATTTAAAAAGCAGAGGATTCCAAACACACCTGATAGGAAAATTAAAACTGTCTTTAGTCTTTAAAATAATCCTACTTCTCTCACAATTAAACTAGTTTTATAAACTGCTTAATCCATAGAAATTCTACATATGCTTCTCTCAGACTGTCACACAAAAAACAGAAAATTCATGTTAATCCAAATGTGCTGTTTTGTGAGGTGGCACATGTAAAGTAGGTGTATTTGCTCAAGGATTTTTAAATTACAGACAGGCTGTTTCAAAGCAATGCACCAAAGTCTGTGCCTCCAGAAACTCAGACAAGACCAGAAGCTGGGTATAAGAGGGAGAGAGAGATTTAAAATCAATCCTAAAAATAAATCTGGAGTCAAAATTCAAAGATTATTTTTTTAAGTAGCATGTTTGCCACATATTCTTATACTTTGCCCAGATGTTCATATAAAAAATAAGTTGCCCCTTTTTATGGTTCTGATCTATTTCTCACAAGCACACATGGCCACAAACTGCATTTATAGACAAGTTTACAGGGACTTTATCAGCTTCAGTTTAACAAAGTCTAATCATGTTTCTTTCAGTCTTTGCAATATATCAGTCACATAATAATTTTTAGAGTGGCTTTTTCAAGGAGGTTTAGGTTTCTTGTTGGTACAAAAACTGTCTTAGAGGAAGTAATAAGAATCCAGCAAGTTGTCTTAAAGGCCATGAAGCAGCCACATATTGCCAACCTATCCCCACTGTTCTGCAAGCAGAAGATTCTCAGCAGAAGTGAAAGATTGATATGAAATGAGTGACATCATCCTATGCTGCTCTTCAGCTTATCACTTACTCCTTGGATTAATGGTTTCCCCACAGGCTATAAATTTGTATTTCCAGGGGTTCCTGTACTGCTGACTTCACCAGTTTACCAAAAGCATTGCCTTTGTGGCTGCTTTTGAAGAGAGCCCAGAACTGCAGAAGATTTGTTTGACAAATAAATTGGGTTTCCTCTCTTGCTGCTGCAAGGCTGGGCTGAAGGCAGAGCCTGGAATGCACAGAATGTTGAGTGCCCCTGCAGTCTGACAAGAAGAGATCGTTAAACTCAGTGTAGCAGAGCTGTTCCTTCTGCTCTCTGCAGTGCAGTGCTGATGTAACACAAGGCAGGTAACAGGAGAGGCTTGAGCAACCCAGCTGTCTCCACACAGACACAAAACAAGGAGCTATTCTCTAAGTGATGCAGTAACACCAAAATCTCTGTATTTGGGGGTTTTTTTCAGATGCCACTAGCTTCAATGAGAATAAAAGCAAGTCCAGAGGTGGATGTGCAGATCTGATTGTGTCAGAAATGAAAATTAGAGTGTTGCCTCTGCCTTTTAGAATCTTTTCAGTTGTTTGTGGACAAGAGGCACAGCCAGGAAACATCCTCTTGGAAAAAAATACCATACCAATCGCACTCCTCAGTCTTTCAAACATGGCAACAGACAGGCAGCAGCAGCCTGAGGATGCATCTTCTGGTGAGGGAGAACCTCCCCTGTTGTCCAAGAACAACAATACCCATGCCACAGAACTGCTAACACTATCCACTGTAAATCAGCAGAAGATCAAGTCATCCTGATTTTCCTAATTCCTGCAGATTTAAGGAATGTTTCTAGACAGAATGGCAGAACAGGAAAGTAACCTTGTATCCTAACAAACATTTGCCATGGTCCTTACCTTGGGAATTGAATACAGTAAAGTACAGTGTCCCTTACTCACAGGTATGATCAAACAAAAAAAAAAAAAAAAGAAAAATCGGGACTTTTTTCCTTCAGTTCAAAGAATGAAGTCTTTCCCAAAACATTTCAACTCTCCCCATCATGTGCTAACATCTCATGACTCATGACATAAATGATATATCATACACATGAAGTAATAAGCTGATTTCCACCTTGTGCAGCCCATGAATGCTGGTTAATCTTTGATCCCTGGGCACACTAAAACTCACCAGCCAAGTCAAGGAGATTAAAAGTGTTTGAATACTGCAAAAGTAGCTTTACCACCTTTTTTAGTCCTTTCCAAAAGG
Organism: Emberiza elegans; assembly: GCA_024865655.1. Classification (NCBI taxonomy): domain Eukaryota; kingdom Metazoa; phylum Chordata; class Aves; order Passeriformes; family Fringillidae; genus Emberiza; species Emberiza elegans. Next base: position 5,847,719 of record JALJVW010000158.1, read on the forward strand.
GGATTATGACTCAAAAACTTCTGACCTTGTCAGCATAGGAAATAGTTGCATAATCTGTTAAAGCCTAATATCAGTTGGGGAAAAAACACAGTATAATTTCAGAAAGAGGAGTATGTCATGAACACAGCATCAGAGTATTTTGCTATTTCTTTTTTTCTTTTATATCAGCAACACCAGAATTGTTCTGTAACAAAGCAGGAGGGTTTTCACAAGGCAGTTCAGCTGGCAGCAAAAGTACCACAAATAGAAGGGGAGCCCAGGTATGCTATTGTTATTTTGTAGGCAGGGTGTCTTAAAATTCTCTACTGTTGTCATTTCTGTGTGTTTAAACTGGTTAAATTTCCTCCTTCCCCAATCCCTTTATGGTTTGGTTTTCTCTGCATTGCAGGATTTTATAATCTTTCTCCAAATGCAGTTATTTTATGGATTCAGAAAAATGTGCTGTGGTGCCATGTTCTCATTTGTGTACAAATACAAGAGTTGACAAACTTCAAATGGAATTGTGACCATCCTTTTAAGTTGCCTAAAATCTTGCAGAACAATACAATGCAATTGCACTTTGTATTTTAATGAAACTGCAATCTACAAAACTCAATAAAGTAATTCTTGTAAATGTCAAAGGCTGGGATATCTGCAGGATTAATGCTAGCTCAGACCCCTATCTTTTAGCTTTAAAAACTTATGTGCAACTAAGGTAATGCAAATATATTCAGGAAAAAATATAGGACTCTGATAGTATCCACTGTATCACATTTTAGTCTCTGCTTCTCTTTCATTTTTCAGTTGTGTCAACCCAAAAATATTGAGTCTAGGGATACTAAATGTGGTAGAAGTTGTAATTCACACCCAGAAAAACATTCTATTTGATTTTAAAATTAGTAATGTGGCTGTTTATCAGCAGTGTGGTGCTATGTGATCTTCCATTTCATAATATACAAAAAACCTAAGTCACCTTCTCTCATTTTGGCACATTTTGGGGGTCTCTATACTTATATTTATATGTTCTAGTTTTGCTGACTTGTAAGCAATTCTAATAAAGACCTTCACAACCAATTTTAAACCCATGTCAAAGTAACATACTAGTAGCAGATGATACTACCATTAAATTCAGCATTAGCTCAGTAGCTTAAGAAACACCCAAAAAAAAAGTGTCCCAGTGAGAAGGAACCCAGGAAAAAAGAAAAGCTGACAAGGATCTTGGAAAGGCCTTCTGGACACACAGGGTGATTTTGAAGATAACATTTGGGGGTTTTGTTGTTTTCCACCATCAAATTCCTGACCCAGATATGGGGTTGGTGTTGTCCTAAGTGAATGGGGAAACACATCCCCTATTGTGTACAAATGAAACATTTCTGCTCCCTCAGGGCATGAAAAAGGTAAAAAGGCTGAAATATGGATGGCTCCTAGGTGTTTTTCTAAGGCAATGGTGACACAACCACCAGGAGTTTTCCATCAGCTTTCTGAAATCAAATGTGGGTAATGCAAAAAGTTCTTTGCTCGGTGCCACTGTGGAAGCATTATGCTGATCTTGATACTGTACATACCAAACTCCCCAGTCACTGCTACTTAGACACAAAACCCTGGTGTACATTCAGCTTCCCTGGCACCCTGGTGCCAATGATTTTTATTTATTTTAGTCCTGCTGCTGTTGCTCGCCTCAATGGAGGATGGTGATTCCTCATCTTTGACAGGAGTGGCATTCAGAGGGGATTGTCCTTCTCTTAAAATTTCATGCTGGTATCAAAGAGAAAAAGAAAACAAAATTTTAAGAAAAGGAAAATTTGTTAAGACACCTAAATATTAGAGTCACATTACTTGGTGAGAATCCCACCTACAGACTCATAGTAATTCTGCATTCACCTTCTCCAAACTGAGTTGTTGACACCACCTACTCAAGCCAAAGTCTCCAAAAAAGCTGAAGCTGTTGCTCCATGTGGTGGCCACCATCCCATAGAGTGTGGTGCTAAAATATTCTGTGGTTTCCAGTTTGCTATCCATTGTCTATCATGCCAATGGTCCTCCTCTTAATAGTCTTTCTGGGAAACTACTGCCTTGCTGTGCTTCTGTAATTACCTCAGGCACAATGTCTGAGGGAAACTAAAATTCATGGGTTTTGTAACAGATTGCAACACTTTATTAGCTATTGATCTTATGTCAGCTGTTGGAGAAAACCTGGAGGAAATGACCACATCTTGAAAAATTAGAGAAAACTGACCCCATAAAAGGGAGCAGAGAAAATCAATTATAGCAATTCACAGGAAAGAATAAAAACTGTGAAGATATGGGGTTTATACATTCATGTCCCTATTCATTCAATATACTGCATCAGAATTTTACAGATGGGAATCCAGTAAGGAGTCCCGTGATCATCTGAAACCACTTGTAACTAATATTTTGTCAAAGAGGGAATCAAAGACCAGATTGGATTTTGTGCGATTGGTAATTATTCACATTGTTACTTAAGGAAAGAGGATCAACCGGAATTCAAAACTCAAAATTCAAATTCACTACTTTGACCAGCAGGAAAATACACGGGGAAAAACCTATTTTCTCACATAGCGGGCGCTGGGGATGAAGCTCTGGCTGAGGGGGTGGGGGGGAGGTGTAAATCTACTGCTGCAGCTAGGAACTGCTTTACTTTATTCATCTCAAAGTCTGCTTTTCACGCTTGGCGAGTTCTGACACAAACCACACCGCGTCCCGGCGCAGCGGAGCAGGCGCGCTCTCCCGGCCGCGCTTCCCCCGCGCCCCGCGGCGCGGCGCCGCTGGGCCCCGGGCGCGGACGGACGGGCGGACGGACGGACGGACAGACGGGCGGGCTGCGGGGCTCCAGGGCTCTCTCCACCTGCCCGCGGCCGCCCGCAGTGCCCATGTTCGGGGCGGGCAGGTACAGCATCCCGCGGCCCGTCACCAGGAACCTGGAGGACCTGGACTCGGTGCAGAGCGTCCTGCTGCACAGGTCAGTGCCCGCCGCGGGGAGCGGGGTGCCCGGCATCGCTGCTGTCCGGCATCGCTGCTGCCCGGGATGGCTTCCCCAGCTCGGCAGGCTCCGGCACCCCTGCCCCTCCGCAGGGCAGCGGAGGGACAGCGGAGCCACCCGAGCCCCGGCGAGCTCCCCTTTTGCCGGGGCTGCCCCTCTGTGCGCGGCAAGGGAAAGGGAAGGGGTGGGAAGGGGAGGCTGCCGGCGGGGAGCCGAGGCGCCCTGGGGTTTCCCTCCCTCCCTCCTTCCTGGAGAGAGGAGGATGTGCAGGTGAGGGACTCTTACATGTGCAGAGAAACTCTGATACTCTTTAAGATGGATTGATGCTGTTGCATGCATGCCACAAGCGTTTTGAACCCTTCTCTAAGGGCAGGGGATAATGTATTCTAACTCGCACACAAATCCACGAGGGATGGGAAAGAAGTCCTTAAGTGGATGTGCAGGAGGCGGCACATTCTATGAGAAGCAGCTGCTTTTCCTCCGGCTTTCACCATCCCTAACGTGCGATTTTCCACGGTGTCCCCCCACAAAGACATCTGACAATAGGATCTTGCCCAGATCTGAAAGCCACCCTTAATGGCATTTTCCATGTGCTTAGCTGAGAGCCGCAGAAACTTTACACAGAAAAACGCATCCCATTCAGCAGAATCCAAGAGAAGCTCATCTCCAGTCCTGTTAAAGTGTTTCCTGTTTCTCAGCCACGCTGGTTTATTTCCAGCTGCACAGAAAAAGCACACGGGCACTTCCAGTGCCAGCTCCAAGCAGCTCTTGCTATGGAAACTAACGAGTGGTTGTTAACTCCGGCTCAAGGCGTGTGAAATCCATTCCTGTGAGCGCTGGGGATGCTAAACACAGAGCACAGCAAGGAGGGCACGCTGCAATCAGCCTGCTCCGGCACGGCTCTCTGAGGCTGCTTTATGCACAATAAATGTGCTCTGTGCAAACAGAACCCCGTGGACTTCTCAGTGACTTGACTGAAAATGTTCTATTTCAGAGCTGGATTAAAAACGTGGTATTGCTTACGTTAATATACTCTAAATGGAATAAGGCTACTCATGCTTGAAACATTTGCATGTTGACAGACTGCAAATAATGGCTTTCTTTCATGCCTGACATGCCTGCTATGCATAGCAGGTGATCCTAAAAAAGGGCGTTTAAAACATTTAAGGTGAAGTAAAAGCAGTAGGAAAAAATATGAAAATTACAGCTGCTTTTCATTCTGGAGAAAACTCTTAACTCTATGAGACTGTTTTTTAAAAGAATGGGATGAATTGTACCGCTCTTCCCAGATTTTTCATGGCTGTCTCCCTGTTGGTTTTGTGTTCTTCTGAAATACCTTTTGTGATCACAGCTGATAGAGAAAGCTAAGTCAGAATATTCTGTTTCATTTATTGAGCACTAGAGTGTTTGCTCACAAAATTTCTGTCCCTTTGGTCCCAGAGATAGCTTTCATTCCCCGCGGAGTCTGTTTATATGTAAATATCCCAATTAAAATGACAGCCCAGTGTCACTCTTCAATTCACGCCACTTTGCTGTGGATGGTCTCTGCACAGCCCTGTCAGAGGACCTGTGAACAGAAGATTTTTTTTAATCACAGTCTTACAGAGTTTTGTGGAAACCTGGTAATCAAAAAAAATCTTAATTATTAAGGAATCCTTGTGAAATATGGATTTTGTCCTTTAAGAAACACTTGGGCAGGCGAGGGGAAAGTTGTGTTGTTGTCATTAATCTTTTAAAAAGAGAGAATTATTTCTGACATATTTTGCTTATGCTGTTTTATTTCATGGAGAAATAAAAAAACCCAGGAATCAATAGTTGAAATATAATGTCATTTATATTTTTTGGCTAGTTTTTCTTTCGGTAAATAGGTGTTAGCAAGAAACACAACTGAAAAACAAAGATGAAACTATTTCCCTCTTCGTTTTATCTGCTTGTAACGTATCATGTTTTATCTGCAGTGTATTATTTGTGTCTGTTCAGTTGTTGGTAGAGCCTTCCTGGAAATATTAAGTGATGGGAAATCAAGAAAGGAAACAATGAAACATTAACAAGTCACTTAGGGCCTTCTTACCTCATTATCACTAATGAAGAGCTGCAATTTGAAGCATGGACACCAGTGTGTCCTATACCCTGTCTTCCTTTAACTTCAGTCTCCTTCTGAATATAGGCATGGATCAAGGCGGGCTGTTATTTTTAAAGCACAACAGCTTCTGAAACAGGTTAAGCAAAAAAAAAAAAGTAACAACAAGAAACTCTTGCTCAGGAAATAAATTTCCACACGTGAAAGCTGTTCTTTGCAGGAACAGCAAATGAGAACAACCTTCAGGCTTTAATTATCCACTGCCTAGTGCTCATTACCCAGTTGCCCAGTGAGGGTGAGCGGTGCTGTTGATGCCAGTGATATCCCCTGGCAGATTTTTACCATCTCCATGTTAAAAACAGCAACTTGGCATGGAAGGCTCATGGATTCCTTAGTGAGGAGGAGCATCAGCCCCAGCTCCTTGGATTAAGTGTAAAGTGTCTGCCAGAAGACAAATTATTTCAAGTTTCATCCTAATATTTATGCCCAAGAAATGACAGGCTTTCCTCTCAAGAGGGATTGTGTGGGAAAATCTGTGTCTTCACCAAAATAAGATCCTGCTGTGTGAGATATATCCTGCAATCTTTAATTGTTCCCACAGCAGCAGAAATTCCACATTCGTTTCAGCAAAGTCTTTAGGTGGCTCCCAGCTACTCCTCTCAGAGGACCCAAAGCCTTCCATCATCCTTCCATTCCCAATATGCTTATTCCTATAAAATAGCAAGTGGCGTAAAACCACTGGCTCCTTGAGAGAGAGCCTGCATTTCTCACTTAGTGAGCAAACAACTGGAACCAATTAATCAGCTCTTGAACTCAGAGAAATTTAACTAACACAGCACCATCTGGCATTGACTATCACTTTTCTACAGAAACACTTCAGTGTGCTACTCTGTGTATTAGAAGTGCTTGCAAATGTAAGCATAATTACGGAGGGTGGGACAGTGTATCTCACCTTCTAAATGAAACCATAGTAAAACAAGCGTTTTTCTTTAGGAAATGTTTCTGTCTCCCCCTCTGGATAGGTTTGTAGTCTTAATAACCATGCAACAGTAATTTATCTGTGAAATCAGGTCTTGTTCAGGGACTCCAGAATGGCCCTTCAGTACTTAATATAGGTATTTTTACTCCAGTTGAAGCCTTAATCACAAGGATGTGAGTCCAAAACATTTCTGTCTGTTAATTCACTTGAAATCACCCTTACTAACGTACGGTTCCCTAAAGCAATTTCAAGCACAGCAATTTCATCCCAGGATTCTGTCACTCCTCTGTAGTGTTCCAGGGCTATAAAACCTCACTGCTGAAGCTGTGCAAATATCCCACAGAGCAGAGATTAAATCCAGCCCATGAAACATGTTCCAACAATTACTCTCCATCCCTTTCCCAGCTCACCATGTGTGTCCTGATGGGTTTACTGACACAGCCACGCTGCAAGTTGTCTGCAGGGCTGCCCTAGGTCTTGTTTTTCATGAATATGAATAATTTAAGTCCTGAAAACTGAGTAGGGGGTTTGTGTGTGTGTGTGTGTGTCTTGACTGTGCGTGATTTTACACGTGTAGACTGCAGGGACTGTTTTAAGGTATTTGTTTGGGCCTGTCACATCCTTGGATCTCCTTGCTCTGCTTTCCTGACAAACCTAAGGAGAAAGTACCTTAATTCCTCACACCTCGTTAAATTGCTACAATAGCACATAAAACAAAGCACAGAGGCATCCCATTGCTTACCAGCTGCCTTCAGAACCTCTTTTTACCTCGTGTTTCCCCCTCCTGACCGGTGTTTGGTTACAACGCTCTGAGCCTCACCGCAGCACCCCGGAGTTTCACTACTGGTGTCTTTTACGGGACGGCTGCTGGGACGTTACAGTCAGGCAACTAAATAAAGACTGGTGGGGGTCCTGTTGAGGCAGGGAAAGGCGTCCGAGGGCCGGGGGAAGCCGGGGGAGGCCGGGGGGAAGCCGGGGGAGCCCAGGCACAGGGCAATTCCCGCGGCCATGGTGGGTTCGCCCGCAGCGCGGGGACGCCCCTGACGGCCGGGCGCTCGCGCGTCCCTCCGTTCCCATGGCGACCGGGGCCGCCGGCCAATGGGAGGGCGCGGCGCGCGTCACGTGTCCCCCGCCCGGCGCAAGGCTGTCATGGCGGCCGCCGGGAGTGGCGCTGCCGAGGGGATGGAGGCGGCCTGGGGAGAAAGCGCCGAGCCCGCGGGAACCGGCAGCGACAGCGGCTCTGGCGGCTCCTCGCTGGCCGCCAGCTCCGAGTAAGGGCGGGGACGGGAAGGGCGAGCCGCGGGGGCTCGGCTGGGGTCGCGCCGTGCCAGGAGGGAGGCGGCGGGAGCGCCCTGGCGCTGCTGGGCTGGGCTGGGCTGAGCTGGGTTTAGCTAAGCTGGGTTTAGCTACGCTGGGCTGGCTGCAGGAGCAGAGAGCAGTGCGAGGTTTCCGAGAGTGCCTCCCTGACGTGCCCCGGCGGTGTGAGGTGTGCGCTCGGCCGCGGGCGGTCCCTGCGCTGCGTCCCGCATCACCCCGGGGAAGCGCAGGGAAGGAGGGACTTGGCACAGGCTGTGGCAAGAAAGGTGCAGTCTTTCATTTCAGTGTCCTGAGTCAGGAGGGAGTTCTGTAAAATACGTGTTTTAAAGCTATAGATGCAACTTCCAGAGTTTTAGTTATTTGTATGTTTTTTAGTTCCGATGAGTTAGACAACATCAACTCGGCTCCCTGTGTTAAGGCATCTGTGCTTGACACTCCGAATATGTATTTCACGCATCTTCTACATCAGAAGATAGTTCTGTAATAACACGTATTTTAAAGTTACAAATGCAGCCTCCAGAGTTTGAGTTATTTGTATAGTTTTTAGCTGGGATGAAATTAAATTTAGAACGTTAATTTGGTTCCCTGTGTTAATACAGCCGTGATTGATACTTCAAATGTATATTTCACGCATCTTCTAAGTCAGGAGATAGTTCTGTAATAATACATATTTTAAAGTTACAAATGCAATTTCCGGGGTTTTACTTTTTTTGTATAATTTTTGGTTATGAAAAATGAAGTTAGATGAAGTTAGACTTAAAACATCAGCTTGGTTCCCTATGTTAAGACAGCTGTGCTTTACACTTCGAATATCTATTTCACACATCTTCTAAGTCAGAAGATAGTTCTGTAATAATATATATTTTAAAGTTATAAGTCCGACCTCCAGGGTTTTAGTTATTTGTATATTTTTTAATTCAGATGAAGTTAAACTTAGAATAATACTTGGTTCCCTGTGTTAATACAGCCATGATTGATGCTTCAAATGTGTATTTCACACATCTTCTGTCTAAGTCAGAAGATAATTCTGTAATAATACATATTTTAAATTTTAAATTTAAAATTTAATGTTTTAATGTAATTTATTAATACAATCTCCGGGGTTTAGTTTATTTGTATATTTTTTAATTCGGATGAAGTTAAACTTAGAAAACTTGGTTGACTGCAACTTCCAGCATTGACTTGGTTCCCTGTGTTAGGACAGGTGTGCTTGACATTTCCAATGTGTATTTCAGGGTCTAATCAATAGCATTTCATTCAGCATGTTAGTTTCATCAGGCCGTGCAGGGAAGGAAAAAAAGATTTGAGTGGGACAAGTTAGAACTGTGTTCAAGCCTAGTTTTATTTTGTTGCCCTGCACCTCTGGCTAAGTGACAAAGCTGTTGTATGCACCCCTACCTTACTTTAGGCCTATATTTATAAGCCAGAACTCAACTGTAACATTTCAGCCTGAAACCATGGGTTTTTTAATAATTTTTATGTTTGGGTTTAATGTTTTGTATGTTTGGGTTTTTTCTTTTCACAATTCTTTCATCTAAAATGCCATTTTACTGTCATTATGTATGTATGTTTAGGGGATAAAGCTGTACCGCCAATTTCAGCATATAACACATATCTAACACTTGTAATAATATGTGTAATACTTTTAATAATTTATATAACAATTTATCCACCAGAACTTGAATCCTTTCTAATTTATCTTTCTTCCATGAATGGACAGTTTCAATCAGCACAGTTTTTCAGACTTTTATCCCAAAGAGGAAATACCTGTGTGGGATCAGTGAAACTACTCTTAGAGAAATGCAGGCCTTCAAGGTTTTTAGCTCCTTTGACTGAAGCTTCCAGTCCTAGAGACAAGTTGAGTTTATTGTGTAAGCACTTGTTTTGACACAAGTGAAAACAGATCAAAATTAGATTTTTTTTTTCCTTTTTTCTTGCCTTGCTTGGTTTGAATTTATTGTGTTACTACAGCATTAGGGGGAAAAGCCTCTCATGCTAGGTGCAGACTTCTTGTTTCAGATTTGCTTTTCCAGATGTCTGTGTGGATCTCTTTTTGAACCACAGAGAGTTTTTGTTGGTTTTTTTACAGTACAGTTCCTTCTGTAAAAGGACTTCTCTCTGGAGTGGTTCTGTTTGCATGAACACAGAGTAAACACCAGACATGCCCACAGCATTTTTTTTTTTGCCCATGGTCCATATTGTTCTAATCAAAATAGAGAACAAAGCTGGAGGACTTGAGTGTTCATGAACTCATGTCCAGGCTGAAATTTTGACATCTACCCCAAAAAAGAAACAGCTTTTCCAAAGACTACAGTCTTTTTTTTTAAAGAGGGAATAAAATGCTATCATACATGACAGGAGTTTTTGCTAATCCAGATGTAATTTCTTTGTGAATTTCTAGTGTTTCCTTTTTTGTTTCCTTTTTGGTTGAGTTTTTTTTTTTTGGAGGTGGTGGAGTTGGTTGGTTGGTTTGAGGATTTTTGGTTTTTTGTTTGTTTTGGTTGGGTTTTGTTTGAGGTTTTTTGTTTGGTTGGTTTTGCTTAATTTTGCTTACACATGCCAGAATGTGGGAGTACTCCTTAAAAAACAAACCAAGGAAAAACTCTACTCATGTTATTTCTTGCCCACCACATTCTGAGAGAAGTTGGATCAGAAAGAGTGTGCCCTTGACAGCCTTTGGGTTTTGTCAGCATTCTGATACTTTCTTGAATAAGAATTCAAGATTTTGAAAATCATAAACTTGGATTTATCCCTCAGGTATAGGCAGATTGTCACAAGTGGTGGCTCTTCTTTTAAATGATCTATTTGGGCAAAAAAGCTAATAAATACAGAGGAGATAGGTGATGTTTCTTCTTGTCTGCAAGACCCATAGACTTTTCTCAATAACTGGAGCTCCAGAAAGAGTAATGCCAATGTTTGCTGTATTATTAGTCCAGCCAGATCCTCTTGTTGAGCCTTTAAAGGTGCTCTGGTGCAATGTCTGTATAACATTCTCTGTTCAGCTAAACTTTTATAATTTATCTTGTTTTCAGATTAATAATGCTCTATTTGCACTCTTTATTCAGTAAAAGTATTTCTTGTGTAAAATGTGTGGATGTGTGCTAGCTTTAAACTAATATATTAAGTGTGATGTAAATCTCCAGTCTCAGTTTTCCTTATATGATTTTTATGAAACAGAGAGACCTCTTTCTCATCTGGTTAGGAAGAATTAACTGCTCTTGTCTGTTCCTGAAAATCTTCCATGCAGAACATTCCAGATAATTAAACCTCTGAGGATTCTTCTTACTTTGGCCATCATGGATTCTCATCTATCTGGAGTAACACTCCATGGTTCTCCTCAAGGTTCATTTGGTCTGTTGCCCGTCAGCAGGCAGGTTTTGGTTTGTTGTTTTTTTTTTTTTCCTTCAGTCAAAAGAGTATGATTTCCTTCAGTCTTCTTCCTTTTAAATGTGTTTATAGGCTACATAGCATTTGTCTCTTTGTTCTGGGTGTGTTCCAGTTATTACATCTTTCTTAAAACCTGCTATCCAAAACTGGACATGGCTGACACATCACTGTTGCCAAATTAGGACAAAAACTTTTTTGCACTGTGCTGATGATGTTTCTGTTGTATCCTAGAGCTGCTTTGCCTTTGCTTTGCAGAAGTGTCTTGCTCTTGCCTTTGGGTGATCCACACCAGCTGCCAGATCTGTTTCTGTAGCAGTGCTGCTGCCTCTTTGCATATTTAGTGTGTATTTTTGCAGATGCTGTTTGGAACTTGGGTTTTAAAAACTGTTACCTAGATTTCATCTTAGATTGTTTTGGGGTTTATTTTAATGTTAAATCTAAGTGATTTTTAAAATCTCTTTCCAAAGGGCTGGCAGTGCAGTCTGTGTTCCCATAACATTACAGAATATCCTGAGTTAGAAGGAGCCCCCAAGCATAAACAAGTCCATCTTCAGGCTCTGCACAGGACCACCTAAAAAAATCATGCCATGATTATATTACAAATGCCTAAAGGAAAAAATAATAGGAGAGAACAAACAGAATGGAATTTTTTCTCTTAAGAGAAAATCCCATCATGCATATGAATGTAATTACTAATTAAAACTTGCATGTCAAAGAAATGTTTGTTTTTTGAAAAGAGAACACTGCTTTTTGCAATGGTTGTTTTCCTCTAAGGAAAACGGAAGAAATTTGAAGAAACTATTTTACTGGTGAGAGGGATGTCTCTCCTTGCCATATCCATCATTTATCTAAAACAAGCTCTAACCCTCATGGCAGACTTAAATCAGTTGAGCTGTCAATGTTCAGGAGGCAACTAGTTTTTTCCTGCTTTTTATTCAACCCTTGCACTCTCTCTGTCCCGTCCCTACTTAAAATAATCAGATCTCACTTGCACAGTGATCTTCCTTCTCAGAACTCATTGATCATTCTTCTTTCTTTTCCAGTGACCTTGAGCCTGAGTGGTTGGACAGTGTGCAGAAAAATGGAGAATTATTTTATTTAGAATTAAGTGAAAGTGAAGAAGAAGTTCTGCTTCAGAACAGCTGTCCAGAAATGCCAGCAGTGAATCATGTCAGGTTTCGTGAAAACGAAGCTGAAATCATTCAAGAGGGATCACGAAAGGAAAGGAAGTATGAACTGAAGAAATGGACCAAAATGCTAAAAAAGAAGAGTCTTTTACCAAAAAGTTCTGGTAAGAAAGGAATGGAAGCTGCAATGAGCACCCCTCTGGTCCTACTTCCATATTGAAGCACCGCTCTGCCCAGAAAATGGGTGTCACTGTTCAGCAAAAGTACAAAGATGTGTCTGTGTATGTAAATCCCAGAAAACTCTCCAGTGCTGGGGAAGAAGAGCAGCAGAGGCTGCTGGAAGCCTTAGTAGGGATTGTCCATCAGTCTTCATGGAGCAGCAGAAGAGTGGAAAAACAAGGCAGGAAGGATAAAGCCACCAGAGGAGTCAGTGAAGAGAAGCTTGTGGTACATGGCTTGGTGCCAGGTAGTTCTGCAATGAAAACAGGTCAAATCCTGATTGGTAAGTAACTGGAGGAATAGCTGACTGCTGCACTCTTCCTTTAATGTGAAGATTTATGGGGTTTTTGCTGTTAGAGACAGCTGACTTGAATATTCTTGAGACGTAAGCAATTACATCAGTTCTGGAGGGGTTATTTTATGTCATTGCATCTGATGGTTTGGTACCCAGTCAGTTTTGCTGTGTTACTGCTTTTTAGAACATGTGGCGTAGCACAGAAGGTGTTAATGCAGTAAGGCATGACCATCCCTTACTGTTCAGAGACTGAGCAGCTTGGAGCAAGAAATACCCCCCCACCACCTTTGACTTAGGATTTTAGCTGAGGATTTACTCAGCAGATAAGTGGGACTGCAGCAAACCTATGTCTGCCAGACACTGTATTTAGATTTCCTTCTTCTCCACAGCATCCCCCTTAGATAAAAAGCTTTGCTTATATATGCTTTAAATGGATTTTATATCATAAAAATGAAGGGAGAAATACTGAGTAAGATACATTCTTACATCACAAACTTTCTCCACAGCCTTGTTTGGTTATTTTTCTGTTTAGCAAGTCCACCAGCAGCTTCCTCAGCAGTTGTGACTTTGGGAGGCTCCACATCCATGGCAGAGCTGCAGTTTGGGGAGGCAGTGTGCCAGTACAGCCTTTGTGGTGGTTTGGCAGCTCGGGCACTTCCATGAGCTGATGAAATAAGCTGGCAGCAAACTAACCCAGAAGAGAAATTGGCTGTCTAGTATTTTGCTGGTACAGTAAGTTAAACTTGGGTCACAGAATGTCTGACAGGCACCCAAATGTGAATGATGGAGGGGAATAAACTGCTGTCAGGAGTAATGAGGGAGCAGAAATACTCCCACTCCCAGCACTGAGGCCACTCAAAATTTGCCACTCACAGGACATCAACCTCAGAGACAGTAAATGTGAGACAACCAGGGCACATATGTAAAGGGTGAGAGATTACTTAATTACCCTTGAAGATGGTTGCTCACAGAGTGGCAGAGCAAAGATGTGATGTTGGTTAGAAGATCATTAAAAATCTTAATGCTTAAGTGTAGGGGGTTACAGTATGGGTAAATGAAGGTGGTATAGAATGTAATCTTATCCCCCAATGAGTTGCAGCTGGACCAATTACTAAATATCAGGAGCAGGCCTGATGTTAACAGGCCACACCTGCAGCCAATGAGAGCAGTGGTATAAAAGAGTGGATTGGTGGGATCTGGAGTCAGATGGCTGCTGCAAGGACCAGGAACAGTCAGTGCTCAGAGGAGCTGCCTATGAGAAACACTGAGGAGGTACAAAACTCTGGTGATATGGAGTCCTTTCACCATAATGATAAGAAAACCCTTGATATATAAGACAACACCCTTGCACTATAATGATAATAGAACTCTTGATATATAAGACAACATATAAGTAGCACACATGCCACAAAGTCAGCATGAGTGCTTTTGTAATTCCAGTGTTGTGTGTGTAAAAAGGCACATCAGTGCTTCAACTGGCTGATTGCTCCAGCACGAGTTTTTGGTGGAGATGCTAAAGAATACTCCAGAGGGAGAATTGGATAACTTTCAAATTTTACCAGCAAGAACTGATTAGTCAAGATGTGGGGGAGGAGAGAGCGAGTTTCCACTTGATCTGCTTAAGGGTGTTTAATTTGTGTAAGAGTGGGTGGTTGTAACCTGTAAGTTAATCTGGGGACACAGATTTGTATATAACATTTTTGTGAGGGCAGGTGTGAAGTCTCAACAGTGTAGGCAAGTACCAGATCCAGGAGATCAAGGTGACCTAACCAGAGGCAGTGTTTCATCTGCTGCACTTAATGCCTCCCAGAACTAGTGGGGACAAAAACTAGGGGTTTTTTTTGTTTGTTTCAAATAGAAGAACATTTTACTTCGTCTAAGAGGAGTTTTGCACTTTATTATATCCCAGACTATCATCGACCCTTTTTTTGCACATTGGAAATAAAATAGTTTTAAGTTTACTGTGGTTATTCAGTTCTTAACTGAGAAAATGAACTGTGTTCAGTGCCAACAGTGGAAAATATATAATTTTCATATAAAAATACTTTCAAATTATATATCTATAGTGAAGCTGAGTACTCTGGAATTTTTATGTGGTGTCTAGAAACAGGGATGCTTTGCATAAATTAGATGCTCAGATTTCAGTCTTGTCTGCATAAAGAATATACTGTAAAAAAATGCTGTTCTTGTCAAAAATCTGTTGGGTTTATGCTTCTGTACTGCACATCACAGGATGGGATAGCTGTGGTGCACTCCTAAAGCCTGATTTAGAAGCAACTAGAGTTCAATAGATAGCTCCTCAGATCATCACAGCAGCTGAAGTTGGGCAGAAAGTTCAAGCACAATAACAGCAGAACTTTGCCTTTCAGTTGTTCTTGATCAAAGCAGGTTTTAGGAGTCATGTGAAGAACTGTGGAAACAGACAGTAAAGGATGTTTTTGTGGTCAGTATAAAGCTGAAGAATCAGCACAAACTGAGCAGCTTCTTAGGTAGTCAAAAAGGAGGAATACCTGATCAGCACAGCATGATGCTTGCTGGCTGCTCTGCTTATAACTTTGCTTATATCCATTGACCTGTATGTGTATAAACATTAACCTGTTCTTGCTTAGCTTTATAATATTTCAGTGGTCCAGACCAGCTTGGCAGTAGTCTTTTGTGAGCCAAATCCAAATTATATTTTCCTGTAAAAATCCGTGCTTTAAAATGACATCTGGTTATCTTTCTGGGGAGAATTTGCAGCACTCATTTTGACTCACAAAGTGGTTTATGCTTCAGCATTTTTAGTAGAAGAAACTTCTTTTTCCATCCTTAATAATCACTTTCCTCAGGTGGCTTCCCCTATTTGTTTTGCAATGTGTGTCCTTTATAGCTTTGAACACTTCAAACATCTGTTTATTATTTGCACAATACACTTTAATTTTTGGTTTTAAGGTTGCATATGGAAGTCGTAAGTCTTGTTGCTGTACTTTATTAACCAAGTGGAATGCAGGCACTGACCATATGAAAGTAAACACAACAGTTTTGCAAGCTAAACAACCCTGCTGCTTTGTAACTGTAAGAAGATGGCACTCTATCCATGTGTTGTTTATCTGTTCTTTTTTTTTTTTTTTTTTTTTTACATTTAGCAGGCCAGCATCCATCTTAAATTTTCAAAACAGAAAAGCCCTCATTGCTTTTTAAACTCGCTGCCACTTTCATTTTGGTTAAGATGAAATACAGTTGCTTCTATCTTGTGCTTTTTAAGTGTCTTTTGTATCTTTGGCTAAACATTTTCCTTGCTTCAGTTAATTTGCAACATTATGCAGAGTTTGGTCTGCTGTGGAAAACTTTGAGCATATCTTCAAAGAGGAAAAACTCAAAATACTCACATTTAGATGCTGACAAAAAAGGGTTGTGATAAGTAATGCCATTATAATTTGGTTCCCACCCCCCTTCAAATTGAAACCTGTTGGATTCATGCTGGGGAAAAGTTCTTTTAAATGCTGTTGAGCATCATTTTTACCATAATAAAAGTAAAAAATTAATTCCAGTGACACTGAAAATACAGCAAAGCTCTTTTCACTAACAAAGCATACTGTTGTTATCCTCTTTGAAATATCTTACTGCTCTCATAGCCAAACAGCTCAGCATGAATCTTCTCAGTATGATACTTCATCAGCATATACAATTGTCAAAAATTTGTTAAAACTCCCCACTGACAAGAAATAATTGTGTTTGATAGTAAAGATGGGTTATAATAATCCCGTTTTGAATATGTATGCAAAAGCCACAGCTGCTATTGCAAATTTCACTTGAAAGGACTATACCCTTAGAGTCCTGTCAGGAAAAAAAGCCCTTGAAAAGACCAAAATACTGGGAGAGTTTGTGATTTTTATGTGGAATTACCGTACATGGTGTATTTGTTGAAAAGACTCTCCAGAGTAGAGATGTTGGGCTCACAGGATGGAAACAGAGTTTGTGTAAGCTTTGCTGTGTTCTCACTGTGGTGTTTGGGATGTGGCTTTTATTCTTTTAATCTCCTCTTGAGGCACAGCAGCACTGGTCTGCATGAAAGCAGCCTGCTAACATATAAAACAAGTAATTGATCTGCCTTTCTGCAGTAGGAATGCATTCCATAGTTTGCCTTTTTTGGAAAGGCATATGGGAACTTTTCTAAGTGCTCCCACCAACTCATTACCAAGAATGGAGAAAACTAAATATCAGGGTTCCATGACAAAAGTGTCCTCCATCCTCTCCCATGGGAACAATTTGATTTTCATGATATCAGAAAAAAGATGTGCCCTTCCCATCACAGTATGGAAGTGGTGCTCACTTGCCAGTCAGTGTCCCTGGGCTTTATCCAGTAGGGATCTGCTTTTGGAAATGGTGCTTGCAGGTTTATCTCTAGGGAAGAAATGGTTAACAGAAGTCATAGTCTTGTTCCTCAAGTGGCAAAAAAGAGATTGGCACTGCTGACATCCCTAGAATGTTTATTTCAGAACTGCCTAAGCCTTTCCTAAACTCTGTCCTTAAAGAGGCAGGCATAATTCCATCAGCTGTGTGCACACTGGGTGTTTGGGATCAACATACGCTGGTCTGAGTTGCTGCTGACTGGGGGGAGAAGTTTCTTCTGATGAGAAGAAATAAAATAGAGAGAATTCTGTTTCATCACTCAAGTAAAGATCAGCCCTGCTTAACATTGTGCAGATAACATGCATGGATGTCTTAGATTTTCTGTGTGAACTGACAATCTTTCCACAGTAAGTGATAGCCCTGAAAAGCTTCACCATTGATTATTATGACATTTAAGTAAAGCTTACTTCATTCCTTGAAAAGAGTCACAGAATCATAGAACAGTTTGGGTTGGAAGGGTCCCTAAAGGTCATGCAGTCCTTTCCCCACACCACACCCATCCAACCTGGCCTTGGACACTGCCAGGGATGGGGCAGCCACAGCTCTGCTGGGTGACCTGTGCCAGGGCCTCACCACCCTCACAGGGAAGAATCTCTTCCTGACATGTAATCTAAACTGTTTTCTTCCAGAAGGACTTGTCTTTTTTCTAAAGATACATTTGTTGACTTAAGCAATGATATCCTGGAGCTGCCTGAAGAAAATTCCTTTCTTCTGTTGCAGTGGAACTGATTGATACTTTGTTCTGATGTTTCTCCCTATATCTTTAGTTCAGTGCTGTTTTAGATTGGGCTGGTTTGACTTAAATCTGCAGACCGTTGAGTTAGACCAACTTAAACAATTGCAAAAGCTATTTATTTTGTATATATTCTATATACACTTTGATTTCATTTAAGCTGAATTATTTAAGCATTAGGTAAGTGAAATTAGATTAAACTTAATACAATTGCATTAATTTTTTGACATAATTAATGTCTGAAGACCTGAATCAGTCTGTCTTTCTGTAAGTTTTTCACACTGCTAAAGGGCGAGAAACAATTCTCAAATAAAATGTAGTTGTCAAGCTCTTACAAAGTACAACTTGCATGTATTAACTCTTTCCCTGCAGTTAATTATCACACTGAGTAGATCTTGTGCTCATGTCCTGCTTTAGCACTGCTCTGGGTTCATCATTTTACACAGCTCATACTTTGCCCAGTGATATTATTTGTTCTGATACTTCATAGTCTCTCTACTTTGCTGTTGTGTGTGGCAAAAAGAAAAGTAGCAAAACATGCAACCACCCACCCCTCTCTGCCTCCACCCCCAATTCTGGAAAATTCACACTAATCGGGAAAGATTTTCTGTTGTGTATCAAGTTGCTTTTCTTTGATACAGCATTTTCTGGCAGAAGGAAGGCAGCCTTACAGGGCTGCTTGGGCTGTGTGCTCTGGAAAGCTGTTCCATGTATGGCCCATGATTACATTGTTACCAATTGGATGGAATAAATATTTACTGCTGCAATGAAAGTTTTACATGTGTACATTAGGCGTTGAATAAATAAAACTCTTGGAGTGTGTAACATGTAAATACTGATGGCTCTTCTCCCTTCAAAGTGTCTTTGTCTGTTCCACCCTGGTGGTTCCAAAGCATTCCCTCAAGTGCTGAGGTGTGGATGGTTTTACAAAATGTGTGCAGCTCCTCTGAATGGCTCTACAGCAGAATTCCTAAAGATCCAGTCAAACAAACAGAACACAAACAACTTTTGTTTAAGCAGATGAGTTTAAGATGAGTACAAGAGCAATTTATGCTTTCTCTTATAATGATCTGTAATACAGATCATTCTAGCAAAGAACATAGTAATCCTGTTTATAATTCTTGTTATATTAGAGTAGCCTGAGTGCTCTGCTTTTCATTACTAATTTTCATGTCCTGGGGCTCTGGCATGGACTTACTGAGTTCCTTTTAAATGCTGTTTAACTTTCAGCTTTTCTGTGTCTGAATTACTGTTGTGTTGAAGATTTGATGGACTAAAACTTAACTGTGCCTCAAGAAGCACAGAGGTTAGGGAAAGAGCTATTTCTTGAAAAATAAAAACTTTGGACATTTTTATATGCAGAATAAAATTTAGCCTTTTTTTGGTTTTGCATTCAGGAGTAGGAGTGCATTTCCCTTTAATGTAAAAGAAGAGTGAGCAACTGATTACCTGGTGTATTAAAGAGGAGTATTGTTTGCATTTTGGAGGCAATCAGTGTGTCCTTACTGATGGTTAAGAAGAATGTTCTGTCTCTTGGTGGCTTTGATTTTGATCACTGCTGATTTTGAGCAATCGACATTGTGACTGGGAAAAATCCCAGTTGCAATTTGAAGGTATTTCAAACCAAGGTAGAACATAGAAATAATGGCAACTGCTAGTCTTCTTCTGAACTTGAGCATTCT
Source organism: Emberiza elegans (assembly GCA_024865655.1). Lineage (NCBI taxonomy): Eukaryota > Metazoa > Chordata > Aves > Passeriformes > Fringillidae > Emberiza > Emberiza elegans. Next base: position 5,866,910 of record JALJVW010000158.1, read on the forward strand.
GTGGCCTTGAATAGATGACCAGGGAATGGAGAGACCTCAGAGACTCAGGCTGTGCTGTTCCATAGTGTGCATGTCATTAGCACTGTGTCACTTGGAGCTGAGCAAGTCTTTTCCCTGGAAAATTGAAACACACACTGATCCTTACAGTGCTTCAGTGCTTTATTTCTGCACTTGATGACATCTTTCTTGCCAAGTCAAGGCTTAAAATATAACTATGCTAAACATGCACTTTTGCTGCAAATCCATATCCTTTTTCAAATCCCTTTCCACTGCCTGAGTGATGAACACCATGTTAATAACCTAGGAGAGGTTGTGGAGGTACTTTCTAGGGGAGTCTTTGGGCAGCTCAAGCAAAATGAAGCTTGATTTTCAATCTGCTTGTTCAATCTGCTCTTTAGTTTGCATTTAAGAGCTGAGTCACTTTTAGTGTTAAGTAAGAAGCTAATTTCTTTATTTCCCTCTCTACAGAAGATACGAGCTGGAAACTAATAGTGTTTTTCACAAGAGGAAGCAGAGACTGCTGAAAGTGCCACCAAAGAAAATCAAGTACAAAATAAGGCCTATTTTGTTACTCTAAAGTTGAATATTTGCCTCTGTGAAGGAACTAATGAACCATCAAACCTGGTGCCACTGGCAGTTGCTTCTTACAGTTCTTGTCATGAATTTGTGTTGCCTCATCTTAGGTAGTTTGCTTTAAGTGCCTTTATTGGGAAGTTTTGTAGAAATTCTCTGGTTAGGGTCTGCAGAACCTTCTGATTTCCGCTCTAGCTGCTTTCTCACCTAGGCTCTGCTCACCTTGTCTTTAACCAAGAGATTCTTAATGTCCCGTGGTTGCTGCAGTATTACTTCTGTTTATCTGATCTCATTTGATTTCTTTTTTCTTCAGCACAGGTGAATAGGACTGTCAGGAGTACTCTGGATGGGATCACTCACCTACATTCCAAGGAAAGGCCAAACAATGAATGGTCAAAAACCCTTTTATTTTTCCTTTCCAATTTCTATTCTTTTTGACAGGTCTATATAGTTTTATCTCTTGATGTTATTTTACTTTGATGTTTTCTAGTTTCACAAGTTGGTTTTCTTTTCCACAGGTCTCATATCCCTCTTGCACACTCCATGCTTTAACAGTCATCTTTTTGAGGGGGATGAGGCATAGGTTATCAATTACCACTGGGATAATTCTTGTGACTATTTTCTTTCACTTCAAATAGAAATCCCAGTTTGATTTTTGTACTTTAAACTGGAATGTGAATTTTAAGTTTGTAAGTTATAATTTGGTTCTGTTTGCTTTTGTAGGTGGTGCCTTTAATTTTTCAAACTTTTTTCTCTTGCAGTTAATGACTTTGTCTTTGGGACCCTAAGGGTTTTTTTCCCCCCATTTCCAGTGATGGTAAGGGTGCAAGATGTAGAAAACACAAGATGCCTTTAGGCAGGAAAAACTGACAGATAAAAACATGGAGAGGATGACCCTCTTGCAGGGGCAAGGAATGGAAAAGAAAGGACTAAATTGAGAAAATTTGCTATGTTTTCTGGTCAGGTAACAAGAGTGATACAAGCCTGGATGGAGGAGAGAGGCTTGGAGAGTTGTTACACAGGAGGGAAACCAAGGTGATCAGAGGGATGGAACACTTCTCCTAAGGAAGGGCTGAGAGAATTGGGATTGTTCAACCTGGAGAAACTTCACAGTTACCTAATTGTGGCCTTGAAGTACCTGAAGGGAGAGTACAGGAAGATGGGGAGACATTTGTACAAGGACATGCAGTGACAGGATAAGGGGGAAGGTCTTTAAATTGGCACTAGCTCTAGATTGGGTATGAGAAAAGAAATATTTGACTGTGAGGATGGTGGGACACTGGAAAGGGTTGCCCAGAGAAGCTGTGGGTGCCTCATCCTTGGAAGTGTTCTAGGCCAGGTTGGATGGCATTTGGAGCAACCTGGTCTAATGGAAGGTGTCCCTGCCTGTGGCAAGGTTGGAACTAGATGGTCTTCAAGGTTCCAACCCAACCCACTCTATTTTTCTATAATTTTTGTCACATGATGTGAGTGTGGCCATAAGGCCTCAGGAGCACTGAGGTAATAGACTAAAAGTGGTAAATATGGATGTAGCAAACATCTTCTTGAATGTAACAAATGGATGTTTATGACAGCTTGAATGGCATGTTATTTTTTTTAATAAGACATTGTTTTGCTCTGTATTGTGATGCAGTAGCAACTGAATTTCTCATGTCTTGTCTGTTCCACCCCCAGGAGATGTTCTTGTTGCTGTAAATGATGTCGATGTGAATTCTGAAAACATAGAGAGGGTTTTGTCTTGCATTCCAGGTCCTATGCAGGTACAGTATACAGTACAGTTGAACATTTATTCCAAAAATCCTCTCTAAAAGCTAGTACTGCTTCTAGCCTATTTCTTCCTGAGGAAACAAAATGTAGGTGGTCTTTTTCTTAAAACTTCCTCTGTTATCTTTTGACTGCATTGCTTGAATTCAGTCAGAGTCAAAATTTCAGAGTTTAATCCTGATAAAAATCAGAATCAGGAAAATCCTACGAAAATAGGTAGGTGCTGATGTCTAGCTGAAAAATAAACATGTCAACAGAATAGTAGGGGGTTTTTTTGCCAATTACTGAATTTAAAATGGTAATAATTGCTCTGAAAATACTTAAATAGAATAATTATATCTTCATCAATATAAACAAGACTCACAAACCACAAGAGAGCAAAAACAAGCCTGAATTAACAAAAGGAGTGCAATTAAAAACATTTAAGAGCATTTAAATTGAAAAAATGATGCTGGTTTAATATTTAAATACAAAAATTAATTCTTGAGCTTCTAAGAGATGTTAGATTGAATACTTTCAAGATGTTTCAAAACTCAACAGTGATGAAATGGATAGAAGTTAGTAATAAAAATTGGTACTAAAAAAAAGTTTAAAAAATCTGATAAATTATTTTTTTTTCCCCAAAACTTACTGCATATATCTTCCAGCTGAATCATTTTGGAGCTCTAATGAAGAATGAACTAAGTAATGAAGAATCAGATAGCTATTTCAGAGCTAAGCCAGGAGACCGTTACTTATCTAGGATGTTACTAGCATAAAATGGAATATTTCGAGTTACTCTGCTTAAATCCACTTCCTGATGGACAGGAAGACAAGATAAAAGTTGAAACTTTTATGTGTGTGAGGTATGAGCAGGTTAAAAATTAAAGTGTCTCTTGGTAGTTTTTCTTCAGGTAGAATATACAAGGTAATGATAAAAATAGACATATTTTACAGTCCAGAGATTTTTCAAAGTGGAAATTTTATGATTTCTTTGAATACAAAGCTCTATATACAAGTTCCTGTGGAAATATATCTTCAGTTGCAGGGAGATTGAGTAGTGGGGATGTCAGTTCAGGAAGCTTTCCAAGATATCTGACAGCCTGAAGTTTGCCTGAGCTACTGGAGTCGTGGTCAGGTACTGGCAGAGCTCCATGGGAGAAAGAAAAACCTTTGACCAAATACAGAGTTGCTGTAACTGTTATTAAATACAGAATGATGAAAAAGGCAGAGATGATCCAGTGTGTGTAATTGCACCCTTTCCATGTGGGGTGTGGGTATTGCTTGTTGCCCAAATGCAGTGCAGCCCTTGACAGAGCAGTTCTGGTGATGCAGTGTCAGTGTTTGCTCTGTCAGTAAATCTGTCAAGCAGGCAGAGATTACTTGAAACGTGGAACAGTTTGTCATGGTGGCTTTCCAAATCCTTTCATTAAAGTGCAATTATTCCTTTTCCACTGTGTAGCTTGAGTCAAGCCAGACAAGTGGTGGCTGGAATAGACCAGTGGAGATGTAAATACAGACTTCTGGGGTTTTTGCAATGCAGCACGCTGCAGTCATGCTGCTGAAGGAACAGAGGGTTGTTGTAGCTGACATTTTGTAAAACAAGCAAAAATGAATTTCTCATTCATTTTACCTTGTAGAATATAAAAAATTATCCAGTTTAAAGCCTTTTTACTTACATATGTTATTTCTTTAAGTGAAGCCCCTGTTCTTCTGGATTCCTGTTAAAAAGTACTGGAATTAATTTCAGAAACTTCACTACCTAGATTCAATTGCACTATGTGACATAACAGATCTCATTATTGTATTTCCAGAATTTTCTTTTTCTTACCTCAGTTTAGACAACTAGATCTAGGCTTGTAAGGACTACTTTAGTGCATTTAGTGAGTAATAGAAATCCAAGTGCTACATTAGTCCTTTGTTTTACATTTCTGTAATCAAAATAGTTGCTGTTTCCTAGCACCACAAGACAGAGAATACAGAATAGGAAGGGCAAGATGTGCTGAAGGAATATACTCTTCTTTAATACTCAGAAGTTGCAGAACCATTTGACTCAAAACTTTCTAAAAATATCCATCCTGAGGCAGACATCTAGAATCAGAAATTTCAGCCTGAAGTTGAGTTCCAGTTGTGCAGACCATAAGCACATGGCAAACAGATACTGGAAACAGGAAGCAGCAGGCAGCCTTTAAAAGGCAGGCAGTGCCCTCAGCTCTGTCTCTAATGAAATCCATCTTCCAAGCCATGCAGCTTTCTTGCAGATGAAATCTTGTCTTTCTGGGGCAGACCAGTGGTACAACACCTCAATTTTCTGTTTCTACACTGAGAAATATATGATAGTATTAAGAAGCAGATTAAATACAGAGTGATTTTCCAATCGTTACTTTCCAGCTTCCAGCAAGGACCTGTAAAATCAGTTAAGGGTTTCTATGTTCTCCTTTGTTTCTTAAAATCCCTTTGACCTCCACAGCATTCTGGAGCAGTGACTTATGTGACTGATTTGTGTTATGTTAATTATCGCAGGCTTTCAAATTGCCGAGTGCATGTCATAACCCCATGTTCCTGGGTTATGAGAAAAAGTTAATTGTTCATGCCTTACCTCCCATGGTTGTGGAGAGCTCTGTCATGCTCCACTTTGTCACCTTTTCTAGGCAGAAAATGGTGATCCATGTCCCTCACAGTTTGCTGTTCCTGCCACCTTTTTGCCATTTCATTAAATTCTTCTTGAGAAATGTTCTAAGTATTGAGAACATGAGCATGGTATATAGAGTGGAACATTAATGCTTTTCTCATTCTTCATGTCATTTTCTTTTTTCTGTTTTCTGTTGTGCATTGAACTGATTTTCTTCAGGAGAAATGGAATCAAAGCTGTGGAAGGTTTCACAGTCAGTACTTACAAAAGGGGACTTGAGTAGTCATATTTAATCAGATCCTATGCATTGCTTAGGGTGAAGATTCATTTCTTCTCCCAAAAAAAACCATATATATATATTTATTTTAGGATATGTTGAAATGCAGTCTCTTGGTCCATTTCTATTACAGTGGTGTGGGAGGCAGCATGGATGACTCCAGCTTGAGAGAGAGTTAAAGTTCTGTTCAGTCCAGTTTGTTTTGAGCTCTTCCCTGGAGGATCATATGGTTGTCTCTCTTAAGACAAGACAGACTAAGTTTGTTTTTATTTTAATTGAGAGACTAAAAAATAGACTGCAGCAAGGATGACATCTGTGTGTCATTAATGTAGAGACTGTAGCCTGAGTGTCATGACTAAATGTCCAGAGACAAGATGCAGTAGAAGTTGAGAGAAATAGCTATTGAGCCTTAAGGAAATCTGTAAGAAGTTAGACAGAGTATGAGGAAATATTCTGAAATATATGTAGATGGCGTGACAGAGAAACTGACTGCAGTACCAGGGAAGAGGAGGAGAAAAAAAGACTGATAGAAGCCCAAATAGGAGAGGGAAAAATCAATGGAAAATGTTGGGAGAGGGAGTGAAGTGGAAGATGGCAACCAGTGACAAATGTAGCTGTAAGAGCTGATGATGGCACTTCTGTCTGAGCCAGTCTGACAGGCAGTGGGTGTTTTAAAGCATCATGGTTTCTTGCTGGCACTCCTCTCCTGAAATTTGTGTATGCACATACACAATTACAAAAATGATCTGGCTTTAAATGTATAAATTATCTGCTTGGGCTTCTCGAAATTTATTGCAATTGAGAAAAGAAAAATGGTTTTTGTTGCATCAGTCCTCAGGCTAAATTGCCAGTGATTTTAACAAGCAGGATTTGGTGTGATGTATTATGTTCAGAACTTGCCATGTTACAGTATTTCAAGGCAGATAAACAGTCTTGAGTAAAAACATGTGAAAGAGGAAACTAAGAGCATGCTAACTTAGTCTAAATATATCTTCAGTCCCTTTGATAAAAAACAAGGTCTCATCCAAGAACATAAATGAATTTCTTCTCCTTGGAACTAGCATTTTTATGCTCAGTCAAGAAAGAGGTGTTTCTCACATCTCCTCCTTTCATACTTAGGATAATGTGTTCATACACAAAAGAAGAAATCACTTTCATCACTGCTGAGACAACTAACAAACATAATTTTTTTAAGTCAGGCCTTAAAGTAGGTCTATACAGCAAATTTTGAAACATGTTTCCACATCAAGTTTGGATTATATGTTGTTTGTGTGTCAGGAAATACTCATTTATTTTAAAACTCCTGGATTTAAACTTATTTGGGAAATAAGGGACAGTAAACATCATAAAATTTTTTTGCAAAATCAGCTTGATCATGTAAGCTTTAAAGGTTTTGTTTAGGAGAGGATGTTGTGTTTGTGTTCTGATCTTTTTTCTCTTCTGAAGACATAGCCCAGTAAGGGATGTAAGCAATTTTTAGGCTACTTGGTAGTTGGGTAAATTGTTCAATACAGCATCAAAACTCTTATTTTCTGATTTTACAGTTAAAAAAGGAAAGTTAACATACTGAAAATGAAAGAATTGCTACCATTACAATTTAACAGACTTTTGCAGTCTAGTATGAATTTAAGTGGATTTCCCTGTGCAAATGTGTCAGTGCACTCAAAATGGCAAAGAAATGCTCAAGAAAGAGCCTTCAGGATATGTACTTAGGAAGCTGCTGACATTTTGAAACAAGTCAAATACTGTGTGTGTTTCCAAGGCACAGTAATGGGTTTTTGTGCTCAGACAAAGCCAGAGCAGTAAGTATATTTTTCCATTCTCAAAACCATAAGAATTAAGTATGAAAACACAGCAAACCACATGCTTACTCACATGGTTCACAGACCATGTAATAGCTGGCTTTGTCCTTTGTAATAGATGGTTATGTAATGCTGAATGTATAATTGGTTTTCTTGAAACAGCAGGAATTTTGTTTGCTTACATCTTCTTCAGTAAAGCTGAGGCTGACAAAACCTAACCTCTTAAAGGGCTCCAACTCCAACTATTTCATCTGCTACTGCAAAGAAATTGTAAGTGCAGCCTCATTCTCACAGTAATTCATTACCTTAATAGGTTAAACTGACATTTGAGACCTCGGTGTTTGAGGCTGAAGGGACTTCTGAGCAAAGGAACAAACAGACACAGTCAAGTGTGAACAACCTGGTTCGGCTGCTGTGGGGAGAGGACACTTTGGACCCTCAGCAGGATGTGCCTCACATTGTCATGTTCCTCACACTGAAACTGGACTCTGAGACATCCAAGGATGAGGTATGTGCCTGAGCTCACTGACCACGGCAGCTCCTAGGACATTTGATGTAAAAGGATAAAAGAAAAATCCTCCTAATGGTTTGGAGTTGGGAATCATCCATAAAATAGCCATTTTGGTAGAAATAAGGTGTGAAATTCCAGCATCACTGCTGACAAACTCCTGACTGGCCTTGAACTCAGGTGAGGAGCAGCCCAGGTGCATTCCCCAGTGCCAGGCTGTCTCTGAGATGCTGACCTGGAGGTTTTCAACACCAGGATCTGCCTGGTGGTCAAAAAAATATCCCCCTGCAGGAGCTATTGGCAGTCCACATCCATAATCTGTCTGGCCTCTCCTCTTTTGAAATGCTAATGTGCCTTTTCTTAGAGGGCTCTGGCATGTCTGCTGGTAGCAGTCAGCTGCTGATTCTTGCTTGGGCAGCTTTTAGAGCCACTGAAGTACTTTTTATTTATCCTGTAAAGCTTCCTTTCACTCTTTCCTTCTTGTGGTCCTCGGGAAAATGTTGCCAGCGTGCATGTAAGTTTGTGTAGTTGTTCAGGGTGTAGCCATAGCTACAAATATTCCTCTCCAGGCAGGGACACAGAGCTGAGCTTGGCCTCTTGCCCAGTCTGGAAATGACAAGTGGACAAAGTGGACTTCTTAGGAACAGACATTGGGAAAAAACTCTTCTGCTTTTGTGTGATTTCTCAAATTTAGCATTGTGTCCCAGTGATCTTGTATTATCTGTGCTGAGGAGACAGCAAAGCAAGCCCAGGTTTTTCCAGTGCCCAGGGAGTAAGATGGCAGGACAGTGATGGAGTGGGGAGCAGAAAGAAGACATTTTGCTTTCTCCCCCTTGGATTTTATCCTTAGATTGAGGTACTTTTACTTTTTTTTAATAGTATTTTTTAACTGGTACAAATCTACATTCTGTTGGTGGTGGGTAATAGAGAAAATGTTACAGTTATAAAAATAGGGTTTCATTTTACTTTCTAGAGACAGGGCTGGGAAGGAGAACCCTAGAAAATTACATTATACCATAATATATACTAGTCCAAAACCAGTGTTTTCTTGACCACATAAACTTTATGAAATATTAAAAAATAATAATTTCAGGGCCTCTGGCTCCTCTCTTACACATGTAAAAACCTGATTGCAATTCTGCACTTCACAGTAAACTGAGTGCTGGTTTCTTGCCCCATTGTTCCTTTACATTCTCCCAAGGAGTGTATTAATCCTGAACACTGAGCAGAGGTAAAAGGGGATTGTAATGCCCTTGTTGTCCCTTCTCAACATGGAATAATTGTTTCCTGAGAAGTCTTGGTGATTATGCAGCCCCAGATATGCTGAGAGATGCCTTGCTGATATAATGAAGCTCTTTATAAAGTTTCCTTGCAGAAGAATGCCTCCTTCTTTAAGGCATTTGTATTTAATTTCATTTCTGTACTTCAGGCAGCTTCTATCCTGTAGATGTACTGTCCCAGATTTAGTTTAAACAGTTTAAAAGCCATCCTGCCCAATAGAAATATAATGATCCTTTAAGAGGCTGCTTTGCCCATATCCAGGGGAGGCACAGTGTGCAGATCACACCCGTGTAAACTGTGGCAACTGCAACTTGTAAATAAGTATTCCACCTGGGAGCTTTTGGCACCTAAAATAGAATTAATGAGCTTTAAGACTTGTAAGCTCTGTCTGCACAGCTCTACAGGGAAGTGGGATTGGGAATCATTTGGGATGTGTGTATGCCTCTGGGGGGTGTCCCTATGGTAATAGTTTCTCAGTGAGTAAGGTCCATTCTGCCTTTTTTGTATTTTAGTTTATGGTGGGTATTACAGTTGTAGATTATTTGTAGCAGTATGCAACACTCACATCTTTGTCTATGACCTGGTTTTGGCAATAGCATGTCTTAAAAGGAATCATGCTCACATTCCTTCTGCTGTTACTGGAAGACTCTGTCCAGGTTTGGGGCTTGGGTTGAGGGAGGATTTACACTTTAAGAAATGAGCTGCTTGTATTTATTTATTCCATTGTCATTGGCCTGGGACCTTTGGGCTTGCTTTGGAGAGAGCTGATCTGGTGGCATGTGCTGGCCCTTGCTAAATCACTGTGTCCATACACGATAACAGTTCTGCCTGTTTGTTACTGTTGGCTTTTCTTTCCCCGGGAATGTGTTCAGATCATTCTCAAACAAATTTTGGTCTAAAGGCCCCAGTTCATAGTGGGTGGGGGGGAGAGAAAGTCTCTTTCTAGCCCTTTGCAGTGCTGCAATTAGAAAACAGCAGGGTTTCTCCAGTTGAGGGATTGATTGCAGAAAAAAAGATCCTCGTCACTAATGAGTATTTATAAATAGAGTTAATTAAATTGGATATAAATGAAGAGTTTGTCAGGTCCTTCTGTAATGAAATTTTGCATTCTTTTAGTGTTGATGAAGGAAAATTTTCTAATGGGTGTTGGCACTGGCTAAATGTGATTAATGACATAAACAGGAAATTAATCATGCCTGTGTTTCATTTGTTTGTGGAGAAAGATAATTTACTGTAATCTTTGCAGTGGAGAAGATGCAAAAAAAAAAATAATGGCCCATCATGATTTGGGAGAAAGCAATAAATGAAAGGCAATCATCTTTGCTTATTACTATATTTTTATAGTTGCTGAAATAATACAAAATTCTTGAAAGTGCTTGAATAAAAGAATGATTTTTTTAAGGGTTAGAAAGAGAAAAATATCTCACAAATATTTATCTCTACAGAGCTTTAGTTTCAAATGACTTGTGTAAGTGTATTTGGTCAGATGTTTAATGAGAAATGTTAGTGGTGTATTTTAAAATTTGGGCATACTCCTCAGTTATGTTTTATGCTATCCATGTAAAGCAGCCAGGTAGGGTTATACAGAGAGACTTGAATTTTCATACTCTGTTAGTTTTCAAGAGCTCTGTGTCTGATGATGGTTTAAGTCAGAATTTAAATGTTGAAAGAGCTGTACCAATACTTGCGTCAGAGAATGACAGAATTGTTTGGCTGGAAGGGATGTTAAAGATCATCCAGTTCCAGCCCTACAGCCATGGGCAGGGACACCTTCCGCTGGACCAGACTGTTCCAATCCCATCCAGCCTGGCCTTGGACACTTCCAGGGATGAGGCATCCACAGCTTCTCTGGGCAACCTCACAATAAAGAACTTGAGGACCTCAGCACCCTCACAATAAAGAATTTTTTCCCATCTCTTGGCATCAGATGTGTTAACAGTGTACTTAAAGCTGTAAGTTGCAGTGGCCACGCTGTTTGTCATTTTACATTTCTCCATGTAATAATTAATCTAAATAAGTCAGGCTTTTCTATAAAATACAACATTTGAAACTGTAGAGCAACTGTAGAAACATTCATGTGCCTTTTAGAGCTTTCCAGTATGCCCATGCAGCACACTGCTTGTTTCAATGT